>OY757310.1:86025045-88454545 GCA_963583905.1 Stenurella melanura
TTTTAATAAATGCACCAACAGACAGACAGACAGACAGACAGACAGACAGACAGACTGACGGAATTGAAAAACCTATATTTTCGTAATCTACGTGTTCTGAAACGTCAGAATCCGAAAAAATCTCGGAGGGTAATTTTTTCTCGAATACAATACTTCCCTTCGGTATGCGAGGGAAGTAAAAATTTGCGACATTTTGTTACCAGTTTGGAAAAAAAATTAACACTAGAATGCTCAAATTTAAATGACATTCTAAACCTAGGTATTTCAGAAAAAAAATTTTGAAAATTTTTTTCACCAACATTTTTCAAAAAGTTTTTACCACCAAAATAGATCGAATTTTTTTTCATTTGCTCAAATTTAAAATTTTCACGTTTCACAGCATTCTAAACCTATTTTAAAAAATACGTAATTTTTAATTTTTAAACTTTTTTTAGCACTACTATAGAATAGAAGGAAACTTTCCTTTTTGCTCAAATTTAAAATTTCTACGTTTGACATTTTAAACCTATTTCAGAAGAAAAAATTTTGAAAATTATTTTACCAACATCTTTTGAAAAATTTAAAAAAAATGAAATTTCTTAACCACACACTACACTTCCACTCCATTATATGAATGTTGGATTGAAAATGTGACAGATGGCAATATCTGGCATATGCACCTATTATACTTTTATTGAAAAATATACAGGGTGGTCATCTCAAGAAATAATTCAGTCATGGTGGACATTTGTAAAGGTATTTGCGCAAGCCTGCCATATGTGACACCTGCTATTTAGTATTGAACTTTTGCTGTTGGATGAGCAACCTGTATATTCTTTTGACCAAAACTTATCAAGTTTTCTTTGTAATAATAGCAATAACTATATTCCGATTATTATTCTCAATGTCATTTCGTAATTATTAATTTTTTAGAGTGACTGCCATGCACAAATAACGAGGGAAGTTCTGTGTAAATACCTTTACCGATTTTTTAAAAATAGATTTAGAATGCCATGAAACGTGAAAATATAAAATTTGAACAAAAAATTTTTTTTTAATCAATTTTAGTGGTAAAAATTTTTCAAATATGTTAGTAAAAAAAATTTCAAAAAAATTTTCTTTTTTTTGAAACAGGTTTAGAATGCCATGAAACGCGGACATTTTAAATTTGAACAAAGACAAAACAATTTTTTAGTGGTAAAAACTTTTTCAAAAATGTTGGTGAAATAAATTTTCAAAATTGTTTTTTTCTGAAATAGGTTTAGCGCGTCATGAAACGTGGAAATTTTAAATTTAAGCAAAAAATTTTTTTAATATTTATTCCCTTTAGACGATCCACCCTGTATATTTTCCACTGAAAGTTCTACCATTTCTTCGCTGACAGTAGGGTCAACTACCTACCAAATTTGACTGCTCTCCGTCGAGTAGTTTTTTAGTAAACGCACCAACAGACAGACAGACAGACAGACAGACAGACTGACGGAATTGAAAAACCTATATTTTCGTAATCTCCGTGATCTGAAATGTCAGAATCCGAAAAAATCTCGGAGGGTGATTTTTTCTCGAATGCAATACTTCCCTTCGGTATGCGAGGGAAGTAAAAATACATAATTTTTAAATTTTAAACTTTTTTTACCACTACTGTAGAATAGAAGGAAACTTTCATTTTGCTCTAATTTAAAATTTCCACGTTTGACATTTTAAACCTATTTTAGAAGAAAAAATTTTGAAAATTTCTTTACCAACATTTTTGAAAAATTAAAAAAAAAATGAAATTTTTAACCACCACCATACTTCCACTCCATTGCGTGAATGTTGGATTGAAAATGTGACAGATGGCAATAATATCTGGCATATACACCTATTACACTTTTATTGAAAAATGTACAGGGTGGTGATCTCAAGAAATAATTCAGTCATGGTGGACATTTGTAAACGTATTTGCGCAAGCCTGATATATATGGCACCTGCTATTTAGTATTGAACTTTTGCTGTTGGATGAGCAATCTGTATATTTTTTTGACCAAAACTTATCAAGTTTTCTTTGTAATAATAGCAATAACTATATTCCGATTATTATTCTCAATGTCATTTCGTAATTATTAATTTTTTAGAGTGACTGCCATGCTCAAACAACGAGGGAAATTCTGTGTAAATACCTTTACCGATTTTTTTTAAATAGAATTAGAATTCCTTGCAACGTGCTAACTTTAAATTTGAGCAAGTAAACATAATTTTTCCATATATTTTAGTGGTAAAAAACTTTTCAAAAATATTGCTGAAAAAAATGTTCAAAATTTCAGTTCTGAAATAGGTTTAGAATGTCATGAAACGTGAAAATTTTAAATTTGAGAAAACAAAAATTTCCGTCTATTCTAGTGTTACATTTTTTTCCAAAATGGTAAAAAAACTTTGCATTTTTTTTCCGAAATAGGTTTGGAATGTCATGAAACGTGGAAATTTTAAATTTGAGCAAAAAAAAATTCGTCTATTCTATAAATAGATTAAAATTGCTTTCAAATTTTTTTTAAAATGTTTCAAAAACATTTTTAAATGTGTTTGAATAGTTTTAGAAGGCCGTGGAAATTTTAAATCTGAACTAAGAAAAAAAAATTTCATCTATTTTAGTGGTAAATTTTTTTTCAAAAATGGTAAAAAAATGTTCTAATTTTTTTTAATAGATTTAGAACGCTATGAAATGTGAAGATTTAAATTTGGAGAAAGAAAAAAAATTTTCCATCTATTTTAGTCGTAAAAAATTTTTCAAAAATGTTGGCAAAAAAATTTTTCTATTTTTTTTTTTTGTAATAGGTTTAGAATGTCATGAAACGTGAAAATTTTAAATTTGAACAAAAACATTTTTTTTCATCTATTTTAGTGGTAAAAAATTTTCAAATTTTTTTTTCTGAAATAGGTTTAGCGGGGAAACGTGGAAATTTTAAATTTATTCCGTTTAAACGGTCCACCCTGTATATTTTCCAGTGAAAGTTTAACCATTTCTTCGCTGACAGTAGGGTCAACTACCTACCAAATTTGACAGCTCTCCGTCAAGTAGTTTTTTAGTTAATGCACCAACAGACAGACAGGCAGACAGACAGACAGACTGACGGAATTGAAAACCTATATTTTCGTAATCTACGTGTTCTGAAACGTCAGAATCCGTAAAAATCTCGGAGGGTGATTTTTTCTCGAATACAATACTTCCCTTCGGTATGCGAGGGAAGTAATACATGAACTGTCGTAGAGGTAACTATCGAAGAGCAGAAAATTCCATAAATAAGATGTCGTCATAAAATATGCAACGGTTTTCTCGTAAAATATGAAACAAATTTATAGCGTCATGAGCCAACGCATGAATACGGATCTGTTCTTCCCTAACTACAAAAATTTACTTCTATAGTTGTCTTCAAATTTCCAATGCATATAAAAAATGTGGTAACTACAAAGCGGGCAGGCGGCATCTTTACCGATTCAATGATACCACCGCGCGGACTCCTTTGACGGTAATTTTTTACGTGCATCAAAAATATGAAGACGACTATACATAATCATTTTTGAATTTCTGGTCACTGTATTTATAGTTAAGATTTATTTTATTGACTTACCATTCGTGTCGTTAAATTGTTCATTACGTACAGACACAACTTGTTCGTTCTCTTTGCATTCCTTTTTGGATTTTGGACCAAGTTTTTCTTTTATTTTTCTTTATTGACAACGTTAGTTGATAGTTTAGTGTTTAGTGTTGAACGTAGTACTTATGTTCTTAATTCGACGTACCGAACTGTGTAATAATAATAATAATAATAATAATAATAATGATTTATTCATCACATAAAATTTCACACACAATGATGTATAAAATTTATCGGACGAGTCCAAAATTTAGAAACAAACATAAATAAGTACAAATATAGTGTAGAAATAAAGAATATGAATTAGTAATTGTATATAATAAGTCATTGAATAAAATAGACAATTGTATAAGACAAGACAAGACAATTATGAATACATATAACGAACAAAAAATGGTGAATATCATTGCATTTTCAAATATTCGACAAGAGAGTAGAATGCCATATTTAACAAATAATTGTAGATTTAAATTTATTAAAGTTACTAATTACTCCAAACAGAGATAAGAATTTATTATAACAGATAATACCTTGGTATATGTGAGAATTTTGTCCAACAGAAAGTCTCGAAAATGGTAGATATAGATTATTTTTATTGCGTGTGTCATCAGTATGTACTGACTTATTTCTAATTAATAAATGTTCATGCTTCTTTGTATTTAAGATCAACAAATAAATGTACAAATGTTTTAAATATTTCTCTGCAATGTGTTTGGGGATGTACTCCGACCATACAGCGTATAATTTTTTTTGCATTATAAATACCTTCTCAAAATGGGCTGAGGAGCCCCAGAACATAAGTCCATATGAGAAAATTGATTGTACAAGGCCAAAATATGCCAATCTTAATATTTCTGCCGTAACAGTATTACGTAGCTGCCTTATCAAAAAGCAGGTTGAACCTAATTTATAAATTGTAGAGTTAATGTGTTTTTCCCAGATCATTTTTTGATCTAAGGTCACCACTAAGAACTTTGTGAAATCTACATGCTCAATAGATGATTCATTTTTATAAGAGCACTACAGTCGTGGTTTACGGTTTTTGGTAAGAATGACATATGTATGGTTTTACTTATATTAACTAACAAACCATGGCTTACACAAAATTTATGAAATTCGTCGGCACAGTTATTGGCCTTTTCAACAGCTAAATCGATAGTTCCATCTGTTATACAAAAGTTACTGTCATCTGCATATAGTACTTTCAAATCAGGACTTATGCATGATTGAGATATATCATTCATAAATATTATAAAAAATAGAGGACCTAAGATTGAACCTTGTGGTACTCCTACCCTTACATCCTTTGGATCAGATTTAACATTATCAATAACTACAATCTGCTTTCTCTCACTTAGATAATTGGACACCCAATCGTTGGCGACATCACGCACCCCAATTCTGGTAAATTTTTCTAAAAGCAGTTTATGATCAACTGTATCAAATGCACGACTTAGGTCGAAAAACAGCATTATTGGATATGTTTTATTATTTAGTGATTCATAAATAAAGTTGCAGACCTCTGAGATGGCAGTGGATGTTGATTTATTTTTTCTGAATCCATTTTGAAATGAAGCTAATAGGTTATTTGACTCTAGAAAATTACTTAATCTATTGTTATAACTTATATCAAAAATTTTTGCTAAGTGGCTCTGTAGGCATATGTTTCTATAATTACTCATTTCATTAATAGATCCTTTGTTTTTGAATACAGGTACAGACTTGGATAATTTTAAAGAATCGGGATATTGATCAGATTTGAAAGATTAATTTACTAAATAAGAGAGTGGAGTACAAATAATGTCTGATGTTGCTGCTAAAATTTTCCCATTTATTTCATCTATACCACCCAACTAGCACCAAAGTGACAGTAACTGAGATAGGAACTTCATATGAGTAACCATTACGTAATTGCGACTAAATTTGCGACTTTGGTGTAAAAATAACTTCATTTGACAAGTCTACAGTCCCTGCCTGGTAGTTTCTACCACCAATGATTACTTTATAGTTATGCAACTTCTACGTAGCTTTCGTGGTACATGGGAACGTGGTAGTTACCAGTGGGACGACTTTCGGGTTTTCAGAACTTGAAGGTGGTAAACTATAGTAGCAGCGACTAACTCGCATCACTGTAATGTGACTTCAAATTTGCAATCACCTTCACTATGTCTTTAAAGTAGTGGAACGTGTAAGTAATATTCATAGGTGTTAATGACGTTACTGCTACCTACAGAACTGTGTACGGCTACTACAAAGTGCACATCACCTCTGAAATTTACGTGAAGTAAGTTTCACCATCTAGTTCCCAATGTTGACCATAGATAGAGTTAATGCAACAAACCTAACCTATATAATATGTTTGCCTAACCTAGATTAGAATTATATGCTGCTATATTCATGCTATGCAACATTTTATGTTCAAAATAAGGCAACAAAATGTAATATTTCCAACACAGTTTTATTACACCTACCTTTTCTTCTGTGTTATCTATCACTGTAATAATATATTATACCAACAAGGTTTATGTTTAATAGAGAGATATTGCAGTCAGTGATACCGCACGACGTTCGCTAATTACGTTACGTTATTGAGGCAAATAACACAGCTTTGATTCAGACTTATTGCATTGCAGTTCCATTCGTGTGTAACTAGATTATGTAGAACGTCACTTTTTATGTCAAATAGTCGTCAAATTTAGAAATATATTATTCCTGTTGTAAAATATTAAAATTATGAAAGGTAAATTTTAAGTAAGTTAATTTTAAAATCAAACTGGTCTTATTTTCTAAAAAGGGGGCTCCAATTTACTTAAAAAGACCTTTCAAACAAAATTTTTTGGAGTCGATTGTAGACAAAACAAAGATGAATTTTTGTATGATAGGATTCATATGATATAATATTTACATATATTTAGGCTTATAATGGAGATTCCTCCATGTTGGAAGCAAATATATTGACTGGTGGTAATATAGAATACACAAATACAGATTCTGGTTGTTCCCGATTTTAACCGAAGTGAGGATAACGTCGTTCATACGACGCTCGCTAAACGTACGGAAATTACATCAGGCGTTAAGTTATTACCGCATGTCTTAACGCAGATTAAATATGCGCATGCTTAGATGTCAAATAACTCGATCCTGTAATAGCGGATGCAGTTATGTGACAATGCAATATCTCTCTGTAAGTCGTTGATATATGGCTGCATACAAGTAAATTGCGTCATCTGATGAGCTGATAGGTTTTCAATGTGAAATTAGGTAAATGATAAACAGCAAAAGCTAGGAACGCGTTCAGTCTAGACCTCAACGTACGGCTAACACGTACGTTCCGAATCAATAGCGGGAGAAATGTAACCATGAAGTAGCAGCGGCAACTTTGAAGAGGTAATTTGTGGTAGTCACAACTTTGCTACGACTTTAAAGTGATGCTACAGTTCCATTCGCAGATTTGTGGTAAATATAACTTTAAAGTTACGTATTTGCAGTTTTCGTCACTATCGCCAAGTAGCAATTACTTTCAAGTAGCATTTCTTGGTGTAAACGACCTTAAAGTCATATTTTCTGAAATACGCCATGTTGATGGCCAAAATTATCGACTCCATTGTTATAACACATGAACCATAGTTTCACAATTGACTAATAAATTTAATTTATCGCAATTTCTTCACCAAACACAACAAATGAATACATGAAAAGTAGTGTTAAGTTCCCAAGAACAATAAAAAATAGGTTTCGGCATCTAGTGTGTCATATTCTCGCATGACATTACATATTTTAAAAACAATATTTTCATTAAAAAGTGCATATTTTAAAGGCGCGCGGTTAGATTCGGACGTTTTATCATTATGTTTGTCAGTAAAATTGCATTCGTTTTAATTGTGACCCTTAGACCATTGAAAAATAACACCAGTTTTGCTGTCTAATATTACCTTCTGATATTCTATTAAATTTCTGAGTTAGGGAAATGAACAAGAACAAGAATCATATGTAAGAATGAAACATAAATATAATAAAATCGGTTGCAAGACAAAGAACGGGAAACAAAGAGTAGGGAGTGGTAAAGTTTTCTGAAAGTTGCGGCGTCTACGCCGCCACGTCGCCGCTCCGGAGCAACAACGTCATTGGAACGTAGCCAGACAAGTGGCAGGAACGTGGCTGGAAGGTTATCGTCACCAAATAATATTCTTCATTTTGGTCATAAACACGTATTAGGAACGTTCCTATTACGTGCCTGTGACTAGTACCAAAACACTTTAAAGTGCCTACAATAGTCATTGCTACGTTCCCACGACTAATTGTGCTAGTTGGGTAGGTGCTGGTTTACTAGCACTTTTGTCTAATATTGTTTTTATTTCCTGAGGAGTTGTTAGGTGTAAGTAAAAGGATTTATTAACATATAGAGAGAAGATTATGTTATTATAGTTTGGCTTAGGACACATAATATCTATAAAATACTCATTAAAACTGTTACTCATTTGTTGCCTATTTGAAATTTTTTCATTATTCAGAGTTATAATTTCTTGTAGGTGATATTTGTTGGAATCACTTTTAAGCTCATTAATGATACGCCAACTTTCTTTTGGTATATTTCAAGCATTGGCTAGTCTATCATTATTATAACTAATCCTTGATTGTTTAACTTTTTCATTATAGATCATTTTTAGTTCTTTATATCTTGTTCGAATATTTTCATTATTGTTAGATTTATACAGTTTTGACATTTCGCAGAGCATATGATGCAAGTCTTTTAATTCTTGTGTAAACCATTTTTTGTTATTCCCATTTTTCATTTTTTTTTAATGGGAAAACACTATTGTTGTGGAAGATCAATGTTGAGAAAAACTGATTAAATTTACTGTTAAATTAATTAGCACTATACATTTCAATCCACTGCTCATTTTTTAATAGGGTTTTGAAGGTATCTATATTGCTGTTAGAGATATTTCGTTTATATATAACCTCACTACTAAACAAGGTTTTCATTGATAATGCGATTGTAAAATTACTTACTTGCATCGTGTGGTCGGATAAATGAGTTTCTTCAACAGAAGTGCCATTATGGGGCATATTAGTAAACATAACATCTATCATAGTAGTGGATAGTTCAGTTACACGTGTTGGTTTGTTTACAATATTTTTCAGGCCAAATTCATTGAATAGGTTAAAAACTTGCATGCTATTATTATTATCACATAAAAGATTTACATTAATGTCTCCACAGACAACATAATAATAATTGATATTATACAGTTCACATAATAATTCATATAATTTTTCTAGAAGTATTGCTAATTCACTATTGGGTGTACGGTAGAATGTAATTATATAAAGTTTTAATTCAGTATTTAAAATGTTAGAGACAGCTATTGTTACTTCACTATTACTATTGATGCAGATGCAGAGATTTCGAATAAATTAGGTATGTGGTAAGCTCTTAACCCAAGATACTCATTTATGTTACAAATGTTAATAAACCACATTTAAATTTTCTAAGTTGTAAACATTAATCCAATATTTTGTTACAAATTAAAAAACACACATGTAAAGAGATGTTCTGTTTATTTAAACAGAACATCTCTGCTATGGCCATTATTTGCTTGCAGTTATGTAGGAAAAGATAACGAATTATTTACCTCTTTGCAGTCCATCAAAGGCGGTCGATGATCCAAGGCCTTTGCTCTGACACGGCAGACCGCCGCGTGTGCCGACGAGGACTTTGCACTTTTTTATGACAATTTAAAAATTGTGTAATTGGGAGCTACAAGTCCATTGACCAAAAAAAGCAGTGGTTCTCAATTATTTTCTACCTTAATATTAAAAAAATATATATATTAAAAATGTTGACCTAGGTCAGTTTTCTTCAATGTGTCCCTAGAGGGAAAATCATAAGGGATTTTTGTTTGTTTAGTCGGTCACCATTACCAGTTATTTTAATGACATTAAACTGATTACACCCTGTATCTTGCGGTAATTCTAATGAAGGATTGGGGTTAAATAGGAGAAAATAAGTAATGCAAGCTGGTAAGAGTACAGAAATTTGAGATTTGGTGTATGTACTAGAAGCCACAGCCTCAAATTCAGTTATAATATGTAACACCCCACCAACATTATTAAAGGAGCTGATAAAATAAAATTGATATTCACTTGAAACTTGGTACACCTATGTATTAAAACAACATCTGGAATTAGACTATATTTTGAGATGATTCCGTTGAAACGTTGGGGGTTAAATGGGGATAAATAGGAGAAAATAAGTAACGCAAGCTGTTAAGAGTATAAGAAACTTGGAATTTGGTATATTATACTAGAAGCCAAGGCCTTAGATTTTTTTATAACATTTTTCAACGACTCCCCTTCCACCCAATTCCATTATTAAAAGGGTTGATAAAATAAAATTGAGATATTCACTTCAAATTTGGTACACGTGTATGTATTGTAATAACATCTCATTTAGATGAGTCCATTGAAGAGGTGTGGAGGGATAAATATGGGAAAATAAGTAAAGCAAGTTAATTAAGAACCCAGGAACTTCATTTTTGGCGTATATGCTAGAAGCCAACGTCTCAAATTTTTTTATGACATCTTCCTCAAGTATTACATTCTTAAAATTCTACGACCAACTATCTGCACATACTAGGGTGCAAGTACAGTCAAGATGTTTTCCATTAAAAAGACTTGGATAGGAAATTTATATGTAGATGTAGTGATTCTTAGTATATAATATTAATTTGAGTTGAGAATTTAAAAAAGTAAAAATAGTGTCCAAGTGTATCCAAAAATTCTTCGCAACTAACGCCAAGTACTGATTTTGCTTTTCAACGAAAGTGTGCAGTTATTCACAACTCACATATTTCAAACTACGTCCAAGTTTTTTTAGAATATCTGAAATATAGTGCGATCGAGAAAGAATGCTTAATGCTCTCGATCGCACTGTATTTTAGTGATTCTCTTGTGTGACATTACACAGGGAAGTCACTAAAGTTATCAAAATTGATTTCTATTCTGCGTACATAATTAAAACTAATTTCCTATGTTACTAGACTGGGAAATAATGACATACAAATGGCTGTCAGTTTGTGATCAGAAGTTCGAATGCGTTGTTTTAATTGCATATTTAGCGGGGTTTGTGATAATTTTAAACTTTATTTTTGATTATCTATCATCCATAGTTATCCTTAATCAATTCATGTGGCGAAATTTATTTGTTAAGATAGAGATGAGTTTATATTTAACGAAATTGTCTTATGATATACAGGATAGGTGTATGGAAGAAAAGTAAGTGCTATCAGTTTAAATCCCTATATATTGATAAAGAATTTGGTACAATTTCGAATACTGCACACAGGTATACTGTAATTACATAATTTTGGGAAGGAGTGGATAAATAATAGAATAAGTCTAAGATGTAATATAATGAAAAATCGAAGATTACTAAGTTGGCGTGTTCTAACCTCAACTTTTCCCAATTGAAAAATCGAGATAATTTAATAAAAACTGGCGCCACTTTGTATTGCCACACTTCCACAATTGATAAATAACACATCCAAAACTTGTCATTTTGTTTGAAATAGGTAATATCCACAGGAGTAATAATATAATGAAAAGTTTGATTAGTTTCCATTTAACATCTAGAAAAATTGGGTTTTTGTCCCTAAACTCTGATATGTCCAAATTTGTGACGTCTTGCGCACATGACCTATATAAATTAGAAAGTCAATGCAAGGGTTGAAGAAGTATCACAAAATAGTGTGTGGCACACAAAGAATCTTTGGGAGCGGCATATTCAGCCTTTCTCGATCTCACTGTATCACTAGAAACGCCTATGATTATAATACATAAGTGTCTTGCTTAAATGCAATGCACTCGAGTCGTTTTGTGTCTAACATAGAATTCAATTGAATGTGCTTCAAAGGGTGATCCATTCTCTCATTCCTTAACGACCCTATCGTTTCATGCTCCATATCAAAAATTACATAATCATCGTAAGAAACTGAAGCCACTATCACAGATGCCCAAGGCTTTTTAATTGCACATTTCAAGAGATCTTGAATAACCAGAAGCGTACATAAATTGTGACAGTAAAAATGCAGATGTCAAAAATTATTTTCTCTTCCCTGTTGGTAAGTTTAATGCTTGTATCATACATCTAGCACGTTGAAGTACAGCCTCTGCTTGAATAATATTTATACTCAGATGGACCACGATCAACACCAATTGAATCAATTTTTCCTCAATTTCAATAGTTTTAATATTCCTTTGAGAGGCCGCCAAGAAATATAATAGTACTCACCTGAAGATCCTTACACCTGAAAAGCCACAGCTCATAACATTATTTTTGGATAGATAACAACACACCATCTATAGAAGAAAGTCTGTTCCAGTAGTGGTGGATGTTGTGTCAATGCGCTTGATTTGGTTTTGATGACCCGCTTCTGGTCGATTTGAAAAACTATCAAAGCTGCTGTTTACCCTGTTCCAAACTTTAGTTTCGGAATGATTCCTATGCTCGAAATTAAAATTGGAAAACGATCTATGTTTGTATATTTAATGATGTCTTCGATAAATTTCCATAACAATACATAGATGACGAGCTTGACATGAAACTTCACGTGCTCAAAATGAATTCAGATAGTGTTAACACCGTACTTATAGAAATCACAACCCACTAGTTTAGGTATGTCAGTGAGTACGGCCACTGTCATCTTATTATCTTCTTATTAGTTAATTAGCTAAGGTTCTATAACCCAGGGAAAATGAAACACAAATTAAAGGTACATATGTACTTACCGCTGAAATTATTATTTTTTTTTAGAATTTAGAGGGAGATAGCGACATCCAAAAATTCCCTACATTTAAATAAATTTTTTGTGCGCTCGTTATTCACCCAAAAGAACTAACTAACAGAGTGGCTGTACAAAATTTCAAAAGTTCGCTCTTTGTGGACCACCTTGTTTGTTTTTAAGAGGAGGAAAATAGTATCATGTAATTGACACAACTACCAAAGAGTAAACCTGCTATCCTTTCGGAGAAAATTACATAGGGTGGCAGTTTAAAAAAATAATTAGGAAACGATAGATGATAGTGTGGTCACTTTATAAAAGTAATTAGGAAACGACGGACAATAATATTTGAAATGTAGTTGTCACTATTACCATAAAGATATACTTTTAGTAAAAATATACAGGGTGGTTGTGCTAAAAAATAATTAGTTAAGAAACGCCAGAGGAAATGTAACGAAACTTTAGTACCATTGCACAAACTGCCACTACAGCACCTGGACTATCGCATACTCGACCCATATCTAAGTTAAATTATCACATGTTGTTGCACGCTGGTAGATATGCGCGTAAAGAGAAAGAAGGCAACACTTACTCTTCCGGTGAAGCGAATGGGACTAGTTTTGATATTTGATGATGGTGAGTCATCTGTGTGCATAGTTAGTGATTCTAGATTTTATCTGAGTAATCTGTGTAGTTAGAAAATATAAGCGTTTCGTTGCGTGGCTACTCCGTGATCTTATCAGTAAGGCTGGAGTAGCCACTGCCTTATACGCTTTTCCAACGAACTCAACATGGCCGCTCGTATATATATATATATATATATATATATATATATACTTAGTAGGCCAAATGATGTGGCGGTGAGATATAAGGGAAACGTCATATGCCACACCATTCCCAAACCAGTGACAAAGTTACGAGAAACCTGATGGTAGAAGATGAACGATGGATAAACTGGACAGGAACGAAGCGAGTACCCCACTCTTTACTTGACGCACTCTATCCGCATCAGCACAATCCTAGGAGAGGGGCTAAGCAACGCAATGCTCGAGGAGGAAATACCTCATATACTCGAACATGCTTGTGCGCGTGTCTCCGTAGGGTGTAGAGTAGGTGTAGAGTACGTCGTAAATCATGTTGCGTGTTCAAATCACGTCAGGGTCACCAATGTGGAGTTAGAAAATAATATTAGCGGTTCGTTCTGTGGCTACTCCGTGAACTCGTCAGTAAGGCTGGTGTAGCCACTGCCTTATACACTTTTCCAAAGAACTCAACATGGCGACTCGTATATATACTTAGCGGGCCAAATGATGTGGCGGTGAAATATAAGGGAAACGTCTCACGCCACAGAGTACCCCACTCTTTGCTTGACGCACTCTACCCGCTCCAGCACAATCCTAGGAGAGGGGCTAAACAACGCAATGCTCGAGGAGGAAATAACTCATATACTCGAACAAGCTTGTGCGCGTGTCTCCGTAGGGTGTAGAGTAGGCGTAGAATACGTTGTATCATGATGCGTGTTCAAGTCACGTCGGGGTCACCAATGTGGAGTTAAAAAATATAAGCGTTTCGTTCCGTGGCCACTCCGTGAACTCGTCATTAAGGCTGGAGTAGCCACTGCATTATACGCTATTCCAACGAACTCAACATGGACGCTCGTATATATACTTAGTGCGCCAAATGATGTGGCAGTGAGATATAAGGGAAACGTCACACGCCACATAATCATTTAATGATTTGTTTAAATATTGTTGTTAAGTAATTGATTATTTTGATATTGTGGTTATGGGCATTTATTTTTCGATTATTAAATGGCATTTAATGTATTTTGCAAATTTTAGACGCAGCGTTATGTGTGACCGAGTGTTCATGGGATATTGCAGGGCAAGTGGGTAGAAATTAATAGTAATATTACTTTTGAGGAAGACCTACGGATTAGATCTATATTCAATTCGTTTAGGAGAGTTACTTCTTAGGTATTTTATTTTTTAGGACAGCTTATGTTGCTGAAGGGAACACACGTGATCCGTTGTCGAGGTTATAGAATTTGAGGTAGGAGCACCTGTTGTGAGCGGCCACTGAACTGCTTCTCTTTAAAAATCTAGCTTAGGTGAGTCATTTATTTCTTTAATTAGATTAACTTACTGTTTTTGTATATTTGTTCGTTCATCTTGAGGGTGAAGTTTAGTGTTGCTCACAACTGTTGAAGAAATCTTCTGCGCCCCTGTGCAATGCCCTAAGTTAAGAAAAAAATATTACTTACTTGTATTTTTGAGTTAATAATTTGGTGAATAATATAGAATTTTTTATTGTTGCAAAGACGATCTCGCACCATAAATTATAATTTTTATTCATATATTGCCTTGTTTATTGAATATTTAAGATATTAAACCCATAGTGAATTTTATGGCACTTTGTTTTTTGAAATTTATTAATCGGGGTGAATTAATTAAATTTTCTCTCTATATTATTAACAGTTATTTTTGTATTTAAAATTGTATTACAAACTTGAATAGAGTTAAATTCTTTGTCATAACTAATTGGTAATAGTAGTCCGGTCCTGGTTTCCCGATTTTATCATTGTAATATTTCATTAAGTAAATTTTACAATTTCTATTTTTTTATCGATTTGCCATTTTTGAAGTAATTGTGACCTTGGCCAAGCCAAAGGTGTTACAGTTTTCTACAGTTTTTTCTGATAAATTTTATATAAATTCGACATTTTATTAGCCACTTAAATTTAAATTGCTAGTAAAATTTTCTGTATATTCCAAGTTATTGACAAAATTTAGAGACTTCGTTTTTGTTTGCCCTCAAATCTTATCTCCTCTCAACTGGTCCCTCATATCTACCTGTTTTTTATGTAAATACACAAACTGAATCATATAAGTTGATAGAACTTGCTATTAGCTGGAGAGATAAACCACAATTAGCCTCACATCTTCCCAGACGTGTTGTCAATGGTACTTCATCGTAGACAAGGACGAGTATATTGAAGTCTTTAATCTCCTGTGGTCAACTCCAGGAGCCCGACCATGTTGGAATTCAACGCCATCTACCATTAAGTTACGTAAGCCACCTATCGCTGTGCTAATATCAGCAGTAAATTTGGTCAGAACATTATTTGTAACCTAGCCGATATTTTCATTTTTTTTAGTCAATTTTTTTCGTACTCAATTTTAATCATTAAGTTATTGTTAAATCAAAGATTTTCATAGTCATTTTTAAATTTTCACTTAAAATATTACTTGTAAAGATTATGTTAATTTTATCACTACTTGTATTGTTTGTTTCTAAGTTGAGTTTGATTGTTTCCACCCAAACAAGTTGCAAGAATATTATTTATTTGTTTGGTTTGGAAAATATTCCTTCTTGAATAGGTTGGCGCCCTGAAATTAATTGTTTGGCAATTTAATAAATAAAAAAAAATGTATGCAATTCGAACCTCGGCCCAACCACAGAGCTAAGCTTGTTGCTACAGTCTCGTTCGCCTTTTAGTACAGCCGTCAACTGAAAAAAAGGTAGTGTTAGAGAGAATAATAAAATCGGAATGTAGTTGTCACTATATATTATCCGACATACAAAATAAAAATAAATAAAAGGTGCCAAATAGGAAACTTTTGCGTAAATTTCTTTACAAATTGCCATCATTTTTCATTAAAAATATAATAGGTGTCCTCCTTGATACGTCTATGATCTATGTGCCAATGTACCAAATATGATTGTCATCTGTTACATTCCTTCATTGTCGCCAATATTCTTGACTAAAGATGACGGTCTCGGATGATTAGGGGTCTAGCTTGAGCTCTTTGCCCCAATCATCGCTGTAGACCTGGACCGGCCTCGTAAGGGGTGGGCCTGCTTTCTCGCCTTTCCCCCCGCAAATGCGGACGGCATTGGCGATGTTAGCAAACCTCCCCTGGTCCTGGCTGTTGGACCCTGCCAGCTGGGTCGTTTCTTCTGGCGCTCTTCTGTCTTGGTCTTCTTTATTCGCTGGAATTTATAGGCTCCCGGGAGCGTCTTTCGTCTGTCGTGAGAGGAAACAGCTGTTACCGAGCCCTCTCGGAGTTTGAAAGGAATTTGGGAGTGTTGACTAGTCGAAAGCGCAGGGTGCCAATTGGCATCATGCGCTCCGATTTTGTCGGAAGGAAATGTGAACTGTGTAGTTCAGGATTGTGTTCGGCCAGAGATGCTTTCTTAGCGCCAGAGGCCGGCACGGGCTAGGGTAAGGGTACCGAGCTGGTTGTTTGCTTGGTACCCCCGGGATCGGGTAATTGGATGTTTTTGGTTATTGTCTCCTTGCGGTGTGGCTTGCAGATCAGGCTGAAACAGATAAAGGGTTAGTTATACTTACCCATTATCCAGGATTTGGAGCTTCGGCCTCTTTTGCCTCGGAGTGTCGTTGTGGTCATAATCAGTCGCCTATATGACCAGCGGATTCCCATGCTCTGCTGCACGGGCGTATAGGTTCTTCGCTCTGTCCTGGATGACTTCAGTTACTGGGGTGTATTCCAGGTCTCTGAAGATGTTAAACCATGGTGCATCCACGGCGCACTGAAGTGCGACGCTTTCCATGGCCTGTATTCTCTTCAGATGGGTGGCTGCTTGGTATCCCCAGGCAACGGTGGCGTAGGTCAGAAGAGGTGCAATGAGGGTCCTGATAAGCGTGAGCTTCTACCTCAGGTTGAGTTGGCTCCGTCTACCTATCATAGGGTAAAGTAGAGTCCTTCTCGTCCTCGCTTTCTGTGTTATCGCTTCCGTATTCTATCTCCACGTCAGACTCCGATCTATGATAACGCCAAAGTGCTTGACGATATCGTGCCATTGAATGTTCTCGCCGTTCAAGAAGACGTGTCCTGTAGGAGTTTGCTTCCTGACTCTCTTGAAGAGGATGGCTTTGCTCTTCTCCGCGTTTGATGTTGTTTTTCCACTTGTTGCATCACTCTCCCAGAAGGGATGTTGCTTCCTGGAGGTTATAGGTGGAAAGTCTTGCACTCCATGATCTTGCGATTATGGCCGTGTCGTCTGCGTAGAGCGCCAAAGAGGTCCTTGCGGTTCTTGGCATGTAGGAGGTGTAGATGGTAAACAGATGGGGAGAGAGTACCGATCCCTGCGGTACACCTGCTTCCGTGGGCCTGTAGTTTGACAGCTAGTTGGCAATCTTCACACGGAGTTGCCTCCGATGGAGGTAGGATCTCACAAGCTTGACTATGCCGACAGGGTAACCCATCGACAACATCTTCACCAGGAGATCTTCATGCCAAACCCTGTCGATGGCCTTGGCTACATCTAAGAAGATCGCTCCTGTGGCTTCATTGTTTATTCCATTTGGTCGATCCACCCTCTATATTTTCCAGAGAAAGTATACCTCATTTTATCGTTATATACCCAACTGTATTGTTCTTCATTAAGTAGTTGTTTAAACACAGCCCCAACAGATAAACAAGCAACATACCAATAGATGGACGGACAGACAGATGGACTGACTCACAGAATTGGAAGACCCTAATTTTCATAATCTACACATGAAACATGAAAATGCGAAGAAGTCTCGGAGATTTTTTCTCCATTACAATACTTTCGTTTACTAAGAGACGAAAAACGAAATATTCTACTCTAACAATGGTGCCATTTAGATTATGTTGAACTTCCATATTCCGGGCCCCAGTATTGCCAACCCTGACTATTAAAATTAATCACATTTTTTAAATTTTTCTAATATTTGAAACCCCATCGACGGACCTATGTTTGCAAAGAGCGTATAATTATTATTTGGAAGTAGATAATTACTAGGGAAAGAGTGCGTAAACTTTAAATTTGCGTGATTTTATTGGCGTGTTTGTCAAAGCCGTCTTGTTCCTCAGTATGTTTATAGTAATACAGCTAAGTGCATAATTTGACATCCAAAACAGTTATTTCATGGAGAACAATAGTTAAAAACATCTTCATAACTTATCCACTCAAGTGAACTACTACAATCTTAATTTATCGTTCTAGATGTTTTGTAGTAACAAAAAACTGTCATTGGAGTGAAACAAAAGCTACGATAAATTCAATTTTGAAATAGCGGGATTCTGCTTGTTATCTCTTTAGTAGATCCTTGAATATGCATATGCATCGACCAAACTACGAACACAGACTCTATTCAGCCCATTCAAGTGGACTGGTGCGCCTGCAAAAACTTCTATTATATCTGCATTTGAATAGAATTCCTCAGTCTTATCTCATTTTATTTAATAGATTCATCCACATTAAGTTAATATAGAAAGACGGTTCAAGAGTTTTTTGGTAACAGTTATGAGAATTTAAAATATTTGAATAATTATAATTATTTTGTGGAATATGTATAACATCAATTTGAAAAATGAGTTTAGCTTATAATACACGAAACAATTCTGTCGACAATAAAAAAGTGTGTTAAAAAGAATGCTCTTTTATATATTAAAAATAGATTGAAAAATATTAAACCTCCTTCAAAAAAATTACTACTAAAAAACCGCTGCCTAAGGAATCACTACTTCCACATCCAGATTCTTCATCCAAATCACTTTAAAGGAAACATCTTGACTATATTTGCGCTCTAGTATGTGGAAATTATTGGTCATAGAATTTTAATATTTGGGGCAGATGTCATAGAAAAGTTTGAGGAGTTGGTTTCTATTATGTACGTTAAAAATGAAGTTTCTAGTTTACCCTACTTATTTTCCACTATTCACAACCTACCACCTCCCACCCCTTCAATGCAGTCATCTCAATCAGATGTCACTACAATACATACGTGTACTAATTTTCAAGTGAATATCGCAAGTTGATGTTATCAATCCCATTAATAATGAAGCGGAGGTGGTGGAGTTTGAAAAATATTAGAAAGAAATCTGAGGCCTTGGTTTCTAGTATATACACCGAATCCCAAATTTCTGTACTCTTACCAGCTTGATTTACTTATTTTCCCCTAGTCCTCCTGTTAACCCCAGCCCTTCTACGGAATCATCCCAAAATATAATCTAGTTCCAGATGTCGTTATAATACAAACGTCTACCAAATTACAAGTGAATATCTCAATTTTATTTTATCAACCCTTCTAATAATGTAGTAAGGGTAGTGGAAGGGTTGAAAAATATTATTAAAAAATCTGATGCCTTAGCTTCTAGGACATACACCGAATTTCAAGTTGCAGTAGGTACTCTTACCAGCTTGCTTTACTTGTTTTTCCCTATTTACCTCTACTTACCCCCATTCCTTCAACGCAATCATGTCAAAATATAATCCAGTTATAGATATAGTTATAATACATAAATGTACCAAATTTCTAGTGCAAATTTAAATTTAATTTTATCAACTCTTTTAATAAGGGAGTGGGGGTGGTGGGGAGATGGAAAATACTAATAAAAAAACCTGAGACCTTCGCTTCTAGTATATACACCAAATCCCAAATTTGTGTACTTTTACTAACATGCTTTACTTATTTTCCCCTATTTACCCCTATTTAACCCCCAACCCTTCAACGGAATCATCTCAAAGTATAATCTAGTTACAGATGTCGTTATAATACATACGTGTACCAAATTTCAAATGAATATCTCAGTTTTATTTTATAAACCCTTTTAATAAGGGAGTGGAGGTGGTGGGGGTTGAAAAATATTATAAAAAAATCTGACGCTTTGGCTTCTAGTACATACACTGAATTTCAAGTTTCTGTAGTATTACCTATTGCTTTACCTATTTTCCCCTATTTACCCCTATTTAACCCCCAACCCTTCAAAAGAATCATCTCAAAATATAATCTAGTTCCAGATGTCGTTATAATACATATGCGTACTAAATTTCATGTGAATATCTCAATTTCATTTTATCAACTCCTTGAATAATGGAGTAGGGGTGGTGGGAGGCTGAAATACATTATTAAAAAATCTGAGGCCTTGGCTTCTAGTACATACACCGAATTTCAAGTTTATGTACTCATACCAGCTTGCTTTACTTATTTCCCCCTATATATCCCTAAATAACCACCAACCCTTCAACGGAATCATCTCAAAGTATAATCTAGTTCCAGATGTCGTTATAATTCATACGTGTACCAAATTTCAAATGAATATCTCAATTTTATTTTATAAACCCTTTTAATAATAAAGTAGGGGTGGTGGGGGTTGAAAAATATTATAAATAATCTGAGACCTTGGCTTCTAGTACATACACCGGATTTCAAGTTTCTGTAGTATTACCAGCTTGCTTTACTTATTTTCCCCTATTTACCCCTATTTAACCCCCAACCCTTCAACGGAATCATCTCAAATTATAATCTAGTTCCAGATGTCGTTATAACACATACGTGTACCAAATTTCAAATGAATATCTCAATTTCATTTTATCAACCCTTTTCATATTGGAGTAGGGGTGGTGGGGGGTTGAAAAATATTATTAAAAAAATCTGACGCTTTGGCTTCTAGTACATACACCGAATTTCAAGTTTCTGTAGTATTACCAGCTTGCTTTACTTAATTTCCCCTATTTACCCCTATTTAACCCCCAACCCTTCAACGGAATCATCTCAAATTATAGTTCCAGATGTCGTTATAACACATACGTGTACCAAATTTCAAATGAATATCTCAATTTTATTTTATCAACCCTTTTCATATTGGAGTAGGGGTGGTGGGGGTTGAAAAATATTATAAAAAAAATCTGACGCTTTGGCTTGTAGTACATACACCGAATTTCAAGTTTCTGTACTCTTACAAACTTGTTTTACTTATATTCCCTTATTTACCCCAAATTAACCCCCAACCCTTCAACGGAATCATCTCAAAATATAATCTAATTCCAGACGTCGTTATAATACATACGTGTACGAAATTTCAAATGAATATCTCAACTTTAATTTATCAACCCCATTAATGGGGTAGGGGTGGTGGGGGGTTGAAAAATATTATAAAAAAATATGAGGCCTTAATTTCTAGTACATACACCGAATTTCAAGTTTCTGTACTCTTACAAGCTTGCTTTACTTATTTTCCCCTATTTACCCCTATTTAACCCCCAACCCTTCACCGAATATCCTCAAAAAACAATCCAGTTCCAAATCTCGTTATAATATATACGTGTACAAAATTTCAAGTCAATATCTTAAACCGTTCCGGAGAAAACGTGCGGACAAAAAAAAAGTTACAGGCAGACAGACAGACAGGCAGACAGACCGACAGACAGAAATTTTTTTTTCGCTCAAATTTAAAATCTCGACGTTTCATGACATTCTAAACCTATTTCACGAATAAAAATTTTTCAAAATTTTTTTGCGATTACTATACTTCCAATCCACTACGTGGATGTGGAAGTAATTATCACCTCCAGGTTAATTGATAAATATGTTTGATTTTGTTACTGGTTCATTTTTATACCGATATCAATATTAATATTAAGCAATTAGGATCAATTGACCGGGCCACGGTGAATTTTTATTTCACCCTCTTTAGTGGCCTTTTATGTAGTTTCCACTAAGTAAAGGAAAATATCAATACCAAATTTCATATAAGTCTAAAAGTGTTTTGCCACTATGAAGACCCCTATCCGATTCGATATTCTGAGTTTTTAACTTTTGACATCAGATTTAGTACCAATTCTAATGAATTTTGAATTTTGTCTAGATTTGGGTAAGTCTGCCGCAGCTTAATGAAAACACTACAGTGGAGCATCGCCAAGCAATTGTCCCTATTCCTTGTGAAAAATATTATTGTAGAATATTAGGTTATAGATTAATAGTAATTAGTAGTAATTATTATATATAAGCATTCTCCGATGACACCTCACATATTCGTATTGGTAATTAGGCTAGAAACAATTGAATAAAACCTGTTAATCAGTAATATTGCGTTTAACTTTTAACTTATTCTTTACTGGTTTAATACATTACAATTATCGTTATTGCTTTTCGGGTAATGTGACGAACGTAGCAGGCTAAGCTTCCAATTCTCTTCAGATGTTCCTGTCAGGAAAATTTTCGTATTTTCCAACAATGTAAATTAGGGTGGTGTGTCATTTTTGATTTTGGAAATTTAAAAAGCCTGTTCTTGAAAAAGTTGTGTTTTAATAAAAGAGGGCTGATAGTTTAAAAAAAATATATTTGATAACCCCTTCCACCCCCCCAACACCCTCAAGTGTAAAAAAATCTATTTTTACGAAATTTGACAAGCCTGTGGGCATTAATTGTGTATGTTGAAGAAAGAAGCCAGCCATTTTTTTTAGAATTTTAAGTTAACCCCTTCCACCTCCCCGGCACCCTTAAATATTGTGATTTTTAATTAATTAATTTTAATTTAAGTAGTTAAAGATTCCTTGTCAAAATTTAAGTAAGCAGTAAACTTTAAGGATATACAAGATTTTATTTATTGTTTTTGTGCACAAATAATAAAAGAAAATTTATAATATTAAACTCTATACTTACTTAAATTAGGTAATAACAAAGTGTAAAGAAAATGTATTAGACAAGAACTTATTTGTGGTTGAAATCTCTCTTGGTTTCAAATTTTGGCATTGTAGTTCTGGATTCAAGTGTACTTCTGATTACACAATATCTTCTGTTTTTGTCACACACTGTGTTCGAAACTTGAGTGACTAGCTTCACGGCCCTTTCAACAGCTTGTGTGTGACAAGGGTAATTTTTGAAACATTTTCTTTATAGGATTTTGCAAACAGTGGAAAGAAAAGCTATCTATGAGAACTAAAGGAACAACTATATATATAAAAATATTAATGAAATCTTTGCATTCTTTCGATAACCTGACTTCTGGTTATGCTAACAAGTAAAATTCTGATTTGCCATTCTCATTTTAACACTAGCATCCAACCTAGTCCCCTACGGCTAAGCAGGCTAAACTAGTATCTACATGATCCCCTACGATATACTAGTTTAGCCTGCTTAGCCGTAGGGGACTAGGTTGGATGCTAGTGTTAAAATGAGAATGACAAATCAGAATTTTACTTGTTAGCATAACCAGAAGTCAGGTTATCGAAAGAATGCAAAGATTTCATTAATATTTTTATATATATAGTTTTTCCTTTAGTTCTCATAGATAGCTTTTCTTTCCACTGTTTGCAAAATCCTATAAAGAAAATGTTTCATTACTATAAGCAAACAAATAATAAATAATTCACTTTTAAAGGGTAATTTTTAGTGTGAGAAATTATAGAAGACTGGGGTTCCTCTACAATTTGCCATAACTGGTCTTCGGATATATCTTTGGTAACGGGAGGTTCCGTGTAATTAATATTTGGCCAGTCAATAAGTTCATAATCCTTTGTAGCGGAAAAGTTAAATTTCGGGACGGTAAAACTTCAAACGTGCATGTTATTATCAGAAAGAGCCTCATTTCTTCGTGCTTTTAAAATTTTAAGACAAGCAAATTTCCTAATATGAATGCAATTATCCCATAACATACTTAATAGTAGATTTTCGGGGTGTCCAAAATATCCGTTTCTTTGAATTACAGGATAAATAATAATTTCTAGTTCCTCTGGTAAGTATTGACACAACTAGATAGTTTCAAAACGATGCCTCGCTCCCTAAATGCAGGAAGACTGTGACTTGATGTTAAACCACATCGGTGAGTAAACTTTTATAATAAATGTGGTTAATATTATTAATTCTTTTGATGGCTTTACACTGGCAATATATAAACGAAGAATCCTATTTGCAGTAGTTAACCAACGGGAATGATTAAGTCTTCCTGGGTCGCGTTTAGACATGCCTCCGGAGCATATACCAGTTATGATTACTTGGCAGATATCAAACAAATATTTTTGATCTGTACCTAAATGGTTTCTAGAGATTTTAGGAAATGTAGAATTAATTACTTGAAACTTGTCAACAGGAAGCTTCTCGCACTGGGTTAAAGCTCGTCCAATAGGTCCCTGAAAACCACGAGGACCAGTTGTGTTCCCATCTAAATTCTCTAGTAAATGACGTAAAGGCAATTCGTTTGCATGCAGTTGGCAAATAAACCATTGCAAGGGTCTTTTTAAGTGATTTTCCAAGAGCGTAATGACTCCACCTTTATGTCCCGTATTGGAGTTAGTTCCGTCACAACCGACTGCTTCTAAAGCTTCTATTGAAATGGAAGACGACTGAAAGAAATCTGTCATACTTTTTACAATATTCCGTGCAGATCCAGTTAGAGGTGAAATGTGTCCAAGATATTTGGAATCCGGTTCCTGTATTAGAACTATATGTTCTTCCACGGTTGTTCTTTTTCTGTTGTCACAAAACGTTCATGTTTTGTCTTTCCGACCATCAAAATAGAGACTCTGTAAAACTATTGCTTTACTCTGTTCTATTTGGAGTTTTTGACGTTGTTATCGCGGGCTCTTCTAAACTACAAACTGTTATGATCTAATTACACACAAAGGGAGGGGTTAGCGGTGGGGGTGGTGGCCAGTACATCCGCTTCTCGCACCATCTAAGAACGTTAGTAGGTACTTTCTACTCTACTTAGCGTGTTATATTGTTAATAAACAGATTTTTCATATATGATAACATTTAATTATTATGAGCGAATAATTAAATTTTATAGTATTGGGGAGGTGGAAAACGTTAATAAAAAAATCTTTAAAAAAAACTGCTTTCTATTTTCCCAAGAGAAAATGTTTATTTATACAGGCATTTCATTAAAAAAATATATATATATTTTTATTTTTGGACCTAGTGGGGGGGTGGAAGGAGTGGGAAAAAAAATCCAAAAAAAAGTTACCTTCACTTTCTTATCAAGACACAACTTTTCTACATACAGGCAATTTAAATTTCCACAAAAAAAATAAATGCGTGTACGGACGCACCACCCTAATGTAGATAGCTCTTTCCGATAAACTTAGAAATGTTAAAGTTTTCTTCAGTGTGTTAGAGATAGGTCTCGTAGAAGTAATTAATAAAGGAACCACACTAGCAGTGTCAAGGTCCAATAGAGTTTCAATTTCGCGAGCTAGTCTCATATTTGTCTATCTTTTCGTCGCATCTACAGCATAGATTATGATTGTTAGGTTAAAATAAAGAAGGCAATTAAATAAAAAAAAAAAATAATAAATATGTTGGTCAATCAGATAAGCCTTTTATGTACTTTTATCTATGTTATATCTGTTTTGTATGATGATTCTGTCCAGGCCCGGATTGGGCCGGCGAGTTACCGAGCTAAATTTGGTGGGCCGGTCACTCCGTTGAGCCGGTTCTCCAAATTAAACTGTATTTTAAATGGGCTGAGAAATTGCTTATCGCAAGATCACTTGGTAGCATTTTTATTTATGTCGATAGAAAAGGACATTTTTGTAGAATTAGAAAATGTTGAAATCGTATTGAAACATATTCTTTACAGGATTTTGCATACAGCAGAAAAAATAACTATCTATGAGAACTAAAAGAAAAGCTACGTGTAAAAATATTAATGAAATCTTTGCATCCTTTCGATAATCTGAATTCTGGTTATGCTAGAAAATTAATATCCTAAAATAAATTTGTACAATTTCTTATTTGAAAATTCTCATTCAACAACTAGCATCCACACAGTCCCCTACGGCCATGCAGATTAAACTAGTATCTACTTAACCCCCTACGGTAATGAAGATTCAGTTAAAAGTGAGAACAAAGGCCTAAAATGAATTTATTTAGTTTTCCTTATTTACCATTATTTGTATTATGTTTATCGTAAAATCTCACCCACAAGTGTTCTTCTTAAGTGAGTACCTTTCTTGTTTATTATTTCATATTGTTTTGTCCCTAGTTTATATATTATTAAGTTGTTATTTGTATTGCGTTATTTAGACATTATGATTCATATTGTTGTTAAATTGTATATTGTTATTCTATTATTCGTGTTGTTGTTATTATTATGTTTCTAATTATTTCTAATAATAAACATTATTCTATTTGCGTTTGCTCCGCGCGTCGATATATTTCGAGTCTGCCTCGCCTGTTTCGCTGCCGTGTGTAAAGAGCTCAAAGCTTAACCCCTAATCATCCGAGACCGTCATCAAAGTCAAGAATATTGGCGCGGGAGAAACGGGTTCATTTCGCCATAAAAATGATGTAGGACGACCAAAACAAATTACTCCAGATCAAGAACTAGAAATTTTAGTTCGTGTGGATGAAGATCCTCAAGTCAGCTCAAGTCGTTTATCAGCGGCAACAGAGGAGAGTAAACAATCTGTTCTAAGAGTCTTATGCAAAGAACGCTTCTACCCATATCACTTTACTCCTGTACAAAACTTACTTCGAACGGATCTTCCAAAAAGGCTACAATTTTGTCAATTTCTTCTAAATAAACACAACAGTGATCGAAATTTTGTTAAGATCATTTTATTTACCGATGAAGCAACTTTTATTCGTCGAGACGTTTTTGACTGGAGAAATACCCATTACTGGGAAGTAGAAAATTCTCATGCCGTTAAGGAAAGGCATTTTCAGCACGAATTTAAGATTAACGTTAGGTGGGGTATTATCGGCGATCAGTTATTGGGACCATTTGACCTACCTCCAAATTTAAATGGACATTCTTATCTGTTTTTTCTTCAAATACTCTTGCTGATATATTACATGCTTTCATGCTAGACATACGGAACAGAATGTGGTTTATGCAAGATGGAGCTCCCCCTCATTTCTCCATTGAAGTCAGGAATTATGTTGATAAGACTTTTCCACGCAGATAGATCGGTCAAGTGAGTTTGCTTGGCCACCAAGGAGTCCTGATTATAGTCCTTTGGATTATTATGTATACAAATACTATTCTAATTATATATAATACTATATAATTCAAGAGAAGTACTGTGGGACAAAATACAAAATGCAGCCAATTTTATTAGAGGATAGGAAAATATGTTTTTCAATGTAAGAAAATCTTTTATGAAAAGAATTAGAAAAGGCATAGAAGTAGGTGGAGACCATATCAAAAATTTACTCTAAGTTGCAGCAATGGGGTTTTTGCATGGGGGAAAGTTTATACAATAAATATTATTGTCATTAAGTCAACTTTTATGTTATTTTTTGGTTTTCTAATAAGATTAGATCCTTATTTTACGCAATCTTTTGATTTACGTATTTATCACAATACCATGAAATTACTACATTAGTTCATAAGTGAGAAAGAGTTTACGCTGTTATTACAATTTTGTTTTCCCTTACATTTTGTACTTTTTTGAATAAATACATTTTGTTTCATTAAATTTGAATTTGTCTTTCAAAAAATTATTCTAATGTTTAACGGCAATTTCCTCGAAATCGGTTGGAGTTATCAAGTTCTACCAAGTGTACCTTTTATACGTGGAAATGACGCCCCCATCAGATTTCTGGTTAGAGGTACCACAACGTTTCGTCCAAAAAAAATATGAAAAAAATTCATTATCAGATACAGGTCCTGCGGCGCCCTCTATGATCTAATATGATGTAATACATAAATTATGGTTTCGTAGAATTAAAAAAGTTCCTCTGGCAAATTTGACGAAGATCTGTCAAGAGGCTGTTGATTTATTGCAAAATAACGAAAAAATAATTTGAATTTTGACACTGTATCTTTTTCCACAGCAACATTTTACTGAAGCATATTTGGTTATATCCTCATATTTTGGCCCAAAGAATCATGTAGCACACTGTATACCTAAACTGAGCAGTTTAGGAGATATTTGACATTTTATAAAAAATTTGACAGGTGCAACGGTTTGCAATAACCCTTATAACTTTCTTCGTGTAGGGGATAGTCATTTGTTCTTTGGCACGTAGAAATAACACAAGATGAGCTACACTCCACATTGAAAATAAATTCCATAATAGTATACCAAGTGTTCCATTTTTCACGTTACATTTTGTCAAATTCAAACCTCAAAAACTTTTTTATTTCAAATGGAACACCCTGTCTTTTTTTACATCATTTTATGTACAATTAAATTCTCTTTTCACTAGTATAAGCATTGTAGGGGTTAAAGTTACAACTTTTTGAGATATTCGCGATTTTCTTAAATGTTCTAGAATTATTAGTAAAAATTATCAACTTGGCCATGATTAGAAACGGTCATTAATGTCAGTCATTCTCTTATGTTAAAAAATGCCAGCACGTTTAAATTACACCCACGAAGACTTTTAGATTTATTTATTATTCATCGAGAATGTGATAAAGTAATACCAGAACATGTAACACATTTTGTACTCGATATGCACAAGCACAGAAACCATCCACCATACAGTGTAAAATGCATATTGAATAATTTTAGATATTTATCTCTGTCAAATGGCACATGCCAAATTTTATTATGGCAATCGATGTAGAATTAAATTTAAGGTGGACTTATATCAAGATGTCCTATACCTAAAACATGTAACATGTACTTCTTGAATTATTCGGAGGTTTTTGTTGAAAATTAAATTTATTCAAAGAAAACATGATAGCATATGACACAATAGAAACAAAAGAACACAACAGTAACAACTAAACTTAGATACGTGTTTAATACAACATACTATGTAGATATCTACCTACCTAATTCAATTTGTTAATATTTTGGAAATACTTGATCTAGCGTAAAATAACTACTGCTATGTATACTACAGAAGATGCTCGATATGTGCACCATTTTGTTTCAAACACTCAATAATCCGACGCTGGAGGGCTGAGGTAGCATTTCTTATTTCATTTCCATCAATCTCATTCATGGCTTGTGTAATTTTTATTCTCAAGTCTTCCCTAGTCGCGGGTGCAGTTTGATAAACTAGATCCTTAACTCGCCCCCATAAATAAAAATCTAATGGCGTCAGATCCGGTGATCTTGGGGGCCATAGAAATGGACTTCTATTACCCCACCATCTGTCTTGAAACAATTCTCTCAGCCTTAAGTCTACAGCATTTGTTGAATGTGCTGGTGCTCCATCCAGTTGATACCATGAATGGACGGCATGCTGCAATGGAAGATTATCGACAAAATCTTGAACCACATTGTTAATAATCTCTAAATATTTGTTCCCATTCAAATTTTCATCATACATGTACCAATGTAATCGATTATCCATTAGTAAACAGAAAACGTTTATGGAAATTTGAATTTGATTTTCAACTTCAAGGATTAGGTGGGGATTTGCGGCGGCCCAAAAATGTCGATTTCTTCTGTTAAAAGCCCCCATCTGTGCAAATTTCGCTTCATCCGTCCAAATAATTCGTCTCAGAAAATTGGGGTCTTCCTGTATTTTGATCAAAAGCTCTTCACAAAAAGTTACTCGCCTGGGATAATCGGTTGGTCGAAGCTTTTGTAACCGTATGAAAGAGTAGGCATGTCTTTTATGATCATGTAAAATTCTCTGTATCGTGGAGTAACTCAATCCTAAATCAAAAGTTGCTGCTCGTATCGATGATCTTGGAAACGCGTCAAAATATCCCAGAACGCTTATTTGATTGTCTTCAGATTCCCTAACAGATTTAGTTCTTCTTCTTGGAGGATGAATGTTTCCGGCACGAAGAAACTTGTTTTTCAGTCTTGAAAACTTTTGTTTATTCATCCGCGGCAAATTGGGATATTTGACATTAAATTCGCGCAGGTTCTTGCAACGATTTTCTGGCAGTTGCCGTGTATCACAAATAAATCGAAAATCACTTCATTTTCGTTTATGAAAGACCAGCAACACGTAGTTAATTACAACTAAAAACTGACAGTTTAAAAGTTCGTTTGTTCTTTTGTCCTTATTGTTTCAATTGTGTCATAGGCTGCTATGTTTTTTTTTGGATAAATTGTAATTTTCAACAAAAACCTATGAATAATTCAAAAGTACATGTTTTAGGTATAGGACATAAATTTATAAGTCCACCTCAAATTTAATTCTACATCTATTGCCATAATAAAATTTGGCATGAGCCATTTGACAGATATCTAAAAAACCGCTGCCTAACGAATCACTAATTCCACATCCAGAATTTTTATCCCAGTCACTTTAAAGAACACATTTTGACTATATTTGCACTCTGGTATGTGAAAATTACTGGTTATAGAATTTTAATAATATTTGGGGCAGATGTCATAGAAAAATATTAGAAATAAATCTGAGAACTTAGTTTCTAGTATAATATACACCAAATCCCAAGTTTCTGTACTCTTACAGCATGCTTTACATCTTTTTCCCCATTTACTTCTACTTACCCCCCACTCTTTCAACGGAATCGTGTCAAAATATAATCTAGTTTTAGATGTCGTTATAATACATACGTGTACCAAATTTCAAGTGAAAATCTCAATTTAATTTTATCAACTTTTTAATAAGGGAGTGGGGGTGGTGGGGGCATATTTTAAAAAATTTTGAGGCCTTGGCTTCTAGTACATACACCTAATTTCAAGTTTCTGTACTCTTACCAGCTTGCTTTATTTATTATCCCTTACTTACCCCTATTTAACCCCCAACCCTTCAACAGAATTATCTCAAAATATAGTCTAGTTCCAGATGTCGTGATAGTGCATACGTGTACCAAATTTCAAGTGAGTATCTCAATTTAATTTTATCAACCTCTTTAATAATGGAGTAGGGGCGGTGGGGGTTGAAAAATATTATAAATAATCTGAGACCTTGGCTTCTAGTACATACACCGAATTTAAAGTTTCTGTAGTCTTACCAGCTTGCTTTATTTATTTTCCCCTATTTACCCCTATTTAACCCCCAACCCTTCAACGGAATTATCTCAAAATATAATCTAGTTCCAGATGTCGTTATAATACATACGTGTAGAAAATTTCAAATGAATATCTCAATTTTGTTTTATCAACCCTTTTCAAATTGGAGTAGGGGTGGTGGGGGTTGAAAAATATTTTTAAAAAATCTGATGCTTTGGCTTCTAGTACATACACCGAATTTCAAGTTTCTGTACTCTTACCAACTTGTTTTACTTATATTCCTCTATTTACCCCAAATTAACCCCCAACCCTTCAACGTAATCATCCCAAAATATAATCTAATTCTAGACATCGTTATAATACATACGTGTACGAAATTTCAAATGAATATCTCAACTTTATTTTATCAACCCCTTTAATGGGGTAGGGGTGGTGGGGGGTTGAAAAATATTATAAAAAAATCTGAGGCCTTAACTTCTAGTACATACACCGAATTTCAAGTTTCTGTACTCTTACAAGCTTGCTTTACTTATTTCCCCCTATTTACCCCTATTTAACCCCCAACCCTTCACCGGATTTCCTCAAAAAACAATCCAGTTCCAGATCTCGCTATAATATATACGTGTACAAAATTTCAGGTCAATATCTTAAACCGTTCCGGAGAAAGCGTGCGGACAAAAAAAGTTACAGACAGACCGACAGACCGACAGACCGACAGATAGACCGACAGACAGAAAATTTTTTTTCGCTCAAATTTAAAATCTCGACGTTTCATGACATTCTAAACCTATTTCACGAATAAAAATTTTTGAAAATTTTTTTGCGATTACTATACTTCCAATCCACTACGTGGATGTGGAAGTAATACTTCCAATCCACTACGTGGATGTGGAAGTAATTATCCCATATGCATTTTACAGTGTATGGTGGATGGTTTCTGTTCTTGTGGATATCGAGTACAAAATGTGTTACATGTTCTTGGTATTACTTTATCACATTCTCGATGAATAATAAATAAATCTAAAAATCTTCGTGGGTGTAATTTAAACATGCTGGCATTTTTTAACATAAGAGAATGACTGACATTAATGACCGTTTCTAATCATGGCCAAGTTGATAATTTTTACTAATAATTCTAGAACATTTAAGAAAATCGCGAATATCTCAAAAAGTTGTAACTTTAACTGCTACAATGCTTATACTAGTGAAAAGAGAATTTAATTTTACATAACATGATGTAAAAAAAAACAGGGTGTTCCATTTGAAATAAAAAAGTTTTTGAGGTTTGAATTTGACAAAATGTAACGTGAAAAATGGAACACTTGGTATACTATTATGAAATTTATTTTCAATGTAGAGTGTAGCTTATCTTGTGTTCTTTCTACGTGCCAAAGAACAAATGACGATCCCCTACACGAAGAAAGTTATAAGGGTTATTGCAAACCGTTGCACCCGTCAAATTTTTTATAAAATGTCAAATATCTCCTAAACTGCTCAGTTTAGGTATACAGTATGCTACATGATTGGACACAGGATTTTGTGGTAATTTCGAAAAGTCGAAAATATATAGGGTGTTCCATTTAAAATAAGCAAGTTGGTATCGACTTCCGGTATTTTCGGAAGTGCCACCATTTTGAAATTATTATATTCGGTCTCATAATGGTCGGTTATGGTAGGGTACCAAATCTCAAATGTCTATCTGATCTGCAAGTAGGAAATATTCTAATGGCCGCCTTAAAAGAATCACGCTGTATATTGTTATGTATTACACCCCCTTGAAACTGGAGATTGATACGCCTATGCCTATTAGTGACTGGAAACTTGTAGACAGAGATAGAGCTTTCTAGACTGTGGTAGAAGAAGATTCTTGATTGGTTCTGGATGGATCTAGAGGCAATTTCAGAGTATATAAGGCCCGATTACCGGCGCAGAGGAAGAAGTTCTATTAAATTGAAGTTTGGTACCAGCGAAAAAGTCAGGTTAAATATAAAGTAAAAAAAGTGTAAAGGTTATTTTGGTTAATTAAGAAGTATTTTGTTATCCGTAAATTATTAAATAAAGTGTTAGTGTTTTACCCCTTGTTAAAATTATTTAGAACCCACGGATTCATACAGGGTGTTTCCTAAAAGGTGGAAATATGTAACAATATGATACCTAATACTTTTTCATATCTCCGCAATGGAATGCTTTTAATTTTTTAGTGATATGATCATCAACCTAATAATAAACCAATAAACATTTAAACTGGTGTTCATTGTAACGTTAATTAATATAAAAATATTACTTTATTAGATATCATATATTATTAACTCGATTTTCGAAACTGTCTATAGAACACGATTATCAGTAAGAAGAATTAACAAATTCACTAGACTTGGCCAATCTGCCAGTTGCTACATGTATAATGTAGATGTTTAGTATCTGTACTCGTAATAATAATAATGCTACAACGTTGCAGACATATTCTTTAGTTTTTCTATACTTTCTAAAGATTAATTGTTTGTTAATTTAGATAAAACAGAAAGTTCTATAATTAATTTTCGCAGACGCTGCAAACGAATTCAGTAATTTTTTTCTATAGAAATCCTTCATGTTAACTGTTAAAACGATGCTAATGGAGTCGTAATTTTAACAGTTCAAAGCGCAGGGCTTCCATTAATCAGACCTCTTCGAGTCTTACAACTCCTTATGCAAACTAGATTAAAAGCACTCTAATTATAAAAATGGGAACGGAAATTTACTGATATGCTGATCGGAAGTAGCATTAGAGGAATACTGTAAACCAGTTTATCTATTAAGCCTTTGATGTTAAGAGTTAATCGATTCTTAGTCAAGGATCCGACAATTTGCTGAGCAATACGGATTCTTTCATAAGATGCTTTGTAGTAGTATGAAAGCAAATTAATTTAATACAACTTTTGAGTCAGATTCTGCGTTAAAGTAGAATCATCGTAAGTTATAAAAGGGAAGATGGAGACGAAACTATAGTACTTAAGTATTAGAACAAAATATCATGTTTCTCAAGGAATCTTCCTCTGATACGTACATTGGGAGCACCCTGTATGTTTTAACTTCCACTGACTCCATTGCAATCCAAAGTTGTTAGTTCACCTGTTTATATTATGCGTGTAATGTGCATAGCTAGGAAAACTCAAATAGTTTCCATAAAAAATTATTCGAATTTTATATTTAGAAATACTAATAATATTGCCAATAACACATTTTTGGTGAATCTAGTACTCTCTGAAATTTACTTACAGAGGTTTTTGGCTACAGGCTATTTTTTTATAAATTAGAGATCTTACATTTTTTCTAAAGGCAAAAATAATTTTGAACGCATTTTCCATAGACTGGATATGATGACATGCCTACAATAATAATAGAAAAAAATACTGACGTACTGAAGAAATACTTGATAATTGTTTCTCAAAGAAACGACAAACTGTTTTAAGTACACACACTTACACCGCATTTATGAAGAGGACAGTAAAATTGATTTAGACATTTATAGATTAATCCAATTATTATATGCCCTCAAATATTCTTGAAACAGCTGACGGATCAGATAGTCTACCACATGAATAAATATTATATACTCAAACTCTACGTATTCCTTGAGATGCGGCATTATTTCACTAATATTAATATTGGCTCGGTGCCTCAGTGCTTACGTATTAGACTGGAGATCACGGAGTCCCGCGTTCGAATTCTGGTTAGGGTATGGACATTTAGTAGCACTTTTAACACGTTACTGAAACAGTAGCAGTGGTCTAGACCATGGTTGAGTAGAATAGTCGCTGTTATCTCTCCTGAATTCGAGTCTCAGCTGAAGCAGATGACAATGTCGTAGGGAATGGGCTTTATATTGTTGTCCGTGTATGTGTGTCCTGGTTGACTGATGAAACAATTATGGATGAACTGAATCAGAAAGTTAATTTAAATAAGACATCAAGAAATACTAAGATATAGAGAAATTTCCAAGGCTACCTTTTGTGATTTGCCCAAAACGTTTATTTACAATGTATTCTCGAGAAACTAGAATGTTATGAAATTGCTTCATAATGAAATAAGACACTAAGTTGCTTTTTTCTTTTTCACACCACAATTGTTTTGCTACATACTAGCTTCATTAAAGGAGCGTACTAACTACACTATATGCAAGCTGAACTTATTGAACTTTAAATACATGAAATTTTAATACCTGGGAGCTATTTTCCAAATAAATGTAATTATTTAGTGGCAGCCTAAATTTCTACATACTTTTACCAATAAATGGAATTAACGTGATTTACAATGTACTTGTAGCACAGAAAGTATGGGGAAAAGGCTGTTAGGTCAAAATTTTTGGAATTTTGGAAAATAGTTCTCCTGGTTATACTGAACTTAAGTTTTCTTGGGCACAAATAGTACGGGATCCATCGACAAAAGTGGATCGGGCACCGCAGTTGCCACCGCTTGGTCAAGATGTTGTAGGCATCTGTAGGTACCATTTCCCCCTCAACGGCAGGTCACGTGACCTCGACCTCTTCGAGAGAGAGAGAGAGAGAGAGAGAGATAGAGATAGATGCGCAAAAAACAAAGAACTGCTTAAATGTTGCCAAAAAATTCTGAAAAAATTCAGGTACATTTTTTGGGCAAAAACATCCAACTTTTGTCTCTTGGATGTTTTCTAGAAAGTGCTTCCTTCTCCCAGAAAAAAAAAACTTCGTTCTTTATTTATGCATGGCGGTCACTCTAAGAAATTATTAGTTACGAAATGACATTGAAAATAATAATCGGAATATAGCTATCACTATTATTACAAAGAAAACCTGATAAGTTTTGGTCAAAAAATTACACAGAGTGCTCATCCAACAGCAAAAGTTCAATACTAAATAACAGGTGCCAAATATGGAAGGCGTGCGCAACTATCTTTACAAATGTCCACCATGACTGAATTATTTCTTGGGATGACCACCCTGTACATTTTTCAATAAAAGTATAATAGGCGCACATGCCAAATATCATTGCCAGCTGTCACATTTTCAATTCCACATTCACATAGTGGAGTGGAAGTATAGTGGTGGTTAAAAAATTTCATTTCTTTTCGAAATTTTTAAAAAATGTTGGTAAAAAAATTTTCAATTTTTTTTTCTTCTGAAATAGGTTTAGAATGTCATGAAACGTGGAAATTTTAAATTTGAGCAAAAAGGAAAGTTTCCTTCTATTCTATAGTACTGGTAATTTTTTTTTCTTTAAATAGGTTTAGAATTCCATGAAACGTGAAAATTTTAAATTTGAGCAAAGAAAGAAATTTTTTCCATCTATTTTGGTGGTAAATTTTTTTTCAAAAATGTTGTTAGTTCACCTGTTTATATTATGTGTGCAGCGTGTATAGCTAGGAAAACTCAAATAGTTTCCATAAGAAATTATTCACATTTTATTTGTATTTAGAAATACTAATAATATTGCCAATGACACATTTTTGGTGAATCTAGTACTCTCTGAAATTTACTTACAGAGGTTTTTGGCTACAGGCTATTTTTTTATAAATTAGAGATCTTAAATTTTTTCTAAGCGCAAAAATAATTTAGAACGCATTTTCCATAGACTGGATATGATGACATGTCTACAACAATAATAGAAAAGAATACTGACGGGAAAATTTTAAATTTGAGCAAAGAAAAAAATGTATCCACCTATTTTAGTGGTAAAAATGTTTTCAAAAATATTGGTGAGAAACATTTTCAAATTTTTACTTCCCCCGCATACCGAAGGGAAGTATTCCCACACTGCACATGACATCTCTAGGATATCCTCATTTGGTCGCGTATATCCCAATCGAGGACAACATTCCTCAGGATATCCTTAGGATATCCCAATAAAATATATACAACCTGAGAATATCCCAGATGGGGATATCCTAGACAAATCCTGGTAGGATGTCCTAGTAATATCCTGCAAAGATATTAAAAGCCTAACAAAATATCCACTGTGGGAATATCCTGGGCAAGTCCTAGAGTCGTCCTATTATAGGTATCATTATTTAGGAGATTTCAACAACAAAAATAATGAAAAGTATGTATATTATTTTGAGGCTATTTGTTTATAGTCTTTTATTGGTTCGTAAAATTTGCTTCTAAAAACTTATTTGTTTGTTCTATACCCTCCAGTAAAAATAATTCATTAAAAATGTGTATCTTATTTAAATAGTAGTTATTTATAATTTGGTTTTAATACATTTACTGTGTTTTGAATTAGCCGCCATTTTCTGACAAGTCGAAAGTTCTAAGAAATCCGCTGGGTGTTGAATAGCGTCGATGTCTTTTCCACGTTCATTTTAAAGTTCTTTCGACAAATAAGATTACGTTAAATATTTCGTAAATATAATGCAATGTTATATCTTTGTATTTATTAAAAGGGGAAAATGTGATTGGTTATTGTCCACAGATGTTATTGTTAGATATGTAATCCTTTATATTTTTCTGAATATTTTTTTTTAAATTCATTAATAACTTTTCAGCATGCTATGATTTTTTAAAGTTGTACATATCATACCCTATAACTTCTAACCACCCTAAACTCTGTTGATTTTAATAATATCAAAAAACGGCAAGAGCTTTTGTGTAATGTTTCATGCTTTTACAATTTTTATTTGAAACTTTTTTATATATAACCTCTATTAGTTTGGTAGATTTACTTTTAAAGCGATATGAGCCAATTGATAGATACAAATATGTGTATGGAGTTGTACATATATGTATCACATTTTTATTAGTCATTTTACCTTTGCCATTATATAAACTTGTATTCCTTTCTCTTTGCTTATTGGCTCAGTTTAAAAGTAATGATCTTATAAAATAATGTGTATTTTTTGCTGTCATCCAATAAACCCTAAAAGTCCAATCAATGTCCTCAGGTTGTTCATAGTAAAACCCAGACATAACCCATATAAGAGCTGATGATGTCCTGTACACACCCGTACTGATGTCCTGAGGACGTTATCAGAAAAGTCCGAACTGTCCCATTTGGATATCCTACGGACATCCTAAGGTGATAATGGGATCTTCCCAGGATATCCCATATGTCCTGAAAAGTTGTCCCCAGTATGTTCTGAGGATGTCCTTGTGCTGTATGGGTTGTATTCGAGAACAAATCACCCTCCGAGATTTTTTTCGATTCTGACGTTTCAGATCACGTAGATTACGAAAATATAGGTTTTTCAGTTCCGTCAATCTGTCTGTCTGCCTGTCTGTCTGTCTGTCTGTCTGTTGGTGCATTAACTAAAAATCTACTTGACGGAGTGTAGTCAAATTTGGTAGGTAGTTGTGACCCTACTGTGAGAGAAGAAATTGTTAAACTTTCACGGAATAAATAGTGAAAAAAATTTGTTTTTCCTCAAATTTAAAATTTCCACGTTTCACGACACGCTAAACCTATTTCTGAAAAAAAAATTTTGAAAATTTTTTCACCAATTTTGAAAAAATTTTTACCACTACTTAAAATAGATGAAAATTTTTTTTTCTTTGTTCAAATTTAAAATTTCAACGTTTCATGGCATTCTAAACCTATTTCAAAAAAATGTTTTTTTTGAAATTTTTTTTTACCAATATTGAAAAAATTTTACCACTAAAATAGATGGAAATTTTTTTCTTTGTTCAGATTTAAAATTTCCACGTTTCCAAGGCACTCTAAAACTATTCAAAATTTAAAAATGTTTTCGAAAAATTAAAAAAAAAATTGAAAACATCTATTTATCACTACTAAAGAATCGACGAAATTTTTTCTTTGCTCAAATTTAAAATTTTCAGGTTTCGTGACATTCCAAACCTATTTTGGAAAAAAAATGCAATATTTTTTTAAAATTTTGGAAAAAATTTAACACTAGATAGATGGAAACAATTTTTTTTTGTTAAATTTAATATTTCCACGTTTCATGACATTCCAAACCTGTTTCGGAAAAATAAAAAATGCAAAATTTTTTAACCATTTTGGAAAAAATATAACACTAGAATAGATGGAAAAAATTTTGTTTTGCTCAAATTTAAAATTTTCACGTTTCATGACATCCTAAGCTTATTTAAAAAAAAAATTGAAAATTTTTTTCACCATTTTTGAATAATTTCAAAAAAAAATATATTTTTCAACCACCACTATACTTACACTCCATTATGTGAATGTGGGATTGAAAATGTGACAGATGGCAATAATATTTGGCACATGCACCTATTATACTTTTATTGAAGAATGTACAGGGTGGTCATCCCAAGAAATAATTCAGTCATGGTGGACATTTGCAAAGGTAGCCTTCCAAATTTGGCATCTGTTAATTAGTATTGAACTTTTGCTGTTGGATGAGCAATCTGTATATTTTTTTGACCAACAGTTATCAGGTTTTCTTTGTAATAATAGCAATAACTATATTCCGATTATTATTCTCAATGTCATTTCGTAATTAATAAAGTTTTTAGAGTGACCGCTATGCACAAATAACGAGGGAAGTTCTGTGTAAATACCCTTACCGATTTTTTTTCTGAAATAGGTTTAGAATGTCATTAAACGTGAAAATTTTAAATTTGAGCAAAGAAAAAATGTTTTCCGTCTGTTCTAGTGGTAAAATTCTTTTCCAAAATGGTAAAGAAATGTTGCAATTTTTTTTCTGAAATAAGTTTGGAATGTCATGAAACGTGGAAATTTTAAATTTGAGCAAAAAAAAATTCTTTCATCTATTCTATAGTAAGCAGTGATACATAAAAAAAATTCCACCTATTTTAGTGGTAAAAAATTTTTCAAAAATGTTGGTGAAAAAAAATTTCCAAATTTTTTTTTTTTTTAATATGTTTTGCGTGTCATGAAACGTGGAAATTTTAAATTTGAACAAACGAAAATTTTTTCACTATTTAGTACCTTTAGACGGTCCACCCTGTATATTTTCCAGTGAAAGTTTAACCATTTCTTCGCTAACCATAGCGTCAACTACCTACTAAATTTGACTGCTCTCTGTCAAGTAGTTTTTTAGTTAATGTACCAACAGACAGACAGACAGGCGGACTGACTGAAGGAATTGAAAAACCTATATTTTCGTAATTTACGTGATCTGATACGTCAAAATCCGAAAAAATCTCGGAGGGTGATTTTTTCTCGAATACAATACTTCCCTTCGGTATGCGAGGACAAAAAATTATGATTCTTTTCCCTGTTAAATCAGGGTGGTGGCAGCGAAATTACCAACTAAGGTAAATGTTTGTTTTTGTCTAAAAAATGTGTATGAATTTTTCGGAACTATTCTGAAGAAAAAAAATAGTGAAATACTTGACCGAAATTATTTATTTGCTAAAAAATCTTGAAAACGTCAGGCGTGTTCTTTGTACAAAAGTAAGCAAGTTTTGGCTCTTGGATTTTTCTCTAAAACTTGCTTTTCCCTAAACGAATTAATGAAGGTCAAGAAATTCATTTCTTGTAATTTTTTACGGGAGAAGAAAACAATTTGAAGAAAAAGTTTAAGGGACAAAAGTTGTTTATTTCTATATAGAGGTTATGCCTGAATTTTTTGGGAATTTTCTGAAGAAGGAAAATAAAAATATGGGGAAATTCTTGACCGAAACTATTTTCGGCTAAAAAATTCTGAAAAAATTCGGGTACATTTTTTTGGCAAAAATAAGCAACTTTTGGATCTTGAAGTTTTTCTCTAAAACGCTTACTTCACCGTAAACTAATTAATAATGGTCTATGACTTATTTTTTTGGATTTTTTTTCCGGTGGAAGGAAAAAGTTGCTTTTTTGCCCAAAAAATGTATTTCGGAATTTTTTTGCAACATTTAAGCGACCCTATGTTTTATGCCTCTCTCTCTCTCTCTCTCTCGAAGGGGTAGAGGTCACGTGACCTCCGTTGCGTTTGGGGGAAATGGTACCTACAGACACTTACAACATCTCCTCCAAGAGGCGTCAACTGCGGTGCCCAATCCACTTTTGTCGAAGTGCTCCCGTACTAAAAGCTCAAATTTCAATAGTTCGGCCGCCAGTAGCCTTTCACGTTTGAAAATATAGAATTCTTACCTTAATCAAATTTGTCATTCATTTCAATTCAATCATTTTTGACATTGAAAAAAAATCATAGTAGGTCTTGAAAATTGAAAATTTCTAAATTTTTGTAGTGCTTTCGATGACCTCTTTTAAAAAAAAAACCCGTTAAAATCAGAAAATAGACACATTTTTTACAGGGGTGTTTCCATTTAAAGTGGGCCACACTGTATAATAGTAAGACTCAAAATAATATGATTTTATAATACACAATGACGTTTGTTTACTGACAATGCAACTGATGACGTCATGAGTGCGCAGTGAAACAATGTAGTGTTTTTGGCAGTAAAAATTCAGTTCAAAATGAAAATGGCTTATTTGAAGGTATTACTCGACTGATTGTCAAAATTCAAGTGTTCTTATTTTCACCCCCCGCAGTTCTAAAAAAGGGTGGTTTTTGAGAAATATATACATATAGATAGTGTTCCAGAATTGAGTTTCCGGACGGAAACCTGTGACTCCTGGGTTCATATTGGACTCATATTACCCAACTTACCTTAGTCCAAATGTGCAACCCTAAGGAAGTACATCCCCTTAAAGTGAGATAGAGAAAATCATTTTTTTCCAATAATTTCCGTTATGTCGAAGATAAAATTTTCAAATTTTGATTCGAGCTGTATCTACATAAGTACTCTATGTAAACTTAATAACAATCAATTATCTTTTGCTTCTCAATTCTTTTTTATAATAATTAATATTTGACTTACTGTATTTTTTAATCACACTCTAAAATTACCGAATACTCGAACATTTCTGCGGAGCATTGAAATGGCTGCAAAAAAGATACTCTTAAAATTTTTTGTAATATTAATCTAAATACAAGAAATTATCGTTTTTTCCTGTATTTGTTTTTAACACTTATTCACAATTCTAGAACAAAATGTTGTAATAACAGAAAATAGTTTATTTAAACAAAATACATTAATAACAAATGCTTCACATAATGTCCACTTGTTTCAGTACACAAATTAACACTTTTATAATTTTGTGTAATATCAAATTAACAATTATCGTTTTTTCTCTGTAGGTCATAGGTGCTTGTGAAACAGGAAACCTGTCGCATTTGAGAAACAAAAAATATTTAGTTGTTATCAATTTTACATAGAGCACTTATAGAGAGACAGTTCCCATCAAAATTGGAAATTTGGGTTATATGGACCCAATATGAACTCAGGAATCACAGGTTCTCGTCCGAGAACTGAATTCTGGGACACCCTGTATATGAGTTATAGCGGTTTTTCGCCTTCTTTTCCATTTTGAGGAAAAACTATGCATTTTGGGGAAAAATTTTAGGAGAACAAAGTTGTAAGGCATAAATTTTCCTACGAATTTTATAAATACGTTTTTGTTTGAAATCCGCATAGTTTCGCCACTGGAGGGTGCGAAAAAGATATATACATATTTGACTTTTGCATCTTTTTTTAGATTTTCGGCCAAACTTATGCATTTTGTTAAAAAATATCAGAAGAGCAAACATGTAGAGCATAAAATCTACTACAAATTTTGTTTTTTCGAATTTCGCAAAGTTTCGCCTCTACAGGACTCGAAAGAAATATATTGCTATGTATTTGCAATGTTGCATATTTGTGTTGTGGAGTTATTTATGTCTTCCAGATTTGGTAAAGATCTGATGAGGCAATTGAATATTTTGAATTGTTATTTAGTTGTTGTAGTTTGGTATAACTGTTTTTAAGTTAGGGAATTTGTTTTATAGTTTTTATATGTCATATGTTGAGGTTATTATAATTTAATGACACTGACAATGAAAATTCTAATTTTGGGCTGAAGGGGTCAGGTTTGTAATAATAATCTAAATTTAGTTGTTTTAAAAAAAACTTTGCCTTCTTGATTGAAAAGAAAAAAAAGGAAAAAAGGTTTAAAAAAAAGGGAGAAATCAATAGATACGGGTAGGAGATTGAAGATTGAAAAAAAATTAAAATTTTGAGAATTTTGGAGAGAAAAATAAGTAGAAGAAAGAAGATCAATAGATACGGCAGATACGTGAGAAAAGTTTCGAAATTTGGAAAAGAAAATAGGTAGAAGGAAGGAGATAAAATAAATTGAAGAGAAGAAAAGAATAGTAAGGCTAGTCGGAGAAGTGAAAAAAAGTAAAGGGAGAAATAATTAAGAGTAGTTGAAGGATAGGAATTGTAAGGTGGAGAAAATAAGTAGAAGGAAGGAGTTAAATAGTTTGAAGAGAAGAAAGGAATATAAAGATTAGTCGGAGAAGAGAGAAAAGTGAAGAAAAAAATAATTAAGAGGATTTGAAGGATAGGAATTGTAGCTACGAAGAAAGAAATGAGTGAAAGGTATTAAATCAAAATTATTTATAAATTATCACATTCACAAAATTATATCAAGAAATTAAAGGGTTGTAATAAATAAAAATGTAGTCAATTGAAATTTTAATTTTATAAAAAAAAAAAGGAGTTTTCAACATAGAAACCTGAACCTGCAATCTGAGGTGGAATCGCATAGCTACAGAGATAATTAAAAATTGAATATTGTTGTTTTAGTTAGTGGTATTGATTTGGAAGATATAAATGGTTTCACATCAAATTTTTAATCAATCATATTAATAAAACATAACAATAATTGGCACAGCAACGTGGGGAATTTCGGAAATTTCATTTCAGGTCGGTTAGACAAGATTATTTAAAAATTTAGAAAAAAAAAAGAAAAAAGAAAAAAGTTTTTTTTGTTTGTCAATACAAATGTCACTTAAATAGGATAAATTTAGTAAGTATTAATTTTCAATTGTGTAAAATATTTTATGAACTTACGATCAGGAAAACAAACAAAGATGGAAAATAAAGATCAAATGCCAGAAACTTCACAAGGTGACACAACACAAATGACACAAGCACAAAATGATGACAAATTTATACAGTTAATGAACATGATAGGGAATAGATTTGACGAAAATAGCAAGAACATGGAAGAAAACAATAAGAAGTTAGAAAATAGTATACTAGAGCTGCAAAACAAGGTGGATCAAAGAATTAAGAACATAGAAGTAAGTTTAGAAAAAGTTAACGAAGAGATACCTAAGAAAATTGATACAAAAATACTAGAAGCAACTAAGGAATTTAAAGGGGAAGTAAGAGTAGAAGTAGAACATGTGATATTAGAGGGTATGAAGGAAATAGATATGCGTTTGAGAAACCAAGAAGATATAGTGAGGACACAATTAAAAGAACAGGATGGTAAAATAGAACAGAATATGAAGATATTAAATAATACACATACACCTACATTTAACACATTTGCTGCAATACAAAATACGGCGATAAATCATTTCTATGGTGATTCTAGAATTCACCCAAAGGTATTTTTAGAACGTTTCAAGCAACATTTACAAAATATAAATAGTGGATATAATTTAAAATATGAAATACAAAAGGTATTAAAAGCAGAATCGGAAATTTGGTATCAAATAATAGAATCTAAGTTCGAAACGTTTGAAGAATTTGAACAATTACTATTAAAGAAATATTGGTCTGAACATTGTCAAGAGAAAATTCGTTTTAATTTATTTAATGGCAAATATTCAGAAAATAGTGGTATATCTAGGGAAAGTTATGTCATGAGTTAGTTAGTTAAATGAGTATTTGAGGGTAATAGATGATTTACATAAGGTTTCAAATAGCAATTTTAGATCAATGAATAAGAGAAATTTCAGACCAACACAGCATAATGAGCAAAATTTTAATAACAGACAAAATCATTATTCAGACAGACAACAATATTATAATCAGTATAACAGTAGAAATTATGATAATAATGAGAGATATAATGACAAATATAAATCTAATGGAAATACATATCAAAGTAATAGGAATTACGGAAATGGAAATAATAGGCAAGGGGAAAATAAAGAACCGATACGATTTGAAAATAAATATGATGCAACAAAATATGCGCAGGTAACAAATATGAATGTTAGATCAGAACAGAATGATATGAATGAAATCAAGACAATTGCACAGGTAAACTCAAATTTTCCAAAAGAAAATTTTTAGATAAGGATATTTTAACGGGGATAACTACATACGGACATATGCGCGAGTTTATAGGTTTAGAGAATGGGTCAAATTTAAATAATGGCAAAATTAGTAATTTACCAATGATTAATATTAAAATTAATAAAGTAAATTTGAAGGCGTTGATTGATAGTGGATCTGAAATAAGTTTAATAAGTGGGAAGCTAATCGATAAACACAAAGATTTATATGAGAATAAATGTATTAAGATTTCAAAAATTATTTTAATGAATGCTAATGGTAAGAAGATTACTGAATGTAATAAAATTATTAATATGGAATTTGAAGTGAAAGAGACGTGTTTTAAAGGTGAATTTGTAATTGTGGATAATTTAAGTTTTGATGTTATCATTGGAGAGGACATGCTGTCAAGATTGAAAGCAATATTAGATTTAGGGGAAAGGTCTCTAATTTTAAAAGGTACATCGGTAAAAATAGTAAATAAATTTGAATCAAATATAGGGAATTTAGATATAAATAATATAAATAATGTAAAGAGTGATGAAAATAAGTTTACAAAGAAAATTAATAATTATGATATGCCGAGAAAGTTGGAGATAAATTGTCCTTTAAATTATAAAAATATAGTAAACGAATTGTTGCAAAAGTATATGACATTGATAAATCATGAATCAAGAATTGCTAAAGGCTATGTGCATAGACTTCAAGTTGATGAGGATAAGCCTTTTAAATCAAAAACATATCCTATTCCATACAAACGTCGGCAAAAAGTACAAGAGGAAATACAAAATATGATACGTGCAAATATTATTGAACCAGCAAAAACAAACTTTATAAATCCGTTGGTAATAGTACCTAAAAAGGATGATTCTATACGGATATGTCTTGACGCTAGAAATTTAAATCAAATAACGAAATCACAATTTGACTCTCCACAAACTATAGAAACTATGCTTTATAGGATTGGAAAGAACACTATATTTTCAAAATTAGATTTGAAGAATTCATTTTGGCTTATTCCATTACATGTAGAGTCTCGCAGATTTACTGGTTTTAGTGTAGATGGACATATTTATCAGTTTAAAGTAGTTCCATTTGGATTACAATCGGCATCTTCTGCTTTGGTTAGAGCAATGCAAACAATTTTGGATACATATGAAAAGTTTTGTCTTCACTATATAGACGACATTCTTATATTTTCAGATACAGTAGAAGAACATTTAGAACATTTAAATATAATTTTAAAGGCATTAAATGAATCAGGTTTAAAATTAAATATAGAAAAATGTGAATTTTACAAAACGTTCGTAAAATATTTGGGTTATATTATTAATCAGCAAGGAATATCTATAGGAAAAGAACGTATAAAGGAAATCAAAGATTATCCTACTCCAAAAAATTTAAAGATGTTAAGAGGATTTTTAGGTATATTGAATTATTACAAAAAGTTTGTACCTAGACTTTCAGAATTAGAAGTACCTTTGATAGAACTACTTGGGAAAGATATAAAATGGGAATGGGATACTAGACGACAAGAGGCATTTAATAAGTTAAAAATAAATTTTCATGATAATTTACTTTTACACAGTCCAGATTTTAATTTACCTTTTATATTACGTACAGATGCTTCCGAACAAATTATTGCAGCAGAACTTATTCAAATTGTAAATGGTATTGAAACGCCAATATGTTTTATATCTGGAATTTTAAAACCTTATGAAACTAGGTATTCAACATCAGAGGTTGAAATGCTTGCTTTGGTTTATAGCTTATCTAGACTATCCTATATTTTAACTTCAAATCATTTTACAATTGAAACTGATCATTCAGCATTATGTTCACTTATGAAAAATAGATTTGCAAACAATCGAATTTATAGATGGTCTCTTTTAATTCAAGAATACTCTTTTACTATCAAACATAGACCAGGTAAAGAAAATATAACTGCAGATGCACTAACTCGAAATAAACAAATAGACATAGACAAAAAGAATAATTTTATCATAGGATTAAATTATCTATTAGACGAACAAAATTTATATACATATGAAAGGATTAGGGGAAGCCAGGGATATTTGAATGAACTTAGAAATGTAGTACAATTAGGTGAATATAAGGGTTATAGTATAAAAAATGATTTGTTGATTAAAACAGTTATGAATGAAGAGAAATACGTGATAAATGATAATTTGGCGTTGAATATTTTAAATGATTTGCATAATCATTTTGGACATATTGGTGTAAGGAAAACTTGGATGATTTTCAGAGAAACTTTTTTCTGTAAGAATGATTTACAATTAACAAAAAGAATCATATCATTATGCCATGATTGTTGTTTAGGGAAGACGAAAAATTACAAAAACAGAAACGAAGTAAATAGTATTTTGACAAAGGAACCTCTTGACGTAATAGCAATGGATTTTATAAATAATTTGATTAAGGATAAAGAAGGGTAAAAACACATATTAGTTATAGTGGATATTTTTTCAAAATTTACAAAAGTATATCCTACAAAAAGATGTAATACAAATACGGTTTGTAAATTACTTTCCAAATATTTCAAATCGGTAGGAATACCAAAGAAAATTTTAGCTGATAACGCGACGTATTTTGATAATGACAAATTAAAAAAATATTTGACAGGTAAACAAATTAAATTAAGTTTTACTACAATTAGACATCCACAAGCAAATCCAGCAGAACGATATATACAAGAGGTGACTAAAATTTTAAGATTTACCATACACAATGATCATACAGATTGGTTATTATGTTTATCAAATGTTGAATACATTATAAATAATGTTCCAAGTACGATTACAGAAGTACCGCCGATAACAATTATGTTTGGTATTCCACCTATCAGACCATGGAATTTTGAAACTGGGATTGAATTAGATCAAATGAGAAATCAAGTAAAAATTAGATTAGAACGAAATGCAAAAAAATATCAGGCTAGAGAAAATAAAAAAATTAAGAAACATGTAGTGTATAAACAAGGGGACTTAGTAGTTATAAAAAGATTGAAGGTGTCAAATTTTGACAAGAAATTATGTGCAAAATTTATATTTCCTTATGAAGGTCCTTATATAATACATAGACCATTAAATGAAAATACATATGAATTGAGACATATAAACAGTGAACATATAAGAGGTAAATTTCATATAGAAATGATTTATCCATATACACCAAGAAATTAAGACACAAGTAGACTTACACGATTAAACTGGTGAAAGATTTTATTTTGCAAATACGTTTGTTTTAAGAAATTTTAAACATATTACCTAAGTAAAAGTTTAAGATTTGGGGAGGGAAATGCTATGTATTTGCAATGTTGCATATTTGTGTTGTGGAGTTATTTATGTCTTCCAGATTTGGTAAAGATCTGATGAGGCAATTGAATATTTTGAATTGTTATTTAGTTGTTGTAGTTTGGTATAACTGTTTTTAAGTTAGGGAATTTGTTTTATAGTTTTTATATGTCATATGTTGAGGTTATTATAATTTAATGACACTGACAATGAAAATTCTAATTTTGGGCTGAAGGGGTCAGATTTGTAATAATAATCTAAATTTAGTTGTTTTAAAAAAAACTTTGCCTTCTTGATTGAAAAGAAAAAAAAGGAAAAAAGATTTTAAAAAAGGGAGAAATCAATAGATACGGGTAAGAGATTGAAGATTGAAAAAGAATTAAAATTTTGAGAATTTTGGAGAGAAAAATAAGTAGAAGAAAGAAGATCAATAGATACGGCAGATACGTGAGAAAAGTTTCGAAATTTGGAAAAGAAAATAGGTAGAAGGAAGGAGATAAAATAAATTGAAGAGAAGAAAAGAATAGTAAGGCTAGTCGGAGAAGTGAAAAAAAGTAAAGGAAGAAATAATTAAGAGGAGTTGAAGGATAGGAATTGTAAGGTGGAGAAAATAAGTAGAAGGAAGGAGTTAAATAGTTTGAAGAGAAGAAAGGAATATAAAGATTAGTCGGAGAAGAGAGAAAAGTGAAGAAAGAAATAATTAAGAGGATTTGAAGGATAGGAATTGTAGCTACGAAGAAAGAAATGAGTGAAAGGTATTAAATCAAAATTATTTATAAATTATCACATTCGCAAAATTATATCAAGAAATTAAAGGGTTATAATAAATAAAAATTTAGTCAATTGAAATTTTAATTTTATAAAAAAAAAAAGGAATTTCCAACATAGAAACCTGAACCTGCAATCTGAGGTGGAATCGCATAGCCGGAGCTACAGAGATAATTAAGAATTGAATATTGTTGTTTTAGTTAGTGGTATTGATTTGAAAGATATAAATGGTTTCACATTTTTAATCAATCATATTAATAAAACATAATAATATATAAATAGATTTTAGCGCCCTATGACGGCGAAACTATGCAGAATTCGAACAAAAACGTAAAGACAGAATTTGTAGAAAACGTTATGCCCTATAACTTTGCTGCCTTGATATTTTTCACCAAGATGCATAATTTTTTATAAAAATCTAAAGAAGGCGCAAAAGCCTCTTTATATATTTCTTTCCCGCCCTCTAGCGTGAAACTATGCGGAACTGGGACAAAAGGTAGAAACGAGTTCTGTTTGAAATCTTATGCTCTACAACTTTGCTCTTCTAACATTTTTCACCAAAATGCATAGTTTTCCTCAAAAAAGAGAAGAAGGCGAAAAAGCGCTAAAATTCATATACAGGGTGTCCACTTTTTCAATGGGATTGTATTATTAACTTCTAAACCGTAAGAGACAGAAAGTCGGTTAAATTAGAGAAAAGTTGTGCATTTTAAAGCTCGTTAAGATGTCTTTTTCAGATTTGAAAAATGTTCAGTAGTTTCAGAGATATCCTGAAAATAGTGAAAATCGCCATTTTTAATTTTTGCTAATAACTCGCAAATGATAGGATTTAGAAAAAAAATCTTTAGATAAAAGTTGAATGGTGTTCGGTTGTCTATTTAAAATTCTCAAATTTACATTTCTATCTTTTCGACGCTAGGCGTCGCGACGCCCAACTTTTGTTTTTCTTATGGACGCCTATCATTTTTTAAATGGCGGCATCTTACTTAATATGAAACGGTAGAAATTTCATTTTTAGCACATTGGTGTCGGGCGTCGCAACGCCAAAACTTTGAAATTTGACAACATAACATTTATGTCGATACCTAATTTCTAATTATACACTAAAATGTAAGAATACATTCTTTACTGAAACGTTTTCAGTCTATCTTGCATTTTTTTATTGAAAAATGGAACTAAGTCAAATAAAAGATAGCTTTACATTGACATTTTTATTGAAAGACAAAACAATAACTAAATACGTAACAGACGACGAAAGACATAATTACAGGCTAAATTAATTGTTCAAAATGTGCACCGTTTTGTTCAATACATGTTGACGTTCGGATGTCCATTTGGTGAATAGCGGCTTGAATTACCTCAGGTTCAATTGTTTCAAATGCTTCCATTATTTTTTCTTGCAGTTCTTCCATATTCTGAGAAGACCTATCATACACTTTATATTTAAGATATCCCCACAGATAATAATCCAGAGGATTAAGGTCCGAAGACCTAGCAGGCCAAGACACTGGTCCTCTTGTTCCCATCCAAGAAGCGGGAAAAGTTTCGTTTAAATAAAATATGCCGCATTGTGAGGACCAGCTCCATCCTGGTGGAACCAGACCCTATTTTGTCGAAATTGTAATGGTAAATTGTCAATCATGTCTTCAAGGATGTCAACATATTTTTGGGCATTGAGGTTGCCTTGAATGAAATAAGGACCCAATAGTTTATTGTCTATGAGATCACACCATAGATTTAACGAAAACCGAACTTCGGGTCGTACTTTTTGTATGAGGTGATGGTTGTTAGTTGCATAGAAATGCTTATTCCTCCGGTTAAACCTCCCTTTATTTGTAAATGATGTTTCATCTCCCCATATAATCTTACAGGAAAAAATATTTTCGTTCCGTAACTTGCGCCTGAACCAATTACAAAACTACAGCCTTCTTTGTGGATCGTTCGGGTGTAGCTTTTGGACCGGTTGATACTTGTAGTCATGGTACCCATATTTTCTGATTATTTTCTGAACACGACTTTTAGATAAATTACATTCAGTTGCTATTTTTCTACAAGAATTTTCTGGGGTTATGGTCATTTGCGCTAAAACATTAATATCACTTACAGGTTCTCTTCTTGTCACATAGGAGATCACTTCTATTGAAAGTACCGCATTCGGCCAGAGTTTAGGATAAACGACGAAATATTTTAATATCCGGATGATTCCTCTCAGGATACAATTCTACGTATCGTTCTTTTGCTGGTAATGAATTTCTGGAGCATTTAATGTAGAGCTCGAACATATCCTTCCTTTCTTCTAGTGTATACCTCAACACAATTAATTTGAAAAATTTGTATAATACTAATAACAATTTAAGTAATATTTTTTTTTATAATTTAAAACATAACTAGAACAACTTAAATTTCACAAAAAGAAAATTGACAATACTACGAGTAATGGCAATTGTAGAACAGTCAATTGTTTATCATGGCATACTTTGGATGTACAAGAATATTTAAAAAGGTTGTGTGATAATAACACCTGTACAGATCCATTTTTAAATAAATTTCTACCGTTTCATATTAAGTAAGATGCCGCCAATTCAATTTCCTTAAAAAAATGATAGGCGTCCATAAGAAAAACAAAAGTTGGGCGTCGCAACGCCTAGCGTCGAAATGATAGAAACGTAAATTTGAGAATTTTAAATAGACAACCGAACACCATTCAACTTTTATCTAAAGATTTTTTTTCTAAATCCTATCAATTGCGAGTTATTAGCAAAAATTGAAAATGGTGATTTTCACTCTTTTCAGGATATCTCTGAAACTGCTGAACATTTTTCAAATCTGAAAAAGACATCTCAACGAGCTTTAAAATGCGCAACTTTTCTCTAATTTAACCGACCTTCTGTCTCTTACGGTTTAGAAGTTACCAATACAATCCCATTGAAAAAGTGGACACCCTGTATATGTGTATGTTTTTCTAAAACCACCCCTTTTTAGAACTGCGGGGGGTGAAAATCATGTTTAGGTAACCCAAATGCTTCACTTTTTACAGGTTTCACAGATGTGGAAAATTTTCGATAAAACAGCGATTTTTTGACTAATTTCAAGGGACTATAACGATAATCAAGTTTTATTGAAAGAGAATTCGAAATTTGTGAAAACACCTAATTGCAGTATTTTTATTTCACTACGTGGATGTATATTCATATCCACGTAGATTTAGTTTATATTAGAAAGATAGAATGCGTCGCTGCTGCCCGATTTAAATTGCATTTTCACGGCGTATCGTTCCCACAGCTACCAATTTCTGGCTATTGGAAGATTCGCATTACTTAAGGTGTAATTTGAGACGCCTAGTTAGAAATAAATTTTCCAGTAATGCATTCAGGGATGTGTCACGTTCCAAATATCCTGCCAGCTGAAGCGTAGTGCATTTTACAGAGGACCCTAAGATTTGTACGACCATTTATAGCTATGTTGCCCTTCACGAGCAATTTGTAGGAAAGCAAACATTGTTATCGAGTCCTGAGAGCAAATGGATAGCGGTAGTTAACCCTGTCAACTCAACTCCTGCGCCCGGGCGCCTCCATTCAGATAAATATGGTCACGAGTTTTGCTGTAGTATTGTGCAATATCAGTCGGTTTCTCTTTCTGGAGACAATCTGGAGGAAGGTCGCAAAAAAACAAAACAGCTTTAAACTATAAAAGCTGTAAACTAATGTCATTAATCCAACTGAATTAATTTAACAGTTATAATAAAAAACAAAACAATGAAGGCAAAGTATAAGAAAAATAATACAAGGCAATCGTTCCTTCGCATGTTTGTAAACAATTTTTTTATAGTATATCTTCAAATCAATTTGATTCTTCTACATAGGGGAGTGGAAGTATAGTAATCGCAAAAGAGAATGCAAATTGTTTTGTGTTGAAATAAGTTAAGAATGTCATGAAACGTCGAAATTTTAAATTTGAGCGTTTTCTCTGGAATGGTTCAATATATTGACTTGAAATTTGGTGCACTTATATAATATTATAATGAGATCTGGAATTGTATAATATTTTGAGCTTACTTCGGTGAAGGGTTAGGGTTAACGTAAGTAGAGCAAGCTGGTTAGAATCTAGAAACTTATATATACTAGAAACCAAGGTCTCAATTTTTTTATAATATTTGACACACCCCACCACTACCCCCAACCTATTGTCAACGAGGCTAATAAAATAAAATTAAGATATTTACTTGAAATTTGGTATACGTATGTACAGGGTTTTTAAAATGTCCACTCGTTTTTCAATTAAAAAGCAATTTTATTATGACGAAATTTTCATAAATACATGCCATTTTGAATACATGTTATGAACGAAAGTCAGGCAGATTGTGTCCATTTTCTTTAATACAGTTTTCTACTACTACGTACTAAAAAACCAGGCACCTTCCATTCCAGCATCTCGTGATCGATTGTACCCACTTTCTGCCTGATTGCCTCCTTTAGATCTACTAAGGAGCGGGGTTTGTGAGCATAGATATGTGATTTAATTTAGCCCCACAAAACAAAGTCGCCCATGCTCAAATCAGGGGACCTCGAAGGCCACGACGTTCATGGACCTGCCTGCTGAGTGCACAGTGGCGCCATCCTGCTGGAAATAAACATTTCGGTTGTTGTACAGACGTCATGTTCTCAGTTCTGGATGGAAAAAAGTCTGAAGCATGTGGACGTAACGTTCAGAAGAGATCATCACAGCGGCACCATTGTCATGTTTTCCGGCATTCTTGCAGTCCTCTCGCGACCAGACAGATCCTTCTTAAAGTTACATCCTGCTGTTCTCAGACTATTCACTTACCTGATAAGGGTATTCCGGCTGGCTGGGATCGGCATCACGGCGTCCAATGTTCAAGTGAACGAGAAGAGGTTGTTGCATCGCTACAACCGATCCTCCATTTTGCACATAACTGTCGTACATGAATATACGATGCGCCAGCATCCACAACTCCACACCTACTGAAATGGCATCGTATAACAAAGTGTGGTGTGTCGAATTTGCATGAATCGTATAATAAAACGACTCTTTCCGATGATTCGCATGGCACGAATCTTTGCAACCGATACGGTTTCATATTCATACCAAATGTACTCGTACACATACACTGACCGAAAGAAAATAATTTGAACAGTAAAAAGAGATTTAACTGCTTACTGGGTGGGGATTACGCATGATGGCCTTGATTCGTGTTGTTGAATTGGGGCAGTGGCAAAAATATTAGAAAGGAATCTGAGACCTTGGTTTGTAGTATATACACCAAGTCCCAAGTTTCTGTACTCTTACCGGCTTGCTTAACTTATTTTTCCCTATTTACCGCTATTTAACCCCACTTCTTCAACGGAGTCATGTCAAAATATAATCTAGTTTCATATGTCGTTATAATACATACGTGTACAGAATTTCAAGTGAAAATCTCAATTTAATTTTAGTGGTGGGGGGAGGGATGGAAAATATAATAAATATAATATAATATATATAAATATAATAAATATAATAAAAAAAAAATTATGCCTTCGCTTCTAGTATATACACCAAATCTCAAACTTCTTCTAACAAGCTTGCTTTACTTATTTTCACCTATTCATCCCTATTTAACCCCCAACCCTTCAACGGAATCATCTCAAAATATCAAAAATATTATAAAAAATTCTAAGGCCTTGGCTTCTAGTACATACCCCGAATTTCAAGTTTCTGTACTCTTACCAGCTTGCTTACTCGTTTTCCCTTTTTACCTATATTTAATCCCCAATCCTTCAACGGAATCATCTCAAAATATAATCTAGTTCCAGAAGTAGTTATAATATACACGTGTACCAAATTTCAAGTGAATATCTTGATTTTATTTTATCAACCCCTTTAATAACGGAGTCGGGGTGGTGGGGTTTGAAAAATATTATAAAAAAATCTGAGGCTTCGGCTTCTAGTACATACACCGAATTTCTGTACTCTTACCAGCTTACTTTACTTATTTTCCACTATTTACCCCTATTTAACCCCAACCCTTCAACGGAATCATCTCGAAATATAATCTAGTTGCAGATGTCGTTATAATATATACGTGTACCAAATTTCAAGTGGTGGAGGGATGGAAAGTATTGTAAAAATTTTGAGGCTTTGGCTTCTAGTACATACACCAAATTTCAAGTTTGTCTTTAGAACTAAAGTAGTGTGTAAAATTTCAGCATGATTGGGTATCGGGAAGTGGCCAAAAATTCGATGACCAGATTTGATCATTCATACATACATGCAGACACGGAAATTGTAGTTGGTAATATGCAGACCTCGGATTTAGCGGCCAGATATGACGTAAAACCAGGGTTGGATTTAGATGATGATGTGTCAGCGCATAGAGAGTTGCATGCATGTATGAAACGATATCTTACCTTGAAATCTTTTGTAGCGAATTATGTGGTATCCAAAGTTAATAACGCCACTTTAGTATAAACACTCGCTCAAAGATAACTGGAGGTACAGGGACTGTACTTCACATTAAACTAACACGCACAAGTATTTTTCAGTGCCGGTGGTTAAAGAATAAAAGTATATCACTAACATCTGCTCTAAATGTTTTGGAGTTAAACTTCAGCGCCTTTCGGTAAAAATCCATTTATATTGCGAGAAGGACCGCTCGACGTCGACAGATGTAACTGGGGTATAATTTAAATATCGAGACATTCGCAAAGTCACCACATGCGTGCCAGGTGTAGCAAAATTTCAAAAAAAAATTATTTTGAAATAGGTTTAAAATGCCACGAAACGTGGAAATTTTAAATTTGAACAAAGACAAAAACATTTTTTAGTGGTACCTAACAAAATTTTCAAAAATGTTGGTGAAAAACATTTTCAAGAATGTTGGTGAAAAAAATTTTCAAATTTTTTTTTTCTGAAATAGGTTTATCGTGGAAATTTTAAATTGGAGCAAAAACATTTTTTTTTTCATTATTTATTCCCTTTAGACGATCCACTCTGTATATTTTCCTGTGAAAGTCCTACCATTTCTTCGCTGACAGTAGGATCAACTACCTACCAAATTTGACTGCTCTCCGTCAAGTAGTTTTTTTAGTAAATGCACCAACAGACAGACAGACAGACAGACAGACTGACGGAATTGAAAACCTATATTGTCGTAATCTCCGTGATCTGAAACGTCAGAATCCGAAAAAATCTCGAAGGGTGATTATTTCTCGAATACAATACTTCCCTTCGGTTTGCGAGGGAAGTTAAAAGATAGTGCTGTGGTATCTAATGATCACTAGATAAGAACTGTATTCGAAAATAGAATACACTTTCTCTCGAATTAATAATGTTTTGAGTAGGTGAAAAAATGATAATTTTATGTTCGATTAAAGCATAAAATTTTCTTCATTTAAGAATAAAAATATTGTTCATTTGTGTTTTATTGACGCTTCCATCCCACCATCACAGAAAATAAATATTTCAAATATGTCAAATGAATGCTGTAGCCAGCAGTGATGTCAGTTTAAAATGCAGTAAGCGAGCTCGACTCTAATAAAGTTTTCACATTTAATAACAGCAATAATCAATGAAACATACTCTTTGTAGGATTTTGAAGACAGCAGAAAAAACTATCTATGAGAACCAACATAAAAACTGTTTGTAAAATGATTGATTTACAACCTTTGCATTCTTTCGACAATCTGAATTCTGGTTATGCTAGCAATTAAAATCCTAAAATACATTTGTCTTTCTTATTGGACAATTCTCTTTCTAACGCCAGTGTCTATACAGTCCCCTATGGCTATGCAGAGTAAACCATAACCCCCTACGGCTATGAAGATTCAGTTAAAACGAGAACAAATGCCTAATATGAACTTATTTACATACCTCGTCTTTTGGAAAATTTTTCATTCAAATGAATTACATTTTCATGATATCTATCATTTTGTTTAGCCTTTGAAAAGAAAATTACCAACTTTTTTAGCATTGTTTGACATTGACTGAATGAAAAAACAGATGTTCACGTATGTATTACCTAGCAAGTAATGGAGCCTATATACCAACTAGCACAATTAATCGCGGGAATGTAGCAATGACTATTGCAGGCACTTTAAAGTGTTTTGGTACTAGTCACAGGCATGTAGTGGGAACGTTCCTAATACGTGTTTATGACCAAAATGGGGAATATTTTTTTGTGACGATAACGTTCCAGCCACGTTCCTAGAACTTGTTTGGCTACGTTCCAATGACGTTGTGGTTAAGGAGCGGTGACGTCGTGGAGTAGATGCCGCATCTTTCAGAAAATTTTACCACTCCCCACTCTTTCAACTCGATGTTGCTCCTTCTTTATTTTGCAACTGATATTATTATATTTAAGTTTTATTCTTACATATGATTCTTGTTCTTGTTCATTTTCCGAACTCAGAAACTTAATAGCATATCAGAAGTTAATATTAGATTGCAAAACTTGTGCTATTTTCCAATGGTCTAAGGGTCACAATTAAAACGAATACAATTTAACTGACAAGCATAATGAGAAAACGTCCGAATCTAACCACACGTATTTGTATTTTTTAATGAAAATATTGTTTTCGAAATATGTAACTTAACACTAATTTTACTTCCACATCCACGTAGTGGATTGGAAGTATAGTAATCGCAAAAAAATTTTCAAAAATTTTTATTCGTGAAATAGGTTTAGAATGTCATGAAACGTCGAGATTTTAAATTTGAGCGAAAAAAAAATTTCTGTCTGTCGGTCTGTCTGTCGGTCTGTCTGTCGGTCTGTCTGTCGGTCTGTCTGTAACTTTTTTTGTCCGCACGCTTTCTCCGGAACGGTTTAAGATATTGACCTGAAATTTTGTACACGTATATATTATAACGAGATCTGGAACTGGATTGTTTTTTGAGGAAATCCGGTGAAGGGTTGGGGGTTAAATAGGGGGAAATAAGTAAAACAAGCTTGTAAGAGTACAGAAACTTGAAATTCGGTGTATGTACTAGAAGTTAAGGCCTCAGATTTTTTATAATATTTTTCAACTCCCCACCACCCCTACCCCATTAAAGGGGTTGATAAAATAATGTTGAGATATTCATTTGAAATTTCGTACACGTATGTATTATAACGATGTCTAGAATTATATTATATTTTGGGATGATTCCGTTGAAGGGTTGGGGGTTAATTTGGGGTAAATAGAGGAATATAAGTAAAACATGTTGGTAAGAGTACAGAAACTTGAAATTCGGTGTATGTACTAGAAGCCAAAGCGTCAGATTTTTTAAAAATATTTTTCAACCCCCACCACCCCTACTCCAATTTGAAAAGGGTTGATAAAATAAAATTGAGATATTCATTTGAAATTTTCTACACGTATGTATTATAACGACATCTGGAACTAGATTATATTTTGAGATAATTCCGTTGAAGGGTTGGGGGTTAAATAGGGGTAAATAGGGGAAAATAAATAAAGCAAGCTGGTAAGACTACAGAAACTTGAAATTCGGTGTATGTACTAGAAGCCAAGGTCTCAGATTATTTATAATATTTTTCAACCCCCACCACCCCCTACTTCATTATTAAAAGGGTTGATCAAATAAAATCGAGATATTCATTTGAAATTTGGTACACGTATGAATTATAACGACATCTGGAACTAGATTATACTTTGAGATGATTCCGTTGAAGGGTTGGGGGTTATTTAGGGGTCAATAGGGGGAAATAAGTAAAGCAAGCTGATATGAGTACAGAAACTTGAAATTCGGTGTATGTACAAGAAGTTAAGGCCTCAGATTTTTTCATAATATTTTTCAACCCCCCCACCACCCCTACCCCATTAATGGGGTTGACAAAATAAAGTTGAGATATTCATTTGAAATTTCGTACACGTATGTATTATAACGACGTCTGGAATTAGTTTATATTTTGAGATGATTCCGTTGAAGGGTTGGGGGTTAATTTGGGGTAAATAGAGGAATATAAGTAAAACGTTGGTATGACTACAGAAACTTGAAATTCGGTGTATGTACTAGAAGCCACAGCGTCAGATTTTCTTATAATATTTTTCAACCCAACCACCCCTACTCCAATATGAAAAGGGTTGATAAAATAAAATTGAGATATTCATTTGAAATTTGGTACACGTATGTATTATAACGACGTCTGAAACTAGATCATAATTTGAGATGATGCCGTTGAAGGGTTGGGGGTTAAATAGGGGCAAATAGGGGAAAATAAGTAAAGCAAGCTGGTAAGACTACAGAAATTTGGGATTCGGTGTATATACTAGAAACCAAGGCCTCAGATTTCTTTCTAATATTTTTCAAACTCTACCACCTCCGCTTCATTATTAATGGGATTGATAACATCAAATTGAGATATTCACTTGAAAGTTAGTACACGTATGTATTGTAGTGACATCTGATTGAGATGACTCCATTGAGGTGGTAGGTTGTAAATAGTGGAAAATAAGTACGGTAAACTAGAAACTTCATTTTTAACGTATATGGTAGAAACCAACTCCTCAAACTTTTCTATGACATCTACCCCAAATATTATTAAAATTCTATGACCAATGATTTCCACATACTAGAGTGCAAATATAGTCAAGATGTTTCCTTTAAAGTGACTTGGACGAATAATCTGGATGTGGAAGTAGTGATTCCTTAGGCAGCGGTTTTTATGTATTAATTTGTTATATTTGGTGCAGAAATGGCGATGAAATAAATTTTTCAATTGTGAAATTATGGTTCATGTGTTATAATAATGGCGTCGAAAATGTTGGCCATCAAAATAGCGTATTTCAGAGAATTTATAATTTAAGGTCGTTTTCATCAAGAAATGCTACTTGAACGTAATTGATACTTGGCGATAGTGACGAAAACTGCAAATACGTAACTTTAAAGTTATATTTACTACAAATCTGCGAATGGGACAGTAGCATCACTTTAAAGTCGTAGCAAAGTTGTGACTACCACAAATTACATCTTCAAAGTTGCTGCTGCTACTTCATGGTTACATCTTTCCCGATATTGATTCGGAACGTACGTTTTAGCCGTACGTTGAGGTCTAAGCTGAACGCGCTCCTAGCTTTTGCTGTTTATTATTTACCTAACTTCACATTGAAAAACCTGTCAGCTGTCACAATTTACTTGTACACGGCCATATATCAATGACTCAATAAACTTAAACCTCGTAGGTATAATATACTATTACAGTGATAGATAATATAGAAGAAAAGATGGGCGTAATGAAACTGTGTTAAAATATTAAATTTTGTTGCCTTATTTTGAACATAAAATGTTGCATAGCATGAATATAGCAACATATAATTCTAGTCTAGCTTAGGCAAACATATATAGCGAAGGTTCCCAGAACGTCGCGGTAACTATCAAGCTACTTGAAAGTGATTACAATTTTGAAGTCACATTTCAGTGATGCGAGTTAGTCGCTGCTACTATTGTTTACCACCTTCAAGTTCTGAAAACCCGAAAGTCGTCCCACTGGTAACTACCACGTTCCTATGTACCGCGAAAGCTACATAGAGGTTGCATAACTATAAAGTAATCATTAGTGGTAGGAACTACGAGGTAGGGACTGTAGACTTAAGGTACTACTCACACGCCTGCCGCAGGGGCAATCTAGGGTGTAGAAGTGGGGTTGACCCTTAATTACCTCCTTGTTTGTGACGTGTGTAGGCAAGCAGTGGCAATCTCCTAGATTGCTTCCTTTGCAGGGCGGCAGGCCGCACCGGACCTTCCTAGCTTCTTAGATCAGCTCCAGCCGCCTTGCCGAAACTCGTGTGTGTAGCATGATTGGAGCAATTTCGACTCAGTTTTCTAGCGAAAGACGTGCGGAGTGCTTGTTTGTATTGTGCAGCTTTAAGGTAAATACGAAAATAATGGAAGAAGACAAGAATCAAGAGCATGACGTTTGGACGCGGGTGATAGAAGTCTGTTAAGACCGGCTATAAAGACCGGCCCCATATTTGTAACCACTTCTTCACCGTGTACTTCCTTTTTCATTTTTTTGCGTTACTACCACGAAAACAGCCAAGGCAATGCCGATCTTTTTATTTTTTGAAAGTGTTGGAGCCATCTTCACAAATTGAAGCGACACCTCTGACATTCACTGTAACACTGAACAGCAGGTACGTGTGTAGGGAAGCCTCCTAGATTGCCCCGTGACGAGAGAAGGTCGCAAGGGCTATTATAGATAAGTCAGCCCACCCCTGAAGAATGTCAGGAATGACGATGCCAGGGGTGGTAGCGAAGCACGGGGGGGTTTCAGCTGGTAAGAGTCCGGCACTACCCAGCACGATAGACCCGAGTGCTGGGTGTCCATGAGGATTTCCCCCCCCACTTAAAAATAAAAAAAAATAAAAAAGATTGCCCCGTCCGCCCTGCACCCTAGATTGCCCCTGCGGCAGGCGTGTTAGTAGCTAGCTTTAGTAAATTTAGCCGCAATTACGTAATGGTTCCTCATCCGAGGTTCCCATTTCAGTTACTGTCACTTTGGTGCTAGTTGGGATACATGTTTAAAAGGGAGTTATTTTTTATTTGCTTAAACTTGCAATGAAACATATTCTTTATAGGATTTTGCTGGTTTACTCTGCATAGCTCCATAGCTATAGGGGACTATGTAGAAACTAGTATTAGAATGAGAATTGTTCAATAAGAAAGACAAATTCATTTTAGAATTTTAATTGCTAGCATAACCAGAATTCAGGTTGTCGAAAGAATGCAAAGATTGTAATTCAATAATTTTACAAACAGTTTTTAATTGGTTCTCATAGATATTAATTTTTGCTGTTTGCAATATCCTGTAAAGAATATGTTTCATTACAAGTATAAACAAACAAAAAATAATTCACTTTTAAAAAAGTAATAATCAAAATGAAAAAAATCAAGTTACAGTTTAAAGCTATCTGATGATTTTCCTTTCTAATTTATTCTGATTGATTAATTTCCGAGAAAAAAAAATTATAAAAACATTAATTTTTCCCTATGTTTCAAGTTTAAATATTTTTTATCACAAAAACTATTTACTTTAAAAAAACTTAATGATACGAAAACTGTTTGCTTTATTCTAGTGCAGCTTACATAATTTATGTGAGATATTTTATGCAGATTTATATTTATTAAGCAAAAAATTGTTTATAACTATTAAAGGATCGAATAAGATAATATAATGTAAGTATATAAATATATGGTTTTCCTCAGAAAAGTAAAATGAATTTGAAAAAAAATTTTTAGTCATTAGAATGTTGATTGGTCGTTTAGTGTACTCGAAATAGAGTACAGATTGCGACCGGTCGGCCTGTCGAATATTTACCGGGCTATGACGTCAAGTGTGGCCACGGCGCGCGCGCCCGAGGATTGTTATATTTTGGTGCAGCAACATTTTAATTTTTTGTAGATTAATTATATCTTAATTTTCACAATCTACGTGTAACAATCTACAGTCTGAATCGTGAAAATCCGAACGAATGAAGAGTGATTTTTTCACGATTACGGTATTTCTCTTCAGTAACTGAGGGACGTGGTAATTGTCTGGTACCACAGCAGTTACCAATCCAGACCTGTTTTGTAATAACTTATTTGTAATACATTCATATTCACTTACACACACCAACAAAAACCTCTAAAACCTTATTTTAATATTTTACATGTAGTGGAATTTTTACTAGAGAATGTAATTTTCTTTCAGCACTAATGCGTTGGATCAATATTTGAGATTAATGAATTCGTTAACAAGACTGTGAAACCAAAGGGGGGCGGCGACAGGCACCAATTGCTAATTAGTGAGTCCATCCGGGCCGACGTCATTAGCAGCAGTAAGCAGTTAAATGAGCCAGCCTATCTAGGACACACATTACGTATAATGAGATACAAACATATCAATATTATATATAGATTGTGTAATGCTTTCATTAATAATACCCACTGATCAAATGATTCTAACAGAGGGGATAATTCAGTATAAATGGAAACCACCATTTACTTTTAAATTATTTTCACGTTTTTAAATTGAGTATTTGTTAAAATTCTCTACATAATTACTTCCACATCCACGTAGTGGATTGGAAGTATAGTAATCGCAAAAAAAATTTCAAAAATTTTTATTCGTGAAATAGGTTTAGAATGTCATGAAACGTCGAGATTTTAAATTTGAGCGAAAGAAAAATTTCTGTCTGTCGGTCTGTCTGTCTGTCTGTAACTTTTTTTTTGTCCGCACGTTTTCTCCGGAACGGTTTAAGATATTGACTTGAAATTTTGTACACGAATATATTATAACGAGATCTGGAACTGGATTGTTTTTTGAGGATATCCGGTGAAGGGTTGGGGGTTAAATAGGGGTAAATAGGGGAAATAAGTAAAGCAAACTTGTAAGAGTACAGAAACTTGAAATTCGGTGTATATACTAGAAGCCAAAGCGTCACATTTTTACTTCCCTCGCATACCGAAGGGAAGTATTGTATTCGAGAAAAAATCACCCTCCGAGATTTTTACGGATTCTGACGTTTCAGAACACGTAGATTCCGAAAATATAGGTTTTCAATTCCGTCAGTCTGTCTGTCGGTCTGTCTGTCTGTCTGTCTGTCTGTCTGTCTTTTGGTGCATTTACTAAAAAACTACTTGACGGAGAGCAGTCAAATTTGGTAGGTAGTTGACGCTACTCTCAGCGCAGAAATGGTAGAAATTTCACTGGAAAATATACAGGGTGGACCGTCGGAATAAATAGTGAAAAAAAATTTTTTTCGCTCAAATTTAAAATTTCCACGTTTCATGACGCGCTAAACCTATTTCTGAAAAAAAAAATTTTTGAAATTTTTTTTCAACATTTTTGAAAAAATTTTTACCAAGATGAAAAAATTTTTTTTTTGCTCAAATTTAAAATTTCCACGTTTCATGACACGCTAAACCTATTTCTGAAAAAAAAAAATTTTGAAAATTTTTTTCACCATTTTTGAACAAATTTTTACCAAGATGAAAAAAAAATTTTTTTGCTCAAATTTAAAATTTCCACGTTTCATGACACGCTAAACTTATTTCTGAAAAAAAAAAATTGAAAATTTGAGACAATTGACAGAAAAATTTTATTAGATAAGCTGAGTAAGTATGGTATTAATGGTGTGATATTGAAATGGTTCGAATGTTACTTAGAAAACAGGAGACAAATGGTGAAATGTGAACATGTGTTCTCAAGTGAGCTACCTATTAATATGGGGGTGTCTCAGGGGAGCATACTCGGGCCATTTCTATTTTTCTATTTATACTATACATCCATGATATGTCTAAAATCTTTAAATATTGTAACCACTTTTTTGCTGATGACGCTATAATCTAGAGAGTTAGTGGATAAATTAAACTGCGATTTAGAAGTGTTCTCTAAATGGGTGGAAATAAATAAATTGAAATTAAATATTACAAAAACAAAAGGTATGCTCATAAGTTATCAGCAGAAATCCAGATTATTCAAAGATGTAAATTTACCAATCAAGATCCAAGAGGTAAATATGTCATTGGTCTCAGAAATCAAATATCTAGGAGTTATTGTTGATTGCAACTTGAATTTTAAGAACCATGTGGACTATATATGTAAAAATATATCTAAAAAAATCGGTGTTCTAAAACGCGTCATCTATAAATGTAAGAAAAACTGTCTATTACTCTATAATATTAGCTCATTTTAACTATTGTAGTACGATACTATATATGACCAATCAGACCGATCTAGAACGACCACAGATGTTGCAAAATAGAGCAATGAGAGTTATACTAAAATGTAATATTTATACTAGAATAAACGATATGTTAAATTGTTTAAATTGGATGAATATAGAAAATTTTCTTAAGTATAAGATTTTAGTTTTTATACATAAAATTAATACAGTTAGTTGACAGGTAGTTGACGCTACTGTCAGCGAAGAAATGGTTAAACTTTCACTGGAAAATATAAAGAGAATTAATACTGAAAAAAAATTTGTTTTGCTCAAATTTAAAATTTCCACGTTTCATGACACGCTAAACCTATTTCAGAAAAAAAAATGTTGAAAATTTTTTTCACCTTTTTTGAAAAATTTTTAGCTAACTAGATGAAAAAATTTTTTCTTTGTTCAAATTTAAAATTTCCACGTTTCGTGACATTCTAAACCTATTAAAAAAATTATAACAATTTTTTTTACCAACATTTTTGAAAAAAAATTTTCCACTAAAATAGACGGAATTTTTTTTTTTTCGTTGTTCAGACTTAAAATTTCCACGTTTCCATTGCATTTTAAACCTATTCAAACAAATTTAAAAAAAATATTGACAAAAATTTTAATCTATTTATCACTACTACAAAATAGATGAAAACATTTTTTTTGCTCAAATTTAAAATTTCCACGTTTCATGACTCGCTAAACCTATTTCAGAAAAAAAAAAATGTTGAAAAGGTTTTTCACCTTTTTTGAAAAATTTGTAGCAAACCAGATGAAAAAAATTTTTCTTTGTTCAAATTTAAAATTTCCACGTTTCGTGACATTCTAAACCTATTAAAAAAATCGGTAAAGTTATTTACACAGAACTTCCCTCATACAGAGTGCTCATCCAACAGCAAAAGTTCAATACTAAATAACAGGTGTCAAATATGGAAGGCTTGCGCAAATACCATTACAAATGTCCACCATAACTGAATTATTTCTTGCGATGCCATTATTCAATAAAAGTATATAATAGGTGCATATGCCAAATATTATTGCCATCTGTCACATTTTCAATTCCACATTCACGTAATGGAGTGGTGGTTAAAAAATATAAAAAATTTTCAAAACCTTTTTTTTTAATAGGTTTAGACTGTCACAAACGAGAAAATTTTAAATTTGATCAAAAAAAAATCCATCTATTTTAGTAGTAAATTTTTTTTTCGAAATTTTTTTAAAAATTTCAATTTTTTTTTTAAATAGATTTAGAGCGCTATGAAACGTGGAAATTTAAAATTTTAAGAAAAAAAATTCCATCTGTTTTAGTGGTAAAATATTTTTCAAAAATGTTGGTAAAAAATTTTCAAACATTTTTTTCTTTTAAATAGGTTTAGCGTGTCATGAAACGTGGAAATTTTAAATTTGAGCAAAAAAATTTTTTTTCCATCTTGGTAAATTTTTTTTAAAAAATGAATACAATACTTCCCTTTGGTATGCGAGGGAAGTAAAAATAATAATAATTTTTTTTACCAACATTTTTTTAAAACAATTTTCCACTAAAATAGACGGAATTTTTTTTCTTTGTTCAGACTTAAAATTTTCACGTTTCCATTGCGTTTTAAACCTATTCAAACAAATTTAAAAAAAAAATTGAAAAAATTTTTAATCTATTTATCACTACTACAGAATAGATGAAAAAAATGTTTTTGCTCGTGCTAAACCTATTTATTTACCTCACCTTTATAATTTAAAAATGTTTTCACCAACATTTTTGAAAAACGTTTTACCACTAAAATAGATCGAAATTATTTTTCTTTGCTCAAATCTAACATTTTCACGTTTCATGGCATTCTAAACCTATTTAAAAAAAAATTAAATTTGTAATCTTTTTTTTACCACTACTGTAGAATAGAAGGAAACTTTCCTTTTTGCTCAAATTTAAAATTTCCGTGTTTCATGACATTCTACCTATTTCAGAAGAAAACAATTTTGAAAAATTTTTTACTAACATTTTTGAAAAACTTAAAAAAATAATAAAAATTTTTAGCTACCACTATACTTCCACTCCACTAGGTGAATGTGGAATTGGAATTGTACAAATAAAGAGGGAAGTTCTGTGTAAATACTTTTACCGTGTTTTACTTCCCTTGCATACCGAAGGGAAGTATTGTATTCGAGAAAAAATCACCCTCCGAGATTTTTTCGGATTCTGACGTTTCAGAACACGTAGATTACGAAAATATAGGTTTTTCAATTCCGTCAGTCTGTCTGTCTGTCTGTCTGTCGGTGCATTTACTAAAAAACTACTTGACGGAGAGCAGTCAAATTTGGTAGGTAGTTGACGCTACTGTCAGTGAAGAAATGGTAGAAATTTCACTAGAAAATATACAGGGTGGACCGTCTAAATGGAATAAATAGTGAAAAAAATTTTTTTTTTGCTCAAATTTAAAATTTCCACGTTTCATAACGCGCTAAACCTATTTCAGAAAAAAAATTTTTTGAAAATTTTTTTGACCAACATTTTTGAAAAAATTTTTACCAAGATGAAAAAATTTTTTTTGCTCAAATTTCAAATTTCTACGTTTCATGACACGCTTAACCTATTTCAGGAAAAAAAATTTTGAAAATTTTTTTCACCAATATTTTTGAAAATTTTTTTACTACTAAAATAAAATAATTTTTTTTTCTTTCTTCAAATTTAAAATTTCCACGTTTCATGATATTCCAAACCAATTTCGGAAAAAAAAATTGCAACATTTTGTTACCAGTTTGGAAAAAAATTTAACACCAGAATGCTCAAATTTAAAAGTTTCACGTTTCATGACATTCTAACCTAGGCATTTCAGAAAAAAATTTTTTGAAAATTTTTTTCACCAACATTTTTCAAAAAGTTTTTACCACTAAAATAGATCGAATTTTTTTTTATTTGCTCAAATTTAAAATTGTCACGTTTCATGGCATTCTAAACCCATTTTAAAAAATACATAATTTTTAATTTTTAATTTTAACAACTGTAGAATAGAAGGAAACTTTCTACGTTTGACATTTTAAACCTATTTCAGAAGAAAAAAATTTGAAAATTATTTTACCAACATCTTTTGAAAATTTAAAAAAAAAATGAAATTTTTTAACCACCACTACTTCCACTCTATTACGTGAATGTTGGATTGAAAATGTGATAGATGGCAATAATATCTGGCATATGCACCTCTTATACTTTTATTGAAAAATGTACAGGGTGGTCATCCCAAGAAATAATTCAGTCATGGTGGACAATTGTAAAGATATTTGCGCAAGCCTGCCATATGTGGCACCTGCTATTTCGTATTAAACTTTTGCTGTTGGATGAGCAATCTGTATATTTTTTTTACCAAAACTTATGAAGTTTTCTTTGTAATAATAGCAATAACTATATTCTGATTATTATTCTCAATGTCATTTCGTAATCACTCATTTTTTAGAGTGACTGCCATGCACAAATAACGAGGGAAGTTCTGTGTAAATACCTTTACCGATTTTTTTTAACCAGTATACTTTCACTCTGCTACGTGGATACGCAATAAACAATGTAACAGACGGCAATAATATTTAGTATATAGTTAACATAATTGACAAGGAAGGCACCAAAAATTATCAGGTTTTCTTTGTAATAATGGTGATAACTACATTCCGATTATTATTCTCATATGTCAACGATCCCTCTGTTGTCCTTGTATTTTACTATTTTTCATCAAAGGAGTGGAGTAGTCAGAAGTGACACTCGCAGCAAAAAGTTGGGCCGTACTCAATTATTATCTTAAGAAACTAAAGTCTACTTAAAACCAACACCAAAATCATGGCTTTTATATAACTCTATCTAAAAATTATAAAAATTTACGCATCAGTATTTCATTGTTTTAATACATTATAATACAATAACTAGCGTGGAATTACCTGGCCCATCTGTGTATGGTAGATATATGAGAAATCCTATGCTTTAGATCATGGTGGACAAGAAAAGTGATATGAAAAATTTTCTCTGTAATGAAAACTTAACTTATAAATAAAATTAATCATTTAAAAAAACCAGCCTGACATTTACTAAAAGTAGACACCTTGTAGGTTAAAATCTCTGTCACCATACCTCCCATAACTAAGTGGTAATTATGATAACAGAGAAATTGGCTTGATACTTTGCAATGCCCAGTGCCATGTCGTGTAGGTTTACAATGTCTGCGGCTGGAGCTCCACTAACCGGAATATATTCCAATTGTATTTTTATATTCACTAAGTGGCAAGTAATCACTATAAAAAAATCGCTTGATATTGTAACAACTGTAAAAGATGTCTTGAGTTATTTAGTGTAGAAAGAAAATTTTTCATATCACTTTTCTTGTCTGCCATTTAGCCCAGTCAGTCGTCAGGGATATTAGGTCGTCACTAAATGTTATATGGCAGAATTTTTCAGAATAAGTTTTTTTTTGTGTAGAACACGATAAAAGTTTACACCTATAAGGTGCCGGCGACCCCTAGAAAAATCAAACATATTGGCCGAAATTCGGCTTTTGGCCAATAACTCTAAAATAAAAAAATATCAATTTATCAATTTCTGTCTCTGACAACTAGGCTAATACTCTACATCAGAGAAATTGATCATGCCTCCAGCTTACACAAATCTGTCGGGTAATTGCCTGTTGGTTCCTGTACTATTATAAAGAGTTTTAAAATGTAATTTTGACATACCGTTTTAGACTGATATGACTTTATTAATACCATTATTTTTATGAGAATTTATTAATTACTGTTAAATTTTATTTTGTAAATAAATACATTTCGTGGTACTATTTTGTATACCTAGCTTAGTTATTCAAGACCCTGGAATGCGATAACTATAAATTTTTTCTAAATCCTAAGGAAACATTTTATTACCCCGTATAACGTATAAGGGTAGCAAAACCTATCTTCCTGAAAGAAAAATGTAAAGTATATATTTGCAAAGATATTTGTGTGCTTAACCCACCTAATCTAAATTAAGATCTTAAAAAAGAGGGAATGTATGGGTGTAAAAGTAGGTAATAAACAAAATTGCATCCAATCTTCTAGAAGAAAATTTTAAAACATGTGGATTGTATTTAGGAAAACAAACTTCCTCAATTTTTCAACATCGCAAAGGCGGAAATGTACGCATGGCTTGCCAGTAAAATTATGACGGATCGAATACTATATCATTTTGAAATAATTTTTATATACTTAGTTGTTATCTACAGTTAGACGCGTTAGGGAATTCGGATTTCTTAAAATAACGTTACACACATTACCAAAATTTAAATTTTAATACGATATTATTACCATAATTTGGCTGAACAGGAGTACTTTATTTAACGTGACCAGATCTTAGGGAGCAAAGTGCGGGACATTTCCAAAAAGTAATAATAATACTAAATAATTTTTTTGGAAGTAGGCATTAAATGAATAATACATATTCTTCAAATGTAACAAAAACATAAGTTTTGTGTGTAAAAATTATGAACTTTTTCTGAAGCCCTTAATTATTCCCTTGAATTTTTACAGAAAACTCATCCTTATATTAAGCAATGGTGCACTGTCCGTTGGAATAATCAAGATCGTATTTCTGTATTTCTTTGACAATATGTTTCAACGTTTAAGTTGTTATTAATTTTGATTGGTATAGGAATTTATAGACCGCCCAACTAATAGAAATTGGATATTAATTGAACGGGTCTAAAGTACATGGGAATTTAACTGTGGGAATCAACAAAATGTATAAATCTACTATTGCCCTCTATATGCTGTTTCCTAACCTAAATCTTAGACCTTGCCCAAGAAGGGCCACACAAGAACATGCAGTCAGAGATCAGTGATAATCCTGATTTTTAACCATAACAAGAATTTTTAATGTGATTTTTTGATATCAGCATTTTAAAGCTTGATGTAATCGCAACTTCCATATCTAATCAAATCAAAAACGAATCAATATTTATTTCTATAAAGTTACATTACATGTTTATTAAAAGGATCTGACCTGTGCTGATGTGATTTTCAAATTGTAAATATATTGCTCTGAGCAATAATTGGAAATTTTGGTCACACAGCTTTGCAGTAACTGTAGGAACCTTAGAGTAGGAAAGATATATATTGTAAGGAGTCGTAACGCTACTGCCAATGGTGAAGCCGCCTGCCACCAGAGAGCAAGCGCGAGTGGCGGAACATATGTACAATATGTAGGTGTCAAGTTTATCACATCAAAGGAATAAAACGATACAAAACTTCATAATAATACAATTAATATTCACTATCATAAATATATTTACTCATATCTTACATACCAGAATTTATTCTACATTCTATATAATATAAGACCATAATCGATATACCTACGCCCATGGAAAAAGTGTAATTTCGGATGCACTGTTCTATATTCAATGAAGAAAATATGAATGAAAATTTCAATCAAATAACGTGCAAATTGCATACCAGAAAATGATATACTATGCTTCTCATTATCATTGCATGCACACGGACATAATTAAGTAAATAATAGGCCTACAGTTAATTTAACTAGGTAAAGTGAAAACTGCATATACTTTAACCTGCAAAGCGTCACTCCTTTCAATTTTTTCCGCTGTGATTTTTACAGTAGTTTATAGAATATGATACCATCATGTAGGTACATTACATAAATTAGCACTAAATCACTTATAAATCACTTCTATTGGAAAATTTCATTTTGCTCTGTACCGTTTGTGTGCCACCACCGCAATGGCGTCTTAGGCACAACTTGTTAGCGTGGCGATTATGCGCTGTTACGAGTCCTCACCATCTATCTTTCCTAGTCAAAGGTAGGAATAGTCATGAGTTGTGTGTGGCAAGGAAAGCTTCTTAAGTTCCAATTTGGGGCAGTCTCACAGTGTATTAGTGATAAAATAGTATCATCGTCAATATTGCGTAAAATAGGCGGAGAGAACAACTTAGAAGATCTCCAGTCAATTATTTCAAAGTAGTTTTCAGCTTCAAAGTTTAATTTTGCAGGAAGAAAATGACCGAATTGATTTTTCTTTAGCAGAACCTTGCCTTGACTTTATTATTCGTCTCAACCCAACCTCCCTGATGTGCTTTCTGTCATCCATGATCATTGAAAGGAGAGGGTTTTCAGGATGAGCCAAAAATGAATTGCATTCGATTACAGATTCTACTACTTGACGCAAGTTAGCAGATAAGTATCGTGAAGTTTGTATTACCTTAAAAACACGTTTTGGTCCATTGGCAAAAGAACGATTCTTCTTAACATCAAACCAAACAGGCATGTATGAGTTCAAAATGAATAAAACTGTTTGTTTCAGTTCAAAAGTAGGATTTTCTATACAAACGAAGAACTCTGTTAGCATGTTTGCGCTACTCAATCAGGCATTTGTGAACAAGATTTCGCTTGCCGAGATCCAGAGCCTATTTCACATGTGAGATGGTTAACTATTGCTAACAGACTACTTAGCTGTACAAGATGCAAGGTAAAATGGCTCAACACTTTAAATTAAGGAAATATTAAAGTTTTCAAAAATGCACCATAGTGATTTATCCCCGTTATTTTAAAAACTAAAGAGCTAGATGAAATCTAAAAGCACCGGTGAAGGGCTCAACAATTTTTTTTAAACCCTCTCCATTTAATCGAATTTCTATCGTTTATAATAATAATAACTCATAATTAGTTTTTGGGACCCACAAACATTTTGGGCAAAGGTAGCAACGGAACCAAGAGAACAAAAGAACACTTAAGGAAACGCTATTATTTTGGTTTAACAGATTTTAGTTTTGATTTTCAATTTTCATTTCAAAGATTTGGATTATATATTTTTAGGTGCGACGCATTTTGTAATAGAAGTATTCAAAACCAGCCTCTGTCTAATCCATTTGGCACGGAAGTCTCTTCCATTATTATTATCGCGCGAGCAGATCTGTGGAATCCGCAGCACTCAGGCCTGTCGGCCCATTGTGCAATCGCTTCATGTGGGATCTTCTAGAAGAGACCAGTGCTCTCCGCAAAGGATAGCAGTCTCTTCCATGGTTAATCCCGTAACTCCTCCGGCTGTAGAAATTGCCTTTGGAGATGCCTATACCTTAACGCACCTAAGGGTGCGCAATTGCATAGGATATGAGTGGTGGTTTCATCCTCCACTCCACACATCCTACAAATAGGGCTGTTTTTCAACCCCATTGTGTGAAGATGTTTGTTCAGAGGACAGTGTCCTGTTAACAAGCCTACTATCCGTCTCATTTTTTCTCTATCGAGCCCAAGCAGCCACTTAATGGTTGAGTCAGTCGAGGGCCCCTTTATATGGAGCCTCGACTGCCTCATTCCAGGGGCCTGGGTCCTCTTCCATTAACTTTTTAAATATTTTCATGGAAGTGCAAAATACTAAAATACTAAATGCTCAAAACAGTATTCCTTACTTTTGCTTGCCGCAACGAAATGATTATACACAACATGCAGCATACTGTAACGGTACATTTTTAAAGTTACAAAAATCGGCAGCTACTGGAAGCGGCTGGAACCTCCCTACCCGGTTGAAATTAATGATGGGTTGCTAAACAGCAGTCTGCTACTTTCTAACTGCAATTTGGTTCGTAAAGCCGCAATAGAATAATTTATATTTCATTTAAAGCTATTGACCAACCCTCAAGCACTCTCTGAATAATTATAAACACCTAATATATGATGGTATTTAATCATGTAACATTTTTCGAAATTATTAATAAAGTTTGTAACGAAAAATAAAATCCGGAATGCGTTGGGATCGATCTGTCGATCTCTTGATTTGTAAATCAACGCTTTAGCCCAGTCCACCACTGAAAACTTACACCATATGTTGATAGTATAGAGACATTGAATTCTGTCTGTTTTCAATAAATAATTTGCATAAGAAATTGTGCAAGTGTAATATACCGTTGAAATCGGAATTTTAACTGAGTTCCAATGGTTAGATTACAAATTGCAAGCAATAATAAAATTATCAACTTGTTGTGCCAGAACGGCACTAAACCTAATCCGATCTCAACCAAGACCTTTTCAGATCTTCTAAAGCACTAAAGGAACCCTCATGCAACGTTTCATCCAAATCCGTTCAGTAGTTTCGCCGCTATTGTGCTAATTTTGTGGGGAGGTTAATAAACGTAAATATCCAACGTATTTATGACTAACCGTCAATAATTAAACAGTCATATTCGGCTTCCTTTTCTTAACATTTAAGTCAGTAAATAAAGTCCACACTGCAAGTCTAAATCGTGATATTCTCACACGTATGGTGAACAGTTTAAAGACTCAAGTTAAAAAGTGTGATGAAATTTTAGTTTATCGTCTATTAGTATTTTATTTTAACGTTTGAAATTTCAATACCCGCACCGTGAATCGTGCATTTCAATGAACTCGCACGAGTCGGTTAAGTATTAAGAGCCGAATTTGTTTTTTGGATTTGTTGGGCTTTTTTGAGTTGGCTCTAGGTGGCGTATCATTACGTAAGTAAGTGTTATAAAGAAATTTGAGGCATTGGTTTCTAGTATATACACCAAAGCCCAAGATTCTGGAATATTACCAGCCTATATTACTTAATTTTTCCTATTTACACCTGTTCACCCTCCAAACCCTCACCGGAGTAAGCTCAAAATATAATCTAATTCCAGATCTCGCTACAATTTTTTTTTGCATTGCGACTTACGTCGATACAGCCAGATGCCCAGTTAATATGTGCTTATTAATTAACTAATTTTACCCTAATTCTAACCTAACCTTATAAAATATAAGTGCACCAAATTCCTTGTCAATATCATAAACCATTCCAGCGAAAAGGTACACACAAGAAAAATACAGACAGAATTTTTTTCGCTCTTTAAAATCTCAACGTTAACGGTATTCTAAACAAATCTACTCCAACAAGGAAAAATTTTGATCTTTTTTTTACGATTTGGTGTATATAGTAGTCAAGGCCTCAGATTGTTTTATAATGTTTGTGGAAACACACATGTTTTCCTTTACAGAGACTTGGATCGAAAACATGGATGTGGAAATAGTGATTCCTTAGGCAGCGGCTTTTATCGCAATTTATGTTCGACAGAATTAATGAAGTCACACAAAGTTCTGTAATGATGAATTTCAAAAAAAAAAAAAACATTGAGCTCAACCATTAGGAAAAGTTGAGATTTTTCTAACTAAATTTAGTATTATGCAATAGAACTTTTCTAACTACCAGTAGATAAATTATAGTTTTAGGTGCAAAGAAATAATTTTACATCCACATCCACGTAGTGGACTGGAAGTATAATCGTAAAAAAAAAATTCAGATTTTTTTTTAATAGGTTTAAAATGCCATAAAACGTCGAGATTTTAAATTTAAGCGAAGTAAATTGTCTGTCTGTCGGTCTGTCTGTAACTTTTTTTTTGTCTGCACGTTTTCTCCGGAACGGTTTAAGATATTGACTTGAAATTTTGTACACGTATATTTTTTCTAATTCTTCGGGACTTCCTGCCACATGTATTTTTTTCTTTTTAACCGGTGCTCAGGGAATCTACAAAATATCACAATTAACCAGTATGTTACTGGTAAATAATCTCTGCGCCTGTGACTTTTACGTTATGTGGCAAGAAGTCCCAAAGAATTAGAAAAAATCGGTAAAGGTCTTTACACAGAACTTCCCTCGTTATTTGTGCATGGCGGTCACACTAAAAAATTAATAATTACGAAATGACATTGAGAATAATAATCGGAATATAGTTATTGCTATTATTACAAAGAAAACTTGATAAGTTTTGGTCAAAAAAATATACAGATTGCTCATCCAACAGCAAAAGCTCAATACTAAATAACAGGTGCAACATATGGCAGGCTTGCGCAAGTACCTTTACAAATGTCCACCATGACTGAATTATTTCTTGGATGTACATTTTTCAATAAAAGTATAATAGGTGTATATGTCTGATATTATTGCCATCCGTCACATCAATCCAACATTCGCGCATTGGAGTGGAAGTATAGTGGTGGTTAAAAAATTTCATTTTTATTTTAATTTTTCAAAAATATTTTAAAAAAAAAATTTATTTTTTCTTCTGAAATAGGTTTAAAATGTCAAACGTAGAAATTTTTAATTTAAGCAAAAAGGAAAGTTTCCGTCTATTCTATAATAGTGGTAAAAGAAGTTTAAGATTTAAAAATTACATATTTTTTTTAAATAGGTTTAGAATGTCATGAAACGTGAACTTTTAAATTTGAGTAAAAAAAGTTTCCATCTATTCTAGTGTTAATTTTTTTTCCAAACTGGTAACAAAATGTTGCAAAAATTTTTTTTCCGAAATTGGTTTGGAATGTCATGAAACGTGGAAATTTTAAATTTGAGCAAACCAAATTTTTCGTCTATTCTATAGTAGTGATAAATAGATTAAAAATGTTTTCAAATTTTTTTAAAAATTTTTCAAAAACATTTTTAAATTTGTTTGAATATATAATGCCATGGAAACGTGGATACTTTAAATCTGAACAAAGAAAAAAAATTCTATCTTAGTGGTAAAATTTTTTAAAAATAGTAAACAAAATTTATAATTTTTCTTTTAAATAGATTTAGAACGCCATGAAACGTGGAAATTTTAAATTTGAAGAAATAAAAAAAAATCCGTCTATTTTAGTGGTAAAAAAATTTCAAAAATGTTGGTAAAAAAAAATTCAAAAAATTTTCAATTTTTTATTTCTGAATCAGGCTTAGAATGCCATGAAACGTAGAAATTTTAAATTTGAAGAAAAAAAAAATATCATTTTAGTAGAAAGAAAATTTTTTCAAAAATGGTAAAAAAAAATTATTTTTTTTTAATAGTTTTAGAATGCCATGAAACGTAGAAATTTTAAATTTGAGCAAAAAAAAATTTTTTCAAATTGGAAAAAAAATTTTCAAAAATGGTGAAAAAAATTTTCAAAATTTTTTTTTTTCAGAAATAGGTTTAGCGTGTCATGAAACGAGGAAATTTTAAATTTGAACAAAAAAAATTTTTTTTTATCTTGGTACAAATTTTTTCAAAAATGTTGGTGAAAAAAATTTTCAAAAATTTTTTTTCCCGAAATAGGATTAGCGCGTCATGAAACGTGGAAATTTTAAATTTGGGCAAAAAAAAAATGTTTTCACTATTTATTCCGTTTAGACGGTCCACCCTGTATATTTTCCAGTGAAATTTCTACCATGTCTTCGCTGACAGTAGCGTCAACTATCTACCAAATTTGACTCCTATCCTTCAAGTAGTTTTTTAGTAAATGCACCAACATACAGACAGACAGACAGACAGACTGATGGAATTGAAAAACCTATATTTTCGTAATCTACGTGTTCTGAAACGTCAGAATCCGAAAAAATCTCGGAGGGTGATTTTTTCTCGAATACAATACTTCCCTTCGGTATGCGAGGGAAGTAAAAATTAACATAATGCCACAAATAATATTTAGACAATAGAAGTATATATTATAACGAGATCTGGAACTGGATTTGTTTTTAACATATGCGGTGAAGGGTTGGGGGGGTAAATAGAGGTAAATAAAGGAAAATAAGTAAAGCACGCTGGTAAGAGTAGATACTTGAGAATCGGTGTATGTACTAGAAGCCAAGGCCTCATTTTTTTTTTATAATATTTTCCATCTCCCCACCACAATAAAATTGGTATATTCACTTGACATTCGGTACATGCATGTATTTCTTGTTGAAGTTGTGGAGGGGGGTCTGGAATAGGGAAAATCAGTAGAGCAAGCTAGTAAGAGTCCAAACACTTAATTTTTGGCGTATGTGCTAGAAACCAAAGCCGTAATTTGTAACATTGAAAATTTTTATCAAATTAAAGATGTAACGGTAATACGGGGGTCCAGTAGAGATTTGTGTAACGCTTGGAAATTCGGCTTTTTTTTGGACACAAAAGCGTTCGGAGTTGTTACATCGCATACTTTTTGAAAGATCCAAATTTGATTTTGAATGTGATAAATTTTGATACATAAAATCATATATTCGCAGTTTTACGTCTCAACGCCGACCGACGATTAGGACCATTTTTGTAAAACTTGTGTATTTAATACATTTTTATACCTACATTGATATTGTTGATGTTATTATACATTTTTACGTCTCGACGCCGACCGACGCATGCTGTGGTTTTTGTAAAACTCATGTATTTGATAAGTTTTGATTCCTAGATTCATATTCTTGCATTTTTACGTCTCGACGCAGGACGACGTCCAGCTTCATTTTTGTATAACTTCTGTATTTGATAAACTTTGATGTCTAAATCCATATTCTTGCATTTTTACGCCTCGGCGCCTAGCGTCGCTTTTTTAATACTTCTGAATTTAATAAATTTTGATACCTAGATTCATATTCTTCCATTTCTTCCTCTGGACGCCGACCGACGCCTAGCGCCGATTTTGAAAAACTTGTGTGTTTAATAAATTTGGATACCTGCAGTCATATTCTTGTATATTTACGCCTCGACGCCGACCGACGCCTTGCTTCGTTTCTGTAAAACATGTGTTTTATTATTATTGATATCTAAATTCATTTTCTTTCATTTTTACGCCTCGACGCCTACCGACGCCCAGCGTTGTTTTTATAAAACTTGTGTCTTTGATAAATTTTGATGTTTGAATTTATGTTCTTGTATTTTAAGTCTCGACGCCGGCCGTCGCCTAGCGTGTTTTTGTAAAACCAATATATTTGATAAATTTTGATAACTGGATTCATATTCTTGCAGTATTACATCTGGACGCCGACCGACGTCTAGCGTTGTTTTTGTAAAACTTGTGTATTACATGAATTTTAATACCAATATTCATGTACTTTCATTTTTACGTCTCTACACCGACGGATGCCTGGCGTCGTTTTTGTAAAACTTCTGAATTTTATAAAATTTTGATACCTAGAATCATATTCTTCCATTTTTTCATCTCGACGCCGGCCGAAGCCTAGCCTCGATTTTGTAAAACTGGTGTATTTGATCAATTTTGATACCTCAATTTAAGCATTTTTGCGTCTAGACGTCCACCGACGTCGGTTTTGCAAAACTTGTGTATTTAATAAATTTTGATACCTAGTTCACATTCTCGACCCACGCTTTGCGTCGTTTCTGTAAAACTTGTGTATTTTATCAATTTTAATATCTAAATTAATGTTCTTGCATTTCTACGTCTAGACGCTGACCAACGCCTAGCGTCGTTTCTGTGAAACTTGTGTATTTGATACATTTCAATGCCTAGATTCATATTCCTGCATTTTTACGTCTCGACGCCGACCGGCGTCCAGCGTCGATTTCCAAAACTCGTGTATTTGATAAATTCTAATTCCTAGATTTATATTCTTGCATTTTTACGTCTATACGCTGACCTATGTCTAGCATTATTTTTGTAAAACTTGTGTATTTGATAAATTTTGATACCTAATTCATATTGTCGACCCACGCCTCGCGTCGTTTCTGTAAAACTTGTGTATTTTATCAATTTTAATATCTAAATTAACGTTCTTGAATTTTTACGTCTAGACGCTGACCGACGCCTAGCATCGTTTTTGTAAAACTTATGTATTTGATAAATTTCGATACCTAGATTCATGTTCTCGCATTTTTACGAAATCCGTTTTTTTGGAATATTAATGTAAAGCCTATTACAATTACTCCGAGTTGTGTAACTTTTTAAATTTTTTATCCGCAGCTTAATCAAAGTTTGAAAATTTCTAAAATTTTTCTTTATTTCTATCCCCTGTACGTTTTGCAAATTTTGTAAATATCATGTCAGGTTTGAAAGTTAGCCAAGTTCATTTTCAATATCTTAACGAAGCTTTCGAAATTGCAACAAAAATTTATGACATCTGTCCCAAATATTATTAAAATTTTATGACCATTTATTTCCGAATACTAAAGTGCAAAAATGGTCAAGAAGTTTGCCTTTAAACAGACTTGGAAGGAAAATCTGGATGTGGAAGTAGTGATTCCTTAGGCAGAGGTTTTTTAGCTATTGAAAATGCATGACATTGACATTAATAACTACTAAAAACTTGATATTTCAGTATAGAATTGAAAAAATTATTTTAATAAGACTTCTTTAAGTTGTTATAAAGTAACTAAAATAATTTTATAATATTTAAAATATCTCCCATACTTCAAAAACCTGAAAATATAGAGCGTATTTATTTTAAGTAGGGCATTACTTCCGTATTTTTACATTTGCAAAAACAATTTCAGCGTATCTCTTTCAAAATGATGCTTACCATGCTTTCAGTACTCAGAAACCGATTCCTATTATGATTAAATACTCTTACGAAGCCTATGTAATTTGTAATACGCTTATACGAGAATACTGATCTGTAACGAAAATAATATATTTTTCAAGTATAAATCTATTTGGTTAAAAGGAATTTTATCCTATCAAAGCGGATTCGAATACTGGCTGGAACTAACAGAATTTAGATTTAAATCCGTGCGTTGAATTTGCTCAATTAAATAGCTCAGTTTGTATTGAGTAATTAAATCTTAAATTCGTGGAGTTAAATTATTTAATTTGCATCTTTTCAAGTAAACACAAGTTGTAAATTATATTCAGTATGAATGCATCAGACTTGTTTTGCACAATTAAATGGAATGCGTATCAATAAATATTTTATTACAGTTCTCAGATCGGAGCTGGTTTAGAATGCTTTGATTTGAAAAAAAGTTTGATTCAATTTTGAAATGTTTTTGATTTTTTTTTTAATTTTCTTGGTTTCACAATAATTGAAAAACTAAAGAGGATACGTAACAAATGAAAGATTACAAAAATTTAAGGTTTTTCTAACAAAAACGTTTGTTTTTTCTTATTTCTTTGGTGTGAAAATCAATTGAGATATCACCGTTTTAATTTCACGTTTGAGTGCGAGGACCACCTTCCCCGAGCCCTTTAAATTTAAAAATATCAAAAACGAAGGGTTCAAGGAAGTTTAACTTTACACGCCTTGTACCTCTTGAAATTTTCTGCAAAATGGTTTTAGGAGCGATTAGATATATTAAAAATTAAGAAAGTTAAGCCATTGGTTTCATTGCTGATTTTTCCTCCGAAAAGACGAGACAACTATTTTATTTTCATCATAATTTCGTAAGTTTATGCTAACAACATTCACTAAAGCTCATTTTAAAGGTATTTTCAAATACTTTAAAAAGGCTCGACAAGTTTACCTCCAAAAATTCGTCGTTTTTCAGTTATTTAACGTTGAAAAGGTCGAATTAAGTTCTCGGCGAACAAACAGTCACCTTCAATGAACCATAACTCGGTTCGTATTGCATCTACAGAAATAAGAAAAACAATTGATTCGCTAATTTATAAGCTCCATGTACGCTTCTGATGATTTTTTTTTATGAAACGAAAGGTTTTCGATTTATTTGCTCTAAGAGATGCATTTTTTAGATGAAAAATCATTATTTTCAATCGCAAATAACTTCATAGAATATCGTTTACTTATAATTCATCCCCCTATCGATTTCTGTAGCTATTTTGAGTGTGCTAATTTCCACCCCCGAGAAGGGGTGGCATCCACCCTCAGGGTAAAAACTCACATCGGCATTGTATAACTTTTGTTCCTTGAGCCATTCCCTACTTACTATCCAAATTTCACATCAATCGGTTTTATCCGAAAGAATTCTGAGCGAAAACCCGTCAAACACTGGACTACTAACAGATTGTAAAGGCTTTACGTTTCATAACCTATATTGTCTGAAACGTGAATGTCCGAATAAATCTCAGATACTGTTTTTTCACGATTACTTCTCCTAAGTAGAAATTAATTTATCTTTCTATGTCTCACTACTGAAATATTTTCGGACATTTTGTTCTATACGAAATTTTAGGCATAATTTTAATGAGGGAAATCCCACCCTCAATTTGGAACATAGTCACGAAAACCCTGTTTATGTACATTGAATGCTATTACATTTTTTCAACGACCTTTAGATGCATTTTTCACATCATTATAATAAACAATGAATGTGTTGAAAAAAAATATCCTAATATTTATAATACACTAAAACTCAAAATCGCGTAAGTATATGCCTAAGAAATAAAATGCAACAACTCTTCTTGGAAGTAATACGTACACTCAAATGCATTGAGAGATAATGGAACGTCTAACATGCCTTTGCCTCTTGTAAGCTGAATTTTGGGTGCAATGATAGATGATTTGAAATCAAGAAGAGCATACTCTGCGCAATTAGCTACGAATTCCTAAAGTTTACAGCAAATTTTGGGACAAGTATTGAATTCTAGCGGTAAAGTTCCTCGGTTTTCCATTTTCTTTTCAGGTATGGACAAAACGATTTTAAAAGTCGATAAAGACAAATGACCCCGCATAAACCTTATGGGAAATGGGTTTCGGTAGAATAGTCTGAATTTTTGGTATATTGTACCTTTTGTCATACTGAAAAAAAGTCTCCATTTTGATTATTTTGGATCCTATGGAGCACCAAAGCTCCATACCCGCATTAATCTTATGCAAATTGGGTTTCGGCGGAATCGTCTGAATTTTACATATTAAATCCGCTAGAACATGTTTCTTTGCTTGAGTAGGATATAAGTTTGCCAATGTTGGCACGATATTATTTTAGAGCAGAGCTAAATAATTATCTCCATTCTAATTGTCATCAATGAAAAGGGGACCAATGACATGGTTTCCAATTATCGCCGCCCAAGCATGAACCTTTTCAGGATTTTGCGTACCTAATTCTCTTATCCACTGAGGATTTTCATGAGCCAAGTCGTGACAGTTTTGACAATTAACATGGCCATGAAGAGTAAAAGTGGACTCATCCAAAAACAAAACGTTTTCAAGTCGGATAACATTGTTATCTCTAACCTTTGCATCATTTGTTCACAGAAATACGTTCTCCTATCAAAATCGTCTTAACTAAACTCGTGAATTGAGGTCAGTTCATAGGGATGTATTCTATTTTCTTTTAGTACGCGAATAATTGAGGAATGGAAACAACCAATGCTGAAGCGGCTTGTCGACCTGAACTATGTGGATTTCTTTCAAACTCAAGCAGTATATCTAAGTTGGTATCGTTACTCATTGCATTGGAAGATTTTTTCTCTAACGCTGCTTCGTAAACTACAAAATCCGCAACTAAAATGTGTCGGAACAAGTATCATTCCAACACACTGTTGTGGTATAATACCGCACGGCTTTCGACAAATCCGAAGCAGTTAAGCCACTCTTAGTGGTTAGGTTGCTATGGTTACGTCTAGTTTCGCATTTGACGTTTTACACCGTTGTGAAGTTTTTTTGCATAATTTCTAAAATCTTGTTAGAGAAAGTATAGTCTACAATACGTTTGGAATGGCATATCCCACATTCGCGAAGCGTAGTACTCGCCTTCGGCTCGGACTACAAACTTATCGCACGTGTGGAACATTGATTATTCCAGAACTCGTAGAATATACTATTTTGTATCTGCCGTACATGTCCATTTTCGAGAAACTGCTTTTCAATTTTGCCCATTGTGCCTTGGGATATAGGCGGCAAATCAGGATATTTTTGTACAAATAGGCGAGCAACTTCGTCCTATGATCGCATTCTATCTCCGTAAACAACCGTCTGTAAAATTATTATACTCTTCACAAATACAAAGCGAAGAGTATATTGATTTCGATCGGCACATTTCCTAAATTCGGTAATATTGCACGTAGAGAAAAAATGTTCATATCACTGTGTTGGTAATCGAATTCTGAACAACTTTCAAAATATCCGTCCGTCCGTCCGTCCGTCCGTCCGTCCGTCCGCCCGTCCGTCCGTCCGTCGGTCGGTCTGTCTGTCCCTCTGTCGGTCTGTCCATCCGTCACGTTTCTTATAAGTATGATAACATAAGAACGAAAAGTCCGATTATATTGAAATTTGGACAGTGAGTTACTGTTAGCTAGAAGAAGGGCTCTATTGTTTTTAACAAAATCTATCAGTAAATAGAATAGAATAGAATAGAATAGTTTATTATCCCAAACTAACATACACAGTACAAAGGACAGGTCACAATATTCAACATTACTACTACATAGATGAAAGCACAGTTTATAAAATAGTGGTCACAAAAACAAAAAAACGATTAAAATATTGAGGCAAGCTTATTTTAGTTATAAAATAGATAAGATTATAATGGGACAACAGACACATAATACATAATTTCTTTTTCCTTTCTTCCTAGCACATGGTTACTTATTTAAGAATTAAACTTATTTACAAACTCATCCAATGTGTAGGAACATTCATCAAGCAAAAAGATTTTTATTTCTTATTTAAACTTTGTGTATAATGCAATTGATTTTAGATGTTCAGGGAGGTTATTATACAGAAATACACTACTGTAATGTGGCGATTTTCTGAATGTAGTTGTTTTATATTTATTAAGCAATAGCATATTAGAATGCCGTGTCTCATAGTTATGTATATCTTTTTGGCTCTTATAATCTGAATAGTAATTTTTTAAATAAGTAACACACTTTAGAATAAAAATGCATGGGAACGTTAATATTCGTTATCTATAAATGTACTTCTGCAGCTTTCTCGAGAACTTAGGTTAAACAATAGTCTGATTATTCTTTTTGAACAAATAAATATTCTTTCCCGTCCTGTAGTCTGTCCCCAGGAAAAAGTTAAATGATAGATGACTATACGCAAAGGCATAATATAAATTTATAACACCCTTTTGATCCAAACACGGTTTCATTTGTAGAATGGCATAATATGCTTTGTTCAATTTGGCACCGACAAAGTCCAGGTGTGCAGTGAATGAAATATTAGAATTAAGCCAAGTTCCAAGGAATTTGGCATTGTCAGAGAAATTTAAATTAAATTGTAATTGCGTTTCTGCGGAAAGCTGTTTTCTAATAAAGAAGTTAATGTAGTTCGTTTTGCTTTCATTGAGAATTAGTCTGTTTCTTTGACACCATGTGTCCATTTCCTCATACACCAGTTTTATGTTTGCTTGTAGTTCTTCAGGAGTTCCAGCCGTCACAGTGACAGTTGTGTCAACCGCAAACATAGTGATCTTCCCTTTTGTGACAAATCTTGGCAGATCATTAACATAAAGTAAGAAAATCAGTGGACCCAAGACTGACCCCTGAAGAACTCCAATTGGGACATCATGCTGCGTTGAAAATTGTTCTTGAATTTTTATTATAATAGATCTGTTTTAAAGATATGAATTGATCCAGGATAACAGAGAACTTCGTATGCCTAAGTAATACAGTTTGTCCAATACAAATGATATATTAATACTATCGAACGCCTTACTTAAGTCAAACATAATTGAGACTACAAGTTTACCTTTGTCCAGCTCAGCGTAAACGTACAGGTATTAATTCTTTAAATTAAAGAAAATGTCTTTGATGTTTTGTAATTAAACTAAAAATGCCTAAAACTAATATTATTTACAAAAAAACAGCGAAGAGTATCCCATATAATGTGCAACAATTATATAAGATGTTCAGTAAAATGGCGAAGAGCTTTTTATTTTGTGCATTTCGCTTAAATAAACCATGTTTAGAAATTGTAGTTTGCAAAACTCAAACGATACGCAAAACGCAGACAACTATTTATTGACAACTATGACAACTATTTAATGCTGCCAATCGTTACGGCTCTTTCAATAAAACTGGCAATATCAGCGTTTAAGAATTTTGATGTTTCTTTTTAGTTGATAATGTTGAAAAGAACATTGAAACTGTTTTTGTTGGCCAACAAGAACAAAACGCTCTACGTTTTGTCTTTCGTTTGTTGTAAAGAATTTCCTCAAGCAAACTGTTATATTTCTCCGTAAATATTAAAACCATACAATTCTTGAATAGAGAATAAAAACACCTTTGAAATGAAGTATTACAAGCCCCAAAATCGACGTCATTCGGGATTTTTCATAAATATGCACAATAATCGAAATACTGAATTTATTCCATTTGGCTCTTCCACACTGTATATAATATTATTTTATCTTTAGCGTGTTAAAAGCATTAGTAGATAATAATTAGTTCCTGTTTGTTTCCATAGTATACCATTCATAAGAAAACTCGGTTTCCATTATATAAACTTTAATTGCTGCAAACCAAAATTCAGACGAACACAAAGTGTAATTTGTTTGGCCTGTAGTATTTACACAAATATTCCATTGCACTAATTCCTTCCGTCCACTGGTCTCGCAGCCGCAATTGGAGCCTATTAATCAAGACACCCTATAGCACTCTTGTGTATCTTATTTCCCCATTCCAGTTTAATGAAAACGGCAAAACAGGACTATTCGGTCAACATCCTCCTAGCGTTAAGCTACTTCCGATAGTCATTTGTCTTTGGATAACAGTATTAATGCAAATAGGGCCTTAGATGTAAGCTACTGGGCTAAGGGATTTAGATATTTGGATGCAATAATTGGCGTTGGCTGATCAGATCAGGAATTAGTACAGTTTCAGAGAAAGGAATTTAAATAAAAAATTCAAAAGGTGAAATTTTTATTATTTATTATATAAAATGTAAGAGTAAGAATACTGTGGAATCCACTGGCTAAATTTGATCAAGCATTATACTAATAATGGTAATTAATGACAACATTCTGAAAATATCATAATATATCGTTATCCAACAGAAGGAGAAATCAAGAAAGCATTATTTTTTCGCCAATGTTTCGTTTCTAGGCTTAAACTTCCTCGTAGCTCAGAACAAGGAAGTTTACGCCTAACAAACGAAACGTTTGCTAAAGAATGAAGTTTTTTTATTGTTCTGCATCGGTTATTTTCCTTCAGTTATCCTATTCAAGGACACAATTTCCTTATTGGAAATATACCATTATCTGCAACATATTCCCCCGAAACTTCCCGCTATGAGTAGAATCTATCAATTTGAAAGATATAGCAGCATCTCTAACTCTATCTAGAAAATTCTTTATTATGTCACTAAACACATCACAATTAAAACGTTTGTTGCATTTCAGAGTTATTCAAAATTAAAAATGAAAATATGAAATCTCGCCCGCATGCTGTCTTAATCAATAAAATATTCCCTTCCGCTGTCGCAGAACCTCAAGTTATTTCAAAGTTGTACAAGTGTACCGTGATGTCCAAAATTATTTTGGTCAAAGATAGTTATTCAAGTTGCGTCTCATACTAATATCATTTGCAATAATATAGTGCCGTGGATAATAAATAATATAGTTAGGGAAATTGCTTGCAAATTCGACGACGAAAAGTTACCGTCTGCCAGTCGGTAATCGAAGAGAGCATAGTCGGCTCAGTGTTAAGGTGTTCGGCTTGCGCCCACAGAGTTCCGGGTTCGAATCCTGGCCAGAGTATGGAAGTTTAGTGACGTTTTCAATGTGTTACGGAGATGGTAGCAGTGGACTAGACCAATGTTGGGTGGCACGATATGTCAACCAAGACAGCACAAGGTTCTTCTGTGGCCATCCTAGGAATATTAAAGCCAGGAAATAACAATATCCTGGGAATATGCGTGGGATATCCCTGGGATCCAGAAGTGGCACTACTTTCCGTATCCTCAGGGTATCCCACAAACGTATTTTTGCATATCCTCAGGATCTGGGATCCTCAGAGGATCTGTTTTATGTTATCCATAGGATGTCATTGTAGGCCTGGGCCAGACTGCAAGTTGCTGTCAAACTATTTTAACAACTTGGTACGCTACTATATCCTCCATTCACCATTGCATGGGAAACTATTAGCATTTCACTCCCATATAATATTTTTGCCACTTGTAAGCTTTATGTTAATGCTGTAGCTTGGTGGGACATTTAAATTTAAAAATAAGTAGCAAAAATATTATTTTGGCATAAAATGCTAACAGTGTCCCTCGCATTTAGAAGATATAATAGAGTGACAAGCTGCTAACATTGTTTAAAAGCAAATTTTCTATCAGTTTGAGGATTATTTAAGTTATGGCGATTTCCTGGGTATCGTTGTGTACTATTTGTATCGGTGTTGTGACTGAAAAGTTGCCTCTACTACCTCACTTCTATAATAAATGTGTTGACGTTTTGCAGATAGAGTGTAACATCTACATCTTAAAATTCACTCTACTGACAAATTCCGAATTATTTTGTAGCATACTGTTCTTAGAATAGGTTAATTACATATAGTATGTGGTAAAATATCTATAAAGGAATTTTTTGCATTTCAAATTTCATTAAGATATTTTTATTTTTTATAAAGTTACACCTAAAAATTTTATATATCAAAAACCAAGAACTTATTCATTTGGCTGACATGACGCCATATAGTCACGCTCCAAAGTATGGCTTGGGTTCCACATGATTCATAATTGCGATATGGCTAACCTAAATTTCACTGGCCGCCACTGCTCTTTACAGCTATGTAAATTAATATTTAATAGTAATATTTTTCTTGTTTCCTTTCTTTTTTGTCAGTTGCATGCTTCAAACATATTTTATGAAGTCTTCTGTATCTTTTCTGATAGAGGTAACCTCATTCCTGCAGACGTTGCTTCTAAAAAGAAACACATACCTATTGCGACTTACTTTATATACCATGTTATTATAGTAAATATTCTCAGTGTACTTTCATGTAAAAGTAAAAACAATACCTAAGCATGGTATATACTATATCGAAATAGATAACGAGATGGACACAGAATCAATGTACACAAATTGTACCTATATTAAGCTTAAAATTCTTATATAACTTTAATCATTACACAAGCTTTCTTAAAAAAATCGGTAAAAGTATTTACACAGAACTTCCCTCATTATTTGTGCATGGCGGTCACTCTAAAAAATTATTAATTACGAAATGACATTGAGAATAATAATCGGAATATAGATAGTGCTATTATTACAAAAAAAACGTAATAACTTTTGGTCACAAAAATACAGTGTGCTCATCCAACAGCAAAAGTTCATTACTAAATAACAGGTGCCAAATACGGAAGGCTTGCGCAAATACCTTTACAAATGTCCACCATGACTGAATTATTTCTTGTGATGACCACCCTGTACATTTTTCAATAAAAGTATAATAGGTGCATATGCCAGATATTATTGCCATCTGTCACATTTTCAATCCAACATTCACGTAATGGAGTGGTGGTGAAGTATAGTGGTGGTTAAAAAATTTCATTTTTTTTTTAATTTTCAAAAGATGTTGGTAAAATAATTTTCAACATTTTTTCTTCTGAAATAAGTTTAAAATACCAAACGTAGAAATTTTAAATTTGAGCAAAAAGGAAAGTTTCCTTCTATTCTATAGTAGTGCTAATAAAAGTTTAAAAATTAAAAATTATGTATTTTTTAAAATAGGTTTAAAATGCTATGAAACGTGAAAATTTGAGCAAATAAAAAAAAATTCGATCTATTTTAGTGGTAAAAACTTTTTGAAAAATGTTGGTGAAAAAAATTTTCAAATTTTTTTTTCTGAAATACCTGGGTTTATAATGTCATGAAACGTGAAACTTTTAAATTTGAGCATTCTAGTGTTAAATTTTTTTCCAAACTGATAACAAAATGTTGGAAAATTTTTGTTCCGAAATTGGTTTGGAATATCATGAAGGTACATTTACATCCAATTCCAATTGCACTTGAAAGTGAAATTTCTGTGCTTGACACATGAGAATCCATTGTTACATCTACATTAAAAATCTGTCCTTGACTTAATTTCAATTCGACTTCAAATTAGTGCAAGCGCTTGACATTTGCAAGCGGCGTTGGAAGTTAGTGTCGAATTTTAAGGTTACGTTGGGTTTTTTTATCAATAAAGATATAATACATAATATGCATATAGCATGGCAAGGCCAATAAATCAAATTGAAATTAACGACACAGATGTGATTAATGAAGAATTGTTATTAAAATGTATCTGCAACTACCCAGCTATATATAATTTGCAGAGAAAAGGACACAGTAATCGACAAATGATTGATAGATGTTGGGAAAATGTAGCCTTGTCTGTTAGAACTTCTGGTAAGGATATTTAGTATATAATTTGAAGTTTTTTTTTGCAATACAAAGTTATTTATGTTGCAGTGGAACAATGCCAGAAAAAATACAAAAGTTTGAGAGAAAAATTCCACAGGGAAAAACAAAAATTAGATATAAGAAGTGGATCGGGGGCACAACCTCAGGTACAGTGGCCCCTAATGTCATTTTTCCAATATATGTATGATAATAAGGAACCAAGGCAGTAAGTATCTCAAACACACTTTTTTAGCATTTGATTAATATACCTAATTGTTGTAGAACTTATTCAAATGATGGGAATGGATTAGGACCGGAGGAAAATACACAAGATTTGGAAACGCAACATAATTGTTATAGAACTTATTCAAATGATGGGAATGGATTAGGACCGGAGGAAAATACACAAGATTTGGAAACGCAACATTTTTCAAACGACTCTAATATAGAGTCACAAGTTTACCCAGAGGAGTTTTCTCAGGTAGACTCAAGTGAAATAGAACAAAGGCCCGGTACATCGTCTAATGCGAATATGACTACTCCAAGGCTTACTTGCAACCATTATTCCAAATGTGTTTTCTATTGTGCGTCTTACTCTTGATAATCTGAAAGTAAATGTGTACACATTCAAATACGAGATAACATTAAAAGTAGAGTATGGCAACCTATAATTAAATATTCGCACATCTTCAGGCATTCTTCTTCGTCTGCGTCTGCTGTATGGCCTCAATAAATTTATTTGTAGTGGAAACGCTTCATCTGCAACATAGTACATAGGTACGTCTGCTCCAGTAAAAGGCAAAGGAGCTGGGGGAGGAATATTTAAAGAGCCATTCCTCAATTGCAATCCAAAGGAAGAATTTTTTAATACTCCGCCATCACTTTGAGCTCCATAGGCTCCAATATCGATATATGTAAAAAAATATTTAGCATCGCATATTCCAAGTAATACAATACTAAAATGCTTTTTATAATTATAATAAAGAGATCCTGAATTTGAGGGTGCTTGGATAACGATATGTTTACCATCAATACTGCCCAAGCAATTTGGTAGTTGCCAATAATTATAAAAATCTTCCTTCACGCTAAGCCATTCTTGTACAGATAAAGGCTTCAAATATATAAGGGACAGAACATCCAATATTACATTTGTAACTTCTCTTATTATGATGCAAATTGTTGATGGTGCTATTCTAAATATATATGAAAGGCTAGGATAAGAATCGCCTGTTGCCAGAAATCGTAAAGTTACAGCCAACTTGCTTTGAGGGGAGATAGGTTCCCTGTGAGAAAACTTCGTTATATATGATCCAGTGAGAGTAAGCAGCAAATCAAATGACTTCACGCTCATTCTTGTAAAATTGAAGAATAATTCAGGATCCGATAGTCTCATTTCTTTTAATAAATTATCATAACAACCCTGTTGTTTTCTTCTTAAAAAAATTTCGCGAACCCACATTCTACGTTGCCTACGCTTTTTCTTTGAACATTCATATTGATAAGCACCTGTTACGGCCACGGACGCCGCACATAATAAACTCAAAATAAGACAATTTTCGTTTTCTGAATTCATAGTTTCTTCGCACTGATAACCTACAAATTTGTGTATAAATTTGTTTGTAAATGATGCGGAGAGAAACGTCAATTTTAAATGTGAAGTAAGCGCCAAATGAATTGGATGTAAATATACCTTGAAACGTGGAATTTTAAATTGGAGCAAAAAAAATTTTTTCGTCTGTTGTATAGTAGTGATACATAAATGGATTAAAAATGTTTTCAAATTTAAAAAAAAAATGTTTTAAAACATTTTTAAATTTGTTTGAATAGTTTTAGAATGCTATGGAAACGTGGATAGTTAAAATCTGAACAAAGAAAAAAAAAAAATTAAATCTTAGTGGTAACATTTTTTAAAAATAGTAAAAAAAATTCCTAATTTTTCTTTTAAATAGATTTAGAACGCTATGAAACGTGGAAATTTGAAATTTGAAGAAATTTAAAAAAATCCAACTATTTTAGTGGTAAACAAATTTTCAAAAATGATAAAAAAAAATTCAAATTTTCTTTTTTTTAATCAGGCTTAGAATGCCATGAAACGTAGAAATTTTAAATTTGAAGAAAGAAAAAAAAATTATTTAATTTTAGTAAAAAAAATTTTTGAAAAATATTGGAGAAAAAATTTTTCCTGAAATAGGTTAGGCGTGTCATGAAACGTAGAAATTTTAAATTTGAGCAAAAAAAAATTTTCTCATCTTGGTAAAGTTTTTCAAAAATGTTGCAAAAAAAATTTTCAAATTTTTTTTTTCTGAAATAGGTTTAGCGCGTCATGAAACGTGGAAATTTTAAATTTGAGCAAAAAAAAATTTTTTTCACTATTTATTCCGTTTAGACGGTCCACCCTGTATATTTTCCAGTGAAATTTCTACCATTTCTTCGCTGACAGTAGCGTCAACTACCTACCAAATTTGACTGCTCTCCTTCAAGTAGTTTTTTAGTAAATGCACCAACAGTCAGACAGACAGACAGACAGACAGACAGACAGACTGACGGAATTGAAACAACTATATTTTCGTAATCTACGTGTTCTGAAACGTCAGAATCCGAAAAAATCTCGGAGGGTGATTTTTTCTCGAATACAGTACTTCCCTTCGGTATGCGAGGGAAGTAAAAATAATTTAAAATTTTTTTAGGTTATGTTAGGTAAAATTAGATGTTATAGAAGCTAATTTTACCAAAACTAATGCAAATAAAATAATTGCAATATTACATACCTTGCTTTACATTATGCAGACCACTTACTGCACTATGATCAATTACATATTCACATAAACAAATAAAGAATTCTTAAACCATTTATTTTATTTTCATAGCGACAGCGACAATATGAACCGCATCGTAAGGGCGTGATGAACTGTGCGCATACTCAAATTTAGAAATTCTGTTTGCCAATAATACACTAAGTATATGTTGAAAAGGTAAAACGACTAACAGGTAAAAAATATTATTAATTAGCTCACTGGTATACCCCTCTACTGATTTATCGTTGCCTACAATTCAAGAAGTCCATGGTTCGATTTCACTGTATTTATTTAATTTTGTTTCTTCAATTTGTTTAATACATATATACAAGTATATAAATATAATTTTACTTTGTAGATACATGTTTCTTAAAAAAAGATGGAAAAAATGTTCCCGCGTTTGGATATCCGTGGGTAAACTGGACAAGATAACCCATGGATATCGATGCTATTATATCCGTAGGATACACGTATTTTGTACACCTATAGGGCACCGAAGTCCCGTCAAGATACCTGCAGGTTATCCATAATTGGATCTTTCCAGAACATTAATATCCAGTCAGGTCAACCTTCGAATGACCTAAGGATATGTCTAGGGCATAATCCCAAATCTGGGACGATGAGACCATAATAGAATATTTTCAGGATATCATGTGCTGTCTGGGTAGTCGCTGGTATCTCTCCTGTGTTCGAATCTCAGTTGCGGTGGTTGGCTATATCGCAGGGAATGGTTGTTGTGTTGATGTATATGTGTATGTGTTGTGGTTCAGTACTGGAATAGTAGCAATAGCTGAACTCCGCCAGGACGTTTACATAAATAAGACGATTAAATAAATATGCTTTTATTTCTCTGAAACTTGTTGGTATGCTGAGAGAATATGGAGGGGCTGGGCATTTTTTAAAACAAATGTTTACCGATATCTGTCAGCGTAGGTAATTAGTATGTATACTTGACATACCCCAATTATATTGGTAGACGAAACTTCCGGTCAGTGCGCGGTAGAGGGAATTAAAACAAAATCCTGAACCAGGCCGACGAAGGATATCAACTGAACAACAATATATGCAACTAGTGAATATATTAATAATACAGTTAATCGATCTGGTGAAGAATCTAGTGTTCCCGGATGGAGTCGTACTAGTCGCTGGCGTGTAAGAGAATCGCAGCTGCGTTGTGATCCAGCAGCACACAAATACTTACTTAAAACAGAGCATAAAGAAGCTCGAATAGGATTTGCTCTAGAAGATATAGTATCTGGTGTACATTTTTGGAACAATGTAGTCTTTACAGACGAAAGATATTTTCAATCAGCACAGACTGTTGCATTCCTTTTTACCGACCAACCAATGTTTGATTCGATCAGAAATATATATCCAACAATGACAACTCTCAGCATTGACGGTGAAAGGCTTTTGTAGGCTCTTGTTCCATATGTTAACGAAAGTTGTTAACAACTTATGTTCGGAAAGGTGGCCAGCATCCTTTTCATCAGTCACATAGCTGGTTTGACAAAACATATCAACACAATTAGTGACATGCATAAAAACCTTTGGTATTTCTGCCAAGTAGTGCTCCTGAAAATCGTCCGAATATAAGCGCTGACTGTATTCCCAAATTTAATTAACTAACGCACCAGTCCTTAAACAGGCTTCGATTATGTAAATGTTGTTTGAAAACGATATAATCAAACAATGATTCAAAAACTGTTGTTAAGTTTAGAGAAGAACTTCAACAGAGCTACTTGTCGTATTTTGTTTGAGAATAAGACAATAAAAGAAATTGTTGATATAGTCACTTCAAGAGGTTGACATAAGCAAAAGTTTTTATTCTATGATCATCTATTACCAACAAAATTTTTGAACTTACGTTGTAAACTATAGGTAGTTTCATATGTTTTAACATTTATTAATAAAAATAGAGGTGATTATTTATATACTTAGTACATACATAAACACAGCTATTTATATAGGGTGCACCGTTAATAATAGGCCACAGTACAGGGGTAGATTCTTTGGGTCAAAATATGAGAATATAACCAAATATGCTTTGGTAAAATGTTGCTGTGGAAAAAGACACAGGGTGTCAAAATTCAAATTATTTTCTCGTCTTTTTGCAATAATTCAACAGCCTCGTGACTGATCTACGACTGGTTTGCTAGAGGAACTTTGTTTATTCTAAAAAACAATAATTTATATATTACATCACATTAGATCATAGAGGGCGCCGCAGGACCTCTATCTGATGATGAATATTTTCATATTTTATTTTACGAAACGTTGTGGTACCTCTGACCAGAAAATCTGATGAGGGTGTCATTTACACGTATAACAGGTATACTTATTAGAACTTGATAACTCCAACCGTTTTCGAGGAAATTGCCGTTAAACATTTGAATAATTTTGACAAATTCAAATTTAATGAGACAAAGTGTGTTTATTGAAAAGTGTGCTTTGGTTACGCTTTGGTTCTGTCATGTACGTCATTTAATCGTTTTATTTTGTTCCTGTGTTCCTCGAGCTAATTTCCTTAACTTCTTTATTTAAATTGCCTCGACATAATAATTTTTCAAATATGGAAATGAGGGATATGATATGTGTTTACGTACAAAAAATTTTTAGCGGACGTGCTGCAGCGAGGAGATACTCATTTCAATATCCAAATAGAATACAGCCAAACCATAAGATTTTCAAGGATCTTTTTCGTCGTTTAGGAGAAACGGGTTCTTTTCGCCATAAAAATGATGTAGGACGACTGAAACGAATTACTCCAGATCAAGAACTAGGAATTTTAGTTCGTGTAGATGAAGATCCTCAAGCCAGCTCAAGTCGTTTATCAACGGCAACAGGGGTGAGTAAACAATCTGTTCTAAAAGCCTTACGCGAAGAACGCTTCTACCCATATCAATTTACTCCTGTACAAAGCTTACTTCGAGGGAAACTTACACAAAGGCTACAATTTTGTCAATTTGTTCTAAATAAACACAACAGGGACCGAAATTTTGTTAAGAACATTTTATTTACCGACGATGCAACTCCTCATGCTGTTAAAGAAAGGCATTTTCAGCACGAATTTAAGATTAACGCTTGGTTTAGTATTATCGGCCATCAGTTATTGGGATCATTTGTGCTTCCTCCAAATTTAAGTGGGCAGTCTTATCTGTTTTTTCTTCAAAATACTCTTGCTGATATATTACATGCTTTCATACTATACATACGGAACAGAATGTGGTTTATGCAAGATGAAGCTCCCCCTCATTTCTCCATTGAAGTCAGGAATCATCTTGATGAGACTTTCGCACGCAGATGAATCGGTCGAGGAAGTGAGTTTACTTGGCCACCAAGGAGTCCTGATTATAATCCTTTGGGTTATTATGTGTGGGGACATATGAAGTCCTTAGTCTATACAAATACTCTCAATTCAAAAGAAGAACTGTAGGACAAAATACAACACGCAGCCAATTTTATTATAGGACAGGAAAATGTAAGAAAACGTTTTATGAAAAAAATTAGAAAAGGCATAGAAGTAGGTGGAGACCATACCGGGTGAATCGCGAATTGCGCTCGCCCCGATATTTCCTAAAATATTTGGAACAGAAAATTGAAATTTGGAGGCCTTATTACACGACTAAAATGCCATCTTTTCAATAAAAAATCAAGTTTGGTGCACATCCGGTTTGACCGGAAATACCCACAACTTTCGATTTTTAAATGGAACACCCTATATATTTTTACATTTTTGGAATCTAGAGGAAATTTTGAATACAAAACATCCATTTTGGTCACTTTTTGATAAACATTAAAAATTTTATTAAAAAAACTATTTCTGAATCCAGAGTGCTGTGGTGCCCAAAATATATTTTATTTTGTGTGCTACGTTACTATAAAAATAAAAAGAGCAATACGATTGCATTACTTAATTCTCCAGAGGCGTTTAAAATTTTTAAATGTGAATTTTACCCACTAACTCGTTTTTTTTTAAATGGGAATTTAATCGTTCACCAACATTTTTAAATACCTCATTTTCATACGAATCTAACGATACTAAAATATTGAAAATCCGCTCAGAAATATTTGAGATTTCAGCCAAAATACAATGCAACCAAGCTTTTAGAAACATGCGGCTAATAGATAATAGATTAGTGGGCTTTGGAAACTAAAATGGCGCATTTCTGTGTAAATCTGGTAACCTAATAACATTGGAAAAATCATAGTAGCCATTGAATGTAATAAAACAATATCAGCTGTCAGACAGACTCGTGTAGTTATAGGCAATCTTGAGCTATGAAACATTTAATAATTGTGAGCGCAAAGAACGTTACAATTAAGTTTAGCATAGGTATGTGGAGGTAAACACAATTACATCTACAAGGACATTTGCAATAGAATGCGACATCAGTTCGGTTTTCAGAGTTTTACTTAAATGAACATAAATATCGGGCCTATAAATAAGTAAAAATCAATTCCGTTTGAACAATTAAACTTAAACTAGGTAACAGTAGGTATCTTTAAAATAATTAATATAACTAAACCATAAATTGGCATTTATAGATATTGTTCAAAACGTCCACCATTTTTTTCTATACACAATTCGGCTCTGCGTACAGTTGCTTGAATGGCTCTACGCAATTCAGCCGGCGTTATTTCATTAAGAGCCCGTATAACTTTATTTTGCAGCTCTTCACGGGTATTTGAAGAAGTTTTATAAACTTTATTTTTGAGAGTGCCCCATACATAATAGTCGAAGGGTGTTAAGTCAAGTGACCTAGGAGGCCACCTGATATGACCTTGATTTGCGATAAGGCGTTCACCATGCAAGTTGTTTAAATATTCCATCACTCTTCTGGAATTATGTGGGGGAGCACCATCTTGTTGGAAAAACAGATTTTGTAAATAGGCAAGAGGAAGTAAGTCAAGAAATTCTGCTGTCTGGTTTTGTAAAAAGAATAAATATCGTTCGCCAGTAAAAAATATGGGTCCAATTATTTGATCTCCAAGTACTCCAAGCCAACAGTTAAACCCAAATCTTTCCTGAATATTCCCTCGCCCTACCAACCTCGGATTTTCTTGAGCCTAGTACCTAGTATTATTTCTGTTAAACATACCTTGGTTCATAAATCTTCTTTCATCTGAATATAAAATATGAAAAGGAAAACCTGGGTTTTGTTGTACTGCATTTAAAACCAGTTGCAATATACTAGCCTCCTGTAGTTATCATCACCATAAAGATGTTGGTGTATTTGGTATTTATAAGACCGAAACTTATGTTTCTTTAAAATTCTGCAAACCGAAGAAGTAATGTCGCATTCCATTGACAATTCCCTTGTTGGTGTTGTTGGGTGTACCATCACAAATCCTAATACATCAATTTCTTTGTCCTCACTTACAATAAATGTTTGATGGTCATCTTGTTGATTGGGTTCGTTTCTTAATTCTTGTTCCACTCTGGCAAACAAGTGTCTGCTTGGATAACGTCTGTTGGAATATCGTTGCTGCTACAGTTCTGCAGCTGCAGTTGAATTTTTAAGACGCTCTCCATATATCAGTAACATATCGACCTTTTCATTTTTACTAAAATTATTAATTTTCTTTAATTTTTACTCAAAGAGATTTCCGCAACGCTTTATTTTGTATCTGTCTGACAGCTGATATAGTTTTATTACATTCAATGGCTACTATGATTTTTCCAATGTTATTAGGTTACCAGATTTACACAGAACTGTGCCATTTTAGTTTCCAAAGCCCACTAATCTATTATCTATTAGCCGCATGTTTCTAAAAGCTTGGTTGCATTGTATTTTGGCTGAAATCTCAAATATTTCTCAGTGGATTTTCAAAATTTTGGTATCATTAGATTCGTATGAAAATGAGGTATTTAAAAATGTTGGTGAACGATTAAATTCCCATTTAAAAAAAACCGAGTTAGTGGGTAAAAATCACATTTAAAAATTTTAAACGCCTCTAGAGAATTAAGTAATGCAATCATATTGCTCATTTTATTTTTATAGTAACGTAGCACACAAACTAAGATATATTTTTGCACCACAGCACTCTGGATTCAGAAATAGATTTTTTAATAAAATTTTTAATGTTTATCAAAAAGTGACGAAAATGGATGTATTGTATTCAAAATTTCCTCTAGATTCCAAAAATGTAAAAATATATAGGGTGTTCCATTTAAAAATGGAAAGTTGTGGGCATTTCCGGTCAAACCGGATGTGCACCAAACTTGATTTTTTATTGAAAAGATGGTATTTTACTCGTGTAATAAGGCCTCCAAATTTCAATTTTCTATTCCAAATATTTTAGGAAATATCGGGGCGAGCGCAATTCGTGACTCACCCGGTATGGAGAATTTACTCTAAGTTGCAGCAATGAGGTTTTTGCATGGGGGGGAAGTAAATGCTAATGTCATTAAGTCAACTTTAATGTTATTTTTTTGTCTTCTAATAAGATTATATCCTTATTTTACACAATCTTTTGATTTATGTGTTTATCTCAATACCATGAAAATACTCCATTAGTTCATAAGAAAGCGAGAAAGAGTTTACGCTGTTATTACGATTTTGTTTTCCCTTACGTTTTGTACTTTTTGCATTTCATTAAATTTGATTTTGTCTTTCAAAAAATTATTCAAATGTTTAACGGCCCTTTCCCGGAAAACGGTTGGAGTTATCAAGTTCTGTCAAGTGTACCTTTTATAAGTGGAAATGACGCCCTCATCAGATTTTCTGATCAGATGTACAACAACGTTTCGTCCAAAAGAAATATGAAATAATTTCATCATCAGATACAGGTCTTGCGGCGCCCTCTGTGATCTGACGTGATGTAATACATAAATTATTGTTTCTTAGAATAGAAATGTTCCTCTAGAAAATTTGGCGAAGATCAGTCAAGTTGAATTATTGCAAAAAAACGCAAAAATAATTTGAATTTTGACACCCTGTATCTTTTTCCGCAACTAAAGCATATTTGGTTATATCCTCATATTTTAGCCCAAATAATGTACCCCTGTACTATGGCCTATTACTAATGGTTCACACTGTATATTTAAATACATCTAATAGTGCAGGGAATAGACACAAAGAAATAATGACACTTCGGAATAATTAGGGGAAAGCTGGATTTTTGCATGAAACTCCATGGTTCTAAGTAACATCCCAAAAGTCCCCATCGATATGTGCGCCGCTAAAAATGTTACTGGGGGTCAAAATTCACGATAAAGAGGTTTTCGCGAAAATCTCGTTAACAGTCACTTTTATCTTAAAAATAGTGGTCATCAAATTTGTAGCTTAGAAAATTACCTACAAAAAACATGATGTTATTACTTTTTTTCGTAAGACTAACGATTCTCGAGAAAATTCCATTCAAAAAATTGTAACGCATCTTGTACTCTATATCAAAGGTGGTGTGAAAAGAAGTGCACGTATCATGAGAAACATAAGCGTTATAACTTTTTCAATCAAATTTTCTCGAGAACCGTTAGTCTGTATTATAACTAAAGTTTGACCACATCACAAATGACCACAATAATAAATGTTTAGAATCTGCAATGATATATGATACAAAATATATGTAAGTATCTAATTACTTAAGTTTATTTATACTTAAATTAAAAGATTAAGTTACAATAATTCAAGAAAATATTTGGTTGCACATACTTATCTTATTACGGTACACTAATCTGTAGAAAAGGCTTGCTAGTTAGTCTGAAACTCGTACACAACTCATTAAAGTCTATACAGCATCCTGGAAGCCACTTTATTCCTTTGAAGTTATCCCGTGACCCAATTTTTGTTCGAGGAACCTAAGAAGAAAGTTTTAATCTTATTTCTGCTTTCAACTGTGTAGCAATATTGTTACGAGAAACAAAAGTACTTACTTCTTGGATAATCTACAATGAGAATTGCAATAATTGATCAGAGTACAGTAAATCAATAATAAATATTTTCCGTTTAAAACGACGTTAAAAAATCGGTAAAGGTATTTACACAGAACTTCCCTCTTTATTTGTGCATGGCGGTCACTCTAAAAAAATAATAATTACGAAGTGACATTGAAAATAATAATCGGAATATAGTTATCACTATTATTACAAAGAACACCTGATCCAACAGCAAAAGTTCAATACTAAATAACAGGTGCCAAATATGGAAGGCTTGGGCAAATACCTTTATAAATGTCCACCATGACTGAATTATTTCTTGGGATGACCACCCTGTACATTTTTCAATAATAGTATAATAGGTGCATATGCCTAATATTATTGCCATCTGTCACATTTTCACTTCCACATACACGTAGTGGAGTGGAAGTATAGTGGTGGTTAAAAAATTTCATTTTTTTTTTAATATTTCGAAAATGTATTTAAAAAAATTTCCAAATTTTTTTCTTCTGAAATAGCTTTAGAATGCCATGACACGTGGAAATTTTAAATTTGAGCAAAAAGGAAAGTTTCCTTCTATTCTACAGTGGTATTTTTTTTTTTGAAATTTGTTTAGAATGCCATGAAACGTGAAAACTCTAAATTTGAGCAAAGAAAAAAAAATTTCATCTATTTTAGTGGTAAATATTTTTTCAAAAATGGTGAAAAAAATTTTCAAATTTTTTTTCTCAAATAGGTTTAGAATGTCAGTCATGTTGAACGTGAAAATTTTAAATTTGAAGAAAAAAAAATTCCATCTATTCTAGTGGTAATTTTTTTTCCAAAATGGTAAAAAAAAATGTTGCAAATTTTCTTTTCCGAAATAGGTTTGGAATGCCATGAAACCTGGAAATTTCAAATTTGAGCAAAAAAAAAATATTTCGTCTATTCTGTACCTAGTGATAAATAGATTAAAATTTTTTCCAAAAACTTTTTGTCAAAAAAATTTTTAATCAAAATAATTTTTAAATTTGTTTGAATTGGTTTAGAATGCCATGAAAACGAAAAAATTTTAAATGTGAACAAAGGAAAAAAAATTTTTTCAAAAATAGTAAAAAAAAATTATTATTATTTTTTTTTAATAAGTTTAGAACGCTATGAAATGTGGAAATTTTAAATTTTAACAAAGAAAATAATTTTTCTATCTATTTTAGTGGTAAAAAATGTTTCAAAAATGTTGGTAAAAAAAATTTCAATTTTTTTTTTTTTTAATAGGTTTAGTATGCCATGAAACTTGGAAATTTTAAATTTGAACAGACAAAAAAAATTGTTAGTGGTAAAAAAAATTTCAATTTTTTTTTTTTCTGAAATAGGTTTAGCGTGTCATGAAACGTGCAAATTTTAAATTTGAGCAAAGAAAATTAGACTTTAGGCGATCCACCCTGTATATTTTCCATTTCTTCGCTGACAGTAGGATCAACTACCTACCTTTGACTGCTCTCCGTCAAGCAGTTTTTTAATTAATGCACCAACAGACACAGACAGACAGACAGACAGACTGACTGACGGAATTGAAAAACCTATATTTTTGAAATCTACGTGATCTGAAACGTCCGAATCAGAAAAAATCTCGGAGGGTGATTTTTTCTCGAATACAATATTTCCCTTCGGTATGCGAGGGAAGTAAAAAGTGGTGTCTATTATGGAGCGGAAGATTATGTTTTTGACAAAGTCAAAATAATTGTCGATATTATTTCTATTGTGTAATAGGAATAATTTTGTTTTGCTCGACTTTCAAAAAAGTATTGGAATACAGTCAAATATAAAACTCTAACTAAGAAATATGCTAATACATCCGTCTAAATTAGAGGGGATGGCCAAGGCTGCTTGGAGATATCTATGGGGCCTGGGATATAACATGTTGGCATTGTTGTTATATTTTAGCAACTATATTTCTTATGTGAGGAACGAGGAAAAATATTGAAAATATTGTATGCACTTTGAGAAGGTTGAAAAATGTTTTTAGTTTTAAAATTCTGAATCTTTGTAGAATCGATCATATTGTACCCGTGAATACACCAAAAATAGTACAAAAATTCTAAGGACCAAGGGGATGGTTTTTATGGACCTTGAAAATTTAATATTATTTTAAATTTACTTAACTTTTTGAATAAGATATGTGAGTCTGCGAAAAAATGTAAAGTAAATATAGTGAAATAAATATGAGCTCTTCAGGGATGGTTTTTGAAGGGGTGCAGCGGACAATGTTATATTTCTAGGATGACGAAATTATTTCGATTATCTCTTTCCTGTTTTTGATGCAAAATACAACTCTATAATTTTAGGTTGTTCTTGAACTAAACTTGTACTTAAAATTAATTGCTCTATATACAAATATATATCAGGGGTAAGAAAAGTAAAAGTAAGCAAGCAAAAGAATTAGTCGCTATTACTATCATCACAAACAATTTTCTTGGCAGGCCAGGTGATTTGGAAGTTGATGGTTGTTTAGGCGTGTCTTCTGTCAACTCTTCCAGTTCACTAAAATTAATTTCCCCATCCAACCAGGAATCATTAGTCTCAGAAATCGTGACCTTACTCCTACAACTTTTTTGACGTACTTCAGAAATTTGATATCCAATTTTTTAAATTTTGTCCATTGTTGCCTGTTATAAAGTTTCTCTACAATGTTGTACGCCAAAACGATTCAGGACATGCAGGTACATCCTATCACGTTTTCCTTTTTGTCATATTCCATTGAAAATACCTCAAGAGGCTTCTCCGTGATGTAGCATAAGTAACAGTTGAATTTTACCTGACCTGGACCAGTCCGTAATCCCTTATAAACCGGTCATCATAAAAATATGAGGGAAGGGATAAGTACGGTAAAATTCTCAGAACTATTTAGTTTAGGGTATTTATTACTAAGATATATTCATAACTTTTGTATTGGAATGGGTTCGAAATTTGGATTATGTCCGCCTATATTAATAAAAATGACCACTGTGCGACCCAGAGAATATTCAACTTTGGAAGAGAGTACAATACTTTGGTGCTAGGCGAAGAGGATATCTTGGCGATCAACATTTGATATATGCCAACATTTCTTCTCCACACAATTGACAGCATTGCCATTGGCGACATCAATTATGGTTAAAATTGGAACGTACTATAACATTTTTTACCAGGCGGAAAATTTTCGTTGTCAGTGCACATTGCTGGAAATTCATATGCCAACATTTTCTGCTTGCACATTTTCCAGATTTTTGGCCATCTTTTTGCCAAAAATTGGACTTTTGGCAAAAAACAAACCAAAACTGGTGCTTCTCGAAAAATATTGTTGGCACCTTCTCAAATTTGTAGTTTTTGTACCACATATAGTCTGTAAGTGCCAATATTTTTTTCTCAATGTAACCGTGCCCAAACCACCCCCAAACATTCAAATACCGATTATTATGACACCAAGAACTTTGTGTGGGGTGGTTACATTGAAAAAGAAATGTTGGCACTTATAGAGACTATTCCTTGGTAAAAAAAACTATAAATTTGAGAAGGGGCCAACATTTCTGTTTGAAAAGCACCAGTTTTGGCTCGTTATTTGTCACAAGTCCAATGTTTAGTCATTAGATGGCCAATAATCTGGAAAATGTGCAAGCAGAAAATGTGGGCATATGGTTTTCCAGTAATGAGCATTGACAGAGAAAATTTTTTGCCTGGCCAGAAAATGTTATACTGCTTTCCAATTTTGGCCATAATTGATGTCCCAATTGTGCGGAAATAAATGGTGGCATATATCGAATGTTGATCCCAAGCCCCAAAGTGGTATACTCTGTTCCAAAATTGAATATTCCCTGGGGCGGCTAGCGCCAACCGGTGCAGGGGGGGGGGGAAGGTCTGACTCACATAAGATGAAATACTCAGAAAAATGTTTGCTAAAACATAACAGCAATGCCATCATATTATATCCCAGGCCCGATATATGTAGCTATCTCCTAGACCATTAGCACATTAGTAGCAATATTATGACTACAATATCCTTCTTCAAAACCACCGATCCGACCAAATCGCGGTCGACGTTGTCGTATAGTCCTCTACGGCTCGTGATGACGCTCGTCGTGTTTATCGGTCTGCCGCCTATATTTCCTTCCGTTCGTCCCGAAGCCGCCCAATGTGAAATTAATGAGTTCTGATTTTTAAAATTTTAGCCCACGTTCAATTTTTAATCAAGTCGGATGAAATTAGGCGCAAAATGTTCGAGAAAGCTGGTATTCTATGAGGTAACTGCTGGATTAACAATTAAAGTATTGTTATGAATTACACCTTCCAGTGACTGGAAAGACTCTAGAAAGAGCCATGGACTTGTCTAGAATGTGGTGGAAGAAGATTCTGGTTCAATCTAGAGGTAATTTCAGAGTATATAAGGCGCGATTACCGGCGCAGAGGAGGAAGTTTTATTAAGAAGGCAGTTTATAAAAGTGAACAAGTTGAAAAGTGAAAATTGAGGTTAGATATCAAGTAAATAAAGTGAATTTGAAGTATTGTATAGTCAGTAAATTGTTAAATAAAGTGTTAGTGTTTAATTTCTTGTTAAAATTATTTAGAACCCACGGATTCATACAGGGTGTTTCCTAAAAGGTGGAAAATTCGCAACAGTATTATATGCCAATTGACAGCTATCAAATAGCCACGAAAATTTTTAAAATTTTAAAATGTTTAAAATTTGTTTACTCTAAGTTTTTGTTTAACGAGTTTTTATGACTTAAATGAATTTTTTTTGGATCGCTGATTACGAATTCAATATTGATTTTAGCCAAAAACCAATCCAAGTGTGGTCTAAAGTGGTACAAGTTCAAGGTATTATCCATTTTAACAAACTTAAGATGTTTTAGATTTTAGCGGGATTTTGGCAGCTGTCAATTGGCATATAATACCTTAATTGTAAAACCACTAGTTACCTGATAAATTACCAATTTTCTCGAACATTTTGCGCTTAATTTCATCCAATTTAATCAGAAATTGACCGTGGGCTAAGTTTTGAAAATGACTACTCATTAATTTCACTTCCTAATGGTGGCGTAGGCGGGTCGGTCCCCATCTCCTAACCTCCTCCAACTGCTTAACAACGCTCCGTAGTCGGATTCCCTCCATCTCTTTCGTTCCGGCTCCAAGGCGCAGTCCTCATAACTCGGGAGGCGGCGCGTCCAACCATCCAAACTGGATACGTCTGGCGTCCGTATAAAACTTGTTTTCTAGAAGCCGACGTGCGACGCACCCCTTTGTTTCGTTCTTCGACCGTTTGCGGCCGTACCAGACATTCCTCCCCGCCTGCATTTTTAATTGTAATTTGAGGTTATGTTGAAATACTTTTCAATTCAGTAATTTTGATCTCAGATTCGGTTTCAGCAGGTTAAAATACATAGGGTACACTAGTGTAATATACAGAACAAGCCAATTTTATTGTGTGCCTGTGTTATTAGCTGCAGATATAATTTTGTGAAAAATTATCCTACCCCTTATAATACTCCTATACTGTAGATGATCTTAGTATCGAGCATCTGATAGACACGACAAGAATTTTATATTAAATTGTCCGTAGCCGTGTCTTTGCCACGATATCTTCTTAATAATTAAGACCGTCGATAAATTCCATGAGTACTCGGATCGCTACATAAACTTGACGGGATCAGAGTTGACCCGTAGTAAGTAGTTATCCCACTCACACCACAGAATCGCACGCTGGTTGTCGATCTTATAATTAGTGGATCAATAAGAAATCGAGTTCAAAATATATTTTCACTTATTAAAAATAATTTCATAAAATATAAAAAAATATAAATACTCAATATCTAACTAATGTATATAAGGCAAACATCAGAGAGTACTACCTCTTGGCAAGACGTTATGTCCTGTAGGATTGTAACATATCCAGCGTTGAGAGAATAATCGACTGTACAAATAGATTCAGATAATTATGATTGTAAGATGAACTTTCCACTTTTAATTTTGCACTGAAATTTTCGAATTGCTTGTAATCTTTGTCAGGATGCTTCAAGAAGCTATCTATATGAATTCGATGGTTTTCCTGCTTGAAGAAACGTACTAAGGGCATTGAACCCAAATATACCTCTTTTGTCCGTCGACTCGTGTTCGAGCGACTACACCACTAACAAAATAATTAAATGTAGATTTTGGTTTTTATTGGAAAAATGGTCCCACAGCCTGACTGAGAATTCCGCCCTATGCAATCGTCTTCATGGTACTTTTGAATAACCAAATTCGTGGTACTTTCGAAAAACCAAATTCGTGGTACTTCCGAAAAAATTTATTCGTGGTACTTTCGAAAAATGTGTCGGGCGGAGCGGTTTTTCGCCCTGTGCATTTTGAATTTTTTTTTTAGTCAATTTTTTGGTACTTCCGAAATATATTTATTTTTCGAACGACCGAGCCCAAAGGGTCATTTTTTGGACATTTTTAGTGAAATAATTTTTCATGCAGATTTCGATGAAAGACGATGTCAAAGGTGGTTATCTGTCTTTTGTGAAGTGATAATGTTTCAAAGTCGATGTTTTCATGGGAATTTTGGTCTAAATTTAATTTTCTTAATAATGTTATATTTTTAAAATGAATCGTTTTACAGGGTTCAATAACAATACCTCTGATCTGACGACACGAATTGCGCTAGTGTCAGCTAAGGTCAACAGAGTAAGCTCAAAATATAATCTAGTTCCAAATCTAGTTATAATACAAACGTGAGTCAAAGAAACCAGTATCTTCAACTGCTTCAGAGACAACGTACTCACAAAAAAAAGTTGCACACAGACAGATATTGTTTTTCACTCGGATTTAAAATCTCCAGGTTTCATGACATTCTAAACCCATTTCAACAATAAAAACAGAAAATTTGTTGACGATTACTTTTACTTCACTACGTGGATATGGAAGTTTTTTATCAGTTTTTAATGTATTAAAATTCTGCTAAAAGTCTAAGTACTAGTGTGTCGGGCCATTTTATTTACTTTTTGTGGACATTATATTTTCCTATTGACTCTTAATTGCTTTCTAAATGTGTTCTAAATACAGTACTCTAAGTTAGAACTGGTGCGCCGAATTTTACGAGACGTTTCAATCTTTATTTTTTCTAAATTATTTGCACAAGTTTGATGATTTTTTTTGTATTATAGGTTGATTCATCTAGAATGTTGTTATGCAAATCAGTTTTTTCAATCATTTAATTTTGTATGAATATCAAGTGAGACAGTTGAAATGTATGTTTTACGAAATTTTTCAAGGCAAACGTTAGTCTTTCCTTTCCTTAATATTCTCGTTTTTGGTTCACTTCATGATGCACTATTTTATACCACAACTTGTTTATAGTAAGGTTAACATACAACATTTTAGGAACTCTTATTTTACTTTCATATTCACGTAGAGTGGAAGTATTGTTATTGTAAAAAATGTATCAATTATTTTGTTGAGATAGGTTTAGAATGTCATTAAATGTCGAGATTTTAAATTAAATTTGTAGCTTTTACGTGGGTACGTTTTCTCTGACGGATTAAAATATTGACTTGAAATTAGGTACATGTATGTATTATAACAACATCTGGAATCAGATTATTTTTTGAACTTATTCCGTTGAAGGAAACAATTCAAGTGGGGGATTATAATGGTAAATAGGAGATAATAAATAAATCTAGCTAGTGAGAGTGCAACAAACTTGAGATTTGGGGTATATATTAAAGGCTAAGGCCTCTAATGGTTTTTTTTTGACATCTGAACCCCTGTCACCACGACCCCAACATTAAATGGGTTAACATTATAAAATTAATTTAGTGCTCATATTTATTATAACCTGATCTAATTAGAACTGATAGTATTTTGAGCTGATTTCGTTGAAGATTTTGAGGGTTAATAAAAGCAAACAGTGGAAATAAGTAAAGCAAGCTAGAATAATGCAGAAACTTGGGATATTGTGAATACACTAGAAGCCAAGACTTGAATATTTTTTAGGATATCTGCCTTCCACCACCACCACCTCCACTCCCTTGTTAAGTGGGTTAACAAAACAAAATTGAAAATTTCAAGTGAATATATCAGTTATACATTATTACAACATCTGAAACTAAATTATATTTTGTTCTTATTCAGTTGATTGTTGTGGAGATAATATAGGTAATTCAGAAAAAATAACTACGGTAAGTTAGTACCGTCAAGAATCTTAGAATTTGGTGTATACACTAGAAACCAAAGGTCTCATTTTTTTTATATGACTTATGCCATCCCATCACCACCCCCAACATTCCCACTCTATTATTAAAGGAGTTACCAAAATTTGTTGGCGTCAACCACTCTCATTATCACCTTGGAGAAGACGGTTCAAGTATTAAATTATTACAATTCTATGAACAATTATTTCCACATACTGTATTGCAAATACCAAGATGGTTTCGTTTAAGGAGACTTGGACGAGAAATCTGGATGTAAAAGTAATGATTCCTTAAACAGCGGTTATTATTTGACAAGAAGCAAGTAAACAAACACCACCAAGGTAAGCAATAAAAATCAATTAAAAGTGATTTTAATAATGTGCTGTATCTCCTCCTGTCCTTATGATCTCCACAATGTCTTAGTAGACATTTTTCCGAAATGACCATTGAAAGTGCTTGGTCACTGTGTAGGTTAGGTCCCCATTATCTTACTAATCTCTTCAGACAGTCCTAAGTATATTATATGTGACTGAGATTTGATGATGCTGGCCAGACTATACTAGTAATCAAATATTCTTCCAAAAATGCGTTTACTTGCCCTGCGTGATGAGGACGAGCATTAACATCGACGAACACAAACCTATTGCCGATTTCATTTGCAATTGGTAACACAACAGATTGTAACACATCATGAATGTATCTTTCGTTATTTATGGTGAAGTTTTCTAGAACAATCAACTATACGGGATGAGTCCAAGAAATACCACCCTAACCTGTTATTGAACTACCTCTGAAAGATGGTAAGTCACGTGATTTGTACTATAGCGTTGACCTCTACTTCTCCATACTTTTATCTTCCAACTGAGCTATGAAGATGAACACTAGTCTCGTTTTTGAAGATCTGGATCTCAAGTTTGCTTCACGGAGCCTTCATGTACCTTCTTACAGTTTGGGTGTGCTGTGCCTATGTCGAACAGTTTCAATTTCATCAAAATTCATTCGAAATCTTCTAATTACATTGTATCTCGTACTGAATCGCTTTAATCGCCGCAGCATATCTCAACGATGCCACCCATCGTAATCATTATCATGGCTTGGTTCATATTGTCAAGGCTTAAAGATCTTAACACCATTTCTGAATAGCAACATGTCGTCGGTTAGTATTATTGCTAGACAATAATACCAAAGTTTGATGCGACGTTGGAGCAATGTCAATTAACCTGTAAACGTACTGTGCGCTTCAAATATGTATTAAAACAGAAATTTCATATTTAAAGCTATTATCTTTAGATCTAGAGTACATATATAAAATTTGCAGTAAGCCATGATAAACAGCAGAACTACTGAGTTCAGTTTAAGGAAATGCATGTTAATCTCAAAAAAATCGGTAAAGGTATTTACACAGAACTTCCCTCGTTCATGGCAGTCTCTCTAAAAAAATAATAATTACGAAATGACATTGAGAATAATAATCGGAGTAGAGCTATTGCTATTATTACAAAGAAAACTTGATAAGTTTTGGTCAAAAAAATATACAGATTGCTCATCCAACAGCAAAAGTTCAATACTAAATAGCAGGTGCCACATATGGCAGGCTTGCGCAAATACCTTTACAAATGTCCACCATGACTGAATTATTTCTTGGGATGACCACCATGTACATTTTTCAATAAAAGTATGTGCATATGCCAGATGTTATTGCCATCTGTCACATTTTCAATCCAACATTCACGTAATGGAGTGGAAGTATAGTGGTGGTTAAAAAATTTCATTTTTTAAAAAATTTTCAAAAGATGGTAAAATAATTTTCAAATTTTTTTCTTCTGAAATAGGTTTAAGATGTCAAAGGTAGAAATTTTAAATTAGAGCAAAAAGGAAAGTTTCCTTCTGTTCTATAGTAGTGCTAAAAAAAGTTTAAAAATTAAAAAAGATGTATTTTTAAAATAGGTTTAGAATGCTATGAAACGTGAAAATTTTAAATTTGAGCAAATAAAAAAAGATTCGATCTATTTTAGTGGTAAAAACTTTTTGAAAAATGTTGGTGAAAAAAATTTTCAAAATTTTTTTTCTGAAATACCTAGGTTTAGAATGTCATTTAAATTTGAGCATTCTGGTGTTAAATTTTTTTCCAAACTGGTAACAAAATGTTGCAAATTTTTTTTCCGAAATTGGTTTGGAATATCATGAAACGTGGAAATTTTAAATTTGAGCAAAAAAAATTTTTTCGTCTGTTCTATAGTAGTGATACATAAATGGATTAAAAATGTTTTCAAATTTTCTAAAAAATTCTTCAAAAACATTTTTAAATTTGTTTGAATAGTTTTAGAATGTCGTGGAAACGTGGATAGTTAAAATCTGAACAAAGAAAGAAAAATTCTATCTTAGTGATAAAATTTCAAAAAACTTTTTTTTTAATCAGGCTTAGAATGCCATGAACGTGAAAATTTTAAATTTGAAGAAAGAAAAAAAAAATCATTTTAGTAGTAAACATTTTTTCAAAAATATTGGTGAAAAAAATTTTCAAATTTTTTTTTACTGAACTAGGTTAAGCGTGTCATGAAACGTAGAAATTTTAAATTTGAGCAAAAACAAATTTTTTTCATCTTGGTAAAAATTTTTTCAAAAATGAAAAAAATTTTCAAATTTTTTTTTTTCTGAAATAGGTTTAGCGCGTCATGGAACGTGGAAATTTTAAATTTGAGCAAAAAAAAATTTTTTTCAACTTGGTAAAATTTTTTTCAAAAATGTTTGAAAAAAATTTTCAAAAATTTGTTTTTCCTGAAATAGGTTAAGCGTGTCATGAAACGTAGAAATTTTAAATTTGAGCAAAAACAAATTTTTTTCATCTTGGTAAAAATTTTTTCAAAAATGTTTGAAAAAAATTTTCAAAATTTTTTTTTTCTGAAATAGGTTTAGCGCGTCATGAAACGTGGAAATTTTAAATTTGAGCAAAAAAAAAATTTTTTCACTATTTATTCCGTTTAGACGGTCCACCCTGTATATTTTTCAGTGAAAATTCTACCAGTTCTTCGCTGACAGTAGGGTTAACTACCTACCAAATTTGACTGCTCTCCGTCAAGTAGTTTTTTAGTAAATACACCAACAGACAGACAGACAGACAGACAGACAGACTGACGGAATTGAAAAACCTATATTTTCGGAATCTACGTGTTCTGAAACGTCAGAATCCGAAAAAATCTCGGAGGGTGATTTTTTCTCGAATACAATACTTCCCTTCGGTATGCGAGGGAAGTAAAAAGCAATTAATTTGTGTCATAAAAAATAGTGTATCTCCTTTAATAACAGAAATAATGAAGGGAACAACCAGACATGAGAATATTAAGAATTGGTAAGGCTAGTGTTTGACTTGAATTCTAACTAATATTGGAGTAGGGGATCATGTGGATACTAGTTTAGCCTGCTTAGCCGTAGGGGACTAGGTTGGATGCTAGTGTTAAAATGAGAATGGCAGATAAGAATTTTAACTTGTTAGCATAACCAGAAGTCAGGTTATCGAAAGAATGCAAAGATTTCATTAATGTTTTTATATATAGTTTTACTTCCACATCCACGTAGTGGATTGGAAGTATAGTAATCGCAAAAAAATTTTCAAAAATTTTTATTCGTGAAATAGGTTTAGAATGTCATGAAACGTCGAGATTTTAAATTTGAGCGAAAAAAATTTTCTGTCTGTCTGTCGGTCTGTCTGTCGGTCTGTCTGTCGGTCTGTCTGTCTGTCTGTCTGTAACTTTTTTTTTTGTCCGCACGCTTTCTCCGGAACGGTTTAAGATATTGACCTGAAATTTTGTACACGTATATATTATAACTAGATCTGGAACTGGATTGTTTTTTTGAGGAAATCCGGTGAAGAGTTGGGGGTTAAATAGGGGTAAATAGGGGGAAATAAGTAAAGCAAGCTTGTAAGAGTACAGAAACTTGAAATTCGGTGTACGTACTAGAAGTCAAGGCCTCAGATTTTTTTATAATATTTTTCAACCCCCCACCACCCCTACCCCATTAAAGAGGTTGATAAAATAAAGTTGAGATATTCATTTGAAATTTCGTACACGTATGTATTATAACGATGTCTAGAATTAGATTATATTTTGGGATGATTCCGTTGAAGGGTTGGGGGTTAATTTGGGGTAAATAGAGGAATATAAGTAAAACAAGTTGGTAAGAGTACAGAAACTTGAAATTCGGTGTATGTACTAGAAGCCAAAGCGTCAGATTTTTTAATAATATTTTTCAACCCCCACCACCCCTACTCCAATTTGAAAAGGGTTGATAGAATAAAATTGAGATATTCATTTGAAATTTTCTACACGTATGTATTATAACGACATCTGGAACTAGATTATATTTTGAGATAATTCCGTTGAAGGGTTGGGGGTTAAATAGGGGTAAATAGGGGAAAATAAATAAAGCAAGCTGGTAAGACTACAGAAACTTGAAATTCGGTGTATGTACTAGAAGCCAAGGTCCCAGATTATTTATAATATTTTTCAACCCCCACCACCCCTACTTCATTATTAAAAATGTTGATAAAATAAAATCGAGATATTCATTTGAAATTTGGTACACGTATGAATTATAACGACATCTGGAACTAGATTATACTTTGAGATGATTCCGTTGAAGGGTTGGGGGTTATTTAGGGGTCAATAGGGGGAAATAAGTAAAGCAAGCTGGTATGAGTACAAAAACTTGAAATTCGGTGTATGTACAAGGCCTCAGATTTTTTTATAATATTTTTCAACCCCTCCACCACCCCTACCCCATTAATGGGGTTGACAAAATAAAGTTGAGATATTCATTTGAAATTTCGTACACGTATGTATTATAACGACGTCTGAAACTAGATCATAATTTGAGATGATGCCGTTGAAGGGTTGGGGGTTAAATAGGGGCAAATAGGGGAAAATAAGTAAAGCAAGCTGGTAAGACTACAGAAATTTGGGATTCGGTGTATATACTAGAAACCAAGGCCTCAGATTTCTTTCTAATATTTTTCAAACTCTACCACCTCCGCTTCATTATTAATGGGATTGATAACATCAAATTGAGATATTCACTTGAAAGTTAGTACACGTATGTATTGTAGTGACATCTGATTGAGATGACTCCATTGAGGTGGTAGGTTGTAAATAGTGGAAAATAAGTACGGTAAACTAGAAACTTCATTTTTAACGTATATGGTAGAAACCAACTCCTCAAACTTTTCTATGACATCTACCACAAATATTATTAAAATCCTATGACCAATAATTTCCACATACTAGAGTGCAAATATAGTCAAGATGTTTCCTTTAAAGTGACTTGGACGAATAATCTGGATGTGGAAGTAGTGATTCCTTAGGCAGCGGTTTTTCCTTTAGTTCCCATAGATAGCTTTTCTTTCCACTGTTTGCAGAATCCTATAAAGAATATGTTTCATTGATTTCTAATTTTCTATTGTTGCTGATTTACCCCATAGGATGATAAACAACTTCGTAAAATAAATAATTTAATTGTGGCAAAAATAGTTTAGGAATAATTAACATTGAAACGTTGCTTAACATTCGGTGTACTAGTTCAAACTTTGATCAGTGTATATTTGATAATAAAGTTTGCTATAATCGATAAAGCTTGTTTATTTCTTATTTTAAATTGTTTATTACTTCCACATCCACGTAGTGGATTGGAAGTAAGTATAGTAATCGCAAAAAAAAATTCAAAAATTTTTATTCGTGAAATAGGTTTAGAATGTCATGAAACGTCGAGATTTTAAATTTGAGCGAAAAAAAATTTTCTGTCTGTCGGTCTGCCGGTCTGTCTGTCTGTCTGTCTGTAACTTTTTTTGTCCGCACGTTTTCTCCGGAACGGTTTAAGATATTGCCTTGAAATTTTGTACACGTATATATTATAACGAGATCTGGAACTGGATTGTTTTTTGAGGATATCCGGTGAAGGGTTGGGGGTTAAATAGGGGTAAATAGGGGAAAATAAGTAAAGCAAGCTTGTAAGAGTACAGAAACTTGAAATTCGGTGTATGTACTAGAAGTTAAGGCCTCAGATTTTTTATAATATTTTTCAACCCCCCACCACCCCTACCCCATTATTAATGGGGTTGATAAAATAAAGTTGAGATAATCATTTGAAATTTCTTACACGTATGTATTATAACGACGTCTGGAATAAGGTCATATTTTGAGATGATTCCGTTGAAGGGTTGGGGGTTAATTTGGGGTAAATAGGGGAATATAAGTAAAACTAGTTGGTAAAAGTACAGAAACTTGAAACTCGGTGTATGTACTAGAAGCCAAAGCGTCAGATTTTTTTATAATATTTTTCAACCCCCACCACCCCAATACTCCAATATGAAAAGGGTTGATAAAATAAAATTGAGATATTCATTTGAAATTTGGTACACGTATGTATTATAACAACATCTGGAACTAGATTATAATTTGAGATGATTCCGTTGAAGGGTTGGGGGTTAAATAGGGGTAAATATGGGAAAATAAGTAAAGCAAGCTGGTAAGACTACAGAAACTCAAAATTCGGTGTATGTACTAGAAGCCGAGTTCTCAGATTATTTATAATATTTTTCAACCCCCACCACCCCCCTACTTCATTATTAAAAGGGTTGATAAAATAAAATTGAGATATTCATTTGAAATTTGGTACACGTATGAATTATAACGACATCTGGAAACAGATTATACTTTGAGATGATTCCGTTGAAGGGTTGGGGGTTATTTATGGGTAAATAGGAGGAAATAAGTAAAGCAAGCTGGTGTGAGTACAGAAACTTGAAATTCGGTGTACTAGAAGCCAAGGTCTAAGATTTTTTAATAATATATTTCAGCCCCCCACCACCTCTACTCTATTATTCAAGGGGTTGATACAATAAAATTGATATATTCACATGAAATTTAGTACGCATATGTATTATAACGACATCGGGAACTAGATTATATTTTGAGATGATTCCGTTGAAGGGTTGAGGGTTAAATAGTGGTATGTAGGGGAAAATAAGTAAAGCAAGCTGGTAAAAGTACAGAAATTTGGGATTTGGTGTATATACTAGAAGCGAAGGTCTCAAGTTTTTTTGTTAGAATTTTCCATTTCCCCGCCACCCCCACTCCCTTATTAAAAGAGTTGATAAAATTAAATTTAAATTTTCACTTGAAATTTGGTACATTTATGTATTATAACTATATCTGAAACTAGATTATATTTTGACATGATTGCGTTGAAGGAGTGGGAGTTAAATAGGGGTAAATAGGAGAAAATAAGTAAAGCAAGCTGGTAAGACTACAGAAACTTGAAATTCGGTGTATATACTAGAAGTCAAGGTCTAAAATTATTTATGATATTTTTCAACCCCTATTTCATTATTAAAAGGGTTGATAAAATAAAATTGAGATATTCATTTGAAATTTGGTACACGTATGAATTATAACGACATCTGGAACTAGATTATACTTTGAGATGATTCTGTTGAAGGGTTGGGGGTTATTTAGGAGTAAATAGGGGGAAATAAGAAAGCAAGCTGGTATGTGTACAGAAAATTGAAATTCGGTGTGTGTACTAGAAGCCAGGGCCTCAGATTTTTTAATAATATATTCAGCCCCTCACCACCCCTACTCCAATATTCAAGGGGTTGATAAAATAAAATTGAGATAGTACGCATATGTATTATAACGGCATCTGGAACTAGATTATATTTTGAGATGATTCCGTTAAAGGCTGGGGGTTAAATAGGGACATATAAGGGATAATAAGTAAAGCAAGCTGGTAAAAGTACAGAAATTTGGGATTTGGTGTATACACTAGAAGCGGAGATCTCAGGTTTTTTTATTAGTATTTTCCATCCCCCCACCACCCCCACTCCCTTATTAAAAGAGTTGATAAAATTAAATTTAAATTTTCACTTTAAATTTGGTACATTTATGTATTATAACTATATCTGAAACTAGATTATATTTTGACATGATTGCGTTGAAGGAGTAGGGGTAAGTAGAGGGAATATGGAAAAATAAGTAAAGCAAGCTGGTAAGAGTACTACAACTTGAAACCCGGTGTATGTCCTAGTAGCTAAGGCCTCAGATTTTTTAAAAATATTTTTCAACTCTTCCACTACCCTTACTACATTATTAAAGGGGTTGATAAAATTAAATTAAAATATTCACTTGTAATTTGGTATACGTATATATTATAACGACATCTGACACTAGATTATATTTTGGGGTGATTCCGTAGGAGGGTTGGGGTTAATAGGAGTAACTAGGACAAAATAAATAAATCAAGCTGGTAAGAGTACAGAAATTTGGGATTCCGTGTATATACTAGAAACCAAGGCCTCAGATTTCTTTCTAATATTTTTCAAACTCCACCACCTCCGCTTCATTATTAATGTGATTGATAACATCAAATTGAGATATTCACTTGAGATTAGTACACGTATGGATTGTAGTGACATCTGATTGAAATGCCTCCATTGAAGGGGTGGGAGGTGAATAGTAGAAAATAAGTAGAGTGAACTAAAAACTTCATTTTTAACGTATATGGTAGAAACCAACTCCTCAAACTTTTCTATGACATCTGCCCCAAATATTGTTAAAATTCTATGACCAATAATTTCCACATACTAGAGTGCAAATATAGTCAAGATGTTTCCTTTAAAACGACTTGGATGAAGAATCTGGATGTGGAAGTAGTGATTCCTTAGGCAGCGGTTTTTTATATATTCTTCTATGCAAACCTATATAAATTGAAATATTGAAAACTATTTTAATTAGTTCATATCATTACTATTTGAAAGTAATGATGGGTCGTTTTATCATTTCTTGGGCAGTGGGGTACGACTTAACGACTGAGAGCTGAAAACTTCAGCTCCAGTACTAAAAAAGAAGATAATAATCTTTCTAGTATGAAAGAATATTCTGACTTTCCTTAAAAGATCGAGAAGGTTTAAAGAGAAAATATATGATGTAAATCATTGGGGTGGAGTGAAGAAGTAATCAAGCTATTAGACAGGTTTACAACCTAATTGTGAGGTACCAGTCTTCTCCAACTACTACCAATATTGCTTGAATTTATAGTTGCCAAATGATTATTTTTGTAAAAGCGACCAAATTCATGATGAAGTTATTAGATATTTGTTTAGTTATAATGTAATTATTGATATAATTTCTGGATGTTATAAGGTTTTAATAACTACTTCAAATTATCAACAATCTAAGTTAGATTTTTCGATAAATTTAGTCTAATTACACGGGAATTTGGGAGTGAAGTAAACAAGGATAATAAAAGCCGAGAGTGCAATTAAAGAAAGTTCGCATTTAACTGTCGGTTAGGTGAAGTTTTACAGTTACAATCTTAAAGCCAATTTGTGCAGATTGAGTTTTGAAATTAAGTCGTAACCATCGATTTATAATTTACATGCTAAAGACTTGTAAAATGGAAAATGAAAATGCGAGAAAGTAACAGATAGCCCTGCAAGGCTCACTCAGATTTATAAAATAATTATACAGTGTTCTCTGCAAAATTTGAACACTTTAAAACAATATATTCATTAATGCTTTACCTGGAATAAGAAACAAGATGAACGCGACGTGCTCAAACAAACATTAATAATTATTCACTTTTTACTTCCCTCGCATACCGAAGGGAAGTATTGTATTCGAGAAAAAATCACCCTCCGAGATTTTTTCGGATTTACACGTTTCAGATCACGTTACTTACGAAAATATAGGTTTTCAAATTCCGTCAGTCTGTCTGGCTGTCTGTTGGTGCATTATCTAAAAAACTGCTTGACGGAGAACTGCCAAATTTGGTAGATAACTGACGCTACTGCCAACGAACTTTCACTGGAGAATATACAGGGTGGACCGTCTAAAGGGAAAAATAATGAAAATAATTTTTTTTTGCTCAAATTTAAAATTTCCGCGTTTCATGACAATCTAAATTTATTTAATTAAAAAAAATTTTCAAAGAAAAAGATTTGAAAATTTTGTCAAAGAAAAATTTTAAAAATATTTTAACATTTTTGCTTCCCTCGCATACCGAAGGGAAGTATTGTATTCGAGAAAGAATCTCCCTCCGAGATTTTTTCGGATTTTGACGTTTCAGATCACGTAGATTACGAAAATATAGCTTTTTCAATTCCGTCAGTCTGTCTGGCTGTCTGTTGATGCATTTACTAAAAAACTACTTGCCGGAGAGCAGCCAAATTTGGTAGGTAGTTGACCCTACTATCAGCGAAGAAATGGTAAAACTTTCAGTGGAAAATATACAGGGTGCACCGTCTAAAGGGAATAAATATTGACAAACTTTTTTTTTTGCTCAAATTTAAAATTTACACGTTTCCTGGCACGCTAAATCTATTTCAGAAAAAAAAAATGAAAATTTTTTTCACCGACATTTTTGAAAAATTTTTTACCACTAAAATAGATGAAAAACTTCTTTCTTTGTTCAAATTTAAAATTTCCACGTTTCATGGCATTCTAAACCTATTTAAAAATAATTTTTTTTTTTGAAATTTTTTTTACCGTTTTTTAAAAATTTATTACCACTAAAATGGGTGGAATTTTTTTCTTTCAAATTTAAAATGTCCACGTTTCCATGGCATTCTAAACCTATTTAAACAAATTTAATTTTTTTTTTAAATGTTTAACAATTTTTTCAAAAAATTTTTTATTTATCACTACTTACTATAGAATAGATGAAATATTTTTTTGCTCAAATTTAAAATTTCCACGTTTCATGACATTCCAAACCTATTCGGAAAAAAAATTGCAGCATCTTTTCACCACCTTGGAAAAAAATTTTAAGGCTAAAATAGATACAAAACATTTTTTTTTTTCAAGTTTAAAATTTTCACGTTTCATGACATTCTAAACCTATTTCAGAAAAAGAAATTTTGAACGTTTTTTTTTACCAACATTTTTGAACATTTTTTTACCACGAAAATAGATGGAAAAATATTTTTTCTTTGCTCAAATTTAAAATTTTCACGCTTCGTTGCATTCTAAACCTATTTCAAAGAAAAACATTTTTTACCACTACTATAGAAAAGAAGGAAACTTCCTTTTATGCTCAAATTTAAAATTTCCACGTTTCATGACATTCTAAACCTATTTTAGAAGAAAAAAATTGAAAATTTTTTTACCAACATTTTTGAAAAATTTAAAAAAAATGAAATTTTTTAAGCACCACTATACTTCGACTCCATTGCGTGAATGTTGGATTGAAAATGTAACTGATGGCAATAATATTTGGCATATGACCTATTATACTTTTATTGAAAAATGTACAGGGTGGTCATCCCAAGAAGTAATTCAGTCATGGTGGACATTTGTAAAGGTATTTGCGCAAGTCTTCTATATTTGGCACCTGTTATTTAGTATTGAACTTTTGCTGTTGGATGAGCACTCTGTATATTTTTTTGACCAAAAGTTATCAGGGTTTCTTTGTAATAATAGCAATTACTATATTCCGATTATTATTCTCAATGTCATTTCGTAATTAATAATTTTTTAGAGTGACCGCCATGCGCAAATAATGAGGGAAGTTCTGTGTAAATACCTTTACCGATTTTTTGCTACTATAAAATATATGATGGAAATTTTTTTTTAGCTCAAATTTAAAATTTACACATTTTATGATATTCGAAACCTATTTCGGAAAAAAGTGCTTCCCTTCGGTATACGAGGGATGTAAAATTCAAAACTTTTTGAAATTTTTTTTATCACTAGAAAGATAGGAAATGTTTTTTGCTCAAGTTTAAATTTTCCACGCTTCGTGACATTCTAAACCTATTTCATAAAGAAAATAGGTTTTTAGTGAAAATCCCATGACGATTGTATCATGCATTTTTTCGTTTTCTGTTGTTGGTATTTTAATTAGTACAAGATGTTGGAGGGTTGCAGAAGAATTTCGTAAATTCTTCTAAATACGCTACAGAATAATGTATAATCCGTAAAACATTCATGCAATATAAAATCTGAGTAATATCAGAGTTGTTTTGTCTTTTAAAAGATTCAATATATACTGCCTTCTTTAAATATTTCCTACCCTAAATAGGGGTGATTTTTGTATTTTTTCAAAAAAGTAAGACATATGCTCACCTTCAAATTAAACTACATCTTGGAAATTTCAGTGAAAAGCAAGAAGCATTATTTTACCAAGATCTAAAAGTTATGGAAACAAGGTATCAGGGAAACTGGATCATTAATATGATGGCTGATGTTGATGTTAAAGAGACAGATGACAGCCAATTTTTTTAATGAAATTTAAAATCTATGTTTTATGACATTCTAAACCTATTGCGGCAAATAACAATAAAAAAAAATTCCGAATACTATATTTCCTCTTCACTACGTGGATGTGGAAGTAATATATAGTGTCAATATGGTAAAAAAATTTGAGGATTATGCCAGCTATTTTGATTCCGCCATTTTGAATTTTGAAATTACAATAAGAAAATTTTCGTAATTTTATCCCTCGAATTGTGGTCGTTATCCTGGTTTCATTTTCTTAAATAAATATGTATTGTTTGTTGAGATTTTCATAAAGTATTAGTTTGAACACTTTCTTACAATGTAAACTTTTTCACACATTTGCAACCATGGAGTTCAAAGTATTTCCATAATAACGCATCTTTTTGGTATAAATGCACTGGGCTATTTAAAGTATCAAAGATATATTATTCGTTTTTTATGTACTATCTAAGTAAATCATATTTATAAAGGGTTTTCAGAGAGAACACCGAGTCCATCCCAGCCAATATCGAACGGTTGTTTATTAATGAGTCCCGTTGCGTGACAATCAGTTACATCATAGTCACCGTCAGCAACTCGAGCCGTCCAGGACGTCGCGTCGATTACATGTCTAACGACCTCTGAGGAGAGCTGTTTCTAGGGGTTATTCAAACTAGGGCTGTTCGTAATTTGCTGACACCACTGCAGTAATGTCGTAGTAGTATTTGTACGACTTAATAAATGCCCTGATTTCAAATACTAATATAAATGTGGCGCAAGGACTCCAGAGATGTACTTAAAATATTACTAGAAGTGGAAATATAAAGACACCATTTATATTGACACGTATTGAATATTCTTAAGTAGATTGTAGATTATAGAATGTTTAAGATCGCTCAACTCTTCACGTCGACCTAAAAGATCTTTTGTAAATTACCCTACAATTAGTTGGTAACCAGGGCTTCCAAGCCTTTTGCAAAGCTTATGATTTTCCTGGGGGCTAATTTCCCTATCTCTTCAGGTGTTAATTCCACCTTTTCTAGGTACTTTAGCCTAACGCGGACTAGCATCTTACATTCGCAAAGAATATGTTTCGCAATTTCTACTGCAGTATCACAGTATCTGCACTTATCCATCATCTGTCATGCCCATATTCTTAATATGATATCTCAAGGGGCAATGGAATGTTAAAAGGACTGTTCATCAGCTTTAAGTCGGACTATTCGAGCTCGAGAAGCCTTGTGGCATTCTTTGTCGAATAAGTTATGAACTTTTTCGCTTGACATTGGCCTGGAGTATTCCTTGAGTAGGACTATTTCGGTTCATTTTCCCATTTTAGGATATACTCCGTTATGTGCCCATTAAATATACATTGGTAAGTAAGCACTTTTCTATAGAAATTGATAAAATATTTATTGAAAAATTTTCTAGTAATGCAATATTCAAGAAAAGTTCTGTTAATGGTTAATTGGTAGAAAGAAGCCTAGACCCGATATCAAAATTTTTTCGGTTTCAATTTATTTCTGTTTTGCTACAATATAATACATATTTTAAATTAGTATATTACTTTGGAACACCTAAATTTAAAAAACGGCTGCCTAAGGAATCACCACTTCCACATCCAGATTTATCATCCAAGTCATTTTAAAGGAAACATCTTGACTAAATTGAAACTCTAGTATGTGGAAATTATTGGTCATAGAATTTTAATATTATTCGGGGCAGATGTGTATCCTACTTATTTTCCGCTATTCACAACCTACCACCTTCCTCTCCTTCAATGGAATTATCTCAGTCAGATGTCACTACAATAAATATGTGCACTAACTTTCAAGCGAATATCTCATTTTTATTTTATCAACCACTTTAATAATGAAGTAGGGTATTGGAGGGTTGAAAAATATTATAAAAAAAATCTGAGGCCTTGGTATCTAGTGTTATTTAATTTAACTGTACTCGTACCAGCTTGCATTACTTATTTTCCCCAATTTAACCCTATTTAACTCCCAACCCTTCAAAGGAATCATCTCAAAGTATAATCTTCTTCCAGATGTTGTCATAATACATACGTGTACCAAATTTCAATTGAATATCTCAATTTTATTTTATCGACCCCTTTACTAATGGAGTAGGAGTGGTGCGAGGTTGAAATATATTATAAATAATCTGAGACTTTAGCTCCTAATATATACACCGAGTTTGAAGTTTTTGTACTCTTACCAGCTTACTTTACTTATTTTGCCCTATTTACCCCTATTTAACCCCCAACCCTTTAACTGAATCATCTCAAAATATAATCTAGTTCCAGATGTCATTATAATACATACGTGTACCAAATTTCAAGTGAATATCACAATTTTATTTTATCAACCCCTTTAATAATGAATTGGAGGGGGTGAGGGGATGAAAAATATTATAAAAAATTTTGAGGCTTTGGCTTGTAGTAGATACACCAAATTTCAAGTTTTTGTACTCTTACCAGCTTGCTTTACATATTTCCCCCTATTTACCCCTATTTACCCCCCAACCCTTCACCGGATATCTTCAAGAAACAATCCAGTTCCAGATTTCGTATTAATAGTTACGTGTAGAAAATTTGAAGTTAATATCTTAAACCGTTCCGGAGAAAACGTGCAGACAAAAAAGTTACATACAGACAGACAGAAAAAATTTTTTCGCTCAAATTTAAAATCTCGACGTTTCATGACATTCTAAACCCATTTCAAGAAAAAAAAATTGAATTTTTTTTTACGATTACTAAGTATACTTCCAATCCACTACGTGAATGTGGAAGTAATAAGATTTTTCTGTAAAGAGCAATTAATAAGTTTTTTATTTACTAATCGACTCAAAATCAATAGGGCTTTTCCTCTAGCACTAATTTACTGTCCAAATTTCAACACGATCAGACTTTTATTTCGTGATTACAAACAACTTGACGTACGGACATTTCGAAAGTTGTTTAGAATTTGGTCACTGACACAACTATATGAATTTTTTTTCCCTGTGAGTTATATTTATGGTTTTAGAAATGTGTCGAGCAAACGCAATGCACTCTTCATTTTCATATTTGCAAAGAATATAACAAAGCGATGTTATTTAGAAAAGTAGAAGAAAAGTATGTTTATTTTTCAGATAGATTTGTTTTTTTTGTTGGTCGAGTTTTCAATAGTATTATCGTTTACCTCTTTTGTGCTCTATCTCTTCAATATATGTTGCCTGCAAATTCTTTATGTATTACTATAATTCATTTGTCATGAATAGTTTTTATTTAAATTAGTGAAAAGTTTGGATCTATTATAAATATTTTTTTAAATTTTCTATGTATTACTATGTAAGTTAAATTTGTATTTTTCATTAGGATGTCCGTGAATAATTCACATTTTTTTATTAACATATTGTCAATAAAGGTGAAATTGCAATTTTCTGTTGAATTGGGATATTTACAGAGGCCTCACTATTTGACCTAAAATAACTACAGGACATTCTTTTTCACATATCTGGAAGAATTGATCAGTTTATTTCAAATCTTGTAAGTCAATTTTGAATCACTTTTAATTAATCTATTGCCTTGAAGTTTTGCATACATATGTAGCTTCGATGACAATACAATATTTTTGGAAAAAAAATCCATAGAAAATAGACTAAATAAAGCAAAAGACGAAAAAGACGAGAGAAAAGATCGTGTTGCATCTCCGGCGACTCCGCCAGAAATTTAATAAAATCAGGTGCTAATGGAATTGGGTAAATTTTATATGAAATACTAGATTATTGCATTGCTTACATCATAATGTATCACTTTCTATGGCCACAAGCTTTTATTCAACTTTACATGACATTGAATTTAGGTCAACTCGTTCAGTTTTAATCATTGAAATGCATACATATGTAGTACCAATGACAATACAATTATGCAACTTAAATCGGTCAATATCCTCACTAAAACGGAAATAATAAATCATAATATATTGATAACTTTTCAAAATCAAACTTTTATTAAAATATACTAAAAAACCGCTGCCTACGGAATTACTACTTCCACATCCAGATTATTCGTCCAAGTCACTTTCAAGGAAACATCTTGACTATATTTGCACTCTAGTATGTGGAAATTATTGGTCATAAAATTTTAATAATATTTGAGGTAGATGTCATAGAAAAGTTTGAGGAGTTGGTTTCTACCATATACGTTAAAAATGAAGTTTCTAGTTTACCGTACTTATTTTCCACTATTTACAACCTACCACCTCAATGGAGTCATCTCAATCAGATGTCACTACAATACATACGTGTACTAACTTTCAAGTGAATATCTCAATTTGAAGTTATCAATCCCATTAATAATGAAGCGGAGGTAGTAGAGTTTGAAAAATATTAGAAAGAAATCTGAGGCCTTGGTTTCTAGTATATACACCGAATCCCAAATTTATGTAGTCTTACCAGCTTGCTTTACTTATTTTCCCCTATTTGCCCCTATTTAACCCCCAACCCTTCAACGACATCATCTCAAATTATGATCTAGTTTCAGACGTCGTTATAATACATACGTGTACCAAATTTCAAATGAATATCTCAATTTTATTTTATCAACCCTTTTCATATTGGAGTAGGGGTGGTTGGGTTGAAAAATATTATAAGAAAATCTGACGCTGTGGCTTCTAGTACATACACCGAATTTCAAGTTTCTGTAGTCTTACCAACGTTTTACTTATATTCCTCTATTTACCCCAAATTAACCCCAACCCTTCAACGGAATCATCTCAAAATATAAACTAATTCCAGACGTCGTTATAATACATACGTGTACGAAATTTCAAATGAATATCTCAACTTTATTTTGTCAACCCCATTAATGGGGTAGGGGTGGTGGGGGGGGGGGGTTGAAAAATATTATAAAAAAATCTGAGGCCTTAACTTCTTTTACATACACCGAATTTCAAGTTTCTGTACTCATACCAGCTTGCTTTACTTATTTCCCCCTATTGACCCCTAAATAACCCCCAACCCTTCAACGGAATCATCTCAAAGTATAATCTAGTTCCAGATGTCGTTATAATTCATACGTGTACCAAATTTCAAATGAATATCTCGATTTTATTTTATCAACCCTTTTAATAATGAAGTAGGGGTGGTGGGGGTTGAAAAATATTATAAATAATCTGAGACCTTGGCTTCTAGTACATACACCGAATTTCAAGTTTCTGTAGTCTTACCAGCTTGCTTTATTTATTTTCCCCTATTTACCCCTATTTAACCCCCAACGCTTCAACGGAATTATCTCAAAATATAATCTAGTTCCAGATGTCGTTATAATACATACGTGTAGAAAATTTCAAATGAATATCTCAATTTTATTTTAACAACCCTTTTCAAATTGGAGTAGGGGTGGTGGGGGTTGAAAAATATGATTAAAAAATCTGACGCTTTGGCTTCTAGTACATACACTGAATTTCAAGTTTCTGTACTCTTACCAACTTGTTTTACTAATATTCCTCTATTTACCCCAAATTAACCCCCAACCCTTCAACGGAATCATCCCAAAATATAATCTAATTCTAGACATCGTTATAATACATACGTGTACGAAATTTCAAATGAATATGTCAACTTTATTTTATCAACCCCTTTAATGGGGTAGGGGTGGTGGGGGGTTGAAAAATATTATAAAAAAATCTGAGGCCTTAACTTCTAGTACATACACCGAATTTCAAGTTTCTGTACTCTTACAAGCTTGCTTTACTTATTTCCCCCTATTTACCCCTATTTAACCCCCAACCCTTCACCGGATTTCCTCAAAAAACAATCCAGTTCCAGATCTCGTTATAATATATACGTGTACAAAATTTCAGGTCAATATCTTAAACCGTTCCGGCGAAAGCGTGCGGACAAAAAAAGTTACAGACAGACCGACAGACAGACAGACAGAAAATTTTTTTTTTTGCTCAAATTTAAAATCTCGACGTTTCATGACATTCTAAACCTATTTCACGAATGAAAATTTTTGAAAATTTTTTTGCGATTACTATACTTCCAATCCACTACGTGGATGTGGAAGTAATTAAGAAAATGAATATATGTGAACCACCTACGGTTGAGCTGATGTTATCAAAGGTAAAAAACCGCTGCCTAAGGAATCACTACTTCCACATCCAGATTATCCATCCAAGTCTCTTTAAAAGAAAACGCCTTGACTGTATTTGCACCCTGATACGTGGAAATAACTAGTAATAAAAATTTAGTAATATCTTTGAGGCATATGTCTTAAAAAAATTTGAGACGTTGATTTCTAGAACATACGCCAAAAATTAAGTTTCTGGACTGTTATCAGCTTGCTTTACTTATTTCCCCTATTTACTGCCCACCCCCCCACCCCTTCAACGGAATCGTCTCAATCAGATATCATTACAATACATACGTGTACCAAATTTCAAGTGAATATATCAATTTTATTTTATCAACTCTTTTAATAATGGAGTGGAGGTGGTGAGTGAGGGTTTGAAAAATATTATAAAGAAATATGAGGCCCTTGCTTCTAGTATATACTACACCAAGTCCCAAGTTTCTGTACTCTACCAGCTTGCTTTACTTAATTTCTCCTATTTACCCTCCCGCGCCTTCAACGGAATCATCTTAAAGTATAATCTACTTCAGATGTCGTTATAGCACATATATGTCCAAGTTTCAAGTCACTATCTCAATTGCATTTTGTCAGCCCTTTTAATGTTGGCGGAGGGGTTGAAAAATACTTTTTAAAAGTTTTAGGCTTTGGTTTCTAGTACATACACCAAATTCCAAGTTTCTGTACTCTTACCAGCTTACTTTACTTATTTTCTCCTATTTATCCCTACTTACCTCCCACCCCTTCAATCATCTTAGAATATAATCTACTTTCAGATGTCGTTATAGCACATATGTGTACCAAATATCAAGTCAGTATCTCAATTTTATTTTATGAGCCCTTTTAATGTTGGAGTGGGGGTGGTGGAGGGGTTAAATAATATTATAAAAAAATCTTTGGCCTTGGTTTCTAATATACACCAAATCCCTACTTTCTGTACTTTTACTAGCTTGCTTTACTTATTTTCCCATATTCACCCGTATTTCACCCCCAACCCTTCAAAGAAATCATCTCAAAATATAATCTAATTCCAGATGTGGTTTATAATTCATACTTGTATCAAATTTGAATGTCTCAATTTTGTTTTATGAGCGCATTTAGTGATGGAATGGGGGTGGTGCAGGGGTTGAAAACTATTATAAAAAATCGGAGGCTTTGGTTCCTAGTACATACACCAAATTCCAAGATTCTGTACTTTTACCAGCTTGTTCTATTTATTTTCCCCTATTCGCCCATAGTTAACCCCCAACCCTTCAATGGAATCTCAAAATATAATTTAGTTTTCTTTTTTTTTACGATTACTATACTTCCACTCCACTACGTGGATGTGGAAGTAAAAGAAAGGAAAAGTATAGTCAAGTATGAAGAATTAAAAACAAATATTACTATCCCGTTTCAACGGAATCTATGAGTATAGCGTAGTGCAAGAAAACATTTATATTATAAATCTACGGTTGCAGAACAAAACGTAAGTTAATAAAAAATGTCAATTTTTTTACGATTACTGTACTTCCAATCCATTACGTAGTTGTGCGTAGCTTGCGACAAGTTATTAAGTCAGGTCACCAAGCAGGAGTGATAAAATAATGTTATTTGTTTTATTGGATAGTTTTACTTCCACATCCACGTAGTGGATAGCGAACATCTGAAGAAATACTAGAAAGAATAAAAAGATGTTGAAAATGAATGTGTGGCTATTGGAAAAGGTAAGTATACTAGTACACCTCTTGGAATAGAATAAAAAATGTATATAATGCTATGTTCAAAAATATGTTTTGCTTCTTACAGATAATCATTATAAATTATAAAAATATAAATATAATAAAATATTTTGGAGACAATACGTAAAATTTGAAATGAAATTACGCTTAAATAAATTTCATTAATTCAAAATAATTTGTTACGTTATTACTTAATTGGGTATTTGATGTTGCTATTCGAGCCGTTTTGTAAACTCCAGCTTATACACATTATGTAAACTTTTTATAATTTGATTTCGTGACAGGATAAATTACACTAGCTTCCTATATATAACTGTAATCCTGAAACCCTACACGAAAAGTTTTGTCGGGCACTAATAGGCAGAGTTTTGAAAGTCGTTGAAAGGCGTCTAAATTCTGAAAGGTATGTCATCCGCACTTCATAACTTCGCATTACGAGGCACATTCTTTGGAAACAGGAACATATTAAACGATTTGCGGTGAACTTAAAGGAAAAGTTAGCTGTTTACTAAGGCTTTAAGATAAAGAGACCCACGGAAGAGCAGTTCATTCGCATTTATGGGCCATTCATGGCCGAAAATGAAAGCATAGAGACTAGATAAGATACAGACACGCGATGCGATCCAAATTTTCCAACTAGTGTGGGCAAAAGCTCAAGAAACCAATGACGGTAACACACATTCTTTTAAATTAATCGACAACTCTTCAATTAGTGAAAGAGCAAAGTCAAAATTTCATCATAATATGTAATATCACTAGAGCTTAGAATTTTACCACATCTAATATCAGTAGTTCTTAGAATTTTACCATATACCATAGCATTTAATTGTATGGGTAAAATTATTTGAAAAGCGTAGTTGCTGAGTAATACGAAGACTGTAAATTGGATGTTTTTCCTCCTTCATAATAATATACATAATACTTTACACAAATTATATTACTTTTCGATAACTTAGCTCGAGAAAAGGAATATAAATAAAATTATAGGCGAGTCTGACCGGGGGAAAAAGAGATGATTTTACAAATTTTATATACGATTTGAGTTAGCAACGAATTCTATAGGAAATATTCCGCTGAGCATGATTTTCTTATTAAAAATTAAAAATTAAAAATTTTCCTAGACCGCGAGCTTCATGGTCAAATAATTGTTTAAAGAAAATTACTTGGAAGTATAGTAATCGTAAAAAAAATTCTTTTTTTTTTCTTGAAATAGGTTTAGAATGTCATGAAACGTCGAGATTTTAAATTTGAGCGAAAAAATTTGCTGTCTGTCTGTCGGTCTGTCTGTCTGTAACTTACTTTTTGTCCGCACGCTTTCTCCGGAACTGTTTAAAATGTTGACTTGAAATTTTGTACACGTATATATTATAACGAGATCTGGAACTGGATTGTTTTTTAAAGAGATCCGATGAAGAGTTGGGGGGTAAATAGGAGTAAATATGGAGAAATATCTAAAGCAAGCTGGTAAAAGTACAGAAACTTGAAATTTGATGTATGTACTACAAACCAAGGCCTCAGATCTTTTCATAATATTTTTCAACCCTCCACCACCCCTAGTCAATTATTAAAGGGGTTGATAAAATAAAATTGAGATACTAATTCGAAATTTGGTACACGTATGTATTATAACGGCATCTGGAACTGATTTATATTTTGAGATGATTCCGTTGAAGGGCTGGGGGTTAAATAGGGGTAAATAGGAGAAAATAAGCAAGCTGGTACGAATCCAGAAACTTGAAATTCAGTGTATATACTAAAACCCAGAGTCTCAGATTTTTTTATAATATTTTTAAAACCCCCACCACCTCTACTCCATTATTAAAGGGGTTGATAAAATAAAATTGAGATATTTATTTGAAATTTGATACACCTATGTACTATAACGACATCTGGAACTAGATTATATTTTGAGACGATTCCGTTGAAGGGTTTGGGGATAAATAGGGGTAAATAGAGGAATATAAGTAAAGCAAGTTGGTAAGAGTACAGAAACTTGAAATTCGGTGTATGTACTAGAAGCTAAGGACTCAAATTTTTTTATAATATTTTTCAACCCCCCACGACCGCTACTCCATTATTAAAGGGTTTGATAAAATATAATTGAGACATTCATTTGAAATTTGGTACACGTATGTATTATAACGACATCCGGAACTAGATTATATTTTGAAATGATTCCGTTGAAGGGTTGGGGGTCAAATAGTAGTACATAGGGGAAAATAAGTAAAGCAAGCTGGTAAGAGTATGGAAATTGATTTGGATGAAAAATCTGGATGTGAAAGTAGTGATTCTTTAGGTAGCGGTTTTTTTCATTCTTTCGATATCGCTCTACGTTTATCACCACTGTGTATCTTATTTAAAATGAAGATACTCGGATATTTTCATCAAATTTTTAAATCCAGATTTGATCTTGGGCACAATTGTAGTCCTATATAAGGGGTACATTTCGAGGCAACCAAATTAAAGTCAAGTAACAAATTGAGAGAGCTGCATTATCCCAAATGAGGTCCATTTCAGATATTTTGCTTTGCGTTGAAGATATCGAAAAAAAAGTTGATAGAAAAAGTTGTTCAGAATACAATTTTGAGCCAGAATGCCATTTTTAATATTTTTCCGCAAAGTCCACACACGGTTACAATTTTGGTTTTCAATTTAATAGGATGCCATGGAAATGGAAGAAAAAATATATTTAGCAACAGTGTCGATTTGACAAAAAATATATTTTAAGAGAGAAGAAAACAAACAAGTAACTATTGGCAATTAAAATAACTAAAATAATAACAATTTAAAGTAGCAATCAGTTTTTGACATAATAATTACTCATTATATGTAAATAATATTTTTAATCAATTACCGGATGTAGCTTCTTCTTAGTTGAGAGAACCTACATCCACCTTCAATTTGAATACATTTCCCAATTATTTTACGATTATGATTGACTACTCGTCTTATTTTGACACAAAGTTCTTCTCGATTTCCGGACCTGGTTTTATTCACTTTGTTCTTCACTGTTCCCAGAACTAAAAATCTAATGGTGTAACATCGGGGTACCTAGAAGGCTAGAGTTCAAAAAGTCTATTTCTTCCCATCCAGCCCATCGGAAAGTGTCCGTTCAACCACTGACGAATAATTCTGGAATTATGGATTGACGCACCATCTAGCTGGTAAAACATCTCTGATTGCACATTAAGAGACAGATTTTCAATTGCCTCCCATATTTCCGTATTGAAAAAGTTAGCTCGGACCAGTTATTTTGTATCCTAAAATTCCACATCATAAGTTAATTTTTCCCGAATACTGATCTTTACAATTAAAAACCCAATGAGAATTTTCTGTGGCCCATTATCTACAGTTTTGAGATGAGGTCACCCCATTAGTGATAAACGTAGCCTCATCAGGAAACAAAATCTGATTTGATTGAAAATTCCGGTCGTCTAAAAAAATTCTCTGGACCTAATAGCAATATTCTAATCTATTATTTTCATCACTTTCTGCCAAATATTCAGCAGTTTTAGTTTATACGGCTTGATTTTAAGACAACTGATACATCTTTTAATTTTCCCCTTGTCGATGTTCAGTGGAGACGCTAAATCTCGTAGACTCACTCTGGGATTTGCTTGATTTGCTGCTAAGACTAGGTTATCTTCAGGATATTTGAGGAGGTTGGCCATTCTAAGATCTTTTAATAACACTGCCAGTTTCATTGAAAATAGCATTTATGGCGGCTGCAGTTCCATGACTAATAGCGACTCGCAAAGGATGTCTTCGGTTATTTCTCTGCTACTACGAGCCCCATCAACAAATAACCTTATTATTTTGATTTTTAAATGCAGACGTATTTTACTATTGTAAACTAGAACTTCACATAATATACCACAAAGTTTTCTCAGGTTTACATTTAATTTACTAGTTTTTGTTTTCATAATCAAAATTGTGATAATGGGTGAACTTGAAAACTAAAAATGCAAATTTCGCAATGAAATTTTGTATTTCGGCTCAAAATTAGATTCTGAACAATTTTTTTAAATAACTTTCCTGTATATATATTGTGATGAAATGTGTTTACCCTAAAATGCCCTTGTGGGTATCAAATGTGAAGAAAAATATTATTATTTCAAAACTCTGCCTATTAGTGCCCGACCAAACTTTTAGTGTAGGGTTTTAGGATTACAGTTATATATAGTGCACCAGTCACGATTAACCCAGCAACAAGGTAATAATTCCCTAGCTCAACTCAGAACAATGAGAACTTCCTGCTACCTCTGCCTCTACACCTCAGAAGTAAGTCCTACGGAGATTCTGTAAGAAAGGTTAGTATCTAAACTTAAAAAGAAAGGCCCGTTCAAAACTAACAAATTTACTTAATAATATGGGAAAATTTATAAAACAATATAAATGACAATTTACTATTTACTATGAATTTAAATTTAATTGGCCTTGTTTGTTGTGAAAGTTATTTGGTTGCAATCTTTGCAATTATGTTCCCTTTAATTTGCAAATTTAAGCTTATATTTAGTATATGTTTTTATTCTTACTCAGTCCTGGATATGCAGTTGATATTTGATCATTGATGCCAACTTTCCGACCTGGTATGAAGACTTGCTGTCCTGTCTAATGATTCGGAATTCGTAAAGGGCTGCTTGTTTATTTATGGCGATGTTGAAATGTTTATACGACGAAATAGCACTGTGATTTATCGCATACACTTCCGCACTTTACTTAAATCATTAAGGTAGTTAAAAATTTACCATTATTTATGTGAGAAACTGCTCACTTGTGAAAATTTTACCTTAATTCTTATGAAGAACGTAGGGTTATGGTTTCAACTTTACGAAAAGTTATTTAATTCACTTTTGGGTACCTTTTTGCTTCAAATTTTGCACTTGACGTGGTCCACATACTTTGTAGATAACTTTAAACACACACGTTATATTTGATTTACGAAATTATTCTTAATTCTATTTCCTTTATTGCAAATTTTTGTGGAGCTCTACTATGGCGTCCCTTTCGTACCATGCTCACAAACTAGTCTCTTTTTTTCTTAATACTTAAATTCCATTGGCTTGTATATGACTTTTCTCAATCCCAAGCAATCTAGTTTTGACATATTTAAAATTTTAAATTTTTGTTATGAATTTTCTAGAAATTTACTGAATAAATATTTAATCTGATTATGTTTTAACTTTCCTGACCGCCTTCTGAACATTTTGCTACCCCATACATGTCTATAGGTGTCCTATTAGGAATATCAATAACTTTTCGTAAATTTGTTCCCAATTGCTTAAAACTAATAAAATGAACTTCCTTTTCCCATATTAACTTAAAAACTAATCAACTACAACGTTTTTAAACCTATAAACACCATTTATACTATTAATAACAATAATAATAATAATGTTGCATTTTTCAGCTATGCCTATGATGCTTGGCTATCTACAAATCCTTGGGTATGGTATTCGAAATGTACTATTTCATCAAATCAAACTACAAACTAGTCTCTACAATTACAATATGAATAAACCTACACTAACTCTTTATTTGAAATGTTTTATGCATCTTTTATGGAGAAAGTCCTAACCAACAATTCCTACCAACTATTTTATAAAGTTTCTACTATTTAAAAGCAACACATTCCAGTGCTTGATGTTTGGTTCCATGCACTTGGTAAGTCTTTATATTCTTAGTACAGATTTTAGTCATTACGAGGCCTGAAATTTGTATTTTGTACAATCTTAAGTTAACTGCGGGAGAGTTTTTCACTATCTCATAAAGTCACTGAGTTCAGGTCTCTCATAGGAATTTTTTAGTTAAAATGTGATTAATTAAGTAGTCACATAGCCTTTTACACTTGTGTTTTAAGTTTCTTTATTTATACATTTATTTTAAAATGTTTATTTTCTACGCTGAGTTCCAACTACATCTATGCACTTTGGTAGGATTCTACCTGTGTTTAACTACTTAGTATTTTTCACTGAGCATTTTGTAAGTTAAACCATGTAACAGACCTGATTTCACTAGTATAAAAATCACTGGATTGAAAGATGAAATTAAAGAGACAAATGAGATCAAGTACTTGGGAATAATCATTGACAAATATTTAAAATGGGGTAATCATGTAGATTACCTATCGAAAAAAATAAGAAAGCTTATTTACAAATTTTACCAATTGCGAGAATTCCTTTCAAAAAAATTATTGCTAGTTATTTACAAGTCTCTTGTTGAATCACTGTTACGTTACGGTATCATAGTATGGGGAGGAATGTATGAAAACTCATTACAGAAATTAAATGTAACACAAAATTATATACTAAAAATTATTTTTAGGAAACAAAAAAGGTATCATACAAATTTACTCTATACTGTCGATAATTGTAACATCCGTACACTATATTTTCATAATTTATGTTTATATGCATTTAAAAATAAAGCAAAACTGAATTACACATCTTCAATATACCACACTCGTAGTATTGCTAATGAGTTTTTATCCAAGCCTAGATTTAATAAAAATATTTGTCATAGATTTCTTGTCTATACTTTGCCTAAAACATATAACCTACTACCATTAGAGATCAAACTTATTAAGAATCGAAAAAAATTCTCAGTGCTGTCAAAAAAATTTATATTTCACAATTATACTGATTTTATTGGAATTTTAGACAACTGAATAATTTAATTCAAATTAAATTGTAAATTTTGCTATGCGTACACTCCTAGTGCTTTTAGGTTAATTTGTATTTTGCAGTTTATGCACACTTTTCTAAAGCACAATACAAGTGTTTAATCACTTAGGTGCTTACATTGTATCGTCCCTTTTGGACATATATTATTAGTATTTTTATTTATATTTTATTTACTATGTGCAAGTATGTTTTATATATTTATACTGTATTTATAATGTTGTTAATATATGTCTGGAAGAATAAAGAATTTTTTTATACCAGGTATGTTAATATTTTTAAGTAATAAATTTACAATTATTTGATATTCTGTACAATTAAAATATTACTAATCCGAGTTACTATTACCTATACATTTTGCATGAGCCCTTCTTTCTACCATTACATTTTACCATATTCGAAATTACTACTGCTGTACGAGGCTCGTGCAACACATTTCCTTGTTCTGCGCTGAGGTAAATTCTGGCTTAAACGTTATAACTATCTATTATTTTATCAAGTTATGAATTGATATTTTAGCAAATCTTTACTAATGAACAATTTATTGCTGTCATTGTGACTTAAGTATTTTGCTATTTACACCTTAATATTCCAACGTTTAGCTTTATATTAAAATATCCCATATCACAATAATATACAACGCAAAGCAAAATATCGGAAATGGGCCCCATCTGGGCAGCTGCCGTTGTCTCAGTTTGTTACTTAAGTTTAAGTGCAAGTCCACTACGGAGCACCAACCCTCACAGCGACCTACGCACCGCACCAAAATTTATATCGGCTGTATTATCAAGTGATGGTAGCCACTACGGCGCTCTCTCTAGAGCACCGCCAGTGTGGTGCTAATGCTTGGTGCAATGGACGGTGCAAGAGTTGGTGCTCCGTAGTGGGCTTACACTAAGTTGGTTGCCTCAAAATATAAGTCCTATATAGGACTACAATTTTGCCGTAGCTTAAATCTGGATTTCAAAAATGACAAAGATATCCGGGTGACTTCATTTTAAATGAGACACAATGTACACAAATAATATTTACACATAAATGAAATGAATAAGATTGCATGTACAATAAGTGCAAAATAAAAGACCTCATCATCCTGAAAACCAACATTCTCGTAAAAGTATTGACGTCAAACCAAATTAATCTTACTGTGTTTTGAAAGAAATTGTGTACCGCTCGTTACTTAACTCAGTGGGTGGAAGCAATAAAGCCCTGGTGTGTCTATATGAGTTGACAAGATCTAAACGCATGCGATTCTCTAGAACTTTGACTTCGTATACAATTGATTGAACCTTTAAGAGAATTCAGTCAACGCGAAAGCGGTCGTTAGTTGCAATATCAAAGCCTTACTCTTTATATAATAAACGTATTAAAGGAACATAAGTAAAGGATCTTAGTAAAAATCATTTGAATGTATAATTTTACACATATTCAGAAGACGTCCCACTATAGAATATATAATCTAGATATGTTGTTCAAATCTACGGGGTGTTACGAAAATAGCTGATTCTACACACAAAAACAATATAAAAAGTTCCTAAAATACCTGTGTTCTGAAACACTTTCTAAGAAAACTACAGCCATAAATACGCAATGCCATAGCTCAAGTTATTATGTTGTATTTTTCAAGAACTCATTGAAAATAATTTTTTACGAAAATTGTAAAATTTTTACTTTTTCTGCAAGATTCTCTTACATTCAAACGGATATTTCTAAAGTAGTCATTGTGATAATGGATACCGTAGGTGGCCCTGAAACGATAATTTATTAAGCTTTTGTCCCAAATACAATTTTAGAATTTAAACTAAAATGTATTCTTATAAACTTATTATGATTCCGAAAATTTTTCGTAGTATGATAACTTACGATTTTCCACATTAAATCATTTTAAATTATTAATTTCTGAATATATATGATTACACTTCATTAAATTATATATTGAAAATAGAAATAGATTTTTTTTTAATTTATTGACTGTTGAAAACTCTTCCCAAGGAGCATTGAAAGACACGTTTCAGGTAATGTATCGACACTGTGTCGAAACATAGTTTTGGGCACGACACATTTTATAGGCACAGTTTCACAACATGGTCCACACTGTGTAGGACATATGCCCAAAGTGGTGATGAAAATGTGTACTAACTTGATTCCAAAATGTGCTCAAAACTGTTTCCAAAATGTGTCTTGTATGCGTCGCATGTTTACTAAATGTTACTGTAACGAAGCTAATATGTAACTAATATGTTTTTTATTGTTTCCAAGATGTTACGTTAATGTCCTTACTATGTGTAGTTACAAAATTGACACAAATAAATCTAAATTGTGCGTACAACCACTTTATGATGTCCAAATTATTTAAAAACAGACTTAAAGTCGACACAACGCATTACTCTCTAAACATTAGGGCAAACGAACACAGTCGGTATGCAGTGATTTTATAAAAATTACGTTACACAGAAGTTATCAGTTTTCACACATGAATAAATAAAGTATATAACCGATGGACAATAATGGTAATTAATAAATAATGTAGTTGTAATTTTTGGAAATAAAATTATTTATAATATATTTTGTATGTTACAAGACATCAACATAAGTGTGTATTTATAACATTTTTGTGTAAAAATATGTAAATTGTTAATTTTTAAAATAACTGTTTTTCTTTAAGCTCAGTTTTCAATATGGATGCCATTTCTCTAACAAAAATATGGCCGATTTGTATAATGTGTCTAAATGGAACCACACATCCTCATTTGGAACGAATTTCACCCAAAATTTACCTGTAGGGACACACAGCTACATATTCATAATATATAATAATCAGACTCAAATTTCGACTATTTCATTAAATGTGTACTAAAATGTGTCTATGTTGACATATACTCGCATATTTGACACAATTTGAACTCCTGTGTTCACTACTGGTACAAATTGTGCTCAAAATGTTACCTATATGACAGGTTACATTTTAGACCCAATTTGGAATTTCCAGCATCGCTTTCATTGGTGCATTGTAGCTGCAAATTGGCATTTCCCAATTCACAACTAACACTATCAGTACTGAGGCTGCCCAGCTCAAAGTAATAGCAGATTTCTTGTTATTTGATGGTACTTCTGTTGATAACAAAGGCAAAAAGGAAACATCTTGACTAGATTTGCACTCTAGTATGTGGAAATTTTTGGTTATAGAATTTTAATATTATTTGGAGCAGATGTCGTAGAAAAGTTTGAGGCATTGGTTTCTACCGTATACGTTAAAAATTAAGTTTTTAGTTTACCCTACTTATTTTCCACTATTGACAACCTACCACGTCCCACCCCTTCAATGCAATCATCTCAATCAGATGCCATTACAATACATACGCGTACTAACTTTCAAGTAAATATATCAATTTTGTGTTATCAAACCAATTCATAATGGAGCGGAGATGGTGGTGTTTGAAAAATATTAGAGAGAAATCTGGGGCCTTGGTTTCTAGTATATACACCAAATCCCTCATTTCTGTACTCTTACCAGCTTGCTTATTTATTCCTATTTAACCCTCAACCCTTCAACGGAATCATCCCAAAATTTAATCTAGTTCCAGGTATCGTTATAATACATACGCGTCCCAAATTTCAAGTGAATATTTCGTACACTGAACTGAACTTGTGGTAGGTACTTTGTGAAACATCTTGAAAATTATTGTTAATTATAAATTAAACACTGGTTTTAGATGAATCAATCAATATATTATAAATACTCTACATATGTTTCGGCTTATTAGGCCTTTATCAAGAGTATTACATAGTGAATATTTCGATTTTATTTTATCAACCCCTTTAATAATGGAGTAGGAGTGGTGGGGGATTGAAAAATATTATAAAAAAAATCTGAGACTTTGGCTTCTAGTACATACACCGAATTTCAAGTTTCTGTACTCATACCAGCTTGCTTTACTTATTTTCCCCTATTTAATCCCCAACCCTTCGACGGAAGCTTCTCAAAATATAATCTAGTTCCAGATGTCGTTATAATACATACGTGTACCAAATTTCAAGTGAATTTTTCAATTTTATTTTATCAACCCCTTTAATAATGGAATAGGGGTGGTGGGGGTTGAAAAATATTATAAATAATCTGAGGCCTTGACTTCTAGTACATACACCGAATTACAAGTTTCTCTACACTTACCAGCTTGCTTTACTTATTTTCCCCTATTTACCCATATTTAACCCCCAACCCTTCAATGGAATCATCTCAAAATATAATCTAGGGCCAGATGTCGTTATAATACATAAGTGTAACAAATTTTAAATGAATATCTCAATTTCATTTTATCAACCCCTTTAATAATAAGGTAGGGGTGGTGGGGGGTTGGAAATTGTTATAAAGAAATTTGAGTCTTTAGCTTCTAGTACATACACTGAATTGCAAGTTTCTGTACTCTTACCAACTTACTTTACTTATATTCCTCTATTTACCCCTATTTAGCCCCAACCCTACAACGGAATCGTCTCAAAATATAATCTAGTTTCAAATGTCGGTATAGTACATACGTGTACCAAATTTGAATTTAATATCTCAATTTTATTTTATCAACCCCTTTAATAATGGAGTAGGGGTGGTGGGGGGTTGAAAAATATTATTAAAAAATATGAGGCCTTGGCTTGTAGTACATACATCAAATTTCAAGTTTCTGTACTCTTAACAGCTTGCTTTACATATTTCCTCATATTTACCCCCATTTCCCCCCAGCCCTTCACCAGATATCTTCAAAAAACAATCTAGTTCCAGAATTCGTGATAATATATACGTGTACAAAATTTATATCTTAAACCGTTCCGGAGAAAGCGTGCGGACAAAAAAGTTAGACATGCCGACAGACGATTACTATACTTCCAATCCACTACGTGGCTGTGTAAGTAAAATGGCCTTGCTTCACCTCTTTCATATAAATTAACAACTTCACTTGATTTTCTTGTACATGTTTTTTTACATTCATATAGTATGTTGAATTATACACTTTTGATTCTTCTTGGCTACTTTTGGCATTTTTACAAAATAACCAGAGTATGCTTTTATCAAGAATGGCTTTCTAACAGCTGGTAGTGCACACACGCACAATTTATGCACAAAATGGAAAAAACGTGTCTAAAATTCAAACCTTATGGAAACATGCGTTGGTGTAGACGCATTTAAGGCATGAAAAGATACATGTGCTCCTAAAATATAAACATGTAGACACGCAAGTGTGCTCCTGGCTAAATTTCAGTAACATGATGGGTACACGACTTTTACACAATTTAAATACATTTTGCCCAAAGGTTGTCGGCACGATGTATCCAAATTGTGTCTAATGTTCCCAAACAGGCCAAAATGTTTCAATTTGAATACAGTGCGTATTTTGATACGATATTTCGTTAATGTGTCGACGCATGACCCAATTGGACACAATTTCCTCCCTGACCCAAATTTTAAGCTTTGTGTCGACACAGTACAGACACACAATATATTGTGCCCAGGTTCAGACACATTTTGATGCTTGGGTTACAAACAGAAAAAAGATTTCGTTAACGGTACATAAAGACATTAAATAAACTACAAACAAGAAAAGTAACTAACAAACAAAAAAACAATAAGAAAATCAAATGCCTACTATGTGTATAAATAACATATACGCGCACACATGAAAATAAATAAATATCATCCTATCGACTAATTATATTTTATATATTGTACATTAATTCTTATTGAACAGAACTCCTCATAAGAATAGAAGCAGTTTTCTAGTAATAGTCCAGTCAACGGGGGGTGTCACTTCTAACTTGAGTGCTAGTGAATGGATTTTGATGAAACATTGTGCAATGTGTTTGTAATGAAGTTAATAAAAAAACTGAAGAAAGATAAGAGTAGGTAATAATCGGAAGGGTACAAAACACCCCGTTTATCACAGGTTCCGTGACTTGTGGAATTAATTCAAGAATGAAAAAAAAACAATTTGTTTACCTTTTTTGGCACAAAATAAGATGTTTTTATTCTGGTAATTTTTTTTTAGAGAAATGCTTATTTTTCGGAATATGGCCATTTAATTCGAAAATTTCTAAAAGTGGAGGAAGGTAAATGTAAAAGTTTGAAAAAAAATCTGAAAAAATTCAGGTGATTGTATTATCGAAATAGCCTCTTTTTGCAACTTTTCTGTAAAGTGCGTTTTCACCAAGCTTTTCCGAAAAAACAAGAATAACTACCCCTATCTTTGAAATTGTAGCACTTTAAAAATATGTTATTTAAACGTACTTATGCACCGAGGCATTCTAAACATTTTTTGTCTCTTAGATGTATATGTATTATATAGCAAGTTACAAAATAATTCCAAGAGACAAAAAATATTTAAAAGACTTCAATGCATACGTCCTTTTCAAATTTCTAAATTACGTATTTTTAAAGTGCTACAATTTTAAAGAACGATATAGTTTTACATGTTTTTCCGGAGAATCTCGGTGATAACGCACTTTACAGAAACGTTGCAAATAAATGATACATTCACCTAAATTTTTCAGATTTTATTTTCAGCTTCTACATTTCCATTCCCCCAATTTCACAAATTTTCTAATGGCCATATCTCGAGAAATAAGCATTTCTCTAAAATATTCACCAGAGTAAAAACATCTTATTTTGTGCCAAAATAGGTAAACTTATTGTTGTTTTTTTTTTTCATTCTTGACCTAATTCTACAAGTTACATAACCCGCGATAAAAGGGGTGTTTGCTAACCCTTCCGATAATTTCCTACTCCAATATTTTTCCAAGTTGCACAAGGTTTCATCAAAATCCATTCACTAGCACTCAAGTTAGAGATTTTAGTCATTTTAGCGCTATGTTGACTGGACTATAAGTAGTTTTTCAATCTCGTCTTGACAAATGTGTACGAACGTAATATTTTGATGTTATCTGGTAATACATGCCTCGAGTTTCCACCCATTGGAAACCTCCTACCTTTAAGACTTTGTAGACAATTTAATTAGGAACATGTTTTTCATTTGATTATTTAGTAGAGTGCATGGGTTTCCAGATATTCTTGGTTTTCGGCTAAAATGATCGGAAAAACTTGTATACACGTATATTTAACCAACTTCTTCTGCCTAAAATTTTGTCGCTATTTGAAACCATGTTCAGCACATCGAAACCTACAACGTCATGCAAGAGAAAAGCTGCCTCCACGTTTTTCTGGCAAACCTCGTTCTTTTTTCTATTTGGGCTGGACTGTACCTGTAAATGAAACATTCTATTGTGTAGTATTTTGTTAAATAAATAAATGCATATACAGACTGTCTATTTTACGAGGGCCACACCAAATATCTCGCTTAATATCTATTGTAGAAGAATAAAGTTTTAGAAACAGTTATCCCATTTTTTGTGAGCTATATTTCATTAAAAAGAAATTTGAAATCCATAGCCTACTTTATGAGATATATTACAAAAACCTGAAAAATCGGAAAACCACAAACGGTTATAGCTTCCTTATTTGAGGAGATACGAAAAAAGTTAAAGGAATGAAAGTTGACGGCAAAGACAATAAGAATAATAACGTGTAACAAAAAAATCGAAAAATGCAGTTGGCTTTGACATACGCTATTGTGCAAAAATGAAAAATACATATCTCAAAGTAGGCCATGACGCCATTAATTTCGTTATTTTTTTCTCATTCCAACGATATAAAACATGTCACAGAAATTTTAAACGATAGTGTCAATATTTAATATTTTACGAATACCACAATTCATATAATTGATTCGTAACAATCAGCTGTGCCATAATTAGTGAAACACAATGTATACAGTTATTAATAAATTGCATGTTGCGGATAATGTAAGAAAAGTGAATAGAGTAATGAATTATGTTAACCAAAATGAGGAAACCTCTTTGAGACAAATTCAGAGAAACTGTCGCATAAAAAAAGACAGTGCAAGAAAAATATTGAAAAAAAACGGATTTCGATGCTACAAAATGAGGAAAGTTCAACATTTAAATGAGGGAGATAAGCCAAGGAGAGTAAGATTTTGTAGATGGTTATTAAATAAGAAAAGGAATGACGCGCTGATATGTAGCAAAATTCTTTGGTCGGACGAATCAAATTTTTCTAATAATGGATTTTTCAATAGAAATATGCATTATAAGTGGACACGAGAAAATACACATTGGTGCAGAGAGACTGCTTTCCAAGAAAGATTTTCTACGAATGTTTGGTTGGGTCTTTTAGGGACTAAAGTAATTGGACCTTATTTTTATGATGGCAAATTAACCGCTCGTAGATACCTTAATTTCCTGCAAAACGAAGTTCAAGATTTTCTTTATGAATTAACAGTGGCAGAAAGATTAAATTATTCATATTTTCAACAAGATGGGGCTCCACCTCACACTGCTGTAATATGTATAAATTATTTAAATCAAGTTATGCCAGATAGCTGGATAGGCACCTATGGACCCATTCTATGGCCAGCTCGATCACCAGATATTACTCCCTTGGATTTTTTCGTCTGGGGTTACATTAAAGACAAGGTATTTCAAACTACCCCTGAAAATATTAAGGACATCAAAACCAGAATTCGAAACGCATCTGAGGCAATTACTCCTGAAATGCTCCAAAATGTAATGCGTGACGTGTCTCGTAGAGCACGTTTATGTGTCAGAATGCATGGTGCACAATTTGGGCATTTGTAGTTAGAAAAATAAATACACACAATTTCTTTTCAGTATAGTAGTAGGTAGTACTGTTATACATAGTTCTTCGTTTTTTTCTTTGGATGCTCGTTTTGTACTTGTATTTTTATATATGAGATATTTATTGGTTTGTATTAAATTGTAATAAATAATTACGGAATTATAATTATTATAAAGTGAATTCTTACTATTATGGCACAGCTGATTGTTACGATTCAATTATATGAATTGTGGTATTCGTAAAATATTAAATATTGACACTATCAGTTAAAATTTCTGTGACATGTTTTATATCGTTGGAATGAGAAAAAAATAACGGAATTAATGGCGTCATGGCCTACTTTGAGATATGTATTTTTCATTTTTGCACAATAGCGTATGTCAAAGCCAACTGCAATTTTCGATTTTTTTGTTACACGTTATTATTCTTATTGTCTTTGCCGTCAACTTTCATTCCTTTAACTTTTTTCGTATCTCCTCAAATAAGGAAGCTATAACCGTTTGTGGTTTTCCTATTTTTCAGGTTTTTGTAATATATCTCATAAAGTAGGCTATGGATTTCAAATTTCTTTTTACTGAAATATAGCTCACAAAAAATGGGATAACTGTTTCTAAAACTTTATTCTTCTACAATAGATATTAAGCGAGATATTTGGTGTGGCCCTCGTAAAATAGACAGTCTCTATATGCAGCATAATTCTTACTGTTCTCACATATTCTTTAATTAGTTGTAGTGTATATATTCTGATATACATATTAATTGGCTCATTTTTCAAACCCCCATTTAAACAAAGCTTCAGCGCCAGTGATATTGGTTAAAGCGACAATCCGCAAGCCAAATTCGACAACCACCATGAGGAAGTTCCAAGATAGATCGGACAGAGCCGACTAGAATCCATAAATTACTTATACCCTCCCAATAAGATTAATTCTAATTGCATGCAGTGAACGTTAAATTTATGAAGACGAGTGGAACTGAGACGAGATATAAGTGGTAGGATGCAGATAAGGAAATATTCCCATTATGGATTTATGATATTATAATGTGAACTGAAGATCCTATAAATTTTCCTTCTAACTTTATAAAACAGTCTGAGAAAATAATTTCGGGAAGCTGTTTGCTCTCCCGAACGAACGGGAATAATGAAAAGTGGTTTTACATTTGAATTTATTTCGTGGTATTAGAGAAACAAAATAAGCCGTATTACTCATTTGCACAAAAGCACAATCTTTTAAATACAAAATTCAAGAAAGCACATAGAAGTAGGACGGCTTTCTCTAATATTTTTATTTCAGAAGTTATATTTTTTGTTTTAATACGTTATCTTAAATTTTCTCTGCATAACAAGTCTTGCATTATTCATTGTGGTTTAATTCAAATGAAAGAAAAATATGAGGAAATACAGTGGAAATATAGTAGCCGTAAAATAAATATATTTTTTTGGGAAAGATTATAATGAAATCTGGAACTGGATTATATTTTGAGTTTACTCCGTTGAAGAGTTGTGGTTCAAATAGGGATAAATAGATAAAGCAAGCTAGCGAAAGTCCAGAAACCTGTGATTTGGTGTATATGCTAGAAGCCAAGGTCTCAAATTTTTTATGACATTTTGTTGAAGGGTTGGGGGGTAAATAGGGGTAAATAAGTAAAGTAAGCCAGTAACAATCCAGAAATAAAATTGTAATTGGGTGTGTGTACGTGAGCAAAAGTTCTCGAAAATGTCTTGGCATCAGCCCCTCCATTATCACCCCCGCTCCCATTAAATATCAGTCGGTCGGCTGGTCGAAAAGGCATTGCAGTAGCACATCGTTTTATGGTTTTCTTGTGGCAGACAAATTTTAAAATCCTATGAGCAATTATTTCCATAGATTGGAGTGCAAATATGGTATCAAGATGTAGTTTAAAGACTTGAACGGAAAATCCGGAAGTGTGGAAATAGTGATTCCTTAAGCTGTTGTTTTTATGACAAAGAACATAGAATGCCATCCTACATAGAAATACGTAATTGTGTAGATACCGTTATCAAATCAATGTTGCTTATCTTCGATAATGTTTGCCCATCAAAATTTGCACCTAACCACACTATGCGTATTCCACAGATGCGTATTTCGGCTGCGTATTTTCGGCAAGATGACAACACATTCTTTTAAATTGGAACATTCACATATATGTGTAGAATACGCAATTACGCAGTATTGTTATAGTCTATTTTGTATCTGTACATTTTAATTTAAATATCGTAATTGTTCCAATGTTATCGTTCTAGTCGAATCAGATAGTATAACTGGTTGCCTGCCATTGCGTTCCATGCAGCGAGCTCCTAACGTCTCGATCATGACCTTGTCAAGGCCGTTATTGTGAATTAAACTTATTGTTTTGTTAATGGAATTACGAAATACAATATTATGTGTGGAAAATAAATGTAGTTAGGGAGATTTGTCAGATTTGTGGGTTACAATGGATAGTGGTCATTTGGAACGTACCCATGAAGAGGTTTGGTTATCCTCGGATTTTTGACAGCGGTTTCCGTCTTGACCATTTTTGGTGATTTTTTCTGTTTGCCTGCCGAAGATAAGTTGTGTCGCTGAGCACGTGCATAGGAATTTTGTGAGTTTCCTCCTTTAAAGGGATATGGTGCTGTAGTGACAAATTTAGCAGTATTTTATTCTGATATTTGTGTATTATTTTCTGTTGGGAAGTACTGCTACGGAAATTTCCGGATAAATCAACTTGCTGGAAGCACATGGCAAAGGAATTCTTTAAGCCCACTCAACATCTAAGGTATACCTCTGAAATCTCTTTAGAAAATAGGTTTGTAATGTTCGTTATTTCTTTATTGCAGGGCTTTTTAATTTCCATTTTAGTTTCATTTTCATTTCTACCTTTACGTTACTTTTATTTTGGACTTTTACGGGTATCGTTACCTCTATGTTTGACCCTACGTCTCACCTTTTTGGTTATTTGTACATCTGAGTCTGGATTGTATGTGAACTTTGATTTTGCTGAAATTTGGTTGTCAAGCTATTGGTTGGCTTTGGAATCGTGAGTCGTACCGGTGAGACTCTCCTGCCTGGTTCCATTGGAAGCTACGCTCCTCTGGTAGGCCTACTGTAGACATTGTGAAACCTGCTGGAGGTAAGCGTCTTTAAATATCATACCACAAAGCGATTTACTTCAAATATTTTCAATGCGTAGCCTATCTGAAAAACGCAACGAATTTGCCATAAATTTTTTAAAAAAGGTGGTTCACTATAATATTGACTGTAGTGAGATACTCCAGAGACTTAATTCATAGAGAGCCCGTCAGGTTTTTTGCGGTACTAAATTGCTGTCATTCGACCCACGTAACTATATTTTTCCACATATTCCACTTAATATTTTACACATTAAATTTAAATTGTCAGTAAATATTTTGCACATAACCAATTAAATTTTTAGTAGCTTTGAACACCACGCTTGCTATTTTCTCACTTTTATCAATTTAACCTATCGTCACTTACCTAGTTCACATTTTTTTGTTCGTCGAACGACTTAATCGACATTCGATAATAATTAAAAAACATGCTGTCGTGTTTTCTAAGATTGCTGTAAATCACCGGAAACCGTTCACTTGGGTTGCCTTCAATATGATAAGGATGAATCCAATATTGCTTGCAGATGCATCTTTGAAGTAACCCCGCGGCTTCGAAAGCGCAGATAAATTTTACTTTAAACATACTACTTCCATTGTTTGACACAAACTGACGACCAAATAGACGTCGAAAATCTGCACAATGTGAACGCAACACTCTCTTACCGATATTTTACGCATCTGCGGAATACGCATAGTGTGGACCTGACCTTCGACGTGTGTTGGTCACATCATTATTTTAATTCATGGTATTGACATAAATGGATCTAGTGCCGTTATAGAGCAATTAAATAAAAATAAATGGTGTAAGTGACAGTACGATGTGAGCTCGAGAATTTTCACTGATAACGTGTAAACAACTAATCAATTGAACAGAACACAGACATTCATATTGATAAAATATTGCCATATGCTCATATTTAAGAATTAATAAAGTAATATAGAATACACACATTTTTTCTTCCAAAACTTTACGTCGACACAAAAATTCAAGAATTACAATATAATTTACATCCATGAGCTTGAGGGGAAGAGATACGGTTATATACAGGGTAGGCCAATCATTGATAACGAGACAGACTGGTTTTAGTGCAGTCGTTTGGGCGTTGGCAAAGTTCACGAGGACACTGTCTTCTCATCTAGGAATATGTTAGGACCTTTTTTGTTATAACATATACACAAGTAGACCACGAAAAAGAGTACATACCACAATAGGAAAGACAATTAAGAAATACGAAACTAACCAATTAATAGCAGACCTATGTTAAGGCAACAGTTTAGCTACTCAGATAATTAATTAACGAATACGTTGTACACTTGCATACTTTTAAGGAACAATAGATGAATAGCATTAGTCGGAAGATGAACATTAATGTCATCTTAGTTTTTTATCGTAGCATTAATAGCCATTTGGTGATTCTGACATTTAACAAAGAAGATAAAGTATAGATCCCCTACAGTACTATAGTACTCCAGGTCTGTTTATATATTTTAGCAAGCCGAACCTTATTCTGCAAATTGCAATGATACATTTTCTGAAGGCGTTAATTCCCGTAAACCATGATAATTCGGGAATATAGTTTACAACTTCTACTGCTTCGTAGAATTGAACATTTTCAGAAAATGTTGACCAATTATTGTATGTTTTGTACCGTCACATAATCATGACTTAAAATTCGAATTTACGTTACTAAAGCACATTCTTTAGCAGATGGGTAGTCAATAATATTATTAGGGATCTGGCATGGGCTTTATCCAAAACAAGAATGACGAGGGAATTATTCTTATGCCAATATAAAAGGAGATGTATATAGAGAATATGAGTTTTTGAGTATTTAATTGAATATTCCTCTTTTAATACCTGCTAAGATAGTTAATGAGTCCGTATAATTTCAGTGTCTTGCAAATTTTAAAACTTTTGACTTTGAAATTAATATTTAACAATGTTTGAGAACATTTGAATTTGCACTACCAGTCGATGAATACCTTAAATTTGACCTTAAATTTTACTGCCTGCGACATCACGTATCATCATCACGCGCTGAGGATTTCTTCAGTTGCAGTGTTAATAAAACTTCGCTGAGTATTATTAATACTATCAAATACATCTTACTTTGTAAAATCTTAACGTTTAATTATAGGAAATAAATGGAGTATTATGGCAAGATGAAAAAACCGCTGCCTAAGGAATCACTACTTCCACGCCCAGATTTTTGATCCAAGTCACTTTAAAGGAAACATCTTGACTAGATCTTCACTCTCGTATGTGGAAATTATTGGTCAAAGAATTTTCATAATATTTGGAGCAGATGTCATAGAAAAGTTTGAGGCGTTGGCTTCTACCATATAAGTTAAAAATGAAGTTTTTAGTTTACCCTACTTATTTTCTCATATTCAAAAACCTACCACGTTCCATCCCTTCAATGGAATCATCTCAATCAGATCTCATTACAATACATGCATGTACTAACTTTCAAGTAAATATCTCAATTTTATGTTATCAAACCCATTAATAATGGAACGGAGATGGAAGTGTTTCAAAAATATTACATTTCTGTACCCTTATCAGCATGATTTACTTATTTTCCCCTATTTACTCCTATTTAACCCTCACACTTCAACAGAATCATCTTAAAATATAATCTAGTTCCAGATGTCGTCATAATACATACGTGTACCAAATTTCTAGTGAATATCTCAATTTCATTTTATCAACCCCTTTAATAATGGGTTAAGGGTGGTGGGGGTTGAAAAATATTACTAAGAAATCTGAAACCTTGACTTCTAGGACATACACCAAATTTCAAGTTTCTGTACTCTTACCAGCTTGCTTTACTTATTTTTCCCTATTTACCACCAATTACCCCCACTCATTCAAAGCTGTCATGTCAAAATATAATCTAGTTTAAGGTATCGTTATACAAATTTCAAGTGAAAATCTAAATTCAATTTTATCAACTCGTTTAATAAAGGAGTGGGGATGGTAGGGGGCTGGAAAATATAAAGAAACCTGAAGCCATCGCTTCTAGTATATACACCAAATCCCAAATTGCTATACTCTTACCAGCTCGCTTTACCTATTTTCCCCTATCTACCACTTTAACCTCCAACCCTTCAACGGAAGGGTTTTCAGAGATATTCTTTACAAATTCCATATTAACCACTACTTATTTAATCACACATAAAACGTGAATAAAGCCCATTAAATGCTGTGTGTAACTCTTGTTAGAGGTAATTTCAGGAGTTAATGCAAGTACTGACGTCATCACCAATCATTGCGAATTCTGCATACCCGTTAAATTATCCCAGTTTAGTATTATTTATTTGCTAAAATTTTAATTTGATAGACAATCGAATGCTATTTAGATACTGGAAAGCGCCTTAATATGTCAAATACTTAATGTTAATAATATCAAATAAATAAATTTGCGTATAGTGAAAATATCTTATTAATGATTGTTTGCTTACCTTAATTGTATGTGTGGGATCTTTCAATTGATTTTTTCCTTCAGGCACGTCTACTTTATTTTCTAGGAGAAACTTGCAATAAGACTCTCATTCCTGCGACATAACTGCAACCCTAGAAAAAAACCGAATTTGAGCTCCAAGAAGTGTCTATTTGGCTTTCCACATCATTGGGCGGCACACTCTATATTAGCTATCATACCCACAACGCTTAGCACACTTGCTCATTCGATTATAATAATCCTATTTAGCTACTTTTAACGAGCATAATAACAATACACACTGCATACTGTTTAAATGTTAACGTTACCAGAAGTTATTTCACCTTTATTTTGTGGGCAGGCAGCACATTTAATCAGTGACCACTTTATTGCGTCATCAAATAAATTGCCAAATAATAACCGTGTTTGCATCAGTTAATCACTTTGTGAACAGCTAATGTCAGAAAGATAAATATTGATGGCTTCTACTCACTGACATTTTGTAAAATGATAAAAAGTGAATTTATTATCTCGATCACCTGCACCCGCATGATTTGCTGGACGGCTTATTGAATTTTTAACGAAACAGTATTTTAATAGTGTCACAACTATGACGCATAATTAAAAAAATGATTTGTTATTGTCGAATTATAATTTCGAGCAAACTTCGACATTTTTACGATATCTGAAAATTCTCATTTTAGCTCACATTTTTTAAGCCATTGTTATGTAGATACATCACTTTAATATTATTAAAAACAGCCAACTTGTACACTTAATCAAACAAACAATGAGTGAAATTGAAATGAAACATAAATAGTTATTTTGTACCTAAAAAATAGTTTTACGTAAAATATTTTATCGTTGGAAATGTTAATGTTCGCGTGTAGCGAATAGGACAAAAGTTACGAGTTCTTTCCAAGGCCGTCGACATGAAAGTATCAAGGTCAGATGTAATGCTGAGCTAGAGCCTGTTACTATGTGGGAAGCGAATGCGGTGTAGTCGGTCAGCGCCGATCGATATTGTACCGCCTGTTCAGTAAAAGGCGGTATGGAGAGAGCACATCTTGCAGCATCGAGCCGGGACGCATTAGAAGCTCCTTGGCGCAGTCCTAAAGATATTTGGCTTGCGACCAGGCAGTCCCGGCTTCGAATCCTGGCTGGGGTATGGATGTTTAGTGGCGTTTTTTCATGTGTTACCGAGACGGTAGCAGTGAGCTAGACCACCGTTAAATGGCACAACATGTCTAGCCGTTGTTATCTCTCCTGAGTTCGAGTCTCAGATGCGGTAGATGGCAATATCGCAGGGAATGGTTGTTGTGTTGATGTCTATGTGTACGTATCCTGGTTGAGTGGTAGAACAGCAATAGCTGAACTCCGCCAGGACGATAATATAAATAAGGCCATTAAATAAATAAAAATAGATAAAAAATTTGTCTCACTATTTATTCCTTGCCCTAGTGTTCATCATAAACCGCACGGTTGACGCATAGGTAATATTCTCGCATCAACATTTATATAAATTGCTTGCAAGTCAGCTGCCGTGGTGTGAAATACTATGGATGTCTGGCTGGCTCCGGAGCGATTGTCTACGAAAGACAAATTTTGTGTATATTATAATTTAAAAACATATTTGTTTTCATTGATTTGCTTGCGGTGCGAAAGGTCCCGGGTTCAAACTCCTATGCCTGCTGAATTTTTTTCTTTAAATTTTTTACGTTTAATATATTTTTTCACAAATTCTTTTCTATGATTTCTTTAGGTTAAGTTAGTAGGTTTTTATTCTGATATCTAATTGTTAATAATTATTAGCGCCGCAGCAGTAATAGCGTCGCAGATTTATTTTTGTAACAAGTATCTAAAATCATGTTTTTTGGGACGGATCGTAAATAAGTTTATGTTTTATGCATGGTGTTATCATTTCCAATGTTCCGATAGTTGCCAGGATTGCGAAAACTGTGAACATTTTCTAATTTTAACATGTAAAAGTATTACTTTTCAAAACTGGCTAAAATTTAGAAACGTCACACTTGTCGCAACTGATTAGGAGACTAAATATTGTTTATAACTAATACCGAAAATTTCAACATCATACTAAAAGAAAAGCAGGAACATAAGAAATATTTAACAATATTTATAACACAAGTCTCATAGTTACTTGGTAGGCACCCGTGAATAATTCCTACAATATTCTTTTCTTTCTGTAATATAATATGGGTTATTTTAATCATTATTCCAAATTTTCCACAAAAATAGAGTTGCTGCTACGACCGCTATATTGGGAAATGATGATGAAAATAACTTGTTTCATATACCGGGTGGCCACGAGTCAATGTACGCCCACAATATTTTGGTTGTTTTTCTATTTAAAAATTTGGCTTTTGGTACACATAAATTAGACAATAATAGGCTACTTTTATACTAACAGGAATGAAAATATCACTTCCGGTTGAACCGGAAGTGACATCAACTTTTTTTTTATGAAATGACTATATTTCTTTGATGGTTTCTCATTAAGCATAAATTTCTAAGTGCAACTGTTTTTTCTGATGTAAAAAATTCCAAAAAATAAGTGAGTACGAACGATTTTTTAATTTTTTCAAAATGGCCGCGTCAGATGAATGCGATGTAAGAAAATTACTAAGTAGGCTACGGAAATTATTAGTAAGGTTGTAGACTTGTCTGTAAAGCAGAAAATAGTTGTTAGAATTACTGATAGGTACCAGTATTTTTAGTTTTTTTTTCAAAAAAACGGAATTTAATTTTCATTTCCGTAGGGGTCCTATGGAATTTTTTTTAATGGAACTGTGCTATTTTTTTTATTAATCAGAAATAATGATTCATAAACTATAATTTTTTCAACATTAATCATTTCTTAACGATATCCTTCGTAATAATAGAAGTATTTTTAAAAAGTAAACACAAATTAAACAAGAAATAATTTTAATAGGTATAACGTTACAACTATGAATAAATTACCAAGGATAACAAAACTATTTAAAACCTAAATTATAATAAATCATTATAAAAATTGTTCAAACTGTTCACCGTTATGATTAATACACAGAGCAGCGCGACTTATAGTTGCACGTCTAACATTCTGTAATTGTTGGGGCGTTATTTGTGCAATTTCATGTCGAACTCTTTCTTCCAGATCTTGCCTTGTGGTTGGAGCAGTAATGTAGACTCTATTTTTCAAATGCGCCCAAATAAAAAAAATCGAGTGGGTTGAGTCAGGCGATTTGGAAATAATTGATTTAAGTAATCCCTAACGATAATAGCATTGTGTGGTCCAGCTCCGTCTTGTTGGAAGTAAACCTCGTCAATATGGGTATTGGGAATTTGATTATCTGTGAAACTATTATATTTTGAAGAAATTCTAGATATCTTGGTCCAGCTAGAGTTTCGTTAAAAATTATTGGACCTATGATATGGTTGCCCAGTACGCCTAACCAATCAATGATGCCAAACCGCTCCTGAAACCGCCCCCGTCTCATAATGTGAGGATTAACAATTGCACAATATCGAGTGTTGTTTCGATTAAATAACCCAAGGTTTGTAAATCTCGATTCATCATTGAACAAAATATTTTTGATAAAATTCTCATTTCTTAATTGGCGTAACTGTAATCAATTACATAAAGTTATTCTTCGTTGATAATCATTCTCATACAAAAATTGATGCAATTGATATTTATAAGAACGATAGCCGTGTTTCTTTAAAATTTTTCTGGCTGATTCTTTGGAAACTGGTAATTCATGTTCAATTTGTCTTATCGAAATGGTTGGGTCAACATACTCTAAAGCTAATACATTAATTTCCGTTTCTTCATCCACAGTAAATCTTTTTTCAATTTCTACATTAGGTTCAGTTCTAAATTGTTGCTCCAACCGGGCGAAATAGTTTCTCGGAGGTTGTCTTCTTTCTGGATATCTCCGTCCATACAGACTTTGTGCTCTAGTTGCATTACGTCGAGTCCCTCCATAAATAATGATCATGTCATCTTTTTCATCTCTTGAATAATTTTCAGCCGTTATATTAATTTTCTTGTATATAACAACTTTAATACACTTGCTTCAGAAAATTAGTGAGAAGACTAATTCAATTGTTGCGAATGTCTGTCATTTTCATGACTATCTGCAATTTTGGATCTAAATGTAGATAGGTACCTTATTAAAATGATTTGTTGGCGCTTACTTTTTAAAACTACTTCTATTATTACGAAGAATGCCGTTAAGAAGTGCTTGATGGCGAAAGAATTATAGTTTATGAATCATTATTTCTGATTAATAAAAGAAATAACACAGCTCCATTAAAAAAAATTCCATAGGACCCCTACGGAAATGAACATGAAAATGAAATTCCGTTTTTTGAAAAAAAAAAACTAAAAATACTGGTACCTATCAGTAATTCAAACAACTATTTTCTTCTTAACAGACAAGTCTACAACCTTACTAATAATTTCCATAGCCTACTTAGTAATTTTTTTACATCGCATTCATCTGACGCGGCCATTTTGAAAAAATTAACAAATTGTTCGTATCTCACTTATTTTTTGGAATTATTTACATCTGAAAAAACTGTTGCACTTAGAAATTTATGCTTAATGAGAAACCAGCAAGAAAATATAGTCATTCCATTTAAGAAAAATAAGTTGATGTCACTTCCGGTTCAACCGGAAATGATGTTTTCATTCCTGTTAGTCTAAGGCTAGACGCGCACGGGTGACTTTTGTCACGCAACTGTTTTGTCACCTACCTCGGAGTCCATCGAGCCTTATGGAGATGCGCTCACGTGCGACGTGACTAAGTCACCCGTGCGTGCCTAGCCTAAAAGTAGCTTATTATTGTCTAATTTATGTGTACCAAAAACCAAATTTTCAAATACAAAAGCAACCAAAATATTGGAGGCGTACATTGACTCGTTGCCACCCGGTATATTGAATACTGGTTAATTGTGATATTTTGTAGATTCACGTAGCATCGGTTAAAAATAAAAAATACATATGGCAGGAAGTCCCAAAGAATTAGAAAAAATTAAGATATTGCCACAAATAACATTTAGACAATATTAAGTAATACAATATATGTATTATTTAATGTAGTCAAGAAAAATGAAGGAAGCCCCGGTCTCCCTTTATATTAGCTTGCGAACCATTTAAGGTATTGAGCTCAAACATTGTATGTAAATGTATTTTGAGACACATTTGAGTCGAATTTCACATTTCAACTGACTATTCGGTAACAAATTGTCTAATGGCCGATTTCGCCATTTCGACCCATATAAGGCGCCAATATCCTTGACAAAGGATGACGGTCTCGTATGATTAGGGGTCGGGCTTGCGCTCTTTGCCCCAGTCATCTCGCTGTAGACCTGGACCGGCCTCGTAAAGGGTGGGCCTGATTTTCCACCTACCCCACCCGCAAATGCGGACGGTGTAGGCGATATTAGCAGACCTACCCTGGTCCTGGCTGTTGGACCCTGCCAGCTGGATCGTTTCTTCTGGTGCTGTTCTGTTTTGGTTTTCTTTCTTCGCTGGCATGTCGGCTCCTGGGAGCGTATTTTGTCTGAGAGGGAACGGCTGTTGCCAAGCTCTCTCAGAGTTTGGAGGTGTTTGGATGGTGTTGACTAGTCGAAAGCCCAGGGTGCCAATTGACACCATGTGCTCCGATTTCGAAGGAAGTGTGAACTATGTAGCTCAAAGATTGTGTTTGGCCAAAGACTCTTATTTTAGCGTCAGAGACCGGCTCGGGCCAGGGTAAGGATATCGATCTGGTTGTTTGCTTGATACCTCCGGGATAGGGTGATTTAGGTAGAAATATATTGAATCTTGCAGTCTTAAATTGCACATGCATGGATATTAGAGCACTAGTATGGAATACATTTCGAACACAGTTTTTTTGCTGGAGTCCGTTCAGAAGACACTGCCAATTATGAAAATCCATGTTACCAGACGATAACCTTGTCTGATATTGTTTAATACAATTTTGTTTATAACAAAAAGAAATATTGAATTTTTTTTATCACACCAAGTTTTTTCATGCACCGATTTCCAACAGGAAATGTTCCATATCTCTTTTTCGTAAAATTGATATTTCCAATGTCATCAATTTTCAAAAATCGAAAAATCGCCAATTTCTCATTTTTGATAGTCTAAAAGTATAACAAAATGTTTCTGTTACGATACATATTTTTACTTCCCTCGCATACCGAAGGGAAGTATTGTATTCGAGAAAAAATCACCCTCCGAGATTTTTTCGGATTCTGACGTTTCAGAACACGTAGATTACGAAAATATAGGTTTTTCAATTCCGTCAGTATGTCTGTCTGTCTGTCTGGCTGTCTGTCTGTCTGTCTGTCTGTCTGTCTGTCTGTTGGTGCATTTACTAAAAAAACTACTTGACGGAGAGCAGTCAAATTTGGTAGGTAGCTGACGCTACTGTCAGCGAAGAAATGGTAGAAATTTCACTGGAAAATATACAGGGTGGACCGTCTAAACGGAATAAATAGTGAAAAAAAAATTTTTTTTCTCAAATTCAAAATTTCCACGTTTCATGACGCGCTAAACCTATTTCAGAAAAAAAAAATTTTTGAAATTTTTTTTCAAACATTTTTGAAAAAATTTTTACCAAAATGAAAAAAAAATTTTTTTGCTCAAATTTAAAATTTCTACGTTTCATGACACGCTTAACCTATCTCAGGAAAAAAAAAATTTTCACCAATATTTTTGAAAAAATTTTTACTACTAAAATGAAATATTTTTTTTTCTTTCTTCAAATTTAAAATTTCCACGTTTCATGGCATTCTAAGCCTGAACCAAAAAAAAAAAAATTTGAAAATTTATTTTACCATTTTTGAAAATTTGTTTACCACTAAAATAGATGGAATTTTTTTCATTTCTTCAAATTTCCACGTTTCATAGCGTTCTAAATCTATTTAAAAGAAAAATTAGACATTTTTCTTACTATTTTAAAAAAATTTTACCACGAAGATAGAATTTTTTTTCTTTGTTCGGATTTTAACTATCCATGTTTCCATGACATTCTAAAACTATTCAAACAAATTTAAAAATGTTTTTGAAGAATAAAAAAAAAAAATTTGAAAACATTTTTAATCCATTTATGTATCACTACTATAGAACAGACGAAAAAATGTTTTTGCTCAAACTTAAAATTTCCAGGTTTCATGATATTCCAAACCAATTTCGGAAAAAAAATTTGCAACATTTTGTTACCAGGTTGGAAAAAAATTCAACACTAGAATGCTCAAATTTAAATAACATTCTAGCCTAGGTATTTCAGAAAAAAAATTTGAAAATTTTTTTCACCAACATTTTACAAAAAGTTTTTACCACTAAAATAGATCGATTTTTTTTTGTTTGCTCAAATTTAAAATTTTCACGTTTCATAGCATTCTAAACCTACTTTAAAAAATAAGTAATTTTTAATTTTTAAACTTTTTTTAGCACTACTATAAAATAGAAGGAACCTTTTTGCTCAAATTTAAAATTTCTACGTTTGACATTTTAAACCTATTTCAGAAGAAAAAATTTTGAAAATTATTTTACCAACATCTTTTGAAAATTTTTTAAAAAAATTGAATTTTTTAACCACCACTATACTTCCACTCCATTACGTGAATGTTGGATTGAAAATGTGACAGATGGCAATAATATCTGGCATATGCACCTATTATACTTTAATTGAAAAATGTACAGGGTGGTCATCCCAAGAAATAATTCAGTCATGGTGGACATTTGTAAAGGTATTTGCGCAAGCCTGCCATATGTGGCACCTGCTATTTAGTATTGAACTTTTGCTGTTGGATGAGCAATCTGTATATTTTTTTTTACCAAAACTTATCAAGTTTTCTTTGTAATAATAGCAATAACTCTATTCCGATTATTATTCTCAATGTCATTTCGTAATTATTAATTTTTTAGAGTGACTGCCATGCACAAATAACGAGGGAAGTTCTGTGTAAATACCTTTACCGATTTTTTTATAATATATTTGACCTTTCATGCGAACTTCCAGAAAGTTGAATTGACGATTTTAAAATTTATACCTCATAGCGACCACTTTTTTTCGAGGTTTTTGAGAAATTTATGTGGCAGATATATTGTCATATGGATTTCAGTGACCAGGTAACTGATTCCTTGATTTAAAAATATAAGAATTTGAATAATCATGGAAAACACTCTGTAGAACTAGGTTCAATTTTGTACCCCTGTATGTTTTGATTTCAAATGTTTCAGCAATCAGTTATCTACACACTGAAATATGATAACTTTTCTTCGACATGAATTTATAATTTTCTTTTTGGTTGTAAGTTTATAGATTTCGTATAAAGAAAAAATATATTTCAGAATATCAGAAGTTTAATTTAGTGCGAATACTTACATAAATGATGAAAAATGGAGATTAAAAAAAAAGTACAAATTCGACAATATAAAAAAAGCGTACCATTTTTCATATAGGTATGTTTTTTTCATATAGATGCCAAATGACCCCTCTACCACCCTGTTGCATGTCGGTATGGCCTTACCAAACAACCTGTATATAATTTGCAACATTTCATAAGGATTCTTACTTTTTAGATGTTACATCCCAAAGTTGGTTTTGTTACCACATAATAATAAAAAATCGACACTATTTCAATTATGCTTCGTTTTCGACGTTGGTATTTCGATAATTTGTGAGAGCAATTATTGGAAAGCCTCATTTGTGTCAAAACAGGTTTAATAGTATTTAACAAAATTCATACACGGCCTGTCACTATATCTCATTCAACATTCCAGCATTAAATTTCTTGGTGTTACACTTAGCTGGAAATGTTACATCTCCCAACTTGACACCAGGCTTAATGATGTATATATACTTGGAGCAATGGAGCTTTGCGTATACGTAACGACTTATTCATTGATTTATGTCTTTGTTATACTGAAACTATGCTGATAAGGTTTTGTTTTTTGTGCCGGAGACAAAGTTCGTTTATCTTTCACTACTCTGAATACAGAATTACCAACATAGACGATGATAGCATATTATTTTCTTTTCTATATGTAGCTGAATTTAACACTTAAAATCAAATTTGCAACAAAAGAATTAAATTGCTTTTATAACGTACATATAAGTCATTGTTAGTATGACAAGGCATACTATATTTTTTGACGACCAACAAGAAAATTGGATGTTTAGTAAAAGCCCATGCACAGCTAATATCAAACTAGGCTTTAAAAACAAATTTTTTATATTGCTTTTTTGCAATTACTATACTTTCACTCCACTACGAGCATGTGGGAGTAGTATATATATTATTATTTGAAACACAAGATGTCAGTTAACTGCAGCCATCATTCTTAGAATATGTTCCTCCCATCAAAATAAAGCAAAAAGTATGGATCCTTGCAATTGGGCATGCACCGCTGTTCAAATACAGGACGATAAAACAATGAAACCATTTCTAAGACACTGGGAAAAAACGGATTGGAATATTTAAACGACTTAGCGCGTTCATTTTTTCAACGTCCTCTTGGTATTCTATACATTATCCAACAACCAGTGGCGTCAACGTTACAAAGCCTTTTTCCAATTAAGACGAACAACGTTACTAATATCGAAACTCATACTAAAAGAGTATGAGTGGGTAGCAATGTAAAAGGTGCCTCCGCACCTACGGAACTAAAATGACTTCCATAAGATATCTCGTATTCTGACTGTCTTGTGTATAAAGTTTTAAGCTCATGGATTCTGCATGGGGTAGAAAAAAAAACCCTAAATGTTTTTTTTCTCACCTCATAATTGACGGATCGCTTTGTAATTTGGCACAAATAATATTGATGTTAGGATAGTTTATTCTAAAAAATATTTCTCTTCTACGATGATTTTATGTGTTAAAAAAAATTAATACATTTTTCAATGGCCTGAAGGGTGACTACCCTATTTGGCACTATTACCATATTTTGATATAATATGTATTTGAACTATAACTATAACATATATAGTGCAGTAAAAAATGCATTTTAATTTGCACAGTCTGGATACAGCAAGATTATGATTTTATCCTGTTTGGGGTATCACTGGGAGTATATTCCTAAGTTTTGGACCTCGAAAACCATGTGCTACTTTTTTTATAAACAATTGAATTTTTTTTACTGCGTTTTTCGAGCTTAAATTATGAATAACTCCGGTTCTATAAGTCGGATCGGGGCAAACTAAAAACCAATCTCTTCGTAATAAAATTGCCAATAAATTGTCGTTGGTTTCAATTCTCTGAAATACGTACATAACCTACAAAACTGAAAAAACGGGAAAAGAACAGTATTTTTTTCATTTTAGTACCCAAGACCGGCAACTAGACCAATTTGCATCAAACTTCAGAAAATATACTTTTTGATGTAATAAAAAGACACTGAAAATTTGGTGTCAAAATATTGAACCCATTGGCCAAAATTGCATTTGTTATCTAAAATTTGAAATTCCCGCCATTTTATGCCATTAACCTCAAAATGATTTTTTTAAATTTCAAAATGTAGATCACGACGCCAGCTTTCGAATGAAATTAAAAATAATTTTTTTTAATGTAATTTTGGCTACTTTTTTTACATTTGTTTCTAACTCAAATAACAACAATTACATTTTTTCGGCCATTTTGAAAAACAAATTAAAGTTTTTTATCAGATCTTATAGAGAATTTTGTGTCCTTTAATTAGAAAAAAAGAAAGTTCATTTTTGTTAACGTGAACTCGAGATATTTAACTTTTTGCATTTTGGCCAATTGTTAATTACCAAATGCATATTTTGAGCTAAAATTTGGACTGTATCATTCTGAAACATATTCATTTCATATGATAAATTCAAAAAAAATTAAGTTTTATAGAAACTTATTTACAAACATTATAATGTAAGTATTGTTAATTGAGCTAAAAAGTGATTTTGCTGATTTTTTCATAAAGCTCAGTTGCAAAATGCAATAACTTCCTTGTTTCTTAAAATTCGGCTGACTTTATTTTTTTAAATACGTTATATTTTCCCTCGCAATGCGATCATCAACTTAGCTTTTTGTTAATAATGCAAATGAGTATTTTTTATTTCCAAATTCATATGTACACATGTACCAACGATTGCTAACGTATAAACCTGTATAATTTTTTTTTAATCTTTCTATATAAATATGAATACTTAGATTAAATTTATATTGTCTTCTAAATATAATGTTTTAAGTTTTATTTAAAAAAGGAAATAGTAAATATTGTAATATAAATACTTGTTAGAAAAAGTTTTAAAGGCGAGGATTAATAATATGGTAAAAAAAAATTATTTAAAAATAAACATTTTTATTCTTATAAATTTACAAAATCGTAATTCATGTATTTTATATCTCTTGATTGGTAATGTGTACAATTCAGTTTCACTCTCTGAATCTGTTTCAAATAAAAAATTTTCACCATTTTCTTCTTCATCACGAATTTGAACACGAAGATCGGGTACATTAACTTGCAAGCGTTCGCAGTCGCTTTGGAGTTCCGATTTTGATATATCGGTACAGCTTGAATCTATGTCTGATTCATCTATATTGTCTTCTTCAACTTCACGATTTTCTTCTTCACTGACTACAGTGCATTCTGTACAATTCCTGCAATTAATGTCTCCACAATATTCACACAAACTTGTACATTGTAGTCCGAACTTCCTGCATCGACATCTCAGGTCAGCCGGCATTACATTCACAAGCAAGAATTTCAAGAATTTCTTGTGGTATTGGCTGTTTTCTCATTGTAATAGGCATTAAACCATTAATTGTATTCTCCCAACCAAACAATCGTGGATCTATTTCTTCATATTCCAGCCATTTGTGTATTTGAAGATACACTCTCAATAAATGTTCATTTGTAGCTTCTTCTATCGGAGGAAGGTTTTTCAAATTACAACTGGTTTTCAATGTAAGTTTTTGGAAACAATGAAATCTTAAATCATCTAAATCCATAGGTTTTATTAGATTACACCCATACAAAACTTTCATGATATTTTAAACACCTAATAATCTCACTTTCACTCGAAGACATTTTTAATTTGTATGTCGGCGGCACCTAAAATAATTTCTCCATGCCTATGATTCTTAGGAACCCTTCACTAGTACTTATGACTGTTTATTATTTTTGTTAATGTAAACATTCAGGTTGACTTATCCCAACCAATAACAGTTTAAGATTCTATGTATTTCCTTATATGGGCATAGGAACACGCTTAGGGTGAACGAAAAGAAATCAGCTAGCCCGGGACTAAAAGGCATTCTATGATTACCTGTGATAGAGTTAAGATTTGATTATTGCGGGCTAGCGGGTAGCGGATCGTTAGATCTTTTATTTTACTAAATTTATTCGGTGATATTAAGACTGTATTATTTACTTGCATCATTCGTGGACAATTAGACTTTGTTATTAAATTTTGTATTAAGTGAAATATCAGTGTCGTACTTGTTAACATGTCCAAGCTGTCTAACCCTAAACGTGCCCCCTTGGTATCACACATGTATTAAATTAATTTACGGCTTCTCAAATATAAAAATGTAAACAGACAATACTGCACGGCAACCGATCTAAACTGTAAGGAATGGAACTGGTGGGGAATAAGAAAGAAAATGTAAACATTTCTCCTCATTTATAAGCAACTATTCGCTCCGCAGGTAAAATAGGTTTGTACATTAGCAAACGTTGGTTGTATATAAATTTAAAAATATGAAATATTTATTATTATTAACAAAAAGCTAAGTTGATGGTCGCACTGCGAGGGAAAAAATAACGTATTTAAAAAAAGTCCTCCGAATTTTAAGAAACAAGGAAGTTATTGCATTTTGCAACTGAGCTTTATGAAAAAATTAAAAAAATCACTTTTTAGCTCAATTAACAACACTTGCATTATAATGCTTGGAAATAAGTTTCTATAAAACTTAAAATTTTTTTGAATTTATCATATGAAATGAATAGGTTTCAAAATGACACATTCCAAGTTTTAGCTCAAAATATGCATTTGTTAATTAACAATTGACCAAAATACAAAAAGTTAAATATCTCGAGTTCACGTAAACAAAAATGAACTTTCTTTTTTTTAAATTAAAGGACCCAACATTTTCTACCAGATTTGATAAAAAACTTTAATTTTTTTTTCAAAATGGCCGAAAAAATGCAATTGTTGTTATTTGAGTTATAAACAAATGTAAAAAAAGTAACCAAAATTACATTAAAAAAAATTATTTTCAATTGCATTAGAAAGCTGGCGTCGAGATCTACATTTTGTAAAAAAAAAAAATTATTTTGAACTTAATGGCATAAAATGGCGGGCATTTCAAATTTTAGATAACAAATGCAATTTTGGCCAATGGGTTTAATATTTTGACAACAACTTTTCAGAGTCTTTTTATTACATCAAAAAGTACATTTTCTGAAAGTTTGATGCAAATTGGTCTAGTTGACGGTCTTGGGCAGCAAAATGAAAAAAATACTGTTTTTTTCTCGTTTTTTCAGTTTTGTAGGTTATGTACGTACTTCAGAGAACTGAAACTAACGACAATTTTTTGGCAATTTTATTACAAAGAGACTGGTTTTTTATTTGCCCCGATTCGACTTATAGAGCCGGAGTTATTCACATTTTAAGCTCGAAAAACGCAGTAAAAAAAATTTAATTGTTTATAAAAAAAGTAGCACAAGGTTTTCGAGGTCCAAAACTTAGTAATATACTCCCAGTGATACCCCAAACAGGATAAAATCATAATCTTGCTGTATCCAGACTATACCTATCTCCCCATTTTTTTGGCCTTTTTTTACTGCACTAATAACAGTTACAGTTTTATTAATGTGGTGGAACAGGATAAAAATTTAAAAAAATGACAACATTGCTACATTGCAACATTACGAGTATATTATTTAATATTTAGGTAGGTTATCATATAATTCATATTTAGTTATTTCACTTCAGATTCCGATAATAAATTGATTTAATCCTCGTCACTATTTTCTTCAATGACCGAATAAGCATCATTACAGTCAAATATTGGACAGTACTGCGGCCGGCTTGATAATTCTTGATTTAAATCTGGCGCTGGATAGAAAATATATCACGGTTGCAACAGCCAGCAGTTCTAGATTCGTTCGGACAGGTACAGTAGTGCTCTTTTATACCACAACAGTTATTTCTATTTGGTTCATAATTAATAAATATATGGTATGTTTTTTTGCCTATGTGTCTAGATTTTAAATGGATGCATATTCTAAGTTTATTGATTCATCAGGGTTGAGAAGTTCTTCTAAGTAACAAACAGACTGTGCTAATTGGTATGTACCACCGAAAATATTTTTAAATTCTGTTTCATTTCATTCTGGAAAATCTAGCAAATCGTTGCTAGACATTTGTTGAAAATTTATTTTCATTCTCACCCATTCCCTCGGTTCGACATCTTCGGCCAAAGAGTTTGTATTGTCTCTTGCCTTTGTTTTCAGATGTTCAATTATTTCTCCTGTAGTCTCCACATCGCTAACTAATCGTTTTCCATATCGATTATTTAAAAAACAAACTACTCGACATAAAACACCATCTTTTGGCAACAACCTATTCCCGAAAACCTCTGTCAATGTTTATTATATCACCAGGTAACCAGTAACATTGGTAAACTATTTAGTCCTGTCGATATAGTACAAAATACACCAGAAGCTCGCAAAAAATGGTATCTGAGATTTTCCTTCCGTAACTGTTAGTGCGAGGATTAAACATCACAAAACGACAAAAATCAGTTCTGGAGGTGCCACGCAACCCCCCAAAAAAACCACCCTTTCGGCGAAAAAGCCTTATTTTACTGATAACTCATTAACCGTTGAGGATATAAAAAAATTGCTCATCATAAAAAAGAAAGCTTGACTAATTGCCTAAAAAGAAGTCCTATTGTAATTTTCTTGTATATGCCATGGTTTTCGAGAAAATCGATATTGACAAAAATTGCAAAATTTCTGTTTTTATTGCATGCGAATTTTCATTTATTTGAATTTTTTGCGCGCGGCCTATAGAAAAAATTGAATTGTTGGAAAACCAAATAAGCTAGGAAGAAAAATCAAAACGGGGTTTAAAGGGGATTTAAAATACTCTCTTGCGTTACCATTTTTGAGGGCTATTGATATTTATTAGTATATAAAAAATAACAATATAATATAGTTATCTCTTGATTTTTTGTGCATCTAGCTATTCACAGGTTTATAAAGAATAACTGACTATAACATAAGTTATAAATGCATTATCTTTTAGTTCAAGGTAGTACTTCAATGCAGAAAAAGATAGGAATAAAAATATTCACATTTACAAATTTAGCAGCATGTTAAAGCTAGCAAAAAAAAAAACAAAAAAGCTGTATATTAATTTTCTGATGATATTTTTTTAATACAGTTTCTTAACTATTAAATTATTAGAAAGAATAATTATATGATATATAAACTCAACAAAACATTTTTGAGCTAAATTTTCAAGATGTTTGGGTCTCTTTTTTATTTTTAGGAAACAGTGAAAAATTAGCCAATATTTGGCTAACTTCATCATGCCGGTAAATTTGAAAATGTAAATATTTTTATTCCTAACTTTTTCTGCATTGAAGTACTGTCTTTTACTAAAAGATAATGCATTTATAACTTATGTTAAAGTCACTTATTTATGGGCCTGTAAATAGTTAAAAGTGCAAAAAATCAAGAGGTAACTATATTACATTGTTATTTTTATATACTAATAGATATCAATAGCCATCAAAAATAGAAACACAGAAGAGTATTTTATATCCCCTTTAAAATCCATTTTAATTTTTCTTCCTAGCATGTTTGGTTTTCTATAAGCCGCGCGCAAAAAATTTCAAATAAACGAAAATTCGTGCGCATTAAAAATAAAAATTTTGCAATTTTTTTCAATATAGATTTTCTCGGAAACCATGCATATACAAGATAATTACATGTGAACGTCTTTTTAGGCAATTAGTCAAGCTTTCTTTTTTATAATGAGGAATTATTTTATATCTTCAACGGTTAACGAGTTATCAGTAATATATGACTTTTTTCACTGAAGGGGTGGTTTTTTGGGGGGGTTGCGCCTTACCCCCAGAACTGATTTTTGTGGTTTTGTGATGTATAATCTCTCCACTAACAGTTACTGAAGGAAAATCTCAGATAGCATTTTTTGTAATGTAAATCTTTATAATTATTGGACTAATTCGGATCTGACATTATGTGTTTCATGATACTTGCGTCATTTTGTTTAGCATTGAAAGGCCCGAGCGTGTCTATCACGTAACCATCTGTCGTACATACTTTAAATGATTTACAGAGCGGAACTTTCTTTTGCACAGAAAATCACTTTTTTTTGTATTTGTTATTAGAACATTTTTGATGCCAGGTGTATGAACTGTAACAAATAATAATCATTAAACCATCATCAAAAATACCTTTTGCTATGTCACTGGTATGGGATTGAATTATTTCTCTAGTTGTAACTTGTATACCAAAATGGTGAGGTAAGACATCTTTCTCAAATGAATTAAGGACTGAGGAGAAGTACTGTGAGACCTGTTTGTCATGCTTGAGACCTAGAATTGCAGCAATCATTCGGTTACTATATTCTGTTTTTAATTTGAATAAAGAAACAATGTACAACACTTCTAGCAAAAGAGTTCAGGAGAGATTTGAGCATAGATTCTAATTCGTATTATCTGATGTTAACCATTTGTCGTACACACTGTAAATGGTTTATAGCGGAACTTTCTTTTGTCCAGAACATGGCTTTTTTTGGTATATGTTGTTAGAATTTTTTTGATGGCGGATGTATGAACTGTAGAAAATAATAATCATTAAACGATCATCATGAACATCAAATACCTTTCGCTATATCACTAGTATGGGATTGAATTATTTCTCTAGTTGTAACTTGTATATCAAAATGGTGAGGTAAGACATCTTTCTCAAATGAATTAAGGACTGAGGAGAAGTACTGTGAGACCGGTTTGTAGTGCTTGAGACCTAGAATTGCAGCAATCATTCGGTTACTATTTTCTGTTTTTAATTTGAATAAAAAAACAATGTACAGCGCTACTAGCAAAAGAGTTCTGGAGAGATTTTAGCATTGATTCTAATTCGTAGATGTTATCTGATGTTAAACCGGTGAGGATAGCTAATTGCTTCTATAAAGGCAGCAACGTCCGACGATTAAAGTACTCATTGTAGTTACGCTGTTCAAAATAATGCATAAATTAGATTTAGGTATTATACTGAAATTGGCATAAGGTTCCAGGTGCGGTATGTCATCTTCGTAAGAACGATTTTTAATTATATGATGTTTACAGCAACGGTTGCCTCTGGGAATATATATTTGTTTTTTGAAATTACTTTGTACTCTTGCATCGCTGGGTATTAGTATCAAATATTTTTTAACACTTGTGCAAATGCAGCAATATTTATGTGTAGTACCAAGTATTTGTATTGGTAATTCATTTCCTCACCTGCACCGGCGCTTGTGCTGGAATATGTTGAGGGTACATATCGTTCATCTTCACCCAATTCTCCTTCGCTACTATCAAATCCATTTTTACGTTTTTTGTACACAAAAATGCAACAATTATTACATAAAACATTGCGAGGCACAACTTTTTTTCCTAAAATATTCGATACATACTCGACATCATTTTTTAAAATAACTTTAAACTATCCCTTCGCTTTACGCACATTTTACACATTTATTTGTCATTTTAAGTTGTAGATCACTTTTATTTAAAAAAAAACGGGGCAGCTTGCAGAAATGCGTCAGACTGTCACCTTTTGTACCTTATTGCTAAGTACTGTTGATTACGTGTAACCTCAACTCGTTGGTACTTTGATTATTCGATAGCTTACGTACAATTCATTAATTAATGTCCTTATGTTAATACTAATTAACGTTCTCTCTTTTTGAATTTCACGAACGGCACTGGTTTACTAGTGATGTCCACGACACGACCGAAAGTCACTAAGAACGATTACATCATTGGTTAGATTTGTTTAACAGTGACTATTATCGGAATCTAAAGTGAAATAACTAAACATGAATGAATTATATGATTACCTATCTAAATATTAATAGGTAGAGAGACGGCTGTATAGATTTCCTATGAACAAGATACATGAAAATCTTTATGTGGGTGAGTAAGTACTACCACAGACATACAGGGAGCCACTTTTCATTTTTGCAAATTTTGCCGCGTCATCGAATTCTGACGTCACTTCCGGTCATGTCATCGAATACAATCGAATAAAATTTTTCAAGAACTCAAAAATATACTAACATCTAAAGAGACTCTAGCGCATTATGACCCAACCTTACCACTTTATGTTACCAGTGATGCTTCAGATAAAGGTGCAGGTGCAGTTTGGTTTCGTAGATATCCAGATGATATTTTCCGTCCCATAGCCTATGCCTCCCGCTCTTTTACAGATACTGAATCTAAATATTCAATTACCGATAAAGAAGCTCTTGGAATCATTTTTGCAGTAACCCAGTTCAACCAGTTCTTGTATGGACGTTCGTTCACTTTATTAACAGATCACAAACCTCTTGAGAAATATTTGGTGAAAATCGTGAAACTCCCTAAATAATTAGTAAACGCCTTTTAGGCTAGGCAATGCTCTTGAACAGTTATAATTTTACTATAGCATATCACCCTGGAAAAGACAATGCAGCAGCAGATGTCCTTTGCCTCTTGCCAGTAGCGTTATATCCGTGGTGTGCGCCACCAGAAACTTGGTCGAGAGTGCACATAGATTTTGCTGGTCCATTTGAAAACAGAATGTGGCTTATTGTGATAGACGCATACTCTCGTTGGTTAGAGGTGCTGCCAATGAACAATGTTACTGCCAAATCTACAATTATAGCCTTGCGGGAAGTGTTTGTACGTTTACGAAAATTTATAGTAAGTGACAACGGACCTCAATTAACTGCAGATGAGTTTGAATAATTTTGTGGAGAAAACGGTATTACACATATTAAAATTACTCCATATCATCGTTAATCAAACGGGATCTCGGAAAGGGTGGTGAGAACGTTTAAAAACCTAATGTTAGCTAGCGATCATATGAAAGATCTTCAGCTTCATTTACAACAGTTTCTGTTCTCGTACCGGAATACTCCTCAACAGTCTACAGGAAGTGCTCCGAGCGAGCTAATATTCAGTAGAACACTGAGATCCATATTTTATCAGTTGAAACCAGATGTTGAGAGGAACATGGAACAAGAGAAACTTAAACAAAAAGAACATTATGATAAAGGAACTCGAGATATATCATTCACTGAAGATGAACCAGTATGGGTAAATAACCCACTAGATACAGGCTCTGTTCCGGAAATGGTCCTACAACAGACAGGGCCGTATTCTTATTTAGTCGACGTCCAAGGTGTCCCTCGAAGGAAACATGCAGACCAGATGCGATCACGCTCGACGTTACAAATAGACGAAATCATTTCACCTATACCCAGTACTTGTAAAAATGGGATGCTAACAAACTCTTTTGAACAACCGGAAACATCTACATCATACCAAGTTCAAACACCTCCGAAAAAAGATAGTGTAGAAACTGCCGAGTGTATTTTAGAAGACCCTAAAATGACTGACCAGTCAGAATCTTCGCCAGCACCCTCATTTATACCACGAAGATATCCACCTCGAATGAGAAGATCTCCTATCCGTTTCAACGAGTTTTGAAATTATATTTATATATTGTCTCCTGAGTACTATGTTTCCTTTTCTTTTTTTATTTGAAATGTTTCTGTTTTTGGTAAGGGAGAAATGTAGTATAATAGCAATAGCAGATGACATACGATTGAACTGACAACTTGTCAAGCAATTTATGAGTTGGATAATTACATACAGTTTTGCATTAACTCGTGTTATTATTGTTAAACATTAAAAAACCCAATCAACAATTATACTACAGTCATGAATCATTAGTTTAAAATTGTTAGAAATCGAAAAATTCAGTCATTTGGTGTAAACATGTTAACCTAGGAGTCTCTTGAGAACTAGTATTTAAAGAATTAATAAATTTAACGGTACGGCCGAAAATGGCAGAATTTAATAAGCAAACTGTGCAATACTCTATAGGTGTCAATAAACATCAAGATTCACATATTATAGCATCTTTAGTACTTTTCGTGACTACAATGCATTGAATTAGAAGGTAGGGAGAAGCAGTCACGTCATCAAAAACGGCATCATTTCACCATCTTGTTACTACTTTTCCGTCAAATAGTGACAGCTTGTTTTCCATATTCCAGTTGCTCTTCTAGAGATGGTGTTAACAAGAAGAAATTGACGAGAATAACATTGCATAGATAGTGTAAACAACAAATAGAGCCGTATTTAAAAAAACAGCTAATTAAATGTTTTTTAATATACTCAGGTTATATATTTCGTAGAATAGAAAAGAATGGTTTATTTTAGGATAACATTGCACATTTTATATATCAAGGTAAATGAAAACTATTAAAACTCTTGCATTTATTGAATTGAACATTTATTTACATTATCCACATAGTCCGTCTCGTCGGGGTACAAAGTTCTCATTATTTTAATTAGTCCGGGTCTGGCAAAACCACCATATTGTTACTACATTTAGCCACGCCTACTGATGCCGTTTCTTTATAGAAAATTTGTATAGGATGTCGTCTTCCTACCTTCTAACTCAATGCTAAAATGTCATGAATGAAAACACAAGGTGGCTTATCTAAATAGGCCGAATTTAAGACCAAAATTCAATAAGATAGGAAACATGATTTTGCGTTTGGCAATTAATTATATATATTTAATGAACAAAGCTAAAGTATTAGCAGAAATCGTCATTTTCATGCAAAACGACTCTACTGAACGTTCAGATAAGTTTAACCAGAGTCGCAGTCGCGGCTTAAGGCTGCTGAAAGTGCACTCAGTATTTTCAAAATACTCGAGTAATTTTGAGTAAACTGAAAAAAGATCAGAAGTGTTTTGAAGAAAAATGTTGTACCTAACAAAACTAGTTATTTTTTTCAACTTATCTGCTTAACAGTATTAACGCTTAAATAAAACCATAAAGGAAGTCTTGACTTAGTCAGACGGGCAGAAAAATGTAATTTTCTTGAGGTTGTAGTCAGAAGTGTAAAGTTGTTATGGCCAAACACACAATGAAAACGCTTCGTTACTTGTCAACTTTAGAAAATGTTTATTACGTTTCTTAAGACATTAAATGAGGATGTTTGTTGAGGCAATGCACAATACAAGAAATAAAAATGATCCTCGAGAAAAAATACAGAAAGTTACTAAAATATTGCTATGCGCTATCCATATTAATAGTTTAAGAGCATGCTTTTATCCTCGCGTTAATGTCTTCAGAAAGGAAATAAACATTTTCGAGAGCCTGACACGAGTAACGAAGAGTTTTCTTTGTGTGTTTGGCCATAACAACTTTACACTTTTGACTGCAACCTCAACAATATTTAATTTTTAATGATTAAATTTAGGCCATTTTTAAAGAAAAAAATGCCATTCTTTGGCCAAATTTAAATAGTTGTATCACGTTCATCTAGTCACATCCAATACACACGTGCCATAAAACAAGTTGAAGATAATTTTGTCAATTTTAACTAAGGTTTAACGACCTACATTCCTAAAGTGCCTAATTATCAAGTTTTTTTAAAGAAATAATATTTCACAAAATTAATGAAATTGCATTTGTTATTTACTTGAATAAACTAAGGAAAATGAACACATTATTACTAAATTATTAACAGATTTTAAATAATAATAGATTAAGTTGAATGTTCAAAATTCATTAAAAAATTCTATTTACGTAAGAAGACTGGAAAAATTCCCTTAGATTCAAATTTCTCGGAACCGGTTGGTCTTACGGCGTTATAAGATAACTTTTTTTGTGAATTTATAGCCAAGGAATCATATTCTGATGAGACAACCACAGCAAATTCATATTAAAACGTGTGGGTGAGTAGTAAGTCCCCCTTTCCAATTTTGTGCACCCCTGATTGAATTTACCCTTGATGAATAACATCAGATAATGACTTTGATTGATATCGAATGACGTGTAAAAACTAGTTACTGTAGCTCAAAGGGTTTCTGAGGTATTAAATAAAATGTCAATTTTGGGTGCCTCCTACAGAGTTCTGCAGCTCCCTGATTTTCATATTTTTTCATGTAGAATTACCCCTTGAAATTAATGCCCGCATACCTGAAACAACCTGTATACTAATTATTTCGATAACTCTAGTGTATGCTTTTATCGCCTTACTTAGTATTACTTTGTTTAACAAACTAAATTTAATTATAATGAATAATTTAATACTTTATATAGTTTATTATATAGCAATAGTTCACGTGTATAATAAAGGTTCTTTACCAAAAAAATATACCATGTATCCACAAAGGTACGTTAAGCCAAAGTTTGTTAATTAATTTCGGTTGGGACATAATTTTAAACTTTGAGTACTGCTAACAGATTTACACATAATTTTCTACTAGTACGGTGTTTGTAATTAACCGACGAAGATTACACTTAGAAGCTATAAACCAGTCATAAAGTTTTGTGTAATAATTTCAAAGCATTCTCAATAGAGATAAATGAGACGGGATCTAAAGAGCTTTTTTGCTCAATATTAAGGTAAATTAAATTACATTTTCCACAGCCTGAATACACGTGAAATGCACACGCATGCATATATTATATATCAATATGCAAACAATGTTAAAAAGAATTTAAAAAATCGGTAAAGGTATTTACACAGAACTTCCCTCGTTATTTGTGCATGGCGGTCGCACTAAAAAATTATGAAATACGAAATGACATTGAGAATAATAATCGAAATATATTTATTGTAATTATTACAAAGAAATCTTGATAACTTTTGGTCAAAAAATAGTGCTCATCCAACAGCAAAAGTTCAATACTAAATAACAGGTCTACCATGAATAATTTCTTGTATATTTTCCAATAAAATTATAATAGCATATGTCAAAAATTATTGCCATTAGACACATTTTCAGTTTCACATTCACGCAGGGAAGTGGAAGTATAATGGTGGTTAAAAATTTCATTTTATTTTTGAAATTTTTCAAAACTGTTCGTTAAATATTTTCAGTATTTTACTTCCCTCGCATACCGAAGGGAAGTATTGTATTCGAGAAAAAATCACCCTCCGAGATTTTTTCGGATTCTGACGTTTCAGAACACGTAGATTCCAAAAATATAGGTTTTTCAATTCCGTCAGTCTGTCTGTCTGTCTGTCTGTCGGTCGGTCTGTCTGTCTGTCTGTCTGTCTGTCTGTCTGTCTGTCTGTTGGTGTATTTACTAAAAAACTACTTGACGGAGAGCAGTCAAATTTGGTAGGTAGTTAACTCTACTGTCAGCGAAGAACTGGTAGAATTTTCACTGAAAAATATACAGGGTCGACCGTCTAAACGGAATAAATAGTGAAAAAAATTTTTTTTTGCTCAAATTTAAAATTTCCACGTTTCATGACGCGCTAAACCTATTTCAGGAAAAAAAATGTTTTGAAAATTTTTTTGAATAAATTTTTACCAAGTTGAAAAAATTTTTTTTTTGCTCAAATTTAAAATTTCCACGTTTCATGACGCGCTAAACCTATTTCAGAAAAAAAAAATTTTTGAAAATTTTTTTACCAAGATGAAAAAAATTTGTTTTTGCTCAAATTTAAAATTTCTACGTTTCATGACAGGCTTAACCTATTTCAGGAAAAAAAAATTTGAAAATTTTCTTCACCAATATTTTTGAAAAAATTTTTACTACTAAAATGAATTTTTTTTTTTTCTTCAAATTTAAAATTTTCACGTTTCATGGCATTCTAAGCCTGAATAAAAAAAAAGTTTTTTGAAATTTTATTACAAGATAGAATTTTTCTTTCTTTGTTCAGATTTTAACTATCCACGTTTCCATGACATTCTAAAACTATTCAAACAAATTTAAAAATGTTTTTGAAGAATTTTTTAAAAAATTTGAAAACATTTTTAATCCATTTATGTATCACTACTATAGAACAGACGAAAAAATTTTTTTTGCTCAAATTTAAAATTTCCACGTTTCATGATATTGCAAACCAATTTCGGAAAAAAAAATTTGCAGCATTTTGTTACCAGTTTGGAAAAAAATTTAACACCAGAATGCTCAAATTTAAATGACATTCTAAACCTAGGTATTTCAGAAAAAAAAATTTGAAAATTTTTTTCACCAACATTTTTCAAAAAGTTTTTACCACTAAAATAGATCGATTTTTTTTTATTTGCTCAAATTTAAAATTTTACGTTTCATAGCATTCTAAACCTATTTTAAAAATACATCATTTTTAATTTTTAAACTTTTTTTAGCACTACTATAGAACAGAAGGAAACTTTCCTTTTTGCTCTAATTTAAAATTTCTACCTCTGACATTTTAAACCTATTTCAGAAGAAAAAAATTTGAAATTATTTTACCATCTTTTGAAAAATTTTAAAAAAATGAAATTTTTTAACCACCACTATACTTCCACTCCATTACGTGAATGTTGGATTGAAAATGTGACAGATGGCAATAACATCTGGCATATGCACCTATTATACTTTTATTGAAAAATGTACAGGGTGGTCATCCCAAGAAATAATTCAGTCATGGTGGACATTTGTAAAGGTATTTGCGCAAGCCTGCCATATGTGGCACCTGCTATTTAGTATTGAACTTTTGCTGTTGGATGAGCAATCTGTATATTTTTTTGACCAAAACTTATCAAGTTTTCTTTGTAATAATAGCAATAACTCTACTCCGATTATTATTCTCAATGTCATTTCGTAATTATTATTTTTTAGAGACTGCCATGAACGAGGGAAGTTCTGTGTAAATACCTTTACCGATTTTTTTCTTTTGCAATAGGTTCAGAATGTCATTAAACATGGAAATTTAAAATTTGAGCGAAGAAAAAAATTTTTCCATCTGTATCTGTTTTAGTGGTAAAATTTTTTTCAAAAATGTGTGAAAAATTTTTTTTTTCTGAAATAGGTTTAGAATGTCATGAAACGTGAAAATTTTAAATTTCAGCAAAAACAAATTTTTCCGTCTATTCTAATGGTAATTTTTTTTTCCAAAATGGTAAAAAATTTTTTATTTCCATCTATTCTAGTGGTAATTTTTTTTTCCAAAATGGTAAAAAAATGTTACAATTTTTTTTCTTCCGAAATAGGTTTGGAATGTCATGAAGCGAGGAAATTTTCAATTTGAGAAAAAAATATATTTTCTTTCTATAGTAAGTACTTAGTGATGAATACATAAATTTTTTCATGAAAATTTTTCAGAAAAATTTCCAAATTTGTTTTAATACGATTAGAATGCCATAGAAACGTGGAAATTTTAAATTTGAACAAAAACAAAATTCCTCCTATTTTAGTGGTAAAAACTTTTTCAAAAATGTTGGTAAAAAAAATTAAAAAAATTGCCATGAAACGTGAAAATTTTAAATTTGAAGAAAAAAAAATGTTTTCTTCATATGTTTTAGTGGTAAAAATTTTTTCAAAAATGTTGGTGAAAAATATTTTCAAATTTTACTTCCCACGCATACCGAAGAGAAGTATTGTATTCGAGAAAAAATCACCCTCCGAGATTTTTTCGGATTCTGACGTTTCAGAACACGTAGATTACGAAAATATAGGTTTTTCAATTCCGTCAGTCTGTCTGTCTGTCTGTCTGTCTGTCTGTTGGTGCATTTACTAAAAAACTACTTGACGGAGAGCAGTCAAATTTGGTAGGTAGTTGACGCTACTGTCAGCGAAGAAATGGTAGAAATTTCACTGGAAAATATACAGGGTGGACCGTCTAAACGGAATAAATAGTGAAAAAAATTTTTTTTTGGTCAAATTTAAAATTTCCACGTTTCATGACGCGCTAAACCTATTTCAGAAAAAAAAATTTTTGAAAATATTTTTCACCAACATTTGTGAAAAAAATTTTACCAAAATGAAAAAAAATTTTTTTTGCTCAAATTTAAAATTTCTACGTTTCATGACACGCTTAACCTATTTCAGGAAAAAAAAATCGGTAAAGGTATTTACACAGAACTTCCCTCGTTATTTGTGCATGGCAGTCACTCTAAAAAATTAATAATTACGAAATGACATTGAGAATAATAATCAGAATAGAGTTATTGCTATTATTACAAAGAAAACTTGATAAATTTTGGTCAAAAAAATATACAGATTGCTCATTCAACAGCAAAAGTTCAATACTAAATAGCAGGTGCCACATATGGCAGACTTGCTCAAATACCTTTACAAATGTCCACCATGACTGAATTATTTCTTGGGATGACCACCCTGTACATTTTTCAATAAAAGTATAATAGGTGCATATGCCACATATTATTGCCATCTGTCACATTTTCAATCCAACATTCACGTAATGGAGTGGAAGTATAGTTGTGGTTAAAAAATTTAATTTTTTAAAAAAATTTTCAAAAGATGTTGGTAAAATAATTTTCAAAATTTACCTAGGCTTAGAATGTCATTTAAATTTGAGCATTCTAGTGTTAAATTTTTTTCCAAACTGGTAACAAAATGTTGCAAATTTTTTTTTCCGAAATTGGTTTGGAATATCATGAAACGTGGAAATTTTAAATTTGAGCAAAAACATTTTTTCGTCTGTTCTACAGTAGTGATACATAAATGGATTAAAAATGTTTTCAAAATTTTTTTTAAATTCTTCAAAAACATTTTTAAATTTGTTTGAATAATTTTAGAATGTCATGGAAACGTGGATAGTTTAAATCTGAACAAAGAAAAAAAAATTCTATCTTGGTGGTATAATTTTTTAAAAATAGTAAAGATTTCTAATTTTTCTTTTAAATAGATTTAGAACGCTATGAAACGTGGAAATTTGAAATTTGAAGAAATAAAAAAAAATTCCGTCTATTTGGTAGAAATTTCACTGGAAAATATACAGGGTGGACCGTCTAAACGGAACAAATAGTGAAAAAATTTTTTTTTGCTCAAATTTAAAATTTCCACGTTTCATGACGCGCTAAACCTATTTCAGAAAAAAAATTTTTTTTGAAAATTTAATTAACCAACATTTTTGAAAAAATTTTTACCAAGATGAAAAAAATTTTTTTTTGCTCAAATTTAAAATTTCTACGTTTCATGACACGCTTAACCTATTTCAGGAAAAAAAAATTGAAAATTTTTTTCACCAATATTTTTGAAAAATTTTTTACTAGGTAACTACTAAAATGAAATAATTTTTTTTTCTTTCTTCAAATTTAAAATTTCACGTTTCATGGCATTCTAAGCCTGATTAAAAAAAAAAAATTAAAATTTTTTTTTTACCATTTTGAAAATTTTACCACTAAAATAGATGGAATTTTTTTTTATTTCTTCAAATTTAAAATTTCCAGGTTTCATGATATTCCAAACCAATTTCGGAAAAAAAATTTGCAACATATTGTTACCAGTTTGGAAAAAAATTTAACACTAGAATGCTCAAATTTAAAAGTTTCACGTTTCATGACATTCTAAACCTAGGTATTTCAGAAAAAACATTCTTCAAAAAGTTTTTACCACTAAAATAGATCGAATTTTTTTTTAATTGCTCAAATTTAAAATTTCTACGTTTGACATTTTAAACCTATTTCAGAAGAAAAAATTTTGAAAATTATTTTACCAACATCTTTTGAAAAATTTAAAAAAAAAATGAAATTATTTAACCACCACTATACTTCCACTCCATTACGTGAATGTTGAATTGAAAATGTGACAGATGGCAATAATATCTGGCATATGCACCTATTATACTTTTATTTAAAAATGTACAGGGTGGTCATCCCAAGAAATAATTCAGTCATGGTGGACATTTGTAAAGGTATTTGCGCAAGCCTGCCATATGTGGCACCTGCTACTTAGTATTGAACTTTTGCTGATGGATGAGCAATCTGTATATTTTTTTGACCAAAACTTATCAAGTTTTCTTTGTAATAATAGCAATAACTATATTCCGATTATTATTTTCAATGTCATTTCGTAATTATTAATTTTTTAGAGTGCCTGCCATGCACAAATAACGAGGGAAGTTCTGTGTAAATACCTTTACCGATTTTTTTTTTCTGAAATAGGTTTAGCGCGTCTTTAAACGTGGAAATTTTAAATTTGAACAAAAAAAAATTTTTTTCACTATTTATTCCGTTTAGACGGTCCACCCTGTATATTTTTCAGTGAAAATTCTAACAGTTCTTCGCTGACAGTAGGGTTAACTACCTACCAAATTTCACTGCCCACCGTTAAGTAGTTTTTTAGTTAATGCACCAACAGACAGACAGACAGACAGACAGACTGACGGAATTGAAAAACCTATATTTTCGAAATCTACGTGTTCTGAAACGTCAGAATTCGAAAAAATCTCGGAGGGTGATTTTTTCTCGAATACAATACTTCTCTTCGGTATGCGAGGGAAGTAAAAAGGGAATATCCTTTCATACTTTTAACATTTCACAAGTCAAATAATCGTCTAATGCTTCTCCTGACTAAACTTTAGTATTTCGAAAAGATTGTTTCTTAATACTACGTTAATTTTATTGAGGCACTGCGAGGCTTGGTAAGATTCTAGTAAATTTAGTATTGAACTGACATTCAAGAAACTAATTATTATCTAAAGAATTAGTAAAACCTAAAGTGTTATATACAGTGTGACCCATTTTGAATGGAAACATCCCTGTAAAAAATGTGTCTAGTATCTGATTTTTACGGGGCTTTTTTAAAAGATAGGCCATCGAAAGCTCTACTTTACGGCAAAAATTTAGAGATAAATTTCAATTTTCAAGACCTACTATGATTTTTTTTTAATGTCAAAAATGGACAAATTTGATTGGCGATTTTTTTTATAAAATCTAACTATACCACAGGATTTAGAAACATCTCAAATGGGTAAATACAAAATTTCACGAAAAAATATTAAATAATAACAAATTTATGACAACATTAATGTAGGTAATATTCTATAATAACATTTACATGATTTTTTCTAAAAATCGAAGTAGCCCATGGAAAATAAACAATAGAAAGGTAAATTAAGTGGATAGTTTTAATAAATATTGTCTTTTAAACAAACTTAATCATATTTGATTTAAAAACATGTATGAAAAATTGAAAGTAATAATAATTAGAAATTTAATAAACAAAATTACAACACATTAAAACATTACACTAAAACTGAAACACGATAATACAATTCATCTTAAATTTTTGTAGCCTCTACAAGGTCACCGTTTATTTCGATGCGTCTGTCGAATCGTTTTTTAATATTCTTTACGACATTCTGTAATTGTTGCCGAGTAACTTCTGCACAAGCTTGTCTTATTCTTGCACACAAATCTTCTCTATTACTCTGACGTGACCTGGAAACTTTAGATTTTATTAAACCCCATAAAAAAAAGTCCATCGGTGTTAAGTCCGGGGATCGGGGTGGCCATCCAGTTAACGGGCTACCTCGACCTACTCATCGATAAGGAAAGTTAGCATTAAGCCATCTGGTAACCACACTGGCATTATGGACAGGGCTGCCATCTAATTGAAAGCGTAGATTTACTCTTTTTTGTATTGACAGTTCATGTGGCATATTCCAAAATTCTTAGGAACTGTAAAAACTGCATGCTATTCATATTACTTTCAAAAAAGAAAGGACCAATGATTGTTTCATTGAGTAGCCCACACCAAACATTAACTTTTTGGAAGTATTGTCTTTTACAATTAATGACCCACTCTGGGTTTTCTGTAGCCCAAAACCTACAGTTTTGTGTCTATACCACCCCATTTGTGGTAAAAGTTGCCTCATCGCTGAACAAAGTAGTTCTCAAAAAAATTATGTTATTAAGATACTCTGCTTCAGCCCACAAACAAAATTCCATCCGTGTTTCATCATCAACAGGTTCCAACGTACTTGGATTTGAATGGTTTTACCTTATTCTTTTTAAGGCATCGGCGAATGTTTTCTCTAGGTAAATTTAAATCTAAGCTAGCTACTCTTACACTGGCGTTTGAATTGTTGTTAAAATAATTTAAAACGGTCTGCTCGTACCTGGGGCTTCTTTGTACATTATCCGTTCTTATGGTTCTTATAATACGCCTTGTCACACATACCCATTAAAAATTTTGTTTATTTTAGAAACGGCACTTTTAATGCTGTTGGGCCGATTCGGCTGCCTATTATTAAATATCTCACATACCTCTTCCAAAGTTCTGTCATTATCTCCTCTAAGGCGCACAAATTCAATTTTTTCTACTACATTTAGAGTATCCATAATTTTATCTGTTAAACTAATACTTGATAATATTATTGATCAATTTTATAATTTCAATAACAATATACTCTGTGTACATGCGTATTTTAAAGATTTGACGTCTGACTTTAAAATTTGTTTTCCATGGCATTCTATTATTATCTGTCATTACTCAATAAACAGACAATATTTATTAAAACTATCCACTTAATTTATCTTTTTATTGTTTATTTTTCATGGGCTACTACGATTTTTAGAAAAAGTCATGTAAAAGTTATTATAAAATATTAACTACATTAACTTTGTCATAAATCTGTCATTATTTAATATTTTTTCACGAAATTTTGGATTTACCCATTTGAGATGTTTCTGAATCCAGTGGTATAGTTAGATTTTATAAAAAAGAATCACTAATCAAATTTGTCCATTTTTGACATTGAAAAGAAATCATAGTAGGTCTTGAAAATTGAAATTTATTTCTAAATTTTTGTCATAAAGTAGAGCTTTCGATGGCATATCTTTTAAAAAAAGCCCCGTTAAAATCAAATAATAGACACATTTTTTACAGGGGTGTTTCCATTCAAAATGGGCCACACTATGTGAATACTTCAAAAGGGCATTTATTCTACTTTTGAAATCACCATATTTATTTGTATATTGATACAATTTGTCATAAAAGAAATCAGTTCGTGAAGACTCATGCGATTGAAGTGAACATTCTATGCGAAAATTACATAATTTATTATAATAGTAAAGTATTATGAAAATGAATTAAACGTAAGCATTAGAATTCTTCAAATCGTTATGAAGCCAGAGTTTATCACAAATAGAACACACGATACCAAACGGATATCCCGAAAAGTTTTTATAAATTGAGCGTTTTTTACGACAGTTAAAATTACTGTAATAATTATTGAGTCAATTTGCATTCATTATGAACTGGTTACTAGTTCTTGGTATTTCTAAACCAAAGCGTGAACGCAAGAAAGCTATTTTTTCGCTTGTTTTTGCGTACTTAATTCCGGGCTTGGGAAAAATTGTAAAAAAGTTTAGCAGGTATCAAATTAATCGTCATTAGAAACCAAATAAGGCATTGTTTTGATTTTTGATAATGTGCAGTAATTACCCCTAATCAGGGTTTGAAATGTCTTATAAAAGCGAAATTATGTATTTTCTATCAAGAAGGGTTTAGAATTCACCCATAGGCAGTCGAAGGGAGTGAAATCATCCCCAAGCTATCAAAAAAGTCAAAAATATTTTTTTAAATTCTGAAAATAAAATATTTAAATGTTTCAAGTCATTGCAAATATGGTAAAAATATTTAATTCGCCAGTTTTGATGAAAACTCAACCCCCACGAACGGTAGAACTACTCCTAAACAAGAAAACATGAAAGAAAATTGCAATTGCTTTAATATAAATAAGACAAATATAATTTTTTTAGATTTATTGATATTTTTTAAATTTTTTGAGGATATGGGGTCATTTCAGCCCATGTTTAGGGGCAATTACTGCACATTTTCAAAAAACAAGAGCAATGCCTATTTTGGTATTTAATAATGATTAAATTGAAACCTACTAAACCTTTTTACAATTTTCCTCAGGATCGCAATTCCCTACGCAAAAACAGGCGGATTTTACGGTAACTTTTGATAGAATAAGCACCACTGTCAACATTTTACAATAATTCCAGGCGAAGCACCAATTTCAAGAACCCTTTTTTTCGATGTCGATATTCCCGCGCGCGTTGCGGACGCACTTTCAGGAAATATTGGAGGTTAATAATATAGGAATATCAGGTTCTTCCTATGATAATTAATTGCATAATGGTATATAATTAACAAGAAGAAACCTAATTTTGAGGTAAGTGAGCTGCCACAGTTTACCTATCTAAGAATAAGGCGAAGCGCCGCATCATGTAAGATCTCGAATTCTTTATTATTCTAACATTGGCAGGAAAGCCAGTAATAAGAGTCCAAAGGATACGATTTAAGCATTCGTATAACATATTTTTTATCCGACATTTGTCAAAGGTCTGAAGCTTATCAAGTATAAAATTATCAATATATAAAAAAGTTATTCCCAGTTATCTGGTACGATTATATTAATAAAATGTAATGTTTACTTTGAAACAATAAATAAGTATAATATATATGATTTCAATAGAAGTGGTTAATGAAAAAATATGTTTATCACATGTCACATAAATGATATATTAAGGCCTACCTCTATTGTCCAGTGACCTACCTCTTGTTCTATCTTCTAGAGGCAAAGTTATGTAATCTTAGGCGGGAGTTGCATAGATGGTATATAATCCTTCCGAAGGGACGTAAAGCAGCGACTGTTTTGCTTATTAAATGTTAAGTCATGATACTATGAACTTTGCAGTATCTGATGCTAGGCAGGTAGAAAATTTCTACTATTCTTTAAGGGAAAGACTTGGCAAAATTTTAAAGGGGGAACTCTTTTCCTGGCATTGGTAATTGGTCTCAGTAACGAAAATAGCTCAACGTTAAATAAACAAATTTCAAACAAACTTTGTCTACGAACTTTAAATAAACAATATTTCATTCGTCACTATCCGAGTTTTCAAAACTTGAATCGGTATTTACATTAATAATAATTGGATTGATAGGTGGTAATATAGAATATTCATTTTCCATTTTTATCACATGAGATACACACTTCCTCCATATATCGCTTTGGCCTATTTCTACTACTATTATCTTTATATTCTTTAAGACAGACTCACTTAATTGTGGGGATTGATTATATTGACGTAGTCTTGTTTTTACATCAACCCACATGATTTCAATGGGGTTAAAAAAGCAATAATATGGAGGCAGACGTAAAATAATATGATCGTGTGCTTCAACAATTTTGCTTTCCAAACAGTTCTAATAGTCTTTTTGTGTTTTTTTTTTCTAGTATTTAAAAGCCTTTACCTTTCATAAATTTAATACTATCGCCTTTTCTGGTGCTGGTATTCGGAATTTTTGTGTATTGCCGCGAGTGGTATGACGCATTGTCCATAACAATTACAGAATTTGGTGGGATATTTGGCAACAGCTGTTCCTTTTCTCACTTCCCAAATAATTGGGCTATCATATCCTCGTAGTCGACAGCGGATTGCTTGATTTCTTAGCAGACAACAACAATGTATTTGTAATCAAACTGTTTTTACTTTCAGCATGTAGAATTATAATTCTTTTTCCCCTAGAACATGGAGCACTTAAATTACACTTTTTGGTGTTATCTATCCAACCGTATTGAACTACATCATGGATGTCAAACTATGTTTCGTCAAGATAAATTATGTCTCTATTTGCATCTCGGTATTCTTTTATTTTACGCAGGTACTCGTATCGATGATCAACGATGCGTGCTGATTCCATAACTACCATTCGTTTATCCTATTTTCTAAACCTAAAATCGCAATCTAGCAAAATATTTCGCAAAGTATCTAATGATTTATAGTTATAATCTGGATAGTCGAGTAACGTATCCCTAATCTTTTCTAATGTTTGTACCTTCTGTGCATTGTAAAAGTCATACACAAATCGACGAATGACATCTTTTAACGCGTTATTAAGTTTTTGTCCAACTGTTTTCCGTTTAATAGAATGATCAACTACGTCCTCGGCTCCAATAACCCTATAAATTGTAGTACGCCTAAATTTGGTTAATTCACAATTTGGTTATATGAGGAATCATTATTTTCGCCTTTTAAACACGAGTAAACATTAAAAATAATCCTTTGAGTTTGAACGCGTAAGTCTTTATTTTCAAATTGCGCTTGTATAGGCTCTGTATCAAAGTCGTCCGTGTCGTTGTCACTACTATTGAAAGGCCTCCAAAATTCCATTTAAATAAATTGCAAAAAGTCACTCAAACGCAGTAATAAAATAATAATTTGTTCAAATATTCACTAGAATTAAGTAATTTATAACGCTGCCGCCTGGTTGTACCGCACTGCCTCTTAGAGATCATACGATACAAATAGTTCATATATATTTTAACATTGGAAATGTTTGTGTTCGTGTATGGGGGGACCAGTTTTCGTTCAAGGTCAAAAGACAGCGGTGTCGCGATCGAGTAAGACTGTGATATATGCAACGGCTGATATATACAAATGCAACATGGGTTGCATATATCACAGGGGGTCAAGTTACCAGTTTTCATTTAAGGTCGAAATACAGCGGTGGACTGTAGACGAGGAGTGGTACATATAAATCTGTAAAATTCTGTGCTCTCTCATTCAATGTGACGAGATATATTGACAATACCCCGTAAGATCCTCTAGTTCCGTGCTGTTCCAATTGAGTTCGTAAATACTATAATACAGTTGACAAAGAATTTATAACAAAAATGTGTAATAATTTATCTTAAATCTAATTTACATAAAAGTAATCATGTAGTCTAAGTCAAATAAAAAATTCCCGACAAAGGAGTGAACACGGCGCGGAGAAACCCAAAAAAAAGCCATAAAACTCGGCCATAAAAGTGTGAAAGTCGACGTAATTTATTGCGGCTCAGGACCGTACTTAAAATTATTGTGCCGTGAGTTACAATCTAATTAATTTAATGTATGGTTGATAAATAAATAGTAATTTGTTACGGTGATAACGATAAATTTAAAAAAATTATTCTGTTTTGCTTGTGTTAAGATATGAATAATATTTTATATATTGGTGGAGCATTGATGAATTTTATTAGTCTAAATTAAAATTATACCAAATATTCTCTTGTTGCTCAGTTTCACCAATAATAATTTAATATATCTATCGAATTATTATTGTTGCCCAGCAAGGACCACGAGGAGGTACGAGCAATTCCTTGCCAAAAAATGTGGGTTCAGAGTTAAGGTTATCGATATTATTAAAATAGGTCAAAGAAATAAAGTAAATTTTTAAATTCATTAAATAAAGAAAATATTGAATTTATGTCAATAACGTGTAATCTAATTAACCCAGATTAAATAAATAAACGAAATTCTAGAAAACAAACAAATAATTGAAACAAATAAATTCAATTCTGGACAGCAAATAAATAACTATAAAATAAATAAAAATCACGTTATATTGCATTTGCGCGTATGTAAAACACTAATGAAACGATAAATTCACAATGTACACTAAATCATATATAACACATAACATTTTATTTAAAACTCTAATCACTACACTCACTCAACACTTCACAACCACTTTCTAAATCGGTATCATCGTCGGTATCTGAATCTAGAGAAATTATTAAACGGTCTTGATTAGGGCTGATGCTTTTTTCTAACTTAATAAATTCATCTTCAATTTTAATGACATGCTGAATACACTTTTTCCAATTACTTGGTGTTATTTCTCCCACTTTAGCTTTAATAAGGTCGACTACTTTGGCATCAAATTTGCGGAAGGTGTTATTTTTGCGAATACTTCTTTTCAGCTGACTCCATATTAGTTCTATCGGGTTAAAAATGCAACAATATGGTGGTAACCGTAAAACTGTATGTCCTTGAGCTTTAGCCATGCTATCAATTACATATTGTTTTGGGAAGTTTTGCTTCTTAACAATTTCCAAAAGATCTTTCTTCCTAAAATGTTCTTCAAATTCCAAATTATGTTTTCGGAGAAATTCTTGAATATCTTGTTTCTTTGTTCCCGTATTTGGTATTTTCTCAATTTGTCGCGAATGATACGAAGCATTGTCTAAAACAATTACGCCGTTTTTTTCTATATTTGGTAGCAATGAAGTCTGAAACCATGTTTTGGTGATAGTCATTTTTTTCCACTTAATTTGAGACCATTATGCACCCATCCATTTTCTGATCCACAATGTACAATTACTAATCTGGTTCCCTTATTTGCAGGCATATCAACTTTACAATTCTTTGAACCATCTATCCAGCTTTTTTAACTGTATCATAGGTATCATACCAAGTTTCATCTTAATACTAAATAGGTCGTTGTTCATTTCGATTTTTTTTATATTTTCCAAATATTCATTACGCCACTGCACAGCTTTCCATAATGCCTGCCCTTTTATTAATAATCTTGAACCTAAATCCTATCTTTATTATCCAGCGCCGAAGTGTTGCTTGACTAACTGACACTGCACCATTTGTTTTCAGTTCCATATGTATTGATTCCACCGTTGGTACCTCATTTTCCATATACTTGCCATAAATTAAATCTCTTAACAATTTCACCATAGGCAAATCTAATCTCCTTTATCCGATCTAACTTTTCGATTAGGTACCACATCCTTAATTATTCTATAGATAGACCGTTCTGAAATGTCTGTTAAGTAGGCCGTTTTTTCCACGGCTCCTTTTTCACCTTCACTTTGTTTTATATTTTTATAAACGTTTAAAACTACCTTTTTAGTGTGTTCGCATAACTATTGTCTAGAACTTTTCTCTGTAATTTGCAAGCCATTACCATTTCCCATATCTTCGTTAAATTATCTGCTGGTGCTAGGCTGAGGATATTTACAAGGCCTGAATATTATCACAATATTGTTTTGCCACAGCCACTAAAAAACGGAAAACACTCGAATATTTCACCATCCGCCGGAATATTTGTACACAATTACATAAAATACGCTTTAACAAAGAGCAATTTCACTTATCTGTTAAAGTATTATATATTCTAGGCACTCACAATCAAAATAAAATGTAAACATTGAACCACACGCTGTATTATTGTATGGAGCACATAACCTATATATTCTCAATATAATAAAACTCGTTCGAAATATCGCGGAACTTCCTTCCAACGAAATCGGAGCACATGATGCCAATTGGCACCCTGGGCTTCCGACTAGTCAACACCCCCAAATCCCTTTCAAACTCCGAGAGAGCTCGGTAACAGCCGTTCCCTCTCACGACAGACGAAAGACGCTCCCGGAAGCCTATACATGCCAGCGAAGAAAGAAGACCAAGACAAAAGAGCGCTAGAAGAAACGACCCAGCTGGCAGGGTCCAACAGCCAGGACCAGGGGAGGTTTGCTAACATCGCCAATACCGTCCGCATTTGCGGGGGGGATAGGCGAAAAGCAGGCCCACCCCTTACGAGGCCGGTCCAGGTCTACAGCGATGATTGGGGCAAAGAGCTCAAGCTCGACCCCTAATCATCCGAGACCGTCATCTTTAGTCAAGAATATTGGCGCGCGGAAGACTGTGGTCCGTCTTTGTTTAATACCTGTATTGTTCTGCTTGCCATTTTACAGCATTATGTATGTGTGTAAAAAATTAAGTAAACAGTAGTGACCGTTAGATCGTAAAATATTTTAGGAGTGAGTGGCGTAATTTATTAGAAATTATAACTGATACTTGCGAGTTTCCCTTAATTTCTTATTTTAATTCATGCCTCGCTCTATCCTAGTGGTATTACCACGGCAAATCTTTGGAATTTTGTATCTAACTTAGAAATATGAAGTTTACTTTACATACAATACACTTAATCATTAATATAATTTACCTTATTATTAAATTATTAAATATTTATTTCCTTATCTCCAGATAAATGACAAGTTTATATTGTCGATCCAATCATTTCATTAAAAGAACCTTATTCTTGCACGTCTTGTGAGTGATTAGGACATGCAATATAAAAACTAGAATTGGAGTACAAATCTTAGTGCAAATATAGATATATTATACATATTTAACAATTTATCAGCTTTATTAAATGAAAATGGAAAAGTTTATTTTACTAAAAAAAATCAATTTTTACTTAATACAGTAGAAACAGAAACTGAGCAGGAAACTAAGTAGGTAACACATATAAGACAGACTATTGTGATTTTATAATTATACACACACATATATGTCTACACTATTTATTTGCAACTGAAATAATGTAATGCAAGTTTTTGTGTCAGTTAATACTCATTCAGATCGTAGTATGATATATTTTATATTGTGTTTCCAAGGGAAATTCTGGCATTGTTCCATTGTTTTCACTGAGAACTGTATTCTAGATTTACACATATACTTATTTATTCTAAATGAAAACAAAATATAACTTTTATACACCATTTATATACTTTAAACCTAGCGACACAGTGGAAATTCAGAAAAGTGTGCAATAAAAAGCATGAGATTTCATTCATAAAAACGCAGTGGCGTAGTTATTGCGTCCAACGCCATATTTATTTGTTTATAATTATAATTTTATTAGTTATACAATAAAGGCATTTTCACATATCAGATAAATAACTGTAGGTGATTTAAAGTATTTCTTCTTTAAATACCTACTTCACTTGAAAAAATTGAATCGTGGGTAAAAGTAACTGAAATCTTCACTCACTTGACACATATTATGAGCATTAATCTAGTCAATGAACATTCAAAAGGGAGGGTGTAGAGGTCCTTGTCTGGAACAGAATTTTTATTTCAGGATCATATTTACTGTAGTTAGGACGTAAACATACTAAAAGTCCCCGAACCTACGAGGTCAGCAGCGTGCAGAGAGGTAGCAGCAGGTCATTTTTTTTATTTTCGTTTGTATCTATAAAATAATGCATCGTAGCGAAAAAGTCATTCGGTTCAAAATGAAAGCTGATAAGATTCCCTACAAGATTTTTTTCTATTTCCAGTGGGTTTGGAGATATCCGCTAGCGAAAATCTAACATTTTCAAAGACCTGTTCAACGAAGCCCCACTCGATAGGGTGCGTGAAAAAAAGGGCACTCCTGATGCACATACCTGGTGTAATAGGATCATGATATACCCCTTTTCTCGTTTAGTTTTGAAGATAATTGATTGATATTTAGGACGTGTTACATACATAATAAGCGACACTTTTTGACATATAATTGATTTTTTTTCACTTCCGGTTTCGCCGGAAGTAACACTAATTTTCGATTTTTAAATGGAACACCCTATATATTATTGCATTTTTGAATTCTGCATAATTTTCTGAATCCAACTATGCCAAATAAGTGACATTTCAAACAGCAATTTTTTTTAAATATAATTTGTAATTTTCCATTTAAGTGGGCCACTCGAGAGCCGAACAAAAAGTGTCTTCTTAAATTGACGGATTATCCTCGTCAGTTTTTTGGGTGAAATAGGACGGGGTACTTTCGAGGTTCTCTAACCAATTGGATGTGAACCCACCCCTACTGGTATTGAGGCTTTATTCGACCGCTGGTGCCGTCTACGGTACCAATGGGAAACCATACTTCCCCTAAGTATCAAACACGACCTGGCAATTGGCATCCTCTATAATAAATATGGCCAAGATGATTTTACCCTAAATATAAAACATGCTTTTAATCACAACTTAAATTATCCTATCTCTAAGCCAGCTAATTTTCCAACGAGATGAAAGAACCCTTTTTGTTTTAAGATTTCTTCTTATCATATTTATAAAATAAAGGGAAAAATCTCATCGTTCCTATATAGTGTACAGTTTGGGGAATTTTTGGACTTGATTACCCCATTTATGGTTTGGTTGGCGTCCTAATTAATTTAAATCTTCTCCTCGTTAAATTACCCGCGCATTTGTTACATTTCTAATGAAAAGCAATTTGACGATTACGTGGATCGTAACAGATTTTCTCCGGCTATGGAGTTTATGAGGTTATGGAAAGCCTTTAAAACGGTAATAAAATATTTAGAATTTAGGAAATGTACTGCAATATACTTTATAGTATGGCCGAAAAATTCTTTGTATTTGACACGAAACAGTTGTTAAAAATTAGACATTTTTTCACAATCTTGTTTTTGCAATCCTCTAATATTACATTAAGCCACGCGTTCATGACATTTTATGGTCTGTGAAATACCGTCTCAAATGTCTACAAACATCGTGCTATTTTATTGCAAGTAATTTTAATTCCTTTAATAATAATAATAATCATTTATTGGTGTTAATACATATAAATGTTTACACATGTCACTTAGGAGTACCAGCATACTAAAGAAATTAGGTAGTAGGTTAGCATAGGTAGTAGGTAAAAAGTCTTATTAAGACAAAACAATAAAAAAAAATAAAACTAGATTTAAAATTACCAATTAAAAGTTAAATACAATTAAAATACAATTAAAATATAACAGTTACATTAATAGGTAAAACACTTTAAAACTACCGTAAAAGCATATCTGAGAAATCATTTTGAAGGTATTCATTTAAACTATAGAAAGCCTTTTTTTTCAAATAATTTTTTATTAACACTTTGAGTGCATTCAAATTTAAGGCTTTCACCTGGCCTTTAACCCCTATCTTACATTTGTTACACTATTATTAAAAGGGTTAACAATTTATAATCAGTATATTGACTTGAAATTTGGTGCAGGTATGCATTATAACGAGATCTGGAACTAGATTCCATTTTTAATTTATTCTGCTGAAAAGTTGGGGATAAATAAGTAAGAAAAACTAGTAAGAGTCCAAAAACTTGATATTAGGTACTATAGAATAGAATAGAATAAAGTTTATTTAGCAAAAGCTATTTACAGAAACACATAATTTTGTACAGAATCATTCATTATCTTGTGCTCTAGCGGCTACATATAATTTAGTGATATTTTTAGTAAACATTTTTAAATTTCTAGAGGATTTGATTTCCTTGGGCAAAGCATTGTATGCGCGTAGGCCGTCGCTAAAAGTCGATTTTTTTAAGAACGATATTTTTGTATGGTCTATGTTGTAGTTTTCAGCAGACCTTACCGAATACTTGTGCAACTTCGATCTTTTAACTAAGAAAGGTTTAAGGTAGGTAGGTACTAGATTTTTCTCTATTTTATATATTAAGATTAAATTCGCTCTTTCAATACTTTGCTCCACAGAAATCCAACCCAATTGGTTCAACATATTTGAAATAGGTGTGTATCTATCACAATTTAATATTACACGCATTCCTTTATTATGCAACACTTGTAACCTCTTAATATCTGATATGCTACATGATATTAATAATGAAAAGCAGTAATTAAAATGTGGGTAAATTATAGTATTATATATAATTAATTTTGACCATTGTGTTAAATCGGCAGATATTCTTTGGAAGAAAGAGATCTTTTTGCCAAGTTTCTTACATAAATAATCTATATGTTTTGAAAATGTCAACTGTTGATCTAAAATAATTCCCAGGTATTTAATTTCACTTACAAATTCAATTTTTGTGTTATTTATGTATAAAAACTGTTGATTATTAAAGTATTTTCGGCAATTAGCTTTAGTTCCAAGAACCATACATTTCGCTTTTTCATTATTGAGTTTTAATCTATTTGTGCATAACCATCTATATAACATACAAAGCTCTTTATTCATTATATTTGTGATTTCATTATGATTTTTTCCAGATACAGATATTAACGTGTCATCTGCAAAAAGGTTTACATATGAATTTTTTAGGACATGATTTATATCATTCACATATATTATGAATAAAAGAGGGCCCAACACACTGCCCTGCGGCACCCCATACGAACTAGGGATTTTAGAAGATATTTTATTGTTCACTTTAGTTTTATGGTACCTATTATCTAAATAGTTTTCAATCCACGTTGAAGCTGTTTCTGTTACACCATATTCATTTAACTTTTTAACTAACCTACGACGATCAATAGTTTCAAATGCTCTTTTTAGGTCTACAAACACGCTTAAAACAACATTACCGTCATTAATATCGTTCCTCCAATTCGCACACACTAATTGTAAACTTGTTTCGCATGAGTGACTTTGTCTAAATCCCGATTGACCACTACATAAAAGTTTGTTATCTTCAAAGTACTCCCTTAGCTGTTCGGCCACCACGATTTCTAATATTTTATCCACTATTGGAATTAAGTTTATGGGTCTATATTCGCTGGCTTGCTTTGGGTTTTTAACTTTTGGAACTGGCACTATCACACTTACTTTTAATTCAGATGGTACTTTTCCGGTTGTCAACGACGTATTTATTAAATTTAACAATGGGTATCCAACGCTGTCAAATATTTCTTTCACTAAGTTAATATTTAATATTTCGTCACCAGTAGTTTTATTCTTTAAACTAAAAATAACTTTTCTTAATTTGTTGAGGCTTATTGTCTTAAACTCAAATAGTTTAACCGCTACTGGTCCTTTATCTTGAATTTCATCATCATCATCATCAGAGAAGTCATCAATGCTTTTCGCAATACATTCAATACTATCAGCATAATATTTGTTAAAATTTTCTTCAATACGTCCCATGTCGGTTTCAAAAGTTATATTGGTTCCTTCAAAGTGCCCTTTATTATTATTACCCAATAAAGATTTTATTGTCTGCCACATCTGCTTACTGTCTCCCCGACACATATCTATTAATTGTTTAAAATGAACTTTCTTTTCTTGTCTAGTTATTTGTAAGACATTATTTCTTTTGTGTTTGTAGTCTGTCCAGTCCTCTTCCATCTGTGTAAATTGATATTTTGCGTATGCCTTGTCACGTTCTTTCTGAGCACATTTAATTTTAGAACTAGAATCCAAGTTCTAACTTTCTTTAATGATATCTGCCACCCCGACCACCTCCACTCCGTTATTGCAGGAGTTAACAAAACAAAATTGAGATTTAATGTGTACGAAACCAAAAGTTCTCAATAAAATGGTTAATCTAAATTAAGCGTTGCTCAGTCGAGAAGGCATTGAAGCAGCACATCATTTTATGGGTTTTTGGGTCAGACAATTTCAAATATTATATTATTAGAATCCTATCAGTAATGATTTCCATATATTAGGGTGCAAATAAAATATCAAAATACTTCCGTTTACAAAAACTTGGACGGGAAATCTGGATATAGAAGTAGTGATGCCTTAGGCAGCGCTTTTTTTGTATAATAATTGGATTTAATATAACAATAACTTAATTTCTTTAAAGAAGCCGTTGTTTTTCTCTAAAATAAGCATACATTTTGATACAATTTCGGAGTATATGTTAAATAATAAAAATAACTTTTTTGTAGCATAGAGGGCGTGGTGTATATTCGTGATGTGGTTACTTCAGTAAAATATCCGTATTAATAAGATTTAACTAGTTATAGCAAGAATAGTATGTACATTCAGTTATACCCTAACATATATTCTAGCGGTAATTGCACCTTTCTTCTATTCTAATTTAAGTTTACATTAACGCGTATACGAAGGCATAAATTCTCTCTATTTCTAAACTAAATACATAATTTCAGTCTGCTTAAACTTTTGAAAAACTTTCTAACAAAAATAAATGGTGCAAACTGAAAGTGTGAGTGCACGCAGATGCACAAATTGCATGACCTGAGATAAGTTGATAAATTGGATAACTTCTTCCAGTTATTTTAGTCTGGTTCTACGTGACTATTTTTTGGCTAATTTGAAGATTAACTGGAAATTAAACATTCTGTAGAACGGTTACATAGCCAGAACTACATAGAAAAGTCCTTATGAATAAGTAAGAGAACTTTCGCATACGTCATGAATATTAGGTGTTTGATCAGAGAGGTTATTTGTTGTAACCTCTTTTCGTGAAGCCAAACGTATCACTGATGTGTGAAATTATTTTTTAACTTAAGATTAAGATAACATTATCTTTTTACATTTCATTTTTGTCTACACCGAGACTTAAAAGAAGTTATTAATGGAACATACAATATCGCATTGTCATTAATGTGTCCGAAAATAACCGCAATTCCATTTAGGTGCTGATTTTATGTGCAAAGATAGGAAAACTCCCATAAACATGTGTCCAGAAATTCTTCCTAAGGGAGCTACGGCCCTCTGAAAATGGCACCTAGATAGGGGTTTACCTGATTATCTCGAAAACACTGTGACAGAACTTTTTGGAACTTACTTCAAGACATTCTAGTGTTAACGCTTATTTCTGTACGATATTAACTAAAACTAATTTTGCTCATGGGCGCAGAAATGAGGAATAGTTACTTTTCGTTTCTACATTTTCTTTGTATTTATTATTTTTAGTAGTTTAAAGCTTAATTATGATTCTTCGCTTATTATTACTTCAAAAACAACCACTTGGCAATTAGCAGTACGATAAATTGAGTTCTAAAAGAAGCATTTTAAATGAAATACTGACGAATTCGCTTGGCAATGGGCACAATAAAAAATGTAAAACAAATAAATTGTCCAAGGAAATAAATATATAACTAGCAAAAATATACTAGTAATAATTTCAACTCTTACTAAAGACTTATCATATAGTCCAAGAGGCGACTGCAAATTTGTGTGGGGAACAAGTGGACGGGATTTAGCAGTTTAGAATACTGCAATAGTATGCCCTAAACTCATAACCGCTGGTCGACCGATCACGGTCCCTGGCTGTAATGAGTAATTACGGTAATTGTTTATTGGGGCAATGGGGTGATTGTGGTGACAAAGTTGACGGTTTTTTTTGTAACTAATTTGTTTATTATGATCCAAAGAATATAAAATGCTCGGTCGGCCGACCCCCACCCCTGGCGATAGCCTTGGCCGACCATTAACACAAATTTGCATTCGCCTCTTGGACTAATAGATAAGTACAGAAACATATGTTGTTCTAAACAAAATTCTCTGCCGGCCATATGCCACGATCAACATTGGATTGTAAGAAAAAATATGCACATTTCGTACAGCGTGACTGTCACAATAATGTTATTTTTAATTTTACATTATTCAGTTCAAGTCTTCAGTAAAAGTTGAAATAATTACTAGTATATTTTTGCTAGTAATATATTTGTTTCCTTAGATTCTATTTTAGAGTACTCTTACATTGTAGGGAATTTTCATTTGCATTTAATTGCATTTTTTAATAAATTATCCCTCGTTCCTCTGTCTATTGATAAAATTCGTTTAAGTTAATACCGTACAAATATAAGTCTTAACCATATAAAATTCTAAACTAAGTTTATTTTAATCGACTTATTTATATCACGTCCTGACGGAGTTAAGCTATTGCTATTCCACAACTCAACCAGGACACGTACACATAGGCATCAAAACAACAACCGATATTGCCATCTACCGCAGCTGAGACTCGAACTTAGGTAGATAACAGCGACTAGACATATAGTGCCACTCAACAGCGGTCTGATCAACTATTACCATCTTGGTAACAATAATAACATCACTAAATATCCACACCCTGACCAGAATTCGAACCCGCGCTCCGTGGTCGCAAGCCAAACCTTTACCTTTAAAATACGTTTAATCGACTCATCACCTTCAACCAGGCCAACACGGTAACCTCCAGGATTTCCTTCCAGGGCAGCATCGATTATCTGTTCCGAATGAGCAGGCATCTTAATTGTCTTTGTTGTAAATAGCCTTGCTTTATGGAATTGGTCGTCTGCGGTTGCCAGGATAAATTCCTCATTTCCAATTTTCAAAACTCGCTCCCCTACGTCAACAATAAACCTCTCCTCTCCCATGATGTCCAGTCCCAAAATGAAATCATCTGTTATGTCAGCCACAATGACCTTGTAATTGAATCTCAACCGTCCAACCTGCAGTTTCAAATTAACCTCTCCATGGACCGCAGCCCTGTCTCCCGTGACTGTCCGAATAATTACTTCATTTTGCTTCTTCTTAATCTGCAAGCCCGATATAAACCCTGGCCATACTATTGATGACGTAGCACATGTGTCAATAGTAAACACACACTTTCTTCCATTCACATATCCTTGCAACAGCAAACTACTTGGAATTCTTCGCAGCTGGGAAATCTTTATTTCTCTGGGGCACCGTGTTCCCTAGCCAACACAGCCCCCTTGGTGCTGGCTATCTTTAGTTTTCCTGTTCCTCTTTTACATTTACAGCATTTAATCGTCTCTCCGAGTTCTGCTGTCGACAGTCTCGTTTCATATGTCCTATCTTGCCGCAGTTGTGGCATTTAATACCCCCGCTTGGCTTTCCTTGTCTTCCTGCAGTATCCAATTTAGCCAGTAGTTGGGTAATCATTTTCTCTATCTTGGTCAACGTAGGGCTTTAGTTCTCCTTTTCTGGCTCAGATTTTTCAACCGTCACAACTCGCAGTCTTGACTTTGGAGTATCCCTATAGACGGCTTCTACCACTAGTGCACGCACCTGATTTCCTCGTCCCTTTTTCGATCTAGGAGTGCCCCCACTGTCAATTGCTCTTTAAATTCTCTTGGCGCATTAGGATATGGTAAGTGTGCCAGTCTTTCCACCGCAGCTTCAAATTCTTGCAGACTCTCTCCAGATTTCTGAACGCGCAATTTCAGCGGGGTCCGGTATACTTGAGCAAGGTGTTGATCGCTATATCGTAGATCTAAGGCAGCTTCTAAAACTCTAATGTTCCGTTGTTAGTCTACCGGAATTGTCTGAAGCAACTCCAATGCTTGGCCTCTTAAAGCTACAATTAATACCTTAGCCTTCTCTTCGTCGTTCAAGTTGTTTGCACTCGCTGCTGCCTCATACTGTGTCTTGTAAGTCATCCAGGAACTTTGATCATCAAAGGAGGGAAGTTTTAATTGCTGGCCTGAAGACACTATCTGCTGGCTTCCTCTATCCCTCAACTGTCGTTTAAGTTGGTCTATTTATCATTTGACTTCTTCTTCGAACTTGTTTGCTTTCACTTTGACTTCACCAACTTCTTCGACCTTGCCTACTTTTACTTCGACCTCATTAATTTTCGTCTTTACGCTACCCATATCTTCCTTAATCTCATTTTTTATTTCTCCAACGACTGTAAACAAGGCATTCTGTTGCGTCTCTATAGGTTTCCTTAAGTCGTCATTTTCCTTTTGACGGCGTTTCTTTTCTTCTTGTTTTTCCTCTTGACGTCGTTTCTCTTGGTCCTCAAGAATTCCTCTTGTCGTTTTAGTTCTTGTTCTTCTTTTTCCTGTTGACGTTTTTGTTATTTTTCTTGCCGTTTCCTTTCCTGTTCTTCTTTCTCTTCCAGCCGTTTTCATTATTGTTTTTTTTTCTCTTCATGGCGTTTCTTTTCTTGGTCCATCATCATTTTTTGCATTTGTACAAATAAGTCCTGTATTTGTTTTTCGGATGCCATGCTTCTGATCGTTACCGGCATATAATTACGATAAAATCAGCAAAATTTAACAATCACGTCAATGTCGGTAATGCAACTGTCCAAAAATCTCGAAACAGCACGAAAAAAAGTCTTATCTAGAGTCTTTGCCACTTACCGACTAATGTCCAAATAGAAAAGTTCTAGAAGGTTCAATGCACTTAGTTAACTATACGAAAAATTCTTGTTCAGAGTCTTTTATCTCTTCTTAGTTCAAAGGATTTAATTACTATCACCATAATGTCCTAATAAAATGTTCCCAAAATGTCTCAAAAAAAAAGCACTTAACACTATTTTCGAAAATAATCCTCGAACAATGTCCAGTAAATTAGTCCTTCCTGTGTTAGCACTAACTCCGAGAATACTGTCCCAGTCTTCTCAACACTTCCGAAAAATCCTCTTGTTAAAATTCTGCGTCTGACATGAGTTGTTACGTGCTTCCGCCTCTTTTAGGAAACACCCTGTATTAATCCGTAAGTTCTAAATAATTTTAATAAGGGTTAAACCATTAACACTTTATTTAATAATTTACTGATTACACAAACTAACTTTTACAATGTTTATATTTACACTTCGAATTTATAACCTCACTTTCCCTATTAACTTCACTTTTGTAAAACTTTTCTTCCTGCGCCGGTAATCGCGCCTTATATACTCTGAAATTGCCTCTAGATCCATCCAGAACACAATCAAGAATCTTCCCCCCACCACACTCTAGAAAACTCTATCTCTTTCTACAAGTTTCCAGTCACTCACTATTAGGCATAGGCGTATCAATCTCCAGTTTCAAGGGGGTGTAATACATAACAATATTGTATTATAAGGAATGCCATCCCCAGTTTTTCGAAGTTATATCGAAACAAAATTTTTTTGTATTCTGTAAAATTAGAAACAATGAGTTAAAACCTCTATTTAGGAAGCGTGACTGGACACATATTTATAGTGTGTTCCTATTTTTACACGTAAGTACAATCAGTCATTAAAGAGAAATAAAGGTATTTTGAAACACTACGGGTAATCAAAGAATCCAAAACGTATAAAAAATATACATATTGAAAAACGTTTCGCCTGTAATTAAAACATTATCAATTAATTCTATGAAATGAGTGAAACCTTGCAGTTTGTGTGGCCGATTGCGAATACCGTTTGATTTGATTAGTATTTTGTTCAAATATCCCACAATTAACTTTTACGGGATACCAATGAGACTAGAAACACAACCAGGTGAGAAGTTGGGCGGGTATTAAACCAAACCAAAAATTACCGAAGTTAACTTAAAGCATGGTAAATATTTGGACGGGATAACTGACCACCGGGAACACATAGTGTCGACGACGTTGAAATATGACTGCGGTAAGTAGATTGTAGACCTGAATCCGACCAACCGTAAAACTCTAGGGATAAATAAAACACAGGGAATGACACAATAAGCGCAAAGGACTGACGCCTTGGGACACTCTCAGGATCATGTTTTGATACAAAACCTCCACTTCATTACGTGATCAGATCCTATGGAACTCTACTTATAACTGCCTGTGACTGAATACTGTCTTAGTAAAAAATTTTTGCTGATCAGAAACGTTTCGATTTATCTGTTTTTGCAGGTCACCTCATACATGTAGCAGTAGGTTTGCGGAACTACTCATACAGTAATACATTATAATTCGCAACAATCATGGCAAATTAAGATTTCACCCTTTCATAGTCTAATACATAGACTCACGAATTTTCCTTTAGATCAAGGTGAGTTAAATAGAGAATTAAATATAATCAAACAAATTGCAAGAAATAACGGATACAAGGAATCATTAATAGATAACATTGTCGAAAACAAACAACGCAAAATGCTTCAAAAAGATTTTTTCACTCTGCCTAATAAATCTACAAAATATAGTTTTATTAATTATGGTCCGAAATATATTAACAAAATTTCTAGAAAATGAAATAATTTAGACATATCTACAATAAGTGTGAACAAAACAAATATGGAAATCATTTTGGTTAATAACAAAGAAAAACTAAATAAAATTGATAAATCTGGTGTATACAAAATCAATTGTAAAGATTGCAATGCTGTCTATATCGGTCAGAGTGGTAGAAGCGTTGTGAATGTAGTAAAAGAACATAAAAAATCAATCTTAAATAACAATAAAAATACAAGAATGTCAACACACTGTATTGAAAACAACCATTTCATAGATACAGACAACATAAATTTACTTCATTTAGAAAAAAAGGTAAACGTTAGATCTGCTAGAACAACTAAAAATCAAAAAATCTTCAAGTACAATCCTTGTACCTCGAGTGACCAACAAAATTTCTTGAATACCCCCATAATAAACAAATTGCTAAGAACTATCTATTGATTTATATAATCAGTTTAGGTAGGCTTCAAATATTTCCATAATTAAGGATGATAAATTAAGTCTTAAATAGATTAGGTCATAAATAGATTAAGACTTTTACACACTTTTAGGTATAAAGTAGAATAAGCACGTCGGAAACTTTAGTCTTCACTATGTAATACTCTTGATAAAGGCCTGATAAGCCCGAAACATATGTATATTATTTATAACATAATGTTTGATTCATCTGGAAGCAGTGTTTAATTTATAATTAACAATTATTTACAAGATGTTTCACAAGGTACCTACCACAAGTTCATTTCAGTGTATTAGTTTTATTACGCTCACACCTGGCAAAAAATTCATCTAAGACTTTAACAAATTTTATATAGAATGTTAACATTCGAGACTGCCACAATTATACTACTATCGTCAGCATACATCGCCAGTAATTCACTCTTTATTTGGTTTTGGCAGAGTTCTGACCCTTGAGGCATTTCCCGATATACATATACAATTCTGGTGAATACAACCCTCACGGCTATTCTGCTATTTACCTTTATCTTAATTACTGTAAATCCCATGTTGATATGGCGTGAGAACATGGTATTTTTCGGTAAACACTGCTCATTGATCATAAATAACACTTTCCATTATTTTAGACGGAGAGTTAGTTAATGTTATTAGCATATCATTATCTGTCTTATTCCCTTTGATTCAACATATCACCTTAAAACCATCCTACTTCTAACACTCTGTAAACCATAATGTCCTATTTTTGAAAAAAGAATTATGTCCTTCTCTGTGAATGCCATTCTTTATGTCACATGACTCTGTACACATAAAATAAAATGGTTTACATGATGAATGACTTCATAACTTTCTAATATTTAATGAAGCAAAACTGGCACAGCAGAGTTTTAATGCTATTAAATTAATGTGAATTGTCCATTTGCAATATTCGTTGACCTAAATACCGGGAAATTCTCCATCTAATTGTAATGGACATGCCATTATGTTTAATGAGTTAGCTAGAGTTATTCCTGTTGGTGCAAATTTTTAATATGAATTAGTTTTTTAGGGTGTTAACCATGCACCAGTCAGATACAGCCTCTACAACAGAATTTGCTAACAGCACTCAATCAATTTTATTTCTTCTAAGTTCTACTTGTCACTTATATAAGAAATATTTGTAATGTTACCTGTTCTATGTCAAGATTTATTTGATTTACTGAGTGAATAAATATTAATAAGTTTCGTATATTTATTTCATTCGGCATATTGTCACTAATTGATATAGTTGATAGCTGCAAACATCTTCAAGTATAATTCATTATATTTAAAAGTGAATTATTGTTTGTTTGCTTATAATTGTATTGAAACATATTCTTTATAGGATTTTGCAAACAGCAGAAAAAATAAGTTTCTATGAGACCTAAAAGAAAAACTGTGTCTAAAAATATTAATGAAATATTTGCATTCTTTCGATAACCTGAATTCTGATTATGCTAGCAGATTAAAATCCTATAATGAATTTTTAAATTTTTTTTATTTGAAAGTTCTCATTCAACAACTAGCATCCACACAGTCCCCTACGCCATGCACATTAAACCAGTATCTACATAACCCACTACGGTCATAAAAATTCAATTAAAAATGAGATCAAAGGCCTAAAATGAATTTATTCATCTACCTTATCCTAAAAATTCACCGTTCTAATGGATTACATTTTCATTAAATCCATCATTCTGTTTTGAAACGTTTTTCGCCCTTATTCTGGAGCTCATCAGGAAGGCACAAAGCCACACATAATCTGTTCTGTTGTTTTTATCAGTCAATGTCAAATATAATTATTTCATACTTTCATAGAAATTGTCTTGGTTTTGCATGAAACATCTTTATAAGTGGCTTTCTGCATTTCTGATAAGCTTCAGAATAAGGGCGAAAACCGTTTCAAAGGTCAAGAATTTCCAAAACAGTATGATGGATTTCATGAAAATGTAATCCATTAGAACGAAAAAAATTTAAGACAAGGTAGGTGAATAAATTCATTTTAGGCCTTTGTTCTCATTTTTAACTGAATATTCATGACCGTAGGGGGTTATGTAGATACTGGTTTAGTCTGAGTGGCCGTAGGGGACTGTGCAGATGCTAGTTGTTGAATGAGAATTTTCAAATAAGAAATTATACAAATTCATTTTAGGATTATAACATGCTAGCATAACCAGAATTCAGGTTATCGAAAGAATGCAAAAATTTCATTAATATTTTTACACATAGTTTTCTTTTAGGTCTCATAGATAGTTATTTTTTTCTGGTATTTGCAAAATCCTATAAAGAATATGTTTCAATATAACTCATTATTTCCGCAAAGAAAAAAAATCACTCGCTCTAATTGACAAACAGAGCAATCGATCGGTTTTAAATTTATACTGTGGTATCATAATATAATTGTTAACAAAATATGTTACTATGTGAAGTTTTAGTAAATGTAGAAAAAGTAAAAAAAAAATATAACTATATTCACAAAATGTGAAAATTTGCGGGGGTAAATATAGCAAGCGGGAGACTTCTTTATTTTTCTAAATAAATGCCCAAGTATATAGAGAAGAAATAAAAGTAAGGGCAACTTTTTCAATTTGAAACTTCCTTCTTCTAGGATTAATAGTTTTTGAGAAAATGGCATGTAAAAAAATGCCAAACGCTATACTGTCGCGATGATTCGACGACGCACTAAACAAATTAGTAGTCACTGAACGCAAAGTGATATGTGTTTTGACCTTAATAAGCGAACGGTAGCAGCAATATATAATGAATCATTTATTCCTCTTTAAATTTGTTTTACATAATACAGTGTAATAGCTGATGGTTCATTTTCAGATTTATTTTACAGATTAGTTTATTACTTCCACATCCACGTAGTGGATTGGAAGTATAGTAATCGCAAAAAAATTTCAAAAATTTTTATTCGTGAAATAGGTTTAGAATGTCGAGATTTTAAATTTGAGCGAAAAAAAATTTCTGTCTGTCGGTCTGTCGGTCTGTCGGTCTGTCGGTCTGTCGGTCTGTCTGTCTGTCTGTCAGTCTGTAACTTTTTTTTGTCCGCACGTTTTCTCCGGAACGGTTTAAGATATTGACTTGAAATTTTGTACACGTATATATTATAACGAGATCTGGAACTGGATTGTTTTTTGAGGATATCCGGTGAAGGGTTGGGGGTTAAATAGGGGTAAATAGGGGAAAATTAGTAAAGCAAGCTTGTAAGAGTACAGAAACTTGAAATTCGGTGTATATACTAGAAGTTAAGGACTCATATTTTTTTATAATATTTTTCAACCCCCTACCACCCCTGCCCCATTAATGGGGTTGATAAATTAAAGTTGAGATATTCATTTGAAATTTCGTACACGTATGTATTATAACGACGTCTGGAATTAGATTATATTTTGAGATGATTCCGTTGAAGGGTTGGGGGTTAATTTGGGGTAAATATGGGAATATAAGTAAAACAAGTTGGTAAGAGTACAGAAACTTGAAATTCGGTGTATGTACTAGAAGCCAAAGCGTCAGATTTTTTTAATAATATTTTTCAACCCCCACTCCTATATGAAAAGGGTTGATAAAATAAAATTGAGATATTCATTTGAAATTTGGTACACGTATGAATTATAACGACATCTGCAACTAGATTATACTTTGAGATGATTCCGTTGAAGGGTTGGGGGTTATTTAGGGATAGATAGGGGGAAATAAGTAAAGCAAGCTGGTATGAGTACAGAAACTTGAAATTCGGTGTATGTACTAGAAGCCAAGGCCTCAGATTTTTTAATATATTTCAGCCCCCCACCACCCCTACTCCATTATTCAAGGGGTTGATAAAACGAAATTGAGATATTCACATGAAATTTAGTACGCATATGTATTATAACGACATCTGGAACTAGATTATATTTTGAGATGATTCTGTTGAAGGGTTGGGGGTTAAATAGGGGAAAATAAGTAAAGCAAGCTGGTAATACTACAGAAACTTGAAATTCGGTGTGTGTACTAGAAGCCAAAGCGTCAGATTTTTTATAATATTTTTCAACCCCCACCACCCCCACTCCCTTATTAAAAGGGTTGATAAAAACAAATTGAGATATTCATTTGAAATTTGGTACACGTATGTATTATGACGACATCTGGAACTAGATTATATTTTGAGATGATTCCGTTAAAGGGTTGGGGGTTAAATAGGGGAAAATAAGTAAAGCAAGTTAGTAAAAGTACAGAAATTTGGGATTTGGTGTATATACTAGAAGCGAAGGTCTCAGGTTTTTTTATTAGTATTTTCCATCTCCCACCATCCCCACTCCCTTATTAAAAGAGTTGATAAAATTAAATTTAAATTTGCACTTGAAATTTGGTACATTTATGTATTATAACTATATCTAAAACTGGATTATATTTTGACATGATTGCATTGAAGGAATGGGGGTAAGTAGAGGTAAATAGGGAAAAATAAGTAAAGCAAGCTGGTAAGAGTACTGCAACTTGAAATTCGGTGTATGTCCTAGAAGCTAAGGCCTCAGATTTTTTAATAATATTTTTCAACCCTTCCAATACCCTTACTACATTATTAGAGGGGTTGATAAAATAAAATTGAGATATTTACTTGTAATTTGGTAGACGTATGTATTATAACGACATCTGGAACTAGATTATATTTTGGGATGATTCCGTAAAAGTGTTGGGATTAACAGGAGGACTAGGGGAAAATAAGTATAGCAAGCAGGTAAGAGTACAGAAATGTGGGATTCGGTGTATATACTAGAAACCAATTCCTTAGATTTCTTTCTAATATTTTTCAAACTCCACCACCTCCGCTTCATTATTAATGGGATTGATAACATCAAATTGAGATATTCACTTGAAAGTTAGTACACGTATGTATTGTAGTGACATCTGATTGAGATGACTGCATTGAAGGGGTGGGAGATGGTAGGTTGTGAATAGTGGAAAATAAGTAGGGTTATCTAGAAACTTCATTTTTAACGTACATGATAAAAACTAACTACTCAAACTTTTCTATGACATCTGCCCCAAATATTAAAATTCTATGACCAATAATTTCCACATACTAGGGTGCAAATATAGTCAAGATGTTTCCTTTAAAGTGATTTGGATGAAGAATCTGGATGTGGAAGTAGTGATTCCTTGGGCAGCGGTTTTTTATATATGCTAAGTAATACTCAATAACAGTTTCGTCAACCATAATTAAAGTTGAGTATCATAATCCCCTGATGATACCAATGTGGTTGGTGGAACGAACGTCGAATATTTAGTATTCAAACACTTATTGGTGTTAGTTGAAATGAATTCACACAGAATTTTCCCCCTTCAGAACTATCGTAATTTAAAAACAAATAGAAAACATTGTTATACATGAGAAACTAGTAAAATGTATTTATAAATCGAAGTGTCCGAGTGTGTTCCTTTCATGTATTTTATAACGATTTTATAGAACTTATACATTACTTTACGAGTATACTATAAATCACATACATTTAAAATTGGAGAAACCTCGACAGTCGGCATTTAATAATATATCGTTAGAAATTTTAGATTTTCAAAGTAACTCGATACCTCTTCGTGACCGAGAAAGCTGGAATGGATACAGGATACAGAAGTCAGCACGCATTGCGGTTGAATCAGACTCGGATAACGAACAAGGCTTTAATTAAAACTGCTGCACATCGTCGTGTTACCAGAGCAAGCAATTTATAGGAGCATCTTCTTTTTCACCATAAGCGTATACTCTCAAAGGGACAAAGACTTTTACGGCAATATTTATGGGAATATATATTTACAGCCGGCTTTACAACCGCAAGTTATCTTTCTTTGTTGGCCTTTACTTCCAGGTTAACTACAAGTTTACCAGAATTTCTGTATAAAGTGATGATCTGCAAACCAAAGATTACGCATAAAGCTTACAATGTTGAGTAAAATTACCACGTATTACGTGTTTTAACACACGTGTCTAACTTTTTTATTTATTTTTGGTCATATGTATATTAACATGGAATATATACAAAACGGATGTACTTTACTTCCTATATATTATTATGTGTAGACTCTATCTGATTAGCAATGTAACAAAAAATATCTATATTTATTATTAGTCCGTTTAAATTAGGAGAAATTAAAGAAATTTTCCCTCAGCTATAAGACCTGTAAAAAGTGAAGCATTTGGGTTGTCTAAACTTGATTTTCACCTCTCGCGGTTCTAAAAAAAGGGTGGTTTTTGATAAATACATACATATATATGAATTTTAGCGCTTTTTCGCCTTTACTCTATTTTGAGGAAAAACTATGCATTTTGGTGAAAAATATCAGGAGAGCCAAGTTGTAGAGCATAAAATTTCACACAAATGTTGCCTCCACCTTTTTGTCCAAAATTCGCATACTTTCGCCGCTAGATGGCGCTAAAAAATATTTATACATATAGACTTCTGCGCCATTATATTTTCAGCCAAAATTATGCATTTTGGTGAAAAATATCAGGAGAGCAAAGTTGTAGAGCATAAAATTTCCTACAAATTTTATCTCTACTTCTTACGTTTTTTTTTTTCGAATTTCGCATAGTTTTGCCGCTAGAGGGCGCGAAAGAAAAATATATATGATCTTTCGCGCTCTCTAGCGGCGAAACTATGCGGAATTCGGACAAAAACGTAGAGACAGCTCTACAACTTTGCTTTCCTGATATGTTTCACCAAAATGCATAGTTTTTCCTCAAAATAGACAAAAAGCGAAAAAGCCCTAAAATTCATATAATATATGTACATATTTCTCAAAATGTTTAGACAACCCAAATGCTTCACTTTTTACAGGTCTCATGTGCGCTGTGGGAAAATTTATTTTATTTTTCCTAATTTGGAGGGACTAATAATATAGATATTTTACTCTCCTGATAATTTTCACCAAAATGCATGATTTTGACTGAAAATCGAAAAAAGGCGCAAAGATCTACATATATATTATATTCACTCCCTCTAGCGGGGAAGCTGTACGGAATAAGGAGAAAAACGCAGACACAAAATTTATAGGAAATTTTATGCTTTACAACTTTGCTTTCCTGATATTTTTTACCGAAATGCATAGTTTTTCCTCAAAATAGAAAAAGAGGCAGAAAAAGCTAAAATTCCTATATATATGTATATATTTCTCAAAAACCACCTTTTTTTAAAACTGTGGGGGGTGAAAATCATGTTTAGACAATCCAAATACTTCACTTTTTACAGGTCTCATAGCTATGGAATTTTTTCCATAAAACAGCGATTTTTGTACTAATTTGAAGGGACTATATGTTCTATTATATTAAAACTGCTATACATTTCAAACAGCGGTGAAAATTTTAAAACGTTTCTCGGGGTCTCTTTAAACATAACGATGACGTGGATCGGATTGGTATTGAAGAGACATGGAATATAATTTTTTCTAATAAGTTATTAAAAAGAAAAGAAAATACAACACCGTTCTTTTCGTTTTTGAAGGCTTGTGGAAATGAAGAGAATAAAGAATTATTCTCAAAACAGGTAGGTGGATAAAAGCAATCAATACTAAATGCTATTTAAAAAAATTTTTTGGTATACTTTCAATATTAGCAATTTGAGTTTGCCGTCCAGTTTAAGTGGTAGAGTAGCATTAGCTAAAGTTCGCCAGGACGTTAAAATTAATAAGGCAACAAAAAAAGAGTTGTTTTTCTTCACCTCGAGAATAATGATTACTCTTTCCTATATTTAATGGTAATATATTGAAAACTCATTGATTTTCAAATCTGATGAAGTTGGATGAACAGATTGAGAGTATGCTTTTGAATATTTTTACATCATAAACGTGCAATAGTGACTCGCAGCTGTTCCTGGAGGATGTCATTAAAAAATATAATGAAGAATGAGGGACCTAGATCACATCCCTATGGAACCTCATAATAGTATTCTCTCTTCAATGGCGCTAATGCCCAAACTGAGTCTTGGCCCCCCTTATCTTCCTCCCCCACACCTGCCGATCAAGAGCCACTCTCTTCCACATTCTAATGTAGGTTTTGTGCGTCTTGTGCCACCCATGGTTCTCGTGGTCTACCGTTTGGTCTTCCTCCTTGCATCCTTCTACTGTGAGCTCTTCTTGGCAGCTTGTTGTCTTTCATTTGTATTACTTTACCAGCCAATCAAAGTCTCTGTAGTCTAGCAAATTCTGAGATAGGGGCCTAATTAAGTAGTTGTTAGAGTTCATAATTGTATCGTATTTTCCATATCTTGTTTTTATTAAGTGGGCAAAAGATCTTTCTCAGAATGTTTATTGTTTTTTGTTGATATAAGAATCAGTCGCGTTTGGGATTATTCCTTAAATCGTTTTCTATTTCCTTTTGATAAGTTCTACAAAATGAGTTAATGACTTTTTTATTTTAATGCTAGATGTTTGGCAGTTCTCATAAATATTTAAACCATTTTTTTCATATCTTGATAATAAAGATTCTTTTGTCTTAATGTCTTTTACCATTTTTAAATTGAACCACGATAAGTAGAAGAAGTTGAGAAATATTATAAAAAATCTGAGGCCTTGTCTTCTAGTACATATACCGAATTCCAAGTTTCTGTATTGTTACCAATTTGCTTTACTTATTTTCTCCTATTTAACCCCCAACCCTTCAACGGAATAATCTCAAATTATAATATAGTTCCTGATGTCATTATAACATATACGTATACCAAATTTCAAGTGAATATCTCAATTTCATTTTATCTGTTAATAATCGAGTAGTGGTGGTGGGGGGGTTGAAAAATATTATAAAAGAATTTAAGGCCTTACCTTCTAGTACATACACCGAATTTCAAGTTTCTATACTCTTACCAGCTTGCCTTACTTATTTTCACTTATTTACCCCTATTTACCCCTCAACCCTTCAACGGAATAATACCAAAATATAATCTAATTCCTGCTGTCATTATAATATATACCTATACCAAATTTGAAGTGAATATCTCTATTTTATTTTATCAATCCCGTTAATAATTGAGGGGGTGTGGTGGAGGGATGGAAAATATTACAAAAAAATTTGAGGCCTTGACTTCCAGTACATACACCAAATTTCAAGTTTTTGTACTCTTACCCGCTTGCTTTACTTATTTCCTCCTATTTACCCCTATTTACCCCCAACCCTTCACCGGATATGTTCAAAATACAAACCAGTTTCAGATCCCGTTAAAATATATAAGTGTACAGAATTTCAAGTCAATATCTTAAACCGTTCCGGAGAGAACGTGCGAACAAGAAAGTTACAGACCAACAGACAGACATAAATTTTATTTCGCTCAAATTTAAAATCTCGACGTTTCATGACATTTGAAGAAAAAGAAATTTTTAAATTTTTTTCCGATTACTATACTTCCAATCCACTACGTGCATGTGGAAGTAATATGATTTCATGTTTTTTTTTTTATTCACTTATTTAACGTCGGTCTATTTCCGCTACCAAGGTCAATCATCACGCCAGGAGACAAGCTATCCCCAACCTGGAGTTTTATGCAGAATCTTTTCTCTATCGAAGAGTAGGGATTTTTTATTTACCTAACATTTAGTAGGCAAAAGACCGACTGGTTTACATTCCCTTAGAAGGATGGTATATCCACTATGCACCCTTCGCCTAAAGTTGCATATCTTTTACTTTTACGTTGATATACAAGCCATCAGAAAGTAGAGTGAGAACTCTCTATTTCCTGGAGAGGGTAAGCCATCCAAGTACTAACCGCGCTCCAAATTGCTTAACCTTGCGTATCGAAATACGAGTATAGCTAAGAGTCACCTACGCGCGCTCCATCTTTTTCTATCTTGTAAAGTATAAAAAGAATAATGGTTGTGCAAAATTTTACCTTGAGAAGTTTTCGAAATATTCAATAATTTATTCTCAGCTTTCAGAGGACTGTAGCTTCCTAAGGAAACATTTTTTGGACTATTTTTAAAGAAACGTTTTTTGTAGAAACCAGGCCGCTGAAAAAGTATTGCTATTATTTTTGGGATGCCATGTACACTGAAAATAGTAGTACTATTTATTGTAAACAACATAAATAGAAAAGATCTAATGTATATTGTCACTTTTTAATTAGGTTTTACAGAAGTTAATTATTTTACTTCTGCGTCAAATTGGCAATCACCTAGAGATAAAGGAATAGTTTCCAAGGGAGATCCCATTTCCAGGAACGCCTCTATTTTACTCCTTGTTAAGCTACGTTTAATTAGACCACTAGCTGTTACCTACATAAATTTATATGAATTTAGCTGCATACTGCAGAGCAGACTTTTTACTTTAGATATTAGGATTCCGGAACATATCTTACGGTCGTTAACTAGAGAAATCACATTTGACCTTTATGATAACAAAGGAATATAATTTCATTACGTTCGTTTCAAATATCTTTGTTTATAGAGAATCGGGAGAATATGAATGTAGTTATACAACATGAGTAGTTGAGAAAGGGGAATATTATATAGCAATATTTTATTTCATGTAAGTTTATATACAAAAATCGGTAAAGGTATTTACACAGAACTTCCCTCGTTATTTGTGCATGGCGGTCACACTAAAAAAATAATAATTACGAAATGACATTGAGAATAATAATCGGAATATAGTTATTGCTATAATTATAAAGAAAACTTGATAACTTTTGGTCAAAAAAATATACAGATTACTCATCGAACAGCAAAAGTTCAATACTAAATAGCAGCTGCCACATATGGCAGGCTTGCGCAAATACCTTTACAAATGTCCACCATGACTGAATTATTTCTTGGGATGACCACCCTGTACATTTTTCAATTAAAGTATAATAGGTGCATATGCCAGATATTATTGCCATCTGTCACATTTTCAATCCAGCATTCACGTAATGGAGTGGACGTATAGTGGTGGTTAAAAAATTTCGTTTTTTTGAAATTTTTCAAAAATGTTGGTAAAAAAATTTTCAAAATTTTTTCCTCTGAAATAGGTTTAAAATGTCCAACGTAGAAATTTTAAATTTGAGCAAAAAGGAAAGTTTCCGTCTATTCTATACTAGTGGTAAAAAAAGTTTAAAATTTAAAAATTACTGTTTTTTTAAATAGGTTTAAAATGTCATGAAACGTGAAACTTTTAAATTTGAGCAAAAAAAAGTTTCTATTCTAGTGTTAAATTTTTGCAATTTTTTTTCCGAAATTGGTTTGGAATGTCATGAAACGTGGAAATTTTAAATTTGAGCAAAAAAAATGTTTCGTCTATAGTAGTGATAAATAGATTAAAAATGTTTTCAATTTTTTTTTTTTTTCAAAAACATTTTTAAATTTGTTTGAATAGTTTTAGAATGCCATGGAAACGTGGATAGTTTAAATCTGAACAAAGAAAAAAAAATTCTATCATAGTGGTAACTTTTTTTAAAATAGTGAAAAAAATTTCAAATTTTTCTTTTAAATAGATTTAGAACGCTATGAAACGTGGAAATTTTAAATTTGAAGAAATTAAAAAAAATTCCATCTATTTTAGTGGTAAAAAAAATTTCAAAAATGTTGATAAAAAAAATTAAAAAAATTTTCCAAAAATTTTTTTTTGAATCAGGCTTAGAATGTCATGAAACGTGGAAATTTTAAATTTGAAGGAAGAAAAAAAATTTGTTTCATCTGTTTTAGTAGAAAAGAATTTTTCAAAAATGTTGGTAAAAAAAATGTCAAAAAAAAATATTTTTTTTAATTAGGCTTAGAATGCCATGAAACGTAGAAATGTTAAATTTGAGCAAAACAAATTTTTTTTCATCTTGGTAAAAAAATTTTCAAAAATGGTGAAAAAAACTTTCAAAAATTTTTTTTTCTGAAATGGGTTAAGCGTGTCATGAAACGTGGAAATTTTAAATTTGAGCAAAAAAAAATTTTTCATTATTTATTCCCTTTAGACGGTCCACCCTGTATATTTTCCAGTGAAATTTTTACCATTTCTTCGCTGAAGTAGCGTCAACTACCTACCAAATTTGACTGCTCTCCGTTAAGTACTTTTTTAGTAAATGCACCAACAGACAGACTGACGGAATTGAAAAACCGATATTTTCGTAATCTACGTGTTCTGAAACGTCAGAATCCGAAAAAATCTCGGAGGGTGATTTTTTCTCGAATACAATACTTCCCTTCGGTATGCGAGGGAAGTAAAAAGCAATTTTGGGCAAAAACTGAACTGCCGTCAAAAAATGGACACTAAATAAAATAATACTTCACCGCGGCTTGGGTAATTCAACCTTATTATTTAATATCGATATTTGGTACTAACCTGCAATTTACCCAGCGACACTGAAGTGTCCTTTCGTAATAAATAGTACCTGTTTCTATTTAAGGCAACAATTACAATTTTTTCAATTCTCTTTTCATCCTTTTTAGTATTCTTTTATGTTACTGCTACAAGGCAAAAGAAAATATCCGTCCTTTTGAATTATTACTCTTTACATCAGATAATATTATCAGAGAATCCTAATATCCACATGTACCTTTCATCTAAATCTGCAAAAGTCTTGCAGTAATGTCAGTCAATATTACTTCCACATCCACGTAGTGGATTGGAAGTATAGTAATCGTAAAAAAAATGTCTAAATTATTGTTGGTTGAAATAGGTTTAGAATGTCACGAAACGTGGAAATTTTTAATTTGAGCAAAAAAAATTTTTCCATCACCCACTTTATAAAAAAATTTCAAATTTTCAAAAAAAAAATTTTTTGTAGATTTTGAATGTCACGAAACGTAGAAATTTTAAATTTAAGCGAAAAGTTTTTTTTTTCCATTATCCAAACAGAGTAGCCCTTTAGACGGTCCACCCTGTATATTTTATAGCGAAAAATATTTTGAAGGTTTGAGAATTTGGAAAATGTTATAAGTAAAATAGATGATGGGAAAAAAAATTTTTTGCTCAAATTTAAATTTTCCAACTTTCATGACATTCTAAACATATTTAAAAAAAAATTGTATTGAAAATTTTGAACAGATTATTCTATTTTGAAAAATCTTTTACCACTGCAATAGCATAGATGGAAAAAACAATTTTCTTCAAATTTAAAATTTCCATGTTTCGTTACATTCTAAACCTATTTCAACAAAAAAATGTTTTGAAAGTAAAATCCCACACCACTATAGAGTAGATGATGGAAAAAGCTTATCAGAGTGTCTGTGTAGTAATAGGGCTAACTACATTGCGAATATTATTCTCATATGTCTTTTCTTAATTAGCAATTTTTTAGAGTGACCGTCCTATATGAATAAAGAGGGAAGTACTGTATTTACCGATTTTAAAATTTTTTAGATTTAGCTACTTTTTTGTGAATCCTGTTAGAATTGCTGCATTCTCCCTCTATTTATCCCATATTAATGCTCATTTTCTGCAGAACTTGTACGCAACAAAAAGTATTGTAGACAGTTTCGATATACCTTTTACCTTACTTTTTTAATAGTGTTGCGTGTTTTCCACATTTTAGGAAACACCCTGTATTAATCCGTGGGTTCTAAATAATTTCAACAAGAGATAAACATCACTAACACTTTATTTAACAATTTACTGACTATACAATACTTCAAATTCAAAATAACCTTTACACTTTGTTTACTTAATATTTAACCTCACTTTTCACTTTTCAACTTGTTCACTTTTATAAACTGCCTTCTTAATAAACTTCTTCCTCTGCGCCGGTAATCGCGCCTTATATACTCTGAAATTACCTCTAGATTAAACCAGAATCTTCCCCAACCACACTTTAGAAAAGTCCGTGGCTCCTTCTAGAAGCTTCCAGTCACTATTAGTAGGCATAGACGTATCATCTCCAGTTCCAAGGGGGTGTAATTTATAACACTGCCCCCTCCTTAAGCCTGATCGTCCCGGTCAGGCAATTTAGAATCATCGATGTATTTCGCCAGTCTGTCCAGATGGACGATCTTCATCCTGGACTTTTTGCTTCGTTGAGTCCGATAGACGACGTCATTAATTAGGGTAATAACAGTATACGGTCCATCCCAAGGCGGTTGAAGTTTCGGTGACCTTCCTTTCTTCCGCTGTGGGTTGTACAGCCAAACCAGGTCTCCTGCCTTGCACCCTTCTGAATTACCTTTCCGGTTGTATCGAGCATTCATTCGGTCACTGGCTGGTGATGACTCCGCTATATCGTTAGCCAACCTCTTGAAAGGAGCTCCGGCGTTCAACTTCTTCTTTTCACCCTTACTTCCAGTCTGTGGTCCCTTACTGGCTGCACAAATCTTGCATTTGAGGCACCAAGCCTCCACATTCTGACGACTTCTTATCCAATAAAATCGTTCTCGTATTTTCTTCAGGGTCTTGTTAACACCGAAGTGTCCATCGGATGTTCTATTGTGCACTTCCTGGAGCACCTGTGCTACTCGACACCTGGGAATCACTAGACGCATAACCACCGATTTTCCATCCGGGCTTTCCCATGCTCTCCGCAATAGCCCGTTCATCACTTTCAGTGAGTCCCACTGCACCCATAGTGCCGTCAATCCCACTCTTTTGCCTGAAACATCCTTCCATTTTGGACGAGTTCCCCTTTCTTTGGCTCTCAATATAGGCCCAATTTCCTCATCGTTGAGTTGCTCTTGTCTGAGCGCTTTATCTGTCCTGTCATCCGGCACCTCCACCTTGACAGTGTTGACTGCTCCCGTGACCTGTAGTTTCTCCTGGTGGTAGTACTTGCAATCTTCCTTGCACCTTCTTCCGGATGAAATATCAGCATCCTTCTTCTGGGTTTCGATTTATTTTCACATCCTGGTAGTAGTGGACTTCTCGGAATGCTTCGAAGCTGGGAAATCTTTACTTCTCTCGGGGTACCACGTTCCCTATCTGTCACAGTCTATCTGGTACCAGCTTCCTCTGATTTTCCCCTCAGCTTCACAGCATCTCCGGTCTTCACTCTCCAATCTCCTCCGTGGACATTCTAGTTGGATATGTCCTAGTTCTCCGCACCTGTAACATTTCATACGCCGTCCACTTAGCCTTCCACTACTTTTAGTCTCGTCAACCTTTCTAGCATTTCATTTTCACTTTCCTCGAGTTCCGATATCGACAGTCTCGCTTGATATGTCCCATCCTGCCGCAGTTGTAGCATTTAATACCTCCACTTGGCCTTTCTCTAATTTGTTGTTTTTCCTGTCTTTTTGGAGGATTCGATGTAGCCAGTAATTGACTGATCATTTTATTCGTTTTGAGAATCGCGTTCAAGATAGGGTTTTGGTCTCTCTCTTCTGGCTGTGATTCTTCAAGCGTCATAGCCCGCACTCTTGACTTTGGAGTATCCCTATAGACGGCTTCTACCTCTAGTGCATGCACCAAGGCTTCACTACTACTTTTCTTCTCCAACCACACTCTAGAAAAGTCCATGGCTCCTTCTAGAAGCTTCCAGTCACTATTAGTAGGCATAGGCGTATCATCTCCAGTTCCAAGGGGGTGTAATTCATAACAATAGCATTATTGAAAAGTCGAGACATTTCTTTAGTTTAGTTTCATAATATTTGATGTATCAAATGACTCTATTGGCGGCCGTCCAGAAAATATCTTCAATTCACACTATTTTCAGTTCAGAAATTGTAAGTTTACTGATAGGGCCCAGTGAAAGAAGAACTTACCAACTCACTCACCAGAAAATATCAGCAGCTGAAATATTATTTCCTATTTTTAGTGAATTTTATTTGACTCATTTTAGTCTTAAATTTTCGACAAAATATTCCGTATTTAATTAAAAGATGTATCCCTTTTAAAATCATATTCACTCAAACACTTGCCATTACGTGCCCAGTGTAACACTTAAATCCGTATTTAGAGAGTAAAATAAATAGTCTACGTTGTCGATAAACATCGTTTATTTTATTATCTGGATAATACGTCATTATTCCAAATTTCAAGGCTCTCTAAGTACACGAGAAGTTGGTTAAAAATAATTTACAAAATTTTACGCAAACAAACAAGTAAATAGGAAATGAAAGAAATGAAAGTATATGGAAACCACTAAAGTGTACCTTATATTGTAGGTAATATCACTGTTTAGAATTTTATTGGTAAAATTCTCGAGGTTGCCTTGTAATATAAAATAAAGTGTAAAAAGTTATGTTTGTGTTTGTGAAAAAATTGTTTTCAGTTATTGCCCTCTTAGAGAAAAGATATCGAAAGAGTATCTGAATAGGAAAGAATTATAATAATACTTTATTTTACAAAATGGGTTATTTATGTATAAAATGAAAAAATGCAAAGAACCCCGCAGAATCTTTATGGGAAATAACTTTCCGTCGAACTCTTTGAAACTCTGGATTCTGGTAGTTCTTGATGTGTAGAGCAAAAGTTCTCAAGGGCACTAATTCCTAAAAACTTATGGTTTTGAGGTATATCCTTCTCTGTATACTTAATATGGTAGGTATAATATATATTAATTCATATATGAAGTTCTCACTAGAAGTGAGAAAGGTAAGGTAACGTAATTTTCAAAGAATGTATGCAGTAATGATGATGATAATAATAGCCTGAATATTAAATTGTCCTTGGCAGATGGTCTAACCATATATCAAATCCTAGAGATTAACTTACAAAGAATAACGAAGCATTAATCAAAAATACATTAAGAGAGATATTTTCTTACTGGTAAAAACTTTTAGTCTGATATTGTCGACTGCGAATTATTTGCCTTAGTTTTAGACAAGTTCTGTAGGTATCTGATTTTATAATATAAGTTATTTAAATGAAATTCAACTGAAAATCGATATTCTGAACCTGAAATTTAATTATGTTTTAGAATATTGGATCTATACTTTTCAACGGACCTTAAAATTTTTTGCAATGGTTCTTAATTCGACCGGTATATTAATGGAGTAAAAAAGGGACATTGATGTGAATAGTTTTGTAACAGCAATATTACGATTTCATATCTTCTGGGATATCACCCGGAGTATGTATCAGAGTTTTGAACTTCCAAAGCCTGTTTTGTTTTTTTATGAACAATTTTGTTTTTTGAACAGCGTTTTTTAGGTAAAATGGAAAATATTTCCGGTTCTAGAGGTTCTATAGGGACAAACAAGAACCTTGCCAATTAAAATTCCAACAAATCTGCATTGGTTTTGGATCATTTGAGTACGTACATAACCTACAAAATGGAATAAACTGGATAAAAATCTTTTTTTTTCCATTTTAACGCCCAAGGACGTCAAGAGTTCCAATTGACATCGCACTTTAAAAAAATGTGCCTTTTGCTAAAAACAAGACACCCTAAAATATTAGTGCCCACATATTGAACCTTGTGGACACAAATGAATTTGGTATCTGAAATTTGAATTGCCCGCCATTTTGTGCCATTAAGTCTAAAAAGAATAATTCTTTTTTCAAAATGTAGTTCCGGAAGACAGCTTTCTGATGACATTAAAAAAAATATTTTGATATCATTTTGGGCACTTTTTTGGGATTTATTTTTAAACCAAATGAAAACAAGTAGATTTTCTCTGGCATTTTGAAAACATTTTTTAAAATATGTATCATAAAAGAAAAAAAATTGCGAGAACTTTAATTTAAAAAAACTTCGTCTGAACTCGAGATAATAATAATAATAATAATAATAATAATAATAATAATAATAATAATAATAATAATAATAAAGCTATTAAGTACCAAAATCTGGCAATTGAGGTAAAACGTCTGTGGAAACTACGCGAAATTAAAATTATACCAGTGATCATTTCTGTTGATGGAGTTTGTTCAAAACACCTGGAGCCAAACTTGGCTAAACTAGAGCTTCCTAGTGGCCTTATAACACTCATACAGAAGGCTGTTATTCTACAAACCTGCCACCTAGTAAGGAAGTTTCTATCGACGTAACAGAAGCTGGATAGGGTGAATTCCCTCTCAGCTGATGAAAGTAACCGGCAAGCATACCGAGAAAAAATGAAATAATAATAATAATAATAATAATAATAATAATAATAATAATAATAATAATAATAATAATAATGATAATAATAATAATAATCCTAAGACATCTGGATGCCGGAGAGACCTACACGTACTTGGGTGTGCAACAACATCACATCCAGGACGTAAAACAAATTAAGGACACTCTCCGTGGCAAGTACAGACACCGACTTCGAAAGATTTGGTCTTCCGAACTTTCGGGAAAGAACAAGGTGTCTGCAACTAATATACTTGCCGTTCCGATTCTGCTCTACTCCTTTGGAGTAGTCAAGTGGACAGTAGACGAGCTGCGTCAATTGGATAGGGATACCCGCAAGATGATGCATATTCACAGAAGCATTCATCCTAGATCGTCCGTTCCTCGGGTGTACCTCTCACGTCAACGGGGGGGGCAGAGGACTCTTGAGCCTGGAGTGCATGCATCGCAGAGTAGCGCTGAGTATGGCATGTAACATCTTGAGGAGCTCAGATCCACTCCTGCGGTTAGTGAGAGATCATGAAACCGTAGGAGTGGGCGGATTTTTATTTAAGGCAGCACGCAGGGCCGCAGATGATCTCGGTCTCGTTTTCGACTTCAGGCGAAGAGGCAGGCGAGGTGCTGATGCACAGTCAGTAACTGAGCTTCCGCCAAATCGCCTGAAAACCCAAATTAAAGCTGCCGAGCAGAGAAATCTGTTCAGGCAGCACGTCGATAGACCCATGCATGGAGTGTTCTACAACAACATAGAGACACTGGGTTTATCGACAAAGCTGACCTTCTCATTCCTGAGGTCAGCAGGGCTAAAGTCGGAGACTGAGGGATTCATTGTCGCCTGCCAAGATGGTGTTATTAACACCTTGGTCTACCGCAGTCGTGTTATGGGTGTAGAGGTCCCCGACCTAAATTGTAGGACCTGCCATCAGGCGCCGGAGTCGCTCATGCATTTACTATCTGCATGTCCGATTTATGCGACTTCGGCCTACATCCACAGACATAACGCGGCTTTACGAGTGCTGTATTACCATCTTCGGCACTCGTACGAGGTAGACCAAACACCAGTGCTGCCTTATGTTCCCGGAGAGATCGAGTCCGTTGTCGAGAACGAGAAGTGCCGAATTTATTGGAACTACTCGTTCCCGACCGTCAGGCTGATTCAAGCCAACAAGCCTGACATAGCCCTCCTCGACCACCAGACCAAGGTGATGTATGTCATCGAGTTCTCGGCACCTGCCGAGACAAACATCACCTTGAAGGAGGAGGAGAAACGGACCAAATACCGAGATCTCCGGTATGAGCTCCGAGCGCTATACCCAGACTACTCGGTCAAGATGGTCGTCCTGATAATCGGCGTTCTCGGTGGGATGAGGCCTACGCTGCTCTCAGCATTAAAGACCATACCGGCCTGCCAAAAATCAGCCGAGTGGTTGGCAGGCCAAATGCAGAAGGCAGTCATCTTAGGTTCCCTGCGTCTACTTAGGGCACACGATTCTGGAATCTACAACCACTAACCCTGCGGGATGTGGGGAGTGGTTGTAGATAATTCGCTGGCGCTTCCCCTGTGAGAATATCGGAGACACGGGAGAACTGTCCAGCATCGCTAACGCGAAAAAAAAAAAAAAATAATAATAATAATAATAATAAAACGTCTAACTTTTAACATTTTGGCCAATTGCTGATTATTTTCTGATAAATATTTTTCAAAAATGGCTTTCAAAATGGTAGAGAAAATCTATTAGTTTTCATTTGGTTTTTAAATAAATGCCATAAAAGTGACCAAAATGATATTAAAACAATGTTTTCAATATCATCGGAAAGCTGAAGTTCAGGTCTACATTTTGAAAAAAAAATCTACGTTGGACCTAATGGCACAATATGGTAGGCAACTCAAATTTCAGATAACAAATTCATTTGTGTCCACAAAGTTCAACATTTGGGCACCAACATTTCAGGGTGTTTTGCTTTCAACAAAAGGTATATTTTGTGAAGCCGATCGGAACTCTTGACGTCTCTGGGCATTAAAATTTAAAAAAACTCTTTTTATCCAGTTTATTCTATTTTGTACGTTATGTACGTACTCAAATGACCCAACAAGTTCAAAACTCAGATATATACTCCTGGTGATACCCCAAGACTTATGAAGTCATAATATTGCTGTTACAAGACTATGTATATCATATCATGGTTTGTTTTTTTTTTACTGCACTATACAGGGTGTCCCGAATTGCATAGGCCAAACTTCACTAAGCAATACAACTTTTCAAAATAAGAAAAAAGTTCCTATAAACATGGGTCGGGAAGTAATTAGTTTCCGAGATACAGGGTGTTCAAGTAATTCTCTTGAAAATGTTTTTTATGAAACGTCTAAAGATAAACAAATGATAATTTACACAGGAATTTAACTTTTTATGACAACTATGTACAAAAATCATTCAGGAGCGGGTGAAACTGGAGGGGGCCTAGGGCATAATTTAGCCCCAACTTTATTGTGTGACGCTTTTAAATTAATTTATGAGCAGAACTGAAAAATTTGAAGTTTTCTACGCAAAAAAGTCTGTCGTGTTTTTTCTCTAAAATTATCAGTTTTTGAGTAAATCTTATCTGAACTTTATTCGGGAATAATTTTTTATCAATAATTTTAGCAGAACAGGAAAAACAATGACAGCAAAACAAAATTTGATTACATTATTTTTTATTAGACAACAATGAATTAGATTAAACCAAGGTAAATTTCAAATTACAAGAGTTGTTCAAAGTGAATTCCTCCAGCTTCAACACATTTCTGACATCTGCACCGTACAGAGTGTGTAGCTTTACAAATGAAATCAGGATTACCCGCAAATTTTCACATTCTTCGAGAATTCTTTCCATTAACTCTTCTCTCGTGTTTACAGGGATTGCGTAGACTTTGTCCTTTAAATAGCCCCAGAAAAAAATCAACTGGAGTTAAATCTGGTGAATGGGGTGGCCAGGCCCTTGCACCTAATCGACCGATCCACCGTTCAGGATAACTATTGTTTACCCACAAACGGTTCTCAACAGCAAAATGTGCAGGAGCTCCGTCCATTTGAAACCAGCATTCATTTCTTAAATTAAGAGGAATATCTTCGAGATATTGAAAAAAGTGGTTATTTAAAATATCATTAAATAATGGTCCATTTAAACGGGGAGGAAGGATGTGGGGCCCACAAAAAGTCTCGTTTATAACATCACGCCATACATTAACGCTAAACTCCTGTTGAAATGCCCTAGGGCGAATTATATGAGGATTCTGATGAGCCCAGATTCTTAAATTATTAAAATTAACCAATCCATTATGGTTAAAGGTAGCTTCATCACTCCAAATAATTTTACTTCCGAAATCGCGATCTTGTTCCATTTATAAACCAGTAACAAAAATTGATGCGCCTTTCGGGATCACCTGGTTGAAGGCTTTGGACTGGCTGCATTTGAAAACTTTTTCTGTGGTCTTTTTTCAGAATCCGAAAATCTTTGTTTTTGGAAACATCCACAGCTTGCGCACTCAGCTGTTGGGCCGTTCTTCTGATACTTAATTTATTATTATTTTTAAATTTGGTCAAAATTATGTTTTTAAATCGCCCATTTCGCTGTTCTTCATTTCTTGGACCTCTTTTGAGTCCAACATTTCTAAATTCTAGGTGGGTTCGAATAAAAACATCTTTAGATGGTTTCCTTATTAGGAAATCTTCTGCGATATTCGCGTACCGCGGCATTCGCGTTTCCATTACAATATCCATAAATAAAATGAATATCCGCGTACTCCACATTACTAAACATGACCATTTTTTACTTTTCAATAGAACACTTTTTCCAAAAGGAAATAATAAAACTACAGAACAATGAACTACAGAAAATCAAAAAAGAACAATGTCATTATTGCCATTCTGGCATTGCATGCTAGATTATTTTTCATTTGTTACAAACATTACAATCACGGCACACTCCTTTATACCAGGAATGCTGGTAATAATGGTTACTAATTAATAAAGTTCAGGTAAGATTTACTCAAAAACTGATAATTTTAGAGAAAAAAACACAAGAGTTTTTTTGTGCAGAAAACTTAAAATTTTTAAGTTTTAAGATTTTATAATACCAACTCATAGAGAGTACGTCTCAATATGTCGAAATAAGGATAGTTTCAATTGAACTACTAAATTGATACTTCGATGTTCTATGTTGCGAACATTGTGACAGGCAGATAGGCACTCGATACAAGAGCATTGCTAGAGAATATAAAATTGATATGGAAATGTGGTATGCACAATATGAAAGACAATAAAGTGAATGGCGCTATATTAGAGTCAAACGTTATTCAAATATATATTCACAGTCGCAACTACAGCTTTTTATTAATTTTAGTTCCTACTACTTTTATTATTTTGATTAATGTTTTAGCATATAAATTTATATGTCTGAACTTTATCGTGTTTAGAACAGAACAAACATATTGCCATAAGATACTAGTAATTTTTATTTTAACTCTTACAAGAGAACACAAATAACCATAAACATATTTTTCTATACTAATAGATATTGGATGATAATAAAAGCTATATGCACACTGCGTACAATACAACTCTTAGAATCTTGTTATCTTGTATTTAAACTATCATGGTCAATGAACCTAAAAACAAATAAAACAGAAGCACATACCAAAATACCAGTTATAACAATTTACATTGATATGTGTGTTTCAATATCTATGTTTCGTCAGTGTGACTTGTTTTAATGCTTATTATAAACTGAGAAATATCCTAGCAAGTGTGCCTTTAATAATTGCCAATGGTTTACCTAAACCAATAACTATTATATTTTGGAAGGTATATTGCAAGGTGAAATAACGTCACAATTTTTAAAAACTTCCTACTTATTATCTCTGTTTTAATTAGGAAAGAACTTAACTAAATGTTTGTCTAGTATAACAACATAAAGATAAAAATATTAGTTCCAAATGATTGAAATTTTAGTGCTAGATATTTTAAAATATTGAAAATGATGTGCTAATGCAAAATGTGGCAGATGGCTTTCCTGCAACTTCTCAGCTGGCTGCTGAGGAAGCTATGAAAGAGTAGCAACCGGTTAGCCCAGGGCTGATCGAGGGTCACTCGGTGGCAAGAAGAGTTATATATCTTTTTTTTGAAGAATTATTTGATTGTCAAATTAACCAAACAAAACTTTAATAAACTACAAAGAATTTGTACGCCAGCGTATTCAGTACATAACACTCTTGCAAACTTTATCATGGGGAGAAAACAATCAAAATCAAATATAAAACAAATAATATATTAATATAAGCAAACATTTTACAACACTTTACAAATGATTAAAAATATTTATGGTGAAATTTGATTTAATTAGTTAACAGACAAAAATTAAATTAAAAATATCGGTAAAGGTATTTACACAGAATTCCCCTTTTTATTTCGGCATGGCGGTCACTCTAAAAAATTAATAATTACGAAATGCCATTGAAAATAATCGGAATATAGTTATCACCATTATTACAAAAAAAACCTGATAAGTTTTGGTCAAAAAAATATACAGAGTGCTCATCCAACAGCAAAAGTTCAATACTAAATAACAAGTGCCAAATATGGAAGGCTTGCGCATATACCTTTACAAATGTCCATCATGACTGAATTATTTCTTGGGATGACCACCCTGTACGTTTTCAATAAAAGTATAATAGGTGCACATGCCAAATATTATTTCGATCTATCACATTTTCAGTTCCAGATTCACGTAATGGAGTGGAAGTATTAGTAGTGGTTAAAAAATTTCATTTTTTTTTGAAGTTTTTCAAAAATGTTGGTAAAAAAATTTTCAAAATGTTTTTTTTTCTGAAATAGGTTTAGAATGTTATGATGAAACGTGAAAATTTAAAATTTGAGCAATAAGGAAAGTTTCCTTCTATCCTATAGTAGTGGTGTAGCACCGCATCCCCTAATAGTTCCGGAGCGCCCCGTACTCACCCTCTCGGCGGCGCCACCAGTGAGTCGACGCCGCGCCTACAGCCACTTCAGCCGGTCCCCACCCTCTGACGTCACCACCGACGCTCGCTGCCAGAGATAAAACCGGAGCGGCGAGTCCAGATAGATCACTAAGAGAAAGTTTCATAACAGCAGGAGTGACACAACTCGTGACTGAATGATTATCAAAAAACTTTAAGTCAAAGTGTATGCTGCTACAGAATTGGCTACAGAAAATGGCCAATTCTGCTACCAGCCAGCTAATAAAAGTAATATCCCCTCTCAAGTCTCAATTAACATATTACCATACTATAAACTAAAAATTACTAAGAATTTGGGTCTGCGCTGTTCTATGCAACCCACAATACTTCCTGCAGTATATTTGGTTTAACCAATAATTAAGAAATATGTGCTGTGAAATAGATATATTTACTAAGCGATCGAAGCCCCTGTGTTCTACGAGAGCTGTTAGCAAAAACTGAAATACAAAAAGAGGTAAATGGATGAAACATGAAAATATAATAAATGTGTACATTCCTAAATTTAAACAGATTACCTACGATAATTTAATGTCTGATGTTTTAGTTACTAGAGTATGACAAATACCTGTACATATTTCTCAAAAATTCATTTTGTTTAATAGAATTTAATAAAATTACTTAAAGTAGCCAGATGTACGCAACACACCCTTCTCCTCCGGAAGAAATATTTTAGCTTACTGAAATATTTCTTTATCAGCTGTGATCCAAAAAAAAATTAAGTAGCAAAATGTCTAACTGAATTGTACTAACATCAAACTGTACTAAAATAAACTGTACTAAACTAAAATTGAAAACCTTATGAATGCGCGAAATTTATCTCACCGTAGTGCTAAAGTGAAATGGTAAACACCCCGCATACGTGGCCAAAAAATAAATAATTAAAAAAATTATTTACTATATGTCCCAACTTAATGGTGACAAACTCACAAAGTCCAACTTCTAAAAAGAAAATATTGGAAACTAACCTGTATGCCCATAGACTAGAGCCACGCATTATATAACCACGTGTAAAAAAAAATATTTACAACTACGAGTTAAGTGTTTGTTAAAATTCACAACGAATTAAAGTATTCAACTACGAGATAAAAATTACAACAACGCATTCAAAACTATTTTGGACTAAGCGCCCGGACTATTATCCAATTGATGAAAAGTGAAAATTAAAACTGAAAATTTGTATATGCTTCATGAAATTTCTCCAAAGTATCAATAAATATGTAGTCAATCTAAAATTTCTTAACATCGCCAAACTCGAAATTTCGCAGATAAAATTTAAAATAAAATATTTACACAAGTGTAATTGGATATGCATCGATCCAAACACACCAAGTTGCGAAACCAAACTAAACTAAAAAGGCAGAACTGTGTCTGTCTATGTGTGTCTTCACGCGAAATTAATCGGTAGTGTGAAGTCACCTTAACCCAAAAGTTTGACGATTTTTTTTTAAAGCAGATATTTGGTGCTGAGTATCGCTTTGTAATGCGGCTAAGTTGGAAGTTACGCTTTTTAAGTGGCCCTATTTAAAGAACCTCCACCCTACCACCCTATATAATCTCTGCGACAAAAATAAAAAAAAAACAATTTAAAATTCTTGCATTTATCAAGAAGTATCACAGTAGATGCATGAAGTATGAAAAACAAATTATGTCGCTAAGTTTTCGTGCGATGTTATGCACTTTTGAGTGCTTGACTCAAAAATTGAATAAACAGAACTAAACCTAAAAGTTATTAAAATTAAATGATCGGCCAATCAAACTAAATCTATTTAACCCTAACTAACTAACACTAAGTAACAATATTACTAAGGTATTTTACTAACATGACTTTTACCCTAACTGACTGTTATGGTAGCGTCTAAATATTTTCTGAATACTGCGACGCTCTACCGCAACTTATCTCACTATACTATACCTAACTATACCTAACTAAACCAAGGTTAGACCTACACATGGTTCTAGAAACATTAAAGATCCGCGGTTCAGAGGTTTGGTTGCAAATCAACCCTCTCGTTAACACAAAAAAAGCATTAAATTAGTACTAAAGCACTATAACTCAATTGAAAATGCGGTTTGAAAAATTTTCATTAATTTTTCAATGTTGAAACCGCAAACTAAATCTGCCAAAGTCATTGTCCTACTTGACCTGACCTGACTAAAAATAGAGACGTCCTTCGAACTAAGCGTCGACACGGCGCTCTTACTGAACTGGACTAACGAGATTGTGCCCGTCTTAAATTAAATTTATTTTAATGTTCTGTAAAATAAACTTATTTTATTCCATTTCCTCTCAAAGGAAATTTTAGAATATGTTTGGCGTCCCTAAACAAACCTGACTGAAATTTTTGTTTACGTACTCTCACGTATGATTAAACAACTCAAACCAAACTGAACCTAACTTTCGAGACTGAGCCCGAACTAAACTAAATTTAAACTGTGCCCCCAGATTAAATTTATTATATTCCATTTTCTAAAATAGAAAATTTTGAAATATTTTATGCTTGGCGTCCCAACGCATATTTTTTTTTTTTTATACTTGGCGTCCCAAAGCATACCTGACCTAACTAAACTAAAATGTTCTGTCTGATTATACTCCGTGGCATAATCGGACTTACGGGCAAACTTTACTAGACCTGACTAAACTGTAATTTTTGGGCAAACTAAACTAACTGAACTTCAATGAACTTAATAAGGAACTAAGTTGTACTAAACTTACTGAACTAAAAATTAATCTTTAAGGACGTGCACTGAATTCAACATTTTTACAAAGCACTAAAAGCATGTCAGAGCTTATGGTTCTAGACCTCGTGCAAGCTGGCGTTCGAGCCCAAATAAGGCTTGAGCTTCGATACATGCCAATTCTGCTACCAGCCAGCTAATAAAAGTGATATCCCCTCTCAAGTAACCTCTCAATTAACATATTACCATACTATAAACTAAAAATTACTAAGAATTTGGGTCTGCGTTGTTATATGCAACCCACAATACTTCCTGCAGTATATTTGGTTTAACCAATAATTAAGAAATATGTGCTGTGAAATAGATATATTTACTAAGCGATCGAAGCCCCTGTGTTCTACGAGAGCTGTTAGCAAAAACTGAAATTCAAAAAGAGGTAAATGGATGAAACATGAAAATATAATAAATGTGTACATTCCTAAATTTAAACAGATTACCTACGATAATTTAATGTCTGATGTTTTAGTTACTAGAGTATGACAAATACCTGTACATATTTCTCAAAAATTCATTTTGTTTAATAGAATTTAATAAAATTGCTTAAAGTAGCCAGATGTACGCAACAAACGGCAGTTCAATCTCGAGCTCGCTTACCTGCCTCTTCTGGTTCCTAGGTGTGGAACTTTAGAGTAGAGTAGTGCTTCTCTTGAGCGGCCTTACTTTGCTCCTACGCTTCCTAGGTGTGGAACATTGGAGCTTACATAAGCACCCTCAAGAGCGCTCCCACTGGCCTCTGCCGCTTCCCTTGCGAGGAACGCTAGAGTCCCAGTCGCTTCTCTCGGGAGTTATCTCACTTGCCTCCTACGCTTCCTAGGTGTGGAACATTGGAACACGTGGGTGTACTCTCGGAGCCGCCTATTGGCTACTCCTGCTTCCTAGAGGAACATTGGAGCTCAGAAAGCATCCCCTCGAGAGGAAGAGTATATCCTTAGCGGAACTATATCAATACTACAACTGTTATAGAAACTTATACTGGTGCTGTAAATAAAGGACTTAAGCCACACCAAACGTCTTTCTCTGGGCCTAAACCCACGACCCCTTACACTTCTGTGTAACAGTGGCAATTTTAAAAAAAATATGTTTAGAAAGCCATGAAACGTGAAAATTTTAAATTTGAGCAAAGAAAAAAAATGTCCATCTATTTTAGTGGTTAAAACATTTTTCAAAAATGTTGGTGAAAAATATTCTCAATTTTTTTTTTTCTGAAATAGGTTTAGAATGTCATGAAACGTGAAAATTGTAAATTTGAGCAAAAAAAAATCTTTCATCTATTCAATAGTAAGTGGTGATAAATAGATTTAAAATGTTTTCAAAATTTTTTTAAATATTAAAAAAAATTAAATTTGTTTGAATAGGTTTAGAATGCCATGGAAACGTGGAAACTTTAAATTTGAACAAAGAAAAAAAACTTTCCATCTATTTTAGTGGTAAAATTTTTTCAAAAATAATTTTTTTTTAAATAGGTTTAGAAAGCAATGAAACGTGGAAATTTTAAATTTGAACAAAGAAACAAAAATTTCCATCTAATTTAGTGGTACAAAATTTTTCAAATTTTTTTTTAAATAAGTTTAGAATGCCATGAAACGTAGAAATTTTAAAATTGAACAAAGGAAAAAATGTTATTTCATCAATTTTAGTGGTAAAAAAATTTTCAAAAATGCTGCTGAAAAAAAATATTCACATTTTTTTTCTGAAATAGGTTTAGCGTGCCATGAAACGTGGAAGTTTTAAATGTGTGCAAAAAAATATTTTTTTTTTCATTATTTATTCCCTTTAGACGCCATCCAATGCAAAGAACCAGTTGATAATAGAAAAAAAATTAAAATTGTGAGAAAAAGGAAATACAAGAAATCTACAAAAAACTATGGTGACGAAGGTCACTGCAAAACCAAACTATTAGCAATTTAACAAATAGCCTGAGTATTGATAAAATTTTAGTTCTGAAAATATATGAATGAGCTACTGATTAATACAATAAATGAAATGAATAAATGAGAAAACGCTACTGTCATGAAATTTTAGCCGTTCACAAAATGGCTAACACTGGTTATGACCAGAAATTTGAATGATAACAAAGTTAGCACAACTGAATTAGAGAGAAAATATCTGAATTACCATCTGAAAAAAACTAATACTGCAACAAATATAGCAAAAAAATTATGGGTTTAGTCTCCCGAAAAATGAACTAATAAAAAATTATCTTTTAACCTCTTGTACTAACACGATGTTAATTAAATGTGACAAAACGACGAGGTTTCGACCCTTAATTAGATGAACTTGTCTACACACGATTAAGAAACAAAGATTCTAATTTATCCCCTTGAATAATTTCCGAGTTTAATCATCGTCCACAATAATTTAAATAATGACAAAACACCACGGCATTGTATCTCAAGCGACCACAAAATACAAAATTGCTACGATAATTAATGAGTTAACAAGGATACATGCGTCCAATGGACACGGAAATCGCACAAGCACGTGCGTCAATAAAAATTAATTATTACACGGAATATCCTTTAATTCCCAAAAGTTACTATACAGCAACGATAACTCAATAACATGACATCATTTAACAATCAAATATATTCAAAATACCAGAGGATTACAGAAATAAACGTGAAAATCCGTTAAAGAATAAGTAAACGAACTTAACTCACCAGCGTCGAAAGCGAAAAGTCCAAGAGCATGGATATTTAAAATGGCCTCAGTAATGTTTCTACCGCGTATGCGCACTTGTTGACTTCTCGTTGGCAAGTACCACGGGTAATTCAAATTTATCCAGCACGGATGCTTCGACTAAAAAAAATTTTTTTCGTTGCATTCCAAATGTTTAGGGAAAATAGTATTCACTTAAAAAAATATTTAAAGACCTCACAACTTCGACATGGACTACCCTTTAGTTGGAATTCAATTTCAAATCATCCGCTATTAGAAACAAAAACTAAACCTTCCAAGGATTTTGCACTAGCTGAAAATGAATTTGTGCAATACTTTATGGACTCGTGTAGAAATGAAAGGATTACTAAAAGTAGCCAAATAATTGATCATCTCACAAAAATCTTCAAATATAACGTGAACGCTGTCTGTGCAAATTAAATCCTAGCTGAGGTTTATGATGAATGAAATACAAACTTCAAAAATCAATACGTTTTAAAAACATTCCCAACCATCCCGTAACATTTGTACAAAGTCCTTCCAGCTAATTGCGATTTAGAACATGTAAGTTAAGTGTCTACTATCTCATTTCTCTTCTCGGCCAGAGACGACTTTATCTCCTCACAAAATTCACACGTATTTGATACAATGAAACTAAAGAGAGTAAAAAATACATAAAGTTGTTCCGTTCCACTACGTGCTTTGATTTCTCCAAGCATTTTTCGTTTGTAGCTGTAAATAACTCGAAACTATGAAAACAGGTAATGTAAGAGGCTGGCAGTGCTAGAGGTGGATATTGTTCAATAATACGTAGCCAGATTCAACAATTCTTTAAAAAATGTGTTTGATAATGTCTGAAAATATCTTTACATTTATGGATAATTTAATGTATAGGAGCAGGATTAGCGTGGATCTTTATTATATAATAGATATAAGTATCATTTTTCAATAATTCATAACGTCTTTACGGACTTTTGTTATTCTTACTTATTCTAGTTGATCACCTCTTAACTTAACATCGAGAAAGAGGAACTTTAACATTGTTTAAAATAAATCTATCAAGTATATCATACAGGACCGCTCCCTAGTTGTTTATCTTTCCTTACCACATCTGATACACAGGGTAAGTCGGAAGGAAAGTAGTAAACTTAGGGAGCATATACTGCGCAAGTGTACTACTATGCTATATATCCAATAGTTGTAATCCGAATTTTATTTGGTTTCGAATTACATCGTCTTAATAACAAAGGTCAAAAAAGTTGAATTTTACAAAAATCTACAAGTTATCAAATATGTCTCCGTGGACCTACAAACATTTTATGGTTTGTTTATGAACGAGCATATTGCTCTCCCGGGTTCATTTTGACGTTCCTTTCTCTCAGCTGACGCATTCAAAACACGAAGAATAAATGCATATCGATTGTCCACTTTAAAATACTTTTTACCAGTCCCTACAAAGAGAAGTCTAACGGTGCGAGATCCGGAGACCTTGTCGGCCAGATAATAGGACCATCCTCCTGGAAACTTTATATTTAAATGCTGTGTAACCAGATTGGTAGAGTGTGAAGAGGCTATGGCGTGCTAGTAATGCATAGCATTTCTTATGCCTAAAGGAGGAGGAGTTAATGTAAATAGACGACTAAATTAATATATAAATGAATCTAATAACAAATGAAAATTATTTTGCAAAATAACAAGTAATTTTCTCCTTAAAGAACCAATAAACGATACCACACTATATTAACTGAAAACGATGTTGAAAATTGATCTCTAGCATTGCATAGTATGTATTCTCATCAGACGATCGATCAGAGTAACGGGTATTGTTAATGTCATAACGAGTGAATTCAGCTTTATTGATAAAAACCGCTGTCTAGGGAATCACTACTTACCTCCTCCAGATTTTCCATCCAAGTCTTTTTAAAGGAAAACTTTTTGACTATATTTGCACTCTAGTATGTGGAAATAATAAAATTTTAGTAATATTTGATGCAGACTTCATAAAACAATTAGAGGCGTTGCGTTGATTTCTAGCACATACGCCAAGAATGAAATTTGTGGATTTTTATTAGCTTGATCTATTTATTTTCTCTAATTACACCCCTCCCCCACCCCTTCAATGCAATAATCTTAATCAGATATCATTACAATACATACGTGTACCAAATTTTAAGTGAATATCTCAATTTCATTTTATCAACCCTTTTAATTAAATGGAACTGATGGCAGGGTTGAAATATATTATAAAGAAATCTGAGGCCTTGGCTTCTAGTATATACACCAAATCCCAAGTTTCTGTACTCTTTCCAGCTTGCTTTATTTATTTTCCCATATTTACCCCTATTTAATCCCAATCCTTTAACAGAATTATCTCAAAATGTAATCCAATTATAGATGTCGTTATAATAGATACATGTACCAAATTTCAAGTGAAAATCTCAATTTCATTTTATCAACCCCTTTAATTTGGTGGGGGAGGCCTTGGCTTCTAGTATATACTCCAAATTCCAAGTTTCTGTACTTTTACCAGGTTGTTTTACTGATAGTTCCAGGTGTCGTTATATAGTATATACTTGTACCCAAGTGAATATCTCAATTTTATTTTATCAACCCCCCTAATAATGGAGTGGGGATGGTACGGGGGGGATGAAAATCTTATAAAAAAATCTGAGGCCTTGGCTTCTAGTGTATACAACAAATTCCAAATTGTTGTACTCTTACCAGCTTGCTTTACTTACTTTCCCCTTTTTACTCCTTTTTAAACCCCAATCCTTCACCGGATAAATTCAAAAAACAATCCTGTTCAAGACCTTGCTATAGTGCATTCGTGTACAAAATTTCAAGTCAATGTCTTAAATCGTACCAGAGAAATCGTGTGCACAAAAAAAGTCACAAACAGACAGAGCGACAAATCGAGCGACCGACAGACCAACAGAGACAGGAATTTAAAATCTCGACGTTTCATGAAATTCTAATTTCAACAAGAAAGATTTTTGAAAATTTCTTTACGATTACTATACTTCCACTCACCACATGGATGTTGAAGTAAAAGTATACAAGAAACCAAGTAGCGACTAGTATTTATTTACATGCAAAGTTGCATGCATCTAACGTGCTCTCCCGGCTGCAGATACTGTACCCCCTGTAAGTGGTATGAGTATAAGCCCTGCTCATGTAGTGTGCGGATCACTCTTATATGAGGAATTTCAAGTTGGACGGTAATTCTTCCTGAGCTAGTACCAGAGATCTCTTCTACTAAATCTAGAATGTTTTCCACTTTATCTACATATTGTTTACAAGCACACTGGGAAATGTTTCGTAAGTCTGTCTCAGCATTTATTGCGTGTGCGTCTCGAGAAGCGTACGGTCTAAGATGATTTGACGCAAGGGACAAATAGTGTCGGATCAAACAGTCAAACCGCGTCGCATCGCTATGCTAATTTAGTGGACACAAAGGTTGCCCCATTGTCGACTTTAACTGCATGAAACAATGATAGAGATGAACGTATAATTAATTATAGAAGTTTTATGAGTGGAAAATCGTAGGTTTAGAGTAGCTAACTGCTTGATATGTGCATTAGTGAAAACAAATCTTAAAGCAAGACGTAGCTCGAACAGCACACACGCCATAAATGCTGAGGCAGACTATACGCGAAACTCTGTGTGAAGATCGTTGTCGATATTCTTCAACCGCAGCACTAGCATTTCAATTTCAGAAACTATAAGCAAGCACCACATTTACATATTCAATATACGCGCAGATGTCTGATATTGTTTACCAATTTTATAAAACCAAAAATAAGCAGTAAAAAGTGAAAAGTTAATTTTGATAATTTAAAAGTTCTAACCTACTTGATAAAATTATAAAGAGCAGTACAAGCCGTACGCAAAACATTAATAGAATTTTAGGACGCCGTAGTTCGAAACTAGATAAATATCGGATTGCAACCTTTGAGATGTTTAGTCATACACTTACACTCCCGAAGTTTGGAACTTTCCTCCAGAATCACCCTGTGAAATTGCTTTTAAGAAAAAATTTATAAATTTTAGCCAGCGCTTGTGATATTCTTTTTCTTATTCACAAGATCTTAGCAGATTTTCTGTGATTCCTAGAGTAATAACTCTAGTTGGCCTACTTCACTGTATGGCACGTCTGACAGCATCACGTTTCCTGTTGCTATTATCAGTTAGGTGGATGGTTTTAAAATGACTTCTACCTATCAACTCCTTGGTGATATCAGATCAACTTTTTTAAGGGCATCCTCTTCTCCTCTTACCATCTAGTACTCCCTGAACTATCAACCATTCTATATTGTCTTCTTTCCGGTTGATATCGTAAAAAATTAGATATCATCCAACAAGATGTATGAGCTAATCCTCGCTTGCTGCAACTGAGGTATCATCTGCATATCTCAAGCTATACATCTTAGTTCCAACCTCATGCCAGTTTTCTATTACGTATTCACTAAAACGAAAGAAATAAGAATGACGTGATTTGATTGGGGTAACATCTTAGTCCAATAAGTGGACGCAGTGCAAATGAATGGATATTAACAGGTAAATTCAAGATTATCGAATCAAACAGATAACGTAATTTTATCAATGTAGACAGATGGCGTCTCGATAATATAAATACGGCCTATTTTTTGTCTTTTGACCTATATGGCCTATTTTCTAATAATAAATAAATGGTTATCTTTATATTTAGCTGACCAAAATTAAGTAGTCGAAGTAAATGAGGCCAGATCCGAGATATTAATTATCAAAATAGGTGTATCGCAGGGGTCTATATGGGGGCCGCTATTATTTTTAATATTTGTAAATGACTTACCAGGACTGTTCCCTCTTAATAATTTGACAATGTTTGCGGGCGACAACACACTGCTCTGGACTGGTTTGACAAAGATACATATCGTACAAGAAATGCAAAACATGATTAATATTTTTATGGCATGGTTTGAAGGTAATAAATGCGTCTTAAGCTATGTTTATCAATTTTCCACCTAGTAATTGTACAACCGACGACAGTTATCTCTTAAAAATAGAGCAAGATCGATTGAACAGGTAAATGTCACAGACTACATTGGGAAGACCATATTGAAAATTTGCCTAAAATGTTATGTTCGCTCTCTTTTGCTTTTTTTTTTCATTTAATAATAATAATAATAATAATAATACTTTATTTCCATAAGACTTACAATCATAAGTATAGGAATTGTCAATGAGTAAATAAAATGTACCTAGGTTGGTACCTGTACTACGTAAATTAAGTAAAATTTTACAATAACAGTATTTGACAATCACAATGGTAATAAATGGACTATTATACGCATAGATTATTACAACATTCATTATATTCCCGGACAGAATAGAAACAATGTTCAATTAGAAACTGTTTGACTAGACGTTTAAAATGATTGAAGCTACCTCCGTTTTTTATATTCTCAGGCAAGTGATTGTACATTTTAATCGATGAGATAAAAGGTCCTTTTTCAACTTGTGTTATTCTATGCGCTGTTACATATAGTTTTGAGGCGGACCTAGTAGTGTATTTATTTACATCTCCGCATGTTTTATAATCTTTAATATTCCTCCTTACATAACACACACATTCCAGAATATACATGCAAGGTATGGTAAGAATACCCTCCTGCTTAAAATAGGGTCGACATGGAGTGTTGTACGGTAATTTTAGCACACTTCTCAGTATTCTTTTTTGATGAATAAAGATTTGGTTTATTCCCGAACAGTTTCCCCAACATATTATTCCATACAATAAGATAGAATTTATAGAACCATAGTAGAATGTTTTAAGAGTGTTTATGTTAATACTGTCTCTTAACCGCCTGATCATAAAGTTCTTCGTTGCAAGCCTGGATGAGAGATCATTGACGTGTGCCTCCCATGATAGATGCTTGTCCATTTGTAGACCCAGAAACTTGACGTGATTTTTTTGACTAAGTGTATTTCTGCCTGATCTTATTAATAGACTGCTGTCAGGCTTTGTTCCACTTGGAGTATATAAAAGTAGGTCAGTTTTTTTTGGGTTTAGTACTAGGTCATTACTGTTACACCAAGTCTTGGTTTGGTCTGTTAATTTATTTAGTCTTTTGCTTACTTCGTTTACGTTATCTTCGGTAATTAATCCAGAAAGATCATCAGCAAATAATGTTAAGAAACCGTCTGAGACATATGTCGTTATATCATTGATGAATATGATGAACAGCAATGGCCCCAGCACGCTACCCTGTGGGACTCCAGCATTTACATCTACACTATCAGAGAAGTAACTTTTACCGTTTTCAGAGATTCGCACAGTCTGGCTTCTTCCAGACAAATATGACTTTATCCAGTCCCAAGCCGGTCCGCGAATACCATATGAATGTAGTTTGTTTAGTAATAATAGATGGTTTATGGTGTCGAAGGCACGTGACATGTCAAAGAAAATTCCCGCTGACGTCTGTTTGTTATTAAAACCATTTAATATTTTTTCGTAGAAAGACAGTATAGCATCTTGTGTAGAACAACCCCTACGAAAACCGTACTGTCTGGGAGTTAGCAGATCGTGCTTCTCCAGGAAGGGTAAAAGCCTTGATTTATAAGCTTTTTCGAATATTTTGGAAAACACAGAGAGTAGAGCTATAGGTCTATAGTGCTCGATACTACTGTGATCATTTTTTTTATGTATGGGGATAATCAATGAGGATTTTAACTGTTCGGGAAAATAACCTTTTTCGAATGATAGATTGATTAGATATGTTAAGGGGACGATGAGGAATTCCGCACACATTTTAAGTATGTCGCACGGTACTTCATCGGGTCCTGCTGATCTTTTGTTACTAACTGATAAGACGATATCATAGACTTCACTATGACTTAAAGGTGTTAAAAATATTGATTTACTTATACCGTTTTTTATAGTGTTGACACGCTCAATGTTACTGTTGTTTAACTGTTTATTTAGTTGTTTGATAGAATCAGTAAAATAGGTGTTAAACATGTTAGCTTGTTCTTTTCTATCTGTGTAACTTTTGTTGTCTAGATTCAATATTTTAGATACGTTATCCAACCGGATAAACCCATTAACAGGATAATGTTACAAAGTGATCAGCATTAAAAAGTAACAATACTGATAGCAATACAATAGAATACAATTAAGCATAAACTACAATAAGACACAGAGATTAAGTAATATTATAAAACTAACGGAGATGCTATCATTTTATCATGCCGAATTTATGTCAAATGTAAGGTGTGGAATTTTTTTTGGGGATTGCTCGTGATATTTTAACATAATTTTTATTTTGGAGAAAAAATCGTAAGAAATATTGTGGGTGCTTCAAACTATCAGTCATGTTGTTCTATTTTCATAAAGTTGCAACTTTGCCTCCTGTCTGTATATATATTACAGAACTAGTATTTTACGTAAAGTGTAGTGTAAACAGTTTTGTTAGAAATCCAGATATTCATAGCTTCAATACAAGAAATAATACACCTTCTATTAAATGTTACAGTAAGTGGCCTTCCACAATTAAAGATATTCAGAACTTTCGAAAATTTAAGAATAAGTTACAAACATTCTTGCTAGGAAAAAATATTATACTATGGCAGAATATTTGAATTATAAATAATTTTCTGTTAGATACTTAATTACTTCCACATCCACGTAGTGGATTGGAAGTATAGTAATCGCAAAAAAATTTTCAAAAATTTTTATTCGTGAAATAGGTTTAGAATGTCATGAAACGTCGAGATTTTAAATTTGAGCGAAAAAAAATTTTCTGTCTGTCTGTCTGTCGGTCTGTCTGTAACTTTTTTTTGTCCGCACGCTTTCTCCGGAACGGTTTAAGATATTGACCTGAAATTTTGTACACGTATATATTATAACGAGATCTGGAACTAGATTGTTTTTTGAGGAAATCCGGTGAAGGGTTGGGGGTTAAATAGGGGTAAATAGGGGGAAATAAGTAAAGCAAGCTTGTAAGAGTACAGAAACTTGAAATTCGGTGTATGTACTAGAAGTTAAAGCCTCAGATTTTTTTATAATATTTTTCAACCCCCTACCACCCCTACCCCATTAAAGGGGTTGATAAAATAAAGTTGAGATATTCATTTGAAATTTCGTACACGTATGTATTATAACGATGTCTAGAATTAGATTATATTTTGGGATGATTCCGTTGAAGGGTTGGGGGTTAATTTGGGGTAAATAGAGGAATATAAGTAAAACAAGTTGGTAAGAGTACAGAAACTTGAAATTCGGTGTATGTACTAGAAGCCTAGGTCTCAGATTATTTATAATATTTTTCAACCCCCACCACCCCTACTTCATTATTAAAAGGGTTGATAAAATAAAATCGAGATATTCATTTGAAATTTGGTACACGTATGAATTATAATGACATCTGGAACTAGATTATACTTTGAGATGATTCCGTTGAAGGGTTGTGGGTTATTTAGGGGTCAATAGGGGGAAATAAGTAAAGCAAGCTGGTATGAGTACAGAAACTTGAAATTCGGTGTATGTACAAGAAGTTAAGGCCTCAGATTTTTTTATAATATTTTTCAACCCCCCCCACCACCCCTACCCCATTAATGGGGTTGACAAAATAAAGTTGAGATATTCATTTGAAATTTCGTACACGTATGTATTATAACGACGTCTGGAATTAGTTTATATTTTGAGATGATTCCGTTGAAGGGTTAATTTGGGGTAAATAGAGGAATATAAGTAAAACGTTGGTAAGACTACAGAAACTTGAAATTCGGTGTATGTACTAGAAGCCACAGCGTCAGATTTTCTTATAATATTTTTCAACCCAACCACCCCTACTCCAATATGAAAAGGGTTGATAAAATAAAATTGAGATATTCATTTGAAATTTGGTACACGTATGTATTATAACGACGTCTGAAACTAGATCATAATTTGAGATGATGCCGTTGAAGGGTTGGGGGTTAAATAGGGGCAAATAGGGGAAAATAAGTAAAGCTAGCTGGTAAGACTACAGAAATTTTGGATTCGGTGTATATACTAGAAACCAAGGCCTCAGATTTCTTTCTAATATTTTTCAAACTCTACCACCTCCGCTTCATTATTAATGGGATTGATAACATCAAATTGAGATATTCACTTGAAAGTTAGTACACGTATGTATTGTAGTGACATCTGATTGAGATGACTCCATTGAGGTGGTAGGTTGTAAATAGTGGAAAATAAGTACGGTAAACTAGAAACTTCATTTTTAACGTATATGGTAGAAACCAACTCCTCAAACTTTTCTATGACATCTACCCCAAATATTATTAAAATTCTATGACCAATAATTTCCACATACTAGATTGCAAATATAGTCAAGATGTTTCCTTTAAAGTGACTTGGACGAATAATCTGGATGTGGAAGTAGTGATTCCTTAGGCAGCGGTTTTTACTACTAGTTTTATCTTGACTTATCCTATACCATGGATTATGGTCTATTCATTGGATAATAAAGCATACTTTCCTTTACTTTAATTTCTGTAGATTTTATCCTAAAAATTTGTATTGAATACTACATATGTATGCAGATTTTTAAGGCAGTAGATCAAGTGAGTGGGTCAAAATTGAAATGTAAGATTTGAACTAAACTGACTGATTCGCTGACTAACATGTGAAGATGAATAACAGTTTCTAATAATAATAGCGTATTTTAATGATCTTCAATCAAATTGTATAATGTTTGGTTCTAATTTAAATCCTAGTTTATTTAATTTAAAAACTAATGTTGCACATGATTGTGTTGAGTAAGCTCATCAAGGATATATCATTAAAATAATATTGTTTATAACAGCTTAGGTAATACGTTTTAGTGAGAATAAAGTAAATTAACTCTGAAATGAGGGCGTTCTACGTTATAAAATTATATTGAGTTCGTAGTGCTCATTTCAATTATTATATTTGCTATTATTACAGCAGTTTACATTTTATAAACTCTTCATGAGATAACAGCAAACGTAATAACAGTTTACTTGTTGTGTTTATTAGTAATCAGGGCAAGTCGCTTACTGTTATTCCCTAAATGAAATTCAGTTACTAAACAAATAGTATTATGTGCTGTTTGTTTGATGAAATTTCATTGAATAGATTTTACAGAATATGAGTAGGTTCACGAGTGGTTTTATTTTAGTACAAGAGCCAGATATTTTCTTGCGTCAAGTTGAGGCTGTTGGTAGACATTTATTTTAATCGCTAGAGGTCATGATTCTATAAACGTGTACCTAAATTGCTGAATAGAAATCTGTTCTTCTCATTTCATTATAGCCAAAAGAATTTTGAAAAAACTGTTTTCAAATAAAATGATTTCATATTAGTAGTAAAAAATTAAATTATCTATCGATCTGTTCAAACCCGATGTCAAGAGAATTAAATCTAACTCTATTTTAAAGATCTAAAACAACTAACTTTAAAAATTCTTTTTGAAAAATTACGCTATTTAGTTGAAAGTTATAGCTAAATGTGTCTTCAAGGAGCTGATATAAACCGATTTAATATGTTGTTTTTTTAACCTCCCTAATAACTAAATGAAATAGGGAGATTACTGCAATTGGTTAAAAACAAATTGAGATACGGCCAGATCTTTACGTTTTGATGTCGGCAACACAATAAAGTGGTAATGTTAATAACATACATGATCTGAAAAGATTCTGGTGTTGATCAGGTGACGATTAGTGCCTTTTGATATATAAACTTACTTATTTTCCACTACTAAATGCGTTCTTATTATGCCTTTCGAAAGTAGATGTTATTCTTATTTCAACGATATATTATACTTTATTCTTTTCTGTTCTGTTTACATTAAAAAGGGATTGTTTGAGTCTTGTGACGGCGCACAGTGGGAAAAATGTACTTACCTTTTTTGTACAAAAATCTGCCGACAGTAGATATATTACTCAATTTAAATTAAAAAAATTGAAAATACCTTTAAGACATTGTACTTTAGAGTAATGTTGCGGCAAAGTGGCTCAATGAAATTCATCACCCCTTTATTCGCTGATAATGTTAAGTTTAAAAAGTTTAGGTTTATGGCTGTTATTTAAGTCGAAAGCTCAGGATTGGTTTACAGCTAACCAACTTAGCCATAATAAATCTAAAACGGAAACAATGGTTTTTACTTTAAGAAATTCAGGGGTAAATATTGGCAATAACTGTGTAAAATTTCTTGGGGTGTATCTTGACAGCAAGCTAGCTTGGACTCAGCATATAAATTTTGTTTGTAAGAAAATATCCACTCATATATATTTATTAAGAAATCTTGTACGTAATGTCTCCCAGAATACTCTTATCACAGCTTATCATGGTCTCATACATTCATGTTTATCTTATGCTATCTTGGTTTGGGGACATTCAAGTCACAGTATCCAGGTCTTTTCGTTACAAAGAAAAGCTGTACGAATTGTATTCGGCTTAAAATATCGAGATGACTGCAAACATGCATTTAAAAAATTAAATATATTAACTTTGCCTAGTGTGTACATACTACAATGTCTACTGTATATCAAAGAACATAAATCGGACTACAATTCTCATAGTGAAATTCATGGGTATTCAACGAGAAACAGAAACAATATATATTCAGATGCTTTACGTCTGTCGAAGTCACGTACTGGAACAAATTATTACGCCATCAAATTTTTTAACCATCTACCTCTGAGAATAAGAAAACTTGACCACGTTGTCTTCAAGAAGACAATTAAATCGTTTTTAATAGCCAATGCTTTTTTTTCCTTTGAAGAATATTTATCCTCAAATGTTAATATTATTATCTGATCACATATGTATAAATGTGTATGTAGGTCTATATGTTTGTGTGTATTTTATATATATGTATAGGTATATACCCTTTTTTATTTTATTTTTGTGTTGTATTATGCAAGGTGTTTCCTTGTTGTTGTTCTGTACCTGACCTGTGTAAAATACCTTTGTATTATTGGCACCAATAAACTATTATTATTATTATTATTAATACATACAATTTTTCACTTATAGGTTATATTAGGTTTAAAGCGGTTAATTAGGTTAGTCTGAATGCATAGGAATAGAATCATGTGGTTAAAAACTATGCTTATTTTTACCTGTCAGTAAAATAATATTGTTATGCATTATACCTCCTATGATACGCCCATGACTAATAGTGACGTCTTGGAAATTTGTAGAAAGAGATAGAATTTTTTGGAGTTTGGTAGAAGAAGATTCTCAATTATGTTCTAGATAACTCTAGAGGCAATTTCAGAGTGTATAAGGCGAGATTCCCGACGGAAGAAGAGAACTTTTATAAGAGTGAAATTTGATAGCAAAACGTGATATTAAATATCAAGTAGTAAACAAAATGTAAAGGTTACTTTAGAATTAAAAAGTATTGTGTAGTTCTGAAAAGTTATTAAATAAAGTGTTAGTGGTTTTCTCTTGTTAAAATTATTTAGAACCTACCGATTTTTATAGGGTGTTTCCTAGGTGTGGAAGCATGCCACAATTTGGTGTCAGAAGCGAAATTTTAACAAAAGGATTTTCGGAAGTGTCGAGAAGGTTGGACAGAATTATTCTCGGGAAATAGTGCCAACACAGTGTACTAATTTTACTGGGCATTGTTTGATGGTTATTTTCGAACAGAAAAATAGTGTTGTGAATTTTTGAGACATTGTAGAACATTTTATTTGGACATTAGTGGTAGTAATTTAATCCGTTGAACTGAGAAGTGATAAAGACTCTGAACAAAACTTTTTCGTGTTGTTAAATGCATTTTCGTGAATTTTCTAGAACTTGTCTATTCAGACAGTAGTAGAGATTATTAAACTGGATAGTGACACAGATTCTGAATAAGACTTTTTCATGCTGTTTCGAGATTTTTCTGGACAGTTCCATTACCGATATTGACGTGATTGTTAAATTTTGTTGATTTTATCGTAATTATATGCCAGTAACGACCTGAGGCATGGTATCCGAGAAACAAATACAAGACTTATTCGTACAAATGCAAAAAATGATGATGAACCAAGAAAAGAAACGCCAGGAAGAGAGAGAAGAGTAGGAAAGAAAACGTCCGGAGGAGAAAGGAGGAGGAACGGGAACGAAAACGACAAAAAAACCGCTGCCTAAGGAATCACTACTTCCACATCCAGATTCTTCATCCAAGTCACTTTAAAGGAAACATCTTGACTATATTTGCACTCTAGTATGTGGAAACTATTGGTCATAAAATTTTAATAATATTTGGGGCAGATGTCATAGAAAAGTTTGAGGAGTTGGTTTCTACCATATACATTGAAAATGAAGTTTGTAGTTTACCGTACTTATTTTCCACTATTCACAACCTACCACCTCCCACCCCTTCAATGAAGTCTTCTCAATCAGATGTCACTACAATACATACGTCTACTAACTTTCAAGTGAATATCTCAATTTGATGTTATCAGTCCCATTAATGAAGCGGAGGTGGTAGTGTTTGAAAAATATTAGAAAGAAATCTGAGGCCTTGGTTTCTAGTATATACACCGAATCCCAAATTTCTGTACTCTTACCAGCTTTATATACTTATTTATCCTTAGTTACTCCTATTAACTCCAACCCTTCTACGGAATCATCCCAAAATATAATCTGGTTCCAGATGTCGTTTTAATACATACGTCTACCAAATTACAAGTGAATATCTCAATTTTATTTTATCAACCCCTATAATAATGTAGTAAGGGTAGTGGAAGGGTTCAAAATTTTATTAAAAAATCTAAGGCCTTGGCTTCTAGCATATACACCGAATTTCAAATTGCAGTACTCTTACCAGCTTGCTTTACATATCTTTCCCTATTTACCTCTACTTATCCCCACTTCTTCAACGCAATCATGTCAAAATATAATCTAGTTTCAGATATAGTTATAACACATAAATGCACCAAATTTCGAGTGAAAATTAAAATTTAATTTTTTCAACTATTTTAATATGGGAGTGGGGGTGGTGGGGGGATGGAAACTACCAATAAAAAAACCTGAGACCTTCGCTTCTAGTATATACACCAAATCCCAAATTTCTGTACTTTTACCAGCTTGTTTTACTTATTTTCCCTTATATACCCCTATTTAACCCCCAACCCTTCAACGGAATCATAAAATATAATCTAGTTCCAGATGTCGTTATAATACATATGCGTACTAAATTTCATGTGAATATGTCAATTTCATTTTATCAACCTTTTGAATATTGGAGAAGGGGTGGTGGGGGCTGAAATATATTATTAAAAAATCTGAGGCCTTGGCTTCTAGTACATGCACTGAATTTCAAGTTTCTGTACTCATACCAGCTTGCTTTACTTATTTCCCCCTATTTACCCCTAAATAACCCCCAACCCTTCAACGGAATCATCTCAAGGTATAATGTAATTCCAGATGTCGTTATATTTCATACGTGTACTAAATTTCAATTGAATATCTCAATTTTATTTTATCAACCCTTTTAATAATGAAGTAGGGGTGGTGGGGGTTAAAAATATTATAAATAATCTGAGACCTTGGCTTCTAGTACATACACCGAATTTCAAGTTTCTGTAGTCTTACCAGCTTGCTTTACTTATTTTCCCCTATTTACCCCTATTTAACCCCCAACCCTTCAACGGAGTCATCTCAAAATATAATCTAGTTCCAGATGTCGTTATAATACATACGTGTACCAAATTTCAAATGAATATCTCAATTTTATTTTATCAACCCTTTTCATATTGACGTAGGGGTGGTGGGGGTTGAAAAATATTATTAAAAAATCTGACGCTTTGGCTTCTAGTACATACACTGGATTTCAAGTTTCTGTACTCTTACCAACTTGTTTTACTTATATTCCCCTATTTACCCCAAATTAACCCCCAACCCTTCAACGGAATCATCTCAAAATATAATCTAATTTCAGACATCGTTATAATACATACGTGTACGAAATTTCAAATGAAAATCTAAACTTTATTTTATGAACCCCATTAATGGGGTAGGGGTGGTAGGGGGTTGAAAAATATTGTAAAAAAATCTTAGGCCTTAACTTCTAGTACATACACCGAATTTCAAGTTTCTGTACTCTTATCAATTTGTTTTACTTATATTCCTCTATTTACCCCAAATTAACCCCCAACCCTTCAACGGAATCATCCCAAAATATAATCTAATTCCAGATGTCGTTATAATACATACATGTACGAAATTTCAAATGAATATCTCAACTTTATTTTATCAACCCCATTAATAGGGTAGGGGTGGTGGGGGGTTGAAAAATATTATAGAAAAATCAGAGGCCTTAACTTCTAGTACATACACCGAATTTCAAGTTTCTGTACTCTTACAAGCTTGCTTTACTTATTTTCCCCTATTTACCCCTATTTAACCCCCAACCCTTCACCGGATATCCTCAAAAGACAATCCAGTTCCAGATCTCGTTATAATATATACGTGTACCAAATTTCAGGTCAATATCTTAAACCGTTCCGGAGAAAACGTGCGGACAAAAAAAGTTACAGACAGACAGACCGACAGACAGACCAACAGACCGACAGACCGACAGACAGACAGAACAATTTTTTTCGCTCAAATTTAAAATCTCGACGTTTCATGACATTCTAAGCCTATTTCACGAATAAAAATTTTTGAAAATTTTTTTGCGATTACTATACTTCCAATCCACTACGTGGATGTGGAAGTAAAAGAACAAAAACGCCAACAAGAGAAAGAAGAACAAGAACGGAGACATCAAGAGGAAAAACAAGAAGAGGAGAAACGGCGACAAAAAGACAATGGCGAATTAAGGGAAATTGTAGAAAACTAACAGAATGCCATCTTTGTAATGGTTGAAGAACTCAAAAATGGAGTCAAAGCAGAAGTAAGCGAAGTCAAAGAAAAAGTACGTAAGGTTGAAGGAAAAGTAGACGAATTTGAAGAAGAAGTCAAAGGAGAAATAGACCTGCTTAAAAGACCGTTGAGGGATAAAGGAAAACAGGAAGTGGTATCATCAGGCCAGCGATTAAGCCCCCCACCCCCCCTTTGATGGTCGAAGTTCCTGGATGACATACAAGAAACAGTTTGAGGCAGCAGCTAGTGCAAACAACTGGACTGAAGAAGAGAATGCTATGGCATTAGTCCTGGCATTAAGAGGCCAAGCATTGGAGCTGCTCCAGACAATTCCGATAGACCAACAACGGAACTTTAGAGTTTTAAAAGCAGCCTTAGATCTACGATATGGCGATCAACACCTTGCCCAAGTATACCAGGCCCAGCTGAAATTGCGCGTTCAAAAAGCTGCAGAGAATCTGCAAGAATTTGAAGATGCGGTGGAAAGACTGACACACTTAGCATATCCTTATGCGCCAAGAGAATTTAAAGACCAATTGGCAGTAAGGGCATTCCTAGGTGGGATATGGAACGAGGAGATCAGGTGAGCGCTCAGGCTATCCCGATATAATAGTAGCACCGAAGCCTTGGTGCGTGCACTGGAAGCAGAAGCTGTATATAGGGATACTCCAAGGTCGAGAGTGCGAGCTGTGGCTCTTGAAGAATCTGAGCCAGAAAAGGAGAACCAAAGCCCTACGTTGGCCAAGATGGAGAGAACGATTACTCAAATACTGCCTAAACTTGATACTGCAGGAAGACAAGGAAATCCAAGCCAAGGGGGTATTAAATACTATAACTGCGGCAAGATAGGACATATGAAACGAGACTGTCGACAGCAGAACTCGGAGAGGCGAGTGAATGTTGTGAATGTTGAAGAGCAGCAGCAAAACTGGAGGTAGCCAGCACCAAGGGGGCTGTGCTGGCTAGGAAACACGGTGCCCCCAGAGAAATAAAGATTTTCCAGCTTCGAAGAATTCCAAGTAGTCTGTTGTTGCAAGAAAAAAATGTGTGTTTACTGTTGATATTGGCGCTACGTCATCAATAGTGCGGCCAGGGTTTATCTCAGGCTTGCAGATTAACAAAAGGCAAAATGAAGTAACTATTCGGACAGCCACGAGAGACAGGGCTGCAGTCCATGGAGAGGTCAACTTGGAACTGCAGGTTGGACGGTTCAGGTTCAATTACAAGGTAATTGTGGCTGGCATTACGGATGATTTCATTTTGAGACTGGACATCATGGGAGAGCAGAGGTTTATTTTTGACGCAAGGGAGCGAATCTTAAAAATTGGAAATAAAGAATTTATTCCGACAACTGCAGACGACCAATTTCATAAAGCAAGGCTATTGACAACACGGAGAGTTAAGATTCCTGCTCATTCAGAACAGATAATCGGTGCTGCCTTAGAAGGAAATCCTGGAGGCGACCGCGTTGGCCTGGTTGAAAGTGACGAATCAACTAAGTCCCTAACCAATATTATTGTGGCAAGAACTTTAACCCGGACTAAAGACAAAATCCCAATTTAAATTCCCATGCAGTGATAATCAAAGAAAGCAAACCGATTGACTCCTATGAACCGGTCACACGGGTAGCAAGGTGAGAGGAATAAACGGAGGGAAATTCATCTACGAACAGAGACCAGGAAGTTTTGACCTTGTTGAGTTTCCAGTTGTAGCATTTATCTGAGGATGAACAAGGGGAGGCGATCAATTTCCTGGAAAAGGTATGTTCAGTATTTGCCAAAAATGCAGAGGCCCTTACAAAAACAGATATAGTGCAGCATCGGATAAATACTGGTGACTCACCTGCTATTCGACAACAACCTACGAGGCTTCCGCTAGCGAAGCAAAAAGGAGCCTCGGTAATGGTAGATAAGATGCTACAAGATGGAGCCACTGAGGGATCAACGAGTCCCTGGCCATCACTAATAGTTTTGGTTGCCAAGAAGTATAGAACGTTAAGATTTTCACGCAGAAAGACAGTTACCCATTACCACGAATTGACGACACGTTAGCAGGCTCACGATGGTTTTCTACGTTAGATCTTAGGAACGAATACTGGCCAGTTGGGCTTCATCCTGATGGTAAGGAAAACACAGCGTTTTCAGCAGGCAGTGGTCTTTACCAATTTACTTTACTTTACTTTATTAGCTCCCCCGCCTTGCGGCTTTGAGCAAACATAATCTCTATCCTACAATACTATCTAATAAAATGTTTATATATACATATATATATACAGATATACATTATCTATAATACCTGGAAGGCAACCCTCACACATGCAATTCTTCAGTCATCATCACTCTCTCTGCCCACTCGTTCCATTTCCTCACTTGTTCCTCTTGTACTACCTTATTTTCTCTCATTTGTACTTCCAGATGACCCCATTCATTCCTCACAAACCTTCTCCCTTCTTCCCTATCCATTCTTTCACATACAAACCTTACATGCTCACTATTTTCCTCTCCTCTTCCGCATTCGCACTCCCCATCTACATCCCTCAGGCGAAACCTTTTAAGGTATCCCAGAAAATTTCCATGTCCTGTCGCCATCTGCACTCCTTTAAAGGATAATCCCAAGGCGGTATAACCCACTTCCGAACATACCCCGAAGAGGGTTCTTCCAGTTTCTCCATCTTCCCATCTTTTCTGCCATTCCTCTATTACTCTTTGTCTCGTTCTTGCTTTTCTCCCTCTCCGATCAATCCAAATTTCTCCCCCTTCTATTTCTTCTCTCATTCTTGCCCTTTTTGCACTTTCATCCACCATTTTATTTTTTCTATTTTCCTCACCCTTTCTCCTCCACATGATAATACATTCAACTCTCATCCTATTCAGTCTCTCGATACTCAATTTTATCTCAACTATCTCTCTTTCTTTCGCCCCTCCTTTCTTCAACCTCTCGAGAGTCTGCAGGCTATCCGTGACGATGGATACCTGCATTCTCTCTCGTGGCCTCATTCCCTCCTCATTCACTCTTCTCTCAATCACTCTTCTCTCAATCATCTGGATGGTTTTTCCCATGGCAATGGCTTCCGCCACTCCCACGGGGATGCCATCCGCAATTCTTTCTTCAAATCTTCCTTCTCCGAATATTCCCTCAATTACTCCAGCTATTCCCACTCTCCCTTCTTCGTCTCTACTCGCGTCCGAATAACCCACAATCTCACTCTCATTTTCGATTTGTGCCTCCCATACCCTCTCTGTCCTCACTCTAAACGCTGGGTGTGGCCTTAGTGCTCCTTGTGTTTCTTTTCTCTTCATCTCTTCTGTTTTGTCAAGGTGAAGGACCCCCGCTAGTACCTCAAGCGGCGGTATGCCACTTAGGACCTCCAGAGCGGCTGTAGGAGTTGTCCTATAAGCCCTCTGGAGACCAAGAAGTACCATTCTTTGGGTGGCCCTTAGGTGTCTCACTATTCTGCTGTCATTCGCTCTACTCCCCCAGATCTCAACACCATACATTATTGCCATTCGCATCACCCTTTCATATATAATTTTTATCAAATTTTCATTCGCTCCGTATTTCCTTTTCAGCATCGCAATCACCCTGGTACAGGTCTCTCCCACTTTTTTCCTCACACTCTTAACATGGTCGATGAATCTAAATGTCTTGTCCACCACAATCCCCAGGACCTTCACTGCATCTCCCATGTCCACAATCCCGCCTCCCATTCTAATCCGTGGTTCTCTTATTATTCCTCTCATTCCCACAAACATTGCTTCGGTTTTTTCCGCATTATAGCGGAGCAGATTTTCCCTCTCCCACTGCTCGCATTCTTCTTTCGCTCGTTCCCATCTACCTTCAATCTTCTTTACGGATTCCCCGCTCAGTATTAGAATCTGGTCGTCAGCGAAAGCCTGCGCATGGCAGACCTTGCCTCCTTCCAGATCCACTCTTCCTACCTCCTCTTGCATCAAGCTATTTAGCTTGTTCATTCGTCTAAACCATCCTTCCATCACTATCAGCCATAGCGTTGGTCCTAAACTGGAGCCCTGTGGACATCCTCTATCAATTTTGGAAACCACTCCCCCACTTTCAATCACTCTGTTTCCTAAGAAATCCTCACATACCCTTCTTACATTTCCATACATTCCCATTCTTTCCATTTCCTTGTCGATAGAGGGCCCCCATGCCATATTAAACGCATTGCTCAGGTCCAGGGCCACCACCATACTATGTCGCCCTTCCCTTTTATTCTGCTCAATCACTTCAATCATTCTCTTTACAGCCATCCCCGTATCTCTTCCACTTCGGAATCCATACTGCTCCCTGTCGTACTTCCCTTCAGCCTCCATGAAATGCTGGACCCTCCCGTTGATCAGCCTGTCATATACTCTTCCCAGAGTGGGTAACAGGCAGATCGGTCGAGGATCGCCATTCCTTTTCGGTATCCAGGTCACAGTCGCTCTCTTCCATAACTTGGGAAAAATTCCCTTTCTCATGCACTCATTGTACAGTTTCGTTAAGAAACTGCACTTCTCTTTCACAATCTCTTTCATCGCTTCATTCGGAATCCTATCACCCCCCACGGCTTTGCCATTTTTCATCTCTTTCACTACCTCCTGTACCTCCCATTCTTCGATTTCTCTATCATCCCGATTATAGTCTCTTGCTCTGTCCTCAATCCTCCTGTGCATTTCCTCCTTTACCTCTTCCACTCTGGGGAAGTATTTCCCAATCAGATATTCATTCTTCTCCCTCACACTCGTCGTGTACCTGCCATTTTCCATTCTCACCATTCCTTCACCATCTTCGTTTATCGGTCTCCTAATCCATTTCCAGACTTTGTCCCAAGGGTCCCCCTCACAAAGCCTCTGCAGTTCCCTTTCAAGAGCTCCTTCCCTCTCCTCCTCTATCATTCTCTTATACACCTTCCTCTCTCTTTTATATGCTTCCTTTCGCCTCTCTCTCACCTCCTCATCATTTTCATCTTGCCATTCTTTCCTCATTTTTTTAATTTTCCTTCTCAAGCTTGCTAGTTCACCATTCCACCACCTTTCGTTTCCTTCAAACACTCTAATTCGTCTTATATGTTTCTTACAAGCTCTCTGGCAGTAATTACTGAATCTCTCCACCACCCGTTCAATTTCAGTCAGATCATCATCTTCTTCGTATTCTGCAATTTCCTTTCTAAAATCTATCCAATCCGTTCTTGCAAAATCATACAGCCATTTTGTTCGTTCTTCTTTCATACCCCCTTTTACGTTGAAGTGAATGTATCGATGATCACTCATGGACTCATCCTCATTCACCCTCCATTCGTTCACTTCCACTTGCCTACTCACAGTAACATCTATCCAGCTATTTCCTCTCGTACTGGAAAATGTGGCCAAACTTGCCGAATCATTCTCCAATACGAGTCCTCTCATGGTCATCCATTCCATAAATTTTTCACCCCGTAAATCAGTTTCATTCCCGCCCCATGCTTCATTTTTTGCATTCACATCTCCACCTAAAATCACTGCCTTATTCCAATTATTCAATATCTCTTCTACTTCTAATATTCTCTTATTTTCTCTTCCACCCGGTTCGTCATACACACTTAACACCATCACGTCTTTTTTATCTTTCATTTTTATTTTCACACATGCGACATTCTCTCTCATTCCTTGCGTCCACCCAGTTACTCCTTGAATTTTTTCATTTACCCATATCTCGGCTTTACTTTTCCCATTTTTTCTATAACGTTTATACCCTTTCCACTCAATATCTCTTGCATATGGCTCTTGAACGAGAACTATATCCACCTCCCATTCATTCGCCCTCTCCCGCATTAACTCAGCCGCTACCCGGCCTCGTCCCAGATTTATCTGCAAAAAAGTTAGCTTATCCATCACAGTAATTCATAGCTCTCCTAGAACGCTGGGCTTGCCTGATAAAAACCGGGCAGCTTCTATCACCTATACCAATTTACTGTGACACCTTTTGAACTTTGCAATGATGACGTCATCTATCGGATTCAACGAAGCAAAAAGTCCAGGATGAAGATAGTGCATTTGGATAGACTGGCGAAATACATTGATGATTCTGAATTGCCTGATCGGGACGATCAGACTTAAGGAAGGGGCAGTGTTATGCATTACACCCCCTATGATACGTCCATGACTAATAGTGACGTCCTGGAAACTTGTAGAAAGAAACAGAGTTTTCTGGAATGTGGTGGAAGAAGATTCTCTATTATGTTCTAGATAACTCTAGAGGCAATTTCAGAATATATAAGGCTAAATTCCCACCGGAAGAAGAGAAGTTTTATAAAAGTGAAGTTTGGTAGCGAAAAGTGAGGTTAAATAAGTAGTAAACAAAGTGTAAAGGTTATTTTAGTTAATTAAAAAGTATTGTGTAGTTCTGAGAAGTTATTAAATAAAGTGTTAGTGGTTACCCCTTGTTAAAATTATTTAGAACCTACGAATTTTTACAGGGTGTTTCCTGGGGCGGAAGCACGCCAAAATATTTACAAGTCCAAACGCAATTAGTGACGAGTATTTGAAATATCGTAGTTTCTAGATCAATCCATGTTTCCTTTCCTTTGAAGGATCGATAGGATTCGAGTAAGATTAAAGATGAGATCTGCATCAAAAAATCCTGAATAACAACTTTGTTTCACTTGAATCTCGAAGTTTCACCACCTTAAACATTCAACTTTTATTTTAACCCCTTAAAAGGGTTATGGTTCATATGTTCAACTTTGCCGCAGAATTACTCTAAAGTACAATGTCTTGAGGGTAGTTTTCATTTTTTAAATTTTAATTGATTGATATATCTACTGCCGGCAGATTTTTTTACAAAAAAGGGTACATTTATCCCAGTGTGCGGCGGATCGTTTTGAATATTAAATTTCATATACGTACACTAATTAGTCAGTGTCAGAGCTTTACGGTGGACAATTTTAAATATTTTAAGCAATAATACAATGTGTTAAAGTTGTGACTATACCATTTCGATTTATTTTTTCATAATGCTACAAGAAATTTTTCAGAATAGGTTTAGCGTGTCATGAAACGTGGAAATTTTAAATTTGAGTAAAAAAAATTTTTTTTCATTACTTATTCCCTTTAGACGGACACCCTGAATATTTTCCAGTGAAAGTTCTGCCATTTCTTCGCTGACAGTAGGGTCAACTACCCACAAAATTTAGGTTTTTAGTAAATGCACCAACAGACAGACAGACAGACAGACAGACTGACGGAATTGAGAAACTTATATTATCGTAATCTACGTCATCTGAAACGCCAAAATCCGAAAAAATATCGGAGGGTGATTTTTTCTCGAATACAATACACTTCCCTTCGGTATGCGAGGAAAGTAAAATGATGGTTGTGTGGTACCTGCTGTAAAAATAAAAGTAATCAGTGCAGGGGTCTATTAATTGTAATCTCATAAAGATGTGTTAAATGAAAGGGCAAATATTTACTTAATTCCAACGTGATTCGTGAGTCTTACAATAAAGTCTATGGTGGCAGTTTGTGATGTGCGATTCTTCATTTTTTTCTGTTAATTACTGAGTTAAAGGTTTGTAGTTGCAGCTCATATTATAAGTACTACTTTTGTTTGTTAACAAATTGTAGGAAATGAGCTATTGTATATCCTACCTCTCATAACGCTATTACTTCCACATCCACGAAGTGGATTGGAAGTATAGTAATCGCAAAAAAAATTTCAAAAATTTTTATTCGTGAAATAGGTTTAGAATGTCATGAAACGTCGAGATTTTAAATTTGAGCGAAAAAAAAATTTCTGTCTGTCTGTCTGTCTGTCTGTCTGTCGGTCTGTCTGTCTGTCTGTCTGTCTGTCTGTCTGTAACTTTTTTTGTCCGCACGTTTTCTCCGGAACGGTTTAAGATATTGACTTGAAATTTTGTACACGTATATATTATAACGAGATCTGGAACTGGATTGTTTTTTGAGGATATCCGGTGAAGGGTTGGGGGTTAAATAGGGGTAAATAGGGGAAAATAAGTAAAACAAGCTTGTAAGAGTACAGAAACTTGAAATTCGGTGTATGTACTAGAAGTTAAGGCCTCAGATTTTTTTGTAATATTTTTCAACCCCCACCACCCCTACCCCATTATTAATGGGGTTGATAAAATAAAGTTGAGATATTCATTTGAAATTTTGTACACGTATGTGTTATAACGACGTCTGGAATTAGATTATATTTTGAGATGATTCCGTTGAAGGGTTGGGGGTTAATTTGGGGTAAATAGGGGAATATAAGTAAAACAAGTTGGTAAGAGTACAGAAACTTGAAATTCGGTGTATGTACTAGAAGACAAAGCGTCAGATTTTTTATAATATTTTTCAACCCCCACCACCCCTACTCCAATATGAAAAGGGTTGATAAAATAAAAATGGGATATTCATTTGAAATTTGGTACACGTATATATTATAACGACATCTGGAACTAGATTATAATTTGAGATGATTCCGTTGAAGGGTTGGGGGTTATTTAGGGGTAAATAGGGGGAAATAAGTAAAGCAAGCTGTTATGAGTAAAGAAACTTGATATTCGGTGTATGTACTAGAAGTCAAGACCTCAGATTTTTTAACAGTCTATTTCAACCCCCCACCACCTCTACTCCATTATTCAAGGGGTTGATAAAATAAAATTGAGATATTCACATGAAATTTAGTACGTATATGTATTATAACGACATCTGAAACTAGATTATGTTTTGAGATGATTCCGTTGAAGGGTTGGGGGTTAAATGCTGGTATATAGGGGAAAATTAGTAAAGCAAGCTGGTAAAAGTACAGAAATTTGGGATTTGGTGTATATACTAGAAGCGAAGGTCTCAGGTTTTTTATTATTATTTTCCATCTCCCCATCACCCCCACTCCCTTATTAAAAGAGTTGATAAAATTAAATTTAAATCTTAGCTTGAAATTTGGTACATTTATGTATTATAACTATATCTGAAACTAGATTATATTTTGACATGTTTGCGTTGAAGGACTGGGGGTTAAATAGGGGTAAATAGGGGAAAATAAGTAAAGCAAGCTGGTAAGACTACAGAAACTTGAAATTTGGTGTATGTACTAGAAGCCAAGATCTCACATTATTTATAATATTTTTCAATCCCCTACTTCATTATTAAAAGGGTTGATAAAGTAAAATTGAGATATTCATTTGAAATTTTATACACGTATGAATTATAACGATATATGGAACTAGATTATACTTTGAGATGATTCCGTTGAAGGGTTGGGGTTATTTAGGGGTAAATAGGGGAAAATAAGTAAAGCAAGCTGATATGAGTACAGAAACTTGAAATTCGGTGTATGTACTAGAAGCCAAGTCCTCAGATTTTTTAATGATATTTTTCAACCCCCACCACCCCACCCCTACTTCATTATTAAAAGGGTTGATAAAATAAAATTGAGGTATTCATTTTAAATTTGGTACACGTATGAATTATAACGACATCTGGAACTAGATTATACTTTGAGATGATTCCGTTGAAGGGTTGGGGGTTATTTAGGGGTAAATAGGGGGAAATAAGTAAAGCAAGCTGGTATGAGTACAGAAACTTGAAATTCGGTGTACGTACTAGAAGCCAAGGCCTCAGATTTTTTGATAATATATTTCAGAGCCCCTCCACCCCTACTCCATTATTCAAGGGGCTGATAAAATAAAATTGAGATATTCACATGAAATTTAGTACGCATATGTATTATAACGGCATCTGGAACTAGATTATATTTTGAGATGATTCCGTGGGTTGGGGGTTAAATAGGGACATATAAGGGAAAATAAGTAAAGCAAGCTGGTAAAAGTACAGAAATTTGGGATTTGGTGTATATACTAGAAGCGGAGGTCTCAGGTTTTTTTATTAGTATTTTCCATCCCCCCACCACCCCCACTCCCTTATTAAAAGAGTTGGTAAAATTAAATTTAAGTTTTCACTTGAAATTTGGTACATTTATGTATTATAACTGTATCTGAAACTAGATTATATTTTGACATGATTGCGTTGAAGGAGTGGGGGTAAGTAGAGGTAAATAGGGAAAAATAAGTAAAGCAAGCTGGTAAGAGTACTGCAACTTGAAACTCGGTGTATGTCCTCGAAGCCAAGACCTCGTATTTTTTAATAATATTTTTCAACCCTTCCCCTACCCTTACTACATTATTAAAGGGATTGATAAAATAAAATTGAGATATTCACTTGTAATTTGGTAGACGTATGTATTATAACGACATCTGGAAGTAGATTATATTTTGGAATGATTCCGTAGAAGGGTTGGGGTTAATAGGAGTAACTAGGGGAAAATAAGTAAATCAAGCTGGTAAGAGTACAGAAATTTGGGATTCGGTATATATACTAGAAACCAGGGCCTCAGATTTCTTTCTAATATTTTTCAAACTCCACCACCTCCGCTTCATTATTAATGGGATTGATAACATAAAATTGAGATATTCACTTGAAAGTTAGTACACGTATGTATTGTAGTGACATCTGATTGAGATGACTCCATTGAAGAGGTGGGAGGTGGTAGGTTGTGAATAGTGGAAAATAAGTAGGGTAAACTAGAAACTTCATTTTTAACGTATATGGTAAAAACCAACTCCTCAAACTTTTCTATGACATCTGCCCCAAATATTATTAAAATTCTATGACCAATAATTTCCACATACTAGAGTGCAAATATAGTCAAAATATTTCCTTTAAAGTGACTTGTATGAAAAATCTGGATGTGGAAGTAATGATTCCTTAGGCAGCGGTTTTTTTTTTTTTGCTTCATTTATAACTAAGTAGATTTGCAGTACGTGTGTTCGTATTTGTTTTTACTAAAATATTTTTTTCAGTTACGTACTTTTTTCAGCTTCTCATTAAATTTAAAACTAGCCGCCAAGAAGTGCCAAGAACTAAAATTGTTAACGTTTTTAGATATCATGTCTATACAGGGTGATTCACGTGGGCCATTCATTAGAAGTTTTTCAACTTGCAGTTGGATTAGAAACTTGAAATTTGGTATGCAGCCATAATCGATCATGCCCGTTCTACCTAAAATATTTTCAGTCTTCCAACTATGCAGGGTGTGCCAAAAATTGGTACCAACTTTCTTATTTTAAATGGAAACCTATATTTTTCTTTACATGGTTCGATTGGTCTTCTAATTCTGAGTTTAGAGAACCTAAGTTATGTTAACTTATCTATTACAATTTTTGACATATGTCCAATTATTTGAAAAAAATTGCCGCTGTAGTAGTTTACGAACAAATTTGTATCTCGCAAACCTTTCAAAATTATGAAACTAATTTGATGAAGCAGTTAGCTGGAAGTCCAGGCTAACTTTTGATGTCCCATCGGTGGTCCCATTTTGTACCATATGGGCGCAGTCGATTTTCAAATGTCGCAATCTAAAATTGTCAAAAAGTCAATTTTTTTAAATGGCACCTACTATTTTTTTTACACCATTCGAAAGAAAATTGAATTTTAGGGTGAGTTACTTAAGCATTCCCTATACCTAACTTCACCCCATATCAAGTTATTCAATAAAAATCAAGAAATATCTTATCTTGCCGAGAGATTCCTTACTTCTTCAAGTATGCCATGGAAACAAAAGACAGTTGTAATAATTTTTAAAGAAAAATATGGATGCTTATTTAATTACACACAACACCAACAAATTATTATTAACGAACAAGAACAATGTTGACGAAATTCTGACGTAAATGTTCAATGTGACCACCATATTTTTGTTCAAATATTCTATTATTCTACTTTCAACAGATTGCGTAGCACATCTTTGCGCCTACCATTTCTGACGCCAGAAATCAATGCAAAATTGAATTTTAGGGCCACTTTTATTAACATTGTGTATGTCTGTCTACAGTCGTTTTTGAGTTATTGGCGTTTTTTGAAAAAAATGTTGTTTTTTTTCTCAAGGGTAGTAGGCTTTGGAAACAATCATTTCATTTTAATTTTTATTCAAAAATCGTATTGCAATAATAAATAATAACAACAAAATAACAACAAATAAACAGATTAACAAAATAATTATTTCAATACAAATGCTCAATGTGTGCACCGTTTTCACTGACAGAATTTCGTCAACATTGTTCTTGTTCGTTAATAATAATGTGTTGGTGTTGTGTGTAATTAAATAAGAATCCATATTTTTCTTTAAAAATTATTACAATTGTTTCTATGGCATACTTGATGAAGTAAGGAATCTCTCGGCAAGATAAGGCATTTCTTGATTTTTATTGAATAACTCGATATGGGGTGAAGTTAAATATAGGGAATGCTTAAGTAATTCACCCTAAAATTCAATTTTCTTTCGAATGGTGTGAAAAAAAATAGTAGGTGCCATTTGAAAAAAGTGACTTTTTGACAATTTTTGATTGCGACATTTGAAAGTCGACTGCGCCCATATGATACAAAATGGGACCACCGATGAGACACCAAAAGTTAGCCTGGACTTCCAGCTAACTGTTTCACAAATTTGGTTTCATAATTTTGAAAGGTTTGCGAGATACAAATTTGTTCGTAAACTACTACAGCGGCAATTTTTTTCAAAAAATTGGACATATGTCAAAAATTGTAATAGATAAGTTAACATAACTTAGGTTCTCTAAACTCAGAATTAGAAGACCAATCGAACCATGTAAAGAAAAATATAGGTTTCTATTTAAAATAAGAAAGTTGGTACCAATTTTTGGTACACCCTGTATAGTTGGAGGACTGAAAATATTTTAGATAGAACGGGCATTATCGATTATGGCTGCATACCAAATTTCAAGTTTCTAATCCAACTGCAAGTTGAGAAACTTCTAATGAATGGCCTACGTGAATCACCCTGTATATCGAGGAGAGATCTTTTCAGCGGTTGGCGTCAAGAAAGTGTAGTAAAATGAAAAAATTCGTTAGTTTTGACTTATGTTTTGAAGAAACTTAGTTTAAGGGAGTGTCAAAATGTGGAAAAATATTCCAAGGCTTAAAAAATTGTGGGCAGTTTTAGTAAAATCGCGAAAATGTGGAACGATTGTAAACGTACTATAATAGTTTTTGAAGCAAGACATCACCAAGGACTTGATGAGGAAATCATGTTTTTTAGTGAAAACAGACATTAGGAGTAACTTCACAGGCCAAAAAAGCTGACCTCAAAAATATTTTAGTTAGTGGCCAAAAGTAAAAGATAAAAAATTGTAGGTACCATTGCCGGAAAATTATTCCAAGGAAGAGTTGACCTTTACGACCCGTAAACACCTTGACATTTATGGACGCCGAGATGCTGCTAAAATGGCGCAATAAGTTTCCGACTTTTCTCTCAACAGGGTAATTAGAATAAAAAAGGTTTTTCAAGCACCAAGATAAAAAAAAGAAGTACTATCCAGAGGAAGAATATATTATTGTGTCGGATATATCAGCAGAAGTAATAAGTAAAAGGAAGACAGGAATAGTTAATAGGTTAAAAAAAATGAATGTACTGATTTATAAGTGTGGCTACGGAACAACAAGCGACGGCAGCACTGCCCGAACATTTTTTTGCGAGTTTTGCCTGGCTTCCTCAATAACTAGATGCATATTTTCTAAAACATCTATATGTACTTTTATTAGCAATATCATGTTAGAATGCCACCAACACAGAAGCATTCGCCAATTATAAAAAAAATACTACTAAAATGTATATGCAACCATACTCGTGGTATTATATGCCTTCAAGCATCCACCGCATCCTAATTTATGGCACTGATATAGCCAAGACAATTGCTCTTCCCATTGGAACGTTTTCAGAGGAGACATATTGAAGATCTTGAAACAAACATTTTAGACTATATCGTGTTTATACTAGAAAATTATTCAGGAAATAAAAACATGCGAGATTTGCTAAATGCTCTTTAATTCTATTCAGACCCTCTTATATCATCATTATCACAGTGCATATGAAAACGTTCACAGAAAGAACCAACACCAACACTTTAGCAATTGATATTAGTAATTGTATTTCCCTAACACGGCTTTATGTTAAATGTAAATTAATATTTGTTTCAACATAAAATCAGAAAGTTTCGATCGAAAAATAAAAATGTGAATGATGTATTTGTTTTTTTTTTTCTATGTATATAGGTTAGTGTTCCATCTTAAGTTACTGAACAATTGATTTTAAAGAAATGAATTATAACATAATTTAGAAAAATAAATTTGACATCATTATTTATTATATCCTAGAATAATTCAAATGACCACTGTGCGATTGGTTGGTCGCGGTGGTCTTCCTGGCTGGCCGGAGGTGTCCAGACGTCACACCCTTGGACTTCTGCCTGTGTGGATGGCTGAAAGTAAATTGTACAAATCAATAGTAGACAACCGTGATGCTTGAATTTTTCATATTTTGTTCATTTGTGTTATTGTGTTATTTTTAATAAGACAATTACGAACGACCCAATTACGAAGTTGTAGACGGACGTCTCCGACTGAAAATATTTATTTGAACAATAAAAATAAAATATATTAGCTTTGTACTTAATTCCAGTGGCACCACGATACAGTGATGAGTCACCTTCGAGTAATATGGTAATCAAATAGATATTTGCAGGCAATCTCACCCGATTGCAACTTATGCTCGTTTATGGATAAATCTAAAATACAAAGTCCTGTTTAAATATTTATTTATACCATGTAGATATATATATATATATATATATATATATATATATATATATATATATATATATATATATATATTTTACAATTATTTCATATAAGACAAATTCGTTGAGCTCTAAAATTCTTACATCTGAAGTGCCTGCCTCTTGGATTTCAGTATTTTCAGTATTTTCTTCTATATATATTCCATATTATAACGATCAATGTACAAAGATGTGCACCGTTGTGGGAAAACTATTTGCAGATATCTCAGCCTGTATTGCCTTGAAGCTAATTTAGAATTTTCAAAGGAATCGTGAGACACAAGACCCAACTAGTTTGACAATTAGGAGTGCAAAAAGTATAATATTTCTATACAGAGTAAAGTCAGAAGTAATTTGCAGTCAACAACTGTGTTTGACAAACTAATTAATTTCATTTAGCAGTTACTGGTGACAAAGCGTGGGTAACTATTTGTTGATGTTGTAGGTACATATAATAATTTGTATATTGTTCTGCCTTAACTTCGTAGTGATCTGGAGCGATAAATTTATTCAGTTCTGGGATCAACAGTTAAAACTGAATTGTTAACGAAGTTAAATTATAAAGGTTTTACAAGCACCATAGTACATAAAAATAATATTTGGAAATTAACGTTGAATAATGCATAATCGAGTGTTATTTTGTAAATAGTCATCGCTTCATTAAAATTCATGATAATTGTATCGCTGCAATCGAATGAACATCTTTATACGAACGATAAAGGAAAGCTTATCAATTTCGACTATATATTTAACTGAGGAAATATTGTTTGGGTATTCTGTAGATAACTCTAGTACAAAACATTTCTGCCAAGCTCCTCGATGAATCCTTATTTTCAAAAGGATAATAACCGTGAGTCAGTGTATCTCTCGGATATCTAATCTAATATATTTCCTGGTGCACTAATATGTTGTAAAATAATTCTTATATATAAGAGAGGTGAAAAAAATCGGTAAAGGTATTTACACAGAACTTCCCTCGTTATTTGTGCATGGCGGTCACTGTAAAAAATTAATAATTAAGAAATGACATTGAGAATAATAATCGGAATATAGTTATTGCTATTATTACAAAGAAAACTTGATAAGCTTTGCTCAAAAAAATATACAGATTGTTCATCCAACAGCAAAAGTTCAATACTAAATAGCAGGTGCCACATATGGCAGGCTTGCGCAAATACCTTTACAAATGTCCACCATGACTGAATTATTTCTTGGGATGACCACCCTGTATATTTTTCAATCAAAGTATAATAGGTGCATATGCCAGATATTTTTGCCGTCTGTTATATTTTCAATCCAACATTCACGTAATGACTGGAAGTATAGTGGTGGTTAAAAAATTTCAATTTTTTTAAATTTTTCAAAAATGTTGGTAAAAAAATTTTCAAATTGTTTTCTTCTAATATAGGTTTAAAATGTCAAACGTAGAATGTTTTAATTAGAGCAAAAAGGAAAGTTTCCTTCTATTCTATAGTGGTGGTAAAAAAAGTTTAAAATTTGAAAGTTATGTATTTTTTTTAAATAGGTTTAGAATGCTATGAAACGTGAAAATTTTAAATTTGAGCAAAAAAAATGTTTCCGTCTGTTCTAGTGTTAAATTTTTTTCCAAATTTATAACGAAATGTTGCAAACATTTTTTTCCGATGTTGGTTTGGAATGTAATGAAACGTGGAAATTTTAAATTTGAGCAAAAAAAATTTTGCGTCTATTCTGTAGTAGTGATAAATAGATTAAAAATGTTTTCAATTTTTGTTTTGTTTTTTCAAAAACATTTTTAAATTTGTTTGAATAGTTTTAGAATGCCATGGAAACGTGGATAGTTTAAATCTGAACAAAGAAAAAAAAATCTGTCTTCGTGGTAAAATTTTTTAAAAATAGTAAGTAAAAAAAATTTCTTTTAAATAGATTTAGAACGCTATGAAACGTGAAAATTTTAAATTTGACGAAATAAAAAAAAATTCCATCCATTTTAGTGGTAAAAAAATTTTCAAAAATGTTGGTAAAAAAAATTTTCAAAAAAATGTTGTTTGAAACAGGTTTAGAATGCCATGAAACGTGGAAATCTTAAATTTGAAGAAAGAAAAAACATTTTTTCATCTATTTTAGTAGTAAAAAATTTTTCAAAAGTGGTAAAAAAAATTTTGAAAATATATTTTTTTGAATTAGGCTTACAATGCATGAACCGTGGAAATTTTAAATTTGAAGGAAAAGAAATTTTTCAATTATTTGTGTTGGTGAAAAAAATTTTTATAATAATAAATTTTTTCCATCTTGGTAAAAATTTTTTCAAAAATTTTCAAACATTTTTTTCCCCGAAATAGGATTAGCGCGTCATGAAACGTGGAAATTTTAAATTTGAGCGAAAAATAATTTTTTTCACTATTTATTCCGTTTAGACGGTCCACCCTGTATATTTTCCAGTGAAATTTCTACTATTTCTGCGCTGACAGTAGCGTCAACTACCCACCAAATTTGACTGCTCTCCGTCAAGTAATTTTTCAGTAAATGCACCAACAGACAGACAGACAGACAGACAGACCGACAGACAGACTGACGGAATTGAAAAACCTATATTTTCGTAATCTCCGTGATCTGAAACGTCAGAATCCGAAAAAATCTCTGAGGGTGATTTTTTCTCGAATACAATACTTCCCTTCGGTATGCGAGGGAAGTAAAAATATTACTGAGAAATACAGACCTATAACTATTATCAGCAATGTCTCAATAGCTTTCGAAATTCTGTTATATGAACCAACATTTTCTTATGCAAAGGATCGCATTACTGAATGCCAGCACGGTTTTTTCAAGGGACGATCTACATCAACTAATCTATTTTGTATAACTCAATATACATCTAATGCTATCGACACTAACTCACAGGATGACGTAGTTTACACAGACTTTACTAAAGCATTTGACAGACTAGATTACAGTATCCTATGTTCTAAATTTCAAAAATTTGGCTTCTCAAGAAATTTGTTGTTATTTTTCAAATCATATCTTGAAAATAGACATCACCATATCGAATACCGTGGACAACGATCTGCGGAATTCGTATCACCTCGAATGTACCCCAAGGATCTGTTTTAGTCCCATTATTCTTCAATATTTTCATTAATGACATCACAGAGGAATTGGGTGTCAAGTGTCTTTTATACGAAGATGATATGAAGTTATACAATAAAGTAAATGATATGAGTGACTGTATGGTATTACAAAGTGTCCTTAATAAAATTAATGAATGGTATAATTTAAACAAATTACAGTTGAGTATAAGAAAATGCAATGTCCTGACTTTTACTAATAGACACCAATATGTAGGATTTAATTACCGTATAGAAGATTCTGTGCTTACACGTCCATCAACATTCGGCATCCTAGGTGTAACATTTGATACCAAACTATCATTTAATTGCCATATAACTAGCATCACTAATGAAAGTTTTGGAACACTAGGATTCATAATACGATGTTCTCGTGATTTTAACAACATTGAAACTACTGTATCAATCTTTTGTTCGATCCAAATTGGAATATTCGTCAATTATTTGGTCGCCCCATTATAACATACATGTACAGACCATACAGAGAATTCAGAGGCGTGTTTTAAGGACTTTAAGTTATAAAGATGGTGTCTATCCTGCTGATTTTCTCCGACTGAACTATTAAATAGATTTTCAGTCTCGAGTCTGGAAACTCTTAGAACTATTTTTAATTAATACATAATATAACTGATTGTGGCGCTATCTTAAGCTTACTAAATTTTCCGACACCTAGACCTAGTTCTAGGCATAACTCATTGTTCTATTTGCCGACTCCCAAAACTAACGTCCAGAAATTTTCGCCGCTATACAAAATATGTGAGAACTATAACAATCTACAAGACCAATTTGATGTATTCCACTACAATGTAGCTGCGATAAAAAGATTAACTATATAATATGGAAAATTTTTGTTCTGTCTTGGTTTTTATGTGTTTATTTTGTATTATTTTACTTCTACTCTCATACGTTATATACTTGTAAATACTTATTATTTCCTACTCTGTAATTGGAACGCTCTGTTGGGTAGTGTATTGCTAAATAAATATACTGCAGTTTCTAAGTCTAGTACATCTTCTAATTACGTTGTGGTACGTTGTCACAAACGTTAGTAACATTATACTTCAAAACTAAGATACAAATGATACAATATGGTTTATATAAGTGGTGACTGTATACACACTTCTGACGATCATCCTGTATGAAAAATATAACCCGATTTCAACATTCAGTTTTCTATTATGCTATTTTGTATACGATCCGAATTTGAAGTAAAAAAGTTATGTCTAACAGAAGTTATCATGTACAATAAATATACCCATTCGACAATGCTCGACTACAAATTTCATTTTCATTCATTTGTTGCACCCGTCAATAACACTAACAATGACATTTTTAAATTAATTTCATATATTTTTTAATCTAAGGAAAATTCTCTCTAGACTGAGAAACACCCTGTATCATATGTGGTTTTAATATTTTGCACATCTATGTATTTTTGCATGCTTAATGAAAAATCTTAATAACATTTTTCGCTGAAATTGTAATAAGCAGATTTTATATAAATAATTATAAATTACACGCCTCTTACGATCGCCCCGTATGACGGATATTGCTCAATTTCAATAGAGACTATTACACTATGCTGTTGTATATATGTTCTAAATTTAAATGTAACAGAAGTTATCGTCTATACAAGAATCGGTCTACACACTCGCACAATGCACATACAGCATAAACAATTTATTTTTATTCAATATTTGAGTTCAGTGTGTTATGAAATGGATTTCTGTACAAAAATTTATTTTGTAGGATGAACAGTAAAAGGCTTTTATTGGGTCATAACATACATATTTGAATAGGTATAATAAAATTTGGAAATTGGTAATGATTATCAAGCAATTACTTCCACATCCACATAGTGGATTGGAAGTATAGTAATGGTAAAAATAATTTCAAAAAATGTTTTCTTGAAATAAATTTAGAATGTGATGAAACGTCGAGATTTTAAATGCGAGTGAAAACCAATTTCGTCTGTCGGTCTGTCTGTCGATCTGACGGTCCGACAGTCTGTCTGTCCGTAACTTTTTTGTCCGCACGTTTTCTCCGGAACGGTTTAAGATATTGACTTGACATCTGCCTGAAATATAATAGTAAAATCCTATGATCAATAATTGCCACATACTAGAGTGCAAATATACTCAAAATGTTTCCCTTAAAGTGACTTGGATGAAAGACCTGGATGTGGAAGTAGTGATTCCTTAGGCAGCGGTTTTTTATATTGATTTGTAAATAGATTTCTTTTTACTAAAGTTCGTGGTAATCACTTGATCATCATTTTTACTTTTTAAATTCCAGCAACATGCTTAACTGACTTTATTGTTGCAATTAGTTGATACTCTCAAATTAGACTTTAGATACTGTCTAAGATTGTATAATATGAGTAAATTATAAAGATTACTTATCATCGGCGACTTCGCCATAACATTAGTTTGTTTCGTACGTATGTGTGGATAGATCTTCGGCACCGATTTGATTTTAATGGCAGCGGTTCCGAGCTCTTTTTCTAGGAACCCGAACTTGATAGACAATTTGCTTAGATCTGGTATCTTCATTTCATTTGATCGAATAATGGAATTTAGGAAGTGTCTCAGGGCTAAGAATTTCAAAAACCTTTTAGTCCAGTAGAATTAGAAAATCCGCTGGATGAAATTCCTTACAGGTAACGACATAGTTTAGTCGATCTATTTATTGATAAGGAACATACCTGTACACGAAAATTTGCGTTTTTTAAGCGTAGCTCTAAGTCGATTGATAGTAGCCATATTTGATGTCATACGTTTCGTAGGTGATATAAAGACAGTTAAGTTGCCGCCCGAATCATTTAAATCGGTTAATAATTTCTTTAAATAATCGAAAGAAACTGTCGAGAAAAACGAAAATTTCAATAATTTTAAATTCGGTGAAAAGTTTTCCTAAATATTTAAAACTTGGTGAAAACATGTCTCATATAACCCTGAAGCTACCATAAAATTTTCATCAAAAATATTTATAACTTTTCGAGAAAATGCATTTGTTTATAAAAAAGGTCTCAAATGTTTAATTCAATCTGACCCAGTTCCTGTCATCAAAAATGACTCATCCGGAGCTCATTTTTTCGTTGTGACGTATAGTTTACGAATACATTGTTGGTACACTAATTTTTAAATATTTTCATAAACAAAATGGCGTTTGAAAAAGTACGACTTTTTAGGACAGCGTTTTATGCGAATAGCTTATTACCAAATTAATATATCGGCATAAAGATTTCATTTTCTAGTAGCTGGTGTTTTTACACGAGTTTAAAAAAATGATTGTTGTAAGATGTTTAGAAGCAGAGATAATTTATTTAGTTGTTAATTACGCCATTTGTTTATTTATTAACATAAACACTTGAAATTTACACAGTAACTGGTTGAAGACTTGAATTTTGTAATTCACTGCCACGTATAATGTTATGTTTTAAGGTACGTAATGTTAGTTTTTGTACATCACAGTCTGAGTGAATCTTCGTGTCCCGTCCTCACCTGTCCACGTTAACGTTTTCGGTCAAGCGACTTCAAATTCCGATGGCAATCAAAAATCGATATATCTCCGTCATTTATGATGCGATTTCGACGATTTCTTTTAATTTAGTTTGGGGTAGCACGATGAAATATACACTACCGTATTAACAACATTGTTGAAAAATTATTAATAAATTTGTTATAAACAATTGAAAATGATTTTTTTTTGTTGCCTATTATTTGAGGGGCGAAGTGCCCAATGAGTACTCTGGTTAGAAATTTTTGTAGTGCAAGTTAATGCTGAAGCTAGTGAAGAATGTTCTTTCATGATGTAGCTACAGAAGGTGCGATAAAAGCAAGCTGTACGAATGCAAGAAACAGTTAATATAATTTGTAAATTACCGATGAACTTTTTTAACGTTATAGTGTACTGTACAACAATTTTTGTTTTGTTTTTTTCAAAAATTAATAATTCAATTTCTAACACATGAATGTTTCATTTTTAAACATCGCGCCGCGTTCATGAAAACAGGATTGATGGGAGGGTAAGGAGAAAGAGAGGAAGGAGAAGAAGGATCACACATTTGGCGAAATCGCATCATAAATGACGGAGATAAACCGATTTCTTTTGCCGTCGGAATTTGATATCGCTTGACCGAAAACGTTAAAGTGGACAGCTGAGGGCGGGACACGAAGACTCATTCAGACTGTGGTGTACTAAAATTAACATTACGTCCCTTAAAACAGAACATTATACGTGGCAGTTCACTGAATTATAAAATTCAAGTCTTCTACTAGTTACTGTGTAAATTTCAAACGTTTATGTTAATAAATAAACAAATGGCGTAATTATCAACTAACAAAATTATCTCCGCTTCGCTAAACATCTTACAATAACCAATAATTCATGTAAAAATACCAGCTACCAGAATATGAAAGCTTTATGTCGATATATTAATTTGTTATTAAGATATTCGCAAAAAACGCTGCCCAAAAAAGTCGTACTTTTTCAAACTTACGTGCTTTTTTTTTATTTATGAAAGTATTAAAAAATCGTGGTGTCAACAATGTATTCGTAAACTAGACGTCACAGTGAAAAATATGAGCCCCGGATGAGTGATTTTTGATGACGGCAATAGAGCACTAGCAGTGACGTCACAGTATTGCCAGCTGTCAGTTGCCTGGGTGGTAAATTCAGAAATTTGACATTTGAGTTGGGGTCAATTTTCGTTGAATATAAATTAAAGTGGAGGATTTCTTAACATCAGATAGATGTAGTGATGTTTATAAATATATGTTTTTTAAATCTACTGTGAGAGAAAATTTTATATGTACTTTATTAGTGTTGTTTTTACCAGTGTAAAGTTTGGTGTCAAGAACGTTGACATCTTTGTGAACCCATAAATTGGTGAAAATAAAGGCTATATTAGATTTTTTACATTTTTTGTACATATATAATATCAAGACATATTTTAGTAAATGTTTAATTAATATAGGCTCAGTTACAGCTAGGCAGTGACATAGGTTAGGTAGTATTATTACACTAGGTTAAAAGTTATCAAAATACTCATTGATTTATGCCAATATATCAATCACATATTAATGGTTTTATAAACCTATTGTAAAATCTACGTTTTTTGACGATTTAAAATATTTCCCTTCAACTTTTTATTGATTTATATCTTACTTTTGTTAGGCTCAAAAGTTTGTAACGAGTTTAAGTGTTTATCACATTAATAACAACAATCAGAGGTTTGTATTATGAAATGCAGGAGTAATAGTAAATCTAATAAAAAGATAGACTGTGAGATTATTTCAGTTTCCATTTAATTTAAATTGCGAGCAAATATGCAACATAATACGCTCCGAATACTTTATATAGCTATATACTTAGTTTGGTATCTGTTCTGACTCTTACAATTATAATTACAGAGGTTCAAAATATTGACAATGTACACAAATAAAATACCAGTGAAGGCAAGTGAGCTAAAACACAACAAAATTTAAAATATAACACACTTTTAACAGCATCGTCTACCATCATTGAATGTTTCAAATTATTCGTATTATACATAATTATAAGGGTAAGTATGAATAATAATAGTCTTATAGTTTAGATATAAATTTTATTTACAAGAAGGGTCACAATGGTTCATTAATTCAATGCTATATTATATTTTTGAAAAATCATTCAACAAAATAGTTTCAATCTCTCACTTTTAAATCATATAGGTTGGCTCCATTAATACATTTCAGCTTAGAAATGTAATGAGGGGACTCCTAAAATGTAGAATATAAATAAAATTATAATAAATTCACTGAAATTCACTTACCATATCGAAAATTAATAACTTTTGACAGGTACGCAAGATAACACGCCGGTTGAAAAACACAAATAAAACACTAAATTAAAGTCAGATCAATAAATCGCGAAATGTATAATAGACGAAAAACACCCAAAATTGATGTGGCACGAAAAAAACGTTTAAAAAAGCACTACAAATTCTTTAAAAACTCGAATTAATCAGAAAGCACCCAAATGCAAAACTAGGTTATTACCACCCAGGCAACTTTGGCGGCCATGTTGTCACGTCAGCTGCTACTGCTCTATTGGGTTAGATTGAATTAAACATTTGAGACCTTTTTATAATCAAATGCATTTTCTCGAAAAGCTTTAGAGATTTTTTGATGAAAATTTTATGGTAGCTTCAGGATTACAAGAGACATGTTTCCACCAACTGTTAAGGATTTAGGAAAATTTTTCACTGAATTAAAAATTATTGAAATTTTCGATTTTTTCGATTATTTAAAAAAATTATTAACCGATTTAAATGACTCGGATGGCAAATTAACTGTCTTTATATCACCTACGAGACTGTCAAAAAAATCGAAAATTTCAATAATTTTCAATTCCGTGAAAAATTTTCCTAAATCCTCAAAACTTGGTGAAAATATGTCTCTTGTAACCCTGAAGCTACCATAAAATTTGATTATAAAAAAGGTCTCAAATATTTAATTCAATATGACCAAGTTCCCGTCATCAAGAATCGCTCATCCCATAAGCTAATTCTACCGGCCTATTTTGTCTATTGTTTCGGTTCAGACACCTTATCCTCACTGTTTGTTTAAGAAACATTTATATAAAAATTCGTTGGATTCAGTGAGTACAAGATAGTCTGGTAGGCGACGCACATACAAAACATATTTTTAGAGCCGTTTACCATGCCTCGCTGCCCAACAATGATCCGATTGGACTGTCCATTTACGGAATTGTACTTCACTTTGGCCATTTCCGTATTCAACTATTTTTTTTTTCAATTTAACACTTGTTTCTCATTACACAAGTGTACACAAAAAGTTATCTGCTCCACGGACTAAACCTGTCATGCCTTAAGTATTGTGCGTGCGAAAACCGAATTTTCAATTTAAAAAACTTTCTACCGCATATATTTCGACTAAATCCCGGTTTTTATTGTCAAAATATGTCACTTTTGGACAAACTGTCATTTTATTTGGACGTTGGTGGAATGAATTTATCACCTTGATTGAACGAAGAATTTTGTGTTGTTTAAAGTGAGGAATTAAAGAGCGATGGATATTTGCGTTGTACTAATTACCAATGATGTACTAAGAGTTCTACAGATTGCTGACGATGCTCAAAGCTTCATTTCTTGACCAATCCCTTCGGCGGAGTAGATAGGGCTTTTATGATTGAGTCGCCATCTCCAGGGGCAGCAATTACAGTTTGTATCACATACGTTGCAGTTGTTTTTCCACCCATTCAATCAAAACATGTTTCACGGCACCATTCATAGGGATGGAACGGACTTTTGAAGTTATTACCCCTTACCCAATAGAAAATTATTTCGCATTTATGATATAATATACATTTTACTGACTTTGCATGTCATAGAAACTCGCATTTTGAGTTTCAACAGGATGCATTTCCCATCATACAGCGCACGACCTTCGATCATGGCATTGCGGCTCTACTATTGGTTGACATGTGGGAACAAATGTTGGCAACGCTGGAAAAATCACGTCACATCCCCACGTAATCACTGTAGTTACAAAATACTGTTTTTGTTCTTCCTGTGAGGAGTCCGTGAGTCTCTACTCTCACGACAAATGCTCACATTCACCGAAATTACAGAATAGCCACCCTGATGGTTTTTATTTGTTCTGTGTGCAATCATAATTTTTGTTTTATTGTAATTTATACTTAGAACGTGCGTACTCGGGACTTATTATTTTGTGGTTGGCAAGAGGTTGCTGGAGATCACCCTCGCTAGCTACAACCAAGGTGGTATAATCCGCAACCCTCAAGTGAGAAACCTTAGTTCCTCCTATAAGTACTTCAACCCGTCAGTCTTCCACACTACTCGCATCACTTGTTCACTATAGATGTTAAAGAGGAGTGAGTAGTGGCAGAACGCAACCCTGTGTGACGCATTTGCCAACTTCATTCATTAGTTTCTTTTAATAATAATTTTTATAATAGGTTATTTGCATAAGAAAATTTCACAATAGAATTATGCTATAAAATTCTATAATGTGTCTAAAATAGCAATAAAAATGAACTACAAAATTATTTCTAAAGTAGCTGCAAACAACATGAAGAACCTAAACAGACTAAGACTCGCCGTGGGATAATTTAGAAAAAAAAAATTCTTAATTGACTGAAGCGGTTGGTTTGTCAAAAAAGTATGATTTAACTCTAATTAAAGGTTATTTTAAAACAATTTCAGTTAATTGCAGCGACGGGATCCACTGAAGAAAAATTCTTTTGTCATGATTTTTTGTTAATAAAAATATTCTGCGAGCACAGCGGCGAAACTTTCTTTGGTTCATCTTCAAGGGTCTTCCTATCGCATATTATTTTGCCAAAGTGACTGAAAAAGAATGCTGTGGTATAAAAATAAAATCTATTTTTCTTTTAATATAATTTAATAAGAACTACTAATGATACAAAAGTTTGTCAAGAAAAAAGTATCTATTTGTTAATTATTAAATAATACACTGTGGACGTAAAATTAGGGATATTACAAAAAACAGCTGCCTAAGGAATCACTGCTTCCGTATCCAGATTTTCCATCCAAGTCTCTATAAAGGAAAATATTTTTACTATATTTGCACTCTAGTATGTGGAAATAGTTGGTCATAAAATTTTAATAATATTTGATGCAGATGTCATAAAAGAATTTGAGATGTTGGCCTCTAGCATACACGCTAAAGCTGACGTTTCTGGACTCTTGGGGGAGGAAATGAAAATATTATTAAAAAATCGGAAGCCTTGGCTTCTAGTATATACACCAAATCCCAAGTTTCCGTACTCTTACCAGCTTGTTTTACTTATTTTGACATATTCACCCCTATTTAACCCCAACTCTTCTACTAAATTTCAAGTAAATATCTCAATTTTATTTTATCAACCCCTTAATAGTGGAGTGGGGGTAGTGGGAGAGTTGAAAAATACCACAAAAAAAGCTGTGGCCTTGGCTTCTAGTATGTACACCAAGTTCCAAGTTCCTGTAGTCTTACCAGCCTGCTTTACTTATATTCCCCTATTTACCCCTATTTAACCCCCAACCCTTCAACAGAATCATCACAAAGTATAATCTAGTAGTAGGTATCGTTATAATATATACGTATACCAAATTTCAAGTGAATATCTCAATTTTATTTTATCAACCCCTTGTATAATGGAGTGGGGGTGCTGCGTGGGGATAGAAATATTATTTAAAAAACTGAGGCCTTGGCTTCTAGTATATACACCAAATGGCAAGTTGCTGTACACTTACGAACCTGTTTTACTTATTTCCTCTTATTTACCCCAATTTAACCCCCAACCCTTCAACAGAATCATCTCAAAATATATTCTAGTTCTAGGTATCGTTATAATATATACGTGTACCAAATTTCAAGTGAATATCTCAATTTTATCAACCCCTTGTATAACGAAGTGGGGGTGCTGCGGGGGGATGGAAATACTATTTAAAAAACTGAGGCCTTTGCTTCTAGTATATACACCAAATCCCAAATTGTTGTACTCTTACCAGCTTGTTTGTTGTTATTACTTCCACATCCACGTAGTGGATTGGAAGTATAGTAATCGCAAAAAAATTTTCAAAAATTTTTATTCGTGAAATAGGTTTAGAATGTCATGAAACGTCGAGATTTTAAATTTGAGCGAAAAAAAAATTTCTGTCTGTCTGTCTGTCTGTCTGTCTGTCTGTCTGTCGGTCTGTCTGTCTGTCTGTCTGTCTGTAACTTTTTTTGTCCGCACGTTTTCTCCGGAACGGCTTAAGATATTGACTTGAAATTTTGTACACGTATATATTATAACGAGATCTGGAACTGGATTGTTTTTTGAGGATATCCGGTGAAGGGTTGGGGGTTAAATAGGGGTAAATAGGGGAAAATAAGGGAAGCAAGCTTGTAAGAGTACAGAAACTTGAAATTCGGTGTATGTACTAGAAGTTAAGGCCTCAGATTTTTTACAATATTGTTCAACCCCCCACCACCCCTACCCCATTGATGGGGTTGATAAAATAAAGTTGAGATATTCATTTGAAATTTCGTACACGTATGTATTATAACGACGTCTGGAATTAGATTATATTTTGAGATGATTCCGTTGAAGGGTTGGGGGTTAATTTGGGGTAAATAGGGGAATATAAGTAAAACAAGTTAATGAGACTACAGAAACTTGAAATTCGATGTATGTACTAGAAACCAAAGCGTCAGATTTTTTTATAATATTTTTCAACCCCCACCACCCCTACTCCAATATGAAAAGGGCTGATAAAATAAAATTGAGATATTCATTTGAAATTTGGTACAAGTATGTATTATAACGACATCTGGAACTAGATTATATTTTGAGATGATTCCGTTGAAGGGTTGGGGATTAAATAGGGGTAAATAGAGGAAAATAAGTAAAGCAACCTGGTAAGACTACAGAAACTTCAAATTCGGTGTATGTACTAGAAGCCAAGATATCAGATTATTTATAATATTTTTCAACCCCCACCACCCCTACTTCATTATTAAAAGGGTTGATAAAATAAAATTGAGATATTCATTTGAAAGTTGGTACACGTATGAATTATAACGACATCTGGAACTATATAATACTTTCAGATGATTCCGTTGAAGGGTTGGGGGTTATTTAGGAGTAAATAGGGGAAATAAGTAAAGCAAGCTGGTATGACTACAGAAACTTGAAATTCGGTGTATGTACTAGAGGCGAAGGCCTCAGATTTTTTAATAATATATTTCAGCCCCCCACCACCCCTATTCCCTTATTCAAGGGGTTGATAAAATAAAATTGAGATATTCACATGAAATTTAGTACGCATATGTATTATAAAGACATCTGGAACTAGATTATATTTTGAGATGATTCCGTTGAAGGGTTGGGGGTTAAATAGGGGTATATAGGGGAAAATAAGTAAAGCAAGATGATAAAAGCACAGAAATTTGGGATTTAGTGTATACACTAGAAGTGAAGGTCTCAGGTTTTTTTATTAGTATTTTCCATCTCCCCACCACCCCCACTCCCTTATTAAAAGAGTTGATAAAATTAAATTTAAATTTTCACTTGAAATTTGGTACATTTATGTATTATAACTATAGCTGAAACTAGATTATATTTTGACACGATTGCGTTGAAGGAGTGGGGGTTAAATAGGGGTAAATAGGGGAAAATAAGTAAAGCAAGCTGGTAAGACTACAGAAACCTGAAATTCGGTGTATGTACTAGAAGCCAAGGTCTCAGATTATTTATAATATTTTTCAACCCCCACCACCCATACTTCATTATTCAAAGGGTTGATAAAATAAAATTGAGATATTCATTTGAAATTTGGTACACGTATGAATTATAACGACATCTGAAACTAGATTATACTCTGAGATGATTCCGTTGAAGGATTGGGGGTTATTTATGGGTAAATAGGGGGAAAGAGGTAAAGCAAGTTGGTATGAGTACAGAAACTTGAAATTAGGTGTATGTACTAGAAGCCAAGGTCTCAGATTTTTAATAATATATTTCAGCCCCCCACCACCCTTACTCCATTATTCAAGGGGTTGATAAAATAAAATTGAGATATTCACATAAAATTTAGTACGCATATGTATTATAACGACATCTGGAACTAGATTATATTTTGAGCTGATTCCGTTGAAGGGTTGGGGGTTAAATAGAGGTATATAAGGGAAAATAAGTAAAGCAAGCTGGTAAAAGTACAGAAATTTGTGATTTGGAGTATATACTAGAAGCGAAGGTCTCTGTTTTTTTTTTATTAGTATTTTCCATTTTTCAAGATGTTTCCTTTAAAGTGACTTGGATGAAGAATCTGGATGTGGAAGTAGTGATTCCTTAGGCAGCGGTTTTTTTACTATATTTGCACTCTAGTATGTGGAAATAGTTGGTCATAAAATTTTAATAATATTTGATGCAGATGTCATAAAAGAATTTGAGATGTTGGCCTCTAGCATATACGCTAAAGCTGACGTTTCTGGACTCTTGGGGGAGGAAATGAAAATATTATTAAAAAATCGGAAGCCTTGGCTTCTAGTATATACACCAAATCCCAAGTTTCCGTACTCTTACCAGCTTGTTTTACTTATTTTGACATATTCACCCCTATTTAACCCGAGCTCTTCTACTAAATTTCAAGTAAATATCTCAATTTTATTTTATCAACCCCTTAATAGTGGAGTGGGAGTGGTGGGAGAGTTGAAAAATACCACAAAAAATGCTGTGGCCTTGGCTTCTAGTATGTACACCAAGTTCCAAGTTCCTGTAGTCTTACCAGCCTGCTTTACTTATTTACCCCTATTTAACCCCCAACCCTTCAACAGAATCATCACAAAGTATAATCTAGTAGTAGGTATCGTTATAATATATACGTATACCAAATTTCAAGTGAATATCTCAATTTTATTTTATCAACCCCTTGTATAATGGAGTGGGGGTGCTGCGTGGGGATAGAAATATTATTTAAAAAACTGAGGCCTTGGCTTCTAGTATATACACCAAATGGCAAGTTGCTGTACACTTACGAACCTGTTTTACTTATTTCCTCTTATTTACCCCAATTTAACCCCCAACCCTTCAACAGAATCATCTCAAAATATATTCTAGTTCTATGTATCGTTATAATATATACGTGTACCAAATTTCAAGTGAATATCTCAATTTCATTTTATCAACCCCTTGTATAACGAAGTGGGGGTGCTGCGGGGGGATGGAAATACTATTTAAAAAACTGAGGCCTTTGCTTCTAGTATATACACCAAATCCCAAATTGTTGTACTCTTACCAGCTTGTTTTACTTATTTTCTCCTATTTAGTCCTATTTACCCCCAACCTTTCGCCGGATAAGTTCAAAAGACAATCCAGTTCCAGAGTTCGTTATAGTATATAAGTGTATAAAATTTTAAGTCAATATCTTAAACCCTTCCAGCGATATCGTGCGCACAATAGAAGTTGCAGACAGACAGACAGAAAATTCTTTTTCACTCAAATTTAAAATCTTGATGTTTCGTGATGTTTTTTTACGATTACTATACTTCCACTACACTTGTGGATGTGGAAGTAATACACTTGAATACGCCCCATCAATTTTTTTCCACGTTGTATGCTTTTCATAGTTTTTAGATGCCCAGAATAAGGAAATTACGTCCTTTTCTACCGCATTATTGTTTTTTCTATCATCACCATCACCATTATCTTTAAATTGTCGCACCCGCGCCTTCGTCATAACTGCAAAATTGAAATTTATTGCATCTAATTGAAAATCCGAGAAACAAGATGCGGAAAGAACGTGGAAAAAATGTAGCGACATATTCAAATGTACTTTTTATTACATCCTTTATTTTCTGTTAACAGTACATCCTTTAATAATCGGTAAATTTCAAAATTAAATGCGATTTTCTTATAATATCCATGACTTAATTATTCAGTTCGTTTTTCTGGGCAAACTCACAGAATATCTTTATAAAAGAAAAATATTTTTCTTTTCGGGGGTTCCCGCCGCTGTAAAAAATTGAAACATTCTTTTTAAATTGCTTGTAATTCGAGTTAAATCACACCTTTTTGACAATTACGAAAAAGAAATAATTTAGAAAATTTGTCAAAAACTGATGAACTAGGAAGTCTGAAATTTCCTTAAAATTCATATTTAATGTGTACCAAAAGTCCCCAAAATATTGTTGAGAAAAGACTAACCGTGCTACGTCCTTTGCTGATAAATAGAAGTATCAAGTAAAAACTAGTTGACACTGGCGACTCCGTCATATTATTAAATATAATTTGTTTTGCTAACTGGATTCTCCACATTATTAACCGATCGTCTACTACGTATGCGTGATTATTACTTATACCCAACGAACAGGATAATTTTTTTCTAGTTTCACAGTGATTTGAAAAAATGTTCGCCATTTAATTTTAGAGAATAAAAAGTTCGGTAACTCGGGTAAAATCAAGATTTAGGATCCAAAGTATCACCGCTTTGATAAAGAAATACCTGTTTTTAATGCTTCTGCTTCCATTATTTTGTTTGATTGAATCAATTTACTGATAATGTTTGCAATAGCCTAGAGACTTCTCAAATGTGATTTTACATTTGTCAAAATTATGAATTTACTGAAAGCGAAAATAGAATTGATTTTCACCGGCAACTTCGCCAAATAATTAAATATAATTAGTTCTATCAGTTGGATTCTCTACATTATTAACTGACTTTAAAAATGGAATCTAAATTATAGTTTTGTTCTCCCAGGGAAGAGATGTGAACTATCTAATCTCATGACAAATGCTCATATTCACCGAAATTATAGAATAGCCACCCTGAATGATTTTCATTTGCTCTGTGTGCAATCATGATTATTGTTTTATTGTAATTTATACTTAAAACGTACATACTCGGAGCTTATTGTTTGGTGGTTGCCAAGAGGTGTATGAGCTCACCCTCGCTAGCTACAACCAAGGTAGTGTCATCTGCAAGCCTCAAGTGAGAAACCTCATTTCCTCCTATAACTACTTCAACCTACCAGTCTTCCACACACCTTGCATCACGTTTTCACTATAGATATTAAAGAGGAGTGAGTGGTGGCAGAACGCAGCCCTGTGTGACGCCTTTGCCAGCTTCATTCATTAGTTTCTTTTAATAATTATTATTATAATAGGTTATTTGCATAAGAAAATTTCGCAGTAAAATTATGCTGTAAAATTCTACAATGTTTCTAAAATAGCAATGAAAATGAACTACGAAATTATTTCTAAAATACCGCAAACAACATGAAGAACCCTAAAAGGCTAAGGCTGGCCGTGGGATAATTTAAAAAAAATGTTTCTTAATTAACTGAAGCGATTGGCTTGTCAAAAAAGTAGACTTTAACTCTAATTAAAGCTTATTTTAAAATGTTTCAGCTATCTGCAGCGACGGGCAACTGAAAGAAAATTCTTTTGTCATGATTTTTTGTTAATAAAAATATTCTACAAGCACAACGACGAAAGTTTTTTTGGTTCATTTTCAAGGGTCTTCCTATCGCATATTATTTTGCCAAAGTGACTGAAAAGGCACGCTGTGGTAAAAAATCAATTTTTACTTCCCTCGCATACCGAGGGGAAGTATTGTATTCGAGAAAAAATCACCCTCCGAGATTTTTTCGGATTCTGACGTTTCAGAACACGTAGATTACGAAAATATAGGTTTTTCAATTCCGTCAGTCTGTCTGTCTGTCTGTCTTGTCTGTTGGTGCATTTACTAAAAAACTACTTGAAGGATAGCAGTCAAATTTGGTAGATAGTTGACGCTACTATCAGCGAAGACATGGTAGAAATTTCACTGGAAAATATACAGGGTGGATCGTCTAAACGGAATAAATAGTGAAAAAAATTTTTTTTGCTCAAATTTAAAATTTCCACGTTTCATGACGCGCTAAACCTATTTCAGAAAAAAAAAAAATTTTTTGCAACATTTTTGAAAAAATTTTTACCAAGATGAAATTTTTTTTTTTGCTCAAATTTAAAATTTCCACGTTTCATTACGCGCTAAACCTATTTCAGAAAAAAAAAATTTGAAAATTTTTGAAAAAATTTTTACCACTAAAATATGAGAATTTTTTTCTTTCTTCAAATTTAAAATTTTCACGTTTCATGGCATTCTAAACGTATTTCAAAAAAAAAAAAAAATTGAAAATTTTTTTAGCAGAATTTTTGAAAAATAGGTGGAATTTTTTTTTGTTCAAATTTTAAATTTCTACGTTTCCATGGCGTACGTTAGAGTATTAAAACAAATTTAAAAAATTTTCTTAAAAAAATTTATGTATTCATCACTAAGTAGGTACTTACTATAGAATAGAAGAAAATATTTTGTTTGCTCAAATTTAAAATTTCCACGCTTCATGACATTCCAAACCTATTTCGGAAGAAAAAAAATTGTAACATTTTTTTACCATTTTGGAAAAAAAATTACCACTAGGAAAAAAATTTTTTTTGCTCAAATTTAAAATATACACGTTTCATGACATTCTAAACCTATTTCAGAAGAAAAAATTTTGAAAATTTTTCAACCAAGATTTTGGAAAAATTTCAAAAAAATTATTTTTTTTCTTTGTTCAAATTTAAAATTTCAACGTTTCCATAGCATTCTAAACCTATTCAAACAAATAAAAAAAATTGATAAAATCTATTTCACTACTTACTATAGAATAGATGAATTTTTTTTTACCACTGGAAAAAAATTACCATTAGAATAGACGGAAAAATTTGTTTTTGCTGAAATTTAAAATTTTCACGTTTCATGACATTCTAAACCTATTTCAGAAAAAAAAAATTGAAAATTTTTTTCACACATTTTTGAAAAAATTTTATCCACTAAAACAGATGGAATTTTTTTTTCTTTGCTCAAATGTAAAATTTCCATGTTTCATGACATTCTGAACCTATTGCAGAAGAAAAAGGAGTGAACATTTTTAACCAACAGTTTTGAGAAATTAAAAAAAAAAAAATTAAATTTTTAACCACCACTATACTTCCACTTCACTGCGTGAATGTGGAACTGTCTAATGGCAATACTATTTAACATATGCTATTATACTTTTATTGGAAAATATACAGGGTGGTCATCCCAACAAATAATTTATGGGAGACCTGTTATTTAATATTGAACTTTTGCTGTTGGATGAGCACTATTTTTTTTACCAAAAGTTATCAGGATTTCTTTGTAATAATTACAATAACTATATTTCCATTATTATTCTCAATGTCATTTCGTATTTAATATTTTTTTAGTGATCGCCATGCACAAATAACGAGGGAAGTTCTGTGTAAATAACTTTACCGATTTTTTAAATCTAATTTAATAAGAACTACTGATGATACAAAAGTTTGTCAAGAAAAAAATTCTTTATTTGTTAATTATTAAATAATACATTATGCACGTAAAATTAGGGATATTATAAAAAATACGCTTGAATACGCCCGATCAATTTTTGTCCACGTTGTATGTTTTTGTATAGTTTTTAGATGCCCAGAGTAAAGAAATTATGTACCTTTCTACCGCTTTATTGTTTTTACTTCCCTCGCATACCGAAGGGAAGTATTGTATTCGAGAAAAAATCACCCTCCGAGATTTTTACGGATTCTGACGTTTCAGATCACGGAGATTACGAAAATATAGGTTTTTCAATTCCGTCAGTCTGTCTGTCTGTCTGTCTGTCTGTCTGTTGGTGCATTTACTAAAAAACTACTTGACGGAGAGCAGTCAAATTTGGTAGGTAGTTGACGCTACTGTCAGCGCAGAAATGGTAGAAATTTCACTGGAAAATATACACGGTGGACCGACCGTCTAAACGGAATAAATAGTGAAAAAAAATTTTTTTCGCTCAAATTTAAAATTTCCACGTTTCATGACACGCTAAACCTATTTCCGAAAAAAAAAAAATTTGAAAATTTTTTTCACCATTTTTGAAAAAAATTTTACCACAAAAAAATTTTTTTTTGTTTAAATTTAAAATTTCCACGTTTCATGGCATTCTAAACCTTTTTAAAAGAAAAAAATGTTTGAACATTTTTTACCAACATTTTTGAAAAAATTTTTACCACTAAAATAGATGGATTTTTTTTTTCTTAAGATTTTAAATTTCCACGTTTTATAGCGCTAAAAATTGAAAATTTTTAAAAATTTTCGAAAAAAATTTTACCACTAAAATAGATGGAATTTTTTTTCTTTGTTCAGATTTAAAATTTCCACGTTTCCATGGCATTCTAAAATTATTCAAACAAATTTAAAAACGTTTTTGAAAAATTGAAAAAAAAAATTGAAAATATGTTTAGGTAATCTATTTATCACTATTATAGAATAGACGAAATATTTTTTTTCAAATTTAAAATTTCCACGTTTCATGACATTTAAAACCTATTTCGGAAAAAAAATTTGCCACATCCTTTCACCATTTTGGACAAAAATTTAACACTGGAATAGAGCGAAAAATTTTTTTTTGCACAAATTTAAAATTTTCGCGTTTCGTGACATTCTAAACCTATTAAAAAAAAAGTTTTGAATTTTTTTTTTATTTTTTAACCACCACTATACTTCCACTCCATTACGTGAATGTGGAATTGAAAATGTGACAGATGGCAATAATATTTGGCATATGCACCTATTATATACTTTTATTAAATAATGGCATCCCAAGAAATAATTCAGTCATGGTGGACATCTGTAAAGGTATTTTCGCAAGCCTTCCATATTTGGCACCTGTTATTTAGTATTGAACTTTTGCTGTTGGATGAGCACTCTGCATATTTTTTTGACCAAAAGTTATCAGGTTTTTTTGTAATAATAGCAATAACTATATTCCGATCTGTATTCTCAATGTCATTTCGTAATTAATAATTTTTTAGAGTGACCGCCATGCACAAATAACGAGGGAAGTTCTGTGTAAATAACTCTACCGATTTTTTCTATCATCGCCATTGCCATTATTATCTTTAGCTTGTGGTACCCGCGCCTTCGCCATAACTGAAAAATGGAAATTCATTGCACCTAATCGAAAATCAGAGAAACATGGATGCGAAAAGAACGTGCAAAAATGTAGAGACATATTCAAATGTACTTTTTATAACATCCTTAATTTTCTGTGAACAGTACATAGTAGAGTGCCACGGAGCGTTAAATATGCTTAAAAATAAATTCTGTGGGCGTCGCGGGGCTACAAGCTGAATTGTGGATAAAACTGAAGTTTGTACATTAGCGAATCAGAATCCGGAAGTAATAAAAAAATAAGGCAGGCAGAAGGGCAGTAAAATCGAAAAACGAGTTATTACCACGGGCGGATAGTGCAGCACATAGGATACAAATCCACATAAAAATCAATTGATGTTTTGTAGAGAATGTATTTTTTATCAATTTTTGAAAGTTGGCCACAGCGTTGGGTCTTACGGGAGAATAAATTTTAAAACTCGAATATCTCGGTTCCAACACGTCGAAAATCTGACTGAAATTCAACAATTTTTATGTTTAATCGCCATTTACTCTAAAACGAAGACCTTAATGAAAAAAACTTACTCTTACAAACAGTTAGTATTATCAATTTAGAAAACAACAGCGTTTAATTGAAAATTTTTACTTGAATCGTAAACATGATATGAATAAAAATACAAAATAAGTCATTCTTCAAGCTCAGGCCGTTTAGCGTCTCTACTCCGGCAAAGTCGCATCTGTCTCACAAATCCCCATAGCTCCATCTCGTACTGTTTCAATACATACATGAGTGGTGGTATCGCTACTAAATGCAAATGTAGCATTATGTAGAACACAAACAAAATTAGTTAAAAAAATAATGTATTACTTCTACATACTAAAAGACGTATTTTATAATAATAATTTATTGGATATTTAACAATACGCCGTAGTGATTTGACATGTGAACATACATGTGTAAAAAGTAAATAAAAACAAAAGATATAAATGCAAATGTAAATATAAATACGACAAAAACATAACTCTATAAAACACTAGGACATAATACTAGTATGGTCAAAGTAAATATAAATGTAAATAACAAACAAACAAACAAACAAACAAACAATCATACGGAATATGATTAGTTCATAAAAAACAAAATTATTCGTCCAATTCACTGTCCGCATCTAACGGTGGCGAAGCCGTGGTCTTGGTCAATTTATTTTTGCAGGTTTTTTGAGCCAAGCATTTACAGAACCAAATGCAACCCATTTTATTTTCCTTACAAGTGCATACCTTGCTTCCACAATCTACAGAAAATTTTAATGTTATTACTAAAAAAAATTGTTGCCACCTCCGCCTTACCTTTTTTGCATCCACATGAAGCTAGAACGTCCAAATTAGAAGGAAAAGACGGCAAGGAAGTTAGAATCGGATTTACATCACCCCTTTCATCAATTTTCCATCCATATTCGGCAATGCTAGGTAATTTTGGACAGGGTTCTAAGGAATTGAGCCACCACACATTCGCCTGATAATAGGCTCTCAAACTATGAAATCACAAAGAATCTTCAGTCGGGGGTAGTTTTGCAATTAGTTAGTAGTTTTTCTAAAACCTCTGAAGAGATCGACGCAATATTTTTTATTTTACCTTCTATATTTTTAGACATAGCTTGGGACAATCTCTTCCCAGCAGACCGCTTCTGACAAAACACACATTTGCTTATGTCAAATCCACACTTACGAAGCGAACTACCAGGAAGTGGTGGAGGTTCAATATCAGCTGGCCTGTACTCTTTCAGTCTTTCCACTCTTTTTCTTAAACTTTCGATGTTTTGTTTGCTCGTATAGGCAATATAATACATTTTATGCCAAACAACATAGACTAGATTTCCAGTTTTGCCATCAGTAATCACTTTTTGTATATCCTCATCTGACTATTTGTTTATATAATTCCTAATCTTAGTGGAATTCATAAAAGTAAAGAAAGTTTTATCAGTTGATTGCATTATAATACCTTCAGTCTTTTTACATATTATACATTGTTGTTGTTTTTGCGTTTTAAATTTTATAAGTCGATTTCGCTCTCAAAACTAGTGCTATCACTTGTAGAACTTTCCATTCTGCAGTCCTAAATTTTGAAAAAAAAATCATCGAATGTAGAATTCCCTACATTTAACTAAAGTAAAAGTTCTCACCTAGTTATCCATGTTAACACTGTACACTAGCCACTATTTAAGTTTTTTTAAAATGGAAAAGTTAAGTTTAATAAGTATTAGGTATGTAGTACTTAATTCGTATGCACTCACCACCCGCAAGGGTACATTTACGATATACTACTTAATATACTAATTAAGATGCACACACAGTCAATTGATTTTTATGTGGATTTGTAGCCTATGTGCTGCACTATCCGCCCGTGGTAATAGCTCGTTTTTCGATTTTACTGCCCTTCTGCCCGCCTTATTTTTTTATTACTTCCGAATTCTGATTCGCTAATGTACAAACTTCAGTTTTATGCACAATTCAGCTTGTAACCCCGCGACGCCCACAGAAGTAAAAATAAATTAAAGCTAGCACTCTACTAACATCCTTTAATAATCGAAAAATCAAGAGCTCTTTTTAAAATTCAATGTGAGTTTTTGATGATATCCAAGACGTAATTATTCAGTTATTTTTTTCTGGGCAAACTCACAGAATATCTTTATAAAAGAAAAATACTTTTCTTTTCAGGAGTAAAATCAAGATTTAGGATCCAACGTATCACCGTTTTTATAAAAAGATACCGGTTTTTAATGCTTCTGCTTCCTTTATTTTGTTTGATTGAATCAATTTGCTGAAAATGTTTGTAATAGCCAAGAGACTTCCCAAATAAGATTTTACATTTGTGATAATTATGAATTTACTGAAAATGAAAATAGAATTAGTTTTCACCGGCGACTTCGCCAAATAATTAAATATAATTTGTTCAATCAGTTGGATTCTCTGCATTATTAGCTGACGTTAAAAATGGAATCTAAATTATAGTTACATACTAATTTATGTTTGTGTCTTTATATCTATCCGCGCATAAGTCACGAACGTCTGAACAGATTTCAATGAGTCTTTTGCAACCGCTTAAAATTTCCTCAAAGGTTACCTCGGGATAAAGGTAGGTCAAGCCCGCGATCACGGATTTTGGAATATACCTGATAAGATAGTTTCTTGGGCCTAAGAAATAAGGTCTACAGAATCCGTAGATCAAGATTGCCGCCTTAACCCCTGTAGTAACCCATTTTGGTTTTAATTTTTTATACAAAAACAGTATCAATTTAAAATTCTGAAAAAATTCAAGCATATAGTAGACCTTTAGCGCCAACTGTTTGTACACTATTGGGCCCCATTAAGGTCGTCCAAGCAAGCACCCTCTGATGTAAAGAGTAATCCACGATTGGTAAAGAGTTACCCCTAGATCTAGGTTCAAAATTCATATAGCATAAAATTAATATTTAAAAAATTAAAATACTGTTAGTATTGTAGGAATAACCCCTGTTTAAATACGGCGATATAAGTTACAAGAATTGCTTGAGCATGAGGTGAAAAGTATTAAGTAAAGTTAGCCCAATAGAATTTAGGTTGAAAATCTACTACTATATGCATAGATCTTTTCATAGCTTTAAATTTCTTCCATTTTTGTAGAAAAGAAATTAAAGCTAAAGTGGGTCCCAGGGGGGCAATTTTTATGTACGGATTCTGTAGACTTATCAGGACAATTACTGAATGTTTTTAACTAGGATTGCGAGTAAGAATTAAAAAAAAACAAATGAAACCAGGAAAATTGAGAAATAAAAATGTACTACATTGCCAAAAAGCTATACTAACATTAAGAAATTTTACAATATTTGCAAAGGAGCCAGACACTTTTCTCATTGTCAACTTTTATTTGTTTGCTTGACACATAGTGTGTAGGTATTATTAAGTAGCTACTTCTCAACTCAACTTTACGTGGTGCCACAGGGATTAAGAGAGAGCTATTTGAAGAACATAAATAGAGAAATACACAGAAATAATGAGAGTGAGTGAGAAGGAGTTGCTTATGCTGCTTATTTCATTTCTATTTGAGCTCATCGCTTTCTTAAGAAATGAGCAACATGCTTTGAATCCCTCGTAGTATTAAATTAGTTTAAATTACATCTAGGATGCGTAGATGAGGCAGCATAACATTAACCGTTAAGAGATCGCGCATAGATATCTCAGTTAATATGCAGCGTTATGTTCCTTGTTACGACTTCCATATAGCCATAAATACAAGTTGCCTAAATAATATTATGAAACTAATAGCTCATTAAAGCCGCGGGCTACATAGATTAGCTCGAATCTTGCTTCCTATCTTAATGAATCAATATTAAATTAGTACGTCAATTCGATGGAAATTTATTCAACGCTAAATGTATTTTATTTATTACTTGTATGTGTTGTGTACTATTAATGGAGCTTGTTTAGAAAATTTACAGCTTATAGTATCATAGGTAATCAGTATGTTGCTGTCATGTAACTAGGTAAAAATGAGTTACGACACCATATATCATGTTTTCTTGACTCCATTTACCGATGCTGTACTTTAATTATTTTTAGATTCGTAAAGAGTTACCAACATACAATGCTGTAATATTTGAAATATTTAAATTCTTTCTTGAGAACTTTTCATAAAAGAACTAATTATAATACTACTATAGTAAGTATAATGCAACCTATAAGGCCTATTTATTAAGGCAAAATTTAAGGAAATTCCTCTTCTCACTCTTTCGACCTTCTTTTTAACCACCTTTTTAAAAGAGACTCTGAATTCGACCATATTAAGGTGGCCATTCACTAGAAAGAGATATCCGATAGGGAAATATTTATTACTTTTGGCCATAACTTTTTTTTTCTTAATACGTATATTAAAAAAAACTATGAGTACCTAAGTAGAACAATAATAAGACTGTTACTATGAATTTTCACTCAATAATTTCACTGGTTGGCAAAATAGCTTGATTTAAATTTAAAAACTATGTTAATCTTCCTATTTCGTAGTTTTAAATCTAGCTGTATTGCAAACCACTGAAATTATTAAGTGAAAATTCATAGTAGTAGTCTTGTTATGGTTTTACTTAGGTGCTCTTATAGTTTTTTTAAATATACGTACCAAGAAAAATAAGTTATGGGCAAAAATAATAAATATTTCCTAATCGGATGTCTCTTTCTAAGGAATGGCCACCTTAACATAAATTATTTTATATTTGTGCGGTCCCCACTCTAGAACGGCTTAAGCGATTTCGATCAATCTTTTGCAAATTGTATAATGTCGCACGGTAGTGGTCCTGTTAGAGGTCCATTAATCTATGGCGAGTGTAAGGTGAGAAGAAAATCGAGATTTTGGTGAATGCTCTAGTGATGACGGAAAACGACTTCATCCGCATTGCATTACAGTTGGTAGTTAATTATTCTTGGAGTATAGGCCGTTGGAATTAATTTAAAAAAAGGTGATTTTGAAGAAGTTTCATCTCCAAAAGATTTTTAGGTATAAAAACTTGAAAAATCATAGACCGTACACACAGAATGGCGAGGAAGTACCTAAAAATAAATAATTATGCAAAAAAGTACATTTTTTGCTGCTTTTGTGCATTTTTCAAGGGTTTTTCAACATTTAAGATTCATAAAAATTTGAGAAAAACGGTTTGTCTTAGTATTATGCAAGCATTAAGCAACGTATTGGGTCATTTAAGACCTTTTATGGGCCGATTTTAGCCATTAAACGCATCCAAAAGTGCATAATTTTATGATTGTAAAAGAAATTTTAAAACATGTTCTGCAAATAATAATAATAATGATAATATAAAGGGGGGAGGGGAAAATGCAAAAAAAATAAAAATCGAAAACTTGATTAAAAAAAGACACAAATTCATTTTTTTATTTGCTTTGTATACTTTTTATGTGAAAAAAATGTATTAAAATTGAATTTCGCGCCATTATCAGTCAGCCATCTTGAATTTTCCGATTTTCTCTTCTAATTCGTAATTAGTTACCTCGAAATCCCCCGAGTATAAAAGTTGGACGATATTTTATTAATTTTAGAGCAATTATTAAAAAAAAATTTAACGGGATGCAAATTATGCACTTTTGGATCCGTGGATGCGTTTAATGGCTACAATCGGCCCATAAAGGGTCTTAAATGACCCAATATGTTACTTAAGGCTTGTATAATACTATTTTTTTTTTCAAATTTTTATGAATCTTAAATGAATATCTTTGAAAAACCCTTGAAAAATGCACAAAGACAGCAAAAAATGCACTTTTTTGCATAATTATGCATCTTTAGGTACTTTCCCCGTCATTCTGTGCGTACGGACTATGATTTTTCAAGTTTTTATACCTAAAAGATGCATTCTCTGCAATAAAATCTTTTAGAGATGAGACATCTTGAAAATCACCTTTTTTTAATAATTCCAACGTGTGTGAATGCTCTAGTGATGATGGAAAACGACTTCATCCGCATTGCATTACAGTTGGTAGTTAGTTATTCTTGGAGTAGCTCGTACTGAATCTGATGACTACAAATAAACATTCAAAATTACAAATCCAACGGAGCTGTCATAATTGCAAACCATTTGCAAATTTGCATGAAATTTTGTGTATTCATCCAATCAATCTATACACAAGAACCGGTCAACAAATTTTTCAAATTTTGAAAGTTCACGTTTTGCCAACTAAAATTGCCGCCATACACAAAATTTGAAATCAATAAAACAATACGACACCTAGAGGTGAGTGAAAATTGGGTTGCAGGTTTTTACACATAAAAGCCAATATGGCAGGCTACAACTCGTAGACAATGCACAATAGTAACAGTGCAAGAGACGGAAGTTCTAAATAATTTTAGGTTTTATGGTGTACAACATTATAACAGTAACTATTTTCGACGCAGGATTCACCGGAAACGACATATTCCGGAAAAAACTACAACATTAAATCCAATATGGTGTCGTTAGCAGCGACCATATTTGTTGACCAGACGTGCCTATTCATTGAACGCTTAGTTTTACTAGCTTTAAGTTTTAATTGTTTTACAAATCTCTCTTGGGTTACTTATTTTATTGTTACTATCATTTTTAATTTGAATTAGGGATTTTTTTATTTTGTATACACTTTTGTTATGTGAATCCAGACCTGCCCTGCTCAGCCCTTCAATTGCAACGGTGCTACACATCGTGTATGTCTTACTGGCCACGAACCAGGAACTGGGGAACCAGTTTTTTATTCCAATTTGAATAAAGTTCTTTTGATTTGATTGATTGATGGACATATGGGTATATGAGAATTCATTGAAAAAGTCTGATGTTAAAGCTTAAAAATTCAAAACTACAGATATTTCCTTTACTTTGTAGAAACATAAGAGGTCATTAAAATTATGGATTTGTTTAGCCAAATATAACCGACTTTAATGAAAATGTCACTAAAAATGATGGAATATTTTTCTACAGTTTTTAGTATTCGCTTTTTCAGATGTTCAAATATTTTTTGTAGAAAGATTGCGGTATGGGCAGGGCTACTTCAAAAGACGGCGTTGCAAGGAAGTTATTTCACGCTTTAAATTTGTCGAGTTCTGATGTGTCAAATTTTCTGAATGAGGATATCTCACAGAGATGAAAGTTGCATTCTCTTATAAAAGATATGATTTTATATTGCAAAGAGAGTCATCTCTAATGGGGAGTAGACTATGAGACTATTTCAAAAGGGCCCTTATTATATTCCCTAATATATTTCATTTCTGATAGGCATATTTTAAATTTTTCTCAAAATTTGAATCGGTCTTATATTTTGATTAGCTTTATTGACTTGAACCAAATTTAATAGCTATGTTTCACTAATGAAGGCCTACGTAAGGCAGTAGAGCATAAGAAGAGAATAACGTTATTTCTTGGAGACGTTACCTAAAAGTATCACGCTGTGTTTGGATCTTGATCATTTCACATAGCCATAACTGTATTAATGTATGTACTTATTACAAACATTATTTTTTGGTAGGTTATGAAGATTGAAGTTCTCTAGTAATAGGATGAGACTCCTGTCTTCTATATTTTCCATATTTTGTGAAAAATTATCAATTCATCTTCACTAACTATCTATTATACGCTTATATTTTTGTATTACTGTCTCCACTTCTGATTTCAATATCGAATGTTAACGATAGCAGTTCTGTGCCAGACATCTTAATAACCTCTTCAGCAGTATTGCTTCAAAATTTCAATAATCTGATGGCTGTTAATTCTTACAGTACTGGTATAAAGCTTAATTTAACAGTTTCTGTATTTTCTATGTGTAATTACCCCTACTCTTCGAAATAGATCACTACTGTTATTGTGATCAGTTCTTTACAGATGTCTTGCATAGTTTTAATTAGGTATAAAAGCTAAAAGTATTTATGTTATCAATGCGAGAAATACGTCAAATCGGCGCCATATGTTTTTTTAAACTGCGGAGTACGTAAGCTCCGAATCCTGATGCGAGTCGTTAAGTATTATTTCTAGCATCCGAGGAACGATGGCCAGTACCACATAGCTCTGCTCAAATACTATACTTTTATTTTGTTTGCGCTGTCCTTTAATTGCTGTACTAATTTTGTGTGATTTATTTTTCATTTAATAAACTCCTGTGGTACACAACACAGCGAACGAGTTTATGCTTTGCTAGTGAAGTTGACCATTTTTATTATCATTTATTTATTACAGTGTAAAAAATGGAAAACAAAAAAGTACACTGTAGATAGATAGATATATAATTAAATAGGAATTTAATTAGCTAGATGTTATATATTATAGTGTCACTCGTCCTATAAAATTAAGTGAAAACATTTTGTTTAATCTAAAAATTATCTTGCATTGTCATATTGTATTTTAAAATAACGTATTGCCGGCTTCTAGTTCATCCTCAAAATCCCACACCTAATTTCTTTACATCCCCGGCGACTGTTTAATGGTCCATTCACAAGGAATAAATTGGTGAGTTTTAGATTTTAGTTTTTCATTACATTTTTAGTCATAGAATTTACAGTTCAAATTCATAGTAATTTTAGCTTTATACCAAACATGTGTATTGTTTAACCTCGTCAGTTTCGACATTCGTTGACTTAGATGTGATTTGATTTAATTATGTAATTACTCTATTCTTAGTTATCTAACCATATCAATACCGATCTATGTATTAAATACAAGTGATTTATATAAAAGGGTGGTTTATTCAATTCCATCAAGAAATCTCCAGAAGCTTTAAGTGAAGACAATCCGAACCACTTGATGCAGTAGTCAGTAGAATTTATGTAAGTTGTCTAGCATTTAAATGACCGTTATTCAAATCATTATTCGGTTATTGAAATCACTCGAATACCTAGTATTCCTTTATTGAGATTAAAAGTTAGGTTAGAGCTTAGTAGGGTATTTATTCTGCACATCTAAGAGCTATTCTTCTCGTATTGCAAATATGGTGATATTAATATCAAGTTAAAAATCCTAGTTCCCTTCGTGGTTCATAGATATAAAGACGATCGATGACAGTCTGACGTCTTTGACAACTTTATGTTTAACAGACCTAGCGTTGTTGATCTCCGGTAAACTAGACTTTTATTCTTATAGTCGACGAATAATGAAGACCACTTATTTAGGTATTTCCATAACCAGTCAACAGTTTGTTCCATTTCACGTCTCGATAACTTGTCCTCTAATATCATGTTCTTTAAGAAAACATGCTTGCTGAAGAAATAATTGCCAAAATCTGGACTGAGAAGTATGTACAGCAATACTTTACTGGTATTAATATCAGCAATTTTTAGTTGTTACAGATATCTATCGTTCATTTTTTTATGTAATGGCAGAAATACTGACGTTTTCAAATCTTCAGGACAGATTCCTTTCTACTGTATTTTTAACCATATTCCGTGAAGTATTCTCACTGAGTCCTCACCAACTAACTTAGGGTATACACTAGACGTGGTTTCGCCAAAGTTTAACTCAAGTTCGTTTAAAGGAACTGCTGCTTACGGAATTACTACTTCCACGTTCAGATTTCCCAACCAAGTTTCCCAACGAAAATATCTTGATACTATATTTGCACTCTAGTATGTTAATATAATTGATCATAGAATTTTAATAACAGAGAACATTTGATGTCAATATACACACTAATACACAATTTTATTTTGATAACTTCTTTAATCATGGAGTGGGGATGTTGGAGGTGGTGACCGGGGTGACCGATGTCATAAAGAAAAATGACACCTCGACTTCAGGTATAAGCACCAATTTCTGGACTTTTACTAACTTGATTTACTTATTTTGCCCTATTTACCTCTATATTTACGCTCAAGATATAATCCAGTTCCAAATCTCGTTATAATACATACGTGTACCTAATTTCAAGTCAATATCTTAAACCAATCTAGAGAAAACCTGCAGACAATAGAAGTTACAGACAAACAGATCGACCGACCGACCGACAGATCGACCGACGTACGGAATTTTTTCCGCTCTAATTTAAAATAGGTTCATGACATTCTAAAGCCATTTCAACAAAAAGAATGTTTGAAATTTTATTTATGATACTACCAGTCCACTGCGTGGATGTGTTAGAAAAATTATCATTACTATAACAATCGCAAACTTGTATTTTATGAGAAATTCAACTTAACGTTACTGAATCACGTCACAGCATCATAATCTCGGATTGTAAATGAAGATCAGTGGAATGAGTCTTCTCTCAACTACGTCGATAATGAACAATTGTAAAAAATGTCATCACATGACATGTATAATTTTTACGTCGTCGCTTACCGGGGGAATGTATTGTAAGCGTTAAAAAATCATTGTTCTAGATTTCTTCGGATTTTCATGTTTCAGGCTATGTAAATTATGAAAATTACGGTCTTTCCGTAAAATTGTCTCTCTGGCCGTTGGTCTATCTGTCTGGCTGTTGGTCTGTCCATATGTAGGTCTGTTGTCTGCTTCTTTGAGCTATATCAAAAAAACTGTTTAACGGTAAAATTTGGTAAGTAACTGAAGCTATAACTAACGAAGAAATGGGTATACTTTCACAGGGCAATATACAGAATATGAACTGCCAAAAAAGAATAAATAATTAAAGAATGTGACAGATAGCAATAATATTTGGCATGTAGTTAACACAACTGCCAGGGTAGACAAGTGTCTTCCCTATACTTTCGTAGTTATACTTATGTAGAAAAATATACGAGGTGGACATTCTAAAAAATAATTAACTTATGGTGGAAATTTGTTTTTACGCAAAACCTTCCTTTTATTTATTAATTAGTTTTTGTATAGGATGATCGTCTCGTATATTTTTTTACTGAAAGTTCAGATTTCCTATGTAGCAATAGTGACAACCACATTCAGATTATTATTATCCCCTGTTGTTTCTCAATTAATTCGTTTTTAGAGCGACCTCTCTGTATGTTTTCACTAAAAGTGTATGTTTGACAATAATGACAGCAATTTATTAAATAATGTTGTCTTCCGTCGTTTTCTTGTTATTATTTTAAAGTGACCACTCGTTATAATGTTCAATAAAGAAATATCAGGTTTCCTTCAATTGGCAATTGTTATAACTACATTTCATCTTTTCTTAATATATTTTTTAAAGTGGCCACCTTTTATAATGTTTACCAAGAGCATAACATGTTTGCCTCTCTGGCAATTGTGACAGCCACAATTGTTGTCCTGTGTCGTTTCCCAATTATTTTTAATGTGACTAGCCTGAATCGTTTTCTCCAAAGGCATAGGAGATTTTCTCCTTTTCAATCATGACAACTGCGATCCAAATATTGTTCTCCCTCGTCGTTTCATAACTGTTTTTTAAAGCAGCTAATCTGTGTCATTTTCTTCAAAATTATACCAGGTTTACCCCAACCTATTTATTGCTATTCGCGTTTAATTTAAAAAATTTTGGGATACTTATCTATAAGATATCAGCGGGTTAGGGGGCATGGGAAGTGGGAGAGAAGAAAGACTTGAGGCTCATGTGGTTTTTCCGTCGCGTGAGTTGTGTGGTGCGTCATTGTCACCGACTATCGTGATACACGGGTAGTCTTTGGTGAATGAGTTTGTGGGTATATCTAAGGTCATCCTGCACTATAACTCGTGTTATGTCCGTTGTCATTTTCGATAGCTGAATTTTTAATAGTCTAATAAGCTTGTTCTGCGTGGTCTGGAGTCTTTTGCACTGTGTGGCGGAGATTAAATTCCACGACGCACCGGCATAAGTCATTATAGGCCTGAAATGACTTTATATAGAACAAGCTTATTATTTGTCGATAGTGTGCTACATCTGAGTGGGTAGAGTCTGTTAAGAGTTGCGTAAGTTTTGTTGAGTATCTGTGTGATATGGGAAGCAAGACTCAGTCTTTTATCCGGGGTTATCCCTACTTTTTGAGTGAGTTACGCTCCTCAATTGTCTGTCCGTCTATTTGTAATTTTGTAATTGTTTTAATGTTAAACGTAATTGTCTGTGTCTTGCTACTATTTATTTTTATTTTCCACTTTAAGAGCAAGCCAAACATGTTAGTACTGCCACTGAGCCCACATATTTTTGGCTACAAAAATGTATAAGGTGTTCTTCCAGTCTAAAATGTAAATAATAAATGAATAGTGGCAAATAATAAGGAAAGCTGTGTGTAGGTACCTTTAAGGATTTAAGGATTTAAGGTTTATTGTCAACTTCAATGCTGAAGATAAATCAATCAAACTGGCAGGGGTACTTCGGGTTATAGAGAAAACATAACTTTTTTTCACGTGTATTCTCTGTATATCTATTAGTATGACTTCCTTTTCAAATTCTAACAACCTATTATTGTGTTAGTGATGCGTATGCATTTTTATGTGATATATTCATAAAATTGCTGATTTCGTTGTTAAAATACAAAATCACATGCTTTACAAACATTGTACAAACAAGCTTTCAGTTAAATATATGTTATGAGATTATTCTCTATGTTAACATATATATAGTGGTAAAACTGCAGACATTTTTACTTCCACATCCACGTAGTGGATTGGAAGTATAGTAATCGCAAAAAAATTTTCAAAAATTTTTATTCGTGAAATAGGTTTAGAATGTCATGAAACGTCGAGATTTTAAATTTGAGCGAAAAAAAAATTTCTGTCTGTCTGTCTGTCTGTCTGTCTGTCTGTCTGTCGGTCTGTCTGTCTGTCTGTCTGTCTGTAACTTTTTTTGTCCGCACGTTTTCTCCGGAACGGCTTAAGATATTGACTTGAAATTTTGTACACGTATATATTATAACGAGATCTGGAACTGGATTGTTTTTTGAGGATATCCGGTGAAGGGTTGGGGGTTAAATAGGGGTAAATAGGGGAAAATAAGGGAAGCAAGCTTGTAAGAGTACAGAAACTTGAAATTCGGTGTATGTACTAGAAGTTAAGGCCTCAGATTTTTTACAATATTGTTCAACCCCCCACCACCCCTACCCCATTGATGGGGTTGATAAAATAAAGTTGAGATATTCATTTGAAATTTCGTACACGTATGTATTATAACGACGTCTGGAATTAGATTATATTTTGAGATGATTCCGTTGAAGGGTTGGGGGTTAATTTGGGGTAAATAGGGGAATATAAGTAAAACAAGTTAATGAGACTACAGAAACTTGAAATTCGATGTATGTACTAGAAACCAAAGCGTCAGATTTTTTTATAATATTTTTCAACCCCCACCACCCCTACTCCAATATGAAAAGGGCTGATAAAATAAAATTGAGATATTCATTTGAAATTTGGTACAAGTATGTATTATAACGACATCTGGAACTAGATTATATTTTGAGATGATTCCGTTGAAGGGTTGGGGATTAAATAGGGGTAAATAGAGGAAAATAAGTAAAGCAACCTGGTAAGACTACAGAAACTTCAAATTCGGTGTATGTACTAGAAGCCAAGATATCAGATTATTTATAATATTTTTCAACCCCCACCACCCCTACTTCATTATTAAAAGGGTTGATAAAATAAAATTGAGATATTCATTTGAAAGTTGGTACACGTATGAATTATAACGACATCTGGAACTATATAATACTTTCAGATGATTCCGTTGAAGGGTTGGGGGTTATTTAGGAGTAAATAGGGGAAATAAGTAAAGCAAGCTGGTATGACTACAGAAACTTGAAATTCGGTGTATGTACTAGAGGCGAAGGCCTCAGATTTTTTAATAATATATTTCAGCCCCCCACCACCCCTATTCCCTTATTCAAGGGGTTGATAAAATAAAATTGAGATATTCACATGAAATTTAGTACGCATATGTATTATAAAGACATCTGGAACTAGATTATATTTTGAGATGATTCCGTTGAAGGGTTGGGGGTTAAATAGGGGTATATAGGGGAAAATAAGTAAAGCAAGATGATAAAAGCACAGAAATTTGGGATTTAGTGTATACACTAGAAGTGAAGGTCTCAGGTTTTTTTATTAGTATTTTCCATCTCCCCACCACCCCCACTCCCTTATTAAAAGAGTTGATAAAATTAAATTTAAATTTTCACTTGAAATTTGGTACATTTATGTATTATAACTATAGCTGAAACTAGATTATATTTTGACACGATTGCGTTGAAGGAGTGGGGGTTAAATAGGGGAAAATAAGTAAAGCAAGCTGGTAAGACTACAGAAACCTGAAATTCGGTGTATGTACTAGAAGCCAAGGTCTCAGATTATTTATAATATTTTTCAACCCCCACCACCCATACTTCATTATTCAAAGGGTTGATAAAATAAAATTGAGATATTCATTTGAAATTTGGTACACGTATGAATTATAACGACATCTGAAACTAGATTATACTCTGAGATGATTCCGTTGAAGGATTGGGGGTTATTTATGGGTAAATAGGGGGAAAGAGGTAAAGCAAGTTGGTATGAGTACAGAAACTTGAAATTAGGTGTATGTACTAGAAGCCAAGGTCTCAGATTTTTAATAATATATTTCAGCCCCCCACCACCCTTACTCCATTATTCAAGGGGTTGATAAAATAAAATTGAGATATTCACATAAAATTTAGTACGCATATGTATTATAACGACATCTGGAACTAGATTATATTTTGAGCTGATTCCGTTGAAGGGTTGGGGGTTAAATAGAGGTATATAAGGGAAAATAAGTAAAGCAAGCTGGTAAAAGTACAGAAATTTGTGATTTGGAGTATATACTAGAAGCGAAGGTCTCTGTTTTTTTTTTATTAGTATTTTCCATTTTTCAAGATGTTTCCTTTAAAGTGACTTGGATGAAGAATCTGGATGTGGAAGTAGTGATTCCTTAGGCAGCGGTTTTACTTCATTTTCATCCCGTCCTTATAAATACCTACTACGGTGAATATAGAGTTTTGCTCTTTTATTCTCATTTAACTTTAGTACCCTGTTTGCTGTAAACCACACATTTGCTTTGTTTTTACCGTTGTTTACCTTAGAATATATAGTATAATTATATAGGTCTGTTTTACTCGAGCTTTAATAATTAATAACTATAAATGAGCTCTAATGTGATTATTAATAATTTTAAAGATAACTTAGCAGTGACGTTTATAAATTTTAATACTACGTTTTATAATACTTACGTAATGTAATACATTTTACAGATACTATCTAAATCGACAAAAAGATCTTATATATTCATGAACCAGAGAAAATATTACATTACATAAACAGTGAATATATATAAAGCCCAAGGTTTAGAGATATTGAGAATAAAATATGATTTCAACATTTCTGTCATTGTGATAGAGTGTGCGATATACAAAGTGTAAGTAAATAATCTCTTCCTATGTTTTGAATCTGGAATAATACAGGCATCTGTGAAAAAGCTGGTCAGTTGAAATGTGAATCTCCAAACACGTCGATAATTACACTATCAAGTTTGAAATTTCAAATAACAATGAAGATCGTGTCATAAATATTTGAAAGGTTTCGAATTTTCTATCCAACAATAGCTTAATTTTTAATTCCATCAGTTCTTTCTTTACTTATAACTTCTTGAATGTGATTTCACAAGCATTTTTTTAAAATAAATTGTTGCATATTTATTTAGAGCAATTTTGGAACAAAAGTGCATTCGAGAAGATGTCTGAGTTGAATACAATTTTAATAAGTTAATAGGTGTGATAAATAGGTAACAATACAATCAACGATTAATTAAGACTTATTGAAATTTGGAAAAATAAGAAAACGTAAATAAATGTAGTCACTTCAACAAGTGTTCAAAATCTTCTGTCTGCACCACTATCCCGTACTCAAATTGAAATGGTTGCATATATCCGCACAGCTCCATCCCTCAGATCTATGCGAAGTCATATCTTATTCTCGATTTTGACAGGTCAGAGCATTGACTCGTCTGTCGAAACTATCGACGTTTATCTGAGCGAAACGTCTGGCGTCTGACCTCTGTAATTAATGTTACCAACAAGCACATGAGGTGCATATAAAAGCCTAAACAAGATTATTTAATACAGAATTACACGAGGTAACATTTTGGCGCCCAACGTGGGGCGTCAAGATTGTAATGATCTAATAGCACTGGTTTGAATCAACTAGTCAGTTCCTTTGTACAGAATTGGATAATGTAAAACTCTAAGTTTGAAACGATTACAATTTCTTGAGGGTAAATAAAACGAATCATAAAATTTAACTTACTTTAATAATAGGTATACAAAAATGCACAAACAAAGCAGAGCACTTGACATCAGGGTTTCTGAGTAAACTTTACAAAAAAATTCGTCAGAATAATCATATAAACAAATCATTAAGAATCCAGCTGACATATAGCAAAATACAAAGCAAAACTGCACACAATGAAAGTCCGTATACGGTAAATAATTAAACTACACTAAACGCGATCTGGCCAGAGCGGTAAAATAAAGAATTCTTACTTTAACATAAACAAGCTCAATTAAATTACATGAAAACACACCAGAGGAAATACTTTAGACTGTACATAACATTATTAACAATAAAAGGCCCGACAATTAATATTTTCGACACATAAACTGGTTCGACGGTTGAATACTGTTTTTATGCCCAAAACACACGGGAGATGTCAAAATACGGGGCGATATAGTTACGTAAACATAACATTCACATGAAATTATTCACTGATTATTATAGTCTTCTCATGGGGTAAGAGAAGTCTTTACCGGACGGTAACACTGGATGCAACAAAGAATATTAATTGCCAAACGTGGAATGAGGTGTTGAAAGCCGTCAATAATTCTGCGTTTTCGCAATCGGCTTCAAACAGGAAAATTAGCCTCAGGAAAGGCATACATAATATAAAAGTCGATACTTACAGCTAATTCGACAAAAATATTGCATTACTATAGTTATGGGCAATGGAGCACAATAACACAGAACATATAAACTATAATAACTACTTTACTGATTCTATTCGCAGTTACTAATCACTATATACAGCTATTTACAATAAATGGCGGCTTTATAATTCTTACGACCCTACACGGGCAACCGCCTTTACGCCATCTTTTTAACGTCTCCTCGTCTGCCTTGCCGACTTGGCGTAGGAATATCCCTGCGTACTACAAGCTACTCGCTATTGGTCAAGCATTTGTCATGATAAAAGTTAAATACGTATAATTTAAATTTAAAATAATGAATAGAATAGTAGCGCGCTTTATCTAATTTAAGGTACTGAGTGTTCTTACAAAACGTGTCCGTTACAATTTTTAGGAGTACATTTTGTAGCTCCCACAACACATTTATATTGAAACAAAACTATAGGCAATTTTTTTTCATATTATTTATTGTGCATGATGGAATGATTTCTTCATCTTTGAAATTTTTGTGTTAATAGACAATAACAATATTTGTAACCGGTGTTTGTATCCGCACATGGATGCAAGCCAAGGGCTGACACCTCTTGGCAAGTATCAACAGAGATTTATGCCATCTTACTGTGTGCAATATATTCTCTGAAGAGTTTTCGTCAACAAACATACTTATATATGCAATGACAACCAGGTAATATTGACGGCTCTTGAATCAAACAAAGTGGACTCTAAGCTTTCGAAACTTTTGAAACATAACTGAGCTGTGTAAACACAACTCAGCTAAACTTATATGGTTGCCCGCACACATTGACGTAGAGGGCAACCAAGAAGCAGACTGACTGGGAGAAAGAGGAGCCAAAATTCCCTAGTACTAAGCCAGCCCTCGGTTTGCCAAGAAGTCTGATTAAACCAGAGCTACGAGACTGGGCCATGACATAGTCCAACAACTATTGGACTCAAGCTCCGAAATGAGGCACTCAAGGCTCCATGTAGCGGTGGCCTTCAGTTGATTCAACCACAAAGCATCTTCGTACCATGGATTGAGGCACGATCCTATTTGTTGGATGTGTGAAGTGCAGGATGAAACTGTAACATTTTGTGCAGTTAAGTGCGTCAAAGCGTAGGTATTTCCTGGGAAAATATTTAATGCTGAAGGAGCTATGGGATCTACCTTGAAATTAACTGCTATCCGTTTCATGGAGAGCACTAGTCTTTTCTAAGAGATCCTCGCAAAAGTACAATCGACCGACAGTCCTATATATTGATTGATTAGCCAGCGTATGGTAGGCATTGCTGCCATTTTCAGGATATCCGATATTGATATTTTTATATCTCGTCAGACCGATCATACGCCGGAATGGATATGGGGCATGCTTTTTGCCAGCAGCGAGAGTTACATGACGCATGGAGTAAGAATATAGAATGTAAAGTGTAGGTGTTTGAAGATGCTTTTTTGAGTTTCCGCCTATGATCATCTTCTCACCTAATCTTCTTCGGAGTTTTCTGTTCTGTTTCTGAATCTGTCAGTGTCTACATCCTTAATGTTTCTTTATTATATTCCTTCTTTTCCTTTACCGTTCTTTCCCAGTGTGTATAATACTTTCCTTTATTCATAATCCTCTCCATTGTTGTTATCCATGTGTGGTATGGCCTCCCTATTTTCAGTTTGTTGCTGTTTAGTTTTAGCGCTTTCTTTAATAGGTGTGTCGTGTCTCGTCTTTGGACCAGTCTCCAGTATTTCATTGCGTATTATTCTATTCTTTTAACTATTGTTTTCCTTTCTCGTAATGCTGACGTTTTCTGTAATTTTTGAGGTTTTTTGCTAGTCCTTAATGTCCCTTTCGGCTCTTCTCAGACTTCTTCTAGTCGCCTTTATCGTTGCTGCGTTTTTGACTCTCTATGTCATCGTAGGCTTTATGATGGCCATGTATATCTTTTTAGTTAGACTCCGTGGTGGTTTATTTTCCTCAAAGAAAGATAGTATAGCTCTTGTGACTCTGTAGGCCGCTTTGATTCTTTCCCGTAATGTTTCCCTACTGCAGATAAAATCCGTTCGCTTTCTTATATTAATATGACGGTCATTTGGTAAATAAAATCAGTTTTCTTTTTAGAGAACATGTTTAAAATATTCGCTAGACTTTAACCTATAAGAGCAAAAGTGCTCCATACTCTCAGTGGCTTCCTGAGTAAAAGCTACTAATGATTTCTTAAAGAGTTATGTACTTTAAGACATGTCTGAGGAAAACAAGGTTATTACGAATTTTATTCTCTAGTTTGGTGAATTCGTTACTATTTTACCATACTTAATGTATGTTCCGGCCATCAGATATTAACTTTCAAATATGCAGAGTATTTACACGGAAATTGGAACAATTTTTTTGATTTTACTTAAAATTTAAATTCTAAAAATATTATATGAGAGACAGGACAAAAATAAATCAGTATCAGTATGCCAAAGTAACTATCCAAATATTTATAACTTGTTCAAATTTTAATTTTTCTAGACACAATACACAAGCTTTTTATTATTTTGATGAAGATAACATGTTCTCAGCATTACTATGCATGGTAGGAAATGAGTGAAGTTTAGAACCACCTCCCCTCTTCTTCTGTGCTGAATATTTGAGTGGCGTAATTCCTATTATACCTATAATTGCTCACCATAGTTACTCACCATCAATTGGGTCACCTTTTAACAAAAATGGAACGACAGAGGCTATCTTCAATTCATCTGAAAATGTATCTATCCTAGAACATTCATTTATTAGTTTAATTAATGGTATTAATATATACTCAGTCATCTCAGATTCGCCGATGATACAGTTCTAATAACTTAGGGGGCGGAGACTCTCACACTTACCAAGGCGACAATAAATAAGACCCGGTTAACCCAACGGACATTCATTTATTAGTTTAATTAATGGTATTAATATATACTCAGTCATCTCAGATTCGCCGATGATACAGTTCTAATAACTTAGGGGGCGGAGACTCTCACACTTACCAAGGCGACAATAAATAAGGCCCGGTTAACCCAACGGGCAATTGGCAATTGATCGCGCCATGCTGGCATTGTCTTTGAGAGACCGGATACCTAATACAGAAGTACGTACTAGATCTGGTGTAATCGATGCAATTGATAAAATAGCAAATCTGAAGTGGAACTGGGCGGAATACGTCGCAAGGGTAAGGGATAACAAGTGGACGAAACGCATATTAGATTGAAAAGCGAGACATAACGCTCTTCGGAACAGGGGGCGACCACCTACCAGATGGTCAGATGACCTGAAACGAGTTTATCCAAATTGGATGCATATAGCACACGACAAACATTTGTGGAAACAGTTACGGGAGGCCTATGCCCAGCAGTGGACGCGCATGGGCTGTGAAGAAGAAAAACAAGATTAATACATAGTTTTTCATTGCTTTTATTAAGGTAGTGTTTAGGCCATAAACATATTCACTATCTGTATTTTTTAATGTATTAATGATATCTCTCACTTCATTATATGTGATCTCCCAAAATGCAAAAGGTTCTCTTTTATGAGTTTGGACTACATAAGACAAAGGGTCGATGTCTAACTTAGGGAGTTTACTGATGACTTCTTCACCGACACTGACGAAAAAGTTGTTAAAATTATTTGAGTCATAACAGAGAATTTTTCCATGTTCGATTTTATTTCTGTGATAATTTACTATGTTTCGTGCAGTTTTTGGAAAGTTACCGGAATCGAATGATCATGTATCATTCGATTTTATTTTTGCACGTTTAAGTGCATTTCTGTAATTAAATCCATACTCATTTCTCATCCTATTATTATTATTAGGAGTGTTATATTTTACACACATTATTTGGGAAGTGGAAATGTTCACGCCTTTGTTGTAAATTTTCGGTATACCAAGAAGCATGTGAAGAATTGCTTTTGTAGTTTAGTCAATAAAGGAGGTGTGGAGTGCGTGAGCAGGGACCTAAGTGATTCCTTTAGAAAGTTGTTCAGGATGCTTAGGGAGTGAACATACTGAAAGTTCTGACGTCTAGAAGATGAGCCGGTGACGGGGGGCACAAAGAGACTTTTGATTTTTTCGCTTATAACAGTTAGCGAAAAATTTAATATTTATTTTATACCAAATGAAAGCTCATGAAGTTCTCTGCAACTTTCATTTTATATACTTTTCTCGAATTCGCAACCGCTTTCGAGCTACACGCTCCGCAAAAGTGAAAATTTTCGAAAATCAGATTTTTACCTGAAGAATAGAAAATTGCATTTTAAAGATGATAAAAAATATCCATATAAGGTAAGTAACTTTCTCAACTTTCTCTGGATTCACGTTTTCATCCTCTTTGGAAGTGAGACTCCTGGCATGGGTTCCTCGCCCATGGCATCCTCATCCGCAGTGGTGGGTGGTTCTTGCTGAAGGGGCACTACGTCGTCTTCATTTGTTATCGTCGTAAACAGGCATTTCCCTTGTCAGTGGAGGCACGCTGCAGAACATTTCAGCGTTGCTTTCCGACATCCACATTTGCCACCACCACAATCCTTGTGTAGCTCGAAAACGGTTGCGAATTCGAGAAAAGTATATAAAATGAAAGTTGCCGAGAAATTCATGAGTTTTCATTTCGTACTAGAAAATTTTTCCCTACGACGCACCGTTTTCGAGATATAAGCGAAAAAACCAAAAGTGGGACTTTCTTTGTGCCCCCCCCCTCCTCCGGCTTACCTCCTAGACGTCAGGACTTTCAGTATGTTCACTCCTTAGGCATCCTGAACAGCTTTCTAAAGGAATTGCTTAGGTCCCTGCTTACGCACTCTACACCACCCTTTGGGCCATTCGTTGACTGGACTATTGGTGTGTATCTCTTTAGCTGGGAATGAAATATAGTAATCCTGCAATACAATATTTGAAAATACTGAAGAATGCTTTAAGTATACCGAAGAATAGAATGTACCTTAATATTTCCAATTAGTTTTATTTTCGTACATTTAGTAGTTTAGCAATATCTTCCTTAAGTACATGCGTCGTATGATTGATGATGACTATTGATGTGTATCTCTTTAGCTGGGAATGAAATATAGTAAGCTTGCAATATGATATTTAAAAATACTGATGAATGCTTTAAATATACCGAAGAATAGAATGTACCTTAATATTTCCAATTAGTTTTATTTTCATACATTTAGTAGTTTAGCAATATCTTCCTTAAGTATTTTATTTTATTTGCAGTATTACTTCCCTCGCATACCGAAGGGAAGTATTGTATTCGAGAAAAAATCACCCTCCGAGATTTTTTCGGATTCTGACGTTTCAGAACACGTAGAGTACGAAAATGTAGATTTTCAATTCCGTCAGTCAGTCTGTCTGTCTGTCTGTCTGTCTGTCTGTCTGTCTGTCTGTCTGTTGGTGCATTTACTAAAAAACTACTTGAAGGATAGCAGTCAAATTTGGTAGATAGTTGACGCTACTGTCAGCGAAGACATGGTAGAAATTTCACTGGAATATATAGAGGGTGGGGACCGTCTAAACGGAATAAATAGTGAAAAAAAATTTTTTTTTGCTCAAATTTAAAACTTCCACGTTTCATGACGCGCTAAACCTATTGAAACATTCTTTATAGGATTTTGCAAACAAAAAATAACTATCTAGATAGTTATTTTTCTGCTGTTTGCAAAATCCTATAAAGAATGTTTCAATACAATTATAAGCAAACAAATAATAATTCATTTTTAAACGCGCTAAACCTATTTCAGAAAAAAAAAATTTTGAAAATTTTTTTTGCACCATTTTTGAAAAAATTTTTACCAATATGAAAAAAATTTTTTTTTGTTCAAATTTAAAATTTCCACGTTTCATTACGCGCTAAACCTATTTCAGAAAAAAAAAATTTGAAAATTTTTTTCACCATTTTTGAAAAAACTTTTACCACTAAAATATGAGAATTTTTTTCTTTCTTCAAATTTAAAATTTTCACGTTTCATGGCATTCTAAACGTATTTAAAAAAAAAAAAATTTGAAAATTTTTTTACCAACATTTTTGAAAAAATTTTTACCACCAAAACAGGTGGAATTTTTTTTTGTTCAAATTTAAAATTTCCACATTTCCATGGCATTCTAAACGTATTAAAACAAATTTGAAAATTTTTCCGAAAAATTTTCTGGGAAAAATTTATGTATTCATCACTAAGTAGGTACTTACTATGGAATAGAAGAAAATATTTTGTTTGCTCAAATTTAAAATTTCCACGCTTCATGACATTCCAAACCTATTTCGGAAGAAAAAAAATTGTAACATTTTTTTACCATTTTGGAAAAAAAATTACCACTAGAATAGATGGAAATTTTTTTTTGCTCAAATTTAAAATATACACGTTTCATGACATTCTAAACCTATTTCAGAAGAAAAAATTTTGAAAATTTTTTAACCAAGATTTTGGAAAAATTTCAAAAACATTTTTTTTTTCTTTGTTCAAATTTAAAATTTCAACGTTTCCATAGCATTCTAAACCTATTCAAACAAATAAAAAAAAATGATAAAATCTATTTCACTACTTACTATAGAATAGATGATTTTTTTTTTACCACTTTGGAAAAAAATTTACCATTAGAATAGACGGAAAAATTTGTTTTTGCTGAAATTTAAAATTTTCACGTTTCATGACATTCTAAACCTATTTCAGAAAAAAAAAATTTGAAAATTTTTTTCACACATTTTTGAAAAATTTTGAACCACTGAAACAGATGGAAATTTTTTTTTCTTTGCTCAAATTTAAAATTTCCATGTTTCATGACATTCTGAACCTATTGCAGAAGAAAAAAATCGGTAAAGGTCTTTACACAGAACTTCCCTCGTTATTTGTGCATGGCGGTCACTCTAAAAAATTAATAATTACGAAATAACATTGAGAATAATAATCAGAATATAGTTATTGCTATTATTACAAAGAAAACTTGATAAATTTTGGTCAAATAAATATACAGATTGCTCATCCAACAGCAAAAGCTCAATACTAAATAACAGGTGCCACATATGGCAGGCTTGCACAAATACCTTTACAAATGTCCACAATGACTGAATTATTTCTTGAGATGACCACCCTGTACATTTTTCAATAAAAGTATAATAGGTGTATGTGTCAGATATTATTGCCATCCGTCACATCAATCCAACATTCGCGCATTGGAGTGGAAGTATAGTGGTGGTTAAAAAATGTCATTTTTATTTTAATTTTTCAAAAATGTTAAAAAAAAAATTAAAATGTTTTCTTCTGAAATAGGTTTAAAATGTCAAACGTAGAAATTTTTAATTTAAGCAAAAAGGAAAGTTTCCGTCTATTCTATAATAGTGGTAGAAGAAGTTTAAGATTTAAAAATTACATATATTTTTTAAATAGGTTTAGAATGTCATGAAAAGTGAAACTTTTAAATTTGAGTAAAAAAAGTTTCCATCTATTCTAGTGTTATTTTTTTTTTCCAAACTGGTAACAAAATGTTGCAAAAATGTTTTTTCCGAAATTGGTTTGGAATGTCATGAAACGTGGAAATTTTAAATTTGAGCAAACCAAATTTTTCGTCTATTCTATAGTAGTGATAAATAGATTAAAATTTTTTTCAAATTTTTAAAAAAAAATTTCAATAACATTTTTAAATTTGTTTGAATAGTTTTAGAATGCCATGGAAACGTGGATAGTTTAAATCTGAACAAAGAAAAAAATTCTATCTTAGTGGTAAAATTTTTTAAAAATAGTAAACAAAATTTCTAATTTTTCTTTTAAATAGATTTAGAACGCTATGAAACGTGGAAATTTTAAATTTGAACATTTGTTGGTAAAAAAAAATTCAAAAAATTTTCAAAATTTCTTTTTCCTGAATCAGGCTTAGAATGCCATGAAACGTGGACATTTTAAATTTGAAGAAAAAAAAATTATCATTTTAGTAGAAAAATTTTTTCAAAAATGGTAACAAAAATTTAATTTTTTTTTATAGTTTTAGAATGCCATGAAACGTAAAAATTTTAATTTTGAGCAAAAAAAATTTTTTTCATCTTGGTAAAAAAATTTTCAAAAATGGTGAAAAAAATTTTCAAAAAATTTTTTTTCCCGAAATAGGATTAGCGCGTCATGAAACGTTTAAATTTTAAATTTGAGCGAAAAAAATTTTTTTTCACTATTTATTCCGTTTAGACGGTCCACCCTATATATTTTCCAGTGAAATTTCTACCATTTCTGCGCTGACAGTAGCGTCAACTACCTGCCAAATTTCACTGCTCTCCGTCAAGTAGTTTTTTAGTAAATGCACCAACAGACAGACAGACAGACAGACAGACAGACAGACAGACAGACAGACAGACCGACAGACAGACAGACAGACTGACGGAATTGAAAAACCTATATTTTCGGAATCTACGTGTTCTGAAACGTCAGAATCCGAAAAAATCTCGGAGGGTGATTTTTTCTCGAATACAATACTATACAATACCAATAATAAATGGAGTGAACATTTTTATCCAACAATTTTGAAAAATTTCAAAAAAAAAAAAAAAAAATTTTAACCACCACTATACTTCCACTTCACTGCGTGAATGTGGAACTGTCTAATGGCAATACTATTTGACATATGCTATTATACTTTTATTGGAAAATATACAGGGTATTCATCCCAAGAAATAATTTATGGGAGACCTGTTATTTAGTATTGAACTTTTGCTGTTGGATGAGCACTATTTTTTTGACCAAGGATTTCTTTGTAATAATTACAATAACTATATTTCCATTATTATTCTCAATGTCATTTCGTATTATTATTCTCAATGTCATTTCGTATTTATTTTTTTTAGAGATCGCTATGCACAAATAACGAGGGAAGTTCTGTGTAAATACCTTTACCGATTTTTTTTTATATCTGCAATAAGAAAGCTTTGAAAGAAGCAATCTTAGTTAAGACACCCTATATACCGGGTGAGTCACGAATTGCGCTCGCCCCGATAGTTCCTAAAATATTTGGAATACAAAATTGAAATTTGGAGGCCTTATTACATGACTAAAATGCCATCTTTTCAATAAAAAATCAAGTTTGGTGCACATCCGGTTTGACCGGAAATGCCCACAACTTTCGATTTTTAAATGGAACACCCTATATATTTTTACATTTTTGGAATCTAGAGGAAATTTTGAATACAACCAAACTTGATTTTTTATTGAAAATATGGCATTTTAGTCGTGTAATAAGGCCTCCAAATTTCAATTTTCTATTCCAAATATTTTAGGAAATATCGGGGCGAGCGCAATTCGTGACTCACCCGGTATAAGAACATTTTTCTTTTCTTATCATAATTCTTAACACAAAATTAAATATGAATTAACCTTAATTAATTATTTCTAGTTCAGCTCAAAGGAATAAAGATTCATTGTTTTCAGAATTACCTTGGATATTCAAATTTCAATTTAATTAAAATTATTTTACCGTATATCACATTATAACACGACGTTCATTACTCGAGCCGCCACTAAATTAGCTCTTTATAAATTCAAAAGATGATTGATAAACTTTGTGGCATTATTCTTTGTACTAATTTTGTAATTATATAAGTACTACATCTGCTCGAACAATCAGGTATCGGATATAAAGCGTACCCTCCTTAATGATGTAAACTGAAAACTAATAAATTATTCAATATATTTAACAGCTTCACTACCTATTGTTCAAACACCAGACGAAATGGTTCGGACATGATTCGCTTTCACATATTCATCTTCTTTAGGGCATAATACTTCATAATAAATTCTGGTTTTGTCTCAAATATGAAAATAAGTGGATATTTCTAAAAAGACATTCTTTTAAACATACTTTAACAATGTTTTAGAGGTGGTTCTCAATTTGACAAGTATGTACTTTATTTACTAGCTCTTTTATAAGTTTTTATTCAACTTCACATATTTGTCAGTTAGTTCGGTTTAAATCTTGCAAGACAATTTTGAGTCACTTTCAAAATTTTGCGTACGTATGTAGTGCTGACGACAATTAAATTTTTCGGGATAATATCCACAGAAAATTGTATATTAAAAGATGGAAAAAAGATCCTGTTTATATTGTTTTTTGTATCAATCAACTCCTTGCGGAATTAGGTAATTTTGACCTTAAATGCCTACATTTTTGGGCTGTTTATATCAACTTCGCATATTTGTCACTCATGGAAGCCCATGGAATCAAATTAAATGTCATTATTAGTAGTAATTCTAATGTCTAGATTAGTATTATCACTTCAATGCTCCTCTAGACACATTTGTCGCTGTAGTAATAATATGTTGAGTCTGACATATATCATGTTTTATTATGTAAAACATTTTCCGCGAATGTCACTTGTTGTTTTAACTTTTATCTATAAGCTTTTCCTGGAGCTTATGCCCAAAGTTAATATAACTCGTGTCAATTATAATAATATTGTCTTATGGTACAAAGTTATTTGAGTCTTACTAGCTTGATTTACTTATATCTTTCAACGAAATATGCTCAAAATACAATCTAATTCTAGATCGTGTTATAATACATACGTGTACCAAACTGCAGGTCAATGTATTAATTTTGTTTTATAACCCCACTAGTAATTGAATGGTGAGGGTGAAAGATGTCAAACAAATTTTAAACTTGGGCTTGTAGTATATACTATACAGTGAACTCCAAGTGTCTAGACTCATCCTAGTTTGATTTATTTATAATTTCGTTCTAGATCTCGTTATAATACATGCGTTTTCCAAATTTTAAGTCAATATCTTAAACCAGTCACAATAAAATGTTACAGACAGAGAGACAAGAGACAGAAATTTTTTCGCTAAAATTTAAACGTTTCATGACATTCTAAACCTATTTCAACAACAAAAAAATCGGTAAAGGTATTTACTCAGAACTTTCCTCTTTATATATACATGGCGGTCACTTTAAAAAATTATTAATTAATGAACGACACATGAGAATAAGGTTCGGAATGTAGTTATCACTTTTATTACAAATGGAACCTGATAACTTTTGGTCAAAAAAAATATGCAAAGTGTTCATTAGACAGCAATAAATAAATATTAAATAAAAGAATGCAAATATGGAAGGTTAGCGTAAATACTGTGACAGTTGAATAGTTGAATTATTTCTAAGGATGGCCACCCTGTATTATTGCCGTCTGTCACATTTTTACCTCGACATCCACGTGGTGGGGTGGACGTATTATGGTAGTAGTGAAAAAACTTTCAACATTTTTCTTTACTGATATGCATTGTCACAAAACGCGGATATTTGAAATTTGAGCGAAAAAAAAATGTTCGTTGTCTATTCTCTTTAGACCCTGTGTATTTTCCAGTGAAAGTCCATCCATTTCTCTTGCCAGTAGCGTCAACTACCTACCAGATTTAACTGTTCTCCCTCAAAAAATTTTATAGTTATAGCGCCAACAGACTGACAGACAGACAGACTGAGAGAATTGAAAGGCCTTAATTTTCGTAATGTACATGGTTTGAAACGTGGAAATTCGAAGAAATCTCGGTGGGTGATTTTTTCACAAATACAGTACTTCCCTTCGGTAAGCGAGGGAAGCAGATATATTTTACTATTAATTTACTTCCCCCCCACTACGTTGAGATGGAGGCAAAACTAATGAAAAGGCGTTACTATAAACAGAAGCGTATCTCTTATATAACTTTTTTTATAAGTATATTTTAACCTCAGCAATAATGCTAATGATTAAAGAAGACACCCACAGATAATTTAAAAAACTGTGGGATGAAACTCATAGTTGTCAGTTGGCCAGGGATCTGCTTAGATACCCTGACAAGGATACAACGATGATCTACCTGGGAATGTCCAGGAAGAACCTGCGCTTCGCGACAGGAATTCTTACTGGTCATTGCCAGCTGAGGAAGCACCTTTATAACATGAAGTTAAATGACACACCCCTATGCAGAGGTTGTGAACAAGAAGACGAGACTGTCCAACACGTACTCTGTGAATGCCCGGCAGTCTCCTCTAGCAGAGAATCCATTTTGGGAGAACGTTGGCCTACTTTGGCCGACTTGAGGGATATTCCCCTAGGCAGCATCACCACCTTCTTCACAAGATTAGGATGGTTGGAGGCCTAGGTGGAATCCTGTATCCCTCGGGAGGATGTACAAGGGGCCCAATGGGGCCTAGGTGCTGCGGTCACCTAAATGTGACTGCCCTCCCACAAACTCCAACAACAAACTCCAACAACAACAAGTATATTTTATTTATGTTGTGATATTTTTAGAATTTTTACTATTTTAGGGATTTTATAGAAAATCGTCATGCGTCACATAGATAAGAATATTCCTTCGCATGTATTTAGTGTGTAGATTTCTACATTTTACGTAATCTTTATATTTGTCTATTTTAGTCTATTCTCCTTTCTCGCTGCATTTTCACGTTGTTTGAGGTGTTCTGCACCAATTTGGGTTAAACTGTAAGTCTTTAAGGATAATAAATAAAGATTTATCTATCTATACTGGTTACTTAATGATTTTGTTTTGATAAGACCTCAATGCTAGTGAATACATTCTATGAGAGAAACATTGTTTTGAATATTTTGCAGCTCCATCCACTTTCTTTAATATTTAGTATGAGAGACAACAAATTACTAATTCATTATGTATACTGTTGGTCTAATTCTCACCAGGCTGGTATATCAATAAAGTCCTATAGTATACAGAGAAAGACAACAACATCGGGCAGATCTCTACCTGCCCTTAACGACGGCCCTTCTGTGAGTCTCGATCATGATTCAACATCTCCAGCTCTAAATAGAGAACTCCCGATTGCATGGCAAACCACATTCGTCTTCTTTGATTGTTGGGAATTATTAAGAAATAGGGATGAAGCTTAAACCAGACTCGCCCAATAAAAAATTCCTACTGACTGAACTGCCAAAAAATATACATATTCCTTCATTCTTATTTGAGACGTCCAGGACATTATAAAGACTATTCGAAATAACATCACAATTATCATATATCAGAAAATAATTTTTTATTAACTTTGCATTTGTATATTTTACAAATAAAATAAAAACAAAACATATAACAAAAAATAATCACTCTAATTATCGCTCGATACCATCTAGTATTTAACTGCAATATCGTTTATTCACAATCATACAGAAATAATCAAATTGTTTTACATGTCAAAAGTTGGAAAATAAGATATTTTAACTTCATTCGGCAACTTAACTGAAATGTGGCATTTCAGGTTGAAAAGTGGGTTCTTACCAGTTTTCGGGTTGGAGAGTGAGCATATGACAACACATGTTATTTATTTATTTTCTTTCAGCTTTAGGAAATATAGATTATAAGACATAGAGCATGTTTATTTATTAACATAACCCTCGAACATACAGAGCAATTAATTCTACAAATACTACCTGAGCAAATAAACTGAGTAAATGTTTATATTTAAAAAACGACGTGCCGTTACTTGTCACTTTGACATTTGTCCTCTAATATAAGAATCTCTTGTTGATTGCCTACTTAATAAAAACATGAAATACTATTTAAGAATTTAATAAACGATTTATTGGCTTTTTGTTCATTACGGAGGATGATTGTGAATAAAATAGTATACAAACTTTGGTGAAAAGTAACGTTGTTGTCTCGAGAATTAGTTGACCTTACCGCTTTGCACCTCGGTCAATTATCTCATCTCTCGACAACAATGAAACTTTTTCCACCTCAGTATGTAATATACTATTACCTATGCACATTCTTCACTGAGAAAAGTATTATTTCAGGTGTTTTGTACACAACTTTCATACACTTTATTTAATATTTATGATAAGAAACAAAAAATTACTTATTTAGTATAGTACAATAGCCAGCATGCAACTAAAACATAAACATAAACACACCACACATAGTAGACAGCCCCCTAATCCAAAGCCTGGGCTATCCGGCAGGGGGTTACACATTTGAAATTATGTGACACGTTTGTGTAAGCTAGAGACATGATCAATCCTTTGCCTTGGAGCATGGCAGACAAGAAAAGTGATGTGAGAAACTTTCTTAGTGGTGGAAACTATCGATTATATGCCACTTAGTGAATACAAAAATACAATTAGGATACATCACAGTTAGTGGAGGTCCAGCGACAGGCATTCTGTACCTGTCACTGGCCATAACAAAGAGGTATGACGACGATTTCTTTTGTTATAAATTACAACCCCTTGAAACTGGAGACTGATACGCCTATGCCTAATAGTGACTGGAAGCTTGTAGAAAGAGATAGAGTTTTCTAGACTGTGGAGAACATTCTTGATTGTTTCTGGGTGGATCTAGAGGCAATTTCAGGGTATATAAGGCGCGATGACCGGCGCAGAGGGAGAAGTTTTATAAAAGTGAAGAAGGAAAAGTGAAAAAGTGAGGTTAAATACAAAGTAAACAAAATGTAAAGGTTATTTTGGTTAATTAAGAAGTATTTTGTAGTCAGTAAATTATTAAATGAAATGTTAGTGGTTTACCCCTTGTTAAAAATATTTAGAACCCGCGGATTCATACAGGGTGTTTCCTAAAAGGTGGAAATACGCAACAACTGATGTCAGAATCGGAATATTAACAAGAGGATTTTTCGTAAGTGTTCGAGAAGGTTTGGCAGTGTATTCTCGAAGTTAATGCTAACATAGGGAGGACAAATTTACTAATTTACTGGACATTGTTCGAGGATTATTTTCGAACAGGAAAATAGTGTCAAATGCATTTTTTGAGACATTTTTGGCACATCTTATTTAGTTATTGGAGGTTACAAAGATTCTAGATAAGACTTTTTCGTGCCGTTTATAGGTTTTTCTGGACAGTCCCATTACCGATAGTGACGTAATTGTTAAATTTATTTGATTTCAACGCAGTCGTATGCCTATAACAACCAGAAGTATGGCAACCGAAAAGCGAATACAGGACTTATTTGCACAATTCCAGAGAGTGTTGGAAGAGCTGAAAAGAAGGCATCGAGAAGAAGTAAGTGGTCAAAAAGAAAGTAAACTAGTTTGAAGAATAAATCAAAGGGGAACTGGACCTGCTTAAGCGACAGTTGAGGGATAGAGGAAGCCAGCAAGTGGTATTATCAGGCCAACTGTTCGAACCTCCTTCCTTTGATTGCCAAAGTTCATGGACAATTTACAAGAGGCAGTTTGAGGCAGCAGCGAGTGTAAACAACTGGAATGACGAAGAGAAGGCTTTGGCGTTAATCGTGGCATTGGAAATACTCCAGACAATCCCAGTAGAGCAACAACAGAATTTTAAAGTTTTAGAAGCTGCCCTGGACTTGCGATATGGTGAACAACACATTGCCCAAGTGTACCAGACCCAGCGGAAATCACGTGTTCAAGAGGATGGGGAAAGCTTGCAAGAGTTCGAAGCTGCCGTGTGAAGCCTGGTTCACCTAGCTTACCCCAATGTATCGAAAAAATTCCAAGACTAACTGGCAGTAGAGGCATTTCTAGATGGTATACAGGACGATGAGATCAGGCGAGTCTCGATACCAGAACAGCAGTGAAGCGTTGGTGCATGCAGTCGAGGTGGAAGCTGTCCTTCAGGATACCCCGAGTCCAAGAGTACAAGCTGTGAGTATCGAAGAATCGCAACCAGAAAAGAAGAACCAGAACACAAGGTTGACCAAGTCGGAGAAAATGTTTACTCAAATACTGGCTAAATTAGATATTCCAGGAAGACAAGGAATGCCAAGCGAGGGTAGTAAATGCTACAACTGCGGTAAGATAGGACATATGAAACGAGACTGTCGACATCGGAACTCGAGGAAAGCGATGCTGGAAACATGGAAGAGACACAGAATAAACAAAATAGTGGAAGGCCAAGTGGACGGCGTATGAAATGTTACAGGTGCGGAGAACGAGAACATATCCAGCTAGAATGTCCACGGAGGAGCTTCGGGAGAGTAGAAGTCGATGCTGTGAAGCCCAGGGGAAAACCAGAGGAAGTCGATACCAGTGATACCGTGTTAGATAGAGAACGTGGTGCCCCTAGAGAAGTGAAGATTTCCCAGCTTCGGAGCATTACGAGAAGACAACCACTACAAGGATATGAGAATGAAATGAAAACCCAGAAAAATGCAGATATTTCATTCGGAAGAAGGTGTAAGGAAGATTGCAAGTGCTACCACCAGGAGAAACTGCAGGTCACGGGAGCAGTTAACACTGTCAAGGTGGAGATACCGGATGACAGGATAGACGAAGCGCTCAGACCAGAGCAACTGAACGATGAGGAAATTGGGCCTATATTGCGATCCAAAGAAAGGGGAACTCGTCCAAAATGGAAGGATGTTTCGGGCAAAAGAGTGGGACTGAAGGCACTATGGACGCAGTGGGACTCACTGAAAGTCATGAACGGGCTGTTGCGGAGAGCATGGGAAAGCCCGGATGAAAAACAGGTGGTTATGCGTCTAGTGATTCCCAGGTGTCGAGTAGTGAAGGTGCTTCAGGAAGTGCACAATGGAACAACCGATAGACACTTCGGTGTTAACAATACCCTGAAGAAAGTACGAGAACGATTTTATTGAATAAAAAGTCGTCAGGATGTGGAGGCTTGGTGTCGCAAATGCAAGATTTGTGCAGCCAGTAAGGGACTACAGACTGGAAGTAAGGGTGAAAAGAAGCAGTTCAGAGCCGGAGTTCCTTTCAAGAGGTTGGCTAACAATATAGCGGAGCCATCACCAGCCAGTGACCGAATGAAGGCTCGATACGACCGGAAGAGTAGTCTAAAAGGGTTCATCAAGGTGGGAGAGTCACGGAGTCAAGGAAAGTCACCGAAATCACCTTGGGATGGACCGTACAGCAAAGCAGAAAGTCCAGGATGAAGATCGTGCATTTGGATAGACTGGCGAAATACACTAGTAGGGAAAGAATGACAGTTCTGTCGCACCCCCCACCATAATTTAGCACCCCCCCTCCACTTTTCTAAGCCACACCCCACCCCCTCCACTTTTCTAAGCCACACCCCACCCCCTCCACTTTTCTAAGCCACGCCCCGCCCCCACCTCCACCCCCACCATTATTCGGGAACCCCCCACCACGTCACAGAACTCTCCACCATAATTTAGAGACCCCCCACCATAATTTAGACCCCCACCATAATTCAGTACCCCCACCATAATCAGAACCCCCCACCATAATTCAGAACCCCCCACCATAATTCTGGAACCCCCCACCACGTCACAGAACTCTCCACCATAATTTAGAGACCCCCACCATAATTTAGACCCCCCCCCACCATAATTCAGTACCCCCCACCATAATCAGAACTCCCCACCATAATTCAGAACCCCCCACCATAATTCTGGAACCCCCCACCACGTCACAGAATTCTCCACCATAATTTAGAGACCTCCCACCATAATTTAGACCCCCCACCATAATTTAGACCCCCCACCACGTCACAGAACTCTCCACCATAATTTAGAGACCTCCCACCATAATTTAGACCCCCCACCACGTCATAGAACTCTCCAACATAATTTAGAGACCCCCACCATAACTTAGACCCCCACCATAACTTAGACCCCCACCATAATTCAGAACCCCCCACCATAATTCTGGAACCCCCCACCACGTCACAGAACTCTCCAACATAATTTAGAGACCCCACCATAACTTAGACCCCCACCATAATTCTGGAACCCCCCACCACGTCACAGAACTCTCCACCATAATTTAGAAACCCCCCACCATAACTTAGACCCCACACCATAATTCAGAAACCCCCACCATAATTCAGAACCCCCCACCACGTCACAGAACTCTCCACCATAATTCGGGAACCCCCCACCATAATTCAGAACCTCCCACCACGTCACAGAACTGTCCACCATAATTTAGGACCCCCCCACCATAATTCAGACTCCCCGCCATAATTCAGGGCCCCCCATCACGTCACAGAACTGTCAGCCATAATTTGGGAACCTCCCACCATAATTCAGACCCCCCTCTCCTTCTGTGATATGTTAGACAGCATATATTTTACTAATGTTCCAAATACTTCATTATTATGCCCATCTGTGTATGGATATGTATCAGATGTAAACCCACCTTAATTTTGGCAGTGGCCTTCTCCCTAAGTTTTGGCTGCTGGCCTACCTAGTTCAATTTTTGTAACCCTACAGTGCCATCTATCAGTCATTTCCTTAAACTCTGACTACTTATATTTCCCCATAAAGGGGATCACGTGATAAAATTTAACCTAATTTATTTCAATTCCTTAATTCCACCATAATTGTAATTCAGAACACACCAAAAATCAATCAACACCTTATTGAAGGTTTTAAGAAAGTGAAAAAATGTGTAGGAGATGTGTATCATCACTTTGAGGAACGTTTAATATCATTTAAGAATTGGAGAGGCACTGCAAAACCTCTAGATCTCGCACTGGCAGAATTTCATTACATCGGTTGCGAGGACACCGCTGCTTCCATTGCGGAGTTGAAATTTACAGGTGGAAAGTAGGTGACGTACCTATAATTGCACATTTACTGTGTTTAAAAGATCGCTCTTATGCAAAATTAATCAAAGAGGGATTGTTCAGGTTTATGGAAAAGTAGAAGGATGTACACATATCAAGAAGCAGCTTATCAGTAATCAATTAATTAAGTAATGTACTATGAATCAATGGAGGCCTTATTAAAGCTTTATAAACCAGCAATTTTCAATGTACCACCCTGTATATTTCGAGCTGTAATAATAAGAAAGAAAAATACATATTTCATATAATTCATTAATTTTTACAATTACAAATTATGATGCAGCTGCTTGGTGTGAATTTAGCTTTTCGCACACCCTGTATTCAAACTAGAAATCTTCGTACATGTTGTCATTAGTTGCTCAACGTTTATTTGGATTAAAATTTTACTGAGATCACTCTGTTCTAATTAACAACCCAAGAAAAAAGCGAGAATGAAACTAAATGCATTTACCATCAAATAATCCTTCAAGTTAGGAATTAATATCCAAGCACAATAGAATAATGGATAGATCAGCAGATGAATAAGGAAATAATTTACTAATAAAATCATTATGATGAAAAAATCAACATCTTTCGCAATAATGAAAGAAGCATTGTTCAGCCACACCGTTTAATAGTAATGAAAGAATTTGCAAAGTCATGTGTGTATGTAAGATCGAACAGTCAGCACAACACAACCCCCCCCCCCGCACCCGGCACCCGCTCACCCCGCGGTACACATCCACAATCCATACATCGAAAATATTATGCAAATTTTAACGTGTCAGCACCTGTCAGCATTAGTATATCACATTTCTTGATAAATATAGAAAGGCAATAAATACCGTAAAAAATTATCAAAACAATGCATTTATCTAACAAAGAACAGTTCTATTCTCGTGAATTATAAATTAGTTATTTAAGCTACATAAAATGACCCATTTGGTTTACTTTAATATATCAGAAACTCTATTCATAATAAATGCGATAGAAAATAAGAGAATATTTCGTAAACTGCAATAAAAGCGAATAGATAGATAACTGTTTGATATTATTTCAGTCCAGCGAGCAATCACAATAAATAGGTAAAGCATATTATTAATACTATTTTAACTTTAAAGACAATACTGCACAACAGACAGATATATCACAACTACAGAGTGGCCTATACAAATTTAGATACTCCACCCACTTATTTCGAGAGATATAAAGGGAGTGACAACATTTCTGGTTTTTAATACTAGTTTTGCTTATGTGGTAACGCACATTTACTGCAAAATAAAGTAGTTTACTACATCATCAAAAATATCGACGAAAAGCACCATATTCTTTTAGGAAGTCATGAGCAAGGCACTCTTCAGAAAAACTAATGTAGTGGGGGTTTATACAAAGGAACATCATAAACGAACCAAGAGAAGCGCAGTTGGGAAATATCGAAGAAAAAACGTCATGGACGTCAAAGAAAAATATGAGTAGTGGAGATTTTAGGACAAAACATTATAGTCGTCATAGGAAAACATGCGTAGTGGAGATTTTTATGAAAAACATGTATAGGGAGGGCGTATGCAAAAAAAGCACCATACTCTCTTAAGAAAAGTATGAGCAGTTGAGGTTTTAGTAAAAACATTATAGTCGTAATAGGAAAACATGCGCAGTGGAGCTTTATAGGAAAAATATTATAACTGATATAAAAAAAGCATACGAAGTACAAATCTTTTGTAGAGCCTTTCTGTCTCTGCCAGCATACTATTACATTTTAAGAATAAATCGCGTTATGCTGAATATATAAAATATACACCATAACGATTATTTACGAAAATCGAGTAAATCGAATATTCTAGACTCATGATGACGAATTTTACGAAGGTATACTAACCATTAAGCTCTATCCATTTTATGAAACAAAACCTAAAATTCATCAAAAAGGACTCCTCCACCAATTCAAATGACCCTCTATTCGAAATTAAAAGTATCATTAGGTAAGAACCCACTCGCCTGCACGCATATTATTCTAAATTTCAGATATCATTAGGAATTTAGTGAAATATCAGTACACCTATGTCAAATTATCAACAAAATCTCAGAAAATTGCAAATATTCATATTTATGAGTTATCGATGTCAAGCGTAAATAAAATTGAAAATAAAACCCCATCGATACAATCTCTTATGTAAGCATGCTAGATATCAAATACAATACAAAATTAAATTTTACTCCCGTTTACAGCTAAACGAAAATTAAAATTAACTCAAGACAAGACAACTAGAGACCCCCCTACAGGTTAATAAACAAAGGAGCTTAAAATGTTTCAGATATTCATATTTAAGTTTCCACGAAATCAAATCAACACAAAAACTAAAATTCGTAAGATATAGCAAGAAATACCACATAATGCTAAAAATACTGTAATGGGCAAGCCAAATTAAGTTTAATCATCATATAATAATATTAACCCGATTCTGTTACGAAGACGCAATCCAAAACTGATAATGATGCTACATACAGAAACTTATAGAGAAAAGCATGCGCAGAGGGGAAAACAGTGTGGTAGTCAAAAAAACAAAAATTATGAACAGTGAGGATTTTAGGAAAAACATTATAGTCAGCATATTAAAACACGTACAGTGGATATTTATAGGAAAAAAAATATTATAACTGTTATAGAAGGCATGCGCAGTAGGAAACTTTGTACACCTTTTCTATCTCTGACGTCATACTAATACATTTTCAAGATAGGTGGAGTACCATTGAACATATAATAACATAGACTCCTAACAATTCATACTGCATTAACGAATTCGATTAAATAGAATATTTCAACCTCATGAAGGCCAATTTTACTTTGTACACCTTTTCTATCTATGACGTCATACTAATACATTTTCAAGATAGGTGTAGTACCATTGAACATATAATAACATAGACTCCTAACAATTCATACTACATGAACGAATTCGATTAAATAGAATATTTCAACCTCATGAAGGCCAATTTTACGGGGTACGCGAAATATCAAGTTGACACAAAAGTGTCAAAAAAGACCCTTACCTTAAACAGTTTATGAAACAAAATCTAAGATTCATTAAAATAAAATGAAAAAAACCAAGAGACATCATTTAACATGTCAATACGAAAAATATCATAGATCCAAGAAATATACTTATCTTATGGTAAGCACACACACACACACCATTACCTGTTCACCAATGCATATGGCACCTGGGAATAGACCGCACAAGTGGCACCATGGAAACTGCGCATGTAGTTAAAATATCGGGAGCGCCACGTATCCGTAGCTCTTTCCCGTTTGTTGATACCCTCGCTAAAATTCAAAATAGTAAAATACCTGCATAAGGCACCTGGTGCCAAAATGATATCAAGGACATACCGAGGGTAGGAAAAGGTACCATAAACATGTATAAACATACTTGGGTATAATTGTGTATTTGAAATACATACTTATGGTAATAGTGCCATAAGTAGGTGAATCAAAACAATACATATATTCTGTAAATGTGTATGTGTGTATTAAAGAAAACAAACTAAGAGCAATATGATGTAATAAGGACCAATTGTGTAAACATACTTATGGTAAGTTAACGCCATAAGTAGGTAGATCGGAATTATACATACATCGTATATGTATCTTAAAGAAAATTTGCTAAAAACAGTATTATAAATAGTACCTACGTTCAAATTTAAAGTGATTTAATTATGATTGAAACTCAAGACAGGATATATTATGACAAGTAAATACGCACGCTTTCTCTTGAATGGTTTAAGATATTGACTTGAAATTTTGTACATGTATATATTATGAGATCTGTAACTGAATTGTTTTTTGGAGATATCCGGTGAAGGGTTGGGGGGTAAATAGGGGGAAATATGGGGAAATCTGTAAAGCAACCTGGTAAGAGTACAGAAACCTGAAATTTAATGTATGCACTACAAAATATTTTCCATCCCCCACCACCACCCGCTCCATTATTAAAGGGGTTGATAAAATTAAATTGAGATATTCACCTGAAAATTGGTATACGTATATATTATAAGGGCATCAAGAAGTAGACTATATTTTGGGACTATTCCGTTGAACAGTTGGGGATTAAATAGGGGTAAATAGGGGATAAAATAAAATTCAGATATGCATTTGCAGTTTGGTATACATATGTATTATAACGACACCTGGAACTAGATTAAATTTTAAGATGATTCCGTTGAATGGTTGGGGGTTAAATAGGGGTAAATAGGGGAAAATTAGTAAAGCAAGCTGGTAAGAGTACAGAAATTTGAAATTCGGTGTATGTACTAGAAGCCAAGGTCTCAAATTACTATAATATTTTTCAACGCCCCCCCCCCCCCTCTACTCCATTATTAAAGGGGTTGATAAAATAAATTTGAGATATTCACTTGAAATTTGGTACACGTATGTATCATAACGACATCTGGAACAAGATTATATTTTGAGATGATTCCTTTGAAGGGTTGGGGATTAAATAGTGGTAAATAGGGGAAAATAAGTGAAGCAGGCTGGCAAGAGTACAGAAACTTGAAATTCGGTGTACGTACTAGAAAGCAAAGCCTCAGATTTTTTAATAATATTTTTCAATCCCGTAATACCCCTACTCCATTATTAAAGGGATTGATCCAATAAAATTGAGATATTCACTTGAAATTTGGTACACATATTTATTATAACGACATCTGGAACTAGATTATATTTTGAGATGTTTCCGTTAAAGAGTTGGGAGTTAAATAGGGGTAGATATGGGAAAATAAGTAAGGCAAGCTGGTAACAGTACAGAAATTTTGGATTAGGAGTATATACCAGAAGCGAAGGCCTCAGGTTTTTTTGATAATATTTTACATCTCCCCACCACCCCACTCCCTTATTAAGGGAGTTGATAAAATCAAATTTAGATTTTCACTTGAAATTTGGTACGCGTGTGTATTATAATGATATTTGAAATAAGATTTATATTTTGACATGATTGCGTTGAAGGAGTGGGGGGTAACTGGAGGTAAATGGGGAAAAATAAATAAAGCAAGCTGGTAAAAGTACAGATATTCGAAATTCGGTGTTCGTCCTAGAAGCCAAGGTCTCAATTTTTTTAATAATATTTTTCAACCACCTTTACTACATTATCAAAGGGGTTAATAATATAAAATTGAGATATTCACTTGAAATTTGGTAGATGTATGTATTATAACGACATCTGGACCTAAATTATATTCTGACATAATTCCGTTGAAGGGTTGGGGGTTAAATAGGAGTAAATATGGAAAAAATAAGTAAATCAAGCTTGTAAGAGTATAGAAATTTGGGATTTGGTGCATATATACTAGAAACCAAGACCTCACTCAGATTTCTTTCTAATATTTTTCAAACCCCACCACCTCCGCTGCATTGTTAATGGGATTGATTGATTGATTGACTCACTTGCCAGCGTAAGGTGGGCATTGCTGCCAATTCCGGTGCATGGAGATCTGTTCCACCACGCAGCCCAATCGCTCGCCGATCGTCCATTTGCAGTCGACCAGTCGTCTATTACATATTCATGCGGCTCTACCCGACCGACCAACGGATCATGCCATCATGTGCCGGAACAAACCCCCGGTGCTTTTATATACCGCCGGACCGGCTGCATACGCTGGATTGGACATTGGACATGCTTGTTGTCAGCAGTGAGAGCCGCATGCCGCATGGGGTAGGAGTATAGAATGGAGCGTGTAGGTGTTTGTGAGATATTTCTTCTTGTTTGCCTTCTGTCTTCATCGGATGGAAAGTGCAGGCGTTTCTGAGATGCTTCTTTAAGGTTTTCGTCCTTCTTTTTACTTTCAGGTTTTTGTGAGATGCTTCTTTTTAGTTTCTGTTTGTGATCATTTTCTCTCCTATTCTACTTCTGAGTTTTCTGTTTCTTCTGTTTCCGAGTCTGGTAGTGTGTATATCCTTGATATTTCTTTATTGTATTCCGTTTTCTTTTGTTGTGCCGATTTTTACCAGTGTGTATAATCTTTTCCTAGGTTATTCATAATCCTCTCGATTGTTGTTATCCATGTGTAGCATGGCCTTCCTATTTTCAGTTTGTTGCTGTTCAGTCGCAGCGCTTTCTTTAGTAGGTGTGTCGTGTCTCGTCTTTTTACGTGTCCCCAATATTTCATTGCGTATGATTATATTCTTTTGATTATTGTTCTTCCCTTTAGTAATGTTGACGTTTTCTGTCATTTTTGTGGTTTTCCTGTTTTTGCTAGCAGTAGTAGATGTCACTTTCAGCTCTTCTCAGGCTTCTTCTGTTGGCCTTTGACGTTGCTGCGATTTTCGTGTCTCGTCTTTGTACGTGTCCCCAGTATTTTATTGCGTATGATTCTACTCTTGATTATTGTTCTTCCCTCTAGTAATGTTGACGTTTTCTGTCGTTTTTGTGGTTTTTCTGTTATAATATAAAATTGAGACATTCACTTGAAAGTTAGTACACGTTTGTATTGTAATGGCATCTGATTGAGATGATTCCATTGAAGGGGTGGGAGGTGGTTGGTTGTGAATAGGGGAAAATAAGTAGTTTAAACCAGAAACTTCATTTTTAACGTTTGTGGCAGAAACCAATGCCTCAAACTTTTATATATCTGCCCCAAATATTATTAAATTCTATTACCAATAGTTTCCATATACTAGAGTGCAAAGCTAGTCAATATGTTTCCTTTAAAGTGACTTGGATGACAAATCTGGATGTGGGAGTAGTGATTCTTTAGGCAGCGGTTTTTCTACAGGCTAAGGAAAAAGGTAATGTATTAAATGAAAAAATTATATAACATATTTTCATGTTAAAATACTCATAGCTGTTTATTTAAGTAACATGCAGAAATCTTGGTATAAAATAAAAATAAAAATGAATAAAATAACAATGATTTTGGGAGAATAGTTACACATTGGGACAAATGTAAAATTTACTGTTGATAATCATTTTCTGCAGACCTCAATTTTTGACCCGTTTTCAATTTATTTTTATAAATATTTAGCAGTAAACGAAGAGAGTTGTTGAGCCGATTATTTTATTATTGTTTATGCAAAATCTTGTTTGTATAAACAACAAATACATTTAAAAAGAAATGAATTTCAACATTATTTTTAACTTTAAGAAAAAGCAATTTCTGCGCCAGATCTCCATGCAATATATCCATCTACTAAAAAAACTACGAAGTCTTAATGAACAAGATTGCATAAATTAATAAATCGAATAAAATAGCTGTTTCCTAATTTTTTACAAAATAAAAGATATATTTTCGTTGGAACTACCTTGCAATTGATCTATTTTATGTTAGATAGTTTGGTAAAAAGTGTCATGGCGAAAACTAAATTGGTATCACCGAAAGTAGTAAAAAGTCACCACACACGTTGACCAACCCGTCTAATTCCCAAACCTTGCAAAAATGAAATTTCTATAATATCTCATATCATTATTTTCAGTATCTTCAATGATAAACTTACTGAATTAAGCTTAAAACTTAAAGCTTAAACTTACTAAAGTAAGCTTAACAATAAAGTTACTGAAAACAATGATATGATTATTGTTATAGGTATTTCATTGTTACAAAGATTGGGAATTAGACGAGTTTCTCATGTGCAATGACTTTTTACTACTTTTAGTGATACCAACATAATTTTCGCCATGACACTTTTTACTGAACATTCTGACGTGAAATAGGTCAATTAGGTTAGATGTAATAACTAACGTTTAAAAACGTTAAACAACGTTGTCATCAACAAATTGAATATAACAAATTAACTGAATTCTCAGTCCATCATTTCATATCATTTCTATAAGTAAGTACTAATTTGAAAAATGATATTGCACTGACATTTGGCACTTTAATAACTTTTTCTTGATGACATCATAAAAAATGACAAATATGGTTGTTTAATTATTTAAAAATACTACAAATTAATTGTTTCGTGTATGAAGCTACGGGGTTATATTTTTCTTTTTTTATCTTCACAATCCCTTTTTCCAGGAATTATTCCTTTATTAACATGCACTTTATAATGGCCCAAAATCGCCGAAATTTCTTCTTCCGTCCAGGGTCTCCTTATTGAAATTTTTCTGCCTTTCTTCTTATTTTCCTTATCTGAAAAAAAAAACACATTGACGTATACGCAAAATATCCCAATATTATGAAAATTAAAAAAAAGACATTTAAAAAAATGTCAGCTAGCCGTTACAAGAAATTATGCCTATATTCAAACTTAAAGTACACTGATAAAAATGCTAGTAAAATTACCGAGTAATTGAACACTTTGCTAAGTAAATTTCCCATGACATGACTAAAAATATATTTCGTAACCTACATAGTTAATTTGAATTTAATTCTTTCACGATTACAATACTTCCCTTCGGTAAGAAAGCGAAGTAAAAAACTATAAAAATTGATGTTTTAAAATGTGTAAATATCTACTGAATTTTGTTAAGTACTCAGTATGACAGCAATACTAATTATTTATGAATTTATTAGTACCAAAACAACAATTAAAATATGTTGTCGTATGGTAACTGTACTGGTGCAAAAATATAATTTTCGTACTAGGAAGTATGAAAAGTATATCATTTCGAAATGACAATATGGAAGCGGTTGCAGTTGTAGAGAAAATATGTTGTGATATTACCTTCTGAACGTTTGTCATGGTATGGCGGTTGGTTTATAGGTGAAAGAATTAAGTCGCTTAATAAGTCTACGCATCTAGAAATTTTGTAATATAAATTTATTATATTTCTTTCATTTATTTAACTTGCTGTCTGAAAATTAAATAATTAAGTCTATTTTTATATTTTATGGTTAAAACGAATAGAATAATCATAGCTTCAGTTTAGTCACTTGTCATTATAGGTATCTTATATAAGTAGGTATGGTATTGCTCTACTTTTCCAAATTACTTCATGCATGAAATAGAATGATTGGTGATTTTAAAGATGATAATGTAGCTATAAACTACAAAATTCGTAAAATATTTAATTAAAAACGGTGCTTACCTATAACGCACTGTAAAAACTTACACAATTCACTGACACGGTAGCCACTTAGGTATAGACTAGAAATATGTGCGAACTCCCTCGCGTAACAATAACAGACTTATGGTATAATACACGCATGTTCACATTCATATGTGTGTATCTGGACATAATAGAAGCCGTCTTGTGGTATCGAGCACGCATGCAGCGCATGCTCATTTTTATGTGTGTATCCATAATACTAAGAAACTGCGTTGTGACAATTCTGTAATATTTACGACATTAGCGCCATCTATTGGTGAAGCTTATGGTGCCATATTGATAGTATTGTGTGTACCATATACTGAAACCTGCTTTAAGGCAGCTTACACAAGAAAAATACAATGTAGGTATAGATCGACTTGAAATGGGACGGCGAGTTCAAAAAACCTTATTTACTCTATGGCAACGCAGGTATGGTGCCACAAAAGTGAACAGGTGCCAGAGTGCAGCTCCATTCACGCACATGGTGCCATAGGCAATGTAGAACATGAACACACACACACACACACACACACACACACACACCATTACCTGTTCACCAATGCATATGGCACCTGGGAATAGACCGCACAAGTGGCACCATGGAAACTGCGCATGTAGTTAAAATATCGGGAGCGCCACGTATCCGTAGCTCTTTCCCGTTTGTTGATACCCTCGCTAAAATTCAAAATAGTAAAATACCTGCATAAGGCACCTGGTGCCAAAATGATATCAAGGACATACCGAGGGTATGAACAGGTACCATAAACATGTATAAACATACTTGGGTATAATTGTGTATTTGAAATACATACTTATGGTAATAGTGCCATAAGTAGGTGAATCAAAACAATACATATATTCTGTAAATGTGTATGTGTGTATTAAAGAAAACAAACTAAGAGCAATATGATGTAATAAGGACCGATTGTGTAAACATACTTATGGTAAGTTAACGCCATAAGTAGGTAGATCGGAATTATACATACATCGTATATGTATCTTAAAGAAAATTTGCTAAAAACAGTATTATAAATAGTACCTACGTTCAAATTTAAAGTGATTTAATTATGATTGAAACTCAAGACAGGATATATTATGACAAGTAAATACGCACGCTTTCTCTTGAATGGTTTAAGATATTGACTTGAAATTTTGTACATGTATATATTATGAGATCTGTAACTGGATTGTTTTTTGGAGATATCCGGTGAAGGGTTGGGGGGTAAATAGGGGGAAATATGGGGAAATCTGTAAAGCAACCTGGTAAGAGTACAGAAACTTGAAATTTAATGTATGCACTACATAATATTTTCCATCCCCCACCACCACCCGCTCCATTATTAAAGGGGTTGATAAAATTAAATTGAGATATTCACCTGAAAATTGGTATACGTATATATTATAAGGGCATCAAGAAGTAGACTATATTTTGGGACTATTCCGTTGAACAGTTGGGGATTAAATAGGGGTAAATAGGGGATAAAATAAAATTCAGACATGCATTTTCAGTTTGGTATACATATGTATTATAACGACACCTGGAACTAGATTAAATTTTAAGATGATTCCGTTGAATGGTTGGGGGTTAAATAGGGGTAAATAGGGGAAAATTAGTAAAGCAAGCTGGTAAGAGTACAGAAATTTGAAATTCGGTGTATGTACTAGAAGCCAAGGTCTCAAATTACTATAATATTTTTCAACGCCCCCCCCCCCCTCTACTCCATTATTAAAGGGGTTGATAAAATAAAATTGAGATATTCACTTGAAATTTGGTACACGTATGTATCATAACGACATCTGGAAGATTATATTTTGAGATGATTCCTTTGAAGGGTTGGGGGTTAAATAGTGGTAAATAGGGGAAAATAAGTGAAGCAGGCTGGCAAGAGTACAGAAACTTGAAATTCGGTGTATGTACTAGAAAGCAAAGCCTCAGATTTTTTAATAATATTTTTCAATCCCGTAATACCCCTACTCTATTATTAAAGGGATTGATCCAATAAAATTGAGATATTCACTTGAAATTTGGTACACATATTTATTATAACGACATCTGGAACTAGATTATATTTTGAGATGTTTCCGTTAAAGAGTTGGGAGTTAAAGAGGGGTAGATATGGGAAAATAAGTAAGGCAAGCTGGTAAGAGTACAGAAATTTTGGATTAGGAGTATATACTAGAAGCGAAGGCCTCAGGTTTTTTTGATAATATTTTCCATCTCCCCACCTCCCCACTCCCTTATTAAGGGAGTTGATAAAATCAAATTTAGATTTTCACTTGAAATTTGGTACGCGTGTGTATTATAATGATATTTGAAATCAGATTTATATTTTGACATGATTGAAGGAGTGGGGGGTAACTAGAGGTAAATGGGGAAAAATAAGTAAAGCAAGCTGGTAAAAGTACAGATATTCGAAATTCGGTGTTCGTCCTAGAAGCCAAGGTCTCAATTTTTTTAATAATATTTTTCAACCACCTTTACTACATTATCAAAGGGGTTAATAATATAAAATTGAGATATTCACTTGAAATTTGGTAGATGTATGTATTATAACGACATCTGGACCTAAATTATATTCTGACATAATTCCGTTGAAGGGTTGGGGGTTAAATAGGAGTAAATATGGAAAAAATAAGTAAATCAATCTTGTAAGAGTATAGAAATTTGGGATTTGGTGCATATATACTAGAAACCAAGACCTCACTCAGATTTCTTTCTAATATTTTTCAAACCCCACCACCTCCACTGCATTGTTAATGGGATTGATTGATTGATTGACTCACTTGCCAGCGTAAGGTGGGCATTGCTGCCAATTCCGGTGCATGGAGATCTGTTCCACCATGCAGCCCAATCGCTCGCCGAACGTCCATCTGCAGTCGACCAGTCGTCTATTACATATTCATGCGGCTCTACCCGACCGACCAACGGATCATGCCATCATGTGCCGGAACAAACCCCCCCGGTGCTTTTATATACCGCCGGACCGGCTGCATACGCTGGATTGGACATTGGACATGCTTGTTGTCAGCAGCGAGAGCCGCATGACGCATGGGGTAGGAGTATAGGATGGAGCGTGTAGGTGTTTGTGAGATGTTTCTTCTTGTTTGCCTTCTGTCTTCATCGGATGGAAAGTGCAGGCGTTTCTGAGATGCTTCTTTAAGGTTTTCGTGCTTCTTTTTACTTTCAGGTTTTTGTGAGATGCTTCTTTTTAGTTTCTGTTTGTGATCATTTTCTCTCCTATTCTACTTTTGAGTTTTCTGTTTCTTCTGTTTCCGAGTCTGGTAGTATGTATATCCTTGATATTTCTTTATTGTATTCCGTTTTCTTTTGTTGTGCCGATTTTTACCAGTGTGTATAATCTTTTCCTAGGTTATTCATAATCCTCTCGATTGTTGTTATCCATGTGTAGCATGGCCTTCCTATTTTCAGTTTGTTGCTGTTCAGTCGCAGCGCTTTCTTTAGTAGGTGTGTCGTGTCTCGTCTTTTTACGTGTCCCCAATATTTCATTGCGTATGATTATATTCTTTTGATTATTGTTCTTCCCTTTAGTAATGTTGTCGTTTTCTGTCGTTTTTGTGGTTTTCCTGTTTTTGCTAGCAGTTCGATAATGTCACTTTCCGCTCTTCTCAGGCTTCTTCTGTTGGCCTTTGACGTTGCTGCGTTTTTCGTGTCTCGTCTTTGTACGTGTCCCCAGTATTTTATTGCGTATGATTCTACTCTTGATTATTGTTCTTCCCTCTAGTAATGTTGACGTTTTCTGTCGTTTTTGTGGTTTTTCTGTTATAATATAAAATTGAGACATTCACTTGAAAGTTAGTACACGTTTGTATTGTAATGGCATCTGATTGAGATGATTCCATTGAAGGGGTGGGAGGTGGTTGGTTGTGAATAGGGGAAAATAAGTAGTTTAAACTAGAAACTTCATTTTTAACGTTTGTGGCAGAAACCAATGCCTCAAACTTTTATATATCTGCCCCAAATATTATTAAATTCTATTACCAATAGTTTCCATATGCTAGAGTGCAAAACTAGTCAAGATGTTTCCTTTAAAGTGACTTGGATGACAAATCTGGATGTGGGAGTAGTGATTCTTTAGGCAGCGGTTTTTCTACAGGCTAAGGAAAAAAGTAATGTATTAAATGAAAAAATTATATAACATATTTTCATGTTAAAATACTCATAGCTGTTTATTTAAGTAACATACAGAAATCTTGGTATAAAATAAAAACAAAAATGAATAAAATAACAATGATTTTGGGAGAATAGTTACACATTGGGACAAATGTAAAATTTACTGTTGATAATCATTTTCTTTAGACCTCAATTTTTTACCCGTTTTCAATTTATTTTTATAAATATTTAGCAGTAAACGAAGAGAGTTGTTGAGCCGATTATTTTATTATTGTTTATGCAAAATCTTGTTTGTATAAACAACAAATACATTTAAAAAGAAATGAATTTCAACATTATTTTTAACTTTAAGAAAAAGCAATTTCTGCGCCAGATCTCCATGCAATATATCCATCTATTAAAAAAACTACGAAGTCTTAATGAACAAGATTGCATAAATTAATAAATCGAATAAAATAGCTGTTTCCTAATTTTTTACAAAATAAAAGATATATTTTCGTTGGAACTACCTTGCAATTGATCTATTTTATGTTAGATAGTTTGGTAAAAAGTGTCATGGCGAAAACTAAATTGGTATCACCGAAAGTAGTAAAAAGTCACCACACACGTTGACCAACCCGTCTAATTCCCAAACCTTGCAAAAATGAAATTTCTATAATATAATAATCATATCATTATTTTCAGTATCTTCAATGATAAACTTACTGAATTAAGCTTAAAACTTAAAGCTTAAACTTACTAAAGTAAGCTTAACAATAAAGTTACTGAAAACAATGATATGATTATTGTTATAAGTATTTCATTGTTACAAAGATTGGGAATTAGACGAGTTTCTCATGTGCAATGACTTTTTACTACTTTTAGTGATACCAACATAATTTTCGCCATGACACTTTTTACTAAACATTCTGACGTGAAATAGGTCAATTAGGTTAGATGTAATAACTAACGTTTAAAAACGTTAAACAACGTTGTCATCAACAAATTGAATAAACAAATTAACTGAATTCTCAGTCCATCATTTCATATCATTTCTATAAGTACTAATTTGAAAAATGATATTGCACTGACATTTGGCACTTTAATAACTTTTTCTTGATGACATCATAAAAAATGACAAATATGGTTGTTTAATTATTTAAAAATACTACAAATTAATTGTTTCGTGTATGAAGCTACGGGGTTATATTTTTCTTTTTTTATCTTCACAATCCCTTTTTCCAGGAATTATTCCTTTATTAACATGCACTTTAAAATGGCCCAAAATCGCCGAAATTTCATCTTCCGTCCAGGGTCTCCTTATTGAAATTTTTCTGCCTTTCTTCTTATCTTCCTTATCTGAAAAAAAAAAAACACATTGACGTATACGCAAAATATCCCAATATTATGAGAATTAAAAAAAAGACATTTAAAAAAATGTCAGCTAGCCGTTACAAGAAATTATGCCTATATTCAAACTTAAAGTAGGTACACTGATAAAAATGCTAGTAAAATTACCGAGTAATTGAACACTTTGCTAAGTAAATTTCCAATGACATGACTAAAAATATATTTCGTAACCTACATAGTTAATTTGAATTTAATTCTTTCACGATTACAATACTTCCCTTCGGTAAGAAAGCGAAGTAAAAAACTATAAAAATTGATGTTTTAAAATGTGTAAATATCTAATGAATTTTGTTAAGTACTCAGTATGACAGCAATACTAATTATTTATGAATTTATTAGTACCAAAACAACAATTAAAATATGTTGTCGTATGGTAACTGTACTGGTGCAAAAATATAATTTTCGTACTAGAAAGTATGAAAAGTATATCATTTCGAAATGACAATATGGAAGCGGTTGCAGTTGTAGAGAAAATATGTTGTGATATTACCTTCTGAACGTTTATGTCATGGTATGGCGGTTGGTTTATAGGTGAAAGAAGTAAGTCGCTTAATAAGTCTACGCATCTAGAAATTTTGTAATATAAATTTATTATATTTCTTTCATTTATTTAACTTGCTGTCTGAAAATTAAATAATTAAGTCTATTTTACTTCCACATCCACGTAGTGGATTGGAAGTATAGTAATCGCAAAAAAATTTTCAAAAATTTTTATTCGTGAAATAGGTTTAGAATGTCATGAAACGTCGAGATTTTAAATTTGAGCGAAAAAAAAATTTCTGTCTGTCTGTCTGTCTGTCTGTCTGTCTGTCTGTCGGTCTGTCTGTCTGTCTGTCTGTCTGTAACTTTTTTTGTCCGCACGTTTTCTCCGGAACGGCTTAAGATATTGACTTGAAATTTTGTACACGTATATATTATAACGAGATCTGGAACTGGATTGTTTTTTGAGGATATCCGGTGAAGGGTTGGGGGTTAAATAGGGGTAAATAGGGGAAAATAAGGGAAGCAAGCTTGTAAGAGTACAGAAACTTGAAATTCGGTGTATGTACTAGAAGTTAAGGCCTCAGATTTTTTACAATATTGTTCAACCCCCCACCACCCCTACCCCATTGATGGGGTTGATAAAATAAAGTTGAGATATTCATTTGAAATTTCGTACACGTATGTATTATAACGACGTCTGGAATTAGATTATATTTTGAGATGATTCCGTTGAAGGGTTGGGGGTTAATTTGGGGTAAATAGGGGAATATAAGTAAAACAAGTTAATGAGACTACAGAAACTTGAAATTCGATGTATGTACTAGAAACCAAAGCGTCAGATTTTTTTATAATATTTTTCAACCCCCACCACCCCTACTCCAATATGAAAAGGGCTGATAAAATAAAATTGAGATATTCATTTGAAATTTGGTACAAGTATGTATTATAACGACATCTGGAACTAGATTATATTTTGAGATGATTCCGTTGAAGGGTTGGGGATTAAATAGGGGTAAATAGAGGAAAATAAGTAAAGCAACCTGGTAAGACTACAGAAACTTCAAATTCGGTGTATGTACTAGAAGCCAAGATATCAGATTATTTATAATATTTTTCAACCCCCACCACCCCTACTTCATTATTAAAAGGGTTGATAAAATAAAATTGAGATATTCATTTGAAAGTTGGTACACGTATGAATTATAACGACATCTGGAACTATATAATACTTTCAGATGATTCCGTTGAAGGGTTGGGGGTTATTTAGGAGTAAATAGGGGAAATAAGTAAAGCAAGCTGGTATGACTACAGAAACTTGAAATTCGGTGTATGTACTAGAGGCGAAGGCCTCAGATTTTTTAATAATATATTTCAGCCCCCCACCACCCCTATTCCCTTATTCAAGGGGTTGATAAAATAAAATTGAGATATTCACATGAAATTTAGTACGCATATGTATTATAAAGACATCTGGAACTAGATTATATTTTGAGATGATTCCGTTGAAGGGTTGGGGGTTAAATAGGGGTATATAGGGGAAAATAAGTAAAGCAAGATGATAAAAGCACAGAAATTTGGGATTTAGTGTATACACTAGAAGTGAAGGTCTCAGGTTTTTTTATTAGTATTTTCCATCTCCCCACCACCCCCACTCCCTTATTAAAAGAGTTGATAAAATTAAATTTAAATTTTCACTTGAAATTTGGTACATTTATGTATTATAACTATAGCTGAAACTAGATTATATTTTGACACGATTGCGTTGAAGGAGTGGGGGTTAAATAGGGGTAAATAGGGGAAAATAAGTAAAGCAAGCTGGTAAGACTACAGAAACCTGAAATTCGGTGTATGTACTAGAAGCCAAGGTCTCAGATTATTTATAATATTTTTCAACCCCCACCACCCATACTTCATTATTCAAAGGGTTGATAAAATAAAATTGAGATATTCATTTGAAATTTGGTACACGTATGAATTATAACGACATCTGAAACTAGATTATACTCTGAGATGATTCCGTTGAAGGATTGGGGGTTATTTATGGGTAAATAGGGGGAAAGAGGTAAAGCAAGTTGGTATGAGTACAGAAACTTGAAATTAGGTGTATGTACTAGAAGCCAAGGTCTCAGATTTTTAATAATATATTTCAGCCCCCCACCACCCTTACTCCATTATTCAAGGGGTTGATAAAATAAAATTGAGATATTCACATAAAATTTAGTACGCATATGTATTATAACGACATCTGGAACTAGATTATATTTTGAGCTGATTCCGTTGAAGGGTTGGGGGTTAAATAGAGGTATATAAGGGAAAATAAGTAAAGCAAGCTGGTAAAAGTACAGAAATTTGTGATTTGGAGTATATACTAGAAGCGAAGGTCTCTGTTTTTTTTTTATTAGTATTTTCCATTTTTCAAGATGTTTCCTTTAAAGTGACTTGGATGAAGAATCTGGATGTGGAAGTAGTGATTCCTTAGGCAGCGGTTTTTATATTTTATGGTTAAAACGAATAGAATAATCATAGCTTCAGTTTAGTCACTTGTCATTATAGGTATCTTATATAAGTAGGTATGGTATTGCTCTACTTTTCCAAATTACTTCATGCATGAAATAGAATGATTGGTGATTTTAAAGATGATAATGTGGCTATAAACTACAAAATTCGTAAAATATTTAATTAAAAACGGTGCTTACCTATAACGCACTGTAAAAACTTACACAATTCACTGACACGGTAGCCACTTAGGTATAGACTAGAAATATGTGCGAACTCCCTCGCGTAACAATAACAGACTTATGGTATAATACACGCATGTTCACATTCATATGTGTGTATCTGGACATAATAGAAGCCGTCTTGTGGTATCGAGCACGCATGCAGCGCATGCTCATTTTTATGTGTGTATCCATAATACTAAGAAACCGCGTTGTGACAATTCTGTAATATTTACGACATTAGCGCCATCTATTGGTGAAGCTTATGGTGCCATATTGATAGTATTGTGTGTACCATATACTGAAACCTGCTTTAAGGCAGCTTACACAAGAAAAATACAATGTAGGTATAGATCGACTTGAAATGGGACGGCGAGTTCAAAAAACCTTATTTACTCTATGGCAACGCAGGTATGGTGCCACAAAAGTGAACAGGTGCCAGAGTGCAGCTCCATTCACGCACATGGTGCCATAGGCAATGTAGAACATGAACCATCACACACACACACACACAGACGGGTACCTTAGATGTTTAAAGGCGTAGTAACTGCTAAGAATAATCAATGACATAACCCTTATGACTCATAAGCAGGTTTACTTACATATACCAACAAGATATTCCAACTTCAAATGGATAATCGAAGAATTGTAACTGGAAAGGCCGTAGAGATACATATTCCAGTTCCCCCAGTATCGACATATAATAAAATAGACACCTAACGATGCATGTTGTATTAGCGAAACCGATCAAAGCGAATATAATAGCCTCAGTACAACAGGTCGGCCGCAAATTTTTACTCTGATATACTAGACATCTAATAATAGTATTACCTAACATATTATGGCCGAGAGATAGCCTTTACTTAAACTTTTATCAGTTTAACGAAACAAAAATCTAAAATTCATAAATTTACTTTACAATACAACGGGAGACAAAATTCCTGTGCCTCCGTAATAAAAGGCATAACTATAATATAAATTTCGCGATGTCTGATCGAAAGAGAAATTTACTAGGAAATTATAGACAACAAGTAGGATCACCCCAAAGTATTTTTACCAAGAGGGTCCTACTTTTAAGATCTAGCCACTTTAACGAAACAAATATCTAAAAGTCATAAAATTACTTAATAAAAAACACACACACACACCCACATGCACATACACACACACACCCCCACCCGCACACAAGCCTTAATTATTAACGAACAACTGCTACAGACAACTAAAAATATCTGTACAGGCACCTTAGATGTTTAAAGGCGTAGTAATTGCCAAGAATAATCAATGACGTAACTCATAGTCAGGTTTACTTACATATACCCACATAATATCCCAACTTGAAATGGATAATCGAAGAGTTGTAGACACCTGTGCCATAGGAATGTAATTCATTTATAGGTTTAACTGAAAAGGCCGTAGAGATACAAAGTCCAATTACTACGGTATAGACATATAATAATAAAATAAACACCTAACGTTGCATGCTATATTAGCGAAACCGATCAAGGCGAATATATTAGCTTCAGTACAACAGGCCGGTCTCAAATATTACTCCGATATACTAGACACCTAATAGGATCACCTAACATATTAGGGTCAAGAGGGCCTTTCTTTAAACTTTATCAGTTTAACGAAACAAAATCTCAAACTCATAAAAATCGACCCTACAAAACAGCTGGAGACAAAATTCCTGTACATCCGTAATAAGAGGTATATCTATAATATGAATTTCGCGATGTATCATCGAAATAGAAATTTACACGAAAATTATAGACATCAAGTAGAATCACCCAACGTATTTTATCAAGAGGGTCCTACTTTAAGATTTGGCCATTTTAACGAAACAAATATCCAAAAAATCATAAAATTACTCTATATAAAACAACTAGAAGCAAATATTTTCAAATCCATGACGTCATAAATTTAAAGAGTACTAGCACCGGATGTCTTTATCGTAATTACTGAGGTGACCATGACTTAAAAAAAACGGTTATTCATATTGGTCGATACTCTACATTACGCTAACTAAGAATCTAATACCTTAATTTAAAATATAAGAATAATGTATTCTGCACACGATCAACACGTCTGAATCGTCTAAGTTTACCGTATGGTACCTCCAACAGCATCACCTCGTAACACAGACTCATATCATTATATCATTATATTGCAAATCTCTACATGTATTTTTTCTATATATATATATATGTTGTCACCACTTCAACTAACTGATCGCATATTTTTAAAAATAAATATTATTTAAGTTAGTCTGTTCTTGCTAGATAAAGTTAACATTTTTTACACAGCATCCTCCATGAAATACTTTTAGGCCTACTGGAGGTAGGTGATAGGTTATAATTAAGAAAGCCCCAATGACCATATCTGAAAAATCAAGACGAAGTTACGGTTTAATTCTAATATGTATTCATTTATAAATAACGGCTACGACTCACCTCCCACCTCTATCCCCTACCATAATTCGGAACAGACCCCACCACCCCAGAACTCTCCATCATAAGCCGGGGGCATTTACTATACCAGATTCTCCTTCCAATTTTATAAGGAAGTGCATCTTTCATGAAAATACCTCGAAAACGCACCACCAAAATCAAGAGTTGCTATCCCAATAACGTATTTATATCAGTTTTGCGTAACATAGCACCCCCCTACTTAATGACGGGGCCGCTAAATACTGCGGAAGAGTTCTATGAAGTGGTGGAGAATTCCGTGACATGATGGGGGTTAATAACCTCAACACGTGAAGTTTAGGTACTTACAACGTACTACTAGGTTAGATCGGATTTCGCCTATACGACGTCAAATATTTTCAGTATCCCCATCACCTCATGACCACTTCATGGCCTCTTAGGTACGATGGTTAGGTTAGGTACAATGCTCGCGGGGCCGCGGCCTTCGTACCTAACCTAACCATCGTACCTAAGAGGCCATGAAGTGGTCATGAGGTGGTGGGGATACTGAAAATATTTGACGTCGTATAGGCGAAATCCGATCTAACCTAGTGGAAACACGTTAATTAAAACCAAGGGTTATTGACCTATATGACCTTCATATAACCTACACATTCACCTCTTCAAAGGAAGGATGGCCTCGACCATCATGCTTAACCTAATGTTGATAAATAAAAAATCAATGGATTAAATTTAAAAACTAATTTAAATTTCTTTGATTTGTACCTTATAATCAGTATGTGTTAGATAATAACAAGTAACAGGGTTCTTCATGGACCTCAAGAATGTTTACTTCATCCGCACTTGAGAATAGTTCGGAGACTACCGGTGGAGGACTTTATGTATATATCACCAATAGCCTATATATATACATATTTTTTAAATTTCAACATTGATATCAACTATGATATCTCATCATTTTATGTATTCTTATTACAAATATTCAATAATTTGTTGGAAAAACATTTTTTAGGGAATTTCTGTGTTCTGGGGCACCAACTAAATTGATAATATTATCTACTCTAACTAGGAATTTTAGATTAGGTGACCCTGTACAAAATATCTAACTGCAAAGTTTCATTAATAATGGGTATCTACTTCCTCTGTGTACTCCAAATAGTTGAAAATAATGTTTACGATATTTCATGTAAATCAGTGTACAAACATAAAATCACCAGACATATCCCTGTTTTAAAAAAGTCCCCCTGTACATTGACAAATAATGAATAAAATGTATGTGATAGTCTTCATGTAAAAACAGTATCTACTTAATCTGAAATCTTGTGTATATCACATTTTCCGATCTAGGGAGCCTGTGCATGAAATGTTTATTTATTAACAGAGAAAACTTTTCATTAGTTTCTAGATATAGACGGCAAGAATAAGTTAAACGAGTCAGGCGACTTATTATTTATTTCTGAAATATAATGATATAAGAATTTTTGAAGAAGAAATACTGCTCTGTTATTTTCATATCTAAAACATAAACTTTTCCTTAATTATAATTATAATAATGTCTGCTTCTTTGAAAACTGCAAGGCAGGCGAAAATGTTTTCTATGTGCCATGGACTAAGGGGTCTTTTTTATGAGGTAGTAACTATTATTTTAAATAAAAAACGTTTATTTTTAAATAAATTAGGTAGTTAGTGTGTTTTATCAGTATTATGTATCGCAAATAAATAGATAGACATAACTACTTTGACTAGGTACAGTTTCATTATTAAAAAGTATGTAGCTGTTGGAGTGGGTTGGGTATGGGGCTCTATAGGTAAGTACACGATAAATTTGTAGCAACACGAGGTCTTATAACTCATAATATATACCTAAGTTATGGAGAGAGAGATATAAACTAGTTAATCTGTTGACCCACTTTGTCATTTTACTATATTTACCTAATATTTGAAGTACTGTATTTTATATCCTTTAAAGAAAAATTAGAGGCAGACTAATTTTTTCGTTTCGTCGTTCTCGAAAGTTCCCTAGTAGTACGTTGTAAGTACCTAAACTTCACGTGTTGAGGTTATTAACCCCCATCATGTCACGGAATTCTCCACCACTTCATAGAACTCTTCCGCAGTATTTAGCGGCCTCGTCATTAAGTAGGGGGGTGCTATGTTACGCAAAACTGATATAAATACGTTATTGGGATAGCAACTCTTGATTTTGGTGGTGCGTTTTCGAGGTATTTTCATGAAAGATGCACTTCCTTATAAAATTGGAAGGAGAATCTGGTATAGTAAATGCCCCCGGCTTATGATGGAGAGTTCTGGGGTGGTGGGGTCTGTTCCGAATTATGGTAGGGGATAGAGGTGGGAGGTGAGTCGTAGCCGTTATTTATAAATGAATACATATTAGAATTAAACCGTAACTTCGTCTTGATTTTTCAGATATGGTCATTGGGGCTTTCTTAATTATAACCTATCACCTACCTCCAGTAGGCCTAAAAGTATTTCATGGAGGATGCTGTGTAAAAAATGTTAACTTTATCTAGCAAGAACAGACTAACTTAAATAATATTTATTTTTAAAAATATGCGATCAGTTAGTTGAAGTGGTGACAACATATATATATATATAGAAAAAATACATGTAGAGATTTGCAATATAATGATATAATGATATGAGTCTGTGTTACGAGGTGATGCTGTTGGAGGTACCATACGGTAAACTTAGACGATTCAGACGTGTTGATCGTGTGCAGAATATATTATTCTTATATTTTAAATTAAGGTATTAGATTCTTAGTTAGCGTAATGTAGAGTATCGACCAATATGAATAACCGTTTTTTTTAAGTCATGGTCACCTCAGTAATTACGATAAAGACATCCGGTGCTAGTACTCTTTAAATTTATGACGTCATGGATTTGAAAATATTTGCTTCTAGTTGTTTTATATAGAGTAATTTTATGATTTTTTGGATATTTGTTTCGTTAAAATGGCCAAATCTTAAAGTAGGACCCTCTTGATAAAATACGTTGGGTGATTCTACTTGATGTCTATAATTTTCGTGTAAATTTCTATTTCGATGATACATCGCGAAATTCATATTAGAGATATACCTCTTATTACGGATGTACAGGAATTTTGTCTCCAGCTGTTTTGTAGGGTCGATTTTTATGAGTTTGAGATTTTGTTTCGTTAAACTGATAAAGTTTAAAGAAAGGCCCTCTTGACCCTAATATGTTAGGTGATCCTATTAGGTGTCTAGTATATCGGAGTAATATTTGAGACCGGCCTGTTGTACTGAAGCTAATATATTCGCCTTGATCGGTTTCGCTAATATAGCATGCAACGTTAGGTGTCTATTTTATTATTATATGTCTATACCGTAGTAATTGGACTTTGTATCTCTACGGCCTTTTCAGTTAAACCTATAAATGAATTACATTCCTATGGCACAGGTGTCTACAACTCTTCGATTATCCATTTCAAGTTGGGATATTATGTGGGTATATGTAAGTAAACCTGACTATGAGTTACGTCATTGATTATTCTTGGCAATTACTACGCCTTTAAACATCTAAGGTGCCTGTACAGATATTTTTAGTTGTCTGTAGCAGTTGTTCGTTAATAATTAAGGCTTGTGTGCGGGTGGGGGTGTGTGTGTGTATGTGCATGTGGGTGTGTGTGTGTGTTTTTTATTAAGTAATTTTATGACTTTTAGATATTTGTTTCGTTAAAGTGGCTAGATCTTAAAAGTAGGACCCTCTTGGTAAAAATACTTTGGGGTGATCCTACTTGTTGTCTATAATTTCCTAGTAAATTTCTCTTTCGATCAGACATCGCGAAATTTATATTATAGTTATGCCTTTTATTACGGAGGCACAGGAATTTTGTCTCCCGTTGTATTGTAAAGTAAATTTATGAATTTTAGATTTTTGTTTCGTTAAACTGATAAAAGTTTAAGTAAAGGCTATCTCTCGGCCATAATATGTTAGGTAATACTATTATTAGATGTCTAGTATATCAGAGTAAAAATTTGCGGCCGACCTGTTGTACTGAGGCTATTATATTCGCTTTGATCGGTTTCGCTAATACAACATGCATCGTTAGGTGTCTATTTTATTATATGTCGATACTGGGGGAACTGGAATATGTATCTCTACGGCCTTTCCAGTTACAATTCTTCGATTATCCATTTGAAGTTGGAATATCTTGTTGGTATATGTAAGTAAACCTGCTTATGAGTCATAAGGGTTATGTCATTGATTATTCTTAGCAGTTACTACGCCTTTAAACATCTAAGGTACCCGTCTGTGTGTGTGTGTGTGTGATGGTGTGTATGTGTGTGTGTGTGTGTGTGTGCTTACCATAAGATAAGTATATTTCTTGGATCTATGATATGTTTCGTATTGACATGTTAAATGATGTCTCTTGGTTTTTTTCATTTTATTTTAATGAATCTTAGATTTTGTTTCATAAACTGTTTAAGGTAAGGGTCTTTTTTGACACTTTTGTGTCAACTTGATATTTCGCGTACCCCGTAAAATTGGCCTTCATGAGGTTGAAATATTCTATTTAATCGAATTCGTTCATGTAGTATGAATTGTTAGGAGTCTATGTTATTATATGTTCAATGGTACTACACCTATCTTGAAAATGTATTAGTATGACGTCATAGATAGAAAAGGTGTACAAAGTAAAATTGGCCTTCATGAGGTTGAAATATTCTATTTAATCGAATTCGTTAATGCAGTATGAATTGTTAGGAGTCTATGTTATTATATGTTCAATGGTACTCCACCTATCTTGAAAATGTATTAGTATGACGTCAGAGATAGAAAAGGTGTACAAAGTTTCCTACTGCGCATGCCTTCTATAACAGTTATAATATTTTTTTTCCTATAAATATCCACTGTACGTGTTTTAATATGCTGACTATAATGTTTTTCCTAAAATCCTCACTGTTCATAATTTTTGTTTTTTTGACTACCACACTGTTTTCCCCTCTGCGCATGCTTTTCTCTATAAGTTTCTGTATGTAGCGTCATTATCAGTTTTGGATTGCGTCTTCGTAACAGAATCGGGTTAATATTATTATATGATGATTAAACTTAATTTGGCTTGCCCATTACAGTATTTTTAGCATTATGTGGTATTTCTTGCTATATCTTACGAATTTTAGTTTTTGTGTTGATTTGATTTCGTGGAAACTTAAATATGAATATCTGAAACATTTTAAGCTCCTTTGTTTATTAACCTGTAGGGGGGTCTCTAGTTGTCTTGTCTTGAGTTAATTTTAATTTTCGTTTAGCTGTAAACGGGAGTAAAATTTAATTTTGTATTGTATTTGATATCTAGCATGCTTACATAAGAGATTGTATCGATGGGGTTTTATTTTCAATTTTATTTACGCTTGACATCGATAACTCATAAATATGAATATTTGCAATTTTCTGAGATTTTGTTGATAATTTGACATAGGTGTACTGATATTTCACTAAATTCCTAATGATATCTGAAATTTAGAATAATATGCGTGCAGGCGAGTGGGTTCTTACCTAATGATACTTTTAATTTCGAATAGAGGGTCATTTGAATTGGTGGAGGAGTCCTTTTTGATGAATTTTAGGTTTTGTTTCATAAAATGGATAGAGCTTAATGGTTAGTATACCTTCGTAAAATTCGTCATCATGAGTCTAGAATATTCGATTTACTCGATTTTCGTAAATAATCGTTATGGTGTATATTTTATATATTCAGCATAACGCGATTTATTCTTAAAATGTAATAGTATGCTGGCAGAGACAGAAAGGCTCTACAAAAGATTTGTACTTCGTATGCTTTTTTTATATCAGTTATAATATTTTTCCTATAAAGCTCCACTGCGCATGTTTTCCTATTACGACTATAATGTTTTTACTAAAACCTCAACTGCTCATACTTTTCTTAAGAGAGTATGGTGCTTTTTTTGCATACGCCCTCTCTATACATGTTTTTCATAAAAATCTCCACTACGCATGTTTTCCTATGACGACTATAATGTTTTGTCCTAAAATCTCCACTACTCATATTTTTCTTTGACGTCCATGACGTTTTTTCTTCGATATTTCCCAACTGCGCTTCTCTTGGTGCGTTTATGATGTTCCTTTGTATAAACCCCCACTACATTAGTTTTTCTGAAGAGTGCCTTGCTCATGACTTCCTAAAAGAATATGGTGCTTTTCGTCGATATTTTTGATGATGTAGTAAACTACTTTATTTTGCAGTAAATGTGCGTTACCACATAAGCAAAACTAGTATTAAAAACCAGAAATGTTGTCACTCCCTTTATATCTCTCGAAATAAGTGGGTGGGGTATCTAAATTTGTATAGGCCACTCTGTAGTTGTGATATATCTGTCTGTTGTGCAGTATTGTCTTTAAAGTTAAAATAGTATTAATAATATGCTTTACCTATTTATTGTGATTGCTCGCTGGACTGAAATAATATCAAACAGTTATCTATCTATTCGCTTTTATTGCAGTTTACGAAATATTCTCTTATTTTCTATCGCATTTATTATGAATAGAGTTTCTGATATATTAAAGTAAACCAAATGGGTCATTTTATGTAGCTTAAATAACTAATTTATAATTCACGAGAATAGAACTGTTCTTTGTTAGATAAATGCATTGTTTTGATAATTTTTTACGGTATTTATTGCCTTTCTATATTTATCAAGAAATGTGATATACTAATGCTGACAGGTGCTGACACGTTAAAATTTGCATAATATTTACTTACTTTGCAAATTCTTTCATTACTATTAAACGGTGTGGCTGAACAATGCTTCTTTCATTATTGCGAAAGATGTTGATTTTTTCATCATAATGATTTTATTAGTAAATTATTTCCTTATTCATCTGCTGATCTATCCATTATTCTATTGTGCTTGGATATTAATTCCTAACTTGAAGGATTATTTGATGGTAAATGCATTTAGTTTCATTCTCGCTTTTTTCTTGGGTTGTTAATTAGAACAGAGTGATCTCAGTAAAATTTTAATCCAAATAAACGTTGAGCAACTAATGACAACATGTACGAAGATTTCTAGTTTGAATACAGGGTGTGCGAAAAGCTAAATTCACACCAAGCAGCTGCATCATAATTTGTAATTGTAAAAATTAATGTATTATATGAAATATGTATTTTTCTTTCTTATTATTACAGCTCGAAATATACAGGGTGGTACATTGAAAATTGCTGGTTTATAAAGCTTTAATAAGGCCTCCATTGATTCATAGTACATTACTTAATTAATTGATTACTGATAAGCTGCTTCTTGATATGTGTACATCCTTCTACTTTTCCATAAACCTGAACAATCCCTCTTTGATTAATTTTGCATAAGAGCGATCTTCTAAACACAGTAAATGTGCAATTATAGGTACGTCACCTACTTTCCACCTGTAAATTTCAACTCCGCAATGGAAGCAGCGGTGTCCTCGCAACCGATGTAATGAAATTCTGCCAGTGCGAGATCTAGAGGTTTTGCAGTGCCTCTCCAATTCTTAAATGATATTAAACGTTCCTCAAAGTGATGATACACATCTCCTACACATTTTTTCACTTTCTTAAAACCTTCAATAAGGTGTTGATTGATTTTTGGTGTGTTCTGAATTACAATTATGGTGGAATTAAGGAATTGAAATAAATTAGGTTAAATTTTATCACGTGATCCCCTTTATGGGGAAATATAAGTAGTCAGAGTTTAAGGAAATGACTGATAGATGGCACTGTAGGGTTACAAAAATTGAACTAGGTAGGCCAGCAGCCAAAACTTAGGGAGAAGGCCACTGCCAAAATTAAGGTGGGTTTACATCTGATACATATCCATACACAGATGGGCATAATAATGAAGTATTTGGAACATTAGTAAAATATATGCTGTCTAACATATCACAGAAGGAGAGGGGGGTCTGAATTATGGTGGGAGGTTCCCAAATTATGGCTGACAGTTCTGTGACGTGATGGGGGGCCCTGAATTATGGCGGGGAGTCTGAATTATGGTGGGGGGGTCCTAAATTATGGTGGACAGTTCTGTGACGTGGTGGGAGGTTCTGAATTATGGTGGGGGGTTCCCGAATTATGGTGGAGAGTTCTGTGACGTGGTGGGGGGTTCTGAATTATGGTGGGGGTTTCTGAATTATGGTGTGGGGTCTAAGTTATGGTGGGGGGTTTCTAAATTATGGTGGAGAGTTCTGTGACGTGGTGGGGGGTTCCAGAATTATGGTGGGGGTCTAAGTTATGGTGGGGTCTCTAAATTATGTTGGAGAGTTCTGTGACGTGGTGGGGGGTTCCAGAATTATGGTGGGGGGTTCTGAATTATGGTGGGGGTCTAAGTTATGGTGGGGGTCTAAGTTATGGTGGGGGTCTCTAAATTATGTTGGAGAGTTCTGTGACGTGGTGGGGGGTCTAAATTATGGTGGGAGGTCTCTAAATTATGGTGGAGAGTTCTGTGACGTGGTGGGGGGTCTAAATTATGGTGGGGGGTCTAAATTATGGTGGGAGGTCTCTAAATTATGGTGGAGAATTCTGTGACGTGGTGGGGGGTTCCAGAATTATGGTGGGGGGTTCTGAATTATGGTGGGGAGTTCTGATTATGGTGGGGGGTACTGAATTATGGTGGGGGGGGTCTAAATTATGGTGGGGGGTCTCTAAATTATGGTGGAGAGTTCTGTGACGTGGTGGGGGGTTCCAGAATTATGGTGGGGGGTTCTGAATTATGGTGGGGGGTTCTGATTATGGTGGGGGTACTGAATTATGGTGGGGGTCTAAATTATGGTGGGGGGTCTCTAAATTATGGTGGAGAGTTCTGTGACGTGGTGGGGGGTTCCCGAATAATGGTGGGGGGTTCCCGAATAATGGTGGGGGTGGAGATGGGGGCGGGGCGTGGCTTAGAAAAGTGGAGGGGGTGGGGTGTGGCTTAGAAAAGTGGAGGGGGTGGGGTGTGGCTTAGAAAAGTGGAGGGGGGTGCTAAATTATGGTGGGGGGTGCGACAGAACTGTCATTCTTTCCCTACTTACACTGATGATTCTGAATTGCCTGACCGGGACGATCAGGCTTAAGGAGGGGGCAGTGTTATGAATTACACCCCCTTGAAACTGGAGACTGATTTGCCTATGACTAATAGTGACTGGAAGCTTGTAGAAAGAGATAGAGTTTTCTTGACTGTGGAGAATATTCTTGATTGTTTCTGGATGGATCTAGAAGCAATTTCAGAGTACGTAAGGCGCGATTACCGGCGCAGAGGGAGAAGCATTATAAAAGTGAAGAAGGAAAAGTGAAAAAGTGAGGTTAAATATAAAGTAAACAAAGTGTAAAGGTTATTTTGGTTAATTAAGAAGTATTTTGTAGTCAGTAAATTATTAAATAAAGTGTTAGTGGTTTACCCCTTGTTAAAATTATTGAGAACCCCAGATAAAATCTAAGACTCGTTAATCGCAAATAACTATGACAATGCAGAAAAATCATTTGTTTTATTAGAGCAACAATATAAGCCAAACAAAAATTAAATCTATTAGGCCATAAGACGTGTTTTGTTGAATCCACAGATGACATGATAATTTTCAGATTCTTGATTGCATTTTAAATGATCAGGTGAGTCGAAACATTACTATTAAACTATGACGAGAAATAAGCACTTCAGAACTCCATTGTGACATGTTGGCATTCTGTGCAAACATAACTCTCATCTATACCATTATTCGTGCAATAGTCATTATTTTAGAAAATTATATGCTCTGACAGAAAGGTACGTGTAGGTATATAAGATATATTACCTTATTTCAGTTTTCAAGATATTGACAAGAGAGCATAAAGATTACCTAATTTTTTCCTATACTTGTTGCTATTATTCTTAATAACTTTCTTATTCTGGAAAAAAGGCGTCGTACATACCTGACAATAAATACGTAACTTTAAAACAGTTCTATTTTTCTTAGGACGTCAACTTGTAAAGAGTAATATCCAAAGCAAACAGAAAGTCATGCAACAGACTAAATTAATTTTATTTAATTTTACAACGTTAAAACGTAACTTTGTTTTGTCGAGAAACGCACTATATTAAATAAAAACGAAATGCGTAATAGATTGTTTTAAATTGAAGCAGGTATACCTACTGGCTGTTTACCTGAAACCCAATCACAGGCGGGGAGGGAAGTAATTTAACATTTAACAAAATTACTCAGTGTCTCTCTTGCTGTAGATTTATTCGGACGTAATTACTAAAAACACCAGCTACAGTAAATTTTTGGATTCGCGATATTGCCGATTTACATTTTGATGGTAGAGAACTGTATTGCACTAGATTTCGTGGTGATGCCAAACAAATATTAATTCACATTTTTATTCGGAAAACCATAAACTAGGTGACTTTACTTACAGTGACACGCAACGTAATTTTAACTTAGAGTTAGTGGAATTTACGATAGGATGTAACATACCATGGTCGAAGCTAGACAATTCACTTTTCAGACAATTTTTGGAAAAATATGTCAGTGGCAAATTAAGCAATGAAGGTGCCTTCGGAGTCTACACTAAGAAATAAATGTTTATTTATGGAGTGCGAAAATATTAGACAGAAAATTTCTTCTGAGCTTAATGGGAAGTACATCTGGCTTAGCGTGGAGGAAACAATCAATGCTTGCGGGTTCAAGGTAGCGAATGTTTTACTGGGTGAATTGGACGAAAATTGCGCAATGAGCGGACACTTGATCGCCTCCGAAGTTTTAGAAGCTACAAATTCTTGCACTATATCGGATGCAGTAAATATATAAGTTTACAATACTTTTGAGGTGACAAATATGCAGAAAATAAGGACATGTTCTTATTATTTCTTACCGATGGAGTGAATTATATGCAAGCCGCTGGAAGAATTTTGAAGGAAACATATCGGAATATGCTGCACGTAACATGTTTAGCACATGGGCTTCATAGGATTGCTGAAACTATTAGGAGGTGCTACCCTAATTTTGATAAATTAATCGGTAGTGTAAAGAAAGTTTTTCTTAAAGCGCCAAGTCGTATACGGTTTTTCACGAAAGTGTGTTCTCAAACTTGGCTACCGGCAGCATCGTTCTATTACAGTTATTTTGGAAATGTGAAATCCGTAATACCGCAAACCCAAATGACACAGTTGCTATTTCACAGGCTCAACAGGCATTTATGGATCCAACTGTTCATACACGAATGTTTTTTACGAATTCCACTATCCATCCGGGACCTTCAATATCAGCCAACATCAGAATTTACTACAGTGGATGCAATAAACGTTGTGTTCGATCTTCGTCAATATATTTTTCAATTAATGGGAGATATTGCTGCGAGGGTACAAAGGCAATTCCAGACCGTTCAAAAAAATCCCGGATTTGTTACGGTGACAGGTGTAATAGACTTTGCTACACCGGGCATGAATATGGTGACTTTGAGAAAATTTAGATATTTTAAGTATCTGTCGAGCGGTCCTTCTCGCAATATAAATGGATTTTCAACGAAAGACGCGGAAGTTTAACTCCAAATTATTTAGAATAGATATTAGTAATATATTTTTATTGCTGTAATCGGCAGTGAAAAATACTTGTGTATGATAATTCAGTGTTAAGTACATACCCTTATACCTTCAGTTCTATGCGAGTGAGTGTTTATGATAAATTGACTTTATCGGCTTTGGATAATATGGAATTCGCTAAAAAAAATTCAAGGTAAGATATTGTTTCACACATGCATGCAAATATTTATGCGCTGACACATAACCACCTAAAGCCAACCCTGGTTTTACCATATATCCGATAGGTAATTTCGACCTCTGAGTAATGTCATACTCAGACATCTAATATACTTCGCCTATATTCAGTTTTATCAATATTCAGAATTGAGATACTTTTGTGAATCGATGTTTGTAAAGTCTCAAGATTATGTCAACTTTTACTCGAAGTTTCTCAGGACCCAGAGACCAGCATTGCGTCATCCGCGAACATTACCATTAGTTCATCTGAAATGATAGAGGGTAGATCGTTCACAAACAACTGTACGTAAACAAGCGTGTAGTAGCATTCATTAGCAATTTATTCTCTATCCATTTTGTACGTAGAATTTCCTCCTAATGGAGTTACATAATTTACTATTATTCAGAGATCAAATGGCACAATGCTTTTTTAGTAATGCCTTCTGGTTTTTATTCAACAAAGGGAATACGAACACAGAGAAGGATAGGTGGATGGGCGTAGACACATTTTATGACAGGGGTAAGGCAAGTCTTTAGCCTTCCATAAAGTTTATTATAGCATTTTGTATAGAAAAGAAAACAGATAAAATTACGCTTAAAATTTTACTAAAGTTTCACAACTTTAAACATCAAAATAAAAATAAAACTTATGAAAATGTAAGTCTTTTGGAAAAGTAAACTCTAAAACTTAATAAGATAATGAACAACCAGTGCATAACAAATTTCGACAAAGTTGTAGCATTCTGAGTAAAAATATGAATATACTGGAAGTAAGAAAATATACAGCTTGCCAAGACTAGCTTGGTCTGTGAAATGCGCACAAAAGGGACAGAAAGGGGGTCAGTGGTTGACAAATATGCAAGATGTTGATTTATTCGAAAGTAAAATCTGAGACACAAGTTTTTGTACCTGAATATCGAATTCTAGAAAGGGGCCGTTCATAAATAATGATGTCACGCTTCTTTTGCCAATTTTTGACCTGCTCCCCCCCTTGTGTCACACATTGTCACGCTCGGCCGATACCCCCACCCCACCCTCTGTCTGTCACGTCACAGTCATTTTTATGTAAATTAATAATATGAAAAATGCTCTGGATAATAGGTAAGAGTACAGACACTTGAGAGATTCGGTGTGTATACTAGAAGACAAGGCCTCAATTTTTTTTGCAATATTACTTGCCCATTTTTAAGGGAGTTGCTAAAATAAAATTGAGATATTCACTTGAAAGCTTGTGAGTGTACAGAAACTTGAGATTCGGTGTATATAGGCCTCAATTTTTTTAATAATATTTAACGTCCCCCCGCTACCCCCACTACATTATCAAAGGGGTTAATAAAATAAAATTGAAATATTCACTTGAAATGCAGTACATGTATATATTTTAAATCCCCCCACCCCATTATTAAAATGATTGATAAAATAAATTGAGATTTTTATTTGATATTCAGTACATGTATGTATTATAGCGACATCTGCAATTATGTTTTGAGATGATTAGGTTGAAGGGTTGATGGTTAATTAGGGGTAAGTAAGGGAACATAAGTAAAGCAAGCTAGTAAGAGTACGGAAACTTGGAATTTGTTGTATATACTGGAAGCGAAGGTCTCAAATTTCTTTATAATATTTTTCAACCCCTCCCCCACACTACCTCCGCTCCATTATTATAGGGGTTGATAAAATAAGATTGAGAGATTCACTTGAAATTTGGCACACGTATGTATTATAACGACATTTGATTGAGATGATTCCCACTGGCGCAACTAGAGAATTTTTCTGGGGGTGGCCAGGCCCCTTGTGTTTGAAATGCAAAGTTTAGTGGCGGCTCATGCATAAGATACTTAGGTGTTCTGTGGATATATATACGTACACGGGACGGTTATCATTTCATGGTCATTTAATGACCAAGATCTTGACAAAAGAAGTCATCATGCTCTAGCAACGCTGGCCGAAAGTCGAACCGGCCATTAAACTTTCGATGCTCGGAGCCACCCCCTGGAATTAAAACAATTTAAACATAATTACGATCGATTCGTCGTCGACTCCCTGAATCTTAACCTTCAACACCTAATTTTATCTAATCGAAACGAATCGCTCCGAATATGCTAATATTTTCATATACACTCACTCCGGCATGAACGACAGAACGAAAGAGATACAGCAGTCAAGTCAGTCAGCAGACAGGCGCAAACTCGAGACTCGCACGCTAACGCGCATAGTTTAAAAACAAAACGGCTGAGCTGGCACTCCCGGACATTACCGTTATAATCGACGGGCGAAAATGTTTGACGTCACTTGTGTCAAATTGGTATATAGAAGTCGGGGATGGATTTTGGATTCCGTTGAAGGGGTGTGAATTAAGGAAAATAAGTAGAGCAAGCTAATAAGAGAGAAACTTCACTTCTTCACGCATATGCTCGAAACCAACATCTTAAATTTTGTTATGACATCTGACATCAAATATTATTAAAAATCTATGACCAATTATTTCCACATGCTAGAGTGAGAATATAGTTCAGATGTTTTCCTTTAAAGATACTTGGATGGAAATTTTGGATGTGGAAGTAGTGATTCCTTAGGCAGTGGTTTTTTTGCATATTCTTTAAGATATATTTTCCCGATTTCAAATATACCACGGTTGATAGGTTTAACTGTAATATTTGTATGCAATAAGCATTTCATGGTTATCGAAGAAAGCGCAGTAATTACTCTGTTTACTGTTTGACATTTTGTAAACACTGTAAACAAAACCTCGTTGACTAAGAACATGTACTTTGGTAGCCTTCCTGAGATGTTTGACTATGTAAAGAATTTGTTTTAGAAAACCCTGAAACTAGTTTATGGAATGCATCACGTGTACTTGGAAAAAGTTACTCAATAATTCACAGGACTTTAAAAGAGGATAACTACAGGCTACATAAATTATTATCGATACAGGAGCTTACAGAAGACCACGAACGAAAATGGTTAGAATTTTGTCAGCAAATACTGCAAAGAGTGGACATAAACCTTAATTTCTTAAATATATATATATATATATATATATATATATATATATATATATATATATATATATATATATATATATATATATATATATATATATATATATATATATATATATATATATATATATATATATATATATACATATATAAAGAAAAGCTTTCTTTCATGGGCAAGCCCGCATAGATGTTGTGCCTATCCTTTCAACTTAGCTATACCGTGCTGATGTGGACTAATAAGTCCGAAACACGTGTCCACGGTTGCATCGACATCTATGCGGGCTTGCCCATGAAAGAAAGCTTTTCTTTGTGTTTCTTCCCGCGATTACATCCATTTCCTTTGTTTTTATCGTTCTTGGGCCAGAAATATCCATGCAGGTAGCCTTCCGGTTGCCTCCGTGGCGACGTTGGTTGTTGCCCTGGAAGTCAGGGTCTTCCAGCTGAAGCCACAAATGTGCGACTGGCTGCCTGTCAGTGGTTTCTGTTTGTGTTGGTTCTCCTTCGTTGTCCTAAGTTGTGCCTATCCTTTCAACTTAGCTATACCGTGCTGATGTGGACTAATAAGTCCGAAACACGTGTCCACGGTTGCATCGACATCTATGCGGGCTTGCCCATGAAAGAAAGCTTTTCTTTGTGTTTCTTCCCGCGATTACATCCATTTCCTTTGTTTTTATCGTTCTTGGGCCAGAAATATCCATGCAGGTAGCCTTCCGGTTGCCTCCGTGGCGACGTTGGTTGTTGCCCTGGAAGTCAGGGTCTTCCAGCTGAAGCCACAAATGTGCGACTGGCTGCCTGTCAGTGGTTTCTGTTTGTGTTGTTTCTCCTTCGTTGTCCTAAGTTGTGCCTATCCTTTCAACTTAGCTATACCGTGCTGATGTGGACTAATAAGTCCGAAACACGTGTCCACGGTTGCATCGACATCTATGCGGGCTTGCCCATGAAAGAAAGCTTTTCTTTGTGTTTCTTCCCGCGATTACATCCATTTCCTTTGTTTTTATCGTTCTTGGGCCAGAAATATCCATGCAGGTAGCCTTCCGGTTGCCTCCGTGGCGACGTTGGTTGTTGCCCTGGAAGTCAGGGTCTTCCAGCTGAAGCCACAAATGTGCGACTGGCTGCCTGTCAGTGGTTTCTGTTTGTGTTGTTTCTCCTTCGTTGTCCTAAGTTGTGCCTATCCTTTCAACTTAGCTATACCGTGCTGATGTGGACTAATAAGTCCGAAACACGTGTCCACGGTTGCATCGACATCTATGCGGGCTTGCCCATGAAAGAAAGCTTTTCTTTGTGTTTCTTCCCGCGATTACATCCATTTCCTTTGTTTTTATCGTTCTTGGGCCAGAAATATCCATGCAGGTAGCCTTCCGGTTGCCTCCGTGGCGACGTTGGTTGTTGCCCTGGAAGTCAGGGTCTTCCAGCTGAAGCCACAAATGTGCGACTGGCTGCCTGTCAGTGGTTTCTGTTTGTGTTGTTTCTCCTTCGTTGTCCTAAGTTGTGCCTATCCTTTCAACTTAGCTATACCGTGCTGATGTGGACTAATAAGTCCGAAACACGTGTCCACGGTTGCATCGACATCAATGCGGGCTTGCCCATGAAAGAAAGCTTTTCTTTGTGTTTCTTCCCGCGATTACATCCATTTCCTTTGTTTTTATCGTTCTTGGGCCAGAAATATCCATGCAGGTAGCCTTCCGGTTGCCTCCGTGGCGACGTTGGTTGTTGCCCTGGAAGTCAGGGTCTTCCAGCTGAAGCCACAAATGTGCGACTGGCTGCCTGTCAGTGGTTTCTGTTTGTGTTGTTTCTCCTTCGTTGTCCTAAGTTGTGCCTATCCTTTCAACTTAGCTATACCGTGCTGATGTGGACTAATAAGTCCGAAACACGTGTCCACGGTTGCATCGACATCTATGCGGGCTTGCCCATGAAAGAAAGCTTTTCTTTGTGTTTCTTCCCGCGATTACATCCATTTCCTTTGTTTTTATCGTTCTTGGGCCAGAAATATCCATGCAGGTAGCCTTCCGGTTGCCTCCGTGGCGACGTTGGTTGTTGCCCTGGAAGTCAGGGTCTTCCAGCTGAAGCCACAAATGTGCGACTGGCTGCCTGTCAGTGGTTTCTGTTTGTGTTGTTTCTCCTTCGTTGTCCTAAGTTGTGCCTATCCTTTCAACTTAGCTATACCGTGCTGATGTGGACTAATAAGTCCGAAACACGTGTCCACGGTTGCATCGACATCTATGCGGGCTTGCCCTTGAAAGAAAGCCTTTCTTTGTGTTTCTTCCCGCGATTACATCCATTTCCTTTGTATATATATATATATATATATATATATATATATATATATATATATATATATATATATATATATATATATATATATATATATATATATACAGTGTGTCCCACTTAAGGACTAGCCACCCCAGTAAAATTTTTATTTATGAACCGATTTTTGTGTTTTTTTTTGCAAAAAGGGATTCTATTGCTTCCGGAACTCAAATTCACGGCCAACTACGAGCATTGTTTAACTGCGAAATATTGAGAACTACTATTAGGGATTTTTTTTCTTAGAGTATTAGAACGGATTCTTATTCAGGACCACCTAAATATATACTGTACCAATTTTTGTTGTGATAGTAATACAGGGTGGCCCAAAACATTAAAAATAGTTTTTTTAAATAACGAAGTTTAAAGTAAAAGAGCATGTTACTTTTGTATTATTTTTATTGGTTACAAATGAAACTAAATTTTATACATCTCAATTAGACCACCACTTTTCATTATGTACTTTTCAATTCGCCGTCGATTATTATTAATTAGCTTCTTCAGGGTTTGTCTGGTAATATTGCGGCAAGCCACTCTAATGCGATCGCAAAGTTCGTGCCTCGTTTGTGGTCTTGATTTATAAACCTCATTTTTAATTGTACCCCATAGAAATGAATCTAGCGGCGTGAGGTCTGGGGATCGCGGCGGCCAATATATCAAAGGGTTATTGCGCCCTATCCAACAATTAGGAAAATTTAAATTTAACCAATTCCTAACGATAACGGCATTATGAATTGTTGCTCCATCAAACTGTAAATGTAAATTATACCGATAATCCAGAGGTAGTTCATCAATATCATTGCTAAACTCATTTTGTAAAAATCTAAGAAACGCCGCCCCGTTCAAATTTTCATTGAAAAAGTAAGGTCCAATGATTTTTTCGTTGATGATTCCACACCAGACATTCACCTTAACGGAATATTGTCTCTTGCATTCCACCACCCAATGTGGATTTTCGTCACACCACATCCTAATATTCTGTGAAGATACAACGCCGTTTGTGGTGAAGGTTGCTTCGTCAGTATACAATATTTTTTTCAGAAAATTAGAATTTTCTAAATACATGCCTTGCAACCACAAACAGAATTCCATTCTTCTTTCTATGTCACCAACTTCGAGGGTATGCAGAAATTTGGGTTTGAAGGGTTTCTTGCCATTTTTCTTCAAATATCTCCAAATGCGGTTTTTCGGGATACTTAAATTTAAACTGGCCTCCCTAATACTAGAGCGTGGATTCTCATTAAAATATTCAAGAATTATTTGATTTCCTGGAACCACACGATTTCTGTGTTGATTGAGGAGGTCATTTCTAGTCCCATTTTGATCAAAAAAACTGTTAATACTAGCAACTGTATTATGGTGAATTTTACGATCAGGATGTCTCATATTAAACTCTGAGGCAGCTCCACGAAAATTTCGCCAACTAATCGCACAATTTCCACTTTTTCTTGTAAAGAATAACGAGCCATTATTATTCTTTATGATAATACGTAATAACTAAGTTGTTTTAGTCATTTAACAAAGAACTAAGATGCAAGTTAAACAGTGACAGTGTCAGACAGTTTCCAACTAACATTTTTTGTTTTCCACGCCTACTAAGTTTTAATAACACAAACCGCTCAGGTTCTTAAAAATTTTAAAATCAATTTTTTTTACCGGTTTGTGGTAATTGTTTATAAAATTTCGAAATAAATTAAAATCTTAAATAATAATTATTTTACCAATAAATAGTTTAGATAACACAAAAGTAACGTGTTCCTTTACTTTAATCTTCGTTATTTTAAAAAACTATTTTTAATGTTTTGGGCCACCCTGTATTACTATCATGACACAAGTTGGTACAGTAGGTATTTAGGTGGTCCTGAATAAGAATCCGTTCTAATATTCTAAGAAAAATAATCCCTAATAGTAGTTCTCAATATTTCGCGCTTAAAGAATGCTCGTAGTTGGCCATGAATTTGAGTTCCGGAAGCAATAGAACATGTTTCTAATCCCTTTTTGTGAAATCTACATAATAATAAAAAAAACACAAAAATCGATTCATAAATAGAAATTTTACGGGGGTGGCTAGCCCTTAAGTGGGACACACTGTATATATATTATGTACAAATGAATCGTTGTTTTCTACAGTAGGGGTTTTCAATAGGAAAAATAGATGTTCGAGGCAGAAAAAACATCAAAGAAAAGTTGTTGAAATTAAATCAGTGGCCTAAATATACAATGTGTAAACGGCAAAGCGATATTATAGGTCTAAATAACATTTTTTTTTTTTTACTATTAAAACAATTTTCTGTATTCTGCCCTTGCTTGACCCAAGACCTAATTTCAGTACGTTATAATTTCAAACATGTATAGAGGGCGCTGCACAGTAGGGCTGAAATAAAATTTAACATTCAAAATTCTCTACAGCCTTTAATTTTTTTCTTAATAATCGTCAGACTTCTGGCTATAAAACTGTCGAGGCAGATTTTTGAAAAGAAAATCAAAATGGAACTTACATGCGTCGTTATAGTTGATCAAAGTTGGTCGAATAAGCAGAAACATCGAAATAATTACATAAGTTACCCAAATTATATTGGTGAAAAACTCTGACACTTCTTTTAAAGTGTATTCTTATTTATTTACTCAAAACCGACTAAGAAAGGAATAAAGTAACCGTAATTTGGTCAATTTATGTAATGTTTTGATTTTTCTGCTTATTCGACCAACCTTGATCAACGGTAACGACGTATGTAAGTTCAATTTCGATTATTTTTCAAAAATCTGCCTCGGCACTTTTGTAGCCAGAAGTTCGACGATTATTTAAAAAAAAAAGATGTTGCGATTGGGCAAAAATTAAAGGCTACAGAGAATTTTAAATGGTAATTTTTTTTCAACCCCACTGTGCGCTGGTGGCAGCTTAAAATTTTTGAAGTTTCTCGACTTTTGGTATACTCTGTATAGCTGAAAGACTGAGAATATTTTAGGTAAAACGGGCAATATCGATTATGGCTGCATACGAAATTTCAAGTTTCGAATCCAACTGCAAATTGAAAGACTTCTAACGAACGGCCTACCTCAACCACCCTGTATAATTATCATATTTAGTACGTCATATTTTAAAATTTTGAACTAGTTTTTCTTACAAAATTTTGTCACCAGTGCCCTCTATACATTTTTGAAAGTCTAACATACTGAAAACTGGTTTTGGGTCAAGCAAGAGCAGAATACAGAAAATTGTCTATAGTAAAAAAAAAATGTTGTTTACACCTATAATATCGCTTTGTCGTGGACACATTGTATATAAACAGGCCGTTGATATTTATCTTTAATTTCGTTCTATACCAGTCTGTCACGGTTATTATTTTATATATTGCCAAATAAAAATGCATACGAAGCCCTTTTATGTCCCGCCCTGATTAGCAGTTGCAAGCATGCCACTCCACGTTGCATCCTTCCTACAGAGTGCATTATTTCTTTCTTTGTTTGCTTATTCCTAACGCTGTAAGTAGTTAACCGTTGATGTTTTTAATTTTTTTTTTTTTTCAGAATAACTGTCATTTGGTCAGGAGCAAGTGTCCGAAAAGGAATGTTGACCTTATCTCCAAAAATAATACAGCATTAATGGTGGTACATTTTTGTAAATAATAATAAAGGTTCTCGACAAAAAAGTTGAAAAAATTACCACATGCAAAAAAAGTATTCCTTCACACCACTACAAAATTTTACATTAAATAATATGATTTTCAAAGAATTACTTAATTTTTTCCACGTCTTCATTTTGGAGATGTTCACGGTTAATATCAGGGCTCAAAACATTTGAATCTTCTATTAGTAATATTGCATAAGATAAATTATTAAAAATGAATTCTATACGAATTTTTTATCAGCCGCATTGCGTTGAAAAATAAATACGGTATTTTATAAAATTATTCGCCATTTCAATTTTATACGTTACATTATTGTTTGACAACATCATTGTCACCATAGCAATGTAACAATAAATCGAACTATGTCACATTGAACTTGATATAAAGTTTTTAATGGATATATGCTCCAATACTTATAAAATTGAGCTAATTACACTTCTATGAATGAACGGAGTATCAACATGAACTGATTTTGGTCTAGGTGCCCGCGTACAAAAAATTAATTTATACATATTGTTGCGTATTTCCAACGTTAAGAAACACCCTGTATGAATCCATGGATTCTAAATAATTTTAACAAGAGTTAAGCACTAACACTTTATTTAATAATTTACTTATTACACAATACTTTATATTTACATTTCGGATTTAACCTCACTCATCGCTACCAACTTCACTTTAGTAAATCTCCTCCCCCGCCGTCGATTTCGCCTTACATATCCTAAAATTACCTCTAGATCCATCTAGAAGATTTCCAGTTCCAGAATCATATAGCTTTAGAGCCATCTACAGACTTTCAGAAGGGTGTATTACTGGTTGCATAACCATTGGCAGCTATTAGTGGTCATGGGCGTATCACTCGCCAGGCCGTAGGAGATGGCAATACGTAACAATATCTTCTTGTAACTTCTTGTATGGCTTAATTGTACCTAATCTACAACTTTTTCCCTCTGCGAAAATTTTCGAAAACGCGGCGTTCCTCCTCCACTTCTTCCGAAAGATTTCCACGTGTACTGGAAAATCGTGAAATCTGTTTTATCGAGAATTGGATTCTACAACTTACTATTAAGCAATCTTGAAAAAATCAGCTGGTTATCAATAAATTTGTAAAAGTTGTTACTTCGGAATTTTTATAAAAATTCCGAATTAACAACTTTTACAAATTTAATGATAAACAGCTGATTTTTTGAAGATTGCTTAATAGTTTAAAAATTTTGATAAAAATTCCGAATTAACAACTTTTACAAATTTATTGATAACCAGCTGATTTTTTGAAGATTGCTTAATAGTAACATTTAGAATCCATTCGAATTGTCCGACAAAATTGATTTCCCAATTTTCCAGTGCGACGCGTGGAAAAGTTGTAGATTAGGCGCAATTAGGCCATATAAGAGGTTACAAATGGATATGTATAAATTCATTTCTTGCACGCAGGCACCTAGACTATTTCTGGATTGTTTATATGAAGGCCGAGAAGCCCTTCAGCGTAGCCCGTTCATATTTCAATCGTTGAAAATAAAACAGGATACAAAAGTACGTATATGGAAAATAAGACGCTGCTGCAGCAATATCAACTAATTCAGAAAATGACACCACTTATATTGAAACATTCTTTATAGGATTTTGCAAACAGCAGAAAAAATAACTATCTATAACTAAAAGAAAAACTTTGTGTAGAAATATTAATGAAATCTTTGCATTCTTTCGATAACCTGAATTCTGGTTATGCTAGCAAATTAAAATCCTAAAATGAATTTGTCTAATTTCTTATTTGACAATTCTCATTCTAACACTAGCATCCACACAGTCCCGTACGGAAATATAGGATTTCATTGTTAGTCAACAGCTACCTTTGAGAATAAACTGACTGACAAAGGGTCCAAAGTTTTATTCAACTACACACGTTCACGCCTATCTAGCAAGGTTTCTATACATCTTTTCCAAACAGCAGATGCTCTTTGCAACGATAATGGGAATGTGATAGAGACTATTGCTGGTAAATCTTTTAAAGGATATACAAGTAGATTCTGGTACATGGTTACTTGTCCTGGATTTGAATTCTCTCTCAAACATAGCCAGTGGGTCCATCATTAACTAATACTAAGCGAGTAATGAGAATGGTCTTCATTGCAAATTGATATGGTACCTCGTAAATCACGTGACTGTTAAATCCACTTGGTTTGCTCGATCTCTCAATGCAATTCTGAAACTTAGCATTAATATAACGATTTTCCATCAAAATTAGTCGTAAGTAGTTAAATGCTCAGTTTAAGTAGATCAAGATATACAAAATTTCAATAAACGCTAACAATAAATATTCGTTGAACAAGCAAATCAGGGCAAGTATCCAATTAAGTTAATGATCGTACTCCTTAAGTAGTAATTATCTTGAAAACAATGAGTTAAATCCTCTAAATTACAAATGCCACTAAATATAACTAAGTTTGTTGCTTGTTTGAAAGCTTTAAACTTTAATTCCAAACTAAAATTGTACAGGTATAAACTCCGTAAAGAATTCAGTATACATAAGTTCTGAACTTTTGGCTTATTATTATAGCTATATGATAATATAATCATTTTTTAATATCTAAATATTTTCTCACAGAAACACTTATAGTACAGGAGCCAATGTGCAATTTCTTGAACATTTGTATCAGCTGTATTCTGTTCCTTCATAGCAGTCACCGAAAGTGATATGAGAAATTTTCTTAGTGGTTGAAACTTTACTACTACAATTGATGTAACTTATTCCAAGGGAATGTTTGTTTTACCGATTACTTACTACTTAGCAAATACAAAAATATTACTGTCATAAGTCGCGGTTAGGGAAGGTCTAGAGGCATGCAGTGAGGTCCGTAAGCAAGGGATAAATTCATTATCTACCTAATTTACAATTTATGAGTAAAATCATAAAACACGTCAATTTTTAATTCTAAAATGACACTTTTTGAGCATAATTTTATACCTTCCCCTTCAACCCCCTTGGAGTGACAACTACCTTTTTAAAAATTTTAAATGAAACTAGGATAAGGGTCATAGCTCATTTGAAAGGGTTCTTACTTCTCTATCCAGCAATATCAGGTTTATTCAATGTTGCATATTCTTCATCAGGAAATAGAATATTGTGTATCTAGTAGTAAAAGCAATGCATTCTCGGACGACGAAGTCTGAGAATGTGCTTTTACAACGAGGTACATATACTATTTTTTCTGAAATCGCAATCTATATTATTATAAATTAAGGAATTTTTATAAATACATAACATTAACCCGGTCCGGGAAAGTTATCTACTTTTCCGGCCTAGGACGGAAAAAACATTACCGGACTGTTTTTTAATGGTTGCTTAGCAACGGACTAAAAAAAATCTTTCCTGGACTGTTTTCTGATGGTTGCTTAGCAACGGACTAAAACACTAGAATAGAGTATTTTGGGATCTGAAATTGCACCGAGAAAGTAGGCATTCTTCACCAATTTCAGAAAAATTAAATTTGAAAATTTTAAAACGTATTTTAAATGAATCCTAAACTATTTATGCCTATGTACCAAATATCTGTCAAATCAGACTTTTCTAATTAATTTTGTGTCATATTCTATCATTCAATTTAAATTAGTACGGGAGCCCATCGACAAAAGTGGATCGGGCACCGCAGTTGTTGCCGCTTAGTGGAGATGTAAGCGTCTATAAGTACCATTTCCCCCCCCCCACGACAGGTCACGTGACCTCAACCTCTTCGAAAGAGAGGCAAAAAACAAAGGGCCGCTTAATTGTTGCCAAAAAATTCTTAAAAAATTCAGGTACATTTTTTGAGCAACAATAACAAGCAACTTTTGTAGTCATAGACCTTTATTAATTAGTTTATAGTGAAGGAAACGTTTTAGACAAAAACTTCAAGTACCAAAAGTTGCTTCTTTTTGCCCAAGAAAGGTACCTGAGATTTTTCAGAATTCTTTAGCCGAAAATAATTTCTGTCAAGAATTTCCCTAGATTTTGATTTTTTTCCTAGATTCTTTTCTTCTCTTCGGAAAATTCCCAAAAAATTCAATCATATTCTTTAGATAGAAATAAACAACTTTTGCCCCTTAAACTTTTCCTTCAAATTGCTTCCTTCTCTCGTAAAAAACTACAAAAAATGAATTTGTAGACCTTCAAAAGTAAGCGTTTCAGAGACAAATCCAAGAGCCGAAACTTTCTTATTTTTGAACAAAGAACACGCCTGACGTTTTTCAAGATTTTTTAGCCAAGAAATAATTTCGGTCAAGTATTTCACTAAAAAAATTTTTTTCTTCAGAAAAGTTCCGAAAGATTCATACACATTCTTTAGACAAAAATAAACAACACTTGCCTTAGTTGGTAGTTTCGCTACCACCACTCTGATTTAACAGGGAAAATAATCTTTTTTTTAGGGAGAAAGAAGTGTTTTAGCGAAAAAGTTAAAGAGGCGAAAGTTGTCTATTCTTGTGTAAACAATACACCTGAATTTTTTTTGAAAAAAAATCTAGGGAGAAAAAATAAATCTAGGGAAAATTTTGTCAGAAATTATTTTCACCTGATCACCTGACAGACGTGTTCTTTGGCCAAAAATAAGCAACTTTTGGCTCTTGGAGTTTTTCTCCAAAACGCTTCCTTCACCATAAACTAATTAATAAAGGTCTATGACTTATTTTTTTGTAATTTTTTTCCGGGAGAAGGAAACACTTTGGAAAAAATGTCCAAGAGACAAAAGTTGCTTGTTTTAACATGGAACTGTTTATGTTCATATATGGGGTAGATTTACCAGTTTCCGTTCAAGGTCAAAAGACAGCGGTGTCGCGGTCGAGTGAGACTCGTATATGCAACGGCTGATATACGCAAATGTAATATGGGTTGCATATATCACAGGGGGCCAAGTTACCAGTTTTCATTTAAGGTGGACATACAGCGGTGTAGTGGATCGTGCTATTTCCGGACGAGGCGAAGCCGAGTCCGGAAAAAGTTGAAAAAGTTTGTGTAAAAATTGATTTTCTCAAATGTGAATGAGCCGAATCCAGGAACTAAAATATATGTGGTGCAGGGCGTTATATCAATTATGAACACTATACTATTTTTACTTCCCTCGCATACCGAAGGGAAGTATTGTATTCGAGAAAAAATCACCCTCCGAGATTTTTTCGGATTCTGACGTTTCAGAACACGTAGATTCCGAAAATATAGGTTTTTCAATTCCGTCAGTCTGTCTGTCTGTCTGTCTGTCTGTCTGTCTGTCTGTCTGTCTGTCTGTCTGTCTGTCTGTCTGTCTGTTGGTGCATTAACTAAAAAAACTACTTGACGGAGAGCAGTCAAATTTGGTAGGTAGTTAACCCTACTGTCAGCGAAGAACTGGTAGAATTTTCACTGAAAAATATACAGGGTGGACCGTCTATACGGAATAAATAGTGAAAAAAAATTTTTTTGCTCAAATTTAAAATTTCCACGTTTCATGACGCGCTAAACCTATTTCAGCAAAAAAAAATTTTTGAAAATTTTTTTGTCATTTTTGAAAAAATTTTTACCACTAAAAAAAAATTTTTTCTTTGTTCAAATTTAAAATTTCCACGTTTCATGGCATTCTAAACCTATTTAAAAGAAAAAAAAATTTTGAAAATTTTTTACCAACATTTTTGAAAAAATTTTTACCACCAAAATAGATGAATTTTTTTTTTTTTTCAAAATTTAAAATTTCCACGTTTCATAGCGTTCTAAATCTATTTAAAGAAAAATTAAAAAAAAAATAAAAATTTTTGAAAAAATTTTACCACAAATAGATGAATTTTTTTTTTCCGATTTAAAATTTCCACGTTTCCATGGCATTCCAAATTTATTAAAACAAATTTAAAAATGTTTTAGAAAAATTAAAAAAAATGAAAATATATTTTAGTAATCTGTTTATCACCATTATAGAATAGACGAAATATTTTTTTGCTCAAATTTAAAATTTCCACGTTTCATAACATTCTAAACCTATTTCGGAAAAAAAAATTTGCAACATATTTTCACCAATTTGGAAAAAAATTTAACACTAGAATAGACAGAAAACATTTTTGAAAATTTGTTCTATATTTTAATCACCACTATACTTCCACTCCATTACGTGAATGTGGGATTGAAAATGTGAGAGATGGCAATAATATTTGGCATATCCTATTATATACTTTTATTGAATAATGGCATCCCAAGAAATAATTGAGTCATGGTGGACATTTATAAAGGTATTTGCGCAAGCCTTCCATATTTGGCACCTGTTATTTAGTATATTGAACTTTTGCTGTTGGATGAACACTCTGTATATTTTTTTGACCAAAATTTATCAGGTTTTCTTTGTAATAATATCAATAATTATATTCCGATTATTATTCCCAATGTCATTTCGTAATTAATAATTTTTTTAAGTGACTGTCATGCACAAATAACGAGGGACGTTCTGTGTAAATAACTTTACCGATTTTTTTCCTGAAGTAGGTTAAGCGTGTCATGAAACGTAGAAATTTTAAATTTGAGCAAAAAAAAATTTTTTTCATCTTGGTAAAAAATTTTTCAAAAATGTTTGAAAAAAATTTTCAAAAAATTTGTTTTTCCTGAAGTAGGTTAAGCGTGTCATGAAACGTAGAAATTTTAAATTTGAGCAAAAAAAAATTTTTTTCATCTTGGTAAAAAATTTGTCAAAAATGTTTGAAAAAAATTTTCAAAAATTTTTTTTTCTGAAATGGGTTTAGCGCGTCGTGAAACGTGGAAATTTTAAATTTGAGCAAAAAAAAATTTTTTTCACTATTTATTCCGTTTAGACGGTCCACCCTGTATATTTTCCAGTAAAAATTCTACCAGTTCTTCGCTGACAGTAGCGTCAACTACCTACCAAATTTGACTGCTCTCCGTCAAGTAGTTTTTTAGTAAATGCACCAACAGACAGACAGACAGACAGACAGACAGACAGACAGACAGACAAACAGACAGACTGACGGAATTAAAAAACCTATATTTTCGTAATCTACGTGTTCTGAAACGTCAGAATCCGAAAAAATCTCGGAGGGTGATTTTTTCTCGAATACAATACTTCCCTTCGGTATGCGAGGGAAGTAAAAATCACCCTCCGAGATTTTTTCGGATTCTGACGTTTCAGAACACGTAGATTACGAAAATATAGGTTTTTCAATTCCGTCAGTCTGTCTGTCTGTCTGTCTGTTGGTGCATTTACTAAAAAACTACTTGACGGAGAGCAGTCAAATTTGGCAGGTAGTTGACGCTACTGTCAGCGCAGAAATGGTAGAAATTTCACTGGAAAATATACAGGGTGGACCGTCTAAACGGAATAAATAGTGAAAAAAATTTTTTTTCGCTCAAATTTAAAATTTCCACGTTTCATGACGCGCTAATCCTATTTCGGGAGAAAAAATTTTTGAAAATTTTTTTCACCAACATTTTTGAAAACATTTTTACCAAGAAAAAAAATATTTTTTTTTTGTTCAAATTTAAAATTTCCACGTTTCATGACACGCTAAACCTATTTCTGAAAAAAAAAAAATTTTGAAAATTTTTTTCAAACATTTTTGAAAAATTTTTTAGCATGAAAAAATTTGTTTTTGCTCAAATTTAAAATTTCTACGTTTCATGGCATTCTAAAACTATTTTTAAAAAAAATTAATTTTTTTTACCAACATTTTTGAAAAATTTTTTTCTACTAAAATGATATTTTTTTTTCTTTAAATTTAAAATGTCCACGTTTCATGGCATTCTAAGCCTGATTCAGAAAAAAAAATTCGAAAATTTTTTGAATTTTTTTTTCAATATTTTTGAATTTTTTTTTACCACTAAAATAGATGTATTTTTTTTACTTCAAATTTAAAATTTCCACGTTTCATAGCGTTCTAAATTTATTTAAAAGAAAAATTAGAAATTTTGCTTACTATTTTTAAAAAATTTTACCACTAAGATAGAATTTTTTTTCTTTGTTCAGATTTAAACTATCCACGTTTCCATGGCATTCCAAAACTATTCAAACAAATTTAAAAATGTTTCTGAAAAATTTTTAAAAAAATTTGAAAACATTTTTAATCTATTTATCACTACTATAGAATAGACGAAAAATTTGGTTTGCTCAAATTTAAAATTTCCACGTTTCATGACATTCCAAACCAATTTCGGAAAAAAAAATTTGCAACATTTTGTTACCAGTTTTGGAAAAAAAATAACACTAGAATAGATGGAAACTTTTTTTACCCAAATTTAAAAGTTTCACGTTTCATGACATTCTAAACCTATTTAAAAAAAATGTGTAATTTTTAAATCTTAAACTACTTTTACCACTATTATAGAATAGACGGAAACTTTCCTTTTTGCTCAAATTTAAAATGTCTACGTTTGACATTTTAAACCTATTTCAGAAGAAAAAAATTTAAAATTGTTTTTTAACGTTTTTGAAAAATTAAAATAAAAATGAAATTTTTTAACCACCACTATACTTCCACTCCATTCCGCGAATGTTGGATTGATGTGACGGATGGCAATAATATCTGACATATACACTTATTATACTTTTATTGAAAAATGTACAGGGTGGTCATCCCAAGAAATAATTCAGTCATGGTGGACATTTGTAAAGGTATTTGCGCAAGCCTGCCATATGTGGCACCTGTTATTTAGTATTGAGCTTTTGCTGTTGGATGGGCAATCTATATATTTTTTTGACCAAAACTTATCAAGTTTTCTTTGTAATAATAGCAATAACTATATTCCGATTATTATTCTCAATATCATTTCGTAATTATTAATTTTTTAGAGTGACCGCCATGCACAAATAACGAGGGATTTCTGTGTAAATACCTTTACCGATTTTTTTTCTGTGATATGCTCAATATGCTCATATTCTAAGTCAAAACAAATATTTTTTTGGAGTAAGATTGGAAGATTGCTTCATAGTGTAAAAAAATTAAAAATAAATTTTGGCCCCCTAATATTTATGTAATTCCATAGAAATCAGGAATCAGTATTAATTTTCAGCTTGTGACTCAATAAAATGAGTACTTATCGTTTGAACAATACATTAAATGAATAAGGAGTAAAAAAATTGACAGATTTCGCAATTCTTGCAACCATCGGGACATTGGAAATGATACCATACATAAAATATAAACTTTTTCCGGAAACAGCTACGACCGCTCTCGATCGCGACACCGCTGTATTTCGACCTTAAATGAAAACTGGTAACTTCACCCCCTGTGATACATGCAACCCATATTACATTTGCATATATCAGCCGTTGCATATACGACAGTCTCACTCGACCGCGACACCGTCGTCTTTTGACCTTGAACGAAAACTGGTAACTCGACTCCCATATACGAACATAAACATTTCCAATGTTAAAATTAATTTTGCAGCAATTTTTCTTTATGAACTATTTGATGGAACACCACTATTCTTCTCTGTGATATATGTTGTTACTTAGAATATGAGCATATCAGAGAAAAAATAGTGGTGTTCTATAAAATAGTTCATAAAGGAAAAATTGTTGGAAAGTTAATTTCTTTTACCCCCTATTCATCTAATACATTGTTCAAACGATACTCATTTTATTGAGTCAAAGCTGAAAATTAATGTCGGTTCCTGATTCCAATGGAATTACATGAATATTAAGGAGCCAAAATGTATCAATTTTTTTTTACACTATGAAGTAATCCTCCGATCTTGTTCCAAAAAATATGTGATATTACTTAGGATATGAGCATATCATAAGAAAAAACCGCTGCCTAAGGAATCACTACTTCCACATCCAGATTATTCGTCCAAGTCACTTTAAAGGAAACATCTTGACTATATTTGCACTCTAGTATGTGGAAATTATTGGTCATAGAATTTTAATAATATTTGGGGTAGATGTCATAGAAAAGTTTGAGGAGTTGGTTTCTACCATATACGTTAAAAATGAAGTTTCTAGTTTACCGTACTTATTTTCCACTATTTACAACCTACCACCTCAATGGAGTCATCTCAATCAGATGTCACTACAATACATACATGTACTAACTTTCAAGTGAATATCTCAATTTGATGTTATCAATCCCATTAATAATGAAGCGGAGGTGGTAGAGTTTGAAAAATATTAGAAAGAAATCTGAGGCCTTGGTTTCTAGTATATACACCGAATCCCAAATTTCTGTAGTCTTACCAGCTTGCTTTACTGATTTTCCCCTATTTGCCCCTATTTAACCCCCAACCCTTCAACGGCATCATCTCAAATTATGATCTAGTTTCAGACGTCGTTATAATACATACGTGTACCAAATTTCAAATGAATATCTCAATTTTATTGAAAAATATTATAAAAAAATCTGAGGCCTTAACTTCTAGTACATACACCGAATTTCAAGTTTCTGTACTCTTACAAGCTTGCTTTACTTATTTCCCCCTATTTACCCCTATTTAACCCTCAACCCTTCACCGGATTTCCTCAAAAAACAATCCAGTTCCAGATCTCGTTATAATATATACGTGTACAAAATTTCAGGTCAATATCTTAAACCGTTCCGGAGGAAGCGTGCGGACAAAAAAAGTTACAGACAGACCGACAGACCGACAGACAGACAGAAATTTTTTTTTTCGCTCAAATTTAAAATCTCGACATTTCAAGACATTCTAAACCTATTTCACGAATAAAAATTTTTGAAATTTTTTTGCGATGACTATACTTCCAATCCACTACGTGGATGTGGAAGTAAAAGTAGTGGTGTTCCGTCAAATAGTCCATAAAGAAAAAATTGTTGCAAATTTAAAATATTTTTTTTACCCCCATTCATTTAATTCATTTAGTATTAATTTTTTCATAATCGACATAACGCCCTGGACCACATATATTTTAGCTCCCTGATTCGGTTCATTCACATTTGAGATCAAATTTTTTTTTTAATTTATTATTTTTTTACACTATAAAGTAATCCCTCAATCTTATTCCAGAAAATATATGTTGATTGATATGAGCAGATCACAGAAAAAATAGTAGTATTCCATCGAATAGGTACTTGATAAAGAAACAATTGTTGCAAAATTAATTTTTTTTCTACCCCCTATTCATTTAATGTATTGTTCAAATGATACTCATTTTATTGAGTCAAAGCTGAGAATTAATGTTGGATCCTGATTCCAACGGAATTACATGAATATTAAGGAGCCAAAATTTATAATTTTTGTTTACACTAAGAAATAATCCTCCAATATTATTCCAAGAACTATATGATGTTACTTAGGCTATGAGCATATCACAAGAAAAAAATAGTGGTATCCCATCAAACAGTTCATAAAGGATAAATTGAAGCAAAATTAACAAAGAAAAATTGTACCCCCTATTCGTTTAATTCATTGAGTATTAATTTTTTTTATAATCAACATAACACCCTGGACTACATATATTTTAGATCCCGGATTCGGCTCATTCACATTTGAGAAAATCATTTTTTTTTTACTTTTCAAAATTTATTTTTAAATAGTTCATAACGATAAAATTGTTGCAAAATTATTATTCTTTACTCCCTATTATTTCAATTTATTGAGCATCACTTTTTTTATAATCGACATAATTCTCCGAACCACATATATTTTAGCTCCCGGATTCGGCTCAGTTACATTTGAGAAAAGCTAATTTCTTCAATTTTCAAAATTATTTTATAACTCTTGTAATTTTTTTTTAAACTGGCATTCGGGGAAAATTATTCTCGACGGGTAGAAACTTACCTCCCAAATCATCTAACTCATGCTTATCCGGCTACGCTCTTTATTTATAATAAATGATGAAAATGTCTAATGTGTACATTTTAAAATCAGAATACAATATCTTATAAATAAACTTGATAGTATATGACACATTTTTCATTACATTTTGATGGAACAATAGAATACTGAAACTGGGCTGGAACGGGTTTGATAGTCCTCAATAGAAAAGCGCACAAGATCTCTACAAAATGACTTCTTATTAAACTCGAATAATAGTAAAAACATGCTTACAACTTTTATTAAAATACCTTCCTCAAACATTTCATATATTGAGATACTTGCTGCAGACAATTGAATGGATGTTCTACAATGTTCTAACTTGTAGTATTGGGGTCAGGTTAATTTTAATAAAACATACAATATTACATTAGAAAGTATTATGTTGAAAGCATACACAGACCATTCAATTTTCGATATGTATTAACAGTATAAGAGTGTTTTTCCCTTTGTTCCAATATATCACTTATTAAAATAATAATGGTGCACAACTTTGTTAGATAATCCAGTTCTATAACAAAGATTAGAGAATTTACAAGATAGGACAGTCAGACGAAGAAGACGAAATAGGCGAAGACAGTTAGTTGTAAACTCCAATTTAAAGGGACACGAGATCCAGCGGAAACGGTTTCGTAAATGAATTTGACCAAGCCTACTAAACGATAGGTTGGCTCATTAGAATCGACAAGTGCTACGTCACGTATAGACTCCAATGACAGCTGCGTGTGACTGTTTTTTCTCATTTTATATAAAAACGTTTCAAAATTATTATTTCAAAGCACAATTCTATCCTAACCAAATAAATACCTTAAATATAAACACAGAAAAACTTCTTGACATGTGACATATATTACAAAGCAACCTGTTTTTTTAGTGACCTTAGGTACTGACAGTCAGCTGAGTTCGGTCATTCCATGGGGGTAGTGTTGTCCATATTTCACTATTGGCCTCTCTTTCTATTGTTACCTTCTCCGTCTGATTGTCACATTGTGGAAACTGTGCGAGAACTCCAATTTAAACGTCGAAGTCAACCCCGCCATCGCTAAAAGATAAGAGGTTTGTCGGCTGAATGAATTTATTTCATACTTTTCATACTATTTCATACAGAGTAAATGTCTAGGATACACACCTATTAATAGTCGTCAACTAATCAAATACAAAAGGTTAGCTGACCTCGCTGACAATACTTTACATTAGATGGTCTACGCAGCTTCTCATATGATGCCGATTATTATCATACTATAAACAAAGTTTAGAGAATTAACAAGATAGGCGCCAATATTCTTGACTAAAGATGACTGTCTCGGATGATTAGGGGTCGAGCTTGAGCTCTTTGCCCCAATCATCGCTGTAGACCTACGAGGCCGGTCCAGGTCATGTTTTCTCTATACCATGATCTCATAAAGTAAAAGTAAGTGAATACTGAACCGCTGCGGCGGTTTATTTGTAAATCAGTAATGACCCGCCGCGCCGGACGAATAACGCTTTGTTATTATACCGCCGTGACAAATATTAATTCCGTGCTATAGCACTGATCATCACATTGTCAGATGGATGTTTGGCATATGGGTAATGCTCTTGCTTAGGGTGCGAGAGGTCCCGGGTTCAACTTTTGGACATAACGATTTGTTTCCTTGTAACGATTAATGTATTTTTTCACAAATTCAGATTTGCTTTGACGGCAGAAATAATGTTTTACTTCTTTTTCCTATAATAATTTCTTACATGTGATTTATTTTGGTTAAATTAGTTAGGTTGATTTTTATTTTGTTGTCGAATTGTTAATGATTATCAGCGCCGTAGGCAGTATTAACGTCGCAGACCTTTTTTCCACAAAATATGCGATGCAATCATGCGCAGATGTGCGCGGCGGCTCAATGAGTCGTGAAAAAGGTCCGCCGCGGCGCGGCGGTTCAGTAGCATCTGCCAAAGTAAAATGGACAACGGCTTCGTATTCAGCACGTAAATATCCATCTGAAATAATACCTCATATTTCGTTTGGTGATTGAAACCTGAATATTAAAGTCTGTTCACCGAGCTCTGAGAAATTACATGCGCTGTTCACGTGCGCTTAGTTCACCAGAGCCCTTCGTGAGTAAAATAATTAAGAATACACAATGAGTTTCTTGATCGATTTTAGAACGAATGGATATGAAGATATTGTTTTTTTAAACTTGATAATACACTGCCATAAACTTCAAATGGAGTCACTAAACCGTTTATGGGTTATATAATTCAAATTTTCGAATAAATGTGAATACACTATTACGCAAATTACATACAATTGAAGTCGAGAAAACCGCTGGCAGTATCCTGAAAAATGTAAGAAATGGGAATGGAATGTTATTGATCCCAGTAAAGCGATCCATTTTAAAAAATATCCAAATTGCTAAGAAATTACATTCGGATCAAAAAATTCCCATGAAAAAATCGACTTTGAAACATCATCACTTTAAAAAATACCGATAACCACCTTTGCCATCGTATTTAATCGAAATCTACATACAACATTATTTCACTAAAAATGATCAAAAATTGACGATTTTCATTTTTCGAAAGTACCACGAAGAGAATTGCACAGGGCAGAAAACTGCTCAGTCCGACAAATTTTTCGAAACATCACGAATTTGCTTTTTCGAAAGTACCACGAAGAGGATTGCACAGGGCGGAATCCTGAGTCAGGATCTAGCGAGTAGCTATTTGAAATGTCAATATTTAAGAAAAGATCAATTTCAGTTTTTCCAATAAAAACCAAAATCCTCATTTAATTATTCTGAAAATGGGGAAGAATATTCAATGTCCGAACCACAAGAACGCCCATAAAAATAGTCAAATAAATCAAAGTCGGAGAGTCGATTCCGACGGACGCAAAATATTGTCGAGCCCAGGGTGCGCGCCCCTTCTTATCGGGGTACTCGCTTGGTGCTCGACTTAAATTTGCAAGAGGCCGGGTCGGTCCTCTTAACGTCGTAAAGAGGGTGGTAGGGTTACACACACACACACACACACAGAAAATAATACCCAATTTAGCCGTGAAAAATGTATATATATATTGACAAGTAAGAAACAAAGGGTACTTACATCAATATTTTCCTCATCCCTGGATGATGGCTGAATTCCGTGCGCCGGCCGAAAAGAGGCAACTATTTTCTGATTTCACCCTTTCGGGACTTTTCTCTTCTTTTCTGCTTTTCTCAAAACAACCCTTTCGGGCAACAACTCAACTTTTGTCGCAACTTCTCCTTGCGGAGCCTATCCGACGATTTATCTCCTTCCGGAGGCTTGACAACAATTGAATACTTCTCCGCATTTTTCCATCAATATCTATCCGCGTTCTTCCTGACTCAGCAATGTGCAGTTCATTGCTAGTGCAATGCCTTGTAGAAAAACGCCAATAGATATGTGATGGATTGCACAGGCAACGGAAATCTAATGTTACATCCGCTGCCTGTACACTATGCGATCTAGTTATTTCAATGCATTACATATTCTTAATAATAATTCCAATATTTTAGATAATATTCAAGAAATTCGAATATATTACGACAATATCTTTAATCCAGGCTCAGGCGGGCATCGCCATAATAGTCGCTCGAAGGTGAGTCGACGGAAAAAAAAGTATATTTGGGTTCAGTGCCGTTAGTACGTTTATACAAGCAGTAAAACCATTGAACTCACATAGATAGCTTCTTTAAGCATCCTGACAGATTTCAAACAATGCGAAAATTTCAGTGCAAAATTAAAATTGAATAATTTTCAAAAAGTTCGACATACGTCTTACAATCATAACTTACTGGGAGTCTGAATTTTTTTGTACAGTCGATTGTCATAGTTCTCTCGACGCTGGATGAGTTACGATCCTACGGGATGTAAGGGCTTGCCAAGTGGTAGTGCTCTCTGACGTTTGCCTTATATACATTAGTTAAGTGTTAAATATTGTTATGAATTACACCCCCTTGGAACTGGAGATGATACGCCTATGCCTACTAATAGTGACTGGAAAGACTCTAGAAAGAGCCATGGACTTTTCTAGAGTGTGGAGGAAGAAGATTCTGGTTCAATCTAGAGGTAATTTCAGAGTATATAAGGCGCGATTACCGGCGCAGAGGAAGAAGTTTATTTTAGAAGTGACACGTTCGGTAAAAAGTAAGGTTAAATAAGAAGTAAAGTTTATTTTGAATGTTTGAAGTATTGTATAGTCAGTAAATTATTAAATAAAGTGTTAGTGCTGTTTATCTCTTGTTGAAATTATTTAGAACCCACGGATTCATACAGGGTGTTTCCTAAAAGGTGAATAAACGTAACACTGGTGTCAGAAGTGGGATTTTGACAAGACGATTTTTCGGGAGTGTTGAGAAGACTGGTACAGTATTCTCGAAGTTAGTGCTAACACAGGAAAGACTAATTTACTGGACATTGTTCGAGGACTATTTTCGAACAGAAAAATAGTGTTAAGTGCATTTTTGAGACATTTTTGGAACATTTTGTTGGACATTAGCGGTTAAGTGACAGACTCTAGATAAGACTTTTTTTTGTGCCGTTTTGAGGTTTTTCTGGACAGTCCCATTACCGATAGTGACGTAATTATTAAATTTATTTAATTTCAACATAATTGTATGCCGGTAACGACTAGAAGCATGGCATCAGAAAAACAAATACAGGACTTATTCGCCCAAATGCTGATGATGGACCAAGAAAAGAAACGCCAAGAAGAGAAAGAAGAACAGGAAAGAAAGCGCCAGGAAGAGAAAGAAGAACGGGAAAGAAAACGACAAGAAAAAGAACAAAAACGTCAAGAAGAAGAGAAACGACGTCAAGAAGAATTAAGAAAAATTTTTGAGGATCAAGAACGAAGACGTCAAGAGGAGAAACGACATCAAGAGGAAAAACAAGAAGCGGAGAAACGCCGTCAAAAGGAAAATGACAACTTAAAGAAAGCTATAGAGATGCAACAGAATGCCTTGTTTAGAGTCGCTGAAGAACTCAAAAATAAGATCGAAGTAAAAATGGACAAGGTCGAGGAGGAAATAAGTGAAGTCAAAGAAAAAGTAGATCGGGTTGAAGGAAAAAACAGATAAGGTCGAGGAAAAAGTTCGAAGAAGAAGTCAAAGGAGAGATTAACCAGCTTAAAAGATAGTTGATGGAAAGAGGAAACCAGCAAGTGGTATCATCAGGCCAGCGATTAAAAATTCCCTCTTTTGATGGTCAAAGTTCCTAAATGACTTACAAGACACACTTTGAGGCAGCAGCGAGTGCAAACAACTGGAATGGCGAAGAGAAGGCTAAGGCATTAATCGTAGCTTTAAGAGGCCAAGCATTGGAATTTCTCCAGACAGTTCCGGTAGACCAACAATGGAATTTTAGCGTTTTAGAAACCGCCTTAGATCTACGATATGGCGATCAACACCTTGCTCAAGTATACCAGACCCAGCTGAAATTGCTCGTTCAGAAAGCTGGAGAGAATCTGCAAGAATTTGAAGCTGCGGTGGAAAGACTGGCACATTTAGCATATCCTAATGCGCCAAGAGAATTTAAAGAGCAATTTGCAGTGGGGGCATTCCTAGACGGGATAAGGGACGAGGAGATCAGGCGAGTCCTCAGGCTATCCCGACATAAAAGTAGTAGTGAAGCCTTGGTGCATGCACTAGAGGTAGAAGCCGTCTATAGGGATACACCAAAGTCAAGAGTGCAGGCTATGACGCTTGAAGAATCGCAGCCAGAAGAAAGAGACCAAAACCCTATCTTGAACGTGATTCTCAAAACGAATAAAACGATCAGTCAATTGCTGGGTACATCGAACCCTCCAAGAAGACAGGAAAACCAACAAGATAGAGAAAAGCCAAGCGGGGGTATTAAATGTTACACCTGCGGCATAGCAGGGCATATCAAACGAGACTGTCGATATCGGATCTCGAGGAATGTGAAGGCTGGAAACATGGAAGAGACACAGAGCAGCCAGAAGAAAGAGACCAAAACCCTATCTTGAACGTGATTCTCAAAACGAATAAAACGATCAGTCAATTGCTGGGTACATCGAACCCTCCAAGAAGACAGGAAAACCAACAAGATAGAGAAAAGCCAAGCGGGGGTATTAAATGTTACACCTGCGGCATAGCAGGGCATATCAAACGAGACTGTCGATATCGGATCTCGAGGAATGTGAAGGCTGGAAACATGGAAGAGACACAGAGTAAATAAAGTAGTGGAAGGCCAAGTGGACGACGGAGTATGAAATGTTACAGGTGCGGAGAACTAGGACATATCCAGCTTGAATGTCCACGGAGAAAATTGGAGAAAGTATAGACCGGAGAAGCTGTGAAGCTGAGGGGAAAATCAGAGGAAGCTGGTACAAGAGAGACTGTGACAGATAGGGAACATGGTACCCCGAGAGAAGTAAAGATTTCCCAGCTTCGAAGCATTCCGAGAAGTCCACTACTACCAGGACGTGGAAGTAAAGTGAAACCCCAGAAAATTGCAGATATTTCATCAGGAAGAAGGTGCAAGGAAGATTGCAAGTACTACCACCAGGAGAAACTGCAGGTCCCGGGAGCAGTCAACACTGTCAAGGTGGAGGTGCCGATGACAGGACAGATGAAGCGCTCAGACAAGAGCAATTGAATGATGTGGAAATTGGGCCTATATTGAGAGCCAAAGAAAGGGGAACTCATCCAAAATGGAAGGATGTTTCAGGCAAAAGAGTGGGACTGAAGACACTATGGGCGCAGTGGGACTCACTGAAAGTCAGGAACGGGCTGTTGCGGAGAGCATGGGAATGCATGGATGGAAAAAAGGTGGTTATGCGTCTAGTGATTCCCAGGTGTCGAGTAGCGAAAGTGCTTCAGGAAGTGCACAATGGGACATCCGATGGACACTTCGGTGTTAACAAGACCCTGAAGAAAATACGAGAACGATTTTATTGGATAAGAAGTCGTCAGTATGAGGAGGCTTGGTGTCGCAAATGCAAGATCTGTGCAGCCAGTAAGGGACCACAGCCTGGGAGTAAGGGAAAAGAAACAGTTCAACGCCGGAGCTCCTTTCAAGAGGTTGGCTAACGATATAGCGGAGCCATCACCAGCCAATGGCCGAATGAAGGCTCGATATGACTGGAAGGGTAATTCAAAAGAGGTCATCAAGGTGGGAGAGCTAGTTTGGCTGTACAACCCCCAGCGGAGGAAAGGAAAGTCACCGAAATCACCTTGGGATGGACCGTACACTGTTATTACCAGAATTAATGATGTCGTCTATCGGATTCAGCAAAGCAGAAAGTCCAAGATGAAGATCGTTCATTTGAATAGACTGGCGAAATACATCGATCTGAGTTGCCTGATCGGGACGATCTAGGCTTAAGGAGGGGGCAGTGTTATGAATTACACCCCCTTGGAACTGGAGATGATACGCCTATGCCTACTAATAGTGACTGAAAAGACTCTAGAAAGAGCCATGGACTTTTCTAGAGTGGAGGAAGAAGATTCTGGTTCAATCTAGAGGTAATTTCAGAGTATATAAGGCGCGATTACCGGCGCAGAGGAAGAAGTTTATTTTAGAAGTGACACGTTCGGTAAAAAGTGAGGTTAAATAAGAAGTAAAGTTTATTTTGAATGTTTGAAGTATTGTATAGTCAGTAAATTATTAAATAAAGTGTTAGTGCTGTTTATCTCTTATTGAAATTATTTAGAACCCCCGGATTCGTACAGGATGTTTCCTAAAAGGTGAATAAACGTAACAATATTTATATTTTTTATATTTTATGAATTATTTCAATAAATGAAAATATATTTTAAATTCTTATTAATCCACTCATTATAAGGTGGCGACCGACGTGCGATTCTATGGCGTGAGTCGGATAACTACTTACTACGAGTCACCCTTGATCCCGTCACGTTGTTGTACCTATCCGAATACTCATAGAATCCATCGAGTGTCTTACTTATTAAGAAGTGTTTCTGAGAAAGTGCTAATTATAAGATTTCGACGGAGAGTGCAGACTGTGGCAATCACAGTAAGTATAATTTTGTCTGTTATCGTCTTGGGAAGTCTGAAGGGTAACTTGAATTTCCCTTGTGAGTATAGTTGATAGATATCTTAGCGGCGACACGGCTCCAGTCTAATTAATTCAAAATACTTATCATGTCCATCAGACGCGCGATACTAGGTACATCTACAGGAACACGTCGCGATCACGAGGCAATCACGCATATTTGTTTGTCTCAGCCGTCCGTGTATATACTTTAGAAAAATTATATTTAATCCATTTTGAAGTTATATTTTCTCAAAATCCTGACCTCATAGAGCAAAATGGGTAACAGCATCATGTTCACCGTGTCAAAATCCTGTGGAATTAGCTATTTAGGTCTAATTTACTTGTTTAATATATAGTCACGACAAAAATTCTAGTAGTTCTTGTTTGCGCTATCTAAAGTTGTGTTTTTTATTATTACTATTGGTTTTTGAAGATAGTGAACAGCTGAATGAGATGGTCTGGTCTATTTTACTCAATCTCGTATCGTTATCCAGATACTAGGGTACCAATATAGGCAAAAATGGCCTTTTTACCACTTTTAGGTTAGGTCTTCAGCCAACGGCATCGTGTTGAGCACGTCAAAAATCTTCGGAATCGCCTATTTGGGTTAAGAACAAGCAAACAGTATTTTTTTGCAGGCTATGTTATATTAAACACTTTCATTTCAATCCTATTAGTTATTGTCAAGAAGCCCGTTTGAAAAAATAATTTGGGTGCACGAAATTGCACAGGAGAGGTTTTTCTTCGCCAATCTAAGTACGTTTCTATAACCACGAAACCAACCGATTAAAATTCTCTGGCGCTTAATTGATAAAGTTTAAATAAAAAGTTATTTTAAATATCTGAGTTATTATATTTTCATTATACATATTATATAACACTGTAGCAGTTAAAGACATGTCCAAACATAATGTAAAGCATATTTTTAATTAGTCTTACTGTACATGAAAACATTGATCGCGAACACATGACATGTTTTCCGTATCGTCATTAATCATGTAGGGACCCATTTTTGTTCATATACCATTATTCTTGAATTAATAAATCCGCTGAGAGATAATGTGGCAGTGCAATTTTGCACTGTAGAAATTCATTTTACCGTGATTCTAAACAAATCCTTTCAACAGTCATTTTGGTTTAACAATGGAAAGCTTCGCTTTATAAATTTTACGTATGTGTGGACCACTTCAAAATACAATTAAAAATATAATCAATCTAACGATGCATACAATACAACCAAGATTACATAAGGGATGTAATTCAACGAGGATGGGTAAGGTATGGAGCATTTAGTACATGGTTATTTACGTACCTGTTTCAGTAAACTTAACGAACACTTCGATGTTAGACGGAATTCATATACACTTAGTTTTGCAGGAAACCGCTGCCTAAAGAATTTCTACTTCCACATCCAAATTTCTCATCCAAATCTCTTTAATTAAAAACATTTTTGTATTATACTGCACTCCAGTAGGTATATGGAAAAAATAACTCATAGGACTTTAGTAATATAATATTTGAAATCGTCTGCCCCAAGGTGATAAAGAGCATCAGCCACTCGGCTGATGCCAAAAAATGTTTAGAAAACTTTTGTCTTCATACGCACATAAAATTAGAATTAGGTGTTTTCACAAATTTTGAATTCACTTTCACTGTGAAGATAATGCATTATTATAGTTAAAAACACTTGGATTTTTTAGAAACAGTCGAATAATACCTTAAAATAATCCATTTTAATTACATATTGAAACTTTTTCGCCAAAAACATTACATCAATTCACTACGCACTCATGACGCCATCAGTTATATTGTCAGTGTCATTTTGTGTTATAAACACGTTATTTTGCAGATAAATTCCTAAAGTAGCTTTTACAAATCCCGTATTAGATAGGAGTTACATATTTAATCACATGTAAAACGTAAATAAAGTGAGTAAAATGTTATGTTTAAAAATTTTTAATCGCGATTTACGAGACTAATATAACCGATGACGTCACCGCGTGTTTTGCTTACTAGTTCAATTGCTAAAACTTTATGTTATTTGTTTGTTGAATTTTTAATTTGATGGACGATAGAATGCTGTTTAAATATCAATAAGTGCCTTAGTATAACAAGTACTTTATTTTAGTAATATCAAGAAAGCAAATTTACACGTAGTGAAAACACCTAATTTTATTTTGTTAATCCCTTTAACAGTTTAGTGAAAATGGTGATGAGGGTGGCAGATGTCATATCAAATCTCAAGTTTCTGGACTCTTACTCACTTAACTTATTTACCCCCAACCCTTCAATAAAATGAGCTCAAAATATTATTTGGTTTCAGATATAGTTATAATCGAGGTTATAATATATACCTACCTGTACCAAAACTAAAGTTAATATCTTCATTTTTACTTCCCTCGCATACCGAAGGGAAGTATTGTATTCGAGAAAAAATCATCCTCCGAGATTTTTTCGGATTTAGACGTTTCAGATCACGTAGATTACGAAAATATAGGTTTTTCAGTTCCGTCAGTCAGTCTGTCTGTCTGTCTGTCTGTCTGTCTGTTGGTGCATTTACTAAAAAAACTACTTGACGGAGAGCAGTGAATTTGGTAGGTAGTTGACCCTACTGTCAGCGAAGAAATGGTAGAACTTTCACTGGAAAATATACAGGGTGGACCGTCTAAAGGGAATAAATAATGAAAAAAATTTTTTTTACTCAAATTTTAAATTTCTACGTATTATGACACGCTAAACCTATTTCAGAAAAAAAATTGAAAATTTTTTTCACCAACATTTTTGAAAAATTTTTTGCCACTAAAATAGCTGAAAATTTTTTTTCTTTGGTCAAATTTAAAATTTACACGTTTCATGGCATTCTAAACCTATTTCCAAAAAAATTTTTTTTTATAATTTTCTTTTACCATTTTTGAAAAAAAATTTACCACTAAATTTGTTTTTCTTTCAAATTAAAAATTTCCACGTTTCCATGGCATTCTAATCCTATTCAAACAAATTTAATTTTTTTTTCAAAAAATTTTTAATTTATCTTAAGTACTAGAATAGATAAAACACTTTTTTTTACTCAAATTTAAAATTTCCACGTTTCATGACATTCCAAACCTAATTCGGAAAAAAAATTGACATCTTTTTACCACTGGAAAAAAATTTTAAGGCTAGAATAGATCCAAAATTTTTTTTTGCTCAAATTTAAAATTTTCACGTTTCATGACATTCTAAACCTATATCAGAAAAAGAAATTTTGAAAATTTTTTTACCACTAAAATAAATGGAAAAATATTTTTTCTTTGCTCAAATTTAAAATTTCCACGTTTCATGACATTCTAAATCTATTTCAGAAGAACAAAATTTTGAAAATTGTTTTACCGACATTTTTGAAAAATTTCAAAAAAAGTGAAATTTTTTAACCACCATTCCACTCCACTACGTGAATGTGGAATTGGAAATGTAACAGATGGCAATAATATTTGGCATAAGCACATGTTTATACTTTTATTGAAAAACATACAGGGTGGTCATCCCAAGAAATAATTGTACCATGGTGAACATTTGTAAAGGTATTTGCGCAAGCCTTCCATATTTGGCACCTGTTATTTAGTATTGAATTTTTGCTGTTGAACGAGCACTCTGTATATTCTTTTGACCAAAACTTATCAGGTTCTCTTAGTAATAATAGTGATAACTATATTCCGATTATTATTTTCAATGTCATTTCATAATTATTAATTTTTTAAAGTGACCGCCATGCGCAAATAAAGATATAAGTTCTGTGTAAATAACTTTACCGATTTTTTTCTAAATAATGGAGTGGAGGTGGTGGTGGCGGGGGTGCCAGATTGTCGTAAATAAATTTGAGACTACCACCTACCGCGGTTGCCCCATTTCCAGTCGTTTCCAGTTCTATTCCTGGCCATTCTTCAATTGATTGTTCAATTATTGTGGATCCAGGAAAATGCACAAGAAGTCGCCTCCGCCGTTATTTTTTTTTTCTGACTTAGTGTGTTCTCCTGCCTCAGTTACAAGATAATTTATTGCACATTGATTGTCCTTCGAGAGGATTTTTTTGAACGCCGGCATAGTTCAGAATATTCTCAACACTTTCGTGATGTCTCCCTCGGGATTCTCTCTGGACACTTCTCAGTGCTCGATTGTATTCAGTCAAAGAGGTCCTATGTACATCACATTAGCTGATCTATTTGCAATGTTAAATTTATTTCTTAATTTTTTCCTCACGGTGCATTTTTTTACCAGCAGGGGACAGTTGCCTTCGCATGCAGAGATAACTGCATTCTGCATTTGTTTCGCAGCTAGCTCCACATCCTCCTCGCTTCAATAGTGACCATGACCTGCTCGGATTCACGAGGAAGGTCTGCTGTACCCTTCCCAGTTGGTCCTGTGATGGTTACGATTTCAGGTACATGGTTCACTTCTGTTATGTCCTCATATGTGTGTGTGTAACTTTGTTTCACAGAGACGTGCCTGTTATCAACTTTTACACGCGTATGTTTATTCTGTGGTAATATCTAACACAATTGTTCTTGAGTAATTGCAAAGATCTGAGTACTGCCCATATTTACTCTGTTTAGGTCATATTCCATAATAAATTTAAAAATCGACTTACCTCTTGGATTCCTCCCTTAAAAGATTAATTACTCACGTGCAACAAATATCCCACATTGCAACGAAAATACGTTTAAATAGTTACTTGAGATGTGTCATTGACATCCACATAGGCGCAGATAAGTCATCATGACCGTGAAATAGACAATGCATATAAGAGATATACAAAGGTTGGCAATTAAGTTTACTATTGTACAGGGTATTATAAAAATTATTGTCCTACTTTTTATACGTGATATATTGGATTAAGGAACAAAAGTTCTCAATTTGTTTTTCTAATCTTACATTACTTACGACTATTTAAATAAAAATGTCTAGAATATCTGCGTCAACGCTTCGTGCTTCACTATCTGTCGAATAATGCCCACATTCAAGTAGAACGTAACCTTGAACACATAATAGTAGTTCTAATTTGTGTAAAAGCATTTTACGTTACATTTTTAATATTTATTGGAATATTTTTAATTATCAGAGATTTGATTCCCCTCATGCTCTCGTACTATTATGATTCAGTTCGGTCACAGAAGAAGCCGAACAGTAGCTTACGTTTATGCTTCGAAATAATAAATGGCGCACTTGTTAAGTGGGTTATATAAAATATCTATAATATCATATATTGTGCTAATTAGCCCCATGTGAATATAGGATTAGCTAAACAAAATATGAATCTTTTCTTTAATTTAATATTCCTTTATCAAAGTAGAACTACTTTAGGGGAGGGGCATGACTACCAATGGTGTAAATGGCGGATGATTTTAACGACGCCGTGTTAAATTCTTCCACTTTTGTTTTGAGCTCTCGAATGAGGCAGATGTAGTTAAAAATTTGTTAGACCCTAAAAGGGGATATTGAAATGGGGGAACCTTGTGGTCGAGTAAGGTAAGGCTTTGAACAATTTTATCATTAAATACCAGCTAACGTTTAAACTAATGTAGGTTTTTCCATATAATAAGAATTTTTCCGTTTAATAAGGATTACGTTTTCTTAGAATAAATACTTTAAGTCATTTTCATTACATTAAATACATTTTAACGACAAGTTTCTGTACAAACACGTCCTTTTACAATTTCTTAACCTCAATGGTTAAATCTGTAGAATACTGGACGGTACCCAAGGTTGCGGCGTGCGAAGAATTCCAGTTGAACAAAATGGAAACCCGTGATCCTAGAATAGTAAACGTTTAAACCTGTTAACATCGTGGGATGGGAACAGATTTGACAGAAATTTCCTTCGTGGAGATTTAAAACAAAAGATAAGTACTTGTTCTTTCTTTGCAAAAAAGGGATTTATTTATTTATTACTGCAACAAGATTAACAAAACAAAGAGTCTTAACCTAGTTTACAAAGAAAAAGAAATGACACCTGAGGAGACCTCGTATTGTGTCAAGCAGTATTTACATTCTCGTAAGAGTATGTTTCATTATTATAACAATAGTAACAAAAGGAATTGCTGTAGTAAGTATCTTATTTTATTACACTAAGTATCTAACCTAATATCTATGTGGTTTGTAACATAATAAAATATAAAGCCTATAATAAATAGCTAGTAGAGTGAGTGTAGAACTGCGAGTGAATATGTTATTTTCACCTATCGTAATTTTGATTCATAAAGTCCAATCTATTATCTTTTGATAGGTTAAAATGTTATTAATTCGTTGTAATATAGTAAATCTTTGTTGTATAAATTAATTTAGCTGTTGTTCATTATTTTATCGTAGTATCTTATGCATTTCGTTGTAATATATGGTTAATAAGTATTGAGATGACGTTACGAGACCTACCTTTTGTAATATAGTTATTTTGTCTTTCGTAAAAGTCTCCAGTTTACCTCGAAGTTAGGTAATGATAAAGTTGCAATAATTTTGTTGTAATATATGATTTTTCAGTATTGAGGTAAAGTTACGAGACGTGTCTTTTGTACCATAATATATGTTGTAGATATTTCTTTTGATATCAAACCTTTCTATACAATATCGTTGATACTGTTATAGTTACCTTTTGTAATATAATAGTTTTTGTAATATAGTACTATTATGTATTTGCAATATGTGTCTTTTGTTCACCTCTAGCTTTCGTTTTTCTTGAATACACTAGTTAATCATGGCGCCCAAACCTAACTCACTAACCAGACTACCCTTAGCTCTTCGTATCCTGACTGTCCTAGCCAGGTTAAACCAATGACGCTAACCACGTCGCTCGTAGGGTGGGGTCCACCTTTGAATCACTTGGGCAAACTAAAACCTAACAAAGTAACGCCACAACATATTAATCTAATTTGTTTGTGATTGGTTTGGTTGTTGTCTACTTTATAAACAGATGTCTATTGTTATGTGGCGTGTAAGACTTTTTCCATAAACCATGATAGAATATCAAGTAACACAAATAACATAACATACACACCACACATAGTAGACAACCTCCAAATCCAAAGCCTCTGATAGGCTGTCCGGAAGGGGGTTACACATTTGAATATCTATTAAGATCGATAGAAAATGAATCATTCCACAAAAACCCGATTTTAGTACCTAATTTACATAATTAAACATAATTCCGTATCTCTGCAGTTTCTACATTGTTGATATGTTATTCCTATTCTCAAAACAAAGCTTCTAAAAAAAAACACTGCCTCCTGAATTTGTCAAAAATGAAATTTTTTTCGCCCTGTCGCCTGGACTAAAGGTGAAATAGAAAAATAGTTGTCTTTCTACAATTCGAATGGAAGCCGGATTATTTTAATCTAACCCCTATTCCTATTAATCCAACTGCAAAGTTTTAACAATACGTAGCTCTAGAAACCAAAGATCAAAGATGAAAACTCTATCCCTCATAATTACAGTTAAGTTCTTAAAGCACAAAGACCATTTTTCTACTACTTTATGAACTAAGATAATTATTTTAAAAGTTTTTGTGGTTTACTGACTGTAAGATAGACGGCATTTGTAGTGGATTGGTGCGGTTGTGGTGGCGCAATTTTGTCAAACTGTCACCACTACATTCAGCAGCATTCATTATCAGATTTCGCTCTCTATCGTGTTAGTCACTTTACATCTAGGAAACAACTTTAAATTAAATTTGAAACATTACTTTATGCAAAGGGAGGGTAACAAATTTCATAGCGACAAGTTATTCTGTTGTGAACATTGCATGTTTTATAATTTCAATAAAATATTTAATTGTCCGTCAAAATGAAATTTAAGAAAATTTATCTGTTACGATGATAGAATAAAAAACGTTTGTTACGATTATGATTCAGACACGGTAAATTTAAAGGAACGGAGATTTATTAGCATTTTTTTCTACATGTTTGTTTTCTCCCAACAAAAAACTGAATCTCTTAAAAAGGAAAAATTAATTAATAGCAGTTTGTTTTGCAAATCTTCATGCCATTTTGGAGCCTATTTTACAGAGCTGGGTACGGCTACCTAATGAAAGCATTTGAATAACGGATCGGATACTATATATATCGTACGGAAGACGGATACTAAAATACAAATATCAATAAGTGAATTCTAAATATATGTATTTGAGTACATTTTTTTTTGTTTTATTTAAAATACCAGATCAACAAATTAATACATGGTAGTGTGTAGTAAGGCAGTACATAACAATTAAAAGAAAACACTGATTTAGTATAAAGTAACAATGCACTAATATTAATATCATTCGGAGTCACTACTAGAAAGAAGTACTGTGGTAGTCGTTTTTTCAATCTCTTATTATAAATCTTTTCAACTTAGGTTCAAATTTCTGGCACTGGTACAGTTGTTTAAAGTTTTGAAGAAGGTCTGTGCACGTGATTTTATGAAGTCTTTAGTGTATGGCACAGTAAGTTCCCAGTTGATTTGACTATTTCTTATAAACCAATGGGCATTTATGGCAATTCTTAAAACCTTTTTAATATTAGTTCTGCTTGCAGTTACCCAATCACACGGTCGTAAGTTACTAATGGTCTTAGGATCGATTTATATATTAATGTCGCGCACTTAACTCTGAGTTCCGATTTTTTCTTTATAATGGGATATAGCATTGATAATGGGGCGTACCCATCATTAAGTTTTTTATTGATGTGGTAACTCCATGTTAATTGTTATCTAAGTAAACTCCTAGATATTTAATTGCACTATCTGCAGGGTTCCATATTAATTCCACGTCGTTGATGAAATATTATTGGTGTTTTGTGTTCTTCTCAGGGTAAATATTTTTGCTTTCCATTTTGTCGTATTTAACTTTAGTTGCCATTTCATAAACCAATCCTGTAAAACATTAAATGCATTTTGCGGTTTGTTTGCAGCGATATGAATGTCATGATCTTGGGTGATTATTGCGTTGTCATCTGCGTACATGGCTATTGTGGATGTCGGTGGTACGGGTATATCACGAACGAATATATTAAAGAGTATGGGGCCTAAAATTGATCCCTTTGGTATTCCTGTATTGATTTGTTCTTTTTTATCCGATAAGCAGTTATTTATTCTGACACAAAAAGTTCTGTTGGTTACAAAAGAAGCAAGTATATTGCAAGATACGCTGGTGAGTTTATACTGATTAACTTGAATATCAGTCCTTTTAACTATACTTTATCAAATGCTTGGCCACGTCCAAGAATGCTACCGTTGTGTGGTTTTTATTTTCGAATCCAGAGGTAATATTGTTTTAAAAAAATGAATTATTATTTGTTTGCTTATAATTATATTGAAACATTCTTTATAGGATTTTGCAAACAGCAGAAAAAATAACTATCTATAACTAAAAGAAAAACTTTGTGTAGAAATATTAATGAAATCTTTGCATTCTTTCGATAACCTGAATTCTGGTTATGCTAGCAAATTAAAATCCTAAAATGAATTTGTCTAATTTCTTATTTCTTTTTTTTTCGAATAAGAAATTAGACAAATTCATTTTAGGATTTTAATTTGCTAGCATAACCAGAATTCAGGTTATCGAAAGAATGCAAAGATTTCATTAATATTTCTACACAAAGTTTTTCTTTTAGTTATAGATAGTTATTTTTTCTGCTGTTTGCAAAATCCTATAAAGAATGTTTCAATACAGAGGTAATATTGTTGTAGGTATGTAGCTGTGTTGTTGAATGGTTCGAGCGGAATCCAAATTGGCAATCAGGTAAAATGGTGTTCTCTTGTAAAAAGTCGCTTAGTCTAAACTCTATTATTCTTTCGAATAGTTTAGATAGAGTTGTCAAAAGGCATCAGGTTTAGTTTTGTCTTTACACCAGGTTTATTAAAATGAATTATTTCTTCATGTTTCTATTCGTTAGGGTAATATGTTATCGCCAGGCAGCGATTAAATAAAACAGTAAGAAATGCTCTGGCATTTGTATCATTTTTTAGAACAACATTTGAAATGAGATCACGTCCAGGAAATTTCTTTTAAGGAAGTGAGTTTATAAAGTTTTGTATTTCTCTGGGGTTCGTATATTTTATATCATTTTGCTTGAGATTTGTGAGTAGGGAGTTATCTACAAATTCTAATGTTGTTTTTGTAAATTCATTATTGTTGTTGTTCAAGTGAAATGTATTTTCTAGATGTGAGGCGAACACCTGACATTTTTCTGCATCGCTATATATTCTCCCTCCGTCGACTTGTGATGGCGGTATAGTTGTTGACTGTCTTACTAGTCCTTTTGTAGCTTTCCATATCGAAAGATCTCCTGACTCTATATCCGCGAGATAGTTTTGATAAGAATTAAATCTATGATTTTCAAGCTCCCACTTGACTTGATGTGTAAGGGCGTTAAGTTCAGTTTTATGTCTATGAAGACTAGTTCGCTGCCAAAGTCTTCTGAGTCGATTCTTTTGTCTTATTAGTTGTAATATTCTTTCTTGAGGATGTAGGTAATTATTATGTCTGACATGGTTACTCCGATTTGTTGTTGAGGTGTTAATTGTTATGACCATATTCCTTGTAAAATCTGCTGCAGCTGCATCTATATCTTCTCGGCTGGTTAAGCTAGGGACTTTCAGCACTCGGTCTAATTTAGTTTTAAGTTTTTCCCATTCAACATAACTGTTGATTAGTCTGGGTGTGGGCATGTTTAATACCGGTAACTCTGTAAATATTGATATGGTAGGGAGATGGTCAGAATCTAATTCAGACGTTGGTATATATTGGTCTTGGAAAATTTTTTTGAAGCAGAATATCCAAAATATCTGGTTGATGATCTTGGCGATATGGATAATACGTTGGTGAATTGGGAGCAGTTACCTGAATACTATGATTTGCGATTATATTGTGAAGTCTTATGCTGCAATTCCAGGCATTATTTTTACAGGTAAGATCACCTAAGACTAATGTAGTCTGATTTGAGTCGAACAGGGTAATTATGTCTCTATCGTTTAGCCGTCTATTAGGCTGTAGATAAGCAGAAACTATGATAGATAAATTATTAATGGAGAGTTTTATTTCAATAAATGTTGCTTCAATGTGTTTAGCTCAGGTAAATATTTTTCGTGATGGGCTAAACTTCTTTTAATTTTAATTGCCACCCCTCCAGAGGCTATAGAAATAATTCTATCGTGCCGATAGATTTTGTATCCAGGTATTGTGAATTTCTCGTTGTTAATTAGGTGAGTTTCGGTAACACAGGCTATATCTATATTATGAGAGGCAAGAAAAGCTGCAAATGTAGCTCTCTTGTTCTTTATACCAGTTGCAGTTTGTTATTGTTAGATTTTGTAATATGTGGCTTCTATTTGCCATTACTAAACAATGATGAAAATAATTAGATAAAAAATGTTTTAATTTGTTCATTGAATGGAGAAAGTATATTTATTAGAAGTTAGCTTAATGTAGGTGTTAAGTCAATTAGGATCTGTGGTTTAATGTTATTACTATTTCGAGTGACATTTGCATAGGAGTTCCCTCGTATATAATTATTTGTATTTATTCTGTTGACAGAGTTATTTGTCTTATTATTTTACGCTTGTGTTTGCATTCGCAATTTCTTTATTTTGACGTAATAGGAGCAACCTCTGTAATTAGCTGTGTGATTTTCCCCGCAGTTGAAGCACATAGGTTGTTCATTGCGTGACTTAGGACATTCAGAATAATGCTGAGGTTCTAGGCACTGTATGCATCGTGGTTCTAGTTTACAATAATTTTTGTATAACCATACCGTTGACAACAGGTGCATTTGAAATATTAGAAGATTTTCTTCTAGGTTGTACTTCTACTACTGAGTACATTAAACGTTCTAATTTGAAGATGTCTAACTCCTTGCCATCTTTATGATTTCTACTGCACATATTGGTATAGGTTTCTTTATCCTTGTTTTTAATAATCTTGTGACTTTTTTGATGTTATAATTTACTTTTAGTTCATTTTCGATTTCTTTTTCAGTTACAGAAATACTTTTAATCTTATTGAACTGTAAAAATGGAGCAGAACTGTGTTGTTTGTAGCGCATCTTTTTGTTGAAACCATGGCTTATACATACATAACACAATATTGAATATGCTGTAGGTACTTTATAACTATTACCAGGCTTCATTTTCACAAATTTGCGTTGAATTGTTTTTTAACTTTTAGATTTCCCATAAATGAAGTCCGGTTTGGCGATAAATAAAAGCATTAACTAAAATAAATACGTGCAATGAATTGGTTGACGACCGACACATATTTTGTTTAAAACTATCATCGCATTATGGAAACAGCATATAAACGTTACTTGATGCAATATCAAATCATATTTTGTCTCCTCAGCACTTGAAAATGATTTATTTACATAAAAAAATGCTTCACAAATTGGGTGTTTAAGGTTATATTTATATTTATTTGTCACGTTAAAATGAGAGTGGCTGCAACAAAGATGGGTAATTTTGGTTATAAAGAAGGAGATGATTATAAAATGTACTGTCTGAACTATGTTGTCAACATACACACATAAATGTGATCTGTTATCTGCTTCTATTTATATACATTTTTTGCATCATATGCTTGATTTGAGATTTACTCCAGATTTTCACTACCAGTAATGCACAAGAATGAACAGAAGTTAGTCGGGTGGAATAAAAGTATCCGAAGAACAAGGAAGTACTCGAATACGGATACTTTCCAGATTACCTTTCGAATACGGATAAAAAATAAATTATCCTTTAAGTATTTGAATACAGGCTTTGGATACACCAAAGTGTTTCAATACTGTATCCGAATACAAAAAGTATTCGGATATGTTGTATTGGGATACTACCCAGATCTTCCACAACTTTGTGCACTAATTTTGCACCGTCTATCACACTTTAATTTAAATTAATGTTCAAAAATTATGCCTCCCTAGCCATTTAGAAAGTGTCCAAACGTTTCATATTTCCCACAAGGAACATGGCACCAGAGTATGCGCGCGATAATGACGAAATGGCCTTGAAATGGCCTATAGGTGCTGGTGAGTAGTTGACACTAAAGACATAGCATTACAAATAATTTTATTAAACCCCTTTTTCACAGTGCCAATTGGGTACCAAGTGTTGATATAAGTTTCACAATTAGCACCTATGGTTGTGTGATCTATCGTAATCTTATAGTGCAGTAAATTTAGATTTTTAATTATCGTCAAATAATAATAATGATTTTGTTTTCGCCGCCTCAACTTCTACCGGCACTACGCCAATGTGATTTCAGTAACGAAGAAAATTTCTTGGGGTCGGACGAATCATTATTGTCGATGCTAACCGTGTGACACATCATTTATTAATGCGGAAGTGGGAAGTTGCTTGACAAAAAGTCGCTTTATAAAGCTTTTGTTGTCTTTGATATAACTTACCTTTTATTAACTCTGGTTCAATTACTAATGGTAAACAATCCGTAAATTGTGATCCTTTATTTGTCTTATGGAAACTTTCTTAAATCACTACTTTATTCTTTCTAGACAAGAGAAAGGACGTGGATGCATAAAATATTTCTGTTTGCCCTAAGATTTGATTATATTACTTCTCCGCTGCTACCCCGAGTTCTAAATAAAATATGTATCTTCTATTTGTTAACAACGTCTTTTGACAAACGTTTTATGTCACATGAATTATTTTAGTTACTATGCTACACTTTTTTAATAATTTTCACAAATCGGCGGCATCATCTAATTAAAGAAGATAATAAATCTATTAGTAAAATACTTATAAAAATACCGCCATATACTGTAATCTAATGTTGACACTTGGTCAGGATCGAAGGCAATAACATTTTAAAATAAAATTCACTTTATCACGGTACATGGTAGTTTTATGCCATTAATCCTTAACTTTGTTTGTTATGTATGATTTAGTATTATATAAGAATGGCTTATTTTATTGGGAAAAATGTTTTACGTTGCCAGCAGTTAATTGGGTTTTCATATTTAACTATTATGAAAATAACCAAAATAAACACGCCACACATATTAAACAGAACAAGAAACTATGCGTTTGATTCGAAATTGTCTTTTTATTTGCTAAATACGTATTGTTATGTATTACACCCCCTTGAAACTGGAGACTGATACGCCTATGCCTAATAATGAGTGACTGGAAACTTGTAGAAAGAGAGAGAGTTTTCTTGATGGATCTAGAGGCAACTTCAGAGTATACAAGGCGCGATTATCGGCGCAGAAGAAGAAGTTCTATAAAAGTGACGTTCGGTAACAAAAGTGATGTTAGATATCAAGTAAACAAAGTGTAAAGGTTATTTTGAAGTATTGTATAGTCAGTAAATTATTAAATAAAGTGTTAGTGGCTTGTTAAAATTATTTAGAACCCACAGATTCATACAGGGTGTTTCCTAAGAGGTGGAAATAAGCAACAGTGTTATATGTTTTTGTAAGAACCATTACCGTTTTTAGGTTACATTTAACAAAAATACATTGTAGCTGGATGATTGTTTCAGAGCGTTTGCAATATAATATTCTGTCTATATGAGAGTCGTCTCTAGCGCCGAGATGAAATTCCCGAACCTTGGTTAAGCCGAGGTCCCACGGCCTGCGACTTGGCAAACCTCGGGTTACTCGAGCTTCGTACCTGTGGACTTGTGATCGGTCGAATTCCAAGCCACACGCATTCCCACGGAGCGTGGCTTGACAAATCTCGAGTAGCCTCGAGTCGACCACTTCTCATCAATACACCATTGCCAGGCGTGTTAAGTCAGTTTCAATTGTTTCGTTGTTCCTCAATTTAAAATTTTTTTGGTTAATGAAAATAGTTTTCAATAAAAATGAATAAAGTTTATGAATCGGACAGTGACGAGAAATTCGCTTCTAAGCATCATAAACCTGGTTCCTACTATTATGGTGTTGATTTTGTGGATTCCATATGACAGGTTCTCCTCGTACAGATCCAAACATTCCATAATCACTACACTACTCCACTCCATAATGAACTAGGTACTTGAACACTACCTAAAAACTGCTATGCGACAACTGCGCCACTACACATCAAATCAGGAATCCTGACACAAATTGTTAAACCGTTTTTAAGCAAAATAATCTACTTTTCATGAATAAGCCGATGTACTTACAATAAATAAAGTAGGGTATGTATACTTAAGAAAGTATGTCTTTACCCTGATAACAACAAACGTCCCCAGGACGTTCACTTAGGTCCTCGTTAGGTCTGAACGTTCCGGGTTTATATGGTACGTCCCAAGGACGTCCGTTTGCTAACGTCCCTAAAACGTTCTGAACAAAACGTTTTAAGGACATCCTGCTAGAGTCTAGTCAAGACAAACCTAAACACATCTGTGAAATAATCTCTAGGAGTGATGTTTTTTTTGAGCAGATGAGGATATGATTAAAAAAGGAAATTAAAAACTGTAAAAATGAAATTAAAATCCTTAAAAAGTTTTACTAACAAAATTTCTTTTGATAACAAAATATTTTCATATTTCATGGCCCATTTAAATGTTGTCTCTTATATTCGTTTCAACTATTTTTTTCATCTTGCGAAATCACATTAATTTGTACTTTTTGACAGTACAGTGTAGTTATTAAACTACTATCCTCTATATTAGTGTGCTACTATCATTTACTACGAAAATATCGCAATGAGAATAAATGGAAATATTGGAATGAATAGCAATTAAAAGTACGTGAGGTTCCTATATATAAAGCTCTTTTATTTTAAAATTCCCGCCAAACGTCCCGTTTCAGATGTAGGGGTTTCGGTTAGTTGCTCAGTTGCTGTCAAACTATGGGGAATTCAATTTGGCAGCCTTATGGTGATTGCATTGCATCATTTTTATTTCTTCTTTCTCTACTGTACTAGTCACTTTTAACGGCTACAAAAGAAAGTACCAAAAATAGGTAAGTCTATTTATTTGATTTATTAATATATAAGTATATTTAGATCGATATTTTATTCTAAATAAATTTGGTGCTGATTATTTGTAGGTTATGGCGTATATACTACCACCCATCACCTTATTTGGCTCTGTTAAAATTCGATGGGAGATCACCTGTGAACCTAGGTATGTAGTTTTTAGTTGTTTATCATGGAGCGAACTTATTCACTTAAAAGAAGATTGTTGGTTAAACATTATAAATACAATACTTCCCTTCGGTGTACGATCTATTCTAGTAGTGATAAATAGATTAAAACTTTTCAAAAAAATTTTCAATTTTTCAAAAACATATTTAAATTTGTTTTTGTTCAAATAGGTTTAGAATGCCATGGAATCGTGGAAATTTAAAATTTAAACAAAGAAAAAAATGTTTCCATCTATTTTAGTGGTAAAACTTTTTGAAAAATTGCAAAATAATTTTCTAAAATTTTGTTTTCTTAAATAGATTTAGAACGCTATGAAACATGAAAATTTTAAATTTGAAAAAATAAAAAAATTTCCATCAATTATAGTGGTAAACAATTTTTCAAAAATGTTGATAAAAAAAAATTCAAAAAAATTTTTTTTTTAAATAGGTTTAGAATGCCATGGATCGTGGAAATTTTAAACTTGAAGAAAGAAAAATTTTTTTCATCTTGCTAAAAAAATTTTCAAAAATATTGTTAAAAAAAATTTTCATTTTTTACTTCCCTCGCATACCGAAGGGAAGTATTGTATTCGAGAAAAAATCGGTAAAGGTCTTTACACAGAACTTCCCTCGTTATTTGTGCATGGCGGTCACTCTAAAAAATTAATAATTACGAAATGACATTGAGAATAATAATCGGAATATAGTTATTGCTATTATTACAAAGAAAACTTGATAAGTGTTGGTCAAAAAATATACAGATTGCTCATCCAACAGCAAAAGCTCAATACTAAATAACAGGTGCCACATATGGCAGGCTTGCGCAAATACCTTTACAAATGTCCACCATGACTGAATTATTTCTTGGGATGACCACCCTGTACATTTTTCAATAAAAGTATAATAGGTGTATATGTCAGATATTATTGCCATCCGTCACATCACCAACATTCGCGCATTGGAGTGGAAGTATAGTGGTGGTTAAAAAATTTCATTTTTATTTTAATTTTTCAAAAATGTTTAAAAAAAAAATTAAAATTTTTTCTTCTGAAATAGGTTTAAAATGTCAAACGTAGAAATTTTTAATTTAAGCAAAAAGGAAAGTTTCCGTCTATTCTATAATAGTGGTAAAAGAAGTTTAAGATTTAAAAATTACATGTATTTTTTAAATAGGTTTAGAATGTCATGAAACGTGAAACTTTTAAATTTGAGTAAAAAAAGTTTCCATCTATTCTAGTGTTAATTTTTTTTCCAAACTGGTAACAAAATGTTGCAAAAATTTTTTTTCCGAAATTGGTTTGGAATGTCATGAAACGTGGAAATTTTAAATTTGAGCAAACCAAATTTTTCGTCTATTCTATAGTAGTGATAAATAGATTAAAAATGTTTTCAAATTTTTTTTTAAAGTTTTTCAAAAACATTTTTAAATTTGTTTGAATAGTTTTAGAATGCCATGGAAACGTGGATAGTTTAAATCTGAACAAAGAAAAAAAGTGGTAAAATTTTTTAAAAATGGTAAACAAAATTTCTAATTTTTCTTTTAAATAGATTTAGAACGCTATGAAACGAGGAAATTTTAAATTTGAAGATATAAAAAAAAATCCGTCTATTTTAGTGGTAAAAAAAATTTCAAAAATATTGAAAAAAAAAATTTCAAAAAATTTTCAACATTTTTACTTCCCTCGCATACCGAAGGGAAGTATTGTATTCGAGAAAAAATCACCCTCCGAGATTTTTACGGATTCTGACGTCTCAGAATACGGAGATTACGAAAATATAGGTTATTCAATTCCGTCAGTATGTCTGTCTGTCTGTCTGTCTGTCGGTGTCTGTCTGTCTGTCGGTCTGTCTGTCTGTCTGTCTGTTTGTCTGTTTGTCTGTTGGTGCATTTACTAAAAAACTACTTGACGGAGAGCAGTCAAATTTGGTAGGTAGTTGACGCTACTGTCAGCGCAGAAATGATAGAAATTTCACTGGAAAATATACAGGGTTGACCGTCTAAACGGAATAAATAGTGAAAAAAATTTTTTTTCGCTCAAATTTAAAATTTCTACGTTTCATGACGCACTAGTCCTATTTCGGGAAAAAAAAATTTTGAAATTTTTTTTCACCATTTTTAAAAAAATTTTTACCAAGATGAAAAAAAATTTTTTTTGCTCAAATTTAAAATTTCCACGTTTCATGACACGCTAAACCTTTTTCTGAAAAAAAAAAATTTTTGAAAATTTTTTTCACCATCATTTTTGAAAAAATTTTTAGCACTAAAAATAATTTTTTTCTTTGGTCAAATTTAAAATTTCCACGTTTCATGGCATTCTAAATCTATTTAAAAGAAAAAAATGTTTGAAAACTTTTTACCAACATTTTACTTCCCTCGCATACCGAAGGGAAGTATTGTATTCGAGAAAAAATCACCCTCCGAGATTTTTACGGATTCTGACGTTTCAGATCACGGAGATTACGAAAATATAGGTTTTTCAATTCCGTCAGTCTGTCTGTCTGTCTGTCTGTCTGTCTGTCTGTCTGTCTATCTGTCTGTCTGTCTGTCTGTCTGTTGGTGCATTTACTAAAAAACTACTTGACGCAGAGCAGTCAAATTTGGCAGGTAATTGACGCTACCGTCAGCGCAGAAATGGTAGAAATTTCACTGGAAAATATACAGGGCGAGTTCGTCTAAACTGAATAAATAGTGAAAAAAATTTTTTTTCGCTCAAATTTAAAATTTCCGCGTTTCATGACGTGCTAATACTATTTCGGGAAAAAAAAATTTAGAAAATTTTTTTCACCATTTTTGAAAAAATTTTTACCATGAACAAATTTTTTTTTGCTCAAATTTAAAATTTCTACGTTTCATGGCATTCTAAAACTATTTAAAAAAAATTAAATTTTTTTTACCAACATTTTTGAAAAAATTTTTTCTACTAAAATGATAAATTTTTTTTCTTCAAATTTAAAATTTCCACGTTTCATGGCATTCTAAGCCTGATTAAAAAAAAAAAATTGAAAATTTTTTGAAACTTTTTTTTACCAACATTTTTGAAATTTTTTTTACCACTAAAATAGATGGATTTTTTTTTTTATTTCTTCAAATTTAAAATTTCCACATTTCATAGCGTTCTAAATCTATTTAAAAGAAAAATTATAAATTTTGTTTACTATTTTTAAAAAATTTTACCACTAAGATAGAATTTTTTTCCTATGTTCAGATTTAAACTATCCACGTTTCCATGGCATTCTAAAACTATTCAAACAAGTTTAAAAATGTTTTTGAAAAATTTTTTAAAAAATTTGAAAACGTTTTTAATCTATTTATCACTACTATAGAATAGACGAAAAATTTGGTTTGCTCAAATTTAAAATTTCCACGTTTCATGACATTCCAAACCAATTTCGGAAAAAAAATTTTTGCAACATTTTGTTACCAGTTTGGAAAAAAAATCGGTAATGGTCTTTACACAGAACTTCCCTCGTTATTTGTGCATGGCGGTCACTCTAAAAAATTAATAATTACGAAATGACATTCAGAATTACATCAATTACATTCAGAATAATAATCGGAATATAGTTATTGCTATTATTACAAAGAAAACTTGATAAGTTTTGATCAAAAAAATATACAGATTGCTCATCCAACAGCAAAAGCTCAATACTAAATAACAGGTGCCACATATGGCAGGCTTGCGCAAATACCTTTACAAATGTCCACCATGACTGAATTATTTCTTGGGATGACCACCCTGTACATTTTTCAATAAAAGTATAATAGGTGTATATGTCAGATATTATTGCCATCCGTCACATCAATCCAACATTCGCGCATTGGAGTGGAAGTATAGTGGTGGTTAAAAAATGTCATTTTTATTTTAATTTTTCAAAAATGTTCAAAAAAAATTTAAAATTTTTTCTTCTGAAATAGGTTTAAAATTTCAAACGTAGACATTTTTAATTTAAGCAAAAAGGAAAGTTTCCGTCTATTCTATAAAAGTGGTAAAAGAAGTTTAAGACTTAAAAATTACATATATTTTTTAAATAGGTTTAGAATGTCATGAAACGTGAAACTTTTAAATTTGAGTAAAAAAAGTTTCCATCTATTCTAGTGTTAATTTGGTAACTGGTAACAAAATGTTGCAAAAATTTTTTTTCCGAAATTGGTTTGGAATGTCATGAAACGTGGAAATTTTAAATTTGAGCAAACCAAATTTTTCGTCTATTCTATAGTAGTGATAAATAGATTAAAAATGTTTTCAAAATTTTTTTAAAAAAAATCGGTAAAGGTATTTACACAGAACTTCCCTCGTTATTTGCGCATGAGGTCGCTCTAAAAAATTTTTAATTACGAAATGACATTGGAAATAATAATCGGAATATAGTTACTGCTATTGTTACAAAGAAAACCTGATAAATTTTGGTCAAGAAAATATACAGAGTTCTTGTCCAACAGCAAAAGTTCAATACTAAATAGCAGGTGCCACATATGGCAGGCTTGCGCAAATACCTTTACAAATGTCCACTATGACTGAATTATTTCTTGGGATGACCACCCTGTACATTTTTCAATAAAAGTATAATAGGTGCATATGCCAGATATTATTGCCATCTGTCACATTTTCAATCCAACATTCACGTAATGGAGTGGAAGTATAGTGTGTGGTTAAGAAATTTCATTTATTTTTAAATTTTTCAAAAGATGGTAAAATAATTTTCAAAATTTTTTCTTCTGAAATAGTTTTAAAATGTCAAACGTAGAAATTTTAAATTTGAGCAAAAAGGAAAGTTTCCTTCTATTTTGTAGTAGTGCTAAAAAAAGTTGAAAAATTAAAAAGTATATATTTTTTAAAATAGGTTTAGAATGCTATGAAATGTGAAAATTTTAAATTTGAGCAAATAAAAAAAAATTCGATCTATTTTGGTGGTAAAAGCTTTTTGAAAAATGTTGGTGAGAAAAATTTTCAAAATTTTTTTTCTGAAATACCTAGGTTAGAATGTCATTTAAATTTGAGCATTCTAGTGTTAAATTTTTTTCCAAACTGGTAACAAAATGTTGCAAATTTTATTTTCCGAAATTGGTTTGGAATATCATGAAACGTGGAAATTTTAAATTGGAGCAAAAAATTTTTTTTCGTCTGTTCTATAGTAGTGATGGATTAAAAATGTTTTCAAATTTTTAAAAAAATTCTTCAAAAACATTTTTAAATTTGTTTGAATAGTTTTAGAATGTCATGGAAACGTGGATAGTTAAAATCTGAACAAAGAAAAAAAAATAGTATCTTTGTAGTAAAATTTTTTAAAAATAGTAAGAAAAATTTCTAATTTTTCTTTTAAATAGATTTAGAACACTATGAAACGTGGAAATTTGAAATTTGAAGAAATAAAAAAAAAAAATCCATCTATTTTTGTGGTAAACAAATTTTCAAAAATGGTAAAAAAAATTTCAAATTTTTTTTTTTTTTAATTAGGCTTAGACTGCCATGAAACGTGGAAATTTTAAATTTGAAGAAAGAAAAAAAAAAAAATTCATTTTAGTACCTAGTAAAAATTTTTTCAAAAATATTGGTGAAAAAAATTTTCCCAATTTTTTCCTGAAATAGGTTAAGCGTGTCATGAAACGTAGAAATTTTAAATTTAAGCAAAAAAAAATTTTTTTCGTCTTGGTAAAAATTTTTTCAAAAATGTTGGTGAAAAAAATTTTCATTTTTTTTTTTTTCAGAAATAGGTTTAGCGTGTCATGAAACGTGGAAATTTTAAATTTGAACAAAAATTTTTTTTTTATCTTGGTAAAATTTTTTTCAAAAATGTTGGTGAAAAAAATTTTCAAAATTTTTTTTTCCAGAAATAGGATTAGCGCGTCATGAAACCTGGAAATTTTAAATTTGAGCGAAAAAAAATTTTTTTCACTATTTATTCGGTTTAGACGGTCCACCCTGTATATTTTCCAGTGAAATTTCTACCATTTCTGCGCTGACAGTAGCGTCAACTACCTGCCAAATTTGACTGCTCTCCGTCAAGTAGTTTTTTAGTAAATGCACCAACAGACAGACAGACAGACAGACAGACAGACAGACAGACAGACAGACAGACAGACAGACAGACTGACGGAATTGAAAAACCTATATTTTCGTAATCTCCGTGATCTCAAACGTCAGAATCCGTAAAAATCTCGGAGGGTGATTTTTTCTCGAATACAATACTTCCCTTCGGTATGCGAGGGAAGTAATTTTCAAAAACATTTTTAAATTTGTTTGAATAGTTTTAGAATGCCATGGAAACGTGGAAATTTTAAAGTTGAAGAAAAAAAAATTATCATTTTAGTAGAAAAATTTTTTTCAAAAATGGTAAAAAAAAATTAATTTTTTACTTCCCTCGCATACCGAAGGGAAGTATTGTGTTCGAGAAAAAATCACCCTCCGAGATTTTTACGGATTCTGACGTTTCAGAATACGGAGATTACGAAAATATAGGATTTTCAATTCCGTCAGTCTGTCTGTCTGTCTGTCTGTCTGTCTGTTGGTGCATTTACTAAAAAACTACTTGACGGAGAGCAGTCAAATTTGGTAGGTAGTTGATGCTACTGTCAGCGCAGAAATGGTAGAAATTTCACTGGAAAATATACAGGGTTGACCGTCTAAACGGAATAAATAGTGAAAAAAATTTTTTTTCGCTCAAATTTAAAATTTCCACGTTTCATGACGCGCTAGTCCTATTTCGGGAAAAAAAAATTGAAAATTTTTTTCACCAACATTTTTGAAAAAATTTTTACCATGAAAAAAAATTTTTTTTGCTCAAATTTAAAATTTCCACGTTTCATGACACGCTAAACCTATTTCTGAAAAAAAAAAATTTTGAAAATTTTTTTCACCATTTTTGAAAAAAAATTTAGCACTAAAAAATTTTTTTTTCTATGTTCAAATTTAAAATTTCCACGTTTCATGGCATTCTAAACCTATTTAAAAGAAAAAAATGTTTGAAAACTTTTTATCAACATTTTTTAAAAAAAATTTTACCACTAAAATAGATGGATTTTTTTTTCTTCAAATTTTAAATTTCTACGTTTCATAGTGCTCTAAATCTATTTAAAAAAAAAAAATTGAAAATTTTTTAAAAATTGCGAAAAAAAATTTACCACTAAAATAGATGGAATTTTTTTTCTTTGTTCAGATTTAAAATTTCCACGTTTCCCTGGCATTCTAAAATTATTCAAACAAATTTAAAAATGTTTTTGAAAAATTTTTTAAAAAATTTGAAAACATGTTTAGGTAATCTATTACTTCCCTCGCATACCGAAGGGAAGTATTGTATTCGAGAAAAAATCACCCTCCGAGATTTTTACGGATTCTGACGTTTCAGATCACGGAGATTACGAAAATATAGGTTTTTCAATTCCGTCAGTCTGTCTGTCTGTCTGTTGGTGCATTTACTAAAAAACTACTTGACGGAGAGCAGTCAAATTTGGCAGGTAGTTGACGCTACTGTCAGCGCAGAAATGGTAGAAATTTCACTGGAAAATATACAGGGTGGACCGTCTAAACGGAATAAATAGTGAAAAAAATTTGTTTTCGCTCAAATTTAAAATTTCCACGTTTCATGACGCGCTAATTCTATTTCTGGAAAAAAAAAAATTGAAAATTTTTTTCACCAACATTTTTGAAAAAATTTTTACCAAGATAAAAAAAAAAAAAATTTGTTCAAATTTAAAATTTCCACGTTTCATGACACGCTAAACCTATTTCTGAAAAAAAAAAAAATTGAATTGAAAATTTTTTTCACCATTTTTGAAATTTTTTTTACCAAGATGAAAAAATTTTTTTTTGCTCAAATTTAAAATTTCTACGTTTCATGGCATTCTAAAGCTATTAAAAAAAAAAAAAAATTTTTTACCAACATTTTTGAAAGATTTTTTTCTACTAAAATGATAATTTTTTTTTCTTCAAATTTAACATTTCCACGTTTCATGGCATTCTAAGCCTGATTCAGAAAAAAAAAAATTTGAAAATTTTTTGAAATTTTTTTTACCACTAAAATAGATGGATTTTTTTTTATTTCTTCAAATTTAAAATTTCCACGTTTCATAGCGTTCTAAATCTATCTAAAAGAAAAATTGGAAATTGTGTTTACTCTTTTAAAAAAATTTTACCAATATTTTTTTTCTTTGTTCAGATTTAAACTATCCCTATTATTATTCTCAATGTCATTTCGTAATTATTAATTTCTTAGAGTGATTGCCATGCACAAATAACGAGGGAAGTTCTGTGTAAATACCTTTACCGATTTTTTTTTTTTAATTTACCACTAAAATAGATGGAATTTTTTTCTCAAAATTTTAAATTTCCACGTTTCATAGCGCTCTAAATCTATTAAAAAAAAAATTGAAAATTTTTAAAAAATTGCGAAAAAAAATTTACCACTAAAATAGATGGAATTTTTTTTCTTTGTTCAGATTTAAAATTTCCACGTTTCCATGGCATTCTAAAATTATTCAAACAAATTTAAAAATGTTTTTGAAAATTTTTTAAAAAAATTTGAAAACATGTTTAGGTAATCTATTTATCACTATTATAGAATAGACGAAATATTTTTTTTTTTTAAATTTAAAATTTCCACGTTTCATGACATTTAAACCTATTTCGGAAAAAAAAATTTGCCACGTCCTTTCACCATTTTGGAAAAAAATTTAACACTGGAGTGAAAAATTTTTTTTTGCTCAAATTTAAAATTTTCGCATTTCGTGACATTCTAAACCTATCCAAAAAAAAAGTTTCGAAAATTTTTTATATTTTTTAGCCACCACTATACTTGAAAATGTGACAGATGGCAATAATATTTGGCATATGCACCTATTATATACTTTTATTGAATAATGGCATCCCAAGAAATAATTCAGTCATGGTGGACATTTGTAAAGGTATTTGCGCAAGCCTTCCATATCTGGCACCTGTTATTTAGTATAGAACTTTTGCTGTTGGATGAGCACTCTGTATATTTTTTTGACCAAAAGTTATCAGGTTTTTTTGTAATAATAGCAATAATTATATCGTGATCTGTATTCTCAATGTCATTTCGTAATTAATAATTTTTTAGAGTGACCGCCATGCACAAATAACGAGGGAAGTTCTGTGTAAATAACTTTACCGATTTTTTTTTCTGAATCCGGCTTGGAATGCCATGAAACGTGGAAATTTTAAATTTGAAGAAAAAAAATTATCATTTTAGTAGAAACAAATTTTTGAAAAATGGTAAAAAAAATTTAATTTTTTTTTTTAATAGTTTTAGAATGCCATGAAACGTAGAAATTTTAAATTTGAGCAAAAAAAAATGTTTTCAACTTTGTAAAAAATTTTTCAAAAATGTTGGTGAAAAAAATGTTCATTTTTTCCCGAAATAGGATTAGCGCGTCATGAAACGTGGAAATTTTAAATTTAAGCGAAAACAAATTTTTTTCACTATTTATTCCGTTTAGACGGCCCACCCTGTATATTTTCCAGTGAAATTTCTACCATTTCTGCGCTGACAGTAGCGTCAACTACCTGCCAAATTTCACTGCTCTCCGTCAAGTAGTTTTTTAGTAAATACACCAACAGACGGACAGACAGACAGACAGACAAACAGACAGACAGACAGACAGACTGACGGAATTGAAAAACCTATATTTTCGTAATCTACGTGTTCTGAAACGTCAGAATCCGTAAAAATCTCGGAGGGTGATTTTTTCTCGAATACAATACTTCCCTTCGGTATGCGAGGGAAGTAAAAATCACCCTCCGAGATTTTTTCGGATTCTGACGTTTCAGAACACGTAGATTACGAAAATATAGGTTTTTCAATTCCGTCAGTCTGTCTGTCTGTCTGTCTGTCTGTCTGTCTGTCTGTCTGTCTGCCTGTTGGTGCATTTACTAAAAAACTACTTGACGGAGAGCAGTCAAATTTGGTAGGTAGTTGACGCTACTGTCAGCGAAGAGATGGTAGAAATTTCAATGGAAAATATACAGGGTGGACCGTCTAAACGGAATAAATAGTGAAAAAAAAATTTTTTTGCTCAAATTTAAAATTTCCACGTTTCATGACGAGCTAAACCTATTTCAGAAAAAAAAATTTTTGAAAATTTTTTTCACCAACATTTTTAAAAAAATTTTACCAAGATAAAAAAAATTTTTTTCTCAAATTTAAAATTTTTACGTATCATGACACGCGTAACCTATTTCAGGAAAAAAAATTTTGAAAATTTTTTTCGCCAATATTTTACTTCCCTCGCATACCGAAGGGAAGTATTTTATTCGAGAAAAAATCACCCTCCGAGATTTTTACGGATTCTGACGTTTCAGAACACGTAGATTACGAAAATATAGGTTTTTCAATTCCGTGTCTGTCTGTCTGTCCGTCCGTCCGTCCGTCCGTCCGTCCGTCCGTCCGTCCGTCCGTCCGTCCGTCCGTCCGTCCGTCGGTCCGTCCGTCCGTCCGTCGGTCGGTCGGTCCGTCCGTCCGTCCGTCCGTCCGTCCGTCCGTCCGTCCGCCCGCCCGCCCGCCAGCACTAGCACTACTATAGAATAGAAGGAAACTTTACTTTTTGCTCAAATTTAAAATTTCTACGTTTGACATTTTAAACCTATTTCAGAAGAAGAAATTTTGAAAATTATTTTACCAACATCTTTTGAAAAATAAAAAAAAAATGAAATTTTTTAACCACGACTATACTTCCACTCCAATACGTGAATGTTGGATTGAAAATGTGACAGATGGCAATAATATCTGGCATATGCACCTATTATACTTTTGTTGGAAAAAGTACAGGGTGGTCATCCCAAGAAATAATTCAGTCATGGTGGACATTTGTAAAGGTATTTGCGCAAGCCTGCCATATGTGACGCCTGCTATTTAGTATTGAACTTTTGCTGTTGGATGAGCAACTGTATATTCTTTTGACCAAAACTTATCAAGTTTTCTTTGTAATAATAGCAATAACTATATTCCGATTATTATTCTCAATGTCATTTCGTAATTATTAATTTTTTAGAGTGACTGCCATGCACAAATAACGAGGGAAGTTCTGTGTAAATACCTTTACCGATTTATTTTTTCCTTAAATAGGTTAAGCGTGTCATGAAACGTAGAAATTTTAAATTTGAGCAAAAAAAATTTTTTTCATCTTGGTAAAAAATTTTTCAAAAATGGTGAAAAAAGTTTCCAAATTTTTTTTTCTGAAATAGGTTAAGCGTGTCATGAAACGTGGACATTTAAAATTTGAGCAAAAAAATATTTTTTTCATTATTTATTCTCTTTAGACGGTCCACCCTGTATATTTTCCAGTGAAATTTCTACCATTTCTTCGCTGACAGTAGCGTCAACTACCTACCAAATTTGACTGCTCATCGTCAAGTAGTTTTTTAGTAAATGCACCAACAGACAGACAGACAGACAGACAGACAGACTGACGGAATTGAAAAACCTATGTTTTCGTAATCACCGTGATCTGAAACGTCAGAATCCGAAAAAATCTCGGAGGGTGATTTTTTCTCGAATGCAATACTTCCCTTCGGTATGCGAGGGAAGTAAAAGACGAAGTGTGCAAAACGTTAAGAGAAGGTGAGATATACATTTATCTTACGTTTTATTGTACACTCGGCTTATTTCTTATAATATTCAATATGACTTAATGTATATATAACTATGTTATACTGTACTAGGTATTATAATATATAACTTTTAAATCCCATAAAAATTGTATTTTTGACACTTGACACTTGAATTTGTAGAGTAAGAAGTTAATTTAAAAAAAAAATACAAATGCCATAACTTATTTTTCAATAGCACAATAGAAATAAAATGTTCGCATAAATTTGTCATTTGGTGTTGATAAACAAAAATACCAATCAATCTATTTTAATAATTTTTCTACATGGTAATTATATAGTCATTTTTTATCTTTTTGGCTTTTATAACCACATTTATTCCCTTCGAAATAGAATCCAATCACTGGATTCTATTTCAAAAGAAATGCATGTGGTTAGAGACTCCAAAAAGAACATAAATACCCTCTGCTGTGAATACACCTTAAAAGTGGTGGAGGGGGTGGTACCTATATGTTTTGCATAGTATGTCCCAACAACGTTTTCAGGACGTCGTCTCTAGACCTACATTCGTCCCACATAAGTCCTGGGTGGGACGAGTACGTCCTCGGGACGTTTTCACGTCCTGTGAGTACGTTCTTGGGACGTTTTTGGGACGTCCATGTGCTATTAGGGTATCTTTAATGAGCTATGTGTCTTTATCACCATTAGTTCGGTTAGTTCTCACAAAGAAAGCTACTACTTTCTATTAGTAATTGACTGTACTATCATTATATATTGCTATATCATCAGATATAACTTGTGCTTTTATAGAAGTTTAAAAGATAGTTTAAGAAATATTAAAAAAAAATAAATATTTAAAAAATTATATTCATGAACACTACTAAAAACCATACGTGAAAAACTCGCACATTCTAAAAAAATACATATATATGTTCTTCTACGACTTGCTGCACTCAACAATTGGCAATTTAATTTCCGCCTTTATTATATTTTTTTGGAGTTACATTTACGCATCAACATGATCTTCCAGCCCCTACTGACGTAATAAATTTGCACAAGAACATCGATGTCCACGGTAAAACGCCTAGAGGATTATTGACTAACAAGTAACACAAGTGTTCAGTTTATATGATGCTATTTACCTGGTTATTAGGAACGATTTACCTCATGTCAGACTTTCGCTTTTACTTATAACATATGCTACACAACATTATTAGAAAACAAACTAGACATTTGGCTTAATGAAAATTGAGTCAGAATCACTGTTTACTTAGAATGTTTTTCTCAGTGTAGTATATAAACAAACGTCATTGTGTGTTGAAATACATGTTATTTTGCAAAGTCGTACCATGTGATAACAAAAACTAATTAGTGTTTTGTGCCAAGATACAGGGACAGTACTACTTTTACAGCAGGTAAATTTCCAGAAGTAGATTTTACAAATCCCGTATTAGGCATTATTTATTTAATCACATGTAAAACACAAATAAAGGGAAGAAGATGTTGTGTCTATCACTATTCAAACGCGATTTAAGCCACTAATAAAACTGATGACGTCGTCGCCAGTCATAGCGTGTTTTACATACTCATTCAATTATTAAAACTTTGTGTTACACATGTGTTGAAATTTCAGCTTGATGGACGATAGAATGCTATTTAAATATCAAGAAGTGCTCTAATATAACGTACTTCATTTAGATAATATCAAAAGAGCAAATTTGCACATAGTGAAAACACACCTAATTGCACACTTTCCTGAATATACTAATTAGGTATATATAAAACTGTGAATACTGTAATAATGTGAACAGCTATTTAAAGATTAAAGGTATAATATCTTACTACTTACGAAAGAGATTATAAGAATCTCCTTTGAATACTCTCAATGGAGTCTCTATTTTTTCAATATCTTGGATAGTAAACTCATATTTCAATTTACATTTTATGAATGCGTTAAATAGGTAGCATAATACTTGAGTGTGAATAAATGAAATATCTAATAACAATATAATACGAGAGCCATCGACCATCAATTTTTTTACAACAGTTTATATTAAAATGGAAAAAGTCCATAATTGCGTTGGAAACTTTTTGGGTTGCTAATGGGTTGAACAAAATTTTAGGATCGTATTTGAAATTTTAAAGTTGAAGATTTAGTAAATATTTATTTTAATTGTTAATACATTTCAAATGCCAAAAAAATGCAAACAACTAATATTTGAAACTTAATTTTCTTATTAAATTTCAATTTATGGGTTTTAAAGGGTTGTTAAGGGTAGTTTTAACCCCAAGAGTGGGTTAACATAATGTTTTATTATTTAAAAATCATATGTACCGAGATAAAGGTGTTATTCAATAATCTATTGTAAGGAATATGCCCCCCCCCCCCCGCTTTTCGAAATTTCGACCGAGAGAAATATTGTATCAAAATAAATATTCTATATTAAATAATAGCAGTGTTGAAAACAGACATTTCATATTGGGAGGACGAGAACGCCACATTAAGATCTCGCACCACCTGTAAAACTTGCTAGAGCAGCTCCTGTTTCTAGCCGTCAAAATCGAACCTAATGCTATGGGCATATATATATTAACTATAGGTATATGGCTACAGGGTGTTCTCCATGATGATTTAAATATTTACATTTTTAAACTAATAACTAAATTATTGCAAAAGGTATATTTTACTTAAAACGATTCAGCAATTAATCACATGCACGCTGACACCTCATAGTGACTACAATTTTCGGCGTTTTTTGTAATATTCAGGTAGAAAAAAGTATTCACTATGAATACTTGTGTGTATATAGATATAATTGATTGTTGAAGCATTGTAAGCAAATATATAAATGGTGTTCCTTTTGAACAAATTGAGATACCTATGAAAGTTTTATTATACCTAGATGTTCAAAATTTAGTGGAGACCACTCTCTAGAATTCAGTTATCTTGAGAGGCCTAAGTATAGTAGGTACATGGTTGACTAAATATCCAAAATGACTAAGGTCAAATTTAAGAAAATAAGAAAGAGAAAGTGGAATAATGTGGCAACGCCGCGATGTATATCCAAAAATTATATATGCTTGGAGAGTCAAGAGTCAAATATACTGTAACTATATAACAAAATGTTGAATGTTACATTTAAGGAAACATGCAAGTACCTATAGGTATTGGCTTTCCACTACTATGTAAAACACCCTGTACATTTAAAAATAATTTTAAAATCAACCACTATTGATCTATAATTTTATCTAAGATATTTTGTCAAATTTCAAACGGTTGAGGAAATATATTGGACGTCCGCTCATTAGTAACTCAACCCCGAATTATAAATTCCAGCAATCAATATGCTGCCCTCTATTGTCATCACTGTTTTATATTCATTTAGGTTGTTTTTGCTTGGTTTAATTAATAACAGTTCTCTCTTTATCAGTCTGGCCAGCCGCTCATAGTCTCTTCTTCTGCATATAGATGTCAGGACAGATGCATAAATTATTAATTTTTTATTTAAATTAAATGCGTTTTATTTTCTCAACTAGTATCCTCAAAGTCACTGCATGTAATTCATTATCCTGTATTCAGAAAAATTTAAGACAAATGTTTCTTTTAATTTACGTGAGTATAAGCATCATCTAGTGGTGGATAGCCGAAGTTCCCAATATGAAAAATTATTACCTACCTTCACCGACGGAGGCCGTAATTAAGTTCAAGTCTGCGCAACCGCAAATGTCAAAGTTTTAACGACTTTTTAAAAGTTTTGTAGTTGTTTACAATGACTAGAGAATAGGTGGTTAAGACCAGTTAAGACGTGTAATCCTTAGCGTTTTTTTTTAGTGACTGAAATAAACAATTTGTTTTTGCGACATGAGTGCGTACAATTTCAATCCAGATGTGTGCCTTCAAATTTTCCACGGCATAGCGGAAGAGATACCCTCAGGCGTTAGGTATGGAAATGTCATTGCCCTGTTCTTTGTTGAAATTCTTTATAACGGCTCTTTCCCGTTTTCATTTTAACACCTACGTTTTACTTTATTTTGTTGATTAACTATAAATGACAAGAGACTACTTAGTTTCATTTTCTGGAAACTGAAAATTGTGATTCGGCTGGAACTGTTGCTTTTATGTTTAATTTAATCATATTGCACCAGTCCCGGCCTGATTTCTTTTTTTAAAATCATCAGTGAACTTTGCATGAGGTAAGGAAAAAAAACGAAACATTATGTGTTCTTAGATCTCTCCACCTAATATCTATTACTCATATCAAGTAATTGTAAGTATCTAATGATTTAGTGTTTAATTTTCATATTTTTAATTAAATGAGTCATAATTTACACGACTTTAGGTCTTTAATAGAACACCTTTTTTGGCCAAAAAAAATACAATAGGTAATTGAAGGACACATTAATATTGCTACTAGGTATTATGTACACACGTCTTCCCTTATAATGCCTCACATATATATATTTCAATATATTCTATGCAGAAAAATAATTACATTCCTACTCTCGTATACACCTATGTACTGTTATACTAGTATGTCAACCAATTCAGGATGCTTGATGGTCTTTATGTCAATCCAACCCATTGTCTACCTACCAGCACAATTTCAGGTCTAGTTGAGAGAATAACTCGCAGGCAACATTTCATTTTAGTAGGTACTTAGTGATTATAACAATTATAAAAATGAAATTGAATTTTAAACCCCGTAGAAAAATTACCTAGGTGCAAATCAGGCACACAGAATGGCAATTCTACTATCTTGTAGTTTCTAGTTTTCGTTAATAAATAAAACCACTGATTGGCAAAAATACAGTATTTTTTCTTATTATTTTGTTATTAAACCTGTAACGAATCAATCGTTTTTGAAATTGGCCGTCACACATCATTTCTAAGGAGAAATTCGTTGGGGCGAGTGGAATATATATACCTACTCACTTTCTACACACACGTGAAAACGATTCGTGTTACTCGCTTGGCTGCAAATGTCAACTTTTAGTTCCCAGACGACAGATGGGAAAGTTCATATTCAGTTACAGTCATAGGGTAGAGCGTAGATCTCTCTTGACTATACTCATATTTCGATGTGCAAAATAAGTACTTAGAACAGCAACCTCCAGGACAATACATACAGGGATCATGCCCCACTTTCTAATCCTTCAGAAGAGATGTAAAACAGTCGGTCATTTGTAGCTTGTATCCTGGCACTAATAATTAAGTAACTATATTGTTTTTATACTCTTCGCAAATACAAAACGAAGAGTATATTGCATTCGATCGGCACATTTCTAAAACTGGTAATATTGCTCGTAGAGAAAAATTTTGATATCACTGTGTTTCTGATGGAATTCTGAACAAGTTTCAAAATGTCTGCCCGTCACGTTTCTTGTAAGCACGATAACTTAAGAACGAAAAGTCCGATTGTATTGAAATTTGGGCACTAAGTTAGCTAGAGGAAGAACCCTATTGTTTTTGAACAATATCGATTAATAAATAAAATAGTTATTTAAATTTAAAAGAAATGTTTTTGTATATTTTGTAATTAAACAAAAAATGTCTAAAACTAATATTATTTACAAAAAAAGCTGCGACGAGTATCCTATAGAATATGCAACAATTATATAAACAGTGCAGTAAATCGGCGAAGATTATAATGGTTAGCTTGTTTATTTATGTTTTATATGTATATTTTGTAAATAATTTATCAAATGCTAAGGTGTAAATCTCTTACTTTATTTACTAGACAAGTATTCTTTATTTATTTAAGTTTAAATTAAATACTAAATTTGATTCAGTTATTGACCTTATATGGAATGTGAAATAAAGTTTATTTGTTACTTTTATTTGCTAATCAAAATCATACTATTATTGTTTACACAATCGGAATAGGTAAAACCAGATTGTTTTCATTGCTACTTACTAAAAAAAAACAATTTTGAATATTGAATAGTGCAATTTTTTTCCTTCTTCAATTCTTTGGGACTTCGTGCCACATGTATGTTTTCTTTTTAAGCGGTAGTAGCTTTAGTTTTTTCGATGATCATGTAAGTCACTTTTGACACTGCTAGGTGAAAGAAAGGAACACCTTCTGGAATATATTCAATTGGATTCTAGTATGATGGACAGAAAACGACTCAGGGATTTTGTATCTAAGCATTTTAATCACAGGCATTTTTAATAATATATTAGAGAAAGCTGATGACTAATTGACCCCTATCAAAAAAATAGGGATGTAGTTCGAGGTATGTGAATGATGTGAATGACTCTGTGTGGTTCTCATAGAAGAATATTACGAACAACACTTTTGATGAGGTGCAGAATCAGTACTTATGGTTAGTTGCAATCTAAGCAAAACACTAAGGTTTTTTATTCACAGGCATTTTTAATAATAGAGAGTTATTGCAAAATGAAAAGGGGCTGACTTTATTAAAAGAAACTTTAAATAAAGTGTCCTGTATTCCAATTTATCATCCATTTTTAAAGTGAGTTATTGCAACGGTGTCCTCCTCATACCTTATGTTGATACTTTATTTTGACAATTTTTCCTAACCTAAAAAATCCAAATTGGGCATTGCCGGTATTATTATCATTTGTTCGAGTTTAAAATGAATATGAGAAGTAGCTATCCTAGCTGGTGTTAATGATGAAGAAATTGAAATGTTACTTCTACATAACATAATTGATATTTATATTGGTAATGAACAAATTAAATCTGTAGACCCCGTGAACTTTGATTTAAATAATGACTGACGATGAAATAGAAGTTAATTTTACGTTTTCAAAGATGGGACATAATACGATTGCGAAATTACGTCTTCCTCATATTTGAATCTCACACGTTTTTTATCTTTTTCTTGTGCCATTATCGCCAACAAAAATAAATTAGAGCATTAACAAGTCCGATCTTTTGTCACGCCAACTTTTGCTTAACTGGGAAGTTGCCAATCTTTCTTCGTCTTATCTCATACTCGAAGTTTCTGATGTTGTCCACAAGGACTCCAAGGTAAAGCCATCTTAATTACCACTTCACAACTTTTCCAACTTTACATTTGTCTGGGCATCCTCGTTGCTATAATACTGTGCATAATTTATTATAAAACTAATATTCTGGAAAAATGAAGTGCTTGTGAGTTAACCTGTCCAGATTGTGATTCCATTTATATAGATCAAGCTGGACGTATGTTTAAAATTAGATTTGGTGCATACCTACTTATGTCCTTTTAGATTTTTCATGGTCGATTCCAGGTTTTCAAATAATTTTTTTAAATCTGGTCACTGTTTCAAATTTAGAAATTTTAAATATAACACATAATATACAGTTTAAAATTAAGTTTACATAAAAATTATATAATACATAATAAAAATTTCCTTCGTACCAAAAATTATTAATAACATTAACTATTACTCCTATTAACGCACACAATAAAAGTTATAATTTCAAGAAAGCCAATTACCTTGCATTATATAATTCACTACTCAATACTGATTGGTACTTTCTAAATAACTTTGCTGATGTTAATTTAGCTTGTGAACATTTATATCAAAAGCTTTATTCAATATTTGATATGCACATTCCCAAGAACAAGAGACGCAAATATCCTGTATGGCATACATCTGATATATTAAAAAATATACAAGTGAAAAACAACTGTTGCAAAATTTACAATAAATTTCATAGAGATAGTGATTCCGACGATTTTAAGCTCATTAGAGCAATGGTCAAAACTCAAATTTCAGAAGCATATAAATTGTATATATCTAAAGTAGTAGTTAACGTAACAGCCAGTCCCAAACAATTTTGGTCCTATATACATAATAAGAAAGGTCAAACAAAGATACCGAGGAAAATGCATGTCGGCATAAATTACGACTTACAACACACTTCAAAATATTATTGGTGGATTTATGAAGTTATTTTAATAGTGTGTACTTAAAACCCTCAATCGAATTATTACCTCCAAGTAATATATCTAATTATCCGTGCATTAACCTTATATGTTTGTCAGAATCTAATACATCGGAAGCTATTAAAAAGTTAAAAAATAAAAAGACGTCGGATAATGACCAGACTCCTAGCTTCCTGATAAAGGACTGCTCTAATGTGCTCATTACTCCACTGTTAATCATATTCAATCTGTCGCTAGAGCCATCAACATTTCCTGAATGCTAGAAACTGGCAAGAGCGTGTCCGATACATAAAAATGGTGATATAAATGATATGCTTAACTACAGAGGTATTTCTATTTTATCCAATTTTGCAAAGGTTTTCGAGTTGTCGGTGTATAATGTAATATATCCTGCTGTAAAATATTTAATTTCTATATCTCAACATGGCTTTATGGAAAAACGATCTACAATATCTAACTTAGCATGTCTAACCCAATTTATTTCCATTATACTAGACAAACGAGGGCAGATAGACGTAGTGTACACTGACCTCCCGAAGGCTTTTGGCCGCATCGACCATAGACTTAATATATAAACTTGGCAACTTTGATTCTAGTAATACACTTGTTCAATTGTTTGAGTCTTACTTACAAAGCCAGTTACAGCATGTTCAGTACAATGGTTTTAAATCAAATACATATGTCACAACCTCTGGCGTACCTCTAGGTTCAAATTTGGGTCCGCTCTTCTTTTCGATATTTATTAATGACTTATGTGATGAACTGAATTGCAACAAACTTCTCTTTGCGGATGATATGAAGTTATTTTTACAAGAACAGATAAATGTCATTGAGAATTGATGCCTAGTGAATAAATTATCAATGAACGTATCTAAATGTAAAATTATGACTTATTCACGAAAGGTAAATCTGGTTGAATATTCATATAGTTCATATCTCTTTAACACTTTGTGATAAAATTAAAAATTTGGGTATACTGTTCGACTCCGGGTTGGAGTCAGGGCCGGTTTTAAGCAATTTTTATGGGAGGGTGTGAAATTGTTATAATGCCGAATGACTTCTTCTCATCTGGTCTTCTGTTTTATTTATATATGAAGGTCATGTAATTTTTGGGATACAAAAAATTGTAAATCTGATTGAAGAAAAAACCTTTATTTTAAAGTAAAATGCAAAATATAAAAGATACAAAATGGTTATTCCTTATGTTTGTTGGGTATTTTACCACTGTGAAAATATGTAAAAATATTGATGAAAAAACCTCTGTGCCAAAAGGATCAGACAGGGAGTGGATTGTTCTTAATATTTTTAGTACAAAATGTCTCACACCAGTCACACCTAAAAATATATAAACTGAAAGAAAATTGTTAAATGATAATGAAGTAAATTAAATCGAAGGCTGTTAACGTTTAGGAAACTATTTCTTTTTCCGTTATCAAAACTTTCACTTGTGTGACATTTTGTGCTAGAATGATTAAAAACCAGCCTCTCTCTATCTGATTCTTTTAGCGCAGAGGTTTTTTTCATCAAAATTTTTACTTGTTTTTATGGTGGCAACACACCCAACAAACATAATAAATGAATATTGCCACAAAATAATTATAAATAAAACGGATATATTATTATACAACTTAATTTTTTTAAGCAACTTTAACTCTTCTTTCTTTTAAAGCGGCCCATTTTGCAACTAAAATGTTGAAAGGTATTTGTTCCAGAATATCCCTCTCTAATGATAAGATTAATAATGAGTCTAAACGTGAATTGGTCATTGTTGTTCTAACAAATTTTTTTATGAGTTTTAGTTTGCTGAAACTCCTTCCATTTGAAGGCACACTTACCGGCACCGTTTGAATTAAAGTACATAATTGGTAGAATGATCTTTAGTTCATAAGCCTTTTCCACAATTTTATATAGAGATGTAAGTTCTCGACATTGGTCGCTAAATATTTCTAATTCAGCCTGAATGCCCTCTAAGTCTACATGGTTATCTGGAAGTAACTTTACTGCTGTCTCTACAAGTTCTAAACTGCAATTGTGAATTGTGTCGACTTATTTCCGCGGAAACTCGCGGTGTTGTACTTTTGATTAATCGAAGTGTCCTATTCTCCTGTTCATTATATTATTACATTTCCAGCAATTATGACAGGGTACTATAGATGCACATATACTCGTGATCAACGCTAGAGGCTAGAACAAGCAGCTTTGGCCTCGCTGTTGCGAGCTGCTGTGTTTAGAGGATGATTTTAAGTCAGATACAAGATAGGGATTGCTCGACAAGTAATAATTATTTATGACATTGAGTTTCTAGTGTTTTGAGTTTTTCTATGATTTTATGTATATAATTGCCGAACGCTGAAAGTGCCGAATGGTAAACGATTTGCCGAATTGACTTCAAACTTGGGGGGGGGGGTGCGACACCCCCATACCCCCCTGGTTGAAGTTCACAGGACACTTTAACTCGATTACTAAGTCTGCTTTAAAAACATGGTTTTATTATAAGAAATTCAAAAAATTTTACTAATACAGAAGCACTAAAAACATATTTTTTGTGTTTTGTTCATTCGAAATTGAAGTATGGTTCAGCAATATAGAATCCTATCTATGAGAAATATCCACAATCAATAGAATCTGTTCAATGGAAATTTCTTAAATATTTATCTTTTTAAAATATACCACCAATACCCCGAACAGGAATATCCAAATTACTTATTGTTAACACGGTTTTAACTTGGATTCATTAGAAAACAGAGGAATTATCTCAAATTTAATGTTTATTTACAAGCTGATCAATAATGCTCCCCAGAACTCCTATCTCAAATTAATTTCAGGATTCCACATGTAGGCTCACGTCAAACCTTCACTTTTGCACTACCATCTAAAAGAACAAATACCCTTGCTAAATCACCCATTTATTCCATGATGGAAATATATAACACTATTGGTGACGTTTAGTGATGTTTAGTCTTTCTTTAAATAATTACTCCAAGGCCATAAAATTATGTGTTCGAAATAGGTTGTAACCTACATTTAAGGTGGCCATTCCCTAGAAAGAGACATCCGATAGGGAAATATTAATTAATTTTTCGCCATAACTTTTTTTCTTAGTACGTATATTAAAAAAAAACTATAAGAGTACCTAAGTAGAACCATAACAAGACTACTACTATGAATTCTCACTCAATAATTTCAGTGGTCTGCAAAAGGCAGTTGGATGCCTGGTCCACCGAGTGCGCAAGTAGTGCAGAAGATCTCACTATGGCGGACATTTTAAGGAAAATCCTGAAGTAGAAGCCTCTGTGATCCCTTTTTGAGGTCTGGACTCTGATGGAGACATGACCAACATCACCAGAAGCATCGAAAAACCTAGGACGAGCTTCAACAGAGTGCATTCCTTGGTGTAAAGCCATGGGATCGGAATGAGTCGATTGTTATAGATGGGACACTTTTTGTGCATCATAATTCATACTTCAAATATTTCATAGTTCTAGTTATGTGCGCTTTTTTATTTTTTTTTATTTTTGTAAATGTACCACATTAAATAGCAGCAACCCCTTGTAGATATTTTCTTGGTATTGTAAATGATATGCTGTATGTATTACTTTTTTTTTACATGTCCGTTTTGAGTTTCTTCCTATTATTTAAATCTTTTTATTTTTCAGTGCAAGAGACTTGAAGATAATATTTCCAGAATGGAAATGCACACAGGATCTCTTAAACTATCTAAGGAATACTATAACTTTCCTAATGATAAAAGGAATTAATAATTTATGGATTAATTATCGAATTGCAGAAAAATTAAAATATTTAGAAGAGTTGGAAGGAAAATCTTCAAAAAGTGATGCATGGTAATTTAACAGATTTGCACAATTTACAAATTTACTATCCATTCAGAATATTTGTAGGAATATTGTGGCCCTTAATTAACAGTATATAAATGATTCTAAAGAATAAAATATTTCCATAAACTTATGTAATGTACATTTCTGATTTTAAATTTCAATATTTTAAATTAAACTTTCTGGAATAATAATAATAATCTTTATTGATTAATAATCTAAGGGCATTTGACCGAGATCTTCCAGCCTGTTACATAAATAATATAATTAATTTTACATTTTAAGCAATTATTTAAAAAAAATACATGTAGGTATATAACTTAATTTGCAATTATAATATTTGTCAAAATGTTTCAATTTTTACCCAGATGGTGGATGCTTATACCTATTTCTTGCTCGTGGGTCTTTACTGATACAAAAAGATGCAGTCAACTCCTTGTTTTCTGGTCTATTGTAAAATTTCTGCGAAAGATATACCATTTCTGTCTTCAGTGGGTTCTATATTTGAGGTTTGATATAGTAAGTTAGTTGGTAGGTTGTCAATTGGGTTATTGGGATGCCAGATTTTGGTAATGGAATGTACACAGAGAAAAATGTGTGTGATATTTTACCACAATAGGGTATTTTCATTAATCTGAGATGAAAGTGGAAATGCTTATATTTGAAAAATGCATATTTTTTAAATATTTTTGGCACAGAAAAAAATATGTTATATAAAACTATAAAATTATAATTTTAATTAGAAGTTTCAATTTTTCATAATGACGTCACTAAGCGAAAACTAGGTAAATCACCAAAAAACTATTGGCAACACTGACACCACACTGTTAATCTGGTGACAGTGGTGTGACTCATTAATTTTCAATATTTTGTTTGTTTAGCTATTTGCTATTTTTTTTTATTTTTACTTATAATGGTTTTTTAACCACACTAACAATTAGGTATTTAAAAAACCAAACTAAACGTCGTTTGTAATAAAATTTTATATTAATTCACAGGTGGATATTAGGTGTTACACAAAACTGAACATCTGTTTATGAAACAAACAAAAAATAAGGTTATAGTTACATGAAATGTCAAATTGTCAAATCACAAATCACCAACTTGAAACTCCCTAGAAATAAGTACATTTGGCGCTCTATTTGAATTATCGCTTAATGACGTCATGAAAGTTTAACTAATTTTTAAATAAAAAAGTAAAAAAGAAAGAAAAAACACGTATTCCTTATTTTTATTTCTAGTTTTCAATTTTCAAATTAAAAAAATATGGGAAAATACCCCATTGTAGAAAATTGTACTCCAAATTGGTCTTAAAATGGTGACAGGAACAATTTGTGCAAATAAATAATACATTTTTGGGGCAATAATTTTGTACAGTTTATGCATTAACATTGTTTGAAATTTTTGTACAAACTTAAAAATCACATAAATTGAATTATTTACAAATTTGAATTATGGTTGCATAAAAATACATAATTTTATTCCACTTGTGGAAGTTAGTTTCTACAATTTGTGTGAAATTTTTAAATATATTCTGAAGGTTTCCTAAACAAACATTCACATCTAAACCTCTTCATTTGTAAAACATATTTACAAAAAATTGTGCTCTTAAGTGACACAATGTTTATAGTTTCTTAAGAGAATGTGTTTTTAGTTTTCCACAATTTCTAAATGAGGAATCCACAAATTGTATGTTTATTTTGTCAACTTTGTAATTCATTTTGCACAATATTACTTCCACATCCACGTAGTGGATTGGAAGTATAGTAATCGAAAAAAAAATTTCAAAAATTTTTATTCCTGAAATAGGTTTAGAATGTCATGAAACGTCGAGATTTTAAATTTGAGCGAAAAAAAATTTTCTGTCGGTCTGTCTGTCTGTAACTTTTTTTGTCCGCACGCTTTCTCCGGAACGGTTTCAGATATTGACCTGAAATTTTGTACACGTATATATTATAACGAGATCTGGAACTGGATTGTTTTTTGAGGAAATCCGGTGAAGGGTTGGGGGTTAAATAGGGGTAAATAGGGGGAAATAAGTAAAGCAAGCTTGTAAGAGTACAGAAACTTGAAATTCGGTGTATGTACTAGAAGTTAAGGCCTCAGATTTTTTTATAATATTTTTCAACCCCCCACCACCCCTACCCCATTAAAGGGGTTGATAAAATAAAGTTGAGATATTCATTTGAAATTTCGTACACATATGTATTATAACGATGTCTAGAATTAGATTATATTTTGGGATGATTCCGTTGAAGGGTTGGGGGTTAATTTGGGGTAAATAGAGGAATATAAGTAAAACAAGTTGGTAAGAGTACAGAAACTTGAAATTCGGTGTATGTACTAGAAGCCAAAGCGTCAGATTTTTTAATAATATTTTTCAACCCCCACCACCCCTACTCCAATTTGAAAAGGGTTGATAAAATAAAATTGAGATATTCATTTGAAATTTTCTACACATATATGTATTATAACGACATCTGGAACTAGATTATATTTTGAGATAATTCCGTTGAAGGGTTGGGGGTTAAATAGGGGTAAATAGAGGAAAATAAATAAAGCAAGCTGGTAAGACTACAGAAACTTGAAATTCGGTGTATGTACTAGAAGCCAAGGTCTCAGATTATTTATAATATTTTTCAACCCCCACCACCCCTACTTCATTATTAAAAGGGTTGATAAAATAAAATCGAGATATTCATTTGAAATTTGGTACACGTATGAATTATAACGACATCTGGAACTAGATTATACTTTGAGATGATTCCGTTGAAGGGTTGGGGGTTATTTAGGGGTTAATAGGGGGAAATAAGTAAAGCAAGCTGGTATGAGTACAGAAACTTGAAATTCGGTGTATGTACAAGAAGTTAAGGCCTCAGATTTTTTTATAATATTTGTCAACCCCCCCACCACCCCTACCCCATTAATGGGGTTGACAAAATAAAGTTGAGATATTCATTTGAAATTTCGTACACGTATGTATTATAACGACGTCTGGAATTAGTTTATATTTTGAGATGATTCCGTTGAAGGGTTGGGGGTTAATTTGGGGTAAATAGAGGAATATAAGTAAAACGTTGGTAAGACTACAGAAACTTGAAATTCGGTGTATGTACTAGAAGCCACAGTGTCAGATTTTCTTATAATATTTTTCAACCCAACCACCCCTACTCCAATATGAAAAGGGTTGATAAAATAAAATTGAGATATTCATTTGAAATTTGGTACACGTATGTATTATAACGACGTCTGAAACTGGATCATAATTTGAGATGATGCCGTTGAAGGGTTGGGGGTTAAATAGGGGCAAATAGGGGAAAATAAGTAAAGCAAGCTGGTAAGACTACAGAAATTTGGGATTCGGTGTATATACTAGAAACCAAGGCCTCAGATTTCTTTCTAATATTTTTTAAACTCTACCACCTCCGCTTCATTATTAATGGGATTGATAACATCAAATTGAGATATTCACATGAAATTTAGTACACGTATGTATTGTAGTGACATCTGATTGAGATGACTCCATTGAGGTGGTAGGTTGTAAATAGTGGAAAATAAGTACGGTAAACTAGAATCTTCATTTTTAATGTATATGGTAGAAACCAACTCCTCAAACTTTTCTATGACATCTACCCCAAATATTATTAAAATTCTATGACCAATAATTTCCACATACTAGAGTGCAAATATAGTCAAGATGTTTCCTTTAAAGTGACTTGGACGAATAATCTGGATGTGGAAGTAGTGATTCCTTAGGCAGCGGTTTATACATTTAATTCAAAGAAGCTGTTCAGTAATGTATGAACTGGGATTAATTTTGCACAATTTATTACTCTATAATCTCCAAATTATGTATATATTTTTTGGTTCACCGTGCACTCATTTTACACACTATATGTATCCACTTCATTTTAATTGTATTATTCTGTAACACAGATTGTGAAATATTATTTCCAAAATTGGAGGTATTCCTAAAGGATTTCAATAAATAAAATTAAAGAATAAATATTTTATTTTAACAGAACAACAATGCATAATAGAGCATGCATTTATATATTATCATATTGTAAATGAAAACATTTCTATTTTTTTTTAATACAAATAAATTTTATATGCATAAAGTTCTAGTTGAAAAGCAGTACGTGACTTACATTTATGCTTAAAATAAATCCATTTAATAATTCTAATTTGGAAGGCTTCCAGTGCTTCTTCTTTTTAGCTTCTATTAATGCAGTTTGTAGTAATAAAGCTTATGTCGTAGTCACATCATATTCTTAAAAAAAGTAACATTTATCAGTTCATCACCAAAATCAAATGTATATTGCTTACCAGAAGTGTTATCTTCGTTTTGAAACAGTTCTTTTACAAGTTTGCCTTTTGGGTTTAGTTGTTTAGGAACAGCTTTCTGTCGCTTCGCATAAGAAAACGAAATTACTGTCAAACTGTAAACGAAATTAAGTATTAGAAGATAGGTATCATGCGTTCTTCGCATATATACAAGACGCCATTTTAATATTTATATGTCAACGAAGTTAATTTAAGAGAACATATATGCAAATCTGTAACTCTGTGTGAAGTATTTACCTCTGTGAATGCTGGAATTAGATCTAGGAAACCCCACTCGGTTAAAAAGTTTTCAACAAATTCCATCACAAATGTACTTGTATAATTTGGAAGTGCACGTCTTCACTTAACAAAATATCACCTGGATCTGATGTGTAATTGCCTACGCGTATATGCGTAGCATGGCCGGCGCAGTCAGTACAATTTTTAACCAATAAACTTCACGTGAAACAAATGAAACAATTACACAAAATTTTAAAACAATATCACCAAACTGATTGTGAATAGTATGTCATTAAATTGTACAGTTTGTGCGGGCGGCATAGATTACTATTATTGTTCAGCGGAAATAAATATATTGGGACTCCTACTTTTAAAAGTTTGTCAACAACCGTTTATAAAATAAAATCAGACTTTTATGTTACACAAGTTATGCAAATTCTTTAAACAATTACTTAAAACTAATTATAAATAGAATGGCAACAAAATATATAGTCTGAGGATACTATTAACAATTAATTAAGTTAAATTTGCTATGATTTGTTGAGAAAAAATAAATAAATTTAACTCTAAATTTTGCCAATTTGTTGGTCGAAGTTTCCAATATATTCATCGTAACTAAATCTTTATATTGGATAAATAAAACGCACAAGAATTATGCACAATTAAAATGTATAAAACTATATAACGTTGTGCCTTAATATTTTACAATTGTTTAAAAAATGCAACAAGACGTTGTTCCACAACATTGTGCAAAATGTTCCAAAGCGATTTCTCTTTGTGTATGGAACTCGTTTCAGCTACTTTTAGATTATGAGTGAACAAGGCGGCAAGATTAGGGCGAAACAAGGGGTAACGCATTAAGTAAAGAGAGATCTCCCTAATAAACCAATTTGAGCAAAAAATATTCTTCAACAATCTGATAGTATCTATTTATGTACAACTTACACCTATTTTCAGTTAAATAACATCTCTTAAGGAATATTATATGTCCATACTCTATCATGGGTCGACATCAGTATGTTTTACATTTTACTTTTACCCATAATAATGTGGATCCCCACAAGTTTTCAGTTCATCCACATCAGTAGCTTGAAGTCTCTTCGTATCTTTCTGAACTGAATATAAATTTGTCATTTCTGATATCCGGGTAAACAAGTCCTCGGTAAAATATTTACAAAAATAGTCAGTTGGACTTCTGACTTCAGACTCGTCTATTTTCTTTTCATTCCATTTTACCTTAGGGGACAGATATGTTACATTCTTTCACCAGGTAATGTCGCTCTTGGGTGTTAACCCATTTTCTTCCAAATAATGTTTAATCCTGTGCTTAGTGGAAGATCTCTCTTTGGCAGAAGGAACAGGAGCATCCACCACATCTGACTCATCGAGGGATTTTTCTTCGTCTTCGACATTGACTTCTTCCAAAGGTTCTAGGCCGGCTTCCTCTGGTTCGTAATCATTCTCCTCTACGTCAACTATAAAACAATATATTAGACTACATTGTACATGGTATACCATTACCTTATTTACCATCTGGTGGGGCACAGTTGTTGATTTCCCAGTCATCTGTTTCCTCGTCACTGAGGCACTCTACATCGGATAAATTGCCTTGGAGTAACTCAAAGAGCTCCTGGTCGGTGCAATGTTTCCTGTGAGCCACTTTGACTCGTAAATTCTAACAAAACACATAGTTTTGAGATATTTTACAAAAAGGTAGGGTTATGTTTTTCTTACGATTTAGATACGTTGAATCACAGTGTCCTATCCAGAGCACACAAATTCACTAGCCTCGTACGGTCCAAATTCACAAAAAAGCAAAAAATAAAAATCTTGGTCACGAAAATAAACCTTTAAATACACTGTGACAAAATATCAGTTCATTTAACAAAACGGAAGTCTGCCAAATAAAATTATTTTTAGCTGCATTGCAGGTACCTGTAAATTTGCACTACACGAGAAGTTTTCTACCACTTATTTACTCTTTTTATTCTTAGATGGCTTCACACATTTTTATCATGGAAGAATAATATACAGGGTTGGGCAATAGTCCCGGCATGGCTCGATTACAGCCGAACGGGACCTCGTATCAACTTCGGGTTTTCGACACTGTATTCAGCGAAATTTTTAGAACTTCTTGACATGTATTTCAGGACCGTGACGTCATTACGTTTGGAGGTGTGACATAAGTGTCAATTTTTTTAAATGAAACACCCGGTATATTTTTCCATATTTGTATACTTTAAGGAGTCCCGAATTCAACGATGTAACGTTTGTATGGATTCTGTTATGTAATGTGGTCTCAATAAGGGAAAATTAGAAATTACAATCGTAATTAATAGAGAACAGTGGATATCCAAACAGCTGTATCCAAAAAAGACACTCTTTTTTTACCATTTTTTTTTTACAAAGCTAAGATCCACGTAAACAAGTTTTTTTTGTAGTCGTTTAATAAAAACACAGGTCATAGTTAAATTGTTCTCATTATTTTACTAGTTTATCTAAGTAAGTCGTGGTATAAACGTCACTGTGACATTACTTCTGTACTACTAATTTATGATTCTAAAAACGTGTCTTTAAAATGGCTCAACTGAACGACACTGAACGGATAACTTTACTCATGATGATTGGATTCGGAGAGAGGCGTCGATCCCTTCAGGAAGCAAGTGACCTCTTCAACGATACCTTTCCTGAGCGAAACCCGATTTCCAAGTCGACAGCATGTCGAATTTTGCGCAATTTTGAACATACGGGAAATGTCAAGAATTTACCAAAAATTGGCCGCCCAAAAACAGCGACAAACGACGATAGAGCTTTAGATGTACTGTTAGCGATTCAGGAGGAGCCTAAAACGTCAATTCCGAAACTTTCATTAGAAACTGGTAACAGTGAAAGATCCATTCGAAGAATACTCAGGAGAAATAAAATACATCCCTACAAAGTCAGCTTACTTCAGGAACTTGCGGAAGATGACCCTGATCGTCGAATGCAGTTTTGCCAACAAATTATGAATTTCTTAGACGAGACACCACAGTTTGTAGATCGCATTTTGTTTTCCGATGAGGCTACATTTTGTTTAAATGGATTTGTCAATCGTCACAATTGTCGCTATTGCTCTGCTGGGAATCCACATTGGATGGAAGAAATGCACACACAACATCCACAAAAAGTAAATGTCTGGGTGGGTATAATTGGAACACATGTAATAGGGCCGTTTTTTCTAAATGGTAATTTAACTGCTGATACCTATTTAACTTTATTACGCGAAAGAGTTATACCCGCTGTAATTCAGATATTTCCCAACCGCGAAAATCCTCAGGTGATCGCAAATGACGTGTATAGGTGTTTTAAAACCTCATGAGCCGTGCCCTTCATATGCGCAGAGACATAATCCATCCTGTAGACTCAGTTACACTTCTTAAAAATATTATATTTATTGTTTACAATTTATCCCGAGCTCTTGTTTATGTATACAGCAAAGCAGCCTCCAGTGTCTTCGAAAACATACTTATAACTCAGATTAAACTTTGCCTTTTGCGCATTTCGCGGCTCATGAGATTCTGAAACACCTCTACTTCCAGCAAGACGGAGCTCCGCCACACTATGCCAGAATTGTAAGAGATTTTTTGGACACTGTCTTTCCCCGGAGATGGATAGGTAGAAGGGGTCATATCGAATGGCCAGCTAGGTCACCTGACCTAACCCCTCTTGATTTTTTTCTAGGGTCATATGAAGTCTGTGGTGTATCGCACAAGATCTGCCATGGTACAAGAGCTTCAAGAAAGAATTCTAGCGGTTGCTGATAATATTACACCTCAGTCCCTCCAAAATGTTCAGCGGGAATTTGTGGACAGGCTAGCAAATTGTCAGGCAGTGGAAGGATTCCAATTTGAACATTTAATAAAATAAAACTATTCTCTATTAATTACGATTGTAATTTCTAATTTTCCCTTATTGAGACCACATTACATAACAGAATCCATACAAACGTTACATCGTTGAATTTGGGACTCCTTAAAGTATACAAATATGGAAAAATATACTGGGTGTTTCATTTAAAAAAATTGACACTTATGTCACACCTCTGAACGTAATGACGTCACGTCCTGAAATACATGTCAAGAAGTTCTAAAAATTTCGCTGAATACAGTGTCGAAAACCCGAAGTTGATACGAGGCCCGTTCGGCTGTAATAGAGCCGTTCCGGGACTATTGCCCAACCCTGTATGTAGTGTCCTGTAATGCATAGTCCAGGGGCAAATTTAAGTCAGGTTGTTTACAAAAAAAATCGGCAATGCAAAGTCTCATATAGAGGACACAGTGACTGAAAGGGCTTAACCTATCGATATAAAAAAGTGCTATATGTATAGATATAAAAAAAATCTCTTATTCACAATGTCTTGACAGACCCTTTTGACCTATGCATTATTCTACTTGTCCTCCCTTTAGTTTTGGGCCCAACATATCGTCATGTCATATCGTAGCTTCATACCATCTATCGTGATTGCATGTTGGGCGTACGGGTTCACCAATGCTTTTTCCCATTAGCTCCTAGACAACATTAAGTCAGTTTTCGAGGGTGTTTTCTTTGCAACTTCCCTGTACTAATAATCGTTCTTTCTTAACAAATGTCTCCATACCCATATCTTCAAAGCATCAATACACTATTTGTTTGTCATCCTAATGATCCAGAGTTGTAAAACAAAATGGGGGACTAAGACATTATCAAGTCTGATCTTTGTATGTTTCACAATATTTCTGTTACACCAAGTTTTGATCAATTGACTGTGTGAAATATATTTCTTCGTTGACTTTCATATTCTCAATGGCTGGTATTGTTAAGAGCACCCAGATACATTGTCTTGTTTAATGCCTCACACTCGCCCATCCTTATAGTGTTTTGATGATTTTCATTGCTCAATCTATAATCATAATTTGTTTGTTGTTGTTAATACTTAAACCATACTCAGAGCTTATTGCTTGATGATTGTCGAGCAAGTGTATGAACTCATCTCCATTTGCTGCAGTTAATGTGGTATCATCTACAAATCTCAAGATAGAAATCTTAGTTCCGCCTAGAGCTACTTCACCTACCAGTCCTCCGGCATCTCTTATCACGTATTTACTATAAATAGATATTAGATAGGATTGGCTGGACCTCAGCCCTCTCTGATGACATTACCCACTTTACATATATTGGTGTTATTGTTTTCATTTCCATTCATATAGTCTATAGTTTGTCCTTTTTTCATTTCACTTATCCCATTGTATATTATGATAATTTTTAATATAGAAATGTAATATTATCTTACCTTCTCGATAAGTTGTAAATTCAGTACCATGTCCTTTAATAGAGCTTGCTTATTCCAAAGGTATTTCCAGCATTATTCTACAGTCAGTCATGGATGCCTGCAATCTGTAATTGTCATCATTTATTGTTACATAGAGTTATTATAAACCTGGCAAAAATAGAATTTTGCCATGTCTATGGTACTAGAATTTCAATATTTTTCTACTATATGGGAGTAATGTCCCCATTACAATCTGTGTTGGTCTGACCGTAATATATTTATTGCTTTAAAATATAAAGTCATAAGTATGTGTTCTCTAGTAGGAAACAATGTGTACAGTTTACTAGTAGCAAATCATGCACAACACACATATATAGTTTTGAAAAACATGAAGCTGTCTTTTGTTCATAAAATTTAAGCATCGACCATAATATATTCTTCCATAATTGAACATTGACAAGGTTAAAGTTTCTACAAGTCGATCTTTAATGCTTGATAATGGTAGATCATTAAACTGATAGAGATGACAAAGTTTCATGTACATTGCCAAATGTTTGATATATGAAGCTGAATGATGCAATTTAAATCAAATAAGATAACTAAACTTTATGCACCATTACAAATTTCCAGCTTGCAGTCATTCAACTGAAAAGCCTGATTTATTCTTTAATTTTATTTGCTCTAGGCAATGATCCTTATAGTTGTTCGGGTTCAAAATTTAGGTTTGATTTTCATTAAAAACATTCCGACCCAATCATATGAATTCATTTAACTGGATGATGCATAATGTTGTTTTTCATAAATGTACAACTGCAGTAAATTAATGCATTATAGGTAGTTTCCATTTATTGAATAAACCGAATACTAACAATACTTTCATTTCAGGCGACCAGTGACAGGCAAAGCTGATCTAAATCCAATTATAGCTAGGAATTTACTGAATAGGAAAATGGTTCTAAAAGCAAAAATTGAATTAGTAAAAGAAGAATCGGCCATGATAATTCCTTACTTGAAAAATATTTCAGAACAATGTCGTGAACAACTAGAAGAAATGGTTCCTCTAGAGAAAAAAATTATGGATTTATAACTATATTGGAAAAATAAGACAAACGGTAAGAAAACAAATTTGCTTTAATTCTCAATTCTTTGAAACTGATTCACAACCAGCTTTGCAATGTTGGGTCGTAATGCTATAAAGGAGGTACACTCTGGCACAGAATTTCTCTTACCGCAGTCTCTGCCATGATATTACTTGCTCGAGCTACTAGTGTAACGGTGAGGCCCTTCAAATTGTTCTTAAGGTATAAGGTAATATCACCTTAACCAAAGTATTAAGGAACTTATGTCTCGACAGAATAAAAAATTTAAACTTGGTTGGTTGAGACAAAAGAAAGCAGCTAATGATGTAAAAGTTTATATTTAGACATTAAACTTAAAATTTTAGATAAATAACACGCTTTGACTTTGAAATGCAACAAGTTGATAGTAACTTTTTTCTATATGATTACATATTTACCAATGGAATCCACGACTAAACCCACTGACAAAATTTACAATACCCGTAGAGTCACAGGCTACAATAAAAGGGCTAACACATACATAAACTGCAGCAAAAATACTAATATACCTACAATAAAATAAGGTTAAAAGTTATAATAATGGAAAAAATATGAAGTTACACATAATTTTTTTTTTTAATTATTTGGAAGTTTAGCACTTAATAAAGTGTATAATGAAATACTCATCTATTGTGCAATATGGTCTTTCCAAGAGTATAGCTCCCAACTTTTACTTCAGGTGTTTTAGTAATAGATTTTTATATGTATCAGGTAATTTATTGTACACTTTAATTAGGTATTGAAAATGGTACATTTTTTTGTGCGTGTGAAGTTTGCTTTAATGTTTAATAAATCATTTTTACTCCTTGCACCATAGGAATGAATTCTATTGTGATATGCAAACAAAGACATATTTTCTACTACAAATATCACAGTTTTGTATATATGTAGATTTGTAACTTTAAGTAGCTGCAGCCAGCTCGATTTGAAAACTTTTCAGTAACTGACATAATGTACATACCCGGTTCAATCTGTTATTCGTACTAGGCTCCTTTGAAGCATTATGTTTTCAATTTTATAACCTAAGATTGATAAATACACATAAGTAGTAAACCACAATGATGCTAATTTGTTAGTATCTGCCGCAATATTTTACGACAATTATTTTAATGAATACTTTATTCTCAAATGTTAAAGAATGGCTAAAGAATTAGTATTTTTACTGAACAATTAACAATGGGGTCATTTAGTCAAATTTCATATTGCACTTTTTATTACAATTATGCGAAGTAATCATCAGATAGTTATACTGAAAGTTTCTTCATAAACTGATGCGCTCAAATCACTGACATCAAAGGTTCCAAGTCCTATCTTGCTGAATTCCGTGATTGTGGAAGTCAGTGGGAGATGGTAGGGTTTTTTACTATATGTGAATCCGGCTATTTAAAAGCAGATTCATCTAATCTGCCACAGGTGGATTTAATTAAGGTGATGGATATTTTAACACAAATCACCAGTATATAAGTGCCGAAATGAGGGGAGTATTTACACACGAAAAAAAAATAAAAGTTGGAAAAATATTGTTGTTTGTTGGGGTACGTTTCCCTATTCAGCTTTGTTCTTTGCATCTCGTTGTTCCCTAGTAGATCTATCAGCCCTCCATTTTTTCTTCGTCAGGTAGTTGAAATCTTAGTCTAGCTAAAGTTCACAATGACAATTATAACAATGGCAACTTATAACTTTTAGTCTTATTTTATTGTTATATGTGTATGTTAGTCTTTTTTAACCTGTGACATGTTCTACGCCCTATGGGTATTGTAAGTTTATGCATGAACGAATAAAAATACACAGGGTGTAATTAGTTTCATATCATTAAAAAAACTGGTAATAGGGACCGACTAGACAAACAGAAAACCTATATGACCTTTTTCTCTAGGGGCACTTTGAAAAAAACTGACCTTGGTTTACATGTTAAGGTAGGAAAGATTTGAGAACCACTGTTTTTCAGGGCCAATGGATGGTATAGTTCCAAATATTAGAAATAATAAAAAACTGTAATACCCGACTTGTGTTCCCGTCGGTAGAAGTGCTGCACTTTGATGAGATTATTTGTATTGAACTTTTTATACCACTAATTATGAAAATGTAAATAATTCCTTCTCTTTCGGCACAACGCAAGCATAGCATGGCCGCAGGGGTTTAAATAGGATTTGTTCACATGTGTTTTTTTATTTGGAACAAAGCTATTGTAGCTTTTATTGTCGTTTATAAAAATTTATAAAATTTAAAAGTGGTTTATTAATATTTATAACATTGTGTTAAAAGTTTTTCTTACTTTTTATTGGGTATTTTGCCACTGAAAAATATTTAAAAATTTTAATGAAAAAACCTCTGCCCCAAACGGATCAGACAGAGGTTGGTTTTTGAGTACTTGACTGTTTCAAAAAGTCTCACACCTAAAAATATATAAACTAGAACAATGTTATAAACTAAAAACTGAAAATCAAAGCTATAGGTAGTTAACGTTTCGGAAGAGAATCTACTTCCGTTCTCAAAACTTTTTTGGCCGTCAACCATGACAGTTCTTTGTTTATGTATTTCCATAGTCACGTGAGACATTAAATTATATTTATCTTATTTTTACTTACTTCGTCTCTAAGGATGGGCAACCAACTAGTACAAAAATCGCGGATTCTTTAAGTTTTCTTTTAGTTCCGTTGCTCTCTTTTTCCAAAATCTTCGCCCAGTCCCATTTAATTCTATGATTATTATCCCACATTACGTAGGTGAATCATCTAGACCTTTCAACGTAAGGCTTGGTGAACATAGAAATTACGCTAGAAGGGGAGAGTTTGAAAAATCCAAAATTTGTGAACACGCGTGGGATAATAATCATAGAATTAAATGGGACTCGGCGAAGATTTTGGAAAAAGAGAGCAACGGAACTAAAAGAAAACTTAAAGAATCCGCGATTATTTTATTAAACGAGGATAGATGCGTTTCTAATTATTCAATAGATTTTTGTACTAGTTGGTTGCCCATCCTTAGAGACGAAGTAAGTAAAAATAAGATAAATATAATTTAATGTCTCACGTGACTATGGAAATACATAACAAAGAACTGTCATGGTTGACGGCCAAAAAAGTTTTGAGAACGGAAGTAGATTCTCTTCCGAAACGTTAACTACCTATAGCTTTGATTTTCAGTTTTTAGTTTATAACATTGTTCTAGTTTATATATTTTAGTTTAGTCAAGTACTCAAGAACCAACCTCTGTCTGATCCGTTTGGCGCAGAGGTTTTTTCATTAAAATTTTTAAATATTTTTCAGTGGCAAAATACCCAATAAAAAGTAAGAAAATCTGAATATGCCACAAATAAACAATTACAGACAATATTGTGTTAAAAGCTTAAAAAATTAGTAATTGTTTTATGAAATTGGAAAACGAACAGTTAGACGTCCGAGATACGATATCAGAAAATAGTTGTGTATTTTAAGTTAGGAAAAAATCTGATTTTTTTAACAAATTGAGCGCATAATTTTTCCCAATCAGGTATCAAAAACTAAAAATCAAGTCTTTGGTCTCTATGAAAATCAATGTAAACAATAATAAACAGATAAACACAAGACAGGGAATACTAATAATAATAATCATACCTTTAATGCCCAATAGGTAAACCCAATAACTGAACAATTCTTTTGAATTTTTTACAAAAATTGTTCGAAATGACCTCCATCTCCACGTATACACATTTCGGTACGTCGAACTAATAACATACTTACTCCCTTCAACACATTTGGTAAATTAGGATCATTTTTTATGGTTTCTATGCACATTAAAATACGTCGTTGCAATTTTTCGAAAGCTCTTCCGTACCAGCTGCATTTCCACCACTTGTACCAAGTCCATATCCGTGAGCTCTGGATAAGTGTAATCTCTCATAATGTCCAAAATCTGCGTTTTAAAACACCACACTAAACTGTGAATTAACGTTATCAATAAAGAAAACAAAAAGAAAAACTTGGTCCAAAATCCAAAAAGTAACACAAAAACACGAACGAGAAGTAGTGTCTTACGTAACCAAGTACTAACGACTTGAACGATAAGTCAATAAAATAAATCTTAACATAAGTGGCAGAAAATTCAAAAAGAAAAGCAACAGACAAAACCAAGGAACGGGTACATCACGTCATGCGTACGTTCTTTACCAAGTAAGGACAAAACTGAAATTATTACTTGAGAATATTACAAGGGAGGGTATAGAACGCCTAATAGGATAATTGGCCGCGAAGAAGCAAAAAACATGACGATGTCCTTTATCGGTCGCTTTTAACTACTTTGTCGGCATACTTATTTGCAGGAATGTCAGAGTATCCCCTGCGACAAGACGTGAGGCAATAAAACCTACCCCAATATGCCAGCAGTTCTCAAACTAGGTTATTAAGTATTTTGGAAATTTTTGTTTATTTTTTTTCTCCAAAACTATGAGCTTTAGACCCCATGTTATATAAGGTTTTTTTGTTTGTCTTGTCGTTCCCTACCACCAGTTTTTTTTAATGACATGAAACTAATTACACTCTGTATCTATATCCTTCTATGTATCTATCAGATAAGGTTTCCTATTCTTCTTGGCAGAATCTGCATGTTTCATCATCTGCCAGACCCATCAAACTCATAGTTTTATTAAGTCGACAGTGTCCGGTTAGAAGACCCACTATTACTCTAATGGCCTTTCTGTTTTGGCGTAATGGGCCCTCCGTACATGTTTCTGATTGTTCTTTACTGAACTTGTTGGCCTGTCTCTCTGTCACGGGACACTTTTCCACTATTCCAGAGATTTAATTTGTACCCATTTATCAATGAATAGCTTAGTCATAAAGCAAAAAAGTTTGGGTCCTTCTAGGGTCTTAGATGTGCCTTCTCTGGCCAGCTCATCAGCCTTTTCATTTCCCTTGTGTCCTGGTATCCCCCATGCCACGGTCACTTTATTTTGACTTCCTAGAAGTCTATAAGGGCATTTACGCAATCCCATGCAAGTTACGATTCGATTTACCTATGTAAGTCGAATTGTAACTCGGCAACTGGTTCTATAACCAGTTGCCTTTGGCCCGGTTTGAATATTGGGAAAAAAATGGTAATGAACTGGTTAACAGTTGCTTGCCTTATGACACCACTGAATTGTGACCACTTTGGACTAACATACTGTGGCATATCTTACTAGACTTATCTAGATTTCTATTATTGACCTTATCCTATAAATCCCAGGTCCAATGGGCCTTTTCAGCATATTTTTTTTATTGCGGAATCATAAATTTTATGAAAAATTAAAATACCCGTATTTTTTCAATTTCTATTTTGATGCAGATTATAGCCAGAAAAAAATAATTAAAATCACCTATTTACAAGTCCAATCCCAAGCCAATAGTGTAAAAGGCGACTCGGCAACGTTGTACAAAATCAGCATTCAATTGACGTTTGTAGTGATGGGCGATATCGCGATTTTCCAATCACTCCTTAACGGCGACTTATATTTTTCACTTCCGGTGGTTTTAAACTAACGCCATCACAATCTGCAAGCTGATATGTTTACCGTTCGCCGTAATTTGTTTGTGTGAATGTATGGCTGCATTAAGTAGCAATGGACAAATATGAATTGAAAGTAAAACGATGTAAATTACACTTTATATTAATATTTTATATAATCACGGTGATTTAATCACCGGCAGTGACATATCGCTCATGACTAGACGTTTGACAGCTTGTTGATGTTAACATTTTGGTTTTGAGGTTAGCGTAAATTGAAAGCCTCCGATTTCGATTAAAATGTCTAGCAAGCAGTGTTTTGTTCCATTCTGTGAAAATATGACCGAAAATGCCCCAGAAAAGACGACAGCTCAAATGAAAGTTTAAGGTTATCTGTTATCCGCACGCTCGGTGATCGCAGTGTTGTCGGTTTGCAAGTTCTTCTGTTGTGTCCTCGATGATGATTGGTGGGATTACGTGTGCAACCAAGGCGCGTGAAACTCGAGCGTTTGAAATACCCCGTGAAAGTTGTTTTGTTGTATTTCGCTAATTTATTTCTCAAAGATTGCTGTTCTAAGACGCCTCATTTTTAGATAAAAAATTATTTTATTTTCCCCAAATGACACCCACCATATTTAAATGTCAAAATTCGAATGTACTGTAAAGGCCCATTCCCTGTTCTGCCCTGAAGCCTATTTAATAGGCCAATCAAGCTAAGCAGAAGGAGATCGTTTTTTAGAAATAATTTCCACTAGAAAAAATACACTATACTCCGTTCGCCCAAGAGATGCGTTAAGGCCACTCCCCATTTTGCTTTGGCCATTGAGGGCAACAACAAGCTTCGCACGCTACAAATTTATAAAAGCGGCAAAATTTAAAAATTATTGAATGGTATAATAGATTGTATAGATTCTTTTATATTATTACAAGTGAGAAGCAGCGAGGAGCAGTTGTTATTCAACAAATATACTTTTTAACAATACTGATTGTGTGAAAAATGTTTGCTTTTCCGTTTTTTTCGGCGGAGAAAGGGCTTGAGCTTGATTCATAATTAATTTGACAAGAATGAATTTTTAACCTAAAAAAGTGGTTCTGACATTTAATCAATATTATAAATCGTTTTTATTGCATACCTTGATATACACAAATATGCACCACAGTATTGAAAAACACTATTTTATTAGATGAATAGGAATAACAGCAAATAACAACAGTTATTTCTAAAAACAATACATCAGATTTGTGGCTGAAAACGATTTGTCTCGGAGAACAAATACCTCATATATTAGCGTTTTCAACATAGTTGGTTATAATATGGGTTTTAAAAATTCATCCAATAGAAATATTATATTCAAATTTAGCGCACATTTGTGGGGAGTGGCTTAGCTGAATCTCTTGGACAACGGAGTATATGATCATATTCAGTACATGTGAAATATCAATTTTCAAACCAGTGCATCCAAAGCAAAGTTGCAGAAACAAAATGGCGGACATTTTACGTACGAAGAAATGTGAAAAAGCCGGTTATTCTCGTTCATCTGCGAATGAATTCCCCAAAATGAGGCAGTCCTATTTCAATTTTGGAAAAAGCTTTCTACTCTTCAAAAGTTGTACTATCACTGAGCTCAAAACCGAAGCCGAAAATGATGCATAAGTATTTCTTCGGTATAAACAAATGTACTTACTAACTTTGTCAATTGTTTGTATATTGAAATGTAAAGTGGATATTCGTGTAGCTGGTATTTTTATACGAATTTGAAAAAATAATGAACCCCCTCCGACCTTCAGATCTTTTTTTTCAAAAATTTCCCGAGACCGTATTTTTTAACGTACATCGCTGAGATTTGCAGGTATTGCTCAAAAGAATTTTTTTAGGTTCACCGGAAACCAAGACGACATTGCAAGCGAGAACGATTTTGCCAGGCAAGCTGGCTCGACTAGCTGCTGCGAGCGCCTCACTTCCCAGGCAACACACAATCGTATAATAGACGTTAATATTACGACTAGACGGGACTCTATAGATGGTATTTAGTAGACCAATTATCAACGACTAAATGTCCCCGAGATAAATGTATAAATTTTATCAAAATTAGAGTATAAATAGATGGTTTTAATAAATATCTTTTTGATAGCTTTTGTATACGTCTAATTCCAGTCTAAGCATGAAATTAAATAGACATCTTCGATCGTCAAATTTTTCATATCATTTATATACTTATAAATTTCATCTTAATTAGACTAAACGTCGAAGTCTTTAATCGGCACCTTTTGTTAGCTTTTATATATCTAAATACAGTCTATGCATGAAACTAAATAATACGTCTTCAATTAACGTCTTTATGATCACATTTATGTATGTACAAATTTTATGTAAGTTAGACTAAATGTAAGCGACTTTCATCAACGTCTTTTTGATACATTTTGTATACATCTAATATCAGTCTACGCTCGAAACTAGACAGACGTCTTAGGCAACATATTTTTGATGGCATTTATGTACATCTAACTTTTATCTGAATTGAAGTAAAAGTAAATGTCTACAACTAATGTTTTCTTGAAATATCTTATATACATCTAATTTCAGTCCAAGCTTGAAACTAGATGTAGACGTCTTTATTTGACGTTTTTTCATTGACTGTTTAAAGACATAAATATACTATATAATTTTATCCAATTAAACGTTTTATATATTATAATAGGTTATACTAATACTACAATTAGATTGATTTAAAAATTTTATTAAGTATTCACAAAAGAAAAAATAGGTTATGTAAATGTATGTGAATTTCATTTCTACAAACTATTGGGGGTTCCTTTTATATCCGTAACGTTGATTTGCCAGTCTCAACCAATCTTTTAGAGCAGTTGCAATTGTGGTGTCATTTAAGTCCGAAATTCTGCTGTCGCTTGTTGAGAAGGCTAAGTATACTGCTTCTGAAAGGAAAATAATATCGGTATATGGTTACGTAATTTATAAAAAGTAACCCAGGTTTACCTTTTATCACTTCTAGTAATTTAGAGCATTTAAATGGTATCTTCCCGTTGTTGCCCGCCCAGTTGAACTTCCTCCCTAATCTGTCCGAAAATACAAACTTAATCATATTCATAGTGGCTCCTCGAACGGCATTTCCTCCAAGACACGCTAAGCGATTTTTCTGGAATACATAATATTACTGTAAAAAAAATATTTATGGTTAATTATTTCTTACCAAGAAATTATATGCCTCTGTATGATTCGTCGAAAATATAATTTTAATGTGTTTTTTTGTCTAGAAAGTTGTGCTATGACAATTTTGTTTTAAATTAAACACAAGCTGTCGGGTATTTTAGGCCAGTCGGAATGGGGTTTTTTCCAAGAAAAGTAAAGAAACAGCACTTTTTTACATAGAGTTGTAGGTGTCGACCTCCTGAACATGGTGTTAGGTTGCGGCAAAATTTTAGGTGGGGGAAGTCACTTTTTTTTACATATATATGTGTTTTTTCGAAAATTTTGACCGAAAGCCAAGAATATCTCGAAACTCGTGCACCTTGTCAAAAAAATCAAAAGGAAAAAAATGTTTGTAATTAAATTTTCTACAAAGTTTGTGTAAGAAAAATTCTGTTTTTTCCAACTGCTTCTCCGCAGTAAATGAAAAACAAATATATATTTACAAAAACTTTATAAAAATCGCTTATACCACGAAAACTACGCATTTTTTTGAAAAATGGCATAGAACAAAACATGCTCAGATCGACGTTTTCTATAAGAGAATAAAACAAAAATCCGTCATTTCTCATCAGTTTTTCCGCAATCAAGGAAAAACGCGTATTACATAAATAAAAAATCGATGATATCTCAAAAACTATGCACTTAATAAAAAAATATCAATAAATAAAAAGAGTTTAAAAAGACGTTTTCTACTAGAAAACAAAGAAAAAACATATATTTTCCACAATTTTACGCGTTTTTCCGGAATCGCGGAAAAGCGGGTGGAAAATATATGAGTTTTTTCTTTGTTTTCTAGTAGAAAACGTCTATTTAAACGCTTTTTATTCCTTGATATTTTTTGATTAAGTGCATAGTTTTTGAGATATCATCGACTTTTGATTTATGTAATACGCGTTTTTTCTTGATTGCGAAAAAACGGATGAAAAATGATGGATTTTTGTTTTATTCTCTCATAGAAAACGTTGAACTGAGCATGTTTTGTTCTACGCCATTTTTCAAAAAAAAATGCGTAGTTTTCGTGATATAAGCGATTTTTATAAAGTGTTTGTAAATAGATATTTGTTTTTCGTTTACTGCGGAAAAGCGGTTGGAAAAAACAGAATTTTTCTTACACAAACTTTGTAAAAAATTTAATTACGAACATTTTTTTCCTTTTGATTTTTTTGATAAGGTGCACGAGTTTCAAGATATTCTTGGCTTTCGGTCAAAATTTTCGAAAAAACACATATAAGTATATGTAAAAAAAAGTGACTTCCCCCACCTAAAATTTTGCCGCGACCTAACACCATGTTCAGGAGGTCGACATCTACAACTCTATGTAAAAGTGCTGTTTCTTTGTTTTTCTAAAAAAAACATGTTTATTTTCCTATTCCGACTGGCCTATTTGTCAAGTACCTAATTTGTAAGTTATTTTAAACGGTATTTTCGGACTGACATTATCTTAAACAAAATTTCAATATTTCTTAATTTTGATGAAATTGTGGACTTTAGGTTCTCAGACAATTCTGAACAACTTCCATTATCAAGATTTTCAGATAAAAGACTGTCTAATATGATATTCTTATTTTTTTCGTATAATTGAAGTTGAAAAATATAATTAACTAAAATTTTAATGAAAGAATTAACTGGAAAAAATTAGAAAAAAAATAAGATACTCTTCATCTTATTGTTATAGACGATTAGAAACTAAAATTACAAAACTTTCACAAAATGTCGATATTAATATGGCGGACTATCTATGTTTAATAATGAGTACATTCGGCGACGCCCTATGGCAACTAAAATTTAACTTAATTGAATTAAAATAAAAATGTCTAATGTTATGTGCCAAATTTGTGATCAAAATATTCGTTGAAATATTACAGAAAACCCGACTTCGGTATCACGCGACGGAATCTTTATAACGCTTATTACTTACCTTACAGATTGAAAAATGTTTACTAAAAAAGTAAAAAAATACTTACATAGGTATCTTTAATTTTTTTTGCCGCTGGATGCGATTAAATTACCTATCTTACATTAATTAAGAATCACTGCATATTAAATTGATTGTTTTCTGCATATTTATAGTAAAAATTCGAATACCTACCAAAAGAAAAGATCTCAATTGTTTAAAATTACGTATATTCTCGATTATGATATATTGTAATTGCAAAATTTAAACAAAAACCTAAAATTATCAACGACACCTAGCACCGCAGCTCTAACAAACTGAGCAATATAAAATAAATAATAAATATCTCAGCCTACATGTTTTGGCTTTGCATAGTGTTGTGCAATAAGGAACTCCTCAAGTAGGTACATTAATAAAAAATACAACAGAATACCTACTTACCTCTACATTAAAATTTCTGATGATTTACCACACTTCTTACGCTTTGTATTTTATAATTCACAAAATAAGCAAGCCAACCCAAACGTTCCAAACCGAAATATATTTAAACAAGAAATGAGGAAGACGAGTGCAGCACAGGGGACAGGTGGAGTGGTGGACAAGGCGTAGGAATGGCTGTCTATGCATGATCATTGGTCAGGAGGGTAGTGCGGTGTCACTTACGCGATAAATAAGTAGTACCTACCCAAAGTAAGGGATACATTTTAATGGACCAAAATAGTTGTGACGTCGTGCACTAGGCGGTAAATTTGATTTGCTTTGCTTGTAGTTTTTGGGGCATGCCTCCTGTACACGTGTTTTAAGTGTCAAGATAAATTACTTACAAATGTATATAAGGATTACTACATTATTTTTCATATTTAATTATTGAAACCTAGTTACCAATACAAAAATAAAGCTGAATTATAATTTAATAATAATTTAATAAATTATTGCTGATATTTAATACGTATTGACTGTTTCTTTATTGCACATAATGGGAACTGTTCTGAACCGTTTTTTTTTTAAACCAAAACCAGCCTATTTTTTATTGGGTATTACAGACAAATTGATAGATAAAATTATTTTCGCCGTATCACACGAATACCTAGAAAACAATAAAGTAAAAAAATCGTTTTTCTTACGTCTGTTTAGCAGCAACGATTATTTTTACTTATTTTGGGAGGAAGCGGAAAACTTGAAATTGGAATTTATTGATTACAATAATAGAGGTATATACTTTTTTAACTATTTAATTTCAATATGTAAATTAGAAAAATGAAACTAATTAATATTAAGTTTCGGAACTTTAATAAATTAATACATTTAGTTCGCATTATATTATCTACATATTCAGTGGCATAGGTACCTATAGTGCCGTAAATAGTTTATATTTCTTTTAAAGGATAATTTTGAATTTATGTACCTAGTTGTGCCTTATTTATTCGAGATTGTTTTTATAAATATAATAGACGAAACTTGCTGAACGAAAATTATAAAACTGATAATCATGTCTGTCACACAACCGCCGTATCTAAATAGCTCATTACTGCCATTTCGCACTAGACGTATATTAACCAGGATTTGAACCCGGGACCCCTTACCACACAGACACTGAGCCACAAAGTGGTTTGGTTATTTTAAACAGAAATTTTATTTTCCATTATTACGTATTTTTAAGATCGTTTTTATAAATACAATAGACGTGACATAACTCTCGCTAAATGAAACTTTTAGAAATATTAAATTAATAGACATCTATTAAACATTTTTGTTGCAAATGATGGAAAAGGGGTATAAAATGCATCTAGGTATATTAAAATTCATTTTAGTAGAGATAGGAATTTAAATTTGGGAACCTATTTAAAAATTTTATTAATCTTACATATCCATGCATATACGTACGTAGAACACTGTTAACTACCTAATGCTTATATTTCATTTAACAAATAAGTCATTTTGAATGCACTGTCTTGTTCCATATAATAGATTTAACTCATTAGACAAAAATTGAATTAATTAACAGATGACTATTGAATATGTTGCTTATGGTATAAAAAGATCTATGAAAGATCTGAAATATATGTATATTAAAATTAATTTTAGACAATGTGACAAATTAAAGTTGGGAAACTATTATAAAATTTAATTAACATTACGCATGCATATTCTTTATACGTAGATTACCGTAAACTAAAGTTTATGTCTTCTAAAAGAAAATTTTATTTTTAATTATGTATTTTTGAGATCTTTTATATATATAAAAGACGTAACTCACGAGATGAAAATTATAAAAATTGAATAAATGGATATCTATTAAACATTTATCTCGCAATTGGTAGAAATAAATCTACCTACAATAAGTATCTATATTAAAATTCATTTTAGATGAGAAAGCAATTTAAATTTAGGAACCTAATAAAAAAATTAAGTAAGACTACATATCCATACCTAACATACGTAGATTACCATAAACTAATTTTTATGCTACCTTTAAAGAAAAATTTTATTTCGAATTTTTGTGTCTTTTTCGAAGTCGTTTTTATTTGTATACTGTATGTAATTCACTAGATGAAAAATAAACAAATGAATAAATAGATGTCTATCAAACATTTATCTTGCACATGGTACAAAAAAAGTCTATAATATTACATCTATATTAAAATTCATTTTAGATGAGACGGAAATTTAAATTAAGGAACCCATTAAAAAATTTAATTAAGACTACATATCCAAACCTAACATACGCAGATTACCATAAACTAATTTTTATGCTACCTTTAAAAGAAAATTTTATTTCGAATTTTTGCGTCTTTTTCGAAGTCGTTTTTATTTATATACTATATGTAATTCGCTAGATGAAAAATAGAAAAATGAATAAATAGACGACTATTAAACATTTATCTTGCACATGATACAAAAAAGGTCTATAATATACATCTATATTAAAATTCATTTTAGATGAGACGGCAATTTAAATTAAGGAACCCATTAAAAAATGTAATTAAGACTACATATCGAAACCTAACATATGCAGATTACCATAAATCAATTTTTATGCTACCTTTAAAAGAAAATTTTATTTCGAATTTTTGTGTCTTTTTCGAAGTCGTTTTTATTTGTATACTGTATGTAATTCACTAGATGAAAAATAGAAAAATGAATAAATAGACGTCTATTAAACATTTATATTGCAAATGGTAGAAAAACGGTCTATAATATACATCTATATTAAATTTTATTTTAGACGAAGATGGTAAATAGACGAAATAGACCAACCTACAACGTCTATTAGACTTGACGGTGTTGCCTGGGTTCAAATGAATGATGTTATTAAAAAAGTTGGTGAAACAATTGCTTATATTTTTCTATCCAAAGTTGAAGTATTCAAGCAGGCATTGACCTGCTAATTTCAGCACTGTAACTTCATAAATAAGGTCTCAGGAATTTAAAAAAAAAAAGATTTCGCGTCCTGAAGGTCGGAAGGTGCTCATTTTTTTTTTTAATGCATATAAAAATGCCAGCTACTCCAGTATCCACTTTACATTTCGATACACCAACAATTGACAAAGTTATTAAGGACATTTGTTTTTCTTACTTTTTATTGGGTATTTTGCCACTGAAAAATATTTAAAAATTTTAATGAAAAAACCTCTGCGCCAAACGGATCAGACAGAGGTTGGTTCTTGAGTACTTGACTGTTTCAAAAAGTCTCAGACCTAAAAATATATAAACTAGAACAATGTTATGAACTAAAAACTGAAAATCAAAGCTATAGGTAGTTAACGTTTCGGAAGAGAATCTACTTCCGTTCTCAAAACTTTTTTGGCCGTCAACCATGACAGTTCTTTGTTTATGTATTTCCATAGTCACGTGAGACATTAAATTATATTTATCTTATTTTTACTTACTTCGTCTCTAAGGATGGGCAACCAACTAGTACAAAAATCTATTGAATAATTAGAAACGCATCTATCTTCGTTTAATAAAATAATCGCGGATTCTTTAAGTTTTCTTTTAGTTCCGTTGCTCTCTTTTTCCAAAATCTTCGCCGAGTCCCATTTAATTCTATGATTATTATCCCACGCGTGTTCACAAATTTTGGATTTTTCAAATTCTCCCCTTCTAGCGTAATTTCTATGTTCACCAAGCCTTACATTGAAAGGTCTAGATGATTCACCTACGTAATGTTTTTCGCTCTCACGCGGAACACTATAAATACAATTTTTTGAACTTTGAACAATATTTGGAGGTTTGGTTCTTGATAAAACCGATCTTAGCGTGGCGCCCGTTTGAAAAACCGTTCGTAGTGAAAACCTGTTCCCAATTTTTCGTAATTTATCCGATAAACCATGTATATATTCCTAAATTTGATATAATAACTGCAATTGAACAGGCTGCACAGAAGCTTCCATTAGATGATGCTAATGAATACCGAATTCGGTCTAAAATTGAATTAGAGAAACAATATAAGACTAAAGATAATTTAACATCCGATGAAAAACGTTCCATTTCATCTCTAAAAAATGATCATAGCATTAAAATTTTACCAGCTGATAAAGGCAATGCCACGGTAATCTTAGATACAGCTATATATGATACAAAAATTACGAACTTGATAAATGATGGAAATTATTCCAAATTAAATAAAGATCCTACAAATTCTTTAGAAAACAAAATATATAGAATCTTATTTAAACACAAAAACGAATTTACAGATATTGAACGAAAGATGTTAACTCCACATCACAGCAAGCCTCCTCATTTCTATGGTTTGCCAAAAATTCATAAACCTGACATCCCCTTAAGACCAATTGTGAGTTCAATTAATTCTCCATGTAGTAAACTCTCAAAATATTTATTAAAAATCCTAAATCCTTTATCAGGTTCCTCCGAGTCTTATATTAAAAATAGCAAACATTTTTTGGAAAAGCTGTCAGAAAATCATTTTAACAATAATCATCTAATGGTCAGTTTTGATGTAGTAAGCCTATTTACAAATGTTCCTGTAGATAAAACATTAATAATAATTAAAAACAAATTGCAACAAGATGGGAATTTGGCGAATAGAACTAAGTTAAGCATTGAAACTATAATGGAATTACTTACACTTTGCATTAAAACAACATACTTTCAATTAAATAATGACTTCTATCAACAAGACTTTGGGATGGCCATGGGTTCTTCATTATCTCCAATATTAAGTAACATTTTCATGGAAAATTTCGAGGAAAGTTATATTAATAACCTAGCTTATAAACCCATTGTATGGTGGAGATATGTAGATGACATTTTTGCTATATGGCCTTATACTAAAGAATGTTTAAGTAATTTTTTGAATCAGATTAACGAAAAAGAACCTTCAATTAAATGGGCCTTTTCAGTATATTTTTTTTATTGCGGAATCATAAATTTTATGAAAAATTAAAATACCCGTATTTTTTCAATTTCTATTTTGATGCAGATTAGAGCCAGAAAAAAATAATTAAAATCACCTCTTTACAAGTCCAATTTAAACGATTATCCGTAACGCGCCATTAATACGTCAGCAATCCCAAGCCAATAGTGTAAAAGGCGACTCGGCAACGTTGTACAAAATCAGCATTCAATTGACGTTTGTAGTGATGGGCGATATCGCGATTTTCCAATCACTCCTTAACGGCGACTTATATTTTTCACTTCCTGTGGTTTTAAACTAACGCCATCACAATCTGCAAGCTGATATGTTTACCGTTCGCCGTAATTTGTTTGTGTGAATGTATGGCTGCATTAAGCAGCAATGGGCAAGTATGAATTGAAAGTAAAACGATGTAAATTACACTTTATATTAATATTTTATATAATCACGGTGATTTAATCACCGGCAGTGACATACCGCTCATGACTAGACGTTTGACAGCTTGTTGATGTTAACATTTTGGTTTTGAGGTTAGCGTAAATTGAAAGCCTCCGATTTCGATTAAAATGTCTAGCAAGCAGTGTTTTGTTCCATTCTGTGAAAATACGACCGAAAATGCCCCAGAAAAGACGACAGCTCAAATGAAAGTTTAAGGTTATCCGCTATCCGCACGCTTGGTGATCGCAGTGTTGTCGGTTTGCAAGTTCTTCTGTTGTGTCCTCGATGATGACTGGTGGGATTACGTGTGCAACCAAGGCGCGTGAAACTCGAGCGTTTGAAATACCCCGTGAAAGTTGTTGTATTTCGCTAATTTATTTCTCAGAGATTGCTGTTCTAAGACGCCTCATTTTTAGATAAAAAATTATTTTATTTTCCCCAAATGACACCCACCATATTGAAATGTCAAAATTCGAATGTACTGTAAAGGCCCATTTACAATAGAAATAGAGAATAATAATGAATTACCTTTCTTAGATATTTTAATTAAAAAATTAGATAACACATACCAAACCAGTGTGTATAGAAAACAAACACACACAAACAGATACTTAAATTTCAATTCAAATCAACATATTAGTGTTAAGAAAGGTGTTGTTAAGTGTTTGTACGACAGGGCCAAAAGTATTTCTTCAAATGATGTAATATTAAGGAACGAAAAACAATTTATAAAAACTGGCTTATTAAATAATCAATATCCTGAGAGTTTTGTTGATAGTCAGTTATTGAACATTGGTAGTAGAGAGAATATACTATCACAACCTGAGGTATATAGGTCAATGGCAGTAATTCCATATATACATGGTTTATCGGATAAATTACGAAAAATTGGGAACAGGTTTTCCGTACGAACGGTTTTTCAAACGGGCGCCACGCTAAGATCGGTTTTATCAAGAACCAAACCTCCAAATATTGTTCAAAGTTCAAAAAATTGTATTTATAGTGTTCCGTGTGAGTGCGGAAACATTACGTAGGTGAATCATCTAGGCCTTTCAACGTAAGGCTTGGTGAACATAGAAATTAGGCTAGAAGTAGTGTTTCTGTCCCGGGAAATCCCGTCATGTTACTAAATCACTTTTTTAATAAACTATTGAATTTCTCGGAAACTATTCATCCGTCTTAATTCGGGTTACAGCCACTTCTTAAGCACATTATGACAAATATTTCCTGACATTGATTATACCATAAATCAATTATTGCAAAAGTTTCTACAAAATTTAAAGATTTTTTTTTTATTTCCGAATTTTTAATTTTGTTTTGGATGCAGTGGTTTGAAAATTGATATTTCACATGTACTGAATATGATCCTAGTGTTTTCTTTTTCTAGTGGAAATTATATTTAGAAATTTCCCTACTTTGATTGGTTTATAAATGTAAATGTATGTATATATATGTTCAACAAGCTTCAGTTTTAAAATGTTTCATACATTTATTATTTTTTCGGTTTATTATTGTTTTTTCGATTTTTTTTGCAGGCATGGCAGAGCAGTGAGGGTTATAGTTTGTACGATGAATCTTTGCGTGTGCGTCATAAACAAGAACCGTATGAAGTAATCTGTTGAAGGTCACTGCTTCTCTTCAACAGCGACGTGTATCAAAAAAATGAGAAATTTGTTTTTACTCTCAGTCATCATCCAACAAATTAGAAGTCATTTTTTTTTTCGTAAATACTCATGAAATGACAATTAATTTTGTAGATATATTATTTACCACTAATTATGGTTATAACAATGAAGCTTAAAAATGCATTTTTATCAAAAACGCAAGAACGCCACTGATCTAAAATGACAAATATTATAGCCGTTGACAGCACTTCATTACGACAACTGTTCATATCGACGTCTCTTTTTAATTCCTCTTGAATTTATCGTTCGGCTGTCTTAGCATGCTCGAGCGGTTAGAAGACATACTTAACTAAATATTTGCTCGTCTCAATGCGTTCAGCAACCGCACATATGTCCTACCTAATTTCATACTCGCGCAAACATTCATCGTACAGACTATATAGCACATTGTGCGGCAAACATATTTAGTTACACTGAATCCGTGTACTGAGTTTGATTCCCAGCTCCGACACTGGCAATATCGATGCATAATGGATGTTGTCTGTTTTTCAAATGTAGAACCTCCTTCTAAACAGCCTTGGCTTAGAAGTTATGGGGTTGTCTGTTATGTGTGGTGTGTGTTTTTTATGTGTTAAAAACTTTGGTTTATTTCTCTGTAACAAGTATATTGTGTAATTCGTTTTTGGGAGTACTTAATTGCTGTTTTTTTTTTATTTCTAGAACATTTGGGTACGTGGTTGAAGGCTGCCAATAAGGAGGAAGAACTAAAACATTAACATTTAATAATATGTACATTATATACATTGTTATTAGAATTCTTATGCTTCTTTGTATTTCTTTTTACTATTCCATTGATTTTTTTCATGTTTAAGTTTGTTAATAAAATAATTAAAATAAATTATTTTCATTAATTAATTATTGTCTAATTATTAAGAGTAGATATGCCTCGACAAGCTGCTAAAATTTGCAACAGGGGAGGTGAAAGGGAAACTCCAGTGGGCGGTCCTTTAAAAACGATAAAATATTATTTTATGTATTTATAGTACTATGTAGTAGTAAATAGAAATGAATGACCGCGATTCCACTTACGTATAAGCTCGAAATTAGTTCATGATCGTATATAAATTCTACCTGCCAAAGCTCAAAGGTTATGCCGACACATATATCCTATCATTCTAACCTAAAATGTTTTTAACATATTATTCCTTCAATAAATACAGTATTTATAATTTAAACGGCTAGGTATTATGCTTCCCTAGAATTTTAATTTGTAATATGGAGTATACGAGTATATCTATATTTTTGCATAATGGAAAAGATATTCAATAGTTAGTAATCTGCATTAATTAATAATAATCGTCAATAAGGAAATAATAATATTAAATAAAAAGAATAAGAGTTGATGAGGTCCGATAAAAATTATAAACAAAAATTAGTGGTATGCAATATTGCAGCTACGGACACGCGTTTCAGAGTTATTGCTCCTCATCAGCGTAGCATGGCATAAATAATATTGTTATATTGTTAAAAGCAAGACCAACGAAGATAGGAAAGCACAGTATATTGTAGGTACTCTATTTTGTACCTTCGTACCTCATGTGCCATATATGAAGAGCAATAACTCCGAAATACGTGTCCGTAGCTGCAGTCTTGTTTGTTATTATAGTACTAATTCTTGTTTATAACTAAATCAAAAACTTAACATTTTAATGTTGTTTAGTTTTCATATGTGTAAAGCTTTAGCTGTCACATCATTCAACAAATCAAAATTTAAACTCTTGGATCCTCAGGGGATTCCTCAGGACTTCTTGAATTTTTATTTTGTAGTCTCCCTCAAATAATGGTAGTTTACCAATAAACAAAAATTAGCAACTATTGTTAAAATCAAAAATATACACCACGCAAGTTGTTTTATCCAATAAGTGTTATGCGTATAGTATTAGTTATTTATTGGTCTAATTTGTCTATACGCAATATTCTTAGAAACTGTTAAACAGAAAAAAAGTTTCAAATAAAAAAGGTGTCTCCATCTTTATTTCTTCTCAGCATAGACTTAAAGGGTTTTCCGTTCGTTAACTGATCCTTGCAAATACTCACATTTTATCGACATGGTTTTTGAAAAAAAACGTACTTTTTACAATTATTAAAATTTGACCTTCATATTACCACAGTTCATTAATAAATATGTAGTGATGACATAGTAAAATTGAGATCCATTAATGTTTTCGTTTTTTGAATTATGGCAAGTTAAACAAAAAAATAATTTTAATTATTATTGTTATACATCCAATAGACGCCGAGAATAAGAGAAATCATTCACAGAAAGTCAGTGATAAGTAATTATTTATAAGCATTAAACTATTCAACGGATCATTATGAAATTCAGTAGTTGTCTATCGAGAGGTAAACCACCGTCGGCACTCGTTCTCCGAATTTTAGGCAGGCTGTCATATAATTGAAAGCCGCGCAAGTGCGGCTGGTTGGAGTTACGCAGGCGCCGCCGGCAAGGCAGTCTCGGCAGTTCGTGTAATTTCTACAAGTGGTTGACCTCTCAGGTACTGTTTTGATAGTATATAGTATAAAATAAGAATTTCTGTACAACCCTAACCTGAAATTTGCAGACGTAAATGTAGCAAGCAAATGCCAATTTTTCGAAGTCAGTAACAAGTAAATATATCGAGAATAAATAAAGATTAAGGATAGAGGCAACCTTTTATTTGAAATTTTACTTTCTAGGAGTAGTAGTTCTCGATTTGACCAAGGAACTAGTGTTATATACTTAGCACATATCACATATTATATAAAATAACTTGCCTGGTGTACACTTAGTTTTACGAATTATTATTCATATTTTCTTTATAAATATATGGATGGGGAGAACTTACAAATTTGCTTTTATAGTAGACAAAAGTTTAATGATAGATGTTTTAAACTAAACCCCGCATCAAAATATCATTAATAACGTTAGATAGACATAGTAGGTTATTTCTCAAAAATATGGATATCTCTGGTTTTACTGGTTAGATTTTAAAAATCCAAAGCATCAATTATTTGTATCAACGAAATTTAATAGTGCATTTTTTTTAAATACGAATGTCAGACCGATTCTAAAAATTTGCAAAATTTTGAAAGTAAAAAGATGGCTAAAATTTGTATTCCAAAATGTTTTCTCTACAAATTTTGAAAGCAGAGATAAAAACCTGCAACTTGAGTCTTAGAACGTCTATATTGGTGCGCGATCTCAACAAGAAAATATTTTCAACATCGGTCCACATCACCTTCTGGATAATACTTTTAGCTCTGATTTGTTAAATTTTCACGAAAGTTGATTTTTTCTGGAAAATATTTTCGGGTTTAAAGGAGTAAGTTGGTTTCTCTGTTTCTTTTTACATTTTGAGCCTAGATTTCATTATTTTGACAGATCGATAGATAACTTTACTGCCGACAGTTTTTATCCCAAACATTTCTTTCTATTTTTCCCAGGAATAAAAGTTATTATGAAAAAAATCCTGTTGCTTGGTCTAATGCAACAAACTGATGCGTGTGACTTGATGAGAAAATGGGAAAATGTGCGCTTTACTCTTGTGTTTCTAACTCCTTCCATTGCAAATCGCGTCGCCCCTTATAATTCTATATTCATGTGTTTACGACAAGAACACATCTTTAAAATTTAGTATCAATTGTATTGTCCAATAAATGTTTTCAAATATACCAGCATACCACCATTTTATAAAGAAGAATTGAAACACAATTACACATTATTGTTAGTGCATGGGTGGCTACATATATCTAGTTACTATATTGTTATAATTCCGTACTTGTAGTATAATCAAAGAGTAGAGTACCTGTTAAGTATAATAGTAAATTAATGGAATTTCATATTTTATTGGGCGTCCCGTGTTATTAGAAATGATTTGGTTTAATTTCTTATTTCGTTCCCTTGTTATATTTTCTCATTCATAAAATAATTCTGGGTGAAGGGCGGAGCTTAAACAATAATAAATCCAGAGGGAGCTCGTATCAGTGTAACATTTGTTGCAAAATGTGCCTTCGCACGGTTCCGTGCTATACATGTTTTTGCAAAAAGTATCGTTTTTTGGAAAAATAAAAATAGTACGATACACAGAAAACATGAATGAAGGTTTGTATCGAGTCCTTTTTCTCATATTTTGATTCTAAATATTTTTAAAAAAATCATAAAGTTACTGCTAATTAAAACAAATCTTATTAATTAATACCATTTTTTTTCAAAATATTAAAAAGATACAAACCTAGATTGATATGTTTTCTTCTATTTTTCGCCTGTACAAATTTCGTAATTGCAATGGTCTAATTATAATTTGTCGCGGACGGGGCGGCGTTTGAGAGTAATTTATTTCTGATTTTTAGACGGCATACCCACTCTTAAGAAATTATGCAAATTTTTCGAATAAACTTAAATACTCCAGAAACCTTCCAAAAAAGTAGCTACTATAGAATATCAGCATGTAGGTATAGTTGTCTCCATTCATTTAATGTGTGTAAAAAAAAATCTATAAAAACGGATTATAAATTTGAATCGTTAGGATAATTGATATTCCACAGAGCCGTACTTAAAATTTTTATGCACACTGATGAATTTTGAGTCTAAATTAGAATTACCAAATATTCTCTTGTAGCTCAGTTTCGCCAATAATAATTTAATCTATTGAATTATTATTGTTGCCCAGCAAGGACCATGAGGAGGTACGAGCAATCCCTTGTTAAAAAATGTGGGTTCAAAATTAAGGTTATTGATATTTATATCAATAACCCTAACTCCAGATTAAATACACATAACTTCAATTCTAGAAAACAAATAAACAAATATTAAATAAATAAATTCAATTCTAAAAAACAAATAAACAATTATTAAATAAAGATTTCAATTCTAGAAAACAAACAAATAAATATCAAATAAATAAATTCAATTTGAGAAAACAAATAAATAATTATGAAATTATATATATAAGTAATAAAAATAATATATTGAACTTGCGCGTATGTAAAACACTGATAAAACGATGAATTCACAATGTACACTAAATTACATAACACTTTATTCTAAACACTAAAATCTCTACTCACTTAACACTTCACTACCGTCTTCTGAATCTGTATCTACATATATTATTAAACGGTGTTGATAAGGGCACATGCATGAAAATATTTTAGTTAGATCCACCATATCCAAAGAACCCCTTAGCCCCATTTTCAAATTGCTAAACTGAACAGATCCCAAGAAACGTCTAATACACGCTTTCCGTGAATAACTCAGTATATCCCATTTATTGTCCAAGAGCTGGGGCTTCTTTTGGAAACTCATTGTTATATATACTTCGTCAGTTAACTAATTCTATCGAACACAAATCATTTCAAAGTAGACTTCTGGCATATGTCAGCTAGTTTGACCATAGTTCAAGATATGCATTTCGAGTAGTACTTAAATACCTACATATAGAAATTAGTATGACAGGAATTTAGTCTTGAGATGCATATTTTTATCAAGAAACTTACAACAAATCATTATTAATAAAAATAATTATCTCATTATCTCCTAATTTTAATGCAATACATCTGAGCGTGAAGTGTTAAATTCCTCTACAGTAAAGGGTGTGTAGTACTTTCATTTACAGCAATAACATTCTAGGAATGTTAGATTGTTGTTAAGAGCGAGCAAGGCCTAAGATCAGTGGAGAAAGGAGGGTTACATGCTAAAGGCTGTAGTCCATCGGATGCTGTGCTGTGCTGCGCCGTATGAAGCGGAGTCCGCTTATAATTGAATTTCCACGCATTTTAATGACGGACTGTCCACTCGTGCTGGGCTGTACGTTTTCGACAAGCTGTGGGTTGCTATTTCTCTTCGTGACCGATTGAAGCTGTGTTGAACGGTGTTTATGTGCTGTGTACAGTTGAAAAATGGAAGAATTTATCGAAGTAGTGCGTAGTTATTCTTGTATTTATTTCTTATTGCCAATGCTTCCTTTGTGGCTCTTGATCCACTGTATGTTAATGACAATAATTGATCATTTGTCATTTTTTTTCAAAAATGTTTCACTTATTTGGGTATTTCCAGATCCAGAGCACAAATAATTATGAAAATCGCAAGTGGCCTTTATTAAATTGTCTACACTCTCTAATTTGCATTCTAGTGGACGCCCGGTTCTTGCGGCGAAGAAATACTATCACGCAGCACCAGTGGATGGTCAAGCCACCGTTTTTGTTAGCTTAGCATAGCACTGCACGGTCCAGCACAGCACCGCATCGAGTGGACTACAGGCTTAGGTGAAGAGAGATCTCCCTAATAAGTAAATTTTAGCCAAAAATATTCTTCAACAATCCTGTAATATTTATTTATGTACAACTTAATTAAATGTCATTACCTAATTTGCCAAAAACAGCTTATTGTTAATCATGATTTTAGTACAATGGTGTTTTAGTAGATGGAATCACTTCGATACAATTTAAAATTTAAGGTGATTCGTTCAAGTACTACTTTATTCGCACCATCCTTATCCGTAATAATATAGAACAAACTTTGATATTTTACAGTTATTGATTATATACTTGTAAGACTAGATAACCATAGTAGTCGCTGGCGCCATCTAGGCACAGAATTTAGGATTCATCTTGTCACCTTGCTCACTCTTAAGAGGAATGCCCTTAGTAGTTCCCCTGCGAAGTTTCAAGGATTACGGTTTAGTTTACCCCCGGCAACACCAATTGTAGGAGAAATAGCTCTACATTTTATTTGCTACTGAAGAGAGAACGGATACGTCTTCTCTTTCAACCGCAGTGAGAAGTGGGAATAGTCGAGAGATTTATTTCATAGCATTATTACCTGAGATAACCTATAATTTATATGATACGGATCACATTTGAAGTGAAAGCAGTGTAAACAGATAATTACGACACGTGGTGGGTCTGATGTAGCATCAGACTTTCAATCGCGGGGTTTTGGGTTCAAAACCTAGTGCCTTCTGCTTTTTTTCTTATTTGTTCGTAGAAAAGTCATAGGCATTTATATATAAAAAAACATGGGTATTTATGTAAGATATAAAATACCATAAAGAATTTTTTTAGGAAATTTGACGAAAGTTTACCGTATTGCCAGATACTAACTTTTATATTTTATTCAGTATCCTGAAATACATCATTCTATAAATATTTGTTTGTTTTATATTATTGAACAAAAACCAGAATTGAGTGGCATTCCCCCATTTAAATATTTTATTGAATATCAAAATTTTTACAAATTACCTGGAAATTTGCTTTTATAGTTATAAAAAGGAATGTTAACATTTTCCTACCAACTTATTATACAGTTATACACCTACCAGGACAGGTGGCAGCAAAAACAGGGACGTCCTCACTTAAGCATTTATTTTTTAGGAAATTACGTACAGGACGTATTTGATTTAAACATTCATTTTTTCGTAATCTTATTAAAAAAAGTGTAATATTTACTTAGCAAATGTCCAGTATTTTTATCCCAAATGTATTTTTAAATTCTTTTTACCAAAAACAAATGTCAGTTTTCGCAATTTAATTTATTACCGTTTTCTTAAATGTTTTTTATATTTCAAATAAGCCGCCGGACATTACTTAAATTGCCAAAGCTCACATTTGCATTTAGTGAAAAATATTAAAAAACATCTCTCAAAAAAAATAGTGCCTTAACATATTTTATTCAATAATTAAAATATACAACATTGCGGGAGCCAACCGCACAACCACGTCGCGCAGCGTCGTGGTTTTAGTGCGGTTGGGCGGTTGACTAATTATATTCCATTGCATTTTTCTAAGGTTATTTCTAGTTTCCCACTAAACATGAAAACATTACCGAAATAAAACAGTAATGTATCATCGTTACTTTGTAACATTATTTAATAGATAATTTTAATGTTTATATAACAAGTATGTTATAGATTATGTCCCAGTCAGCAATATTACAGAGTTATATTATTGAAGACACAACATTAAAGCAATATCCTCTCAACATATCTACATTAATGTTTTAATGTTATATTTTAAATACTACATTATGACTACATTTTTTAAATGTAACAAAATAAACGTTTTAATTTGATTACTACGATAATATTTCAGTAATATTAAAAGAAACATAATTTAATTATGAAAATTATATTTAAATAATGTTCTTTTGATGTACTAGCTGTTTGTTAACATTTATACAATTTTATATTTTATAAATATTTACAGGGTGATCTTTAAATAATAGCTACAAGATTCTTTAATGATGCTTCTCCTCTATGTTCTTACTTTTGGTTTGGAGATGACTGAATGACATTTACACAACTCTAAAATTGAATGAATAAAAAGTGGAAATATAGGCTTATTTAAAAATCTAATAGCTCAAAATGCAAGGAATATAATATGCTACTGTACAGTATAGTCGCCATTACATTTCTTGCACTTTGTGGTGTTCGATTTTTAAATGTGATCTTATATTTTCACTTTTCATCCCTCCAATTTTAGAATTGTGTAAATGTCATTCAATCATTTCCAAAGAAAAAGTGAAACAGTAGAAGAAACGTATTATGTGAAAGAACCTTGTACCTATCATTTAAAGACCACCCTGTAAATAAATATAAAATATAAATTTATATCATAGAATCATAAAACTTAATTTGAGAATTTATAAAACATAATCACAATTATTATATTGTTCACTAATTATTAATAACAAAGCACCAAATATAACTTTTGTGCCTTTCAGTGTTGTTTAGAATAGGTGAATTTAAAAAATTAGTTGATTACTTGAAATCCAGAATTACTTAATATATTTAGTTATATTTCGAATTTTAAAATCAAATAAAGTGCAACAACTAAACACAATTATCTAGAGGTTTTGGTATTGAAAATAAAATAAAAATTTGAAAATGCACAATTATGTGTAATTGGAGTAGGTATAGGTATATTAAATAAATGTGAAATATCAATCTTGCAATCAAAAAACCTTTATTAAATTTGTTTTAGTAAATATTAATAGTCAATTTGTCAGTTGATCCGAACTAATTACTATACGCAGGACCAATGAAGCAAAAAAAAAAACTACAGTGAAGCACATATTTTCACTTTTATAGTCGTAATACTCAAAATATTAATAGAGGAAAAAATTCTTAAATAAAAATTGCAACGTTTGTTTACTACAATATTGGTAATAATTAATTTCAGGGTAAAACTAATGGGAAAGCATAAAATCAAGAAAAAATTATTTTGACTGACAATTTTCCAATATAAAAACTTATTAAAATGATTGTTCCATGTATATATAGATATATATAAAACCAAAATTTATTTTTAAACATTAAATACCCGAGTTTCACTTACCGATTCTCCATGTTATCTGTTTTTAGTTCTTTTACTAGCAGAAATTCATCGAATTATGTCGTCTTTCAACAAGTCCTTTTCAGTAGTTTCACCGCTTGCATTTACTGCTTCTAAGATCCGCTGCATCGTAGCTTTAATTGCCAAGATCAAGTAAGAGTTGGAATTTATATAAGAGTTGCTTGATCTAGATTAATTGCTTCCTAAAATAGGGATTTAAAACATTAGTTCATTAATTTCAAATATACATAAAACACATTTTTACATTTTCAATAAGTGTGAACCGTTAGCTAGGTAAGTACCAAATTATTTTTCATCTCTTCTCAATGTAATTTGTCAATGTGAGCTTGATTTTTAAGGAAACCGAACTTTCGAAAAAATGTTAAATATTAGGTACTGAAACTTAATTACAAAGTAGCCCTGTGCAGCACAGTACATCTTTAGGATGAAGGTAACAGTTTTGTAGCAGAATATATGAAATTATAGGTATTTTCTTAAATCTAATATTAATAAGTGCAATGAACCTTTTTCACTGGGTTTATCGGAAGTTCCCACTTGTGAAAAGAAGAATCGCATTCGTTGCATAAATAAATAACTATCAAGTAGGTACGTGTACAATAAATATTTATTTACTTACCCTTTGTTTTCGGACGTATTGAACACTAACGTGACACTAACCAAAGATAATCTTTGACTAAACTATTATATATAGTCGTCTTCGCGAACAGGACAACAATCAATTTGTTAATGACGAAATCAGGACAGCTTACTATTTTGTTTTCGGACATATTGAACACTATTAACTATTAGGAATTATAATGCTATCAGAGAGAGTCATTCTCTCTGATGCTATCTTTGCAAACAAATTCGAGGCAAAATGGCGTGTGACTGACTATTCTCCTTTTCTTCTTAGCCGTCTCGGTCCTCGGATGCGGCCATTACGTTCGGTCTGGAATAGCCAATAAATAGCATTTAGGAGTATCACGTGACTATAGATGAATGTTGGTTTAATAACATTTATAATTATAACCTATAAATGTAACTTTAATTTAACAACAATGTTAATGACAAGTGTTTTTAATATAATTTTATAAATATTACATAATAACATTATGGAGCTGTTATAGAATAAAATTGCATTATGTTACATTCCAATAATATTATCAGAGTGTTTATGAACAATATGGCATATATGTTATATTTTAAACACATAAATAATATTGATTTCTTGTAACATAGCTGTTTTAATAAATAATGTTTTTTGGACATATTAAAATAAAATTATAATTACATAAAAACAATATTACAAAAAAACATTGACAAAGTAACTTTAAAAAAATGTTTTTTAATATTTTAGTTATGTTTCATGTTTAGTGGGTTGATTTTCATTAAAATGAAAGCATTGGTAAATCAAACAAGGTTGTTGTCACATGGTATTTAATATATCCATACCTATTGTTATTAAAATTAGAACATTACAGAACCGACGCTAGACGTCGGTCGTCGTCGAAACGAAAAAATGAAAGAATATGATTCTAGGTATTAAAATTTATCAAATTCAAAAGTTTCACAACAATGACGTTAGGCGTCGGTCGACGTTGAGACGTAAAAATGCAAGAAAATGAATCTATATAGGAATCGAAATTTGTCAAATACACAAGTTTTACAAAAACGACGCTAGGCGTCGGTCGGTGTCGAGACGTAAAAATGCAAGAACATAGATGTAGATACACAAGTTTTACAAAAACGACGTTAGGCATCGGTCAGCGTCGAGACGTAAGAATATGAATCTAGGAATTAAAATTTATCAAATACACGAGTTCTACAAAAATGACGCTAGGCGTCGGTCGATGTCGAGACGTAAAAATGCGAGAACATAGATTTAGATATCAGATGAAAAATATTATAAAGAAATCTGAGGGCTTATTGGCTTCCCGTATAGGTGCGCACCAAACCTCAAGTATTTGTACTCTACACAGCTTGCTTTTACACATTTTCCCCTATTTAGGTATATACCTATACTTACATCGCCACCCCTTCAACGGAATCATCTCAAAATATAATTTAGTTCCAATTGTCGTTATAATACATATGTACCAAAATTCAAGCGAATATCTCAATTTTGTTGTATCAACCTCTTTAATAATGGAGTAGGGGCGGTGGGGGGTTAAAAAATATTATAAAAAAATCTCAGGCTTTGGCTCCAAGTACATACACCGTACTTCAAGTTTCTGTATTCTTATCAGCTTGCTTTAATTATTTTCACCTATTTACCCCTATTTAACCCCCAACCCTTCAACGGAATAATCTAAAAATATGATTTAGTTCCAGATGTCATTATAATATATACGTGTACCAAATTTCAAGTGAATAAGTCAATTTTATTTTATCAAGCCCTTTAATAATGGAGTAGGGGTGGTGGGGGGTTGTAATTTGTTATTAAAAAATCTGAGGCCTCGGCTTCTAAATATAAAAAATTTTGATGCCTTGGCTGCTAGTACATACACCAAATTTCAAGTTTCTGTACTCTTACCAGCTTGCTTTACCTATTTCCCCCCCATTTATCCCTATTTACCCCCAACCCTTCATCGGATATGTTCAAAAAACAATCCAGTCCAGATCTCGTTATAATATATACGTGTACAAAATTTCAAGTCAATATCTTAAACCGTTCCGGAGAAAATGTGCTGACAAAAAAAAAATTACAGACAGACCGACAAACAGAAAAAATTTTTTCGGTTAAATTTAAAATCTCGACGTTTCATGAAGCTCTCAACCTATTTCAAGAAATAAAATTTGACTTTTTTTTACGATTGCTGTACTTCCAATCCACTACGTGGATGTGGAAGTAATTCATCTTTTTTTTTCTTGTACCATATTGGTACACTTTGCTCCTTTAACTATTGTTTATACCCATTACGCGATTAAATGTGTTCCGGTAAAAAATGAATTATAATAGGTACGCAACAAGCTCAGTTTATATTATTTCTCTACTGTAGCAAGAGTCAAAGCCTGGAGAATGAGAAGTCTCAAGTTAGACAAAGAGCCAATGCGTATATGATCCGCCTCTCTGGCTAGGTGGAGATGGAAAACATTCCTAAACATTTTTTAAATTACATGCGTAATTGCCCTGAAGTATAACTCATTAAAAAATTGATATTTTTGAATTATGTTTAAACGAATGTGTAAACAAAAGATGATAGAATTATCTGACCGATGCTTTTTTGAGAATGATATCTAGAAGTATGTGAAAATTAAATATCAGACAATCAAATGATAAAGTTTGTGATTTTTTTTCTTAAGATTGGTTCACCGGATTTGAAAAAGCAATGGTCACATTGTAGAACTAGTAGCTAACTTCTAAAAAAAAATGAGTGTGATACTTGTAAAAATAAAGCTGCTAGGGCTAAGCGCGTTTGCTATATTTCACGTATATTTCCGCATGCGAGGATTCCTCTTAAAGGAGCATATATTTATGTTTCAAAAAGGAGAAATAATCTCTAACTATGAATTTAAAGTTTTGAGATAAAATATACCATAAAAATCTGATTCTCTTCTAAACTTGGACACTTTTTTCTGACTGTTTAACTGACAGAAGTTTCTTTCTGGGAATATTTTTCTGTGTTCAAAATGTTTAAATAAATATATTCTCAATCTAAAAAAAATTTTGTGAAGATCATGTGTTGTATATAACTCCTTTCTTATTTAGAAGATTTTGTGAATCGTTATCACTCATAGAATAGAATGATAAAACTATCTGATAGAGCATAAGATGAAGATACCCAGCTCCTGTACTATTATATAAATAATTTCACTGGCTAGCAGCCGCAGATTATCGAATGCTGCGTAGGATGCCATATCTCAGCGCACAACTTTTGAATCCATAATGTAGAAATATGCTAAATAGGCTTCTTGTAAACCAATGCTCTTTGTACGTTTTTAATACCATCGACATTTGTTTTGATATCCACAATGTTTTTTTTCCTTTACACAGATATAAACAAATTGAAAAAGCAAAGCAATTACACTGCCATTACTCTATATTTTTTAACAATATTTGGAGAGATGATATGATGCTCTTATGTACCAGAAATAATATATTGTCTTCCATTGTTGATCCCCATATAGCAATCCGACATTTTGAACTGCTGTGTGTATGTGTGTATACACATTATAAAGATATTAAAATGATCTAGTTATAATAACATTAATACTCTTAATAACCAAATGAACTTATTAATGGTAAACATAAAAGAATGGTGCGAGACGAACAACCTCTTAATAAATGCGACAAAAACGTATGTAATGAACTTCAGGTCAGTCTCTGGGTATACAAGAGTGCAATATAATGACGAACTCATAACAGAAGCGAAGCATGTTAAATTCTTAGGAATAATTTTGCAAAGTGACATCAAATGGGACCAACAAGTTACCGCTGTATGCTCAAAGTTAGCAAAATATGTATACCTTCTAAACGCCACACGGAAAGACATAAGTCAAGAAGCTGCTAGAACCATATATATGGCATACTGCCAATCTCAACTAATGAACGGAATAATATTCTGGGCATGTACTACAACAGCTAATATAGATAAGTTATTCAAAACCCAAAAACGGTTAATACGAGCATTATGCAATGTTCCAACTACCACCAGTTGCCGACCGCTCTTCAAATCGCTAAGAATACTGCCATTAATGAGTCTGTATGTCCTAGAAGCAGTAAAATTCGTACATAATAACACTAGCCTATTCAATAGTCATCAAGTTGACCATCCCTATAGCACACGCACAACGGACGTAAGACTTCCACAACATATCCACGCTTTCTTCCACAACTCCTTCAAAGTGCAGTCTGTGAAGCTGTATAATATTCTTCCGAATAATTATAAATCTTTAAGCAAGTCAAACTTTAAAAAAACAGTGAAAAAATTCATCTTGCAACACTGTTTCTACACTGTTCAAGAATTCATAAACTGCTGTGATGCCATGTGATTATTCATATTTTTTGTGTGTTTGTTTTAATTGTAGACCAAGCACTATGTATATTATATGTTACTATAAGTATTTATTCGTATGTATTATTCTGCATGTTTTATATTGTATTTTTAAATTGTATTTTATGAGTTGCAATCTAAGCATAATATGTATTTTAGTGTTTTACTTTATAACTTAATGATTAGGATGAACAATCATCCACCCTTCTGTTTGACCCACCCACAACATTCACTTGTAATGTATTTTGGAAATAAAAACTATCTATCTATCTATCTATCTAATAGGCAGATTTTTACATTGATGATTTCAAAACGTACACTCCACAATTTACGAGAATGTGGTTGCCCTCTGTTTACTAATGATCTAAGTTTTCTGTTACTTGAATGTTTTTAATTGTTGTAAGGACTGATTTATGAAGATTCAACGTAGGAGCTACAGATAATATTTCTGAAATTTTAATGACATTTTCCTGCATTTCTAGATTTTTTACACTAATAATAATTGATGTTATCACTAAATTGACACATTCGAATTTTACTTCAACATTTTTTGGCTGCTGTAATTTGGATGGAACATGTTTTTTATCAGTCAATGTCAAATATAAATATTTCATACTTATTCATGGATACTGTCTTGGTTTTGCAAGGAACATCGTTATGAGTGGCTTTGGGCTTTTCTGATGAGTCCACAATAAGGACGAAAAACGTTTCAAAGGTTTCCAAGAAACTGAATGAGATTTTATGAAAATGTTATTCATTAGAATGAAAAAAATTTTAAAGACAAGGTAGGTAAATAAATTAATTTCGGGCCTTTGTTCTCATTTTTAACTGAATTTACATATCGTATGGGATCATGTAGATACTAGTTTAACCTGCCTAGCCGTATGGGACTATGTGGGATGTTAGTGTTATAATGAGAATGGCAAATAAGAATTTTTACTTGTTAGCATAACCAGAAGTCGGGTTATCGAAAGAATGCAAAGATTTCATTAATATTTTTACATATAGTTTTTCTTTTAGTTCTCATAGATAGTTTATCTTTCCGCTGTTTGGAAAATCCTATAAAGAATATGTTTCATTACTATAAGCAAACAAATAATAAATAATTCACTTTTAAACTTTTTATTAACATAACAGGAACTGTATTATATATAATTAACATTATAGAACTTTTACGTTTATGAATTAACATAAAAACAAACATGGCACTAGATCAAATCTAGACGAATTGCAATAATTCCAGCAGAACAAGTTTGGCAGAAGTGTTCAAATTATCTTCTTCTAACTACCGATTCAAAACTAGGTTATGCAGACATATTATTGATAATAGCAGTTTTGGTTCCAACTAGTTTTAATATAATAAGGGCAATATATGAAGTAAAAGCAAAATAAATATGTGGGATAAAGTACTTATTTCTAATTCTCACTAGCTGGAAGTTGGTCATCTCTGAACATAAATCAACATGCTGTAATGGGGGGGCTTGTTTACATTAACACACACCCACATATACTCAAAACGTTTGCCCATTTGTAGACACCATTTATCAAACAAGTATGTATTTAGAAATAATTTAAAATTGAAAACTAGGTGAGAATTAGGAAGCAATTTTCTCTTCAGTGTTGGATAGGCAAGTGCTCATAAGACCTACCCCAACTCAAAAAGTTTTAAATAAGTAGTGACTGGAGGCCATTTGCACAAGTCCCTCAAAACCTCCTGTTGGTCAGTCTCTGGTGCTCCTTCCTGAAGTAACTATTATTTCGTCCAAAAGTTATACAGTTTTGAGGAACTTTTTTTTAAATGACGGAATAAAATCTAGCAAATTTGTTTTTTAGATGATGATAGTACACACAAGATTTGATATGTTACTGAAGAAGGGGTCTGGATCACCTCTGCATTTTATTTCTGCTGAATTAATTGCACTAAACAAACATTCTAAACCGTTTTAGTTGGATAATGAAAATTTTCTAACAAATTATTAATCGTTAAGTAATTTTCGTCAATCTTTGCCTCTAAAAGTTCCATTTGCTTTTGTAAACTTTCAGCCTGCTTTTGAAAGTCTGATATGTATTTGTGGGAAGTAATTGACATGTTTATAGCTAGAATAATATGCCTATGTAAGATATCTCCTCATTTAAAGAAACAATAATTTTACTTACCACTTTGCATATTAGGCTCAATTTGTAAATGATTTTCTTCATATGTTTTCAATAATTTGTCATAGCATTGTTCAGCTATTAAAAATTTCGAGTGAATTGTTGATCTCTGTACGAACTTGGTTCTGATCTTCTAAAAATAGAATACCTACATCAATATTATAAATGAATTAAGAAAGGCGTCTACATCAACAGCATTTGGAGAATACAGGTAAGTATAGATATTAGAGATAACTATAATGGAGTATGTTTTGTTTTTTCTATAATAGTAGTACTAGCTCTTTTGGCACCCTTGTGCATTTTAATATATTTCACCTCCAATTTTTATAATACTTTATGACAATATAAAATCTGACTATCTTCACACTGAATATGGTGGTGAATAATTATATACATACAAATTGTTGACAGTTGTCCTTCTCTTCAAGAGCCAAAAGACTGTCAAAGTTAAAAGTAGATGAAATAATGTCATGGGGAAATCTTTTGGGAAGAATAGTGCTCAAGCATTTTAGAATACACATTTTTTAAGAAATGCCATTGACTTGATTGTGGAAATGTAAAAATTATAGACTGGATTCGATACAATTGAATTGATTTGAATTTCCATCTCAATTGCATAAAGTAGATGAATCAATATTGTATAAATCTTTGTTACTTCTTAAGATAACGGGAGAAGGGAGTCCGAACCACTTCTTCGGGACAATTTTATGATTAAAATTATTTTACAGTACCTAGCTTCTCTAGGTAACCAATATAAGTTAATTTTGATGATGATCATCATCATCATCATCTTTGGCTCTACAATCCAGGGTGTGTCTTGACCTGTTCTATGATTTTTGTTTCTCAGGACACCGCAGCCTCCTGGGCTTATTGTGCTCTCCCTGCCATGCGTCCTCTGCCCACTTCAGTACCCCTGTACCCCTAGTCAGGTGATATAGGTCTATAGTCGGGAATGTGCTGATAAGTTCCGAATCCATTTGTGTTTGTCCGTAAATGATATATCTTCTGCGGGTCAACACCACGCAGTTGAATATGCGATCAACCGCTTCCGGCTCCTTACTGCATAATCTGGTGTCTAGGTTGCGGTCAAATCTACCGATTGTATTCTGGTACTCCTTTACAGGAAAGTGTTCAGTCAGAAGTCCTATTATTAATTTTAACTGCGTCCTGTTCCTTGTGAGCAGTTTCTCAATTTGTTTTGCACATGGACATTTGATGAACATTTTTCCATGACGATTTCCAGTGGTTTTTATGTTTACTCATGACCCAGTTTTTAATCGCCCTTCTGGCTGAGCTTTTGGAAATGCCAGCCTGGGTTCTGGGCCATAGAATATAATAGCTACCCGTTGTCTAGCAAGTTCATCAGCTTTTTCATTGCCGTCACATCTGGAGTGTCCTGGCACCCAGAGTAATTTAACTTTGTACTGCTCACCCAGAATTTTCAGCTCTTCGTGGCAGTCCCATAACAGTTGGGATGACACTTTGTTAGAGGCTGGCTCTCTAAGCGTCTCTGATGCAATGGAGATCTGCTGGTTGACATATTGTCGATTTACATTCTCGCATACACATTCAAGAATAGCCAGAATTTCTGACTGGAATATAGTGGAGTGTTGCCCATGGAAAAGCTTACACTTGCCCTGGGTCTTTCCCCATGTATTCCAGCTCCAGCTCCCATGTTTGTCCTAGACCTGTCAGCATACCAGGTTAGGCTTTTACGAAGTATGTCAGGAGCTCCTTTTGACTAGTCCTTTATATCTCCAATGGTGATATTGAAGGGCTTATTGAGGGTTAGCTTTCGTTCCTTTCTATTCTTTGGGTTGGCTTTCCAATTTCTGACTTTCAGCGTTTTCGGTTATCTTCTACACTTGTTCCATAGATCTGGCTCTGGGCCTACCTCCCTTTCGATTTGCAGCTGGTGTTTACTGGAATGTTTGGAGTGGTTGTCGAATTTGACTTGAAGTTTCGCTGATCATGCTGTCGACTTCTTTCTAAGGATTCTAAAGGCTGAAGTTGACATGTTCTGCTATTCATTATATACCTTGAAACTGTTTTGCTCGGCTGCTCATTTATTATTGTGTTTCGTTGACCTTCATTATTTAAAGTTTAGGGAAGTCTTTTGTTTGAGGAAAGCACTTGTTGAATTTCCTTTGCCGTTTTGAAATGAATGCCTATTTTATTCTTCAATAAACCCTTCCTCAACCTACCTGTGACTCCAGTCACATAGGGAAGGCAGGCATAAGTTGGTAGGTTGTTCTTGTGCTTCTGTTGTTCTCCGGTTGTTGATAGTTCATTGTACATCCCCAGGTTCATAACCATTTTTCTCTCGAGCTTGTTGGAATAATGTTCTCATTAACAACCGGTTCTGTTGTGGATGGTGATGAATATAGTATGCAGATAACAATTTGTATGTGTTTGCTTTCTGTGAACTTCATAAGACAGCATATTGTTGCTTGATTGTTTCATTGATACATCTAGCAAAACTCCCCCTTGCTCTCCATCGTAAACCTGATATTTGAATATTGGCTATTTAAATGGTCGAAGGAAACAGACAGTGCAAAATCTCGCATCAGTCATATGATGAACGTATCGTCAACATAATGTAGCCAACATTTTGGTTTATCTTCACTATAGTGTATAGCTTTTTCTTCGAATATTATCTTCTCTTCATCCTTTGGGTACGAGTTGCTAGCGTATCAGCTAAACTGTTTCCTCGGTATGTTGATAAATAAAGATTCCAGATCTTTCACCATGATGTCACTGTTCGTTATTTGTAAACCTTTTAGAATTTCCACAGTGTCCGGAGTTCTTCACATATCTGCTGGTCTTGTCTATATCGGGTTGCAGAATGTCTGCGACATATCTAGCCAATTCATAAATAGGTGATCCGCATGTCCTGGCGATTAATCTCGAAAGATTTCCAGGTTTGTGAATCCTCAGTATCACTCAGTAGCAGGCCAGGTTTTTCAGCTCGGTTCAATGAATTCTTAATGGCTGTCCTCGTTTACTATTCAATTCATGATGTAGGATCCACTTCTGTGTCTTTTTATTCTACAATCATTTCCAACTCTGATGTATATTTTTCTTACATGCTGCAGTTGATTCTGCGTCTGACATGTATATGTGTATAGTGCCCTGGAGATAATAAAAACTGTAGTTTATCTTGATATTTTTTTTCTCTTTATTACCATAGGTACTGTTGTGTTGCCTTTGTCTTTTAAGATGATATCTTGATTGTTGCAAATATCTCTACGCACTTTCTCCTCTTTTGGAGTGATCTTTTCTCCTACGTGATTTGAATTTTCTCAGTATACGGCAGGCTTCATGTCTCACTTTTTCAGCTTTTGCAACTCCTCTGGGGCTCAATTCTCGAAATTATTCCTATGGGAAATTGATACTTTTGGAACGTGCAAATTGTATTCTTGACTGGTCCTATGAGATTATTTTCCATTAAAATCAGTGGAATTACTTCACTTCATGATTTCCAGTAGGACCAGTCAAGAATACAATTTACACGTTCCAAAAGTATCCATATCCCATAGGAATAATTTCGAGAATTGAGCCCCTGATGGGATTTCAACTTCTGTGATATCTTCTTTAGGTTACTTTATTCAGTGCTACAGCAAAGTCTATGCCCTTGTTCTTCTGGTAGTGGTTGATCCGTTAAATATACTACAGTCTCCTTGACATCGCCAGTTCGGGTTTGGTTGTTCTCTTCTTTGTTAGAAGTTTTTCAAATTTCTTGGTCTGCTTTCTTAGTCATACTGTCCCATTTAAACGTCCTCATTTAGTGTAATGGCTAGTTCCAAATGTAGATTATATATAGAAGGACACTATATGAAGTTGATGTATGTGTACATCTTAATACTCTGTCACTGGTCAGTGATTCTCACATTCTGCTGATGATTCTCTGAACAGGCGGTGTTTGTAGGATGGTGTTCAATCTTGATGATTGTTGGTAACCTTCTTGTCTCTGCAGCATCATAGGAATGCTAACAGTGAAAGTAGTGCCTCTTCTTTCTTGACTTATCCAATCTTCAATTATGAAAAACAGGAACAACTTCAATAGAGAAGATTGACTGATGGGAGTAACACATGGAGACTGGCTTTATCGCCAAGTACCAGCGATTTAAACAGTCACGGCCAACATAGCACATCAATGAATGAGCAGTGAAGCGATGTAGCGCCAAGGAATATAATGAGAAGCAGAATACAACAACTTTAGTCTTTAGAATCCTTCAGCAGAAGCTGACAACATGATCAACAAACGTCAAATAAGTTTAGTTCGAATATACCATTGAAATCAGAATAACATTTATCTACTTTCGAATAGTAGGTATAATAAAAATTAATATTGTATTGAAAAATAAGAAAGTCCATATGCCAAAAGAGCACTATATACACGTCTTTCGATTTTCACCTCATGTACTATACCAAATTTTATCAAAATCGGTTTGATAGTTTTAGCGCTATCATGTCCACATACCTAGATACATACAGACATTTTTAAATAACACTTTTCCTGGGATCTCAAACCGGCCAAAGCGCAATAAAAGATCTGGTTTTATCTCAATTTTCGAATTTGGTCCTCCCCATATTTATGGGTAGGGAGTTTCAGGTCTTATAGCTTTATTTTTGTTAACAATATATTTATGAAGTGTTTGAAATTTGCGAATTGGTATGTTGTATGTATATTTTTTAGAAACATGCTTACCTTAGCACTAATTTTGAAAAGCTCAACACTTCGTTTTAACCGATCTTTCCTTACTTCCAATAAATTTTTCTTCTGCTCTTCTAGCTTCTGATCATTCGCAGCTATATTCAGTTTCACCTTTTCTGAAATAATAGAAACATTTCAAAACTATAAGAATATTATACCCAAGTATACCGGTCATGTATTACCCGCCATAATTTGAACTTCAAGCTCTTTTACTTCTTGAGATATCTCTTTTGCTTTTGTTGTAGTACTTGCGTCTTTTATATTTGACATTTTCATTAATTTTCGGCTTAACTTTATCAAAAAAATTTGTAATCCCAGCCCTCCTGATTAGCCGAAAACAGTTTAAATTATAATGATATACACCAAAGAGACATCTTTCCGGTTTCCACTTAAACCTAATGGTTGCCGGTTACAGTAAACTTTACTCATAGAGCAAATATATTCTCTTATTGAGTAGACCGGCTAGATGGCAGCATGCATGCTATCCTGGCGATAATCGGTCATGCGCAGTTTAAAGGGTATAAGCTTTATATCAACAACTACATAATTTAGCATCATCTGTAGTTTAAATTATAATGATATACACCAAAGAGACATCTTTCCGGTTTCCACTTAAACCTAATGGTTGCCGGTTACAGTAAACTTTACTCATAGAGCAAATATATTCTCTTATTGAGTAGACCGGCTAGATGGCAGCATGCATGCTATCCTGGCGATAATCGGTCATGCGCAGTTTAAAGGGTATAAGCTTTATATCAACAACTACATAATTTAGCATCATCTGACGCCATTGTGGTTTTTGTGCGTTATTTAGTGTTTTTTAAAAACATTTCCTGCTACTATCAAGTACCAAGGGTGAGTTTTAGCTTTTAGTATTTTTAAAGTAATTATATGTTACATTAAAACTGCATGAATGTACTAATATACATATTTCACAACTTGGTCTAATACCGGTTTCCAATATGTAGGCAGGCTATAATCCAATAAAGGGTAGCTTGAAAGTCAAAATAGTTTACGTTTCTACTGTGGGTCATTTTCATCGTAAGATATGTATATTATATTTTATTTATTTTATAAATTGATTGACGTTTTACTATAACCTCAATATTAAGCACAGAATCGTTCAGCTCTTGTTTTACCTCTTTCATATTTGAAATCGAACGGATGTCTAGATAGATTGCATGTCCATGTATTTTTATTTAATTTGTCGTAACCTAGCAACTTCTTGTTTGCTACATAATTTCTTTCCGGAAAGTACATCAAATATTACAATACGCTTCAATTTGTTCAACATTAGAGTGGTTATTTTAATCAATATATTTCGACTTCGTTTATAACATGCAACGTTCATGTTATTTTAAACTGTAATTTCTGTTCCAAGCTAGGTATTTCCTTATAGGAAATAATTCTACTTTATTTATATCTTACTTTATAGGAATAAGGTTCGTTAATGACAAAATGTGCGTTCAATCAAACGCAGGGCATCGTTAGTTTTAAGTACATTCGCGAATGATATGCAAATTTTTTGGTGACTCGATGTAGATACAGGATGATCAAATCGGGAATGATTACCGTGCTGAATGAGCTCATTAGTCATTATTATTAAATGCATTAAAATACATATCGACGTGAATATCGAACTTGTGAAAGTAATTCCATTAATCGAGAGGAGTAAAGGGTTGCTCTGAAACTACCCACCTGATAATTATAATTTAATTCTATCGATAAATAATAAATGTAAATCCAGTCAAATTAGATTAAAAAATGCCCAATTAGACCAAGAGTCGTGTGATTCAAGTCTATGAAACCCCATCTTCTTGGAGAAAGACCCATCAAGGAGATAGCAAAAATGAACACTTATGGACGTCCGACAGCCACGGGCCTCACCAGTTCTTTTAAAAAAATCATGTAGTTGAGTGCAATTAGGTTTTTGCCTTGGAGCCCAGTTAGGTATAATGAATGGATTTTCATGATTTTTTTTGCATTGTTTCTAATAGGTACTGAGTACAAAAAAGTTTACCCTTTAAAAATTGCCTCTTTACTTTGGAGGTGGTCCCCACTCTCTCTAGAGGGGTGGGTAAAAAAGTAAAATAAACCATCGAAGCTGACATAGAATTATATTGTAAGAAAAAAAGGTGGTTTACAATTTTTCATGAAAATGTGTATTTTCCAAGTTATAACGACTCGTATCGCGATTTGAAGATTACAATTTTAGCTTTGAAAAATTGGTGTCCTGTAACCGTTTTTCGTAAATAACTCAAAAGTCTTACATTTACGAAAAAAGTGGTATAGTACAAAAAATAGGATTACGAAATTACAAGTATTTTATTTTTTGTTTATTTCTGTAGGATGAGTAGGTCTAAAAGTATGATAGTTTAAAAATGGCGCTCGAACGTTTATCACTCGAGATATAATGTTTAAATCTCAAATATCTCAGAAGCAATCAGTATGATGTTGTTAAAAATACATAAAATAGAAATTAGAGTACTCTTTTATAGGATTTTCTTTCTGTCCCTACAACTTGAAATAACAATGCTATGTGCAAAACAGAGCTGTGACAAGTACTTTTAAAAAGTACTCCCAGTACTAAGTACAAGTAGTTTAAATTTTCATTTTTACTCCCAGTACTAAGTATAAGTACTTCGAAAAAGTACTTGGAGTTTTAAGGTGGCCATTCCCTAGAAAGAGACATCCGATAGGAAAATATTTATTATTTTTGCCCAGAACTTTTTTTTCTTAGTACGTATATTTAAAAAAACTATAAGAGTACCTAAGTAGAACCATAACAAGACTATTACTATGAATTTTCACTTAATAATTTCAGTGGTTTGCACAATAGCTCGATTTAAAACTACGAAATAGGAAGATTAACATAATTTTTACATTTAAATCTAGCTATTTTGCAAACCACTGAAATTATTGAGTGGAAATTCATAGTAATAGTCTTGTTATGGTTCTACTTAGGTACTCTCATAGTTTTTTTAAATATACCTACGTACTAAGGGAAAAAAGTTATGGCCAAAAATAATAAATATTTCCCTATCGGATGTCTCTTTCTAGGGAATGGCCACCTTAAGTACTTTACTTGAAATTCAAAATTTAAGTAACCAGTACAAAGTAATTACTCCATAAAGTACTCTAAGTACTTAAAATACTTAGAGTACTTTAAAATACTCCCAGTATTTTTTTAAGTACTTTACTTGAAATTCAAAATTTAAATAACCAGTACAAAGTAATTACTCTGTAAAGTACTCTAAGTACTTAAAATACTCCCAGTATTTTTTCAAGTACCAGTAAAAGTAATTTCTGTTAATGGGAGTATTTTTAATGTACTGTAAGACTTTTTTACCACTAATTTTTAAATTGAGGAGTGTCCTACGCTGAAGTACGTACACTTTACACCCAAAATATTTAGTCGTTAGTAATACTTAATCATGTTTTTCGCTACAATGCAAATTTCAAAAATTTGCTGCTTTAGAAACCTGCAATCTGCATATTGCTCTGCTACACTTAAAGAAAAACATTTTTTTTCTATTCATTTAGCTACAAACAGACGCAGCGTATAGAGGAGAAATTATCTGATTTTAACCAACTGTATACAGGGCACTCAAAACATTTCTTAACAGAGAAATGCTTCGTTACAGAGGTAAAATCCTTCGTGAAACCTAAACCTAAAAGTTATAAAGTTAGATATGTGAATTAATAAACTACAATACAAAAAAAGTCATGAAAACTAATTTTTACAATTATATTTTTATTTAAAAACTCACTCAAATCAAATAGTAACAAAAATAAATATAATGTATATAATAAATGGGTAAATAAAACAAAGAATGTACATACAACTACAAAACAAACTAAATATGCAATGTGCTGTTACTCTTAAGTCGCACAAATTTTTCAAAATTAACGTCACTTAAAGCATGTCGTCTGGGTGCATTTATAATTTGGGCAGAAGAAAACAAGCGTTCAACAGGGGCCGACGAGGGCAAAACTGAATTATATTTAATAAATAATTTCTTCATCATTGGATAGTTTGTTAACATTTGAATATTGGATCTTGAGTCATTTAAATATCGCAATAATTCATATTGGTTTTGGTTTGAGGAGAATATCGATGAGACTGAAGAGTTGAAATCCTCTTTCTCTTTGAAATCGAAGAATGGATCCTCTTCGGTATTTTCACCGACTGCCACCTTAGACTGTTGCACCTCATCCAACTCAAGAGCTGCCTCTAATACCCATGATTGAATGAATATCTTTGCAAGTAATTGTAATCTTTTCGTCTCTCAACCCGCTGAACCAGCGCATTTTAAATCTTGGGTTCGTGACCGCTGCTATTACTGCCATTTTTTATTTAAGCGTAAACAAATCTTTGAAACGTTTTTGGTGGATAGAATCTAAAATATATTCTAAGGGCTTGGACAGTTGCCGTATTTCTCTAGAGAGCTTAATTTTTTCTAGTTTCGTATACATGGATATGATACTAGGGAGAAGGTAACCATAAAATGTGTTTTGGTTCCCTTGGAGAAAGTCCAGAGTTTCGGCTAAAGGCTTCATAATTCTTACATATTCCTCCAAAAACAAAATTTCGTTTTTTGTAAAAGAAGGAACTAATAGTTTATTACATAAATGCTTTAGTTTTTCCTTGCACGATACAATTTTTTTTATGGCGTCATACGTCGAATTCCATCTGGTGACACCAGGATAACTCAGGGTATGACCTAAACTTGTTGGACTATTTTAGCGGATTTTGGTCTCCTAGCCTTTTTCCACAAATTTCCACAAAGTTACAAGTAGGTAATTTTTTATATTTTATGAAAACTACTGAATGTTTACAAGTCCTTACAGTATTTTTTATATAAAAAGTACTTAGAGTACGTTTTATATAAAAAAGTACTTAGAGTACTTTCATTTCTATATTAGCATTGAATATCTCCCAACCACTTGGATGTAATGAATTTTTTTGTTGAAATAATGCAATCTGCAGATGAATATTAAAAAAATCACCACAATCACATTTAGGTATGGGTTTTAAGAAAAACTTATGTGAATACCAGTTACGAGACATCTAATTAATGTTTTTGAATCATCTTCATTTCCTAAAACTGTACAGGGTGGCCAAAAATTATTTTTCAATTAAGAACTCTTTAAATTGAATTTTCTCAATTTTTTTCCAATGGAACACCCTGTATATTTTTCAACGATGTGATGTAGACATGAAAAACGAACATTTTTTGTCAGTACTTCCCTATGGTTAATTGCAACCAATTTCGTTTTATTGAACAATAATTATAAAATTGAAAAATAAACTTAAAAAAAGAAGTTTCTTCAAATAACTCAGTAGAATTAAAATAAATGTTCCACATGTTGCCATTTTTGATTGACACATCTCTAAGCACTTTTGAAATGAGGTTTCCACTGTTCCTAAATCTGCCAGTGTGATAGATTTAAAGGCAGTTATTATTATTATTTCCTTCATATTCTGTACTGTTGTTGGTGTGTCTCTATGAACAATTCCTTTCATGTATCCCCATAAAAAGAAATCCATTTTTGTAAGATCTGGATATCTAGCAGGCCTTTTAATGGATCCATTTCTTCCAATCCATTGATGAGGGTAGGTATTATTTAATGGTCTATAACTGCATTTAAATAATGTGGTGGAGCACCATCTTGCTGACCCCACATCCTATTTCGAATTCTTTCAGGGAGATTTACCAATAATTGTGGCAGATAATTTTCCAAAAAATGAAGATAAATAGCTCCAGTCAATGTACCATCAAAGAAATGTGGCCCTATTACGTGTTCTCCAATAATTCCTTCCCAAACGTTTATAGACCATCTGTGTTGGTTATCAACTTGCATAAAAAAGTGAGGATTTTCCGAAGCATAATATTATTAACAAATCCATTTTTATGAATAGTTGCCTCATCAGTGAATAAAACATTATTGAAGAAGTTATCATCTTGCATTTTACTTCTGGCCCAATTACAAAATTGTAGGCGCTTTTGAAAATCGTCATCAGATAGTTCCTGGTGCATTTGAATATGATATGCATGCTACTTATTTGTTTTTAAGATTCGACCCACAGACCGTCTACTTATTCCTACTAATGAGCTCACTTCTCTTTGACTAACATGGGGATTTCCAGCCGTTGCCAGCACCATAGAAAACTCATTTTCTTCGCTCACAACACGTTTTATTCTTTCACTTTTTTTATATTCGCCATTTCCAGCTTCCGGAAATCTAGGGAGAAGGTTTCGGAAGCTGCTAACATCAGGAATCCTTCTTTCAGTATAACGTTGATTGATTGATTGATTTGCCAGCGTATAACGTTGGCGATAAATTCTATTGGCAAGTAAACAATTTCTGTCTGACTCGCCCAAAACAAAAGTCATGTCTACAAGTTCCGCCATAAAAATTCATGTTGTCACATTCCAAATATTTTAAATTCAGTACAAATTGTAACTAACGACCGATAAGTGTGATAAATGCTCCGTTGTACACGTCAATTTATACCAAACTGAGGTGTTATTGCTTGTCGAATAATGAAAACGGCAAAAAATGTACAAAAAAACATTACAGTAAAGGACCTGTTAAATACTATTTACTCGTTTCAATGGAGTGGAACAAATGGTCCCAGTAAATGGCCTCACTTCAAAGTTGCATAAAGATGTGTGTCAATCAAAATGGGCAATACGTCGAACGCCTATTATAAATTTTTCTAATGAAATATTTGAGGGAACCTCTTTTTTAAGTTTATTCTTGAATTTGACCCTTATTTGTTTATAAAACGAAAATGGTTGCAATTAGCCATAGGGAAGTACTTACAAAAAATGTTCGTTTTTCATTTCTACATCACATCGTTGAAAATTGACAGGGTGTTCCACTTGAAAAAATTGAGAAAATTCAGTTTAAAAAGTTCTTAATTGAAAAATAATTTTTGACCACTCTGTACAGTTTTAGGAAATGAAAATGATTCCAAAACATTAATTAGATATCTCGTAACTGGTATTCACATAAGTTTTTCTTGAAACCCATAATTTCAACAAAAAAATTACATCCAAGTGGTTGGGAGATATTCAGTGCTAATATAGGAATGAATAGAGCCTAGAAAGAGGCTTCAAAAAATGTACTGATATACATAGCATTCTATTTAAAAAAAAGGCCCTTGGTCCTGTAATTTCGCCTTGGCTCGCCCTGTATGTTCGGAAGCGATTTCCAGTTATATAGACTTTTTTATCTAGTTTACTTGCAATTATTTAAAAAATTTCTAGCTATCGTAGAACTCGAGAAATCGAGCTCCGACGCACTGTTGCCCCACCATGTATAATAAATATTTGTAGAATTATAGTTTCGGAAATACGACAGTAAGTACTAATGTGGCGCTTGAACTTTTACTGGCAAAGAAATACATTTTTTAAATTTCATGTTTCTTCAATACTTTTGATAAATTGAAGCTCTCAGAAGTAGAGCATGTTGGTAATACTACATGTATATGTAAAAACTGGTATAGATTTTTTGAATTTCAATTCTATGGCCAATGACAGCAGGAAAATCCTAAATTTTTTATTTAAAGAAGTTACAAAACACTCATTGTCTTGCATAACATCCTTAATTTTCAAGCCGTACGGATAGAAAAAAATGATATCAAAGGGTACTTAAGGCCTTTAATTTCTATTATATTATTATGCATTTTAACGTCCCCACAATAAAATCGTGGGAGGTTACTAAAATTGGTCCAAAATCGGAAATTGAGATAACATCAAATCTATACGTTTTGAGGTCCCAGGAATCCAAAAAAGTGGTTTTTGAAAAATGTCTCTGTGTGTGTATGTGTGTTAGCACGATAGCGGCGAAACTACTGGACGGATTTGGATGAAACTTTGCATGAGAGTTTCTTTAGTGTTCTAGAAGATCTGAAAAGGTTTTGGTTGAGATCGGATTACGTTTAGTGCCATTTTGGCACACCAACTTTTTTATTTTACTATTGCTTACAATTTGTAATCTAACCATTGGAAAACAGTTAAAATTCCGATTTCAACGATATGTCACACTTGCACCTTTGTTTTTTTATATGCCTACAGTTTTTTATACAAATTATTGTATAGAGAACAAACAAAATTCAATGTCTATATAATATCAACATATGTAAAACTACGTCACAAGTTGTCAATGGCCCAGTGGGCTAAAGCGTCGACTTACTTTTAAAATTAGTTCTTAATTATCTTAATGTTTAATTTAAAACAATGTTCAATTTTAATGTTAATTTTAAGCCGTCACAGACGGCAGGTGTTTTAGCTTTTGTTTTTTTTTTGTTGTTCCATTTTATTAAACCGAACCGGTCGTGATCCGTCCAACCTAACGTCCGCCACGACGTCACGCGCCGTGGTTGTCTGGTTGGCTCCGGATCGCGGTCCGGGGAGGCAATGTTTGTACCCTTTTTAATATTTAATAAATCTGGTAAAATAAAAGTAAGTAAAAAAGCGTCGACTTACAAATCAAGAGATCGACGGTTCGATCCCAACACAGTGCTGTTTTTTTTTTCATTCTTTTTTCATTATAAACTTTACTAATAATTACGGAAAATGTTACATGATTAAATATCATCATATATTAGGTGTTTATAATTATTCAGAGTTTGAGGATTGGTCACTAGTTTTAAATGAAATATAAATAATTCTATTGCTGTTTTGGCGGTGAACACATACGACGTCGTAAATTAGATAAATATAGGTGGGTCATATTACAATAATATATTTGATTTAAAGGCATGTCATGACGGCTGATTTGAATTGACTATCAGAGCTCGTAGCATTTGCTACTGCTATGAAGCAAATTACAGTTAAAAAGTAGCAGACTGCTTAGCAACCCATCACTAATTTCAACCACCGGGTGGGGAGGTTCCAGCCGCTTCCAGTAGTTGCCGATTTTTTAACTCAAACTGATTGTTTCTGACATGTTTGAGATTTAAACATTATATCTCGACTGATAAACATTCTAGCGCCATTTTTAAACTGCCATGTTCTTAGACCTATTCATACTACAGAAATAAACAAAAAATAAAATACTTGTAATTTCATAATTTTATTTTTTGTACCATACCACTTTTTCCGTAAATGTAAGACTCTTGAGTTATTTACGAAAAACAGTCTCAAGATACCAATTTTTTAAGCTAAAATCATAATCTTCAAATCGTTATAACTTGGAAAATATAAAATTTCATGAAAAATTGTAAACCACCAAACCACCAATTTTTTTTCTCTGAATATTTTTGGTATGGTAGGAGAATATGGAGAGGGGCGGCATTTTTTCTTTAATCAAATAGTTACCGATATATTTCCGCATAGGTAGTTAGTACCCCAATTACGCTGGCATAGGAAACTTTCGAACGGTGCGCGGTAACCGGAAATTGAAAAAAAAATGGTTACCGGACCATACCTGTACACACTGTACAGTACTGTACTGTAGTGGCAGACATTTCTGTCGAGCGATTTTTAAGCAATTTGCCATCAAAGTGGCGAAAAATTGATAAAAATTTGAAATTATGACAAAAAAATAGTTAAAATTGAAAAAACGTCTGCCAGGCCAGGTTATGGTTCACAACGCACTAAACCCTAACCCAGACTGGCAAACGTTTTTGCCAAATTTAATCCCCCAAATGACCTCCCACCTCTCAAAGGTAAAAAAAAAATACATTTTCGTGTCTCCTATTTTTTTAAAATAAATATTAAGAATCGTTCTTTATACTTATATGTTATTACAGTAGGAATTACGAAAAATTTGAGATCTGGCAGACTTTTTTTCAATACTAACCATTTTTTATCATAATTTTAAAATTTTTTTCATTTTTCGCCGCTTTGATGGCAAATTGCTCAAAAACCGCTCCACAGAAATGTTTGCCACTACAGTACAGTACGGTACAGGCCGATACAAACATATTGCGCTGGGTTTGATCGGGTAACTAATTTTTTATTTTCAATTTCCGGTTACCGCGCACCACCCGGAAGGTTCGTCTGCCAGCGTAATTGGGATATGTGTAGTACATATACTAAACCTATGCGGGAAGATGACGGTAACTATTTGATTTAAACAAAAGCCCCCTCTCCATATTCTTCCACCATACCAAACATTTTCAGAGAGAAAAAAGTTTTGTAATTATATGCTCTCTTCCATTACCGACTGGCAAACGGTAACTTTTAGTCGTCGAATTTGCACTCCATTTCCCTAACCAATATGTTTATTCAACCTATATTATTGTCACGTATTTTCACACCTGAACCACCCATTCAGGATCCGTGGGTTCCAAAATTATTTAACAAGGCTAATACTTTATTTAACAACTTACTGAAACTTAACAATACTTGATTGAACTAAAATACCCTTTTAGTGGACTAAAAATAATCTTTAACAATGCTTGAAATTTACACTCTGGATTTCTAACCTCACTTTGTCACTTTACAACTTGCCTTTTCTTCCGTCGGGAATCTTGCCTTATATACTCTGAAATTGCCTGTTAGTCCAATAATTATAAAGATTTCCATAACAAAAAATGTTATCTGAGATTTTCCTTCAGTAACTATTAGTGGAGGGATTATACATCACAAAGCCACAAAAACCAGTTCAGAGGGTACCGCGCAACCGGCTTATTTTACTGATAAGTCGTTAACCGTTGAAGATATAAAAAAATTGCTTATTATAAAAAAGAAAGCTTGACTAATTACCTAAAAAAAAGTCCTCTTGTAATTTTCTTGTATATTCCATGGTTTTCGAGAAAATAGATATTTAAAAAAAATGCAAAATTTGTATTTTTAATGCCCACGAATTTTTGTTTATTTGACATTTTTTGCGCGCGGCCTGCAGAAAAAATTGAATTGCTCGAAAACCAAACATGCTAGGAAGAAAAATCAAAATAGGTTTTAAAGGGGTATAAAATACTCTTGTGTTTCCATTTTTGATGGCTATTGATATCTATTAGTATATTAAAATAACAAATATAATATAGTTACCTCTTGATTTTGGCACTTTTAATTATTCACAGGCCCATAAAAAATAACTGAGTTTAATATAAGTTATAAATGCATTATCTTTTAGTTCAAGGTAGTAAGTACTTCAATGCAGAAAAAGTTAGGAATAAAAATGTTCACATTTACAAATTTACCAGCATGTTGAAGTTGGACAAATTTTTGCCAATTTTTTATTGTTTACTAAAAATTAAAAAAAGACCCAAGCATCTTGAAAATTTAGCTCAATTTTTTTTTGAGTAATTGTATTAATAAAATATCAAAAAATTGAATATGCCGCCTTTTTTGGATTTTTTTTTGCTAACTTTAATATGGTGCTAAATTTGTAAATGTGAAGATTTTTATTCCTAACTTTTTGTGCATTGAAGTACTACTACCTTGAACTAAAAGATAATGCATTGAAACATATTCTTTATAGGATTTTGCAAACAGCAGAAAAAAAACCGCTGCCTAAGGAATCACTACTTCCACATCCAGATTCTTCATCCAAGTCACTTTAAAGGAAACATCTTGACTATATTTGCATTCTAGTATGTGGAAATTATTGGTCATAGAATTTTAATATTTGGGGCAGATGTCATAGAAAAGTTTGAGGAGTTGGTTTCTATCATATACGTTAAAAATGAAGTTTCTAGTTTATCCTACTTATTTTCCACTATTCACAACCTACCACCTCCCACCCCTTCAATGCAGTCATCTCAATCAGATGTCACTACAATACATACGTGTACTAACTTTCAAGTGAATATCTCAATTTGATGTTATCAATCCCATTAATAATGAAGCGGAGGTGGTGGAGTTTGAAAAATATTAGAAAGAAATCTGAGGCCTTGGTTTCTAGTATATACACCGAATCCCAAATTTCTGTACTCTTATCAGCTTGATTTACTTATTTTCCCCTAGTCCTCTTGTTAACCCCAACCCTTCTACGGAATCATCCCAAAATATAATCTAGTTCCAAATGTCGTTATAATACGTACGTCTACCAAATTACAAGTGAATATCTCAATTTTATTGTATCATCCCCTCTAATAATGTAGTAAGGGTAGTGGAAGGGTTGAAAAGTATTATTAAAAAATCTGAGGCCTTAGCTTCTAGGACATACACCGAATTTCAAGTTGCAGTATTCTTACCAGCTCGCTTTACTTATTTTTCCCTATTTGCCTCTACTTACCCCCCACTCCTTCAACGCAATCATGTCAAAATATCATCTAGTTTTAGATATAGTTATAATACATAAATGTACCAAATTTCAAGTGAAAATTAAAATTTAATTTTATCAACTCTTTTAATAAGGGAGTGGGGGTGGTGGGGGGATGGAAAATACTAATAAAAAAACCTGAGACCTTCGCTTCTAGTATATACACCAAATCCCAAATTTCTGTCCTTTTACCAGCTTGCTTTACTTATTTTCCCTTATATACCCCTATTTAACCCCCAACCCTTCAACGAAATCATCTCAAAATATAATCTAGTTCCAGATGTCGTTATAATACATATGCGTACTAAATTTCATGTGAATGTCTCAACTTTATTTTATCAACCCCTTGAATAATGGTGTAGGGGTGGTGGGGGGCTGAAATATATTATTAAAAAATCTGAGGCCTTGGCGTCTAGTACATACACCGAATTTCAAGTTTCTGTACTCATACCAGCTTTCTTTACTTATTTCCCCCTATCTACCCCTAAATAACCCCCAACCCTTCAACGGAATCATCTCAAAGTATAATCTAGTTCCAGATGTCGTTATAATTCATACGTGTACCAAATTTCAAATGAATATCTCAATTTTATTTTATCAACTCTTTTAATAATCAAGTAGGGGTGGTGGGGGTTGAAAAATATTATAAATAATTTGAGACCTTGGCTTCTAGTACATAGACCGAATTTCAAGTTTCTGTAGTCTTACCAGCTTGCTTTATTGTATTTTCCCCTATTTACCCCTATTTAACCCCCAACCCTTCAACTGAATCATCTCAAAATATAATCTAGTTCCAGATGTCGTTATAATACATACGTGTACCAAATTTCAAATGAATATCTCAATTTTATCTTATCAACCCTTTTCATATTGGAGTAGGGGTGGTGGGGGTTGAAAAATATTATAAAAAAATCTGACGCTTTGGCTTCTAGTACATACGCCGAATTTCAAGTTTCTGTACTCTTACCAACTTGTTTTACTTATATTCCCCTATTTACCCCAAATTAACCCCCAACCCTTCAACGGAATCATCTCAAAATATAATCTAATTCCAGACGTCGTTATAATACATACGTGTACGAAATTTCAAATAAATATCTCAACTTTATTTTATCAACCCCATTAATGGGGTAGGGGTGGTGGGGGTTGAAAAATATTATAAAAAAATATGAGGCCTTAACTTCTAGTACATACACCGAATTTCAAGTTTCTGTACTCTTACAAGCTTGCTTTACTTATTTTTCCCTATTTACCCCTATTTAACCCCCAACCCTTCACCGGATATCCTCAAAAAACAATCCAGTTCCAGATCTCGTTATAATATATACGTGTACAAAATTTCAAGTCAATATCTTAAACCGTTCCGGAGAAAACGTGCGGACAAAAAAAGTTACAGACAGACAGACAGACAGACCGACAGACAGACAGACAGACAGACAGACAGACAGAAATTTTTTTTTCGCTCAAATTTAAAATCTCGATGTTTCATGACATTCTAAACCTATTTCACGAATAAAAATTTTTGAAATTTTTTTTGCGATTACTATACTTCCAATCCACTACGTGGATGTGGAAGTAATAACTATCTACAGCTAAAAGAAAAACTTTGTGTAAAAATATTAATGAAATCTTTGCATTCATTAATATTTTTACACAAAGTTTTTCTTTTAGCTGTAGATAGTTTTTTCTGCTGTTTGCAAAATCCTATAAAGAATGTTTCAATACAATTATATGCAAACAAATAATAATTTATTTTTAAAAGACAATGGCATTTATAACTTATATTATAGCGGGTTATTTTTTTATGAGCCTGTGAATAGTTTGTCGCACAAAAAATCAAGAGATAACTATATTATATTGTTATTTTCATATACTAATAATATCAATAGCTCTCAAAAATGGCAACACAAAAAGCGTAAAAAATTTCAAATAAACGAAAATTCGCGCGCATTAAAAATACAAATTTTGCAACTTTTGCCAATATCTCTTTTCTCGAAAACCATGGCATATATACAAGAAAGTTACAAGAGGACTTTTTTTAGGCAAGCTCCTTTTTCTATGATGAGCAATTTTTTTATATCTTCAACGGTTAACGAGTTATCAGTAATATAAGGCTTTTTTCACCGAAGGGATGGTTTTTTGTGGGGTGTTGCCCCAGAACTGATTTTTGTGGTTTTGTGATGTTTAATCCTCGCACTAACAGTTACGGAAGGAAAATCTCAGATAACATTTTTTTGCCAGCTTCTGGTGTATTTTTTACTTTAGCGACTGGACTGTGTAGAGTTATTTAGAACACAATCGAGAATCTTCTCCCACCACACTCCAGAAAACTCGATCTCTTTCTACAAATTTCTAGGACACTCACTATTAGTCATGGGCGTATCAGTCTCTACTTTCTAGGGGATGTAATGCATAACAATATCAGGACCACAGTTGTATAAAACAATTTTTTCGTTTCGTTTTAAATGTTAATGACATTTTACTTTACCGACTGGACTGTGTAGAGCTATTTAGAACGCAATCGAGAATCTTCACCCACCACACTCCAGAAAACTCGAGCTCTTTCTACAAATTTCTAGGACACTCACGATTAGTCATGGGCGTATCAGTCTCTACTTTCTAGGGGGTGTAATGCATAGCAATATCAGGACCACAGTTGTATAAAACTATTTTTTCGTTTCGTTTTAAATATTAATGACATCGAAAAAAATATTGCGTCTCTTAGAATTATAATGTTTTAGTTCTTTGCACTTATTTTAAATGGGGTATATGAACCAAAATCAGTTTGATTAAAGACCTTAACCCATGGATACGATTGTCACAGCACTCATAACCTTCGATTTTGATCTTTGATCGAGCTGATTTTGGTTTAAACTGAGTTGATACAATCTAACCTTAAAAAACAAATTTAATTTTATACTCTGTTTAGAAAAAACGTAATAAATCGCTCAGAGAAAGATCAACCATGGGCGTACTACTATTTATTTTCACACTTGAAATTTATACCGAAAAATTTATTGTTAAATTAATTGAGTCAATTATTTCCAGTTCTTAGTTGTCCTCTTATTAATTTGGCACAGATTATAAATCACGTACTAAAAGATGAAAATGTGGGAACTCAAAAATAGGGTGTGTGCACTTTTTTTACATTCAAAAATATGAAATACTCTATGGTATTATAGCTGAAACAGTTTTTCGACAAAAAGATGTTTTTAAATAAGTTTAAAAGAAATTTAGATTCACATTAAATATTCGCCACCAAAAAAACATGCGACGTCACTCTATATAAATAAAGCAGCATTGTGTACTAGAGATGGGACAAACGACAATTTTTTTAATCACAATGATCGCTACGGTAATCGTTCAGTAATCACTGTTCTTTGTAGCAGTGATTATATTACTCGTTGGATTGCTTTGATCTTTTCTCACCAATCGCTGTTGGCGATTGGTCAGTTGAAAGAACAGGTGATAAGAAGTAGCATTGGCAGCGATCGCCGTCACATCTCTGTAGTGTTCCTATTTCGTAGTGTTGAAAACACAAACCACCCACACTATAGACGCTGAACGGCCGTACATTCGAATGGGACTAAAATTGACGCGCCTCTGGTGGTTGGAAGCGGTAGTAATGATTGGAGGGAACTTTAAATTATTTTGACTATCAAATTAATATACATGATTTTAAAAACACATGTCCTCTTAAACAGTGCTATGCCACATTTGATATTAAAATATGACTAGACAGTTTCCAAGACACTGAAATTATGCTGATATGCTGTAGAAGCAAATATAGTTTGGGTTTTATTTCATTTGTATTTATATCATAGTATCAGTATATACTTGAAATAAGTATCACTACATACTAAAGCCACAAATAGTATATTGGTTAACAAGTGGTAGTTTTCTAGCAAAAAAATGTACACAAGCTTGGGAATACACTTTTCTTATTTATTTATTTTTTTAAGAAACTGGCCAGAAAGTAGCACTTTTATTTTTAGAAAATTGCATTTATCAGACTCAGCCATTTAATGAGATATGAGTCCTATAAAAGCGTGTACAGGACTGTCACAATCATTTTCTGGTTCAGTCTGATAAAATGCGATTTTCTGACCTAAAAATAAACTGAAAAATGCTAATTTCTGCACGTTATAAAAAATTTCACAAGGAAACACCACTATAATAATCTACGAAGACACTTATAAAATTTGACAATTTGCCATATGACTCATATGACAGCATCATTTGCCAATAACATCGTACCAATAACACAGCGCTGCCAACTTTGCTCATAAAATTCTCTAGAGTTTGCGACATCTCTCGGTTGGAAGCACAACTTCCAAGTACCACGTGACCGGGCCAACTTGCCGTAATTTACGTTGAGCGTCTATAGTGTGGGTAGTTTGTGGTTGAAAACGACTGGAATTATTGAGTGAGAATTCATAGTAATACTCTTATTGTGGTTCTACTTAGGTAGTCTTAAGTATGGCAAACGCCCTATTGCATTGACGTCCCTAGAGATCCTATTGTTATTACTGTAGCAGCCGCAGGTAGTTCGTCAGAATATTCGGAGGAAGAATTGTGAAACCCTGATATTTTACGTATTTATACATTATATTTTAATTTATATGTATTATTATTATAATACATATTTAATTCACTGTTTATAAATAACTCACTAATTTAAAATGTAATTTATCAATCTATATGCTAACATTAAAGTTAATGTATAAATAGATGATTAAATGCGTTTTTGGCCTCTTCTTAATCTGAAATAACATTACCATAATAAATAAGGCTATAAACCGAATTCCATGAATGAAACATGTAATGTGTATTACTTGGGCCTCTGTAAAATCATCAACTGATCACTGTCTCCTTAATGGTCATTGAAAATCATATTTCTTGAGTTCACCTTTAAATCACGTTTCACTTACTAATTATTCTTTACCACTGTTTGCGAAAGAGTTGTTTCTACTTATATGTACATAAAAACAGCATTTTAATGGTATGAATCTAAAGTAGTGCGAAAAGGTGGGAGTTCTAAAATTATTCATCAGTTTTTATTTTTAACCTGATGAATTAGATCTATTAATTTTTATTACATGCATTAATCCATACCAAGTAAATACTTACAAAGATGTCATTTATTGCAATTGTTTTCATTATTACTATAGCTTTAACAAATGTGTATAAAGCAAAAATGAAATGATCTAGAAATACTGATTCAGACATGATAATATGTTCCCGCTGAATATTAATAATAATATAATTTTTAACCTTCAACAACATTAGTCATAAAAGTAGAACAAACATTAATGTTAATTAAAATACATATTAACTAGTAAGGAAAGTGACATCACATTTAAAGGTGTACCTATAACTATAATTAATTGATATTTTATATTAAATAATAAGAGACTTGAGATTCATTCTTAGTACTTATTATTATTCACTTAAATTAACCGATATTTCTGTCCTTTTCTAGGGACAGTTGGATGACAGTGACAGTGCCGATTTAACTGTGGCCCATAGTATCGCGTCAAAATGTCTGAGGAAGCTCCGGTAGAACCCGGCACTATGCCCGAAATGGCATCAGAATCTCCTCCAGTAGAACCCGAAAGTATTCCTATCCCTGTAACTGAAAACACGGAAAGTACTGAAAGTGAAACCGTTCCTCCGACCGCCGAACCAGAAACGGCAACGGAAGAAGAGCCGCCGAAGCAGCCAGAACCGATAGAAGAGAAACCTCCCGCTAAGAAAATCACCGTACATGTCAAGACGGCTCAAGAAAAAGAAACGTTCGAAATTGAGGAAGATGCCATGGTCAAGGATTTCAAAGAACTGATAGCGACTAAGTTTAATGCGAAATCAGATCAGTTGTGTTTAATTTTCGCTGGTAAAATCATGAACGATAGTGACAATATGACTCAGCATAATGTTAAAGATGGCCTCACAATTCATCTCGTGATTAGAGCTGCTCCCAGGGAATCCGAGACGGGTTCTCAACGACCACCCGCCGACATAAGTGCCACCCCATTCCAATTGGGGAATTTAGGAGGTTTGGCGGGACTTGCGCAGCTGGGTATGGGATCAGCCAATTTTATGGAGATACAGAATCAAATGCAAAATGAGTTGCTTTCGAATCCAACGATGCTCAGAGGTCTTTTGGATAATCCTTTGGTGCAGCAGTTGATGAACAATCCGGAGGTTATGAGAACCCTTATTACTAGGAATCCACAAATGCAGGAATTAATAGAGAGGTAGATCAGATTTCAATATTTTTGGCCATTTTGCTGCTGGTTCTTATAATGTCTATAAATATTAAATACTTTTCGAAATATTCTTGAACGATTATAAATATAAGTGGTAGGTAGGTACTGTGAAGTATTTCAATAGACAGTGTATGCTATAGTGCTATAGTTGAGGAGTTGGCATTGAAAAGTTGATATGTTACCTAAAGGCAGACCCCTTTGATGAACCTGGTAATCGTGTTTAACATAGTCCACTAGAGCTACGAATAAATAAATCAAGCATTTTCTCATATGGAATTTATTTAAAATTGTTTTTACTATGTCAAAATAGCCGGTCCAAGACTTTGAAAAAATGGCCGCAGAAATCGAGTTTCCTCTAACATCTCAAAAACTATTACAGGGTGCACTTGGATGAAAAAGTGAATTATTAATAAATATGAACCTGAATTTGCCTAAAAACTTTTTTAATGTGTTTCTGTAGTTATAAATAATGTTTACCACAATTTTTTTTACCGGTGGTAACCAAAGTGCCCGAATTTAAGTCCAAAAACATGCAGTGTTCTATAAGTATGAATAAATATTTAATACCTATCAAGGTTCAAATATTATAGCATGGGTGTTTTTAATAATATTAACAACTGAAGTGACGTTAAAAAAATAAAAATAGAAGTTGGCAGATCCAAAATGACCAAATACAAGATCAAAATGATGCAGTGTTTGATAAAACGACAGTTTTTAAGAGCATGTGCCGTTTTTTGTGCAACTTGTAGAATAGAATAGAAACGTACTAAGACGCAAATTCATGATCATTACCAGCTTTGGTCAAAGTTTAATGATCTTCATTCGTAAGATGCGTATTTTTCAAGATAATCTTTAAAAAATTGATAATGTTTAAAATCGCTCATTTTTGTTTAAATGTGATTTTGAAACGCATGTAACAAAAAACTGTACTGTAAAAATCTCTCCTTGATTGTTTAGCCACAATAATTAACTTAAAAAGCACTTTGTTAGGGCTTCAAATTTTTTTTTATTAGCCTAGTACATTTTTTTTCTCATAATTTTGACCAGATCCAAGACGGTATAACAGGAATAAACACATGTGGTTTGTTCCATTTAAAATATAGTTAATTGAATTGAATTATTCCACATGAATTTGTAATATCTTGTCTCTAAGATTCATATACAAATACATCCCCCCCCCCCCAAAAAACATGACTTTTGCATTATAAGCTTTAAGGAAAGTGATAAGTACATGCTATTTGATTATTATTATTTCAAAATACAATAAAGTTTAAATGATTTTTTTTTCCAGAATGAATTTTTTCTATTTCCATAAAAACGTACATTTTTACTGACTTTAAAAATGTTTAAAGAGGAGGAGGTTCTCCAATTATTATTTTGTGTTCAATAGTATTTCAGTTTTCATTAGTTTTTTTTCAAGTGTTAAAATAAAAACCAACACCAAATGGCCATTAATTTTCAAAGCAAGTTTGATAACATGAAACATAAGAGTATATATTTAATTTTAACAGGTATCCAGAAATAAATCAAACCCTTAACAATCCAGAGTTGTTACGCCAAACTGCAGAGTTAGCACGGAACCCATCCATGCTTCAAGAATTGATGAGAAGCCACGAACGCTCCGTAGGTTTGGAAAGCTCACCGCCAGGTCCCCGAGCTAATTCCTTGCGAAACATATACCAGAACCTACAAGAACCCATGTTGTCATCCCTTACTGCCCAATTCCAAGCTAGTCAGGCTACTACTCCTGCCTCGGGCGTGTTAAATAACCCGCCACTGGCGAGCCTTTTGCAACAGATGTCAGAAAATCCAAGTGTAGTCCAAAACATGTTGTCCGCTCCTTATACTCAGTCGGTACTAGAAGCTATGTCTGCAGACCCCAGTGTGGCAAATGCTCTTTTAGCACAGAATCCTTTGATTACCAACAATCCTGTGTTACAAGCCCAAATGAGCAACATGATGCCACAGTTCATGCAACAAATGCAGAATCCCGAGGTTCAAAACCTGATGACTAATCCTCAGGCTCTGGATGCAATTTTGCAAATACAACAAGGAATGGAGACGTTGAGGCAATCAGCGCCTGGTCTTATTCATACGTTTCCTCCGCCGTCAGCGCCCCAAGAAGGCAATACTACTCCCAATCCTGCAGCTGAGGGTACTACGCCGCCAACGACTGCTCCAACCGTTCCACAAGATGCATTTTCTGAATTTATGGCGCGTATGGTAGCAGGAATGGCGGCCTCCAATGATACCTCATTGCCTCCGGAACAGAGGTACCAACCCCAGTTAGAGCAGCTGGCAGCAATGGGGTTCGTTAATAGGGAAATTAATTTACAAGCACTGATATCTACTTTCGGTGACATTAACGCGGCTGTGGAGAAGTTACTAGCTCAGGGACAATTGTCGATGAGTTAAATATATTAGTAGCTGGTATTTATAATAGGTTTGATTTTACTAGTACACGCTGAAACATGTATGATAATGAAGATACTTTCATTCGAACTTGTGTGTATTTTTTTTATTAAGGGCAGATCATTTATCTTTATAGTCACGTTTAGGGCATATTTTTTGTATGATTCAAGGTCTGAAAGTAATTGTAAATGCAATTTTCAAAAAGACAGCTATAAAAATTCTACCCGCTCTAATTGAAATTGTATAGAGCAACGATTTCTGTAAATTTTTTTAAATATGTAGGTAATTTGACTCCAACAAGATTATTTATTTTCCTTTTATATACGAACACATACCCAGTGACGGATCCATATTGCCCTATTGGGGGCTGTATCGCTTTTCTGGACCTCCATTCACGCGTAGTTAAAATATTTTTTGAGTAACTTCGTTACAAATATTGTCTGTTACAAAAAATACTCGCAGTTAATTTTTTTTTACTTTTCAGCAACAGAATAGGTTTATGCACCTCGTGTACAACTGTAAAATAGTTCTTCCCTGGTTTTTTATACACGAGCACATCCAACTGATAATACGCATATTGATGTTGATACTACTAACATCCATAATATATGAAAGTCGTACTTGCATTATTCGAAAGAAACATCGATGAGCTCGTTTCTCTGTCACTGTTTGATTTCCCTACTAGTTTTCTTGATCAAGAAGTTTTCTTTTAACACATTCCAAAGTTAGTTTATCTCCATCTAAAATTTCGTAGACCCTTGCTATTGCCTCATGAGGTCACACCACATCGATTTCTTCCAAATTTGGCCCCTCTGATATCAACACATTTACTAGCTTGTCAAATTGTAATGATTATGAAGGGCTTAGTTTAATTAATATTTTTAATGTAAATATAACTGACTGCTCTTATTTTATTCTTATCAGGACAAAAGTCGTTTTAAAAATTTTATTTGAAGAAATCAAGAATTAAATAAAAAACAAGTTGTGTTCTTAATTGTGTACTCTTCAGGCTTTTACCACTTAGAGAATGTCGATAATTCGTGATTTTCACATTACATATGCATGTTGTTTTGATATGTTAAATATCCCGTAAAAAATATGTGTTATTTCAATTTATGCCTAAATCCAAACATACGTTTTAAGCTCCTTTCTTTGGTAACTTCATTTAAAACAAAATAAACTTAAATATATAAAATATTTTTCAGAAACTACAAAATATGCATCCATTATCATCATAATCCTATTATTTACTTGAATGAACTTAAAATACTCATGTTCTGCTACAAACCTCCGACTTCATATTTTTTTATTAGAAATAATCGTTTAATCCATAAGCGTGTACTTGTCTATTTATATATATTTACAGGAAAGTTTACTCTTGGAAAATATGTCGACTGGAATGATAAATGCCAATCGAATTTCTACGTATATATAAGCCTTATTAGTGTTTGAGTTTATATTTTATTAATAAATTGTTTCAAAAATGCTAGAAACGTTTTTATTTTCCATCCTTTGATTAAACCTTCATCTGTTAGAGTCACCAACTATTAAAAGAGAGATATATTTTATAAAGAAACCGAACATTTTCGGTTTATTATAAATGCAGTTTAACCCTTTCGCTGTATACTTACAGTGATTGCTACAGTTCTACTGTCTCCGTCGTAATCTGATGTCGAGCCATTCTACTAAATATGTCTAATAATTAGCGATTTCTCAGAAACACTTCTTAATAATTAAGACCGTCGATGGATTCTATGAGTACTTGGATAGTTACAACAACGTAACAGGATCAAAGATGACCCGTAGTAAGTAGTTATCCGACACGCCACAGAATTGCACGTCTTATAATTAGTGGATCAATAAGAAATCGAATTGAAAATATATTTTCATTTATTGAAATAATTCATTTAACATAAAAAATAGAAATATTCAACATCCAACTAATGTATATAAGGCACACATCAGAGAGCACTACCAACTTGGCAAGCCGGTACCTCCCGTAGGATCGTAACGCATCCAGCGTCGAGAACTACAGACAGATTCAGACTCCCAGTTAATTATGATTGTAAGATGTACTTATGTCGAACTTTTTGAAAATTATTGACTTAATTTTGCACTGAAATTTTCGAATTGCTTGTCATCTTTGTCATGATGCCTAAAGAAGCTATTTATATGAGTTCAATGGTTTTCCTGCTAGCATAAACGTACTAACGGCATTGAACCCAAATATACCTTTTTTCCGTCGACTCGCCTTCGAGCGACTACTATGGCGATTCCCGCCTGGGCTTGGATTGAGGATATTTTGGGTCCGTCTCCGACTTGGAATTTTTTGACTGTTTGATAGACGTTCTTGTGGTTCGGACATGGAGTATTCTCCACCACTTTCAGAATAATTAAATGTTGATTTTGGTTTTTATTGGAAAAATCGTCCCATTGATTTTTTCTTAAATTTTGAATTTCAAAATAGCTACTCGCTACACCCTGACTGAGAATCCCGCCCTGTGCAATCCTCTTCGTGGTACTTTCGAAAAACCAAATTCGTGGTACTTTCGAAAAAATAAATTCGTGGTACTTTCGAATTTTTTGTCGAGAGGAGCGGTTTTCCGCCCCGTGCATCTTGAAATTTTTTCTAACTCAATTTTTTGGTACTTTCGAAAAACACTTATTTTTCGAACGACGGAACCCAAAGGCGATTGACCGTCATCCTCGAAATGAAACATTTCTCTAAGTCAATTTTTTGGACATTTTTAGTGAAATAATTTTGTATGCAGATTTCGGTGAAAGACGATGCCAAAGGTGGTTATCGGTCTATTGCAAAGTGGTAATGTTTTAAAGTCGATTTTTTCATGGGAATTTTGATCTGAATTTAATTTCTTAGTAATTTGGATATTTTTAAAATGGATCATTTTACTGGGTTCAATAACAGTATCACTATTTATATATAGTCCAGGGTACTTTAACTTGGCCGGTCCAAAGGTCGCTTCGTTGGCTGAACTAAGCTTTGTCGACATACGTGAAATATGTTTTTAGGCTATTGCTTTAACTTTGTATGCAAGAGAAAATGAAATCGTGCGTGCACTTATTAAGTCATACACAGGACAAGTTTAAGTTTACTCGACTCTATAATACAACATTCGTTGATTTGACATATTTGTCAAACCGACGAATGTTGATTTACCGTGTATTTATGGCTGCAAGCTTGAAATTAGTTAAAATGCCAAAATCGAAGTCAAAACAGACAGCTAAATTTAAGGTAGTTATATGACAATTCACGTTATTCAAGAAAGTAATGAAATTTGCTGCAAATTGAACGAACAGGTCAATAAATATCTGATAAAATTTGAACGTTTTCGAGATTCATTCGCTCAAAGTTCGCAGTTTTAATCGACATTTAAAATTGCTCTAATGGACGCCATGCGAAATAAATTGATGTCGTGACACTATTTTCCTTACGACTGATCCTTGTTTGAGAATAATCTCAAAAACAAGGCGGATTTAAATTAATTCCTGATGAAACACGTGTATAAATATCGAGGTGATTCACCGTAACATAACGTAATGGCAGCTACCCGAAAATTATTGAATGGAAGACACGAGTAGTAGACGTGACGACTTCGCATTATTTCTAATACTTGGCGAGGATATTTGATAATACTTTCCCATATACAGCACAAGTAGGTTCTGTAAAAGTGCAAAGAATATGTGCGCGGAATCTTCAGAACATTCTTTCAAGCTGCTCTAAACATTGTAGGTACGTTCTATGTATATTAGAAGTAGACTGTTTTCCGCATTCCCAGAACGTTCAGGGAACATATCGCTTAATGTATCTGGGCATGTTCCATACACATATACATACTTACATTGTTTTTCAGGTTTTCGCGGGTATTGAACAAAGGTATTATTAAACTTCCAGTGTTTCCCCCATAGAGGATAGGCTACCAGAGAACTAGGGTTGCCTAAGCGATAGAATTTTTTTTCTTTGTTCAGATTTAAACTATCCACGTTTCCATGGTATTCTAAAACTATTCAAACAAGTTTAAAAATGTTTTTGAAAAATTTTTTAAAAAATTTGAAAACATTTTTAATCTATTTATCACTACTATAGAATAGACGAAAAATTTGGTTTGCTCAAATTTTAAATTTTCACGTTTCATGACATTCCAAACCAATTTCGGAAAAAAAATGTTTGCAACATTTTGTTACCATTTTGGGAAAAAAATTAACACTAGAATAGATGGAAACTTTTTTTACCCAAATTTAAAAGTTTCACGTTTCATGACATTCTAAACCTATTTTAAAAAAATATGTAATTTTTAAATCTTAAACTTCTTTTACCACTAGTATAGAATAGACGGAAACTTTCCTTTTTGCTCAAATTTAAAATTTCTACGTTTGACATTTTAAACCTATTTCAGAAGAAAAAATTATTTTTTTTTTTTTTACATTTTTGAAAAATTTAAATAATGAAATTTTTTAACCACCACTATACTTCCACTCCATTACGCGAATGTTGGATTGATGTGACGGATGGCAATAATATCTGACATATACACCTATTATACTTTTATTGAAAAATGTACAGGGTGGTCATCCCAAGGAATAATTCAGTCATGGTCGACATTTGTAAAGGTATTTGCGCAAGCCTGCCATATGTGGCACCTGTTAATCTGTTATTTAGTATTGAGCTTTTGCTGTTGGATGAGCAATCTGTATATTTTTTTGACCAAAACTTATCAAGTTTTCTTTGTAATAATAGCAATAACTATATTCCGATTATTATTCTCAATGTCATTTCGTAATTATTAATTTTTTAGAGTGACCGCCATGCACAAATAACGAGGGAAGTTCTGTGTAAAGACCTTTACCGATTTTTTATTTTTGTTATTATTGCACTTAAAAATATGTTTCATTAAATTAGATTTATTACTGTAACTTTCCATACAGTGATAACAGAAGATTCAAAAGTAATGCTGTTAAATCATTATAGTTTAAATCACGATATGGACGTTTCAGTGAATAAATTCAAATTTATTAACTTTGTCGATTTTGAAAAGTGGAAAGATCAGCGAGAAAAATATGATGTGTCAAGGCATGTGTAACTTGACAAAGTTATATACTACTTCGGCGGAATGGTCTGAATTTTGGTATATCGCGCCTTTTGTAATTTTGACGAAAGGTCTCCACAGCCATGATGCTGATATTCAGTATTTTGGTTCCTACGGAGCACCAAAGCTTCATCATAAGTTACTGCTTTGAGTAGTTTTCTAATATTTTTACAACGCATGTTTTGATAATTGAAATACCTAACTTTATGTTTTTCAGGTTGTTGAATTCAAATCTAATGTCAAATAGACGATATTTACAGTTCGCAGCTGTCAATTAGCTAGGAGCTATAAAGAAAGTAAAAATTAATGTATAACTTTATGTTTTTGAGGCTGCTGAATTGAAATCTGATGTCAAATAGACGATATTGGCAGTTGGCAGCTAATCAGTTGTCAATTAGCCAGGAACTATAAAGAAAGTAAAAATTAATGTATAACTTTCCCTAGTAGCACCAATGTTGCTCCAATATATAATCGATATAAGACCAATATATGAATATAGGGCGAATATTCATATATTGGTCCTATATGGATTATATATTGGTCCAATATGTTGTGCTACTAAGGTTGTTTTTGAGGTTGCTGAATTCAAATCGGATGCCAAATAGACGATATTGACAGTTGGCAGCTGTCAATCAATTGTCAATTAGCCAAGAACTATAAAGTAAAAATTTATATCTAACTTTATGTTTTTGAGGCTGTTGAATTGAAATCTGATGTCAAATACACGATATTGACATTTTGCAGCTGTCAGTTAGACAGGAACTATAAAGAAAGTAAAAATTAATGTATAACTTTGTTTTTGAGGTTGCTGAATTCAAATCTGACGTCAAATAGACGATATTGACAGTTGGCATCTGTCAATCAATTGTCAATTAGCCAAGAACTATAGAGAAAGTAAAAATGAATGTTTAACTTTATGTTTTTGAGGCTGCTGAATTGAAATCTGATATCAAATAGACGATATTGACATTTTGCAGCTGTCAGTTAGCCAGGAACTATAAAGAAAGTAAAAATTAAAGTATAACTTTGTTTTTGAGGTTGCTGAATTAAAATCTGACGTCAAATAGACGATATTGACAGTTGGCATCTGTCAATCAATTGTCAATTAGCCAAGAACTATAGAGAAAGTAAAAATGAATGTTTAACTTTATGTTTTTGAGGCTGCTGAATTGAAATCTGATATCAAATAGACGATATTGACATTTTGCAGCTGTCAGTTAGCCAGGAACTATAAAGAAAGTAAAAATTAAAGTATAACTTTGTTTTTGAGGTTGCTGAATTAAAATCTGATGTCAAATAGACGATATTGACATTTCGCAGCTGTCAGTTAGCCAGGAATTATAAAGAAAGTAAAAATTAATGTATATATGTTTCTGAGGTTGCTAAATTCAAATCTGTCAGTCAGTTGTCAAATAACCAGGAACTATAAAGTAAAAATTAATGTATAACTTTATGTTTTTGAGGTTGCTGAATTCAAATCGAATGTCAAATAGACCATATTGACAGTTGGCAGCTGTCAAACAGTTGTCAGTTAGCAAGGAACTATAAAGAAAGTAAAAATTACTTTATGTTTTTGAGGTTGCTGATTTCAAATCTCATGTCAGATAGACGATATTGACAGGTGGCAGCTGTCAATCAGTTGTCAATTAGCAAGGAACTATAAGAAAAGTAAAAATTAATTTATAACTTTCTGTTTTTGAGGTTGCTGAATTCAAATCAAATATTGACAGTTGGCAGCTATCAGCTGTCAAATAGCAAGAAACTATTGAAAAAGTTAAAATCAATGTATAGCTTTATTTTTGAAGTTGCTGAATTCAGATCTCGTGTTAAAGTCACCTATTATTGATGTCTAAACATCTAGTACGTAACGTCGTCTCTTTTAACTAAAATAGCTGTACATACCGGGTGGCCACGAGCCAATGTACTCCCCCAATATTTTGTTTTTTGTATTTAAAAATTTGGTTTTTGGTACAAATAAATTAGACAATAATAGGCTACTTTTAGACTAACAGGAATGAAAATATCACTTCCGGTTGAACCGGAAGTGACATCAACTTTCTTCTCTTAAATGGTATGACTATAATTTTTTTATGGTTTCTCATTAAGCATAAATTTCTAAGTGCAACAGTTTTTTCAGATGTAAAAAATAAGTGAGATGCGAACAATTTTTTAATTTTTTCAAAATGGCCGCGTCAGATGAATGCGATGTAAGAAAATTACTAAGTAGGCTATGGAAATTATTAGTAAGGTTGTAGACTTGTATGTAAAGCAGAAAATAGTTGTTTGAATTACTGATAGGTACCAGTATTTTTAGTTTTTTCTCAAAAAAACGGAATTTCGTTTTCATTTCTGTAGGGGTTCTATGGATTTTTTTTTAATGGAACTGTGCTATTTCTTTTATAATCAGAAATAATGTTTCATAAACTATCATTTTTTCGCCATTAATCATTTCTTAACGATATCCTTCGTAATAATAGAAGTGTTTTTTAAATGTAAACACAAATTAAACAATAAATATTTTTAATAGGTATAACGTTACAACCATGAATAAATTATCAAGAATAACAAAAGTATTTAAAACCTAAATTATAATAAACTATTATAAATTGTTCGAACTGTTCACCGTTATGATTAATACACATAGTACCGCGACTTATCTTTGCACGTCTAACATTCTGTAATTGTTGAGATGTTATTTGTGCAATTTCGTGTCGAACTCTTTTTTCCAGATCTTGCCTTGTGGTTGGAGCAGTCATGTAGACTCTATTTTTCAAATACGTCCAAATAAAAAAATCGAGTGGGGTTAAGTCAGGCAACCTTGCAGGCCATCTGACTGGACCATGGGTCCCAATCCAACGATCTGGAAATAATTGATTTAAGTAATCCCTAACGATAATAGCATTGTGTGGTCTAGCCCCGTCTTGTTGGAAGTAAACCTCGTCAATATTGGTATTGGGAATTTGATTAATCTGTGGAACTATTATATTTTGGAGAAATTCTAGATATCTTGGTCCAGTTAAAGTTTCGTTAAAAATTATTGGACCTATGATATGGTCGCCCAGTTCGCCTAACCAAACATTGAAGCCAAACCGCTCCTGAAACCGCCCCTGTCTCATAATGTGAGGATTATCAATTGCCCAATATCGAGTGTTGTTTCGATTAAATAACCCAAGGTTTGTAAATCTCGATTCATCAGTGAACAAAATGTTTTTGATAAAATTCTCATTTCTTAATTGGCGTAACTGTAACCAGTTACAAAAGGTTATTCTTCGTTCATAATCATTCTCATATAAAAATTGATGCGATTGATATTTATAAGAACGATAGCCGTGTTAAATTTTCTTGCTGATTCTTTGGAAACTGGTAATTCATATTTAATTTGTCTTATCGAAATGGTTGGTTCAACATGCACTAAAGCTAATACATTAATTTCCGTTTCTTCATCCACAATAAATCTTTCTTCAATTTCTACATTAGGTTCAGTTCTAAATTGTTGCTCCAACCGGGCGAAATAGTTTCTCGGGGGTTGTCTTCTTTCTGGATATCTCCGTCCATACAGACTTTGCTCTAGTTGCATTACGTCGAGTCTCTCCATAAATAATGATCATGTCAACTTTTTCATATTAATTTTCCTGTTTATAACAACTTTAATACACTTGCTTCAGAAAATTAGTGAGTAAGTCAAGACTAATTCAGTTGTTGCGAATGTCTGTCATTTTCATGACTATCTGCAATTTTGGATTTAAATGTAGATAGGTACCTTATTAAAATGATTTGTTAGCGCTTACTTTTTAAAAATACTTCTATTATTACGAAGGATATCGTTAAGAAATGATTAATGGCGAAAAAATTATAGTTTTTGAATCATTATTTCTGATTAATAAAAGAAATAGCACAGTTCCATTAAAAACATTCCATAGGACCCCGACGAAAATGAAAATGATGTTCCGTTTTTATGAAAAAAACTGAAAATGCTGGTACCTATCAGTAATTCAAACAACTATTTTCTTCTTTACAGACAAGTCTACAACCTTACTAATAATTTCCATAGCCTACTTAGTATTTTTCTTACATCGCATTCATCTGACGCGTCCATTTTTAAAACATTAAAAAATTGTTCTTATCTCACTTATTTTTTGGAATTTTTTACATCTGAAAAAACTGTTGCACTTAGAAATTTATACCATAACCATAAAACAGCCTACTAGAGTTACAGATCTCAGTCAAACTTGTGTTGACAATATTTTGAGCAATATAAGTGCTCCTTACACTGCAAATGTTTGTCACTTAAACGTATCGGATCACTATGGTCAGATATTTTCATGTAAGCGGGTGATAAATAAACAATTGCCAGTTTATAGAAAAAGTAGGCCTATAACACTAAAAGGTAAAGTTGATTTTCTAGATAGTTTATATAGAATTGACTGGAATGGCATATTTACATATAACAATGTTGAACAAAATTTTGAAATTTTCACCCAACAACTTAATGAATGTTATCTGTATGCATTTCCAGAAAAAAACGCAAAAATGATAGATAATCAAACCGTGAAAATAAATTGGTATAATGATGATTTACGTAAAATTAGAGAAACCCTTCATTTTCTGCGAGATCTGGCAAAAGTAAACAACACAAATGATATTAAACAACAAATCACGTTCATTCGCTCCTTATACAAACATGAAATTAAGAAAGCAAAAATACTGGCAAATAATAATTTTCTTCAAAACTCTAGCAATAAATGTAAGTCAGCTTGGCAAATTATAAAACAAAATCATATGCCAAACAAACCTACGCAAAGCAATACTGTTATATCTGCGGATGATTTTAATACATTTTTTTCAAGTACTGCTGAAAATATTGTCAACACAATTGCTACAGTAGACAGAGAACCACTAGATTACTTAAATAGACATAAAATCCCGGAAAATATTTCACTTTTTAGCCTAGAACCAGTAACACATGCTGAAATAAGAGACATTATTAAAAACTTAAGCACCTCACAAGCAAAAGATATGTATGGTTTAAGTAATAGTTTGATCAGATATATTATGGACGCCATCTTGGATCCTTTAGTATATTTGATAAACCAATGCCTACAGAGTGGAACTTTTCCAAAATGTCTTAAATGTTCGAAAGTGATCCCTTTGCATAAGAAAGGCAGTTTAGATGATACATCAAATTATCGTCCAATATCAATAGTCCCGATACTTTCGAAAATACTAGAAGCAGTAATTAAAAAAAGATTATCGAATTACTTTGAATCAAATAATTTGTTTTCACAGGAACAACATGGTTTTCGTGAAGGTAGATCAACAACATCTGCAATGGTGGAGTTTGTTGATGTGGTGCTGTCCGCACTGGAGGGGGGATGTCTTGCTTCTGTCACACTGTGTGACCTAAGCAAGGCGTTTGATTGTGTTGTTCATGAGATACTGTTGGATAAACTCAAACATTATAATATCACAGGAACTCCTTTAAATATAATTCGTTCATACTTATCCAACAGGACGCAGTTCGTTGAAGTGGCTGAGGGAAAGTCATCTCTCAAGGAAATTTCTTATGGGGTACCACAAGGATCCGTGTTAGGACCATTTCTGTTCATTATCTATATCAACGATCTGGCCAGCGATATCATGGACACACATCTAGTTCTCTATGCGGATGACGCCACATTAATAAATTGCAACAAGGATATAGATTTGGCCGAGAGCATGTCAAGTGAAGCTGAAACTCAAGCAGAAGAATATTTTTCCTCCATAAAATTAAAAATGAATACTGATAAAACCCAAAGAATCACTATAAGTTTGAAACCAAATAACGTGAACACAGAACCTGTAAAACTCCTTGGCTTTCATATTGACAGCAAATTCACTTGGGGTGCTCACACGGCATGCCTATCCAAGAAACTCGCATCAAACCTTTTTCTATTGCGGAAATTGAGTTTCTGTGTCTCTCCGGAGATGGTTCGCACAGCATATTTTGCATTCTTTCACAGCCACCTACAATACGGCTTATTAATTTGGGGTCATTGTGCGAATAAGGTAAATATTTTTCGAATGCAAAAATCGGCTGTGAGGGTCATCGCGGGCGTGAATATGAGGACCCATTGCCGACCTTACTTTATTCAATATCAAATACTTACCTTGCCTTGCATGTACATCTACGAATGTCTTGTTTATGTAAAAACAAATTTTCACAACTATAAATGTCACACAGATATACACTCTTACAATACCCGAAATAAAACTAATATATCAAAAAAAACATATAAACTTACGAAAGCAATGAATGGTGTAAATCATTTTGGACCAACATTTTTTAATAAATTACCTGATGAGATCAAAATGACAAATTTGAAAACATTTAAGTATAAAGTGAAAGAAATTTTATTAAAAAAAGCATACTATGATATATTTGAATTTTTAAGTGATGTTTTAATATTTTAATATACTATTATATACCTAGTTGAATTTTTAATATGTTATATTTGTAATATTTTAATATTTTAAAGTTAAAAAAAAAAAAATGTTTCATTTCTGTAAATGTTATTTTAAATGCCTGTTTTAAATATTGATGTAATTTCGAATATGTTATTTGACGAGTGTACACAATTTGGATATTGTATTGACTGAATAAACTATCTATCTATCTATCTATCTATCCATCTATCTATCTATCTATCTATCTATCTATCTATCTATCTATCTATCTATCTATCTATCTATGCTTAATGAGAAACCATAAAAAAATATAGTCATTCCATTTAAGAAAAAAAAGTTGATGTCACTTCCGGTTCAACCGGAAGTGATATTTTCATTCATTCATTAGTTTAAAAGTATCTTATTATTGTCTAATTTATGTGTACCAAAAACCAATTTTTTAAATACAAAAACAACCAAAATATTGGGGGCGTACATTGACTCGTGGCCACCCAGTATATATTCCTTGCTATTTCACTGCTAGTTGACAGCTGCCAACTGTCAAAATCTTCTATTTGACATGAGAACTGAATTCAGCAACCTCGAAAAGATAAAGTTAGGTATTTCAGTAATCAAAATATGCGTCATAAAAATGTTAGGAAATTACTCAAAGTTGTAACTTGAGATGGAACTATGGAGCTTTGGTGCTATATAGGATAGGAGCCAAAATACTGAATATGAAGCATCGTGGACAATGAGACTTTTGTTCAGGATGACAAAAGCTACAATATACCAAAAATTCAGATGATTCCGCCGAAACCCAATTTCCATAAGATTAGTGCGGGGTCCTTTAATTAATAATGTTTATTTACTGATTTTGAAAATATACATTTTGTCTTAGATATAACAAATTATGCACATAAGCTCTATAAGATGCTTTGCAATTAAACAAAAACTGTCCAAAACTAATGTTATTTACAAAAAACTGTGAAGAGTATTCTATAGAATGTGCAACAATTACATAAAAAGTGCAGTAAGTCTGCGAAGAATTGACTTGTTTTAATTATGTGTTTAATATTCGATTCGATTTCTTTGAATTACTTAGTACTATAATGTAATAATGCAGAACCAATTGCTGTTCTTCTGCACAAGATTAATTATCAAACAAAGCGTGAAACAAAAGAAATACTTTTCCTTTTACAACCGGTGCAGGGACCAAGGAAGTATCAATCTGAATTTGGAGCCGTCAACATTCCTTATTAAAAGCGATAGTACTTTTGTACAAATTCAAGGTTAAAATCCGAGACGTTGCGAACTGGTTTATGAGAGATTTAGTTGCCTTTTTTGTCGTAATTTTATTTCCCAGATGCTGTGTTCCAGTTGTGCACAGACATATAAGGAATAATTCAATTCTGAAAATAAAACCGTATTGTGACATCTCGGAATGTCGTGATGACATAAATATTTTATTATAGTAGAACATTTTTTTACGCGGAGAAAATTTAGTAGGAAATGGTTTTAAGTAATAAATATTTTTTGTTGTGAAATTGAAAAGTATTATTCAAATAAAATATTTATCACATATTGCGAATATGCTCTGCATGTTTTAAGCGACATTTTAAATAAATATGAATGATCAATCCTGAAGATTATGCACATGGATCTGAAAGATAATTTGATATGTATAATCCTCTTGTAAATGAAATTTTATACGCTTTTTTGTATTAATAAGTACTACCATTTTTATGCAGGTAATACAGAACTCTACACTTCTCTGAAAACCACATATTTTGAAACTCTTCTATATTGTTAGTAGCGTTTACTCAACATCAACCAGCCCTAATACCTTTGCTGAATTAAATTGTTTTAATTATATAGATGTCTGTAATATGCGTGAATTTACTTACCGAAAAGAATTTACTGAATTCTACCAATAAATTGAAAAATAAAATGACGTCAGGTCACGATCAAATCCCTAGTTTTTTATTGAAGGGCTGTAAATACGCCTTTATAACTCCTTTACTCTTTATTTTCAATCTTATTTTAAAAACCGTTTTTCCTGACATTTGGAAAACTGCGAGAGTATGTCGGATATACTTAAATCTGACGATATTTCCAATTTAACTAATTATAGACCTCTTTTTATTCTTTGTAATTTTGCAAAACTCTTTAAGATATCACTCTATAGTTTTATTGATCCAGCGGTAAAAAATTTAACCTCACCACACTAACGTGGTTTTATGGAGGGACGCTCCACCATAACAAATTTAGCAATGTTCTCCCAATATGTGGCTAATACACTCGATAACCATGGCCAGGTAGACGTAATATACTTTGCTAAAGCATTTGATCGCATCGATCACGGAATAATTTTAACCAACCTAAATAATTTTGGATTTCATGAATCACTTATAACTGATTAGGTCTTACTTGACTAACAGAGTTCAGTATGTATGTTACAACGGGTTCGACTCTAAACAATTTATTGCTACTTTCGGAGTACCCCAAGAATCCAACTTTGGCCCATTATAATTCTTGCTCTTCATTAATGATCTTGTACAGATTATCAATTGTCAAAGGTGCTATTTGCTGACGATGCGTATTTATTCAGAACCAGTTGAGAAAGATTGAAGTTTGGTGTGACGTAAGTAATCTTCATTTAAACACTCAAAAATGTAAAAGCTTAACTTTTACACTAAAGAAACATTACACTGGATTTATTTATCAGCTAAAGTCCACAAACTTAAGCCGATGTGAATTCATAAAAGATCTTGGTATAGTGTTTGACCCAAAACTGGCATTCACTGACCATATTAACCAGACTACAACCTCCGCTTTAAGAGAGGTTTTATAATACGAAACTGTCGCAATTTTCACGATCCCACTGCGTTAAAAGTACCTTATTTTGCTTATGTCAGATCAAAGTTAGAATACGGTTCCTTAATCTGGCACCCGTTCTATAGTGTACATGAACTGGCCGCTGAAAATGTTCAGAGGAAGTTTCTCAAATTCTTTCAATATAAAATATCAGGAGTGTACCCCGAAAGGGGCTACTGTCAGCACTTGTTAAATTCATTGAGTTTTCAATCGTTTCGTCTAAGAAGAGTGTTATTTGCAGTAGGATTTATTTACAAATTTTTGCATAATAAAATTGATTGCATAGGCCTTGTTAACGAAATATTATTTCGAGTTCCGCGATTATCCTCAAGAGGTTCGACTACTTTTCACTTATCTATCGCTAGAACTAATATATTGTCGCGATCACCTGTATATACAATGTGCAATAGTGTTAATGGCGTTGCTTTGTACTGTGATCATAATAACTTAAGCGAGCTGACGAGAATTATCACGGACCATATCAACCTCATTTAACATTCATTTATATCCTTACCTAGCTTAAGTTATTTGACTTAATTTGATTCATTTTTTGTTATTTTATTATTTTTGGCATACTTTTTATTTGTTTACATATATATATTTTTTTCTCTTCTTTTGTCTCTTATTTTCTTTCTCTTCATCTTTCTTGATCCTAATTAATTCGTCTTAATATATTAACTTAATTTAAATAACTTTAAATTACTTTAGTTTACACTAACTTAGTTTATACAACTTAAAATTTTGTCCTGTAATTGGATTACTTTGTATTCTGTTGGGCAACGAAGTATTTATTTATTTATTTATTTATTTATATTTTGGGGTAGAACAGGATAATATCCTGAACTTCGCCCTTATAATTGAAGTGTAAATTTTATGTAATTATGTTACAAAATAAAGTCCATTTATTATTATCAGATCATTGATAATATAGTATTTCTATTCCTAATTTAGAAAAGCAGTCTAAAGCGTTGCTACCAGGATAGTTTGTGATAGAATAACACTGAGATCGTGGTATACGAATATAGTTAACCAGATATGTTATGCGCTTACCTCAAACCAAAGTAGTCGATTGTTTACCTGGCTCACTATTACACGTCTGTTACCTGCAGTTCTTTCATTTTTATTATTGCTGGTAGCATAGCCGTAGATTAAATGATATTTATTTGCTTTTATTGAATCATTTATGGAGTTGTTGATTAAGCTAACGTTATTTATTATAAATAAATAATGTATTATAAATAAATAATTTACATCATGTCTATCAATTAATATAAAGTAATAAAATATTTACAACAATTAAAAAATGATTAAAAAAATTGTCGGTCGACGTTTATGACATCGCTCGTTATATGAGCTATTCCTTTATCGGGTCTTTTTTATGATTTTCAAACTGACTTTGGATAACCTATACCATGATAAATCATTACAAAGTTTGTTTGTGATAGAATAACACACAGAGACCGTGATGCTTGAATATTACAAACGATACACGTATACGAATATAGTTAACGAAAGTAGTCGATTGTTTACCTGGCTCACCATTACACGTCCGTTACCTGATCTTCGTTCATTTTTAATATTGCCGGTAGCTTGGCCGTAGATTAAATTATATTTATTTACTTTTATTAAATCATTTATGGAGATAGTTGTTCAATAAACTAACATTATTTATTATAAATAAATAATTTACGTCGTGTCTATCAAGTAATATAAAGTAGTAAAATATTTACACCAATTAAAAAGTGATTCTAAAAATTGTGCGTCGGCGTTCATGACATCGCTCGTCAAGTCAACTATTCAAAATGTTGCGAAGTCAAAATGTTTGAAAATTTTTGAAAATAAAATAAAAATTTGTTTCCTTCGATACATCTCAGTATTAGTGTCCTAGGACAAACATACTTCTTGATAAGAAGTCCTTATGGGTGTGAAATTCGTCCTTTCGGAACTACCGAGCATAGATGCGACTAATTTTCAGTACCCAATAATAGAACTTTAAGAAGCACTTTTTTCATGTAGCGAGTGGCATTCGACAGATTACGGCTCCCCGACCAAAAATTCTTCCAGGCGCGAGGTCCGTCATTCAATACTTTCGGAGCTACAGAGCGTAGAGTGCCGGATTTCCCAATAGGCAATGTAGGCAGCTGCCTAGAGCGGCAAATTCTTTAGGGCGGCAAATTCTTTAGGGCGGCATGCAGGCCTGCCTGGGGGGGCGGTCGGCGGTTTTTGAGGGAGCCCGGGTTTCACCCGAAGTTGTAGATTAGCATTTTTTAAATGTTTAATAATAATAACGAGTCCCGAATGATTCGTATCAATACATAATGAAATTTAATCCTAAGGAATATTACCTCCTGCTTTTTAAAATTTCGATTGAGATAGATATTCATCAATTTTGAGGAGTATTACCCGCTGCTTGTCAAAATGGTTATCGAGATAAATATTTAATTTTAAAGAATGTCACCCCCGCTCTTAAAAATTTCGATCGAGAAAAATATTCAATTCTTGGAAATACTCCCCATAGTTTATTATTACGAATGCCACCCCTTGCACTTCGAAATTTATATTGAGGATTGGTGGGAGTCGTATATTTACTACCCCCCGGTCCCCGATTTTCTCTCGACGGCCCTGGCGGCGTGCCGCCAAAAGATTTGATAACGTTTAAAGAATAATGACAAAATAATTATTATCCATTTATTTTATGATTTATAATGAAAAATACACACATACACGTTTAAATACCCACTTTTTTAACAAAATTTTTTTAAATACATTGATAAATAACCGAATGAACATGACGTCACGTTTTTGAGAATAACTGCAAAATTTTAGAATAAAAAATTATGAAAAAATTTCCTCCTACAAAAAATGCCGTGCTTTATCGGTGTCTAAAATATTCTATACATAGTATGCATATTTTCCAAGATGTAATGGATTTAAAACTGGTATGGTCAAAATTTCCTTAAAAAGTAGAACATTTTTCAATATAACTTCAAAAGTGTCCAATGTACAGTATTCTTTCAGTGACTGATTTAGAATAGACTCATAATAAATACATGATTTTTTCTGCTCCTTCGTTTCTGAGATATTCGCGGTTAAAGTGAGGGGTCAATACATTTGAATCGTATGTTATTTACAAAAAAAACTGAAGAGTATCCTACAGAATGTGCAACCATTATATAAAAGTGCAGTAAATCGAGAAAGAGTATAATGGTTAGCTTTTTATTAAGATTGTTTTCTTCTTTTTAGTGCATTTTTTAAGTTTTAGTTGGTTTAAAAGCGTGTTTTTAAATTTTTTTAAATGATTTATTTCTTATTTCTGCACTAATAACGAAACAAATGTCGCCATTGAAAAGTATTGAAATCTGATAAAAGGAATAAATGATGCAAAACTAAGGAAATATTTTTCGACCATGTTGACAAACTGGGGCGTTGTAAATGTTTATTTCCGACAGGAATGTTATTTGTTAGATAATTACAAAATATGTGTAGAGGATGCCGCACAATACCTATCAATCATCTATTGAATATGTGTAATGTAAATTTAGGTAGCGTAGAATTTTCTCCAAACATTATCAATATTAAATAGTACAGTACATAAGCTTAAGTAATGAACTGTAGTTGGCCAAATATGTATAAACCTCGAAACTCGTACAAATATTATTTGCTGGTATAATTTATCTTCATATTTTTTTATTGTTTGTAACTTCGTGATAATCCATTTTACAAGAATAATTTATTTATAGGTAGCTAATTTGACTAAATTATTGTTACTTACATACCTATTATACCCAACACGTTTATTTCCAAAGCGTAAGTTAAATACACAAATACGAAAATAGTTTGTAATGTCGAGCAATCTAATATGAACTACGAACAAAACTAGTTGGTATTGATTTATCCAAAACACTTTTGTAAAGGTTTACACCTTCACAAACGTGTTTTACTTACACGTCGTTGAAGGAGTCAAGTGCATACCCCTCACGGAGTTTTAACCAATGGGTATTTTTTTGGGTTTCCACAAAAAAATCACTTGAATTCTAGTTCATTAATCGAAAAACTAGTTTTATAGAGTGACACTCCTTGACGCTAGTGTGCTAACTGCGCAGTTGAACTACAAGGACGTCAAAATTTAATATCGATAGGGTTATATTTCAGTAAAGTCTGTATCTCATGTAGAAATTCCAAAAATGTTTGTATAGTATATATGATCTCACATGGAACAGCATAAAAACGAAAACTCGGGGTAAAGTCGGCATCTCCTTTATGGGACAAAGGCGGCGGCGGTAGAAATGTAAAAACGCTTTAAATACTAAATAAGTATTATTTAATTGTTAAAGAAAGGGATTTCCATAATGTCTTTCTTCAATAGAAGTGGTTAGTGAAAAAATATGTGTATCACATTTGATAAGTCACATAAATGATATATTAAAGCTACGTCTTGTCTAGTGACCTACCTCTCGTTCTATCTTCTAGCGGCAAAGTTATGTAATCTTAGGCGGAAGTTGCATAGATCGTATATAATCCTTCCGAAGGGGCGGAAAGCAGCGACTGTCTTGTTTATTAAATGTTAGGCCATGATACTATGAACTTTGCAGTATCATGATGTTAGGCAGGTAGAAAATTTCTACAATTCTATAAAGGAAAGGCTCGGCAAAATTTTAAAGGGGGAGCTCGTTTCCTGGCATCGGTATTTGGTCTCAGTAGCGGAATTAGGTCGATATTAAATAAATCAATTTCAAAAAAGCTTTGTCTATGAACTTTAAATAAACAATATTTCATTCGTCACTATCCGAGTTTTCAGAACTTGAATCGGTATTTACATTAATAATAATTGGATTGATAGGTTGGTAATATAGAATATTCATTTTCCTTTTTTATCACATGAGATACGCACTTCCTCCATATATCACTTTTGCCTATTTCGTCTACTATTATCTTTATATTCTTTAAGACAGACTCACTTGATTGTGGGGATAGATTATATTGACGTAGTCTTGTTTTACATCAGCCCACACCATTTCGTAATATGGAGGCAGACGTAAAATAGTATGATCGTGTGCTTCAAAAATTATTTCACGGCATATTCCTTTTTAAAATTTTGCTTTCCAATCATATAGTAAAGTCTTTTGTGTTTTTTTCTGGCATTTCCAAGCCGTTACCTTTCATAAATTCAAACCATGTTTTCTCAAGATAAATTATGTCTCTATTTGCATCTCGGTATTCTTTTATTTTACTCAGGTACTCGTGTCGATGATCAACGATTTGTGCTGATTCCATAACTACCATTCGTTTGTCTAATTTTTGTACCTAAAACCGCAATCGAGCAAAACGTTTTGCAAAGTATCTAATGATTTGTAGTTATAATCTGGATAGTCGCGTAACTTATCCCTAATCATTTCTAATGTGGTCACTGTTCATTGTAAAAGTTATACACAAATCGACGAATGATATCTTTGGACGCGTTATCAAGTTTTTAAAGTTTTTGTCCAGCACTTTTCCGTTTAATAGAATGGATCAACTACATCCCCGGCTCTAATAAACCTATAAATTGTAATACGGCTAAATTTGATTAATTCGCAAATCCTCTTTACAATTTGATTATATGAAGAATCAACGTTTTGAAGTACACCCGTGTACTTAAAAAAAAAAATACAATTTAAAGTTGGCCATGGTACCGTTAGATAAATATTTGTATTCTCTTTTTATTAATGTCCACCTTTATTTTTAAATTAAAACCACAATCTTGGAGAAAACACTAGAAAGAATTTATTTCTAAATTTCTTTGATAAGAAATTAAAAACATCTTGCGAACGTCTTAAAAAAGATTTAAAACTTCGAAATAGGAAGATTAACATAATTTTTTAATTTAAATCGAGCTATTTTGCAAACCACTGATATTGTTGAGTGAAAATTCATAGTAATAGTCTTGGTATGGTTCTACTTAGATAGTCTTATAGTTTTTTTAAATATACGTACTAAGAAACAAAAGTTATGGCCAAAAATACTAAATATTTCCCTATCGGATGTCTCTTTCTAGGGAATGGCCACCTTAAATTCTATTATTTGTTGATTTTTACAACGACTTTCTTGTAATTATTAGTTTGTTAGTATGTTTAATCGACCTCGGTGTCTGTATTAGGTAACAAGCGGTCAACGGTTCAATTGAAAAAAAATCCATGGCTTGTTTGTACTAAACATATTCGGAAAAATATATTATTTATACTCTTCGCAAATACAAAACGATCGATCGGCACATTTCTAAAATAGGTAATATTGCTAGTGGAGAAAAAAATGTTCATATTACTGCGTTGGTGATCGAATTCTGAACAACTTTCAAAATGTCCGTCCGTCTGTCTGTCTGCCTGCCTGCCTGCCTGTCTGTCTGGTCTGTCTGTCTGGCTATCCGTCCGTCACGTTTCTTGTAAGCTCAATAACTTAAGAACGAAAAGTCCGATTGTATTGAAATTTGGGCAGTAAGTTAGTGTTAGCTAGAAGAACAATATCGATCAATAAATAAAAAGTTATTAATTATTTAAATGATTTTTTTTTTATACATTGTAATTAAACAAGAAATGTCTAAAACTAATATTATTTACAAAAACGCTGCGACGAGTGTCATATAGAATGTGCAACAATTATATAAACAGTGCAGTACATCGGCGAAGAATATAATGGTTAGCTTGTTTTCTTTACTTTGGCTTGATTGTCAGTCAGGTTGGACTTTGATACAAATATGCATAGTTAACATACTCTTCACAAATACAAAACGAAAAGTATATTGCATTCGATCGGCACATTTCTAAAACCGGTAATATTGCTCGTAGAGAAACAATTTTGATATCACTGTGTTGGTGATCGAATTCTAAACAACTAAACAACAACAAAATCGATCCATAAATAAAAAAGTTATACTTTTTTTAAATACAATTTTTTTACATATTTTTTTATGTTTTGTAATTATACTAAAAATGTCTCTAAATGATATTATTTACAAAAAAACTGCGAAGAGTATCCTATTGAATGTGCAACAATTATATAAAAAGTGCAGTAAATCGGCGAAGTGTATATAACGGTTAGCTTATTTCTGATATGACGTGGTATACACTGAAAAGGACACGTAGGTCATTATTTTAAATATTTGACCTATATATTATTTCTCATATTAATTATTAATGGAGGTCATAACTCATATTACCGGAATTATTTACTCCCGATAATGTGCTGCACAATTATAGTGTATTCCTAATAGATATATTATTCTGTATAAAAATTAATATGTAATTTATCTCTAATAGGTACAGTTTTGCTCAATATTTAAGTACAAAATTGCGTGTATGAGACCTATTTTTATATATAGGAAACGTAACAGAAAAAGACTGGGAGTTCAACAAAGTATCTGTAAGAGTTGTCAATACTGGTCGACTACCAACCAATAATCATTTTAGTGGTAAATAAATGATGAGCTAAGGCATTAAAAATGTACGAGCAGTGGCCGGGAAAAAAGGCGTTCCAATTGACGTTGTGATAGTGGCGTTGCCAGGCGACCGATTGTCCTACACGCGATACCATCGTCAACCGATGAGCTGCCGATAAAACAGATTACAAAATATTTCACTAAAAAAATGACATCTAGTCCAGTAAATTTATATTCGTATAATGATACACGTCTTTTTTATAGCATTAGTTTTAGTTTAACGTACCAAGTTTGCTTCACTATTGGAATATATTTTATGATATTTACTATAAAACATGTATCTAAAAACGTTTATTATAGAATATATATTTTAAACAAACTGCATTCAATCGAGTGTTTGAATTTGTACTAACAATTACAGAGACGGCGACCATAATGGCTGCAGTATTAGCAATGTTTGAAATTTATTTTTTTTTATTTAGTTTAGGTCCCCCACTACAATTTTCTTCTCTGAAGTAATGCTCTAGCACTTCGCTGGGAGGCGCTGGAGCACCTTAGATTATAAAATTTTAATTAATTCAAAAGTATTTTTAATCATGTCTGAAAATGATTCCACAGCATCTGTAAGACTCCCAAAGTCACGGGAAACCCATTTTCAGATAAGTCGCCCTTTGCAAATAAATTTCCCAGCATATCAAAAAATTTGAGAAAAAAATCGGTAAAGGTATTTACACAGAACTTCCCTCGTTATTTATACCGGGTGGCAGTGGTCCAAAAGTTTTTAAGAAATTTTAAAAAATTTCAAAAGCATTTTTTTCTGAAATAGGTTTAGAATGTCATTAAACGTGGAAATTTGAAAATGGAGCCAAAATAAATTTTTTCCCCCGTCTATTCTAGGTATAGTAGTTGAAAAATAATTTTCAAAAAACTGTTACTTTTGAAATTATTTACTTCTGAAATATTTAGAATGCCATGAAACGTGGAAATTTTAAGTTTGAGGAATTTTTTTTTCCATATATTCTATAGTAGCAAAATCTTGGACAAAATTTCCAAACAATTTTTATTTTTGATTTTTTTTTTATGAAATAGATTTGGAATGTCATGAAACGTGGAAATTTTAAATTTGAGCAAAAAAAATTTCCACCGTCTATTCTAGAGGTCTAGTCGTAAAATAATTTTCAAAAAACTCTTTCTTTTGAAATTATTTATTTCTGAAGTATGTTTAGAATGTCATGAAACGTGGAAATTTTAAGTTTGAGCAAACATTTTTTTCATCGTATATTTATAGTATGTAGTAAAAAAATTTTTAAAACATTTTTCTTTGACAAAATTTCCAAATTTCTCTTTTTGAAAAATTATTTTTATGAAATAGATTTAGAATGTCATGAAACGTGGAAATTTAAAATTTGAGCAAAAAACAATGCCATCAAATATTCTATAGTGGCAAAAGAATTTTAAAAGCATTTTTCTTTGACAAAATTTTCAATTAAAAAAAATCTTTTATGAAATAGGTTTAGAATGTCATGAGATGTGGAAATTTGAAATTTGAGCAAAAAATTATCCATTTTTTTTACTGATAAAATTTTTTTTTTTAAGTTTTGAGAAATTTTTTATTTCTGAAATAGGTTCAGCATGTCATGAAACGTGGAAATTTCAAATTTGAGCAAAAACATTTTTTTCATTATTTATCCCCTTTAGACGATCCACCCTGTATATTTTCCAGTGAAAGTTTAACCATTTCTTCGCAGACAGTGGCGTCAGCTACCTACCAAATTTGAAAATACGGGCCCGGAAGAAAAGAGGAGGTTCAGCCTACGGGCCTCTACGCATGGAGCTAAGCTTAGTCTTCAAGCTCTTTTTACATTTTAAAGATTCGTTATATAAAATATCAAGATTATCCGACTTGCATACAAAAGAAAAGGACATATAAGTACTTTTCGTAAAAATCTTTCCGCGGGTCCCTTCCCAAAGGCCCTCGGGCTGCATCATGTTACCCCCCGGGCGTTATAATCTATATAACGCACTTGGTGCATAAATAACTATTATATCACCCACTTGAAAAATGGACCGCATCCATCCAGGTATAGATTTTACGGTCAAGCAGTACACTTTCTCGGGTTGTTTATATACACTCTTTTGTGTTGATTTTTTCAACCAACATGATTTAAACAAATATCAACTATATGACATGGCCAGACTCGTGCTAATTTTTATCAATCAATGCAGAATTGTTTACGCTTTATTCAATACAATTTCGACGTTTTGCTGCCGCTTTATCCGGATTTATCTTGAGATCTTGTAGGAGCCACGAAACACGCGTCTGTCGCGGAATTCGACACACTTTGAACTTCCCCGTAATTTTACAAAGGAACGTTTGTAGATAAATATGGCGAAGCCGTAAATTACACTGGTCTACAAAAGAACAAAATTTTCTGCTCCAAGGACTAAATCTATCATTCCTTAAGTATTTTTGTGTGCTGAATCCCAATTTTCAATTTAAAAAATTTTTACCGTGTAGATTTCGAGTAAATCGGGGGGTTTTTATTGCCAAAATACGATTTTTGACAATAAATACCGCAGTTTACTCGAAGTCTACGCGGTAGAAAATTTTTTTAATTGAAAATTCGGATTCAGCTCACAAAAATACTTAAGGAATGATAGGTTTAGTCCTTGTAGACTTGTGCACAGATGTACAAACGTTCGGTTCCAAGAACTAAACCTATAATTCCTTAAGTATTTTTGTGTGGTAAAAAAATTTTTAATTGAAAATTCGGATACAGCACACAAAAATATTTAAGGAATGATGGGTTTAGTTCTTGAAGAAGAAAATTCTGTTTTTTTTGTAGACCAGTGTTATTAACATTACAGCAGCTGTTCTCGGGCCATCTAAACATATTAATTACTAGGATTCAAGTAGAAATTATCCCAACAATAACATTTTTAATAGTAAGTAATTAATTTTTACACGATTTTAACATACTTGACTCGTCCGGATAAAGTTAAAATTATCCTATTTGTTATATATATATATATATATATATATATATATATATATATATATATATATATATATATATATATTTTTTTTTTTTTTTTTTTTTCTTTTTTTAACGTTCGTTTAGTATAAGATGAGACCAGACAGGAAAATGATATTTTATTTTTATCGTCGATACCTCCACATCCACGTAGTGACGCTGTCAGTTTGCGCTCTGTAAACTGTATTTGCATGTTAAATTAATTAATACCTAGTCAATAAATTCCTTAAATCGTGTTAACAATTTCTTAGTGGGGATGGTAAGCATTTTTTATCATCTATCTTTTCAGTAGTTTTTAGTCAAATGTTTACCTGCCATAACTCTTCCTGTAAGTTGAAATACCAGTTAGAGTATGGCAAATACTAGTTACTGTTTAAATCAAGTACCAAAAAGTTGAAACTTAGTCTTGTGAAGTATTTATCTGAAGTCAGTATGTGAAGTACCAAACAGCATTGCCCATGACTAATCGAAAAGCTATAATGTTGATGAATGCTTTTTGATAATATCAATATTAATTTTTATTTTAGATGTTCTGTATGTAATGAAGTACAAAATCAACAATAGTCTCTACAATAGATTGACCATTTTTATTCGGTACTTTAAGTACCTTATTAATAATTTATAGTGTTGATGATGTAACATTTGTTGATTATTGATTTTAGCTTTATATCTGCTATTTTATTACGGTTCACAATACGTTTATACAAAATTCTATTGAAGTTCAGGGCCATCGTGGACATTTTACGGATATTTTCTTTAGAGTTACCGTTTAACTATAATTCCTCTCCAAATAACTGCATCTAAATTGTTTTTGAACCTGTATAATGTTAACAGATGAAAAATAATACCTTTCTTTATACTTTATCTACGTCTAACTGCAGGTGAAATGAATACATTTGATCGATCACCGTTGTTTAACTAATTGGTTCAACCGCGTCAACTTTTCTGATTGAGTCTAAGGAAAGACATTTGGGTTGGTCTGACTAATATAGGTATAGGTATTTTTTTGTAGGCAATAAAGTTCTCTAAAATACTGATTGTAACAAAAAAATCATGTGTCGATAGTTCCAAGCGTTCGAGGCTACGTCAAAACGCACACTAAACTTCTTTATAGGGCACTCTTGTCAGTGAAACAGACCTCTTCCTAGGGCGAATGTTAATCTTCAATAGCAGGAAATTTTGCTTCATCTAATTTTCCAAACATAAATACTCAATTATAGTTTTTATTGTCAAAAGAATAAAGTAATTTTGTTTTCGTTTTGTTATAGTTTATTGTAAAATTGTTTTTAATATGAATAATACTAAATTCAAGAAATTATAGAAGAACGTATCTTCGGTTCTTAAGACTTTTTATGTTCTGTTCTGTTCTTGTTTATGTTTAATTATAAATAAAACAAAACAGTTGGAGATTTTTTTTGGCCAAAGGAAGAAAATGCAGACACATTTGGGTGACAAGATTAACAAACATTTTGAAACAAAGAATTTTTTATTTCTCGGGATTCCCGGGAATGTCAATTATTATTTCTCGATTCCCGAGAATAAGAAAAAGATCGAAAATCAGAAATCCTAATTTTATCTCACTTTATCATTGCAAGTTCTTTGTATTTTTTGAAACGTAAATGTACAAAGGAATTATCCCAGAAAGTTATGGTTGTAAACGAAATTTCTACACGCCGAATTTAATATTTTCCGACAGGTTGAGTTTCTACCGCATCATCTCAAGTGCACTGTATTAGAATGTTAGTTTTATTTTCAATAACTTGCTTTTTAAGCTGTCTGAATAAAAAAATATATATTGTCACGTTTATTCACCTTTTTGGAAACACCCTGTGTGAATCCGTGGGTTCTAAATAATTTCAACAAGAGATAAACCACTACTAACACTTTATTTAACAATTCACTGACTGTACAATACTTGTTTACTTAATATTATTTAACCTCACTTTTCACTTTTCAACTTGTTCACTTTTATAAACTGTCTACTTTCATTAAACTTCTTCTTCCGCGCTGGTAATCGCGCCTTATATACTCCGAATTTGACTCTCCAGATCCATCTAGAAACATTCAAGAATCTTCTCCAACAATATTCCAGAAAAGTCCATTTTATTCTGTTGGCTTCCAGTCACAATTAGTAGGCATAGGCGTATCATCTCCAGTTCCAAGGGGGTGTAATTCATAACAATATTTTAAGATTAAATTTCCGTCCGTATAATTTCTATACGTATATAGAAAGTAATTGTACGATTTTGCGCAAGGAAATCGTATATCTTGAACTATCCCAGAATCTATTTGGTCCTGATTTATGTTCGATAGAAATAATTAGCTCACACACAAGTTCATATAACGATTAGTTTCCAAAAATGCTACCTATAGTTGTAATCACGAATCTTGTCATTCAAGTCATCATCTTTTAATTTCCAAATCAAATCGACTCAAGGCGTACCATTTGAAAGGAGTTATTACTACATACAGTTTTAATATAATATACGGTGTGTCTAGGCTCCCGGTACCGGTAACCAAGTTTATCCCGGTTTAAATGACAACTTCATAGTTATCATAAGTAACTTTGAGCAGTGGAACGTTTTGTTTGCAAAATTTTGAGGTAGGTCAAAGTCGTCCGTTGAAAGTCAGTAGGTAGTATCCGAGAAGGGCAGGGAACATTTACACAGTTTTTGCAATCGAAATAGATTGCTATAAAACGGTGCAAATGCTCCTTCTCGGATACCACCTTTTGCTCCCCTATTCGCCCCACGATATTGGACATTTCGACATTTCCACTTTACTTCATTGCTCATCATCAGAGATCAGGAATTTTATCTCGGTCCCAGAGACGGCTCTCATATAGACGGAATATTATATTGCAAACATATCTAGTAAAATAAAAAGACAATTTTGAATCAAACACACACTTTCCTGTTCTGTTTAATATGTGTGGCATGTTTATTCTGTTTATTTTCATAATAATTAAATATAAAAACCCAATTAACTGCTCGCAATATAACACATGTACCGACAATTATCTAAAGACGTAGTTGATTTTTTACAATCGCAATATTGAAGGCATTCGACCCTGACCGAGTGTCAACATTAGATTCCAGTATACAGCAGTACGTTTATGTTTTTTTTATTAGTGCGGTTTTATTATCTCCCTTTAATGGGGTGTTTGCATGGTGTTGACATAAATGCACATATCAAAAGATCGTGAAAAATAAAGTGACCCATATTTTTTTATTTTTTCAATAAGTCACTATTTCGTTCATAATTAACGTAAACTTAAAAATAGTGAGGGTATCGTGACGTAGAAAAATTTATTCAATCTGCGCCATCTGTTACTAAATAGAACATGTATATTTTTAAATATTAATTCGGTCGTCTCCTTCTTATATTTTTTATATATTCTTTTTTTACCCCCTATTCATTTAATGTATTGAGTATTTTTTTTATAATCGACATACGCCCTAGACCGCATATATTTTAGCTTCCGAATTCGGCTCATTCAGATTTGAGAAAATCAATTTTTTTCGTTTTTCGAAATTCTTTCATAACTTTTAAAAAAAATTCAAGCTGTCATTTGAGGTAAATTATTCTCGTATGGGTAGGAACTTACCTCCCAAATATGAACCAAGTCCAAGCCGTGGCAGCTAACCCATGCTTATCCGGCTACGCTCTTTGAAGAAAATCGGTCAAGAGGTAGTTGAGATATTTCAGAAGAAAGGGGGGGAAATACAACTCAATTTTAACTAATTTTGCACTTATTTGTTGTTATTAAACAAATGAACAATTAGCACCTGTTTTTAAGAGGAGACGTTTTTCATTGACACTATTTAGAAGTAAATGCCAAAGGTTTCATAAAAAAATATGTATCGAGGAATTATTCCGAGATATATGCCTTTTTTTGTCTAAGATGACTACCCTAATTTATGATTTACCGTTTTCTAGGAATATATAACATGCCCCGCTCTCCCATCTATACGTAAGGTGCAAAGCTTTGAGGTTTTTTATGTACCTTAAATATACAGACTGTCTATTTTACGAGGGCCACACCAAATATCTCGCTTAATATCTATTGTAGAAGAATAAAGTTTTAGAAACAGTTATCCCATTTTTTGTGAGCTATATTTCAGTAAAAAGAAATTTGAAATCCATAGCCTACTTTATGAGATATATTACAAAAACCTGAAAAATAGGAAAACCACAAACGGTTATAGCTTCCTTATTTGAGGAGATACGAAAAAAGTTAAAGGAATGAAAGTTGACGGCAAAGACAATAAGAATAATAACGTGTAACAAAAAAATCGAAAAATGCAGTTGGCTTTGACATACGCTATTGTGCAAAAATGAAAAATACATATCTCAAAGTAGGCCATGACGCCATTAATTCCGTTATTTTTTTCTCATTCCAACGATATGAAACATGTCACAGAAATTTTAACCGATAGTGTCAATATTTAATATTTTACGAATACCACAATTCATATAATTGAATCGTAACAATCAGCTGTGCCATAATAGTAAAAATTTGCTTTATAATAATTATAATTCCGTAATTATTTATTACAATTTAATACAAACCAATAAATATCTCATAAATAAAAATACAAGTACAAAACGAACATCCAAAGAAAAAAACGAAAAACTATGTATAACAGTACTACCTACTACTATATTGAAAAGAAATTGTGTGTATTTATTTTTCTAACTACAAATGCTCAAATTGTGCACCATGCATTCTGACACATAAACGTGCTCTATGAGGCACGTCACGCATTACATTTTGGAGCATTTCAGGAGTAATTTCCTCACATGCGTTTCGAATTCTGGTTTTGATGTCCTCAATATTTTCAGGGGCAGTTTGAAATACCTTGTCTTTAATGTAACCCCATACGAAAAAATCCAAGGTAGTAATATCTGGAGATCGAGCTGGCCATAGAATGGGTCCATAGGTGCCTATCCAGCTATCTGGCATAACTTGATTTAAATAATTTGTACATATTACAGCAGTGTGAGGTGGAGCCCCATCTTGTTGAAAATGTGAATAATTTAATCTTTCTGCCACTGTTAATTCATAAAGAAAATCTTGAAATTCGTTTTGCAGGAAATTAAGGTATCTACGAGCGGTTAATTTGCCATCATAAAAATAAGGTCCAATTACTTTAGTCCCTAAAAGACCCAACCAAACATTCGTAGAAAATCTTTCTTGGAAAGCAGTCTCTCTGCACCAATGTGTATTTTCTCGTGTCCACTTATAATGCATATTTCTATTGAAAAATCCATTATTAGAAAAATTTGATTCGTCCGGCCAAAGAATTTTGCTACATATCAGCGCGTCATTCTATTTCTTATTTAATAACCATCTACAAAATCTTACTCTCCTTGGCTTATCTCCCTCATTTAAATGTTGAACTTTCCTCATTTTGTAGCATCGAAATCCGTTTTTTTTCAATATTTTTCTTGCACTGTCTTTTTTTATGCGACAGTTTCTCTGAATTTGTCTCAAAGAGGTTTCCTCATTTTGGTTAACATAATTCATTACTCTATTCACTTTTCTTACATTATCCGCAACATGCGCTCGCCTTACTACTTTTTTTGAAAATGAACCGTGCGTTTTTAGATTTTGAATTAACTTCCTAAACATAGTTCGATTTGGCTGCGGAGCATCTGGAAATCTATCTCCGTAAACCGTGACTGCCATCTCAGCGTCAAAATTGCACTGACAATAAATGCTAATCATATCGAATTTGTTATTATTGGTGTACACCATAATTACTGATATAAAATTTGTCTTAGAACTCGACAACGCAACATACAACAGTGACAATCTGTCAAATTTATTAGTAACTGTATACATTGTTTTTCACTAATTATGGCACAGCTGATTGTTACGATTCAATTATATGAATTGTGGTATTCGTAAAATATTAAATATTGACACTATCGGTTAAAATTTCTGTGACATGTTTTATATCGTTGGAATGAGAAAAAAATAACGGAATTAATGGCGTCATGGCCTACTTTGAGATATGTATTTTTCATTTTTGCGCAATAGCGTATGTCAAAGCTAACTGCATTTTTCGATTTTTTTGTTACACGTTATTATTCTTATTGTCTTTGCCGTCAACTTTCATTCCTTTAACTTTTTTCGTATCTCCTCAAATAAGGAAGCTATAACCGTTTGTGGTTTTCCTATTTTTCAGGTTTTTGTAATATATCTCATAAAGTAAGCTATGGATTTCAAATTTCTTTTTACTGAAATATAGCTCACAAAAAATGGGATAACTGTTTCTAAAACTTTATTCTTCTACAATAGATATTAAGCGAGATATTTGGTGTGGCCCTCGTAAAATAGACAGTCTGTATGTAGAGAACTATACCCGAAAGCATCCGGCTACTATAGATTACTTGTTCAACAATCGGCCATGCCCGTATTCGATCAAATACTAACTAAAGTCGATGTTTTTAAAAAGGTGCAATTACAAATTTTGAAATGTTTCAAGCGATGATGAGGGGAGTATTTATTGGAGATTAAAGTGACGCGTAACAGGCTCAGATCGATTCATCATTGTGTATTTTGCGTAACAAGTGTGTCACGAAAGACTGTTCATTTTATTAGTGTAAACAACGTATTTAAATATTGATTTTATTACTGGAACACCTAATGCGTAGGCAGGTAAATTTATGAACAATCAATTTCATTAGTTGATGCGGTACAAAAATAGTCATTCGATACTGTATTAAGTCGGCGGTGGAATTAGTCAAATGTCTAAATAATTTCAAAGCAATTGCTACTGTGGAGGCGAGATTATACAATATTGATAATGGTCCGTAATGAGTGACATTCCGCAGATATAAATTTCAAATTATTTGAACCAGATGGCAATTTAAAATTTTTCCTGGCGTGTATTATTTTTAAGTGTATTTATAAAATTTTGTTCGATCTAGTGTGTTTGCGTTACCTACTTGATCAAATATATTATGTTATAAATTATCAGTTAATGTATTATTATTTTTGTCATACAAGGTGGTTCAAAATTGTCTCCCTTTATTCTAGTGGCTGATGGTACATTAAAAAATAATGGAAATCTTTTATATAGACGTATTTCCCAAAATGATTAAAAAGGGAGATATGCCTCTTAAAAGGGGGATAATAAATTTCAGGTTTTTTACAATATCTTCCGACTTCCTTAAAATATCAAATTCATATTACATTTAACTTATTCATAGGCCATCTGGACACTAGTTTACATGGTATCAGGACAATTTCCGGTAAAATTGGAAGTGAATTTACCACCAGCAAATAATTTTCCTATAGCAGGCAAGAGTTAGCCCACGAGCCTACATTCGAAAACCAATATTAAGAAAATATAGCAATAAAAAAAACCGGTAAAGGTATTTACACAGAACTTCCCTCTTTATTTATATCGGGCCGTCACTCTAAAAAATTATTAATTACGAAACCACATATGAGAATAATTATAGGAAGGTATTATTACAAAGAAAACCTGATAACTTTTGGTCAAAAAAATATACAGAGTGATTATCCGTTAACAAAAATTCAATATTAAATAAAAGGTGCCAAATATGGAAGGCTTGCGATAATACCATTACAAATTTCCAACATGGTTGAATTGTTTTTTAGGTGACAACCTTGTATATTTTTCAATAAAACTATAATAGGTGTCTTCCTTGCCAAGTGCGTTAACTTATGTCAAATATTATTGCCATCTGTCATATTTTCGGTTCCATATCCACGTAGTGGAGTGGAAGTATAGTAGTGGTTAAAGAAATTTCAATTGTTCTTTTTTTTAAATGGGCTTTACAATGTTATGAAACGCGAAAATTTTAAATTTAAGCAAAAACATTGTTTTTCCACGATCTATTCTATAGTAATTGTAAAGATCAAAAAATGTTTCTTTTTGATTTTTTTTTTTTTTTCTAAAGCAGATTGAGAATGTCGTGAAACGTGGAAATTTTAATTTGAGCAAAGAGGAATTTCCCATCATATATTTTATAGTATCAAAAAAATTTTTCTTTTTGAAAAAATTATTTTTATGAAATACATTTAGAATGTCATGAAACGTGGAAATTTGAACAAAAAAGAATTTTCCATCATATATTCTATAGTATCAAAAAAAAATTTCTTTGCCAAAATTTTCTAATTTTTCTTTTTGAAAAATTTTTTTTATGAAATATATTTAGAATGTCATGAAACGTGGAAATCTTAAATTTGAGCAAAAAAAATTCCCATCTTTCTACTTGTAAAAAAATTTTCAAAAAGTTTTAAATTTTTTTCTGCTGAAATAGGTTTAGAATGCCTTGAAACGTAGAAATTTTAAATTTGAGCAAAAAAAAAATTATTATTAATTCCCTTTAGACGGTCTATCCTATATATTTTTGAGTGAAAGTTTAACCATTTCTTCGCTGACAGTAGCGTCAGCTACCTACCAAATTTGACTGTTCTCCGTCAACTAGTTTTTTTTTTTTTTAGATAATGCACCAACAAACAGACAGACAGACTGACGGAATTGGAAAAACGTATATTTTCGTAATCTACATGATCTGAAACGTGAAAATCCGAAACAATTCTGGAGGGAAAACTTCCCTTCGGTATGCGAGGGAAGTAAAGAGTACAATTCTAAAAAATGAAACAATGAAAATAAAATATCTCAAATCCTACTGCAAATCTGATCTTTTCGAATAAAAACAGTTTTGCTTCAAATTTAGCTCTTAAGGTGGTCATTCCCTAGAAAGAGACATCCGATAAGAAAATATTTATTATTTTTGGCCATAACTTATTTCTCTTAGTACGTATATTTAAAAAACTATAAAATTACCTAAGTAGAACCATAACAAGACCACTCAATAATCTCAATGGTTTGCAAAATAGTTAGATTTAAAACTACGAAATAGGAATATTAGCAACATTTTTCAATTTAAATCCAACTATTTTGCAAACCACTGAGGTTATTGAGCGAAAATTCGTGGTAATAGTCATGTTATGGTTCTACTTAGGTAGTCTTATAATTTTTTTAAAATATGCGTAGTAAGAAAAAAGTTATGGTCAAGAATAATAAATATTTCACTATCGGATGTCTCTTTCTTAGAGTATGGTCAGTGGTCACCTTAATTGAATGGCATATGTTTCAAAGCTTTCTTCATCGAAAAATATTTTTAAACTGCAGCAACGTCTCTGGTGATAATGTTACAATAGTAAATTGTATTTCTTGAAGAAGGCGTTAACAATAGAAATCTATTGAAACATATTCTTTATAGGATTTTGCAAACAGCAGAAAAATAACTATCTATAACTAAAAGAAGAACTATGTGTGTAAAAATATTAATGAAATCTTTGCATTTTTTCGATAACCTGAATTCTGGTTATGCTAGCAAATTAAAATCCTAAAATGAATTTTTTCTAATTTCTTATTTGACAATTCTCATTCTAACACTAGCATCCACACAGTCCCCTACGGCCATGCAGATTAAACTAGTATCTACATAACCCCCTACGATCATGAAGATTCAGTTAAAAATGAGAATAGAGGCCTAAATTGAATTTATTTATCTACCTTGTCTTGAAATTGTTCCATTCTAATGGATTACATTTTCATGAAATCTATCATTCTGTTTCTTGGAAATGCTTAGCCTTTGAAACGTTTTTCGCCCTTATTCTGGAGCTCATCAGAAAGACATAAAGCCACTCAAAGATGTTTCATGCAAAACCAAAATAATTTCTATGAATAAAGTGTGAAATAATTATATTTGACATTGACTGATAAAAACAACCTCACCTATCTATTAGCTAACATTAGAATGAAACAATTTTAAGACAAGGTAGATAAATAAATTCAATTTAGGCCTTTATTCTCATTTTTAACTGAATCTTCATGATCGTAGGGGGTTATGTAGATACTAGTTTAATCTGCATGGCCGTAGGGGACTGTGTGGATGCTAGTGTTAGAATGAGAATTGTCAAATAAGAAATTAGAAAAAATTCATTTTAGGATTTTAATTTGCTAGCATAACCAGAATTCAGGTTATCGAAAAAATGCAAAGATTTCATTAATATTTTTACACACATAGTTCTTCTTTTAGTTATAGATAGTTATTTTTCTGCTGTTTGCAAAATCCTATAAAGAATATGTTTCAATACAATTATAAGCAAACAAATAATAATTCATCTTTTTTAAATAGAAATCTATTACCGTTAACAGAATAAAAATATATTTTTTAGTTTCCGAGATATCGGCTGAGGGAACGTTAACTGAAACACCCTGTTTATTAGGATGGCACTTTTTTAAAATATGTGTCGTTATTTTTAACCTCTATAAGTGCCAAAGGGTTCCTTATACCAAAAAAATAAGATCCTGAAAATTTCAGTTCATAAGACCACGTTTGAATGGTGCTAACAAATACATGGGATGGGAACTTATGGTATGGGATATGCCGGACTCCTTTCCAAGTATTTAAAAAAAAATTCAAGTCTATATCTCAAGAATTGAGCCGCAAAGCGAATTTTGTCCATTCTGCTACAAAGCCTCATGAGTAAATTTCTCTGTTTTTTCTAAGTGTTTCTCCGATTCGGAGGCAGTACCACAGATCAAATACATAAATTAGACGTGTCAAGTGTGTCCACTAAGGTGGAACGATGTTATATGGGATCTTTTAACTACAAATAAAAATCCCGTCATGTTGCACGTCACATAACCACTCAAAACGAAAATGTGACTTGTGCAACGTGAAGTCATTTATATTTTTAGTTAATATTTTTTTTGTAGGAGTTTCTAATCAATTTGCAAATTTTACCACCCCAACCCAGACCAACAACGAAAAAAAAATTTTTTTTTGTTGGGAAAATATTTTAATTTTTAAACATAAAATACATTCTTGAAAATAGAAACTTAACTAAACAACAGAACATTTTTTATTGCGTTCTATTCTCTAATTTTGTATTAAAGGTTGGCATCATGGCTCGAGACTTGCCAAATAAAACCGTTTCTGGAGTCCTCTTCACACACTACAGCTGCTGCTCCTGTCTAATTTTACTGCTTGTCCAACCGTCTGTGTGTGACGTGAAAGACGAGAAAATATTTGGAGCGGTGGTGCTTCTTTTATTTATCTTTTATTTGAAATGTCAGCGTGAGCCAGTTACCTCAACCGTTTGCTATACAATGATGTCAATATAACCGGAGACTTCAAAATTCAGGAATAACATCGGCCAAATAGTCAATTTCTTTGGATGAATTTAAACCTATTTTCCAAAAATTAAATATTTGTGCAACGTTTTTGATAATCCATGAATAATAATGTAGATATTATTACACTTAAAATAAATGATCAGAAACAATTTCTTACTTACTTAAAAACCGATAGAATTATGACTTTTTGATATATTTATTTTTGTTAATTTTCCATCGACTGGCATGGCAAAAGGTTCCCTTTGCCATTAATATTTTTGCCCAACATTTTTTTTACGTGAGTTTTATTCCAAAAGGCAACTTTTAATACCCCAGCCGATTCCATCAGATCGTTCCACCCTAGTGTCCACTCGTCACCTTGAAGTCGCCATTTTGAATTTTTTATTTTAAACTAAATATTTATAAACCGAAAATCCCCAGATGTCGATTTTCAAACGAGTCAGACCACAAATTGCGAAACTTCTGGAATTGTTTAAAAATGAATTATAGATTTCATGAAAATGTAATCCATTGGAATGAAAATTTTTTTAAGACAAGGTAGATAAATAAATTCATTTTAGGTCTTTGTTCTCATTTTTAACTGAATCTTCATAATCGTAGGGGGTTATGTGGATACTAGTTTAATATGCATGGCCGTAGGGGACTGTGTGGATGCTAGTGTTAGAATGAGAATTGTCAAAAAGAAATTAGACAAATTCATTTTAGGATTTTAATTTGCTAGCATAACCAGAATTCAGGTTATCGAAAGAATGCAAAGATTTCATTAATATTTCTACACAAAGTTTTTCTTTTATAGATAGTTAATTTTTCTGCTGTTTGCAAAATCCTATAAAGAATGTTTCTGGAATTGGTTGAAAATTGAGTTGCAATTTTTTTTTAAATAAAAATTACTGGTTCAAGTTAATAAAAGTGGGTAAGAAAAAACACAGAACAAGTACAGAAGCAAAAAACAACCTATATAAAACACAGGTGAAAAAATATGAAAAACTGAACCGCCTCTACTCTGTAAATACCTAATTATTAGTTTAATAGCTGCGGCGCATTCGCCATATTCTCACATAGAAAATATTTTTTTTCCAAGTTTTACTTACCTTGTACTTGACATATGTATAGCTAGGAACTAATAACTGGCCACCGGCGAGCCATACTCTGCAGTTTGCAAAAGATTTCGTACAGATCACTTGAGTCATTCCAGAAAAATCATTGATCAAAAGTAAAAAAAAACATGCGGGTTGAATTGAGAAGATCCGTTAAAAATGTTTCTCATTTCTCACCGTTTTTAATAAATGCACCCGCATTTATTTTGCATCTTTCGGTCAATAACTTAATTATAGGATTTCTTATTTAAAACAAATGTAATGTTTATTATACTCTTTTTAATCTATGTACGAGAAATATGTAGTCAAACATTTTTATCGCAGAATGTAATTGTTACATCGTATCCTGTAGCTTAAGTAAACATTAATGTTTAAAAAAAAATTCGTCCTTATCGAACATAATAAATAGCAATCTAGAAATAACAATTGATAACTAAAATATTTATTTAAATCATTTTATGATAAATACATTGTTAAAGTGACACACACTTTAGTTTATGTTTAAAATGAATTATAAAATCTGTTGATGGATATGTTGTATAAGCTAGGAATCAAAGTAATTATTATATTCTCAAATTCTTTAGCTTCACTTTTGTAGGTTATTTGGAAATGAAACAGATTAACAAAAACTTATTAAATGCAAATCCTATCATGTTTCTTCGAGATACCCGTACTACGACATTTCTATCTGCTTCGGTTTAAGAGGACATAATACTACGTCAACGGCGGCGCTACTTGACAACCATAAAATATGTCGTATTTTCTAACGTGTGTATATAGATTTACAAAATATATATATTTTTTAATTATACAAGGCATCTATTTAGACCCTTCGTGTGGCAAAAGTTAATTGATTTTGCCTTTAAACATGTGTTTTGAAGCGTACATCAGCCATAATCCGTCTTTTTCGTAACTTTCAGCATGTATAATAACCAACAAATGCAAAATATTAAAAATGTGTCACACGAGGCGTGCGGAGAGAGTTTTCCTCTTTCGAGTACATTCTGTTTGAAATTTCTAGCTCATTTATTTTCGTAGAAATTCGCTATTTTTTACACTCTGTAATACGACGTGTGAACAGGGCAAATGTCCTCTTAATCTCTGAAGATTTGGCGTTGTCTCTGCCTCTGCGATCTTTGGGTGGACCTCTCTCGTAACCAGTTACCATCTACAATTTCAAACATCATAATCGGGTTTAGAAGTTTAGAAATTGTTAAGTATTATTATTATAAAATTATTTAGATAAATTAGACGAATTATTTCAAATAAAAATAAATTTATTTTGAAAGTCCTCAGTCCAAGAAGTAGGTACCAAGAAGATGGATTTTTCTCTTAAATAAGAACTATTTCATTTATACAAATATGTTTATTTTTTGAAAATATTAGCAACATTTTGGTGCCATGTATGACACTTTTAACGAGTACTGTATTAAGTTATGACGGTAATGTGTTATTTCAGATTAAGAAAAGGCGAAAAATGTATGTTTAATCATTTATTTATGGATTAACTTTAATGTTGTACATAGATTGACAAATCACATTTTAAATTAATAAATTTTTTAAAGAGTGACTTGAATAATAGAGCACGGTATCTACACTTAAAGATATATACAATGTAGATTTACATAAATACGTAAAATACGAAAGCGTTTTAAAATTGTTCCTCTGAATTTTTGACGAACCATCTGCGGCTCCTACATTAATAATGGTAGATTCTATAATGATGGCAAAACAATTGTTATGAAAGAGGTTTACTTGAGAACTCGCTGATGTGTAAATTCGACACTCGCGACATTTTCACTAATTAGTTTTCAGGGAAACCATCGATGAAAAATAAATGTTTATAACAGGATACAATGTCCAGAAATTATAGTTCTGATTACCGAACGTCCCTTATTACATGACTACATTATATTACAGGATCGTGACTAACTAAATACGTTAGCAAGCGTTGTGTATGGCATCGGCCATTTGCAATGCAGAAAAGCGAAGTAGATAGATAGTTTCTAAACGTACTTACAGTTTAATAGTTCTGTAATTTGGCACTACACTACTTCACTATATAATTTGATAAATATTGATAACATTAATTCCAGGTATCAATTTACTAACGCAGGTAGACTGGATATCCAATATTATAGACTTTTTAATGCGTCACGACAATTCTCATGCACGAGAGCTGGAATAATGTATTTCGACGCGATTCACCGTACTCACGCCAAAAAAGGCGGGATAGTTTTTGATTGGTTATTTATAAAATGACAGTTGATATACCGCGCCATGGATTTCTAGCGTGCTAGCAGGGTAGGCTTAGGGTAATTTTAGAACAAAATATTAAATAAAAGCAGTATTTTAGGTAAATTGCTCTTATTATCGAGGGGACAAAAAATGACCCGGTACATGGCGTGCATAGGTAGCACATTACAGACGTGCAGTTGCCTATCGCCATCGCTACCTAACTCCGGCTACTACTCGTGAACGATCGATACCAGCCCCTAGGGGGCGTAAATTCGTAACAATATGTTGTATATGAAAACCATCTGTCATTTTTAACGTTTATTAACAACACTAATAATATCCATAGGTACATAAATATAAATATAATGTTAACACCATAGAGCGTCGCTCTGTCTGGATGTCTAGCAGTGGACTGTGGTACTGTATGATGTCAGTTTCAGCAACGTCTCTAAATAAATTCATATGAATGCAAACAAAAGTAAATTCTGTATCGTACAGCGTATTTTTTTGGGCTTTTTGTTAAAATCGACAATCGCCAAAAGTTCCTTTTTCACCATATCCACTTGAAATCTATTTTTTTTCTTTTTCGAATAACCATTGAATTATATCGACTTTCCGTCAGGCAGTCGTAGGGGTTCACTCATTCTGCATGGAGTGGTAACTAGCATTACCTTACAGTTACAGCCAGGTGGAGTAATATTCAACATATGTATAAAATACTTTTCGAGAACATCTGCATTTATATCTTTGTGATAACTTCTGGTCAGCTTGATTTTAATTTAAACTAATTAGAATTATTAAATCTAGTAATTTCTTATAATTTTTAATAATGAGATGAGATATACAGGTCGACCAGCCTAGAATGGCCAACGAGATTAGGATGCGCAGTAGTTGAAACCTTTACGGAGCTCACTCGTTTATGTTCCTTCCTCGTGTAAACATCGGTACAGTCTTGAGAAAAGTGCTTGTAGTGTATAACATATTTAATACATAGGTACCTATTAGAAGTATTTACTTATAAACATTAATGTTACGTGTACAAAGAACTGTTGTTCAATCTAAAACATCAACTAGACTGTGACATACCCGGATTGTTAGTGAATAAGAAAGCACTTTTTACTTAAACTTCTTCCCCCGACTGTACTACGTTCATAGTTAAGAAACTTGTCTCTGTTCAACAGCGACGATATTTCGTCTCTCTCTGCGCGGCTGTTGGCAGTGTTGGCCATCCTACAATGGTTTACTTGTAGTAGTATGCCCATGACCGGTTCTTATCTGAAAGTTTTAGTATTCTATCTCATGTCCAAATATACTTTTTTTTAATGTAGAATAATTTAACAATAATAATAATAATTTTATCTGACGACGGTTAGTTAACGATAACGCAAGAAAATATAAAAATTTCCATTTAATCTGACCGAAACATCCCAGGATTTAGGTACATCAAGTTACCTTGACATCAACGGTCAAAAAATAAATACGTTTATATATAGATGTGATGAAAAACTAGTACGCCTATGGCTGGTCTATTTTTGAGTGAATTATTACTCGCTGTCCTTTCTAAACACACTATAGAAACTGTATTTTTTATCACCTCCGAGCCAAACAAAATATTACGTTTTGTTAAAAATGCAAATCCCAATAACAAAATTGCTTTATATCCCCGTTCCTGTCGGATTTCCACCTAATTCAATCTTGTTTCTCAGAACCGTGATAATAAGTATATCCCCTTTTTGAGGGAGACTCAACTGAACTTAAAATATCGCTATATAATTTCCTTAGAAATTGAGTTTAAACATGTTCGAGGTTACCTAAATTTATCTCCAGAGAAACGATTAACACTTAACTGCATGGAAAATATGCTCCATATTTTTAAACTTTGACTGTGATGTATGTACTTATGTATAATCCAGGGCACTCTAATAAATCTGAAGCCTTTTTGATTTGTAATATGTTTCCCACGGAGAAGAGAGAAGAAAATATTTGGTATTGGGATAATATTAAAAAGTAATCGATGTACCACTTTCAGAGTCAATAATTATGTTTTTAATAATTGTATAATATACTTACCAATAACTCAACCACACAAAAAAATAATCTTTTTGATCTGGGGGTGTCACCATGTTTACTACATATTTTTGGGGTCGCTGAATTCGAATCCGAGGTCTATTTAACCCCACCACATCAGGATTTTGCCATAAACTCAAAAAAACCCATAATTTAATCGATTTTGACATCGTATTACATACATCGCTGTAACTCTTTCTAGACAAAAATGACCCTTCACTTCTTTGCTATATATATCGATTGCAAATTAAATTTCCAATCCGATGATGTGGGTACGATATTTTTTCGGCCCCTTTGAAGTGTGATATTGGCCGCCAAATTAAGAGGTCCCAGGATTTCGCTTCTCAAGCGATACGGTCCAGCTTCGAGGGCCATTTCTGCCAAACGAAGGCTAGCAAAAATCTTTAAAAATTTAGGAGTACGTAGGAAGACGTAAGAAATCGATTGACGCGAATTGGAGGTCGGTGCGTGCCTTGGTTTTCGAGATATGGCCGCTCGAAGCCACCGGAAGCTGAAAATCGAAAAATTTTTTTACCGCTTCCCGAGGTCATATCTCGAAAATCAAACGAGATACAGACCTACGGCTTGCACCATTCGATTTCTCTCGCCATCCTCCATGGTCCTAATTTTTTAGATGCCGCCTTACCTTAGAAATTTTGCAAAAAAATTAAAGTACTGGCCAAAAATCCGAAAAAATCAGGGGTATGTAGGAAGGCGAGAGAAATCGAATGGCGTAAACCGCAGCTCTGTGTCTCGTTTTGTTTTCGAGATATAGCCTCGGGGAGCGGTAAAATAATTCGATTTTCACCTTTCAGTCACTTCGAACGGTCATATCTCGAAAACCAGGCACGCACTGACCTACGGCTTCCGCCACCTGATTTCTCACGTCTTCCTACATACCGCTGATGTTTGCTAGCTTTTGTTTGGCAGAGATGGCCCTCGAAGCTGAGCCGTGTCGCTCGAGAAACAAAATCCTCATACCTCTCAATTTGGCAGCCAAATATTGTGGCGTTGTTTTGAAAGGTTTTAAGTTGCCCAAGTTGTTCAAGTGTGGGCCACCCTACGAGCGACGTGGTTAGCGTCACTGGTTTCACCTGGCTAGCACAGTAAAGATACGGAGAGCAAAAGGGCGTCGAGTTCAAGGCTTGGGCGCCATTGATTACTTAGGGTAATCAAAAAAAATTAAAGATAAATATAAACAAAATACAGAAGTTACATATATACAATAGTACAATATTACAAAAATATTATATTACAAAAAAATGAACTATCACAGCATCAACGATACTGTATAGCAAAATATTAGACAGAAATATATACAAAAGAAACTATATTACAAAATATTATTATATTACAAGATACACTATATTACAATTTGCTCAACAGCAAAGTAAATTTGAGGCGTATACGAGAACCAAAAATATATTACAAAAGATACGTCTCGTAACTTTTACCTCAATACTAAAATCATATATTACACAAATTAGATATACTTGAGATCCTTTACGAGAGACAAAATAACTATATTACACAAGATAAGTCTCGTAAATTTATCTCAAAATTAAAAATCATATATTACAACAAAATTAGGAACTTGAGATCCTCTACATGAGACAAAATACTATATTACAACAAATATGTCTCGTAACATTATTTCAAAGTTCATAAACCTTAAACACTCTCGTTACTATCAAAATGAACCACGACTTACTATGTTACCAACAGAAATGCATTACAATACTACGATAAAATATTTACAGAAAGGAATCACGATAAAATTAACCACGAAATTAATACTACGATGAAATATGTGCGACAATGAATTTAAGATATAAGTAACTATGAATTAATGTACGACAACGGATTAATTATAACAGCGTATTTAAAATATAATCTAACAAAAAAATTATAGCTTGAATCTCATATTTTAAATTTAGACACGGCTTTTATGACCCAAAACTACAATCATGTGAAAATAATCCCTTTTACATGTAGTAATCAAAAGTACTTATCTTTTATTTGGTTATCCTGATTAAGGAAATTCCTATAAATGTGATCCTGTTCTCCGATGATCATGGATTTAAAAGTTGTTTCACACGTGGCTGCTTTAATTCCATTTTGAGGTTATGAAATCGTAAAAACGTCCGTACAAGATTTGTCGCCAAGACAAAATGAAGAAAATCTCATCGCTCAGAATGTTTTCCTATATCCCAATTCAAAATGTAGTATAGAAAAGTTGACTTCATATGAATATTGTTTGCTTGGTGGAAAACGTAGTAGGTATCGCTAACTAAATGTAGATAATCTCAAATCTTGCTTAAAGCAAATAATATAACGTTGAAATACTTCTACGTTAAAATCATTAGACGTGAATAAGTTTTGTTCTTAAGAAATTAATTTTTAATTTATAAGAATATAAGAAAAACCTAAAACAATATTTCAAATGTTAGATGGCATTTACCGGTATAATTATTAAAACCTTACCTCATGTGATCATCACGAGGTTTTTCAAATTCTAACATCCCCATTACAGGTCAAACAAAATTATAAATACGTCTAACTAGTTCAATGGTTCAACGAGAAAGAGTTTCACCCGGCGTTATTTAGTGGAAATATCATTCCTAGTGCGCTATCTAGTATTCGCGAACTTTAACTGCTGACAGATGACGTATGTTCATCATAGTCTAAGGAGTAAGGGCACTCTATTAGTACTAAAGTTTGTGGGAATAATATTTCCGATAACTTATAATTTTTCTAATAAATATTAACAGTGTAACGAAGGATGCTATTGAACATTCCGCATGTTACAATATCTCACTTAAAAAGCACCGAAAAAATATGGTGCCCCACATTATCGGATTTTTAATTCGCAATCGATCTGCACGAGCAAAAGGAGGTCATTTTTGTTTAGAAAAAGTTACAGCGATGTATATAAAGAGATGCCGAAAGCGCTTAAATTACAGTTTTTTTGTGGTTATGGCAAAATCCGTATGTGATGGGGTTAAACGAACCTCAGATTCCGATTCAGCGGCCCCAAAAACATTACCTATAGTAAACATGGCCAGTCCCCCAGATCAGAAGAGAAAATTTTGTTTGTGTTGCTGTGTAATTTGTCTAAATCAATCCCGCACTATATTTAAAACAGTTTCAATCCTTACGTTAAGTATTTCTAAACTTAAACCTTTTTTCAAATTCTTTGTTCTTAAAAATATTTGATATGACATCGATATTCGAAATATAATATGCAATATATTTTTAAAGCATTTTTACTCTTATACAAAATCTCACAAATCGCTCCAATTTCTAGATATTCTCCGGAAACTTCTGATGATACTTCATCTATCGAATTGAATGTGTCGTCTGCATTGTTATTAGAAATCTCAAATAAGAATTAACAAAGAAAATGAACCTCCGAAAAAACGATCACTAATAGTTATAAAATAAAATTTCACCATCGCGCGCCATTTGGTTAGTTGAACTGTGTGGTCTAATAATCATTGATCGGAATTGGGGTTTAATTCCAGTGGCGCACATATATGAAATTTTACATCAAAATATTAAATGTAAGTTTGTTCTCTCGTACACAATTAAATGTAATACGAACCTACTTATGAGTTTATGATGTATTTTAGCATAATAAATCTATGTACACATGTTTCATACATAAGTTGTTATAAATTCGCACAGCACTTGTAAGTTTCAAATTTTGTACTTTTACTGAGTGTGCATAGTTTCAAAGTATACATACAGTAAGTATTTTTTTCTAAATTTTCATGTGAGAGACGATTTTTTTTACAGTACATATTATCCACTGTAAGGTCAAAAACGATCTTTCGCATTCCACAGAAGTGGGGAAAGCGTATCTATAGATATTCATAGACACCTGATCAAGGAAGGCATCTGGTTCTGTTACAATTTTTTTGCTAGTGGTAAATACGACCGGCAAGTCTGGATTCCTTTGTAAAACAGCAGCCCACTTTTAAAATAATCTCACCAGTTGCACCCGGAATTTATTAATTGTTTTTGGAACAGTATCCACTTTGTTAAATGTTTCTTCCAAGAACAAATTTGGACATTGAAGGTTTTCTATAATTCTTGTCATTATTTTAAAACCTTCGAATATAAATTTTAAGTCATTTTTAATATTTGGAATATTCATTAAATTCTTTGCATGCTTAATCGCGGTAGCATCTTCATTTAAGGTGTCTACAACTTCCTTTAGTGAGTTGAAGTTAACATGGTAGTAACACGTTTATCCATGTTCCTCAACGTGTGATCACTGGTTTTGGAGGAAGCGGCATATTGGGACATTTTTCTTGGAAATGTTTTATCCTACTAGGAGCTTTTAGAAAAATTTTGTTTATATTAGCAATAAGTTTGCCAACATTTGTGAAACAATCTCGAATATGCGGCGTAACGCATGCGCTAAACAAGTAACATTTAACACTTGAGGGTATTTCTTTTTAATTTTTTTTTCCAGCACTTAACATATACGACACTGAATCACTAGTAAAAACAACTTTCTTTTAATTTTGTTCAGCCAAGTTTTGCCAAAGCCATTTTAAAGTGTTTTTAAAAAAATTAAACACTGACTCGCCATTAACTGATTCCAAAACCTTGGAAGCTACTAAATGGCACTTGCCAGGTGTTGCGTCACAGTATTGAAGAGCTACCCGCGTTCTCTTGACGCGAACTGATTCGGGTAATTAAAAACACTTTTAATTAACAATTCGACGACATATTTTATTTATCTCATTGACTTAGCTGACATAACTTACAAAAACTGGCATAAGTGACATTTTTGGAAACCTTGCTCCCAAGACAAACAAATAATATCAGTAATCAAAAATAAGAAATATAAAAGCTTCTTTCCGTGTGTCTCCAACACCAGGACCATCAACATGTAATTTTGTAACTAATAAATTTTCAACATTATTTCCTAGAAGTCTGCTGTTTCATCTATTGTAACCCAAAACTAGTCATTTGGAAGATCACTCCGAATACCTTCCAGTTTTTCTTCAAACAGTCCGCTGAAAATTTTTTACGAAGCAGGCTTTCATTTGGAACATGTTGCCCCACGCAATATTTGTTTAAAAAATGTGCAAAATGAGCTTTATTTAGTACACTCCATGGAAGATTTAAACATATTAACAAAAGAGCCAAATCTCCCTTTTCCTTTTTTGTATTACACTCGGGTGTGTAGCTATTTACATGTTTTAAAACAACATTTTTCTGTGTACACCTTATTGTAACACCACGAACATTACAAATTGTTTTTTCGCCATCAAATTATAGTTTTATAAGGCTTAACCCATTTTTCGACAGTACTTTTCCTCGGACTAAAACGCGGCATATTAACAATAAGTTATTTCAGTAAACACTATTAGAAACTAGGTTCTGTGCCACGTCCATTCAGTTTAAGGGCGAGTAAGTAGTAAATAATGTTTGGCGTGTCGGCCACGTGTTGCAGGTGTGAATTGTTGAAGCGCTCTGTTTCTTTAAGTTAAATAGCGTTTTTTGTATAAATAAGTTATATAATTTATATTACACGAAAAGTAAATCAAACTTTATTTATTTTTCAGTGAACTAAACATCAGTGCTTATTTCAATAAATCCTTGTAACGACGCACTTGAAAATTAAACTCAAATTCTGATCACTGCTAATGTTTAATTCATCCAACGAGGACAACATTTTATTTCGTAAATTTTTGTTTCTTTAAAGGCGGTTCAATTCATTTAAAATATTTCTTATTTGAGATTTCTAATAACAATGTACAGTTCAAATCACGAATGTTGTCGTTCACGTCATCATCTTTTAATTTCCGAATGAAATCGACTCAAGGTCACATAGAATGGTACACATGGGCGGACCATTTGAAAGGAGTTTTCTGTAAAATAACAATTATTACTTCATACAATTTTAATAATATAATATTTTCGCCAAGCGACAACTTTACTTCAGTGGTCGGATAGACTAACTACAAAAACTGCAAAAGCAGCTATGCCACAAACTTGCTTTCGGACTACATATTATAAATTGTATGCCTCGCATCCATCTTCCTTGCCTCCATCAAGCCCGTAGTTTTATTTTTCTTTCTGGGTCCATATTTTGCCTCAGTAGTATTTGAAGCGTCTTGCTCCTCACGGATTTCCTTACAAACCCGTTGCACCGTCCGCATACCAATACCCAATGCATTAGAAGTACGCTAAAAGAAAATTTACTTTAGAAACATCTGCCACATTTAATTTTGGATTTACCACATGGACTGCTGCTTGCAAAGGTAAAAGGGAGCCTTCGTTGCAGTTTTCGTGATGGAAGTACTCAACTAATTTCACCACCATGTGTCTGATGGCTACTGAATTCAGCCTTGCCGAGCATTTTGAGATTAGTTTCTTTACAAATCGTAAAACTAACGCACCCACAGACTATTTGAACAACAATTAACATAATTACAGGAAACCTAAAACACCACAGTAAAAAAATACTACAAACTTATGTAAATAACGGGAGGAATAGAAAATCATTAAATTTGTCAAATGCGCAACTGAACGGTACTGAACCGGCTACAACAAGCGGTTGTATTATTCATCTCTTAAACGCATCGTTACGCTTGGAACTTCCGTCGTAGATCCAACAGACGTTACTTTCTGTTATTTACATTGTGATGCGCTAGTATTTGAAAATTCCCCTGTCTGATAAATAAATTGATGACGTGAACGACAACATTCCTGATTTCGACTATAGGTGAAACATTCAATTGGATAAATGTTCATCCCTTTTCAGTAAATCTGTGAATGTTATGCAATCATCTACCCACCATTTTCAATGTTTAGCTTTTAACCTCAAAGTGAGTATCGGTTACTGCAAAAATATCTTACTATTTGACTTCAACTACCGCCTGCGCCATAATCTGTCATGTTCTCGAATATAAAATACTTCTTTCCGATTTCTCCTCACCTTACACTAGACATAGTTTGATGACACTAATATGAAATCACCCCCCCCCCCGAGCTATACTCTACAGTTTGCAAAAAAATTCAGAGCCCAAGACATTCCACAGAAATCATTATACATAGAGGTCGAATAGAGAAACAATAATGAAATACCTAAAAGAAAGACATATTTAAAAAAAAATATGTAGTCTATCTTTTACTTCATTATTATTCTAGTTTAAAACAGTATATTAATCATATCATCCATGCATAATGGTAGGGTAGAGAGTATACATTGGACTTGATTTCTGATGAGGGAAAAATGATAAATGATTGATTCTCTAAAAGTTTTGATTTATTTATAAGCAATATTATCCGCAATACTCTGATGACATTTTAAATTAATGAAACACGTGTTTAATGCCATGTCAAATATTAAAAAGGATATTTTGTCAATATCTAAATGATTTTCATTGTAATTTCATTACATTTTAATTGCGTTCATATCAGTGCTCAATTTCGCTGATAAAAGTAATGTTTAATTGGTTAATTTTGCAAGGAATTTCAATGATATAGCTTTTTCAAAACGAAATATTTTACTCTAGAAAATGGTAAGGTCAGTTGGGGTATCTGGGCCCAGGGGGTAACTGGGGGTAATCTCACTTCAAGCAGTTGGCAGCACTGAAGGACAATGTCATCTCACTACAACAATTATTAGTCTCATGTTTCTGAGTGTTGTTGCTTTCATATAGCAATTTTTAAAATTTTTTAGTGCAAAATTTTCATGGCAACGTGATGTAATCTTGATTTTTATGAAATACTACAGGTTTACTGTATATATTATCAGCGTCACAGTTAATTAGGCATAAATTAGAAGCATGATATATCCATAAAATGTAATTGCAACCATGTGTTCTGCGTTAGGTCATAAGCTTGAGTGGGTGGCCCAGTTACCCCCACAATTTTTCAAAAATGGGGTAAGTGGGCCAGTTAATTGGGGCATCTGGGCACGGCTGGGACCAAGTTACCCCAAGCACATTAAGTACGTTGTTTTTGTTTTTATTTATTTAGATGTAGATCACTGCGCACAGTCACACAAAAAATAGCGATCTGAACCCGGGACCCGACATATTAATCCCTATGTATTATGTTGAACACGAATCTGATGTCCGTTTAGCTCCATCACCCACCATTTTTTTGTAAATCACGAAAATAGCCTAAGCAACCTTATTTCTTTAGATTATTTTCGCGATTTACAAAAAGTTGGTGGGTAACGGAGCTGAACGGACATTGGATTCGTGTTCAGCACGTCGAAATACATAGGATTACTATATCAGGACCCTGGTATAGATCACTTTTTTTGTGGGCCTGTGTTATTTATACTTACTTGAAATTGGATGTTTTTTTACATTTAATTTTGCCCTTTTTGCTTTAACAGAAGTTGTGTTATTCCTAAATTTGAATAAATTTCCACCTAATTGTTATGTAGTAGTTCTCTTACATCGTCGACAACTCGAGTATGGTGTGGTTTAAATGACTTGTGGTAATTTTTGTACGAAGTTTACATGTTTACTAACACGCCCACTTACCCCAGTTCAAATAACAATCGTTTGTATGAAACCAAGACCCGTATGGTCCAGTTGCCCCAATTTCTAGGGGTAACTGGGCCCATCAGACTTTATATTATTTAATTATAATTATAAAGAAAATTAAATTTGACTCGGGATTTGAATATTATATATTTAAAGACTGTATATTGTATTATATATAAAAAAATATTTTAGATATTAATATAACTTATTAGTGGTTCTCAGGCAAGTTCAAAGTATAATCTTCTCGCTCATGTTGTAAAATCATGGCCCAAATACCCCAAGTGACCTTACCATTTTTAACTGTGAAAGTTGACCCTCCCCCTTTTGAAATTAGAAAGTTTTTCAATGCAGATCATTTGCTCGTGGTTACTTGTTGGTTCCGTTCGTTTACTCATTGCTTAATATAGTGAAAACACAGAGGGGGTTGAAATTGATAACAGCCCCCCTTCTTTCGAATTTTTAATTTTTCGGTACCCAATTTGTTTGCTGGTCCATCATCTTCGTTCGTCATGATTTACGCCGAAGAACAGATTATTAATGAATGGGGAGAATTGTATAATAAATGTACCTGACTATGACAATTCTACGTGCTATTGTTTGCTATCGTCGTTTACTCGTGTTTGCTTGTCTATCGTCTTAGTTTGTTCATCATTTTTTACAACGAAAAAAACATGAAATGGGGGAATTATTTAAATGTACCTGGCTAGCACGTTTCTTCGTTTTATTTGTTTGCGCGGTACTACTCATGCGCTCTTTTCGCTTGCTTGTCAATTTTAAAATTGACTGGGTACGTGAGTAACTGGGGATAGCGCAATCAAGACGCCTTCAAAAATATTATTTTATTCCTGACTTAGATTAGATTTAGATTTAGGAAGGAGGAGCTGGCTGATTGATCTTGACCACCGCGACCCCCCATAAATCTATGGTGGTGCTCCTGTTTGTTTTCTTTAGGGCTCCTTATCAAGCTTTGTCCTTTGTATTAGACTCCACGGTCTTGATAAGGGCCCCTTAGTATAGCTATCAGATTTTGATTTTTCCTCGCCAAGTAGTTGGAATCTCACAATGACCTTCACAATGACACAATACTGGACTGAGGTTTCTTCTGCCTCTTGGCAGAATCTGCATGTTGCGTCCTCTACCAGACCCATTAGACTCAGGTGTCTATTAAGTCGGCAGTGACCGGTTAGAAGACCCGCTGTTATTCTACTGGCCTTTCTGTTTTGGCATAAAGTCTCCGTAAAATTGGCTGATCGTTCTTTAATGAACTCTTTGGCCTGTATCTGTAGTGGGAAACTTGTCCGCCATTCCAGATATTTCGTTTGCACTCATTTGTTAATGGATGCCTGTTGTGCTTGGCTTGACCACACCGCAAAAGGGTTCAGGTCCTATAAGGACCCGCACCTTTTCCGGCCAGTTCATCATTTCATTTCTCTTATGCCCTGGTACCCACGCCAAGGTGATTTTGTTCTAACTTCCTATGTCCACAAGGGCATTTGTCAGTCCCGATTCGACTTGCATGGAACCGATTGCTCTTAGCGCAACCTGACTGTCAGAAAAAATGGCAATCGACTGATTAACAGTTCCTTACCTTATAATTTCCTTTACCCACCACTGTATTGCGGCGACTTTAGCCTGGAGTACTGTGGCGTGTTTTCCTAGACTTATTGGGATTTTCGTTTTTGACCGTATCCCGTAAATCTCCCGACTTCCTGTTCTGTCTGTATACCAGACTTACTGGGTATTACCAGACTTACTGATTGCTCGTCGCTGCCCATGCTGTCTTTTCGTATGCTTCTCATTTTTTTATTGAAAAATTGTACAGAAACTTACGTGGGTAGGGGTGCCGCAGTCAAGATGCCTTCGCTAATTTTTTTTTCTGGCAAATCGATTGATTATCGTTTGCTGATCACTGCTCGGATTTTCTTTTCGTTTACTGGTCATGTTTTATAGCAAAAAAATTATCGGCAAGTAAAAAATTTCATTTTGTCTAGATGTAATTTTGTTAACATAAAATATCATTTGTATTTAAATCGAATAGTAAAGTGAATTTCACTGCATTTATACACATTAATGTTAATATATCATATTTATTTTGAATAATAATTAGCCTAGTATCAAAATCCTTCAATTCGACCCTGTTTAATTATGGTGGTAACACCAGTAAACATGTATAAATAAGTACTTTATCAATGTTTACACGTTTGTTTTTCTCAATGTTCTTTTTTCATATGACGTGTTATCAACCATTTCTTCCTAATTATTATAATAAATATAATTTTCTACACGAGAGAAATCATTAAATAAATAGAAATTCAATTCATAGTATTTACGTTATCAATTGTCGCGCGTGTTAAAATGAAAGGGACGTACACTTTAAAAGAATTTGAGTTATTATACTCTACGCAAATACAAAGCGAAGAGTATATTGGATTCGATCGGCACATTTCTAAAACCTGTAATATTGCTCGTAGAGGAAAAAAAATCATATCACTGTGTTGGTGATCGAATTCTGAACGACTTTCAAAATGTCCGTCTGTCCGTCACGTTTCTTCTAAGCACGATAACTTAAGGTGGCCATTCCCTAGAAAGAGACATCCGATAGGGAAATATTTATTATTTTTGCCCATACCTTTTTTTTCTTAGTACGTATATTTAAAAAAAACTATAAGAGTACCTAAATTGAACAATAACAAGACTATTACTATGAATTTTCACTCAATAATTTCAGTGGTTTGCAAAATAGCTCGATTTAAAACTACGAAATAGGAAGATTAACACAATTTTTAAATTTAAATCGAGCTATTTCGCAAACCACTAAAATTATTGAGTGAAAATTCATAGTAATAGGCTTGTTATGGTTCTACTTAGGTACTCTTATAGTTGTTTTAAATATACGATCTAAGAAAAAAAAGTTATAGCTAAAAATAGTAAATATTTCCCTATCGAATGTCTCTTTCTAGGGAATGGCCACCTTAAGTACTCTTATAGTTTTTTTTTAAATATACGTACTAAGCAAAAAAAGTTATGGCCAAAAGTAATAAATATTTCCCTATCCGATGTCTCTTTCTAGGGAATGGCCACCTTAACATGGGTATATGGAATTCTGATCTATGGAGAATATTTATTTTATGTGTGTTATTAACATAATTCATTTGACTTTTATTAAACGTAAACAACATTGAAACGCATTTAAGTCTACCTAGATATTAAATATTATAATTAAAAATTTGAATATTTCATCAATGACGATGATTAATTACACTGGTTTACAGACAAACAAACAAAAAAATGTTTTCACAGAACTTCCCTCTTTATTTGTGCATGGCGGTCATTGTAAAAAATTATTAATTATGAAATGACATTGAGAATAATAATCGGAATATAGTTATCACTATTATTACAAAGAAAACCTGATAACTTTTGGTCAAAAAAATATACAGAGTGGTCATCCGACAGCAAAAATTCAATACTAAATAACGGGTGCCAAATATGGAAGGCTTGTGCAAATACCTTTTGATGACCACCCTGTACATTTTTCAATAAAACTGTAATAGGTGCACCTGTAGGTGCATATGCCAAATATTATTGTTATCTGTCACATTTTCAGTTCCACATTCACGCCGTGGAATGGAAGTATAGCAGTGGTTAAAAAAATTATTATTATTTTTTAAGTAAGTTTAGATTATTATGAAACGTGGAAATTTTAAATTTGAGCAAAGAAAAATTTTTTCAATTATTCTAGTGGTAAAAAAAAATTTTCAACATCTATTCTATAGTAGTGGTAAAAATATTTTCTTGAAATTGATTCAGAATGTCATCAAACGTGGAAATTTTAAATTTGAACAAAAACAAATTTTTCCGTCATCTATTTTGTATTTTGTAGTGGACAAAAATTTTGCAAATTTTATTTTTTTTTAATTTTCAAAAGATTTTGGAATCGGCTGAGAACGTAATTAAACGTGGAAATTTTAAATTTGAGCGAAGACTTTTTTTTTCCATCAATTCAATAGTAGCGATAAAAAGAATTTGATTTTTTTTTTTTTTAATTTCAATGTTTTTTTATTTGTAGGTTTAGAATGGAGTGGTACAATTTTTTCCAAAAATGTTGGTAAAAAAAACTAGATTTTTTTTCGGAAATCCGCTAGAACATATTCCCCATGAAACACTGTGCCTGCTGTTCATTTCTTACTCAAGTTTTTGTCTTGTTCTAGTACAGCTTTTATATGGTTCGATATGGCTTCAAAAGGATTCTTTTTGAAGTGTTTATTTTTCAAAAAAAAACTAGAATGCCATGAAACGTGGAAATTTAATATTTGAGAAAAAAAAATGTTTCCAACTATTCTATGGTGGTGGTAAATAAGACACAATTTTTTTCTCAATTTTTTTTTCTTAAATAAGTTTAAAATGCCATGAAACGTGGAAATTTTAAATTTGAGCAAAAAAAATTTTTTTCCATCTATTCGTGTCAACATGACAATTGTTTCGCCACACAGTGGCTTCTTCGGATGTTGAGTACTGGTATACTAATTTTACAATGCACATATTTTACAATGCAATGAGTAAAAGATCAAAATAACAGTTTCAAAGTTCTCACTTACATCGGCTACCCAACAGAAAAAACTTCCTCTTTTTTAAAAAAACGTAATATTAATGTAGCTTTCAAAACTAATAACACAATAGGAAAACATTTAAAAAATGCAAAAGACAAAATTTCATCAGAAAATAAATCAGGCGTCTATAAGTTGACTTGTGGTGCTTGTCCTAAGGTATATATTGGACAAACAGGAAGAAATTTTGGTAAACGGTTTTTTCTTAAATAAGTTTAAAATGCCATGAAACGTGGAAATTTTAAATTTGAGCAAAAAAAATTTTTTTCCATCTATTCGTGGAAAAAAAATTCAAAAATGTTGATTAATAACATTTTCAACTTTTTTTTCTCAAATAGGTGTAGAATGACATGAAACGTGGAAATTTTAAATTTGACCAAAAAAAAATGTTTTCATTATTTATTCCCTTTAGACGGTCCCACCCTGTATATTTTTCAGTGAAAGTTTAACCATTTCTTCGCTGACAGTGTAGCTACCTACCAAATTTGACTGTTCTCCGTCAACTAGTTCTTTAGTTAATGCACCAACAGACAGACTGACTGACGGAATTGTAAAACCTATATTTTCGTAATCTACATGATCTGAAACGTGTAAGTCCGGAAAAATCTCGGAGGTTGATTTTTTCTCGAATACAATACTTTCCTTCGGTATGCGAGAGAAGTAAAAATGCCCAATCAATGAATTTCTATTACGGTACCCCAAAGGTTTTTGGCGTGTTGAACACGATGCCGTTTTGCGCCATCACGTCAGGATTTAGAGAAAACTTAACCTGCTAAGTGTTAAAGTGTAAAAATATAACATTTTAGAACTTTGCGATTTTTTTACTCGAAAAAGTTAGACAAAAATTGCAAGAAGCAAAAGGAGTTTGGAATCACACGGGGAATATTCTCAATTTTTTTCGGAATTTTCCAATGCCGCTTTTGATGCACTTGAAAACTCCACAATGCTCTTTTCTGCAAAAGACATTGGACAATTCCGGAAAAAATTGAGAATATCCCCGGATGATTCCAAACTCTTTTCGCAATTTTTGTCCAAAGTTCTTCTTTTTCGAATAAAAAAATTGCAAAGTTCTAAAATTTTGATTTTTCCTCACCGGATATCTAAAAAAGTGACAATTAAAAAAAAGTTTATGGCAAAAGTAGCCTATTTTTAGTCAGACAATCCGAATTTGCAATAAAATTCAGGCCAAAATATTGAATGAATTAATTTGTACATGAACGAAGGCGAAAAGGGTATTTTTAGCACTTTTAGGTTAAGTTGTCTCGAAATCATGACATGAAGATGCAAAACGGACTACGGCATCGTGTTCAGCACATCAAAAACCTTCGGAGTACGGTAATGGAATCCCATTGGTCGTACATTTTTTTTTGTAAACCTGTGTTATCTGCTGGATACCCATTTGAAAGAAGCGTGGCTTGCAGTCATATTAACGCGTGTGCGACACTTGGTTGAGACTGGATGTCCATATATCAATGATATTTTAATTTAAAATATCTGTAATTCCTGTTACACTAATTGATCTTATCACCAATAGATGGCCCTAGTAGGTATTTTATTTCAATAATAGATTATTGCTTTTTGTACAAAAGTGTGAAATATAGTTGGTTCCTTTGGTATGTTGAGGAGAGAAACCTATATAGATAAGTGACAGAAATATATAGCTAGACGTAACATATGGTTGTTACCACGAGAGATAGAAATTTTAAACTGATAGTTGTTCTTTGGTAAATATTGTTAGGTATTATTAAATTTCCCATTTTTCCTTCCTGTCATCCCATATACCTAACAATAGTGATAGTGCAGTTTGAATGCAGTTTGGTAAATCGATTTTTTCTTTATATTCACTACAGTCCATTTTTTTGTTGTTTGTTATTAATTAATTTCTAATTTGAAAAATACTTAAAAATTGAAAATAGAAAATATTATATTGAACAGATTGGGCCGTTACTTGATGAAAATCCATGATAATAATTGGGAAGAAAACTATATTAGTTTTTGATTTTCACTTTATTTCTTGTCAACATGACAATTGTTTCGCCACACAGTGGCTTCTTCGGATGTTGAGTACTGGTATACTAATTTTACAATGCACATATTTTACAATGCAATGAGTAAAAGATCAAAATAACAGTTTCAAAGTTCTCACTTACATCGGCTACCCAACAGAAAAAACTTCCTCTTTTTTAAAAAAACGTAATATTAATGTAGCTTTCAAAACTAATAACACAATAGGAAAACATTTAAAAAATGCAAAAGACAAAATTTCATCAGAAAATAAATCAGGCGTCTATAAGTTGACTTGTGGTGCTTGTCCTAAGGTATATATTGGACAAACAGGAAGAAATTTTGGTAAACGGTTATCAGAACATAAAAGAAGTTACATCAGTAATAAAACAGACTCAACTTATGCTAACCACCTAATAGAAGTAGGTCACGTGTTCAACGAAGAGTTTAAAATTTTGCACACCGAGAAAAAAGGGTTAAAACTCGATTTACTAGAATCTCTAGAAATAAATAAACTAAAGTCGTCTGATATTTTATTAAATGACCAAATTGAAACAAACTCATCTCCCTTACTAAATTTATTTACTTAGACTATTAAAATTAGATTCAATAAATTACCTAGAAATATATGTACCTTTCCATTTAGTAATTAAAATTATATTGTACTTTTCCGCTTAGCAATTAAGATTAGGATTACATCGAAATTGTATAAAACCATATAGTTTGTGCATTGTAAAATTAGTATACCAGTACTCAACATCCGAAGAAGCCACTGTGTGGCGAAACAATTGTCATGTTGACAAGAAATAAAGTGAAAATCAAAAACTTATATAGTTTTTTCTTCCCGAAAATATTATACAAAACAACAGTGTTCTATTGTCATTTATTAATAACCGTGAAACTAAGGTAAATTAGTGATTTTAATTAGAACAGGCAATGGCACGTGCCATATTCTCACTTTTAGAATATAGGACTATTTTCATTTCGAATGGTAATTTTTTTAAATTAGTAAACAAACAACTACAAAGTTCGGGCGTCATTATTAACAAATTATTCCGAATATGTAAACTGTATCGGTCAAATTATATTAGTGCCGGAAAGATGATGCATTTGGCGATGCATTTATTAAACGGGGTAATGTTTAACCTAACGTTAACGTGTACTTAAACTACCATCCACAATGAATGTGGGAATCGACGCACAGTGGGGCCGGAACCCCTAAAAGTTGGTATTAATTCAAAAACTAAAGTGCTGTAAACATATTTGATTTTATAATACTAGTGTAGCCAACTATTGGGCGCATAAGACAGAAATGATCAGATACTACAACGCGCCCTGCCCTACCCTTAAAAATTCAGTTAAGAGCAGTAAGTTGCGGAGAGCGCATATGTATTCTTATCGAGCCGATTTGTTAAGTGAACTTTGAATGCTGTATTTTGTGATAAATTCTTAAAATTCTACCGTTTTGTTATGGAGCCGTCAACTTCAGGTATGTGTTATATTTTTAGTAATTTTTATTGTGTAAAAAAAAAAATTGATCACCGTTAAATAAAAGTATTTAGTCATTACTGTAAAATTTTATAAAAATAGTGGGTTTGTAGATATAGGGAAACTTTTAGTTGTGTATCGAGGCATCTCGAGCACTTTCGTTTGCGTTATTAAATTGTGTTGTCAATGTACAAATTAGGGCCATTAAAATATTTTGCGATTTTTTTGCATTTCTATGATAAAAAAATATTTTTTTACGGAAATTATGGTAATTTTGAATTCATTTTAACAATTATTGTTTTTCTTGATTTCAGGAACAATTTCTAATATTACCATGAGCCGAAAAGAACTTTTCGACATTTTACAAGGTTCTGGTCAGAAACGGAAGATCAGTTTACTTATTTACAAACACATATCAAAGAAATGATAGGTTGTCCTGAGCGGTATATAAAGTGCTTACAAAGCAAAATATACCACTTTAAATCCGATTTCAAGTCGAGGTGGATGAGAGTGGGAAGATCGAAATCTAGGTTTTTAAAGAAATATGGAAATTGGCTGGACACATCAATTTCTTTTACAAGCTACGAACCTTCAAAATTAAAGCAGCGCGGACGTCCGACAATTTCTTTTGGAGAAAGTACTGAACGCACTAAGCGCAAAAAAACTGAAGACTTACGAAAATCTACCAGTATTGAGGTACTAAGTTACGCTACCCAGATGACTCTAAGAGCGTCTGGATATGCAGAAGCTTCTAAATTAGTAAAAGAAGCCACTGCAACCACTCCTACACGAGCAAGTAAGATCAGACAGGCTTATAAAAGATCTCTCCAATTTGAATCTAACCAAATGTCAGGAGAAGATGCCCTAGCATTACTGATTGAGGCTAAGTTATCTAGACACCGTAAACACTCTTTCTAGTTGTTCAAGAAGATCTAAACGTTTACCTTTTCTTTCTGAATGAAGCAAATTTATGTTGCAGACAACATAAAAAAAATCTCTTAAAAACAACCCTTGTACCACGAATGACCAGCAAAATTCCTTGAACACCCCTATATTTAACAAATTGCTAAGAGTTATCCATTGATTTATATAATCAGCTTAGGCCTATCTGAAAAATTCCCAAAATTAAAGTTTAAGTCTTAAATATATTAGAGGCCATAAATAGATTAAAGCATGAATACTTTTAGGTATAAATTAGAATAACCACGTTGCAAACTTTAGTATTCACTTTGTACTACTCTTGATAAAGGCCTAACAAGCCGAAACATATGTAGAGTATCTATAATATATATACTGATTCATCTAAAAGCAGTGTTTAATTTATAATTAACAATTATTGTCAAGATATTTCACAAATTCAGTTCAGTGATAGTAATTATATTGAAATATTGTTTAGCTTACGTGAGTTTCAGAATATTCTTGTTTTCACCCCCTAAAACTACCCTATTTCATAATAGGGATTTTCTTCACCAATTTTTCAATATTTTGGAGGCTAATTTCTATACAAATCCAAAGTTTCAGAATTTTATTTAGATATTTTAATTTACCACCCTTAAAAATTCACCCCCTCGCACCAAGTTATTTTTAACACAATTTTTCTGTTAATGTGGAGTTCGAATTCTATTCCAACTCGAAGTTTCAGAATTTTAGGCGGTAAATTCAATTTCCACCCCATCAAAACTACCCTAACTATTCAGCCACATTTTTTTCGTTATTTTTGCTGCATTCGCGAGCTTATTTTGAGTTAGTTTCATGAGTTTTAGAATTTTTGCCAAGAATTGTCTGTTTTTGCCCCACTGTGCGACGGTTTGAATTTAATTGCAATGTGAATTATTTATACTCTTTGAACTATTTTAGACTACAACTACAAATTATGTTATAATAAATTAATCCACTAATAGGTCAAGATATCGTATTCCTCTTTGTGCTACCGTAATACACGACTACTGGAAAAATGGACGAGTCATGACAATGTGTAATTATTTTATTCAATCGAGTATATTATATAATTTTAATATATAATACGAAATATATCCAAAAAAGTGGGTGGGTTAAACCTACATAACTACTTTTTACCCAACTGGGCCATGCAAAAACACTAGTTTCTGAAAATGGAAATTAGACCAAGAGCAGACGCGAAAAAACATCGATGTGCTGCTTCTAGCACGAACTACATGACTCCTCCTGTTTTTTTGGGTCACTAAATCGATTGCGATGGGTGCCGAACCCCTCACCCTTCTGGATTCACCCCAATCGACCAAGAACCACCACCAAATCGCGTTTTTGACCAATCGCGAAGTAGAACTCGATTTTTTTGCATTGAATTTCATATTAGCAACTGTGAAGGGTGCCCCGAAGGGGTTGAAACTACCCTTCCGAGGCAAATTCGACGTCGTCCGATTTCTATTGCTTTTACTTCTCGCGCATACCGAAGGGAAGTATTGTATTCGAGAAAAAATCACCCTCCGAGATTTCGAAAATATAGGTTTTCTGTCTGTCTGTTGGTGCATTTACTAAAAAAACTACTTGACGGAGAGTAGTCAAATTTGGTAGGTAGTTGACCCTACTGTCAGCGAAGAAATTGTAGAACTTTCCGTGGAAAATATACAGGGTGGATCGTCTAAAGGGAATAAATAATGAAAAAAAAATTTTTTTGCTCAAATTTAAAATTTCCACGTTTCATGACACGCTGAACCTATTTCAGAAAAAAAAATTTGAAAATTCTTTTCACCAACATTTTTGAAAAATTTTTTACCACTGAAATAGATGGAAATTTTTTTTTCTTTGTTCAAATTTAAAATTTCCACGTTTCATGGCGTTCTAAACCTATTAAAAAAAAAAATGTTTGAACTTTTTTTTACTATTTTCGAAAAAAATTTACCACTAGTACAGACTGAATTTTTTTTCCTTTGTCCAAATTTAAAATTTTCACGTTTTTATGGCATTCTAAACCTATTCAAACAAATTTAAAAATTATTTTGATTAAAAAAAAATTTTTTTTTATTTTTTTGCAAAAAAAATGTAATCTATTTATCACTGGGTATAGAATAGATGAAAAAAATTTGTTTTGTTAAAATTTAAAATTTCCACGTTTCATGACATTCCAAACCTATTTCAGAAGAAAAAAATTTTGAAATTTTTTTGAAAAACACTTGAAAAATTGGAAAAAAAATGAAATTTTTTAACCACCACTATACTTCCACTCCACTACGTGTATGTGGAATTGAAAATGTGACAGATGGCAATAATATTAAGCATATGCACCTATTATTGAAAAATGTACAGGGTGGCCAAGAAATAATTTAGTCATGGTGGACATTTATAAAGGTATTTGCCCAAGCCTTCCATATTTGGCACCTATTATTTAGTATTGAACTTTTGCTGTTGGATGAGCACTCTGTATATTTTTTTGACCAAAACTTATCAGGTGTTCTTTGTAATAATAGTAATAACTATATTCCGATTATTATTTTCTATGTCACTTCGTAATTATTAATTTTTTAGGGTGACCGTCATGCACAAATAAAGAGGGAAGTTCTGTGTAAATGCTTTTACGGATTTTTTAAAAAGCTTTTATTTAACTTGCAATGCTAGTGTAATAGTTTATTTAGGTCAAATCTGAATTAGTACCACTTCCTCTTATACTACGGAGTTGAGATTTTACACGTTGATTGAATTCCGATGACAATGCATTTTTATGACAGGCATGATCTGATTCTACGCATAGAATATATAGTGTGGTCGATTAAGTATGCAACAAAGGATTTTTTTTTAAGTTGCACAACCTAAGTTTAAATACCGCCAAAAGTTATTGCAAGTCCGATAACCATTTCAGTTGCACTTAGAATGACTTCAAGTTAAATAGTATACAGGGTAGGGCAAAAAATACGAAAATCGTTCAAGAGTAAACACCAAAAATAACTGCATAATTACATGATGGTTATAATAAAAAAATCACACTGTTTAAAAAAAAACTCTTATTAATTATTATTAAATAATACACTGTGGACAGAAAATTAAGAATATTGTAAAAAGTACGCTTGAATATGTCCCTACAATTTGCTTTCCATCTTACATACATGGTTTTGCATGGTTTTTAAATGTCCAGAGTAAAGAAGTTGTGCCCTTTTTTATCGTATTCTTGTTTCTTATAATTGTCGAATAAATGTAATGAATTCAAATTTAGTGATTATGGCGACGCGAGGGTTTGGACATCAAAACTATCACCAACTTAACTTGTTACCCGCGCCTTCGCCATAACTTTAATTTTCTGTGCCCAATATATTATTTGACTCACAATTACAGCCGTTATGTAACTATGCAGTACTTTCTTCTGAAAAACTCTTGTATGAGTACTCCCAGGAATGCGTACAGTTGTTAAATTCGGAAAGAAGTATTTTATTTGTTTTACCACGGCATACCTCTTCATTCACTTTGGCAAAAAAATATAACTATCCAAGATGACACAGAAGATTCTCGATGTTGTGTTCGCAGAATATCTTTATTAAAAAATCGCTACCCAAGGAATCACTACTTCCACATCCAGATTTCCCATCCAAGCCTCATTAAAGGAAAACATCTTGACTATATACTGGAGTGCAAATATAATATCAAGATATTTTCGTTTAATAAGACTTAGATGGGTAATCTGTATGTGGAAGTAGTGATTCCTTAGGCAGCGCTTTTAACATTTTAATTGCCACGTGTGACACTAAAGGCCTGGTTACTGTGTTGTATTAATACACATCATATTTGAGCGAACTTACACCTACTATTTTTCCCCCACCCCTCTCCATAATACCATAAATAGATAGTCTAGCAGTGGTTCGACGGCTCGAGCAGTAGTCAAATAAAGCAGTTCTACCTAGCAACTACTTGTCAATGAATTCAGTACTTTCAAATTACATTTTTCTTTAGCCCATCTTTCTACCCGTGGATATATAATTGTCTCACTCTCTCTCACCCCCACCCTCGCCCATTTAAGCAAATTAATTATAAATTTAAATTCCTGGATCCCCCCCCCCCCCCCCAATCTATCACGTCCCTTAACTAGGTTGCGCCGCAAAAAATAATATTTATGTAATTAAACATTGCAGGATTACTGATGAAATTTAAAAACAAACGTAGAAAATACTAAATTTGACGTTAATGTTAAATCTTAAAATATAGTGAAGAACTTTGTCATCTTTAAATACATGTTTCTTCGGGTACAAGATAAAAATACTCATAATAAAAAGCATTTAAGTACAAGTACTTAAGAGCACATACCTACCAGTACCCGCATTTCTGCTAGGCCTTAAAGTAAATGTCTTGTAGATATTTTAAGTACTTTTAGTATTCGGTACTGCAGTTTTGTTCGTTCGTGATTTTTACATTACATTTGATACTGTTCTGATCCAAATATGTTGAAAATTGGGTAAGAATATCCGTATAATCCAACATATAATTATTCCTAACTGATTTATGATTAAATAGTTATATTTTCATTTTATCCCCATTACGTTATCTCACCACATGTAAATCACTATTTATATATACTAATAATGTTAATATTTTCATAACGAGGTGTATTTACAGTTCAAACCGTGCATTTATGTCATTAAAATATAAATTATTTAATTAATGTGGATGGAAATGAACCATTGAAGCTGTCAATGCCAGTTCCTATAATACTCGTCTATTCAGCAAAACGGATATGGGTTAATTTCATTGGGGAAATCTATAATTTTACATACCTACAGGGCAATCCTAAAGTGATATTCAGATGATAAACTTGAATAAGTAATTCTATAATAATAATGATAGTGACTTTATTAGGCGGAGTTCAGTCCAATAGTGAGTAATACTAAAGTTTAAATAATCTAGAAAAGAATTGCCTTATTAAGCAATCTTCGCTGGAATTTCCAGGCCAGAAGAGGGGGGGGTTAAGGGGGCTCGGAGTTAAGTGTTAAATAAAGTGGAAAGATTTTTACGAAAAGTACTTATATTTTCTTTCCTTTTGTACGAAAATCGGATAATCTTGTTATTTTATACAGGGTGTTGCATCATGAGAGGGACATAGCTAAATAGGAGGTAGAGAACATCAGTGGTAACCGGAACCTCCCATAGAAATGTCTCATTGGGCCTTCACTACGAAATTACAGGGTGTTAAATAATTTTTGGCCAAACCTGTTTTTTGTCATAACTTTGACAGGAAATGAAATAACGGATTCATATTTGGTACGGCTAATGTACAAACGAGCCCCAAGAGGTACATGTATAAAAAAATATATATCCAGGTCCGGACTCACTATAATTTATGTTTCTTCTTTGCATCAATAAAACATCACCCTGTATATATTTTTTTGAAATTTCGATACGATATTCGAAAAGAGCAAGAAAAAACAAACAAAATGGCCTATTTCATTTTTTTGTTACACCTTCGTGGTTATTTAAATACGTTGTTAAATGTGCAAGAAAATGGATTACAGAACCCTATTAAATGAGAGGCACGTGAAATAAATAATTTTATAACTAAAATTTGCAAAAATTCTATTGAGCCTAGGTGGTCTGGGTGAATCCTAATTCCGGCACGTTTTAAAGGTCCATTTTGGTAAAAAACTGTGGTCCTAATAAGTAATCGGGTATGAAATAACAAAATTTTTAATCAATCACAGTAGGCTTGTTCAAAGAATAAAAGTGACAGATAATTTAAACCATTTAGGCCTAAGCAACCAGTTACTTTGATCAAGAAACTCATCAACATTTTATACTTAATAAAAATTGGAAGAGAACAAACTAAAATCTAAATAAATAAAATATTTTCCATTCAATTAACAATAAATAACAAAACAATAACTAAATGTGTTTAAAAATACAACGTAATTGACACTAAAGTAAATTTTCAAAATGTCCTCCCCCAAATTCTGTGCATTTTCTTGCGCGTTTAGAAAGGTCACCAATTGCTCGACGTATCATTTCTTGATTATTCCGTATTTCGTCGCAGGTTGTAACGATGCGCTGGATTAAATGTTGTCTACTTTCAGTTTCAATGCTATAAACCTCGTTTTTTAAGTGGCCCCATAAAAAGTAATCACAAGGGTTACAATCAGGAGATCTTGGTGGCCATTCATGTGGACCCCCGCGTCCAATCCATCTATTAGGATACACATTGTTTAAGTGTTCTCTTACTTGAAAGTTAAAATGTGGTGGGGCCCCATCATGCTGAAACAACATGCCTCTTATACCGATATTTTCTAACATATTCGGTAAAATGTTTTGAAGAAAATCAAAGTAAATTTCACCATTCAATCTTTCTTCAAAAAAATGTGGCCCTATCAAATGTCTATTCACAAGTCCGACCCAAACATTTACAGAAAACCTGTGTTGCGAATGCGTACAGTTGTTAAATTCGGAAAGAAGTATTTTATTTGTTTTACCACGGCATACCTCTTCATTCACTTTGGCAAAAAAATATAACTATCCAAGATGACACAGAAGATTCTCGATGTTGTGTTCGCAGAATATCTTTATTAAAAAATCGCTACCCAAGGAATCACTACTTCCACATCCAGATTTCCCATCCAAGCCTCATTAAAGGAAAACATCTTGACTATATACTGGAGTGCAAATATAATATCAAGATATTTTCGTTTAATAAGACTTAGATGGGTAATCTGTATGTGGAAGTAGTGATTCCTTAGGCAGCGCTTTTAACATTTTAATTGCCACGTGTGACACTAAAGGCCTGGTTACTGTGTTGTATTAATACACATCATATTTGAGCGAACTTACACCTACTATTTTTCCCCCACCCCTCTCCATAATACCATAAATAGATAGTCTAGCAGTGGTTCGACGGCTCGAGCAGTAGTCAAATAAAGCAGTTCTACCTAGCAACTACTTGTCAATGAATTCAGTACTTTCAAATTACATTTTTCTTTAGCCCATCTTTCTACCCGTGGATATATAATTGTCTCACTCTCTCTCACCCCCACCCTCGCCCATTTAAGCAAATTAATTATAAATTTAAATTCCTGGATCCCCCCCCCCCCCAATCTATCACGTCCCTTAACTAGGTTGCGCCGCAAAAAATAATATTTATGTAATTAAACATTGCAGGATTACTGATGAAATTTAAAAACAAACGTAGAAAATACTAAATTTGACGTTAATGTTAAATCTTAAAATATAGTGAAGAACTTTGTCATCTTTAAATACATGTTTCTTCGGGTACAAGATAAAAATACTCATAATAAAAAGCATTTAAGTACAAGTACTTAAGAGCACATACCTACCAGTACCCGCATTTCTGCTAGGCCTTAAAGTAAATGTCTTGTAGATATTTTAAGTACTTTTAGTATTCGGTACTGCAGTTTTGTTCGTTCGTGATTTTTACATTACATTTGATACTGTTCTGATCCAAATATGTTGAAAATTGGGTAAGAATATCCGTATAATCCAACATATAATTATTCCTAACTGATTTATGATTAAATAGTTATATTTTCATTTTATCCCCATTACGTTATCTCACCACATGTAAATCACTATTTATATATACTAATAATGTTAATATTTTCATAACGAGGTGTATTTACAGTTCAAACCGTGCATTTATGTCATTAAAATATAAATTATTTAATTAATGTGGATGGAAATGAACCATTGAAGCTGTCAATGCCAGTTCCTATAATACTCGTCTATTCAGCAAAACGGATATGGGTTAATTTCATTGGGGAAATCTATAATTTTACATACCTACAGGGCAATCCTAAAGTGATATTCAGATGATAAACTTGAATAAGTAATTCTATAATAATAATGATAGTGACTTTATTAGGCGGAGTTCAGTCCAATAGTGAGTAATACTAAAGTTTAAATAATCTAGAAAAGAATTGCCTTATTAAGCAATTTTCGCTGGAATTTCCAGGCCAGAAGAGGGGGGGGTTAAGGGGGCTCGGAGTTAAGTGTTAAATAAAGTGGAAAGATTTTTACGAAAAGTACTTATATTTTCTTTCCTTTTGTACGAAAATCGGATAATCTTGTTATTTTATACAGGGTGTTGCATCATGAGAGGGACATAGCTAAATAGGAGGTAGAGAACATCAGTGGTAACCGGAACCTCCCATAGAAATGTCTCATTGGGCCTTCACTACGAAATTACAGGGTGTTAAATAATTTTTGGCCAAACCTGTTTTTTGTCATAACTTTGACAGGAAATGAAATAACGGATTCATATTTGGTACGGCTAATGTACAAACGAGCCCCAAGAGGTACATGTATAAAAAAATATATATCCAGGTCCGGACTCACTATAATTTATGTTTCTTCTTTGCATCAATAAAACATCACCCTGTATATATTTTTTTGAAATTTCGATACGATATTCGAAAAGAGCAAGAAAAAACAAACAAAATGGCCTATTTCATTTTTTTGTTACACCTTCGTGGTTATTTAAATACGTTGTTAAATGTGCAAGAAAATGGATTACAGAACCCTATTAAATGAGAGGCACGTGAAATAAATAATTTTATAACTAAAATTTGCAAAAATTCTATTGAGCCTAGGTGGTCTGGGTGAATCCTAATTCCGGCACGTTTTAAAGGTCCATTTTGGTAAAAAACTGTGGTCCTAATAAGTAATCGGGTATGAAATAACAAAATTTTTAATCAATCACAGTAGGCTTGTTCAAAGAATAAAAGTGACAGATAATTTAAACCATTTAGGCCTAAGCAACCAGTTACTTTGATCAAGAAACTCATCAACATTTTATACTTAATAAAAATTGGAAGAGAACAAACTAAAATCTAAATAAATAAAATATTTTCCATTCAATTAACAATAAATAACAAAACAATAACTAAATGTGTTTAAAAATACAACGTAATTGACACTAAAGTAAATTTTCAAAATGTCCTCCCCCAAATTCTGTGCATTTTCTTGCGCGTTTAGAAAGGTCACCAATTGCTCGACGTATCATTTCTTGATTATTCCGTATTTCGTCGCAGGTTGTAACGATGCGCTGGATTAAATGTTGTCTACTTTCAGTTTCAATGCTATAAACCTCGTTTTTTAAGTGGCCCCATAAAAAGTAATCACAAGGGTTACAATCAGGAGATCTTGGTGGCCATTCATGTGGACCCCCGCGTCCAATCCATCTATTAGGATACACATTGTTTAAGTGTTCTCTTACTTGAAAGTTAAAATGTGGTGGGGCCCCATCATGCTGAAACAACATGCCTCTTATACCGATATTTTCTAACATATTCGGTAAAATGTTTTGAAGAAAATCAAAGTAAATTTCACCATTCAATCTTTCTTCAAAAAAATGTGGCCCTATCAAATGTCTATTCACAAGTCCGACCCAAACATTTACAGAAAACCTGTGTTGCGAACGGCGTTGGCGTACCGCATGTGGGTTTTCCTGTGCCCATTTATGATTATTTCGTGAATTGTTTACTCCATCCCTTGTAAATTGTGCCTCATCCGTAGATAAGGTTCTGTAAATGACTGGGCGATGATTAGACAACCAACGACAAAATGTGAAAAATGTTGAAGACGCTGTACCTGCTGGATATGATATGGATGGTAACGTTCTCTTTTTAGGGTTCTCCATACTCGCCAATGAGGAATACCAGTTGCCAAACTGATTCGTCTAGTGCTCATATTTGGGTTTGCTGTTGGATGAGTACTATTTTTTTGACCAAAAGTTATCAGGACTTCTTTGTAATAATTACAATAACTATATTTCCATTATTATTCTTCTTCTTCAATGTCATTTCATATTTAATAATTTTTTAGTGACCGCCATGCACAAATAACGAGGGAAGTTCTGTGTAAATACCTTTACCGATTTTTTTTAATAGTTTTAGAATGCCATGAAACGTAGAAATTTTAAATTTGAGCAAAAAAAAATTTTTTCATCTTGGTAAAAAATTTTTCAAAAATGGAAAAAAATTTTCAAAATTTTTTTTTCCAGAAATAGGCTTAGCGTGTCATGAAACGTGGAAATTTTAAATTTGAACAAAAAAAATTTTTTTTTATCTTGGTAAAAATTTTTTCAAAAATGTTGGTGAAAAAAATTTTCAAATTTTTTTTTTCCCGAAATAGGATTAGCGCGTCATGAAACGTGAAAATTTTAAATTTGAGCGAAAAAAAAATTTTTTCACTATTTATTCCGTTTAGACGGTCCACCCTGTATATTTTCCAGTGAAATTTCTACCATTTCTGCGCTGACAGTAGCGTCAACTACCTGCCAAATTTTGCTTTCCGTCAAGTAGTTTTTTAGTAAATGCACCAACAGACAGACAGACAGACAGACTGACGGAATTGAAAAACCTATATTTTCGTAATCTCCGTGATCTGAAACGTCAGAATCCGTAAAAATCTCGGAGGGTGATTTTTTCTCGAATACAATACTTCCCTTCGGTATGCGAGGGAAGTAAAAATGAAATAGGCCATTTTGTTTGTTTTTACTTCCCTCGCATACCGAAGGGAAGTATTGTATTCGAGAAAAAATCACCCTCCGAGATTTTTTCGGATTCTGACGTTTCAGAACACGTAGATTCCGAAAATATAGGTTTTTCAATTCCGTCAGTCTGTCTGTCTGTCTGTTGGTGTATTTACTAAAAAACTACTTGACGGAGAGCAGTCAAATTTGGTAGGTAGTTAACCCTACTGTCAGCGAAGAACTGGTAGAATTTTCCCTGAAAAATATACAGGGTGGACCGTCTAAACGGAATAAATAGTGAAAAAAATTTTTTTTTGCTCAAATTTAAAATTTCCACGTTTCATGACGCGCTAAACCTATTTCAGGAAAAACAATTTTTTTAAAATTTTTTTCAAACATTTTTGAAAAATTTTTTACAAAGTTGAAAAAAATTTTTTTTTGCTCAAATTTAAAATTTCCACGTTTCATGACGCGCTAAACCTATTTCAGAAAAAAAAAAAAAATTAAAAATTTTTTTCAAACATTTTTGAAAAAATTTTTACCAAGATGAAAAAAATTTGTTTTTGCTCAAATTTAAAATTTCTACGTTTCATGACACGCTTAACCTATTTCAGGAAAAAAAAATTTTTTTCACCAATATTTTTGAAAAAATTTTTACTACTAAAATGAATTTTTTTTTCTTTCTTCAAATTTAAAATTTTCACGTTTCATGGCATTCTAAGCCTGATTAAAAAAAAAGTTTTTTGAAATTTTATCACTAAGATAGAATTTTTCTTTCTTTGTTCAGATTTTAACTATAACGTTTCCATGACATTCTAAAACTATTCAAACAAATTTAAAAATGTTTTTGAAGAATTTTTTAAAAAATTTGAAAACATTTTTAATCCATTTATGTATCACTACTATAGAACAGACGAAAAAATTTTTTTTGCTCAAATTTAAAATTTCCACGTTTCATGATATTCCAAACCAATTTCGGAAAAAGAAATTTGCAACATTTTGTTACCAGTTTGGAAAAAAATTTAACACCAGAATGCTCAAATTTAAATGACATTCTAAACCTAGGTATTTCAGAAAAAAAATTTTGAAATTTTTTTTCACCAACATTTTTCAAAAAGTTTTTACCACTAAAATAGATCGAATTTTTTTTTATTTGCTCAAATTTAAAATTTTCACGTTTCATAGCATTCTAAACCTATTTTAAAAATACATCATTTTTAATTTTTAAACTTTTTTTTAGCACTACTATAGAACAGAAGGAAACTTTCCTTTGTGCTCTAATTTAAAATTTCTACCTTTGACATTTTAAACCTATTTCAGAAGCAAAAAATTTGAAAATTATTTTACCATCTTTTGAAAAATTAAAAAAAAAATGAAATTTTTTAACCACCACTATACTTCCACTCCATTACGTGAATGTTGGATTGAAAATGTGACAGATGGCAATAACATCTGGCATATGCACCTATTATACTTTTATTGAAAAATGTACAGTGGTCATCCCAAGAAATAATTCAGTCATGGTGGACATTTGTAAAGGTATTTGCGCAAGCCTGCCATATGTGGCACCTGCTATTTACTATTGAACTTTTGCTGTTGGATGAGCAATCTGTATATTTTTTTGACCAAAACTTATCAAGTTTTCTTTGTAATAATAGCAATAACTCTACTCCGATTATTATTCTCAATGTCATTTCGTAATTATTATTTTTTTAGAGAGACTGCCATGAACGAGGGAAGTTCTGTGTAAATACCTTTACCGATTTTTTCTTGCTCTTCTCGAATATCGTATCGAAATTTCAAAAAAATATATACAGGGTGATGTTTTATTGATGCAAAGAAGAAACATAAATTATAGTGAGTCCGGACCTGGATATATATTTTTTATACATGTACCTCTTGGGGCTCGTTTGTACATTAGCCGTACCAAATATGAATCCGTTATTTCATTTCCTGTCAAAATTATGACAAAAAACAGGTTTGGCCAAAAATTATTTAACACCCTGTAATTTCGTAGTGAAGGCCCAATGAGACATTTCTATGGGAGGTTCCGGTTACCACTGATGTTCTCTACCTCCTATTAAGCTACGTCCCTCTCATGATGCAACACCCTGTATAATGAATTTTATTTAGAATTTATAAACAGTTTGAAAACTAAGTTTTGCAATTGCAAAGAAAATTAGATTTATCCTAACCATTCTGTCAATTATTTAACTTCCAACATAAAAGGGTGTTATAAGTTTGTCGCGTATGGTAATATGTGTATGTGTCTGTCTGTGACTTCATATTTCTTCAATGGATGATTCGATTTTGTGCGTTTTTTTAATTTGAAACAGTATTTTGTCGAGAAGTATTTTCATCCCGGTAGACCTCCAGAAAGTTACACATCATTTAACTTGACAGGAATAGATATATGGGACTTCCAGCTCCAAATCTCATGAATTTTCTTAAGAAGGTTCATTCCTTCATTCAAAAAACCCATTTTTAAGCAATGATACCCTACTTGGTGGATGAAACCGTAGTTCTCGATCGAATGTATACCACCAGCATATGTCCACACACATAAGAAGGCAAATCTTAGGAACATAAAAAAATGTAAGCTGAGTTTAAATCGTAAAAATTCATAGTAGTGCAAATAAAAGAATGCTTCATAATGAAATTGCAAAGAAAATTGAATTTTTCCTAACCATTCTGATCATTTTTTAACCTCCTACACAAAAAAGCTATGTTATAAGTTTGGCGCATATGTTTATTTGTGTATGTGTCTATCTGTGGCTTCATATTTCTTCAATGGATGATCCGATTTTGTGCGCTTTTTTTATTTGAAAGAGTATTTTCATCTCGGTAGACCTTCAGGAAGGGGATTCGAGAGTTGACTGAAGCCGTGTATAGGCGCATTATAGGACGCTTCCGATAAAAGCGCTGAAAAATCGGTTAAAACCCCGTTAAATTCGATAAAATTTGAGCAACCGGTAGGTCAAGAAATTCTGCATAAAGTGAAGCATCATAATAGAAGAGCAAAGTACATACCGAATTAACAATTGAACATTTCTGCTTAAGTGTTTTTAATAGTACCAAAAATAAAGTAACCACGTGCACGCTGGCCGTCGACGAAAACAGACCGATACACAAAGACTAGGTGGAGGAAGGTGTTCACTGCTAGATTCAGAAACAGAAGAATAATAAATAAGGAGATCATGTAAGATGAAAGAAAAGAAGCATGGAAACTTAAAAGTAGCTTCTTACAAACGCCTACATTTTCCATCCGATGATGATCGATGGAAACTTAAAAGAGGCACGGAAACCTAAAAGAAACATCTCTCGAATACCTACACTTCTCATCCTATATTCCTACCCCATGCGTCACGTGGCTCTCGCTGCTGGCAACAAGCATGCCCAAACCAGTGTATGCAGCCGGTCCGACGGTATATAAAAACGTTCAGATTGGATGTCCGAAATCGGCAGCAATGCCTACCATGAATTTTGCTAAGGGGGTTCAGTCTGGTTTTATTTAAGCGCTGATACCCAACTTGGTGGGTGAGACCGTAGTTCATCATTGAATGTATACTTCCAGTATGTTCACACACATAAGAAGGCAAATCTCAGGAACATTGAAAAAATGTAGGCTCAGTTTAAATCGTAAAAATTCTTATTATTACGATTTAAACATTTTTTTATGTTCCTAAGGCTTGCCTTTTTATGTGTGTGGATATGCTGGGGGTATACATAAAGTTTTACAAGAGGATATTTGTACAGCCGGCGCTCCATCTAGATGGCCCGTTAAGTGAATTATAGCACCCGGAACGGAGGTCTGCATCGCATAGCTCGGTAACGAGGCCGATTATTAACTAAATTGACAAATGTTCGCAAACATTTGGTGGAGAGGTTCTAGTGGCTGCTAATAGCTGCCCATTTTTTACTTTTGAATACGGAACCCTGAATATCCAGTAATGGCGAATTTGTATCAACCAAGTTTAAGCCAAAGTCTACTTGATCAAAGATCACAATCCAAGGTCGCGGTTGTTACAGCGATAGTAACCTTGAATTTTGACCTTGATTTAAATTTGGTTTACAACTCGCCTTGAAATAATTAAAAGTTAAAAGTTTATGTAAATGTTCAGAGATTATTATAAAATTTTTGGCATTTATCGATATTAAAAATTAATACTTGTAAAAAAACTCTGGCCCTTAATTATAAATTTATTCCTTGACTATTATTAAAATGCAACCACACTACTACTCGAGATTTCGGCGAATAATGAATCCATCTCACAAGAAATATGCTTATATTAATTAGACTAGCTAGACTAATAAGACTAATAATAATATCCCTAATATATTCACTTATATAATAATACCGGCCAACATTAATAATCAAATTCTAATTTACACTTTTAACAGCATGGTTCTATCGTCTTAAATATTTTATCGATTTCTATTAATATTCTTATCTAAATATTAACATTTGTATATTCATAATTATTTTAATATTTACTACTTCCTTATGATCGAACAATTATAATTAAGGTTTATTACAAACATTTCTTGATAAATAATTTCCTAATTTAATAAAATTTTCGTGTAAATGTGTCACGGAAACGATAGATTTTCCCTGCATTAAACGAATGGGTATTGATTATCGTTCAGAAAACGATAAAATTATAAAGCGACTTTCAAACTGGACAAACAGCCTAATAAAATGAATAATGGGATGTGAAAGCACATTAAATATGTCAAATTAACACTTGTGTACAACATTTTTTGAAAAAAATGACTCTCCATTAAAAAAAGGTCACTGGAAACTATGAAATAAAATTTCACTGTCGCCCGCTGCCATTGGACTTTCTTATCTAATAGTGTAGGCAAAATAGACGAAAATCAACACTTGAAAAGGGTCACCGAATGAGTTGATTTTCACGAATCTTTGTGGATTCTGTTCGTTTTGATATCTAGATCAAACTCCAGGAAAAAAAATTGCCGCTGTTGCCCCGCAATTTTTTTAAACAATGATTTTGTTACTAATTTGTTAAGTAACAAAATTGAGTTAAATTTAAAAAAGAAAATGCGTTTTTAGAAAATTTGACGAAAACTAACAACTTTTTACTCTTGTATAATTTTCGAAAAAATGCGTATTTTCCGAGATATAGCGGTTCGAATTTTTCCAAAACGGAAGGAGGGGGAATAGAAAGTGACGAGAAAAAATCCAGAAAAATTCTGGTGAATGTATTATTAAAATACAAGACATTCTTGCCTCAGTGACTTTTTCCTAAAGTGCGCTCTGTCCAAATTTCTCCGGAAAAACACGAAAAAAGACCCGTATCGGAAGATAGAAAATTTCGTAAACTATGAAATTTAAAGATCTGGAAAATTCTGAGGTACAGGTTAAGATATTCTTTAAAATTTTGGTCTATTGTATGTAATTTTGTAACGTGCATGTTTTCCCGAGTTTTCAACAGTTTTTCACGATCAAAACCGTGTTTTTTTACCATGAAATCATCCTCTGTGCCTTTTACCATCTGGCTTTCTCTGAACTATCTACATTTCTGTATTATTCTCACTTCGGTTGATGTAACCAAAAATGAGAGAATTCTGGGAAATACGATGCTGGAGAGTCATTTTGTGGATGTTTTTTTTTAATTTGGTGATAGTAATGGCTAGGGAATGCATTTACTCCTCTAGCTCACTTTGGAATTTTTTGGTGGAGAGCATAGAGGCGTGGATAAGGAGGGAGGACACTCAAAGGGCGCCACCTGGCGGTTACTAGATGTTGTAATATAAATAATTTTGCCAGCCAGGAACAAAATTAAGTTACTAGCAATCATGCGATGGAAATATTAAACTTAATCAATAACGTCAAAATTATACTGCAATAAATAACACTCTAAGCTGAAGATCGTAAATATCAAACAAATATCAGGAACGTTGGCATAAAATACAGAAGCGTATAGAAATTACCATTTATTACCACAAGTGAGATGTACAACAAAAGCATATAGAAATAAAATTCCTAGTCACTAGTTAAACATGATCAATACGCAATAAAGAAATTCTGTATATTTGATTTAATAAAACTTCACTGAAAATGTAACTTTACTCTCTGACTGAGATTCTCTTGCAATTGCGACTTATCTGATACACAACCAACAGTTCTAACTTACAACAGCGAATTAAGGATTTACTATGGATTACATTTCCAATTCATCACTAAAGTATTAAGTAATAAATGAGATTTTATGAGCTGACAATTGCAATATCGCTGCTTACACTTAGGTGTTAATGAATATTCTAAAATGAGTATATTCTATTAAAAATATTTCATGTGCAACATAGGAGAAGGTAAATTAGCATCACATGGTACCATATGTTACCCTTCACAGTAATAATCTTAAATATTTCCTCATTCTATATATAAACTTAGAGCTCAATCTATAGTTGCAAGATTCTGGTATAATTTACTTTATTAATATATGAACAAAAAATCACCAAATAAATCTATAATTTCCTTTAAAAATATACAACCAAAGTGAAACTACAAAACCTGTTTAGAGCCTTGGCATTATCCTCGACTACTGCAGCGTGACCTGTCATCGCTTCCTAGACGTACTGGGCTTTGGCTACGGCTACGACTCCGTACTGCACCAAAATGCCTGCATTAAATCTCCTGGAGGTTGCTGCGAACAACTCCCCAAGCCAAAACTTCTCTAAATGTCAGCAAGACCCATACATAACTAAACTTCTGAGCAACAGATTTCTTTCTGCTGCTACTCTTCCAAATACTAGGCCCCCATAACCAAAACTACAGCACCAAACAGCTAGGCTCTTACATAAATCACTCTTTTAATAGCCTGACCCAAGCCCTCTGTAATAATTACAGTAAATAAGGACTTTTGCAAGACAAAACTCAAAAATAAAAAAGCTTACCTCATATAAAGAGTTCCTTCCCGGAATTTACAAAATTCTTGAGGCAAGGCAGTGAAGAAACGCTGGGAATATCAATCAAATCCACAGCTGTGTTAAAGATGTAGAACCCAAATTCTCCTACACAAAAATCAGGACCGCCGTCTACCTCGTGTCTCCGTCAAAACAAGAAGCCAGAATGGAAATTTTGTTGCCAACTTGAACACCTAGAGAAAACTTTCTCTAGCCAATGATAATGCACCACCAGAGGACTTAATAATCAAAAGACTGAATTTCACTAATATGTAATACCTCAACTACAAGAATATACCATTAACATCACTAACTCAAATTATTTTAAAGAAGACATGTTTTTCTTCCTAGAATGTTAACACCTTTGCAGATAGGTAATACGCTACACCTATCAAAGTACGAGTGGTTGCATACCGGTCTACTCCAAGAAGGCATGTTAATTCCATCTAAATTAACGTAAATACATAAATTGTGAATTATAATTAATGTAGCAATTTCAAATGCTACACACTAGCAATTCATTGTTCAAGTCATTGCTCGAAAAGCTTATTTCTCCAACGAGTTTCATATTCCAGGAAATGTTAAATCTTAATTATTAGATAATGTATTTGCAGAAGGAGAGAGCCAAACAAAGTACTTTTCAAATTAAAATTTTGACCGCCATTATCAATATTCAGATCGCTGTGCTACGGCTCGAATCTCCACAAAATACTCCAAAATAATTCTCCTGCGTCTTATCATTTTTTGGATAAATCATCCAAGGAGCGAACGATATAAATACAGTCATTAATTCAGGAAAACTATATAATAAGATGATGGTGTCTTCTAAAAGTTGCCAAGGAGCTCATTGGAAAGAGTCCGTACGCTCAGCAGATATCCATAGCAGATGGCATAACCCTGTCATACGTGCCGACTAGAATAACTTATACCTCACAAAGCGTCTGTCCAGCTAATGTGAATAAAGAAAATTGTCACGACGAAACCAGGAATCGTTTGAGAAATTGACATATATCTGTTATTTGCAAGGAAATGCTCTTTTATGCGGCCCATTTAAAAAAAAATGTATTGGAAAAATGCAATAGTTAACACAAATTTACTTCTTAAAAGCATTTATAATGGATAGAGATAAATAATGCAGGCTGGAAACATACATTAGAGTCATTAACAACTTTTCTCTTAAAAAAGTGTCGTTAATGCCCATAAAAAGTGGAAGAATTTTTACACAAACATCAATTTAAAGTGATTGATCTGTTTAAGGTAACGTTTTAGTATTATAGGAAAATAAATCAAGTGAAACTAGGTACTATTATTTTACTGATACTGTTTACATTGACATTTTACTGTTTACATATTTTTATCTCACTCGCATTCTTCTATGTATTGGAAATCCTTCCAATATTCAAATGCGTAATTATCGTTGATTAAGGAGGTTGAGGCATTCGACGAAAATAATGAAAAAAATCTGAAATAGTTTTTTTAGTAGATTTCTATATGACATAATTTTCTGTAAAAAATTCAAAGTCATTATGAAAGTCATAAAGTTAAAAAAATTTAAAAACTTTTACATGTAGTCTTATGGAAAATATGCCAACCCAGCATGCAAACGGTACATTTTAACACAAATAACTAAATAAAACACACTACTATGTTTTCTACCACATAGTGGTAGAAAACATAGTGTGTTTTATTTAGTTATTTGTACAAAATGATTAACTACCTCAGAGTAACGGCTCCTTCAATCAAATTTTTGGTACATTTTAATTTATAGCAAATAACCAAATAATGTAAGCAGTTCCGAAAACTAACTATGTAAAGCATTGGAGGCTTACGCATCTTTTAATATTGTTTCCAATTTAATTGGGAGACTTTTAATAAATAAAAAAAAAATAAACGTTTGTAAACTGTCAAATTTCTCTTTTTGTTAATGATTTTTAACTGATTTTTCAATTATTTAATGATTTAATTTTAATTTTTACTGCTTCTCATTTTTTTAAAATTATTTGCTGAAACAAATTTGTAAAATACACAGATATTTACATTTTTTTTTTATGAGTTTGGACAAAACATCCAAAAGTTAGTTCAATAAGTAAAATAGGTAATTAAATATACTTAAATAATTTGTCAATAATAGCAAATGATTTATTTATGCCTTTATGACAATAATTATTGGTATCATCGACTTATAACCTTTTGTAATAATTTATTATGGAAAAGTTCCGATTTAGAATCTGACTTACTTTTGGTTGGGACTGTAACGCTAGAAATTTTACTGATAGAAATTACTGTATCATAAAAAAATGAATAGTCGAAGCCTTTACTCTGTGATAATTAATCATTATGATCTCTTAAAACACTTTTAACTCTGCTTTTATCACTGATTTATTGTAAGCAAAACTTTACTGCAGTTTCGGCACTTAACTGCAGTAACGTTTTGGTTTAAATAAATTCAGTGATAAAAAAAAACAAGGTAAAAAGTGTTTTAACAGATCATTACTGTATTATTTGCAGTGAATTGGAATACGTTTAATAAGATTAAAAAGCACACAAATAAAACATTCCATGATAGCAGGTGTCGCTGGAAATTTTTCAGTTAATAAGGTGCTAATGTATTTACTAAATAATACTTTTATTCATGTACCTAACAAGAATGACCCAAATATAAGGGGTCTAAATTGAAATACACCGCGCCGCGCCGGTTGAAAGTAGACCATTGCATACTTTGCACGAAAATCATTCCAAGGTTATGGCTGATGATGACGAAAAATTGTTTGAGAGAAACGTTGTAGAGGTGTTACTGGGCTACCTAATGACGACCTTGACTTCCAGCCACGACCTCGGAGTGATTCGCGTGGGATATATGCAATGGCTTATCTTCAGTGGTGAATAATGTCAAATTCGACCCTTTATTTTTGGCAACGAAAAGTAGACTCAATTTGAAAGTTTCAGAGGATTATGCCTCATAATAAACTATTATTTAGCACCAAATCCAAGTCCGAATTCGAGGGCTACGAAAGAGGCGATTTTTGGGGTTACTCTTTATTTAACAAATTGTGAGGTTATCGTTTTATATCTTTATATGGTATCCAGAAACATATAAGGTTTTACGCGCCAATATTCTTGACTAAAGATGACGATCTTGGATGATTAGGGGTCGAGCTTGAGCTCTTTGCCCGAATCATCGCTGTAGCCCTGGACCGGTCTCGTAAGGGGTGGGACTGCTTTTACGCCTATCCCCCCCCCCCCGCAAGTGCGGACGGTATAGGCGATGTTAGCAGACCTCCCATGGTCCTGGATGTTGGACCCTGCCTTTTGGGTCGTTTCTTTTGGCGCTCTTCTGTCTTGGTCTTCTTTCTTCGCTCGCATGTCGGCTCCCGGGAGCGTATTTAGTCTGTCGTGAGAGAGAGCGGCTGTTGCCGAACTCTCTCGGGGTTTGGAGGGGTTTGGGGGATGTTGACTAGTTGGAAGCCCAGGGTGCCGATTGGCATCATATGCTCCGATTTCATCGGAAGGAAGTGTGAACTGTGTAGCTCATGGATTGTGTTCGGTAAAAGACGCTTATTTTAGCGTCAGGGGCCGGCACGGCCTAGGGTAACGGTACCGAGCTGGTTGTTTGCTTGGTACCCCTGGGATCGGGTGATTTGGATGTTTTTGGTCATTGTCTCCTTGCGGCGCGGCGTAGTAAGGTTTCATCGGTTAGTTTTAAAGTAGGATAATTGTTCTAACTTCTAACTAGTAGTCCTTCGAAGAACCATTCAGTCTCTTTTGTGGTAATGAATAGAGCGTTTGAGAAATATTTGCGGAATTATGCTCAACTTAAAAATAATTTATTTTAATACTAATTCATTTTAATGTTTGACGGGGAACATGGATATAATAGTAGTACACGAACCAACGTGCAATTACTTGCCTGATATATCTATATCAATTAGAGACATTATTAATCGTATTTCTTCAGCATGACAGGCAAAGAAAGTGATATGAGAAATTTTCTTAGTGATGCAGATCTCACTAAATAAGTTAAAATGCCTTACTGGGCACAGGTATTTGTATCAAGCGAATGTTTTTTATCCATTATTTTCCATTTAGTGAATTAAAAAATATAATTGGCATACATCTCGGCTGCATATTTGAATCGAGCGTGTACTATCGCAGAACTAGAACAACTTCAAACTCCTACAACCATGGTTGATCCATAAACAAAATGAAATCTTGCCCTGACTGGAAAATTGTACCTTGAAATGTACCCAAAATTTGAGCCGAGGACAATGTTAAATATCCTTTTAGGCTGTCAAAACTGAGACGTGAAAGCCTCGAATCAGAGGCAAGCGTCTGCCATCTGGAATTATATGTTTGATGCGAATTTTCAAAAAAAGATGTGAATATTTTTGAGCAAAATAAAAAATTTGTAATTTATGTGCAGTTTTGCTGTTCAAATGCTTCCCCTAATTTTAAATTTTTATTAATAAATGTTTTGAACTAATAATTTAACCAATCGAGCTAGGGAAAGAGCTAAAACTGAGTTCGTTGGAGTAAATTGAGCAATCTCATTCGTCTTGATACCGCTCAAGAACCAATTTGCCGGTATCTAGGGCTAGGGGATTAAACTATGAGGTGGGTTGATAGAACCTCAGACATAAAAGATCCTGTAACTAGCATTTACTTGAAACATATTTCGAACTGATTTAGTGATGATGAATCTATCTCTCAAGCCGAAAACTTCAAAGCATCTGTCTTTGTTGTCTTATTTCTACATCTGTATGTGCGAAAGGAGGCGGCACTTAGATCGGATAATCAGGTTGGTCACTTAGAGATTTTGGAGATAAATCATTTTAAGTCTTTGACGACCAAATCTACCGACTCGGTGCCAACTAAGAAGCACTTTAATTGTCCTTTTGATGCGCTGATAGGGAGCCGTCAAACGGGTTAAATCGAAACACCGCGGTTGGAGAATATGGTACAAAGATAGATCTCTGAAAGATGTGGACGTAGCAGAGGCTAGTTGTAGGCTATTTAGAAGAGCCCTAATCAACACCTAAATCATCTTCTAGACAATAATTTACGCTCAGAGATCCATGTGCCCAGGTGTATATAAACAAGGACATTCGAAAGACAAAGATCTATAATACTTCTAGATAATCAGGCAGCATTAAAGGTTCTCAGACCTTACAAGTTATAATCCAATATGTCTGGAAATACAAGGTTATCTTGATGTGAGTGCCAGGGCACGAGAAAATAGAAGCTACTGAATTAGCTAACAGCCTTACAAAAGTAAGTGCTGAAGATATATTTCTCCGGACCGAATCGTTCTGTGACTTGTCTAAGGGACACATAACAGACGAAATCCTAATATGATAAAAGAAACAGACGAATTCCTTCCGGAGGAGTACTCCATGCCAAAGATTAGCAGAAAATTTTATAACTTATTCGACAAAGAATGCAACAAGGCAAAAAATGAAAAATGCAGATACTGCGATACTGCAGTATGCGTATTATTATTATTATTATTATTATTATTATATATCTCGTGAACGGAAGAGTTTAATCCGCATTAGATTAATGTATCTAGAAATGACGAAATAAACGCCTGAAGGCATAGAGAGATTATCTCCCAGGAAAATGATAAGCTTTGTAAAAAAGTCTGGGAATCCTGGGTAACTAATTGTAGGCTAATTTACAAACGATTTTAGGTGGAAGTGAAGAAAGTCTAAAGAATCTAGCAACCCCTAATACAGTCTACAATTTAACTCGACTTTTAAACATCAATAACTGTTTATTGTGTGTGAAGGGGATTGTTGTGTGATATATTCGACAGGGTAAAAGCTAAAATATTGTCGCTCATCGATTTTTTCTAAATCGGTTATATGCAAAGTTATTCAGTGTAACTATTTTAACGAAGAAACTCTATATAATCCCATCTGTAGTTGTTCATGGTGTAATTTATTGGGATGCAATACAATCTAAATTTCTTCACAATGTCTTATAATCAGTTTTAAGAGAATTATTTGTAGGAAAGTTTTTCTTTGAATCCCAGTTTTTACGTGTTGCATTCACGCTACAATTGGGAACAAATTATATTGCCGTGATCTCCAATTATGTATCATAATATACTTGTTTACCGCAGTGTACAGGTCGATTAAATATAACGGGGACATTACAGGAAACGATATCATAAAAGCAATTTTCACATTATAAGCATGCACATACAGAAAAGCTGTCACGATATTTTATAGTCGTTCTGTCGTAAGTAGTGACGGCATATGCTTCGTGCATATTTAATTGATTCAGATCAAATATTGCCATGAATTTAATTATTATCCAAAAGAGTTTGTTAAACCCTTTTGTTGTATTTAGGGCAACTACCAGAGAGTTTAGCAAAACTAAACATACACTAACTAACATCAGAATGCTGTGCTAATTTTTTTTTTTTTTTGCATTGGACCTAATCCATTAGCCAGTTGCTTATATTGAAAGCTATACAACGTAGTGGAATAATTACTTGAAGACTAACAAGGACGTAAACAGGGACACCTCTTCTCGCCTAGGGGTCCATCGGGGCATTTATAAAGACACACAGGATTAAGACCACGGATAGTAGGGTGGGGATAGTAGGTTTAAACACATAAATGAACAAATCTAAACCTATAGTGCCTTATAGCTGGTTTATCTTACTCAGGAAACGTACTATTTCTTTATATATATGTACAGAGTGACCCATTTGAAAGCAGAGCACCTTTCTAACTTTTTTCGTTTTGTCGGACTTGAACCAAATTTTACCAAAAGATAGAACAAATTAGGATCTACTTATGACCAAAAAACATTCGCGTCTTACAAATGCAAAGCCACCTGCGGTACCAAAATAAATGGAAAAAATAAAGAAATCATATTAGGCATTTTTTTATCGAAAAACTTTATTAATGAAAGTTGTTCAGAATTGTCCAAAAACCTAGAGTCCAAAATTTCAGCAATATTAAAAAATATTGTATACTCTGTATATTCTTCAGGGATAATAGATGTAGGGGGTTAATTATAAGACATATTCTCAGTTTTAGCAGACTATCAATAAAATCATTTGTGGCTCTACTATGATTTGAACAGGCAAAAAAGATGTGATTTAAATAAAAAACCAAATCGCTAATGACTCCACACGACGCACATATGTCTGTGTCAAAAACTCCAATCCTCTTCAGGTGTTGTGGAAAGCAAGCATGATCAGATCTCACTCTAGTAACAGTAGTGATGAGTTTTCTACTTTCGTCTAAGTGATGGAACCACGGGTTTTTATTTAAATCGTTTTCAATCAGGGTATATCTATTATTTGGGTTGTCATTTTTGAACCGATTGTAATATTCCCTCCACTTAATAGAAATATTCTTTTTAGAAAAATGCATGCAGTCCGACAAACTTATTTTTAGATGAATATTTTCGCCAGATTCAGCTCCTTCCTTGACAAGTTTATCCAAATGTTCATTGTAGTGTATGCCTTCATGAGCTTTTGACCAAATAAAATCAATTATGATATGTTCTTTATATAGGCTACAAAGAAGAAGTAATATTCGAAGGGCATAACTGTTTATGTTGAGATAATTATTTATACTAGCTGTTTTTAAATTTTGTAAAACGCTTAGGGAGTCCGAGAAAATAAGACTTGCTTAACTCCGTTATACTTAACATAGTCTAAGGTTTTCAAGATCGCTATGGCCTCACTGGTAAATACAATTGTGATGCTGTCCAATTTAATTTTCATTTCAAAATTTTTCGTGTTATCCTCAATTTTCGATCCATCAGTGAATATATGCAGATTATTGGAATATTCCGCCTTTAAATTGTTAAACATTAAGTTATTCACAGTGGTAATTTCTGAATAAGATGGTATTATTATACGAGGTTGGTAAAAAATGTCGAGATATTCCAAAGTAAAATGAGATATATCTGAGTATTTCAGGGGGGGTATTTAATTGTCGACTTATTTCGTGGAAACCAGAGCAGAGCGGTGGGGAGTTTTCCTTCGGCCAATATTTATTAGTTAAATCCTGTATGCTTAATTGGGAAATCTTAGAGATGATAGAGAAATTTTTATATTCTGCTTTTAAAATATATTTTTCACTGAGGAAAAACAAAGGTGGCTCTGAAGCTTCAGCGTGTAAAGGAATTAGAGGCGAGGAGTTCATGGCTCCCAGACAGATACGTAGTGCTTTGTTCTGCACTGTATCCAGGGGTTTTAAAACAGAATTGCTAGCAGATCCATATAATGTGGAGCCATAATTGATTATCAAACGAATGTAAGCTTTATAAAATATAATAAGAGTGTTTGGATTAGCGCCCCACCATGTTTTACAAATCATTTTTAAGAAATGTATGCCTTGTTCACATTTAGCCACAATATGATCAACATACGTACCCCAATTAAGTTTTTTGTCGAGAGTAATACCCAGATAGGTAATTTGATTTTTATAAGGATAGATGTGGTTTCCTAAGTGTAGTTCAGTGGTATTAGGCGTATTGTGTCTTGTGAAAATATTTGTGACTGATTTCTCTACTGAGATGTCAAAACCATATTTGTGAAACCACCTCTCTATCTGTCCAGTGGCGCCACTCAGATGATTGATACAGGGGTTATATTTATTATGAGTTTGTTAAACCCTTTTGTTGTATTTAGGGCAACTACCAGAGAGTTTAGCGAAACTAAACAGAAACTAACTAACATCAGAATGCTGTGCTAAAAATTAGTTTTCAGTGTTTTATGTACTCATCCCCTTCTCTTTTCTTACTAAGCCACTAGACCAGGAAAATCTAGGTTATTGTTAGTACCACAACCCGTTTCTACAGACAGACAGTTCATCTTTCTTGACTGCCGCCCCGTACAACCCCCGTATCTTTGTAGTCATTTATCTAGATGTGTTTTTAAATTCAAGTTGATATATAAATAAAAAATTTACTTCGCGAAGTCACATTCCTTTAAAATATTGAAAAATAATTTGTTAACTTACTAAGTGCTCTTTTTTTGTTTTAGGTAAGTTCGAGTGACTCCGTTGCAGACAATTCCGTTATATCAAAGTAACTTGTGAGTAAATATGACGTAATTAATGAATCTTCCATTTCTAGAATTTATGAAATATTTGTAGTTATTCCCCTCGAAAATACATTTAAGAAAAATGTATATGGACCATTCTCTGAGAAAATCGACCCCACTTTTTCCAAAATTTGGAGCTACAAAAATATTGTTGGGAGGGCATAAAAGGATCGGTAAAAATGTCTACTTTACGAATCTGAGTGGAGCAATTTATAATTTTTATGTTTTATGGGCGATTAAGGCCTAAGAATGCACGAGGGTTGTTAAAAAAAAATTTTGATGTTGAATAAAATGATTAAAAAAATATTTTTTACCTTTGGACCTGCATCTTATTTTTTGAGTAAAAACAAACAAAAATTGTCTTGACATTTTTTTCTAAAAAGTTAACCTTTTGCAGTAAAACGGGGTCAAAAAATCTTCAATATTAAAACTGAGAATTTTTAACTCCAAGACAACGCAATTTATGAAAAGATTCTATAGACCAAGAATTGTTTGTGAGGGGCCAACGAATAAGTGATTTTTTTCAGATTTTTTTTGTTGTTAATTTTTTGATATATCTAGCAATAATTGCGATGAAAGAAAAACATCAAAAATATTAAAATTTCCGAAAATTGATAACAAAAATTCATATCTATTCGTTGGTCTCCTACAAACAATTTTTGTTCTATTAATTTTTTTCATAATGTACGTTGTTTTGGAGTTAGAAATTCTCAAAGTTTTAATATTGAAGATGTTTTGACCCAGTTCTACTAAAAAAGGTCAACTTTTTAGAAAAAATGTTAAAAGACGTTTTTTGTTTGTTTTTACTCAAAAATAAGACACCGCCCCAGAAATAAAAACATGTATTTTTTTATCATTTTGTTCAACGTCATTTTTTTTTTTTTAAGAACGTTCTTGCCTTCTTAGGGCTGAATCACCCATAAAACATGAAAATCATAAATTGCGCCACTCAGACTCGTAAAGTAGACATTCTTACAGATCTTTTCATGCCCTGCAACAATATTTTTGAAGCTCCAAATTTTGAAGAAATTGGGGTCGCATTTTCCCAATATACAAAAAAATGTAATGAATTTTGTTTTCTTCAGGTTGTTCACAGACATTTTTTGTAGAATCAACAGTTGAGGAACTTTGAAATAAATAAATTTAAAAAAATTAAAAAGCACGTTTAAAAAACTGAAACTATTCAAAAAATGCAGTAAAAAGAAGAAAATAAAGTTAATAATAATAATTATGTTAAGAAACGTAAAAGCGTGGGTTACATAGCGGATATACCTACCATTCTTCGGCGGAGATATAAAACCAGTAGGTCCCTTGTCTGCTAAATGTTTTGCCACTTTTCATTTTTGCAAATTTTGCCCGCGTCATGGAATTTCGACGTCACTTCCGGTCACGATTTTTTGTGTCATCAAATACATGAATAATACTTACGTCAAAATGTAGGTTTTGAGGTATACAATGAGATTGCAGTGGGGTGTCAGGCTTAATTTGCCCACAACCCTGCGACACCCTCGATTAAAGTACTCTTTTTGTGTTTTCTTAAGTCATCGAATACATGAATTATTTTTTTTGTGTTAAAGTACAAGTTTTCTAGTTATTAAAAAATATCGGTAAAGGTATTTACACAGAACTTCCCTCTTTGTTCGTACAAGACGGTCACTCTAAAAAATTATTAATTAAGAGATGACATATGAGAATTATAATCGTCATGTAGTTAGCCCTATTATTACAGAGAAAACCTGATTTTTTTTTTCATCATCTATTGTATAGTGGTGGGGGAATTTTTTTTTCTTCAAATTTTTGTTTTTTTTAATTCACAAAACATTTTTTTGTTGAAATAGGCTTAGAATATAATGAAACGTGCAAATTTAAAAATTTAGGAAAAAACATTTTTTCCTCATCTATTCTATTGTAGTGGTAACATTTTTTTAAAAATATGTTTTTTAAAGTTTTCAAAAGGAGTTCCTTTTTTGAAATATATTTAGAATGTCATGAAACGTGGAAATTTTAAATTTAAGCAAAACATTTTTTTCCATCACCCATTTTATAAAAAAAATTTCATTTTTTTTTAAATTTTCTGAAAAATTTGTTTTTGAAATATGTTTAAAATGTCATGGAAACGTGAAAATCTTAAATTTGAGCAAAATACAATTTTTTTCATCCATTTTATGGTAAAAAATTTTCAAAATTTCAAATTTTTTTCCTATTTTAAATTTTCATTTTTTTTAATAGAAGTAGGTTTACAATGTCACGAAACGTGGAAATTTTAAATTGAAGCATTTTTTTCCATGATCTGTTTTATAAAAAATGTTAAATTTTTTTAAATATGTTTGGAATGTCATGAAACGTGGAAATTTTAAAATGGAGCAAAAAAATTTTTTTATTCATCATCCATTTTATTTATACAAAATTTTCAAAATTTCATATTTTTGCTTCCCTTCGCATACCGAAGGGAAGTATGGTATTCGAGAAAAAATCACCCTCCGAGATTTTTTCGGATTTTGACGTTTCAGATCACGTAGATTACGAAACTATAGGTTTTTCAATTACGTCAGTCTTGTCTGTCTGTCTGTTTGTTGGTGCATTAACTAAAAACTACTTGACGGAGAGCAGTCAAATTTGATAGGTAATTGACTCAGCGAAGAAATGGTTAAACTTTCATTGGAAAATATAGTCTAAAGGGAATAAATAATGAAAACAATTTTTTTTGCTCAAATTTCAAATTTCCTCGTTTCATGACAGGCTAAACCTACTTCAGAAAAAAAAAGTTTGAAAATTTTTCTACCACAGAAATAGATGGATAAATTATTTTTCTTGGTTCAAATTTAAAATTTCCACGTTTCATATCGGTTCTAAACATACAAAAAAAAAATAATAATAATTTTTTTTACCATTTTTGAAAAAATTTACCTCTAAAATAGATGGAACATTTTTTTCTTTATTCAAATTTAAAATTTCCACGTTTTCATGGCATTCTAAACCTATCAAACAAATTTGAAAAATTTTTTGAAAACATTATTAATATATTTATAACTAATTACTATAGAATAGATGAAAATTTGTTTTTGCTCAAGTTTAAAATTTCCACGTTACATGACATTCCAAACCTATTTCAGAAAAAAACATTTTGAATATTTTTTTCACCAACATTTTTTAAAAAAATTTTACCACTCTATTTTAGTGGTAAAATTTTTTTATTTATATTAATATTTTTCCATCTATATGGAAAAATATTTTTTCTTTGCTCAGATTTAAAATTTTCACGTTTCATCGCATTCTAAACCTATTAAAAAAAATTAAAAAAAATTACCACTACTATAGAATAGAAGGAAACTTTCCTTTTTGCTCAAATTTAAAATTTTCACGTTTCATCATGACATTCTAAACCTTTTTTAGAAGAATAAAATTTTGAACATTTTTTTACCAACATTATTGAAAAATTAAAAAAAAAAATGAAATTTTTTAACCGCCACTATACTTCCACTCCACTACGTGAATGTGGAATTGAAAATGTGACAGACGGCAATAATATTTGGCATATGCACCTATTATATTTTTATTGAAAAATGTATAGGGTGGTCATCCCAAGAAATAGTTCAGTCATGGTGGATATTTGTAAAGGTATTTGCGCAAGCCTTCCATATTTGGCACCTGTTATTTAGTATTGAACTTTTGCCGTTGGATGAGCACTCTGTATATTTTTTTGACCAAAACTTATCCCCAAATAAAAAGGGAAATTCTGTGTAAATTCCTTTACCGATTTTTTTTTCTATTTTAAATTTTCAAAAGAAATTTTTTTCAAAGAGATTTAGAATGTCACGAAACGTGGAAATTTTTAATTTGAGCAAAATGTTTTTTTCCATCGCCCATTTTATAAAAAATGTTCAAATTTTTTTAAAATTTTCTAAAAAAATTGTTTTTGAAATGTGTTTTGAACGTCATGAAACGTGGAAATTTTATATTTGAGCAAACCATTTCTTTTTCATTCAGTTTATACAAAATTTTCAAAATTTCAAATTTTTTCTCTATTTTAAATTTTCAAAAAAAAATGTTTGTAGTAAAAATATTACTACAAGTTTTTTCTCATTTTTTTTTTAATGGGTTTAGAATGTTATGAAACGTGGAAACTTTAAATTTGAGAAAAAAAATATTTCCATCTATTCTAGTGGTAAGCAAATTTTCAAAAACGGTAAAAAAAATTTCAAAACATTTTTTTTTAAATAGAAATCTTAAATTTGAGCAAAAAAATTCTGTGTATTCTAGTGGTAAAATTTTTTTGAAGAATGGCAAACAAATTTAAAAAACTGTTTTTTTTTTAAATAAGTTTAGAATGTCATGAAACGTGGTTTTAAATATGAGCAAAAAATTTTTTTTTTCATTATTTATTCCCTGTAGACGGTCCTGCATATTTCCCAGTGAAAGTTTAACCATTTTTTCGCCGACAGTAGCGTCAGCTACCTATCAGATTTGACTGTTCTCCGTCAAGTAGTTTTTTTATTAATGCACCAACAGACAGACAGACAGACTGACGGAATTGAAAAACGTATATTTTCATAATCTACGTCATCTGAAACGTAAAAATCTGAAAAATCTCGGAGGGTGATTTTTTATCGAATACAAAACTTCCCTTCGGCATGCGAGGGAATAAAAATAGGCTACCTCTTCTTATTTGCCCGTATCCTCCCATTTTGACGTCACTTAGGGCAAAATTCCATGACGCGGGCAAAATTTGCTTGTATGAAAAGTGGCTTCCTACAGGTCTGTCGTAGGTAGTACTTACTCACTCATACAAAGTTTTTCATGTATCTTATTCATCGGAAATCTATACAGCCGGCTCTTTACCTATACTCTTCAATAGAGAAGAGGTTTAGCAAAATTTCTGGGTTGGGGGTAGATCGTCTCCTCGCGTCACGTCGGTCATTGGCTTCAGTAGAGGAAATAGCGTTAAATAAGTGAGGACAAGAAAACAACTATTTTGATCACTTTTTTTTTCTCCAAGAGTTGATAGCTTCCGAGATAATAGCAAAAAACCAAATTTTACCCCATTTCAGCCCTATAAAAATTCTCCCGGGGGTGCTATCGATAGGGACTTTCGAGGTTTTGTTTGAAACATGGAAGTAAAGGTCCAGCTTGTTAAAACCTTTTTTAAATATTCTCCCTTTTTGGTCTAATTTTATTGAACCATACAGGGTGTCCCAATAAAAACTCCCAATCCGGATATATTCCGAACGAATAGAGATATTTTAATTCTGTAAAAGCCAATTTGTAGAGCATAAAGAGAGCTTCATTTTTTAATATAGTTGTTTTTTTAATATATCAGTATATAGATTGCGCTGTGCTCTAAAGAAATATTTCGATGGGAGAGACTTTGAAATGGTGTTTATGTGAAAGAAAATGCATTTCTAAGCAGAGTATGTTCTAAAAAAAATATATCATAAAACTAACCGTTTTCGAGATATTTGAGTCCAAATGTTGGCATTTGCCAATATTGAATAATTGTAATCTCTTCAACATTTCAGTCCTTTAAGTGGGACAATCTGTATTTAATTTACAAATTTTAGAACAAAATATTTAAATAATTTTTCATATCTTATGAATTAAATATATTTGAAGTAACCCCTGGAAAAATACTAAAAATATTGTGTATCGTATAATTCAAACATTTAAGCAATAAAAGAACAATTACGAACATAAAACAATTTTTACGAACTAGTGAAATTAAAATAGCTATTTTAATAGGTGTTCAAAATTAATAATGTATGCCGATTAATGGCGGCAACACTAGCATAAATTTTATTATAAAGATCTGCCATGTCTTCTATTGGTTCTTTGTACACTTCACTTTTTAAAAATCCCCATAAATAAAAGTCTAATGGAGTAATGTCAGGAGATCGAGCGGCCCATTTAAGTACTCCATTGGTACCAATAACCAATCCATCTTCCTGAGTATGTTTGATTTAAATAATTAACAACGTTGTGATGATTATGTGGGCCTGCTCCATCTTGATATTATCCAACTGAGCGGGCAAATTCCTTAATAGTACTTGTAAATCATTTTGCAAAAATTGTAAACATCTTTCACCTGTTAAATTCTTATGGGAGAGGTATGGGCCAATGATGTAACCATTAACGATACCACACCAAACATTTACTTCAAAACGATTCTGGGATCTGGTATGTCTCATCCACCTAGGATTCTCTTGAGACCAGTAACGACAATTATGTGTTCTGATTACTCCATTGTTGTGGAATCGACTTTCATCACTCCACATAATTGTATCTAAAAGATTTGGATTTTCTTCTAAGAGAATTGAAAATTGCGCCAAAAAATCTAATCTCCGCTCATTGTCCCCTGGAATCAAATGATGAACTAAATTAACTTTATATGGAAAAAAATTGTTTTTTTTAAGAATTCTGTGGCAGGTGAAAGGTGCAATGTTTGGGTTATTTTCTGCTTGATGTAATACCAATGCAATATTTTCATCAGTTGCAGTTCTTTTTCTTCTTGTTGTTTTTGGTTTCTTAAAACCTCCATAATTTTTCAAATTAGAACACAAACTTACAAAAGTTTTCCGATCTGGTAAAGGTCTGTCAGGAAAACGTATTTTATGTAGTTTATACGAGCACAATTGAAACCGTATAAAAACTAAAGGCCTGCATAAACAGTCGGCATTTCATTATTGTACATACATACCTCCGCCTATCTACAACAAAGAGATGCCGACCCTTTTTGCCGGCTTTTAGTTTTCATACGGTTTCAATTGTGCTCGTATATACTATATAAACTTACAGCTCTTGAAGCATTTTTACGACATTCCCCGTAAATTAAAATCATGTTTAATTTAACTTCATTTGTATGAGAAACCATATTTAATAATAATTATTCACAAAGAAAACAATAATTAGGTACAATAATACAGTTCTATTGATACACCAATAAACAAAATGTGATTGAAATTGAGAAATGTCAAAAGTATTATTCCAAAGGTAACTTTAATTGTATTTAATTTATAAGGTATAAGGGTTATTATACTCACTAGATATCAAATATTTTTAATTATAATCTAACCTAATACCAAAGCAATTATGTGAAAAATACTTTAAATATATTCTAAAATTTGTAAATTAAATACAGATTGTCCCACTTAAAGGACTGAAATGTTGAAGAGATTACAATTATCCAATATTGGCAAATTCCAACATTTGGACTCAAATATCTCGAAAACGGTTAGTTTTATGGTATTTTTTTAGAACACAATCTGCTTAGAAATGCATTTTCTTTCACATAAACCCCATTTCAAAATTTCTCCCATCGAAATATTTCTTTAGAGCACAGCGCCATCTATATACTGATGTATTAAAAAAACAATTATATTCAAAAATGAAGCTCTCTTTATGCTCTACAAATCGGCTTTTACAGAATTAAAATATCTCTATTCGTTTAGAATATATCCGGCTTGGGAGTTTTTATTGGGACACCCTGTATATCAGGGAAATCAGAATAATATCTAATTTCAAACAGTACAATAAAAATGGATATTATGTTGAAAAGTAAGAAAGTCTATGTGCCAATAGGGCACTAAACGTCGTCCCACATGGAGCCACTTCTTGTCAGCTCACGTGCGGTACTAATATTATCATTTTGCCAAATTTCATTAAAATCAGTTTACTAGTTTCGGTGCTATCGTGTCCACATACATAGACGTTTAAGAAAAATACAGTTTTCGATTTTGGATCAAGTAGGCTTGTCATTTTTATGGGTGGGGAGATTAATAAGGTAGATACGTTATTTGGCGTGATCTTTTTCAATATCCTTGAATTCTTCATAGAACTTATATATAATATATTTTTACAAGCAAACAATTTTTTATTATAATTTTATTTATTTAATATATTTTTCTGACAATAGCCATACACACTTATAATCTATAAATATTACAGAATCGAATGCAGGGCATGTCAAAAGTAACACGAGTATAAAGAAAGTCAGAAGTCAGAACCCTCTATTTATTTTATTGTTAGCGACTATAGGTATTTATATTTTAATCATAATTTGTTAGAAATGTATAATCCACTGCATGTAATAACTTGATGGTAGAAGAAACGATGAAATAATTTGTTATGATTGTGTTTTTACTTATATTTGTATGCTAAAATTGTTGGAAATGTTCCTCGAACTAAAATATTTTAGGATATTAAATAATTACAATTTCAGATATGTATAAAAAATTAACATTTTCTTTCTTTACTGAACTAAATTTAATAATAAATATGAAATAAAGTGTTTTAAATTTTAGCCATTTATTTGCACTAAAGTTATTTCACTTTATAATTTTGTACTAAAGTCGTTGAACCTGTTTGTCCTACGTTCCAAATTATGTAAAATAAGTAATATTCCACTGCTTTTAGTGAATTGAATTTAATATTAAATGATAAAATAAAGTCCTATAAATTCGTTACTAATCTTGTATTTGTAGTATATAGTCAAGTTTGCGTTTAATAAAACATATCAATACCTGTTTAAAACAAATTCCCAAGAAATAATGGTATACAGGGTGGATCATTATTAACAGGTCATAATTCAAGGGTACGGTACACTCATTCAACCAAAATATGACGATATAATCAAACATACTTTAGTAAATTGTTGCTGTGGAAAAAGATACAGGATGTCAGAGAATGCATAGAAGTGAGTGGAAGCCACATCGAAAATTTACTCTAAGTTGCAGCAAATAGTTCATAAGAAAGTCAGTGAGTTTGCGTAATTGTCAGCCTTTAGCTTTTACTTACGTTGTGTAATTCTTTCAATAAATACAATTTGACCTTTTCAGATTGAGTTCGTTTTCAAAGAATTTTTCAAATCTTTTGCGGCAGTTTTCTCCTTTTAACATAAACTCATTCGCAGATTTTTTTAGTAAGTCTTTCCTGCCACCTACGGACGATTTCGAGTCGATAAACGACCAAGTAACAAACACCGCAACTATCGCTATCAAATGCTTTAGTGAAAATGAAGTATTTAACGCTCTAAAAAAATTACCACCTAAATTAACATCTTGGTCAGATGATATCACATCCTTTCTGATTTAAGATTGTACCGCTGTATTTTCATATCCACTTTTCATACTTTTTGACTTATGTATTCCAGATATTTGGAAATATTCAAAAGTATGCCCAGTCTTTAAGGCGATAAAACCAATGTATCCAATTTCAGGTCTATATCAATAATATGCAATGTTTGCAAGGGTTTTGAAATTTTATTGCGTGACACCATATATCCCAGCATTAAAAGTCAGCTCTCAATTTACCAGAATGCATGGTTTTGTTAAAGGGCGCTCTGTCACCTCTAATCTAATATGCATAGTTCAATTTATCTCTCAGGCCATTGATCAACGCCTGCAAATGGACGTAATATACACAGATTTTTCTAAGGCGTTCGACACCATTGACACGCTATATTACTTCAAAAGATGCCCTCTTTCGGTTTGTCCCAATCTCTACTTGCATGTTTTCAATCCTATCTTTTATGTAGAAAACAATATGCCGCTTATAGTGGGTTTCGGTCTGTCGAGTACGTGGCAACATCAGGTGTTCCGCATTCCGGATCTATTCTGGGATCGTTGTTTTTTAATATTTTTATAAATGATATTATGGAAGTTACTCAAGCTGACTGTTTACGCAGATGGTCTCAAACGTTTTAGGACTATTAGTCCCATAGCGGACTTGCAGTCTATTACAAAACAGCCTCTCCAATGTATCTGATTGTTATGTTCGAAGTAAGTTAAACTTAAATGTGTCCAAATGCAACGTTATCAGGATTCCCACCAACCTGGAAAAACCTGGAAACCTGGTAAAGTCAGGGAATCCAAAATGTGGTCCTGGAGACCTAGAAAAGTCAGGGAATCCCAAGAAATTTCAATAAAATCCTAGAATTCCAGGCATCACGTAAAATATTTTGAACTGACTTTCTACTGTACAAAAAAACCGCTGCCTAAGGAATCACTACTTCCACAGCCATATTTTTCCAGTATATACACCAAATCCTAAGTTTCTGTACTTTTAGCAGCTTGCTTTACTTATTTTTCCCTATTTACCCCTAATTTAACTCTTCAACGGAATAATACCAAAACATAATCTAATTCCTTATGTCAATATAATATATACGTATACCAAATTTCAAGTGAATATCTCATTTTTGTTTATCGACCCCTTGGGTTGATAAAGTTGGAGGGGTGGTAGGGACGGGAAATATAAAAAAATTTGAAAATTTCAAGTTCTGTACTCTTATCAGCTTGCTTTACTTATTTCTCCTTATTTACCCCTATTTGCCCACCAACTCTTCAGCGGAAATGTTCAAAAACAATCCGTTTCCAGATCTTGTTATAATGTGTACGTGTACAAAATTTTAAGTCAATACCTTAAACCGTTCCGGAGAAAACGTGCGGACAATAAAAGTTACAGACAGACAGACCGACAAACACAATTTGTTTTGCTCAAATTTAAAATCTCGACGTTCCATGACATTCTAAGCCTATTTCAAGAAAAAGAAATTCACAGATTTCGCAATTCTTGCAACCATCGGGACATTGAAAATGGTAACACCATACATAAAACATAAACTTTTCCACCTACAATCCACTCTCGATTGCGACACCGCTGTATTTCGACCTTAAATGAAAACTGGTAACTTGACACTCTGTGATATATGCAACCCATATTAAATTTGTATATATCAGCCGTTGCATACACGACAGTTTCACTCCACCGCGACACCGCTGTCTTTTGACTTTGAACGAAAACTGGTATCTCGACCCCCGTATGCGAACATACATTTCCAATGTTAAAGATTTCAATTTTTTTTTTTTACAATTACCAAACTTCCAATCTACTAAGTGGATGTGGAAGTTATTACCTATTAGATTTGAATTTTATATATTTCGCTAAGAAATATAGGTGTAATTTGAACTATTCATTATTTAAAATAAATAACAACAAAAATTACTTTAACGGTTTTCTCATATTTTTTCCATGCCGATCTGATGATAATACAAATACATTAATATCCACTTATATACAAAGTCGTATTGGGATGTACTATATTTTCATATTTTGGTCCTGGAAAATTTAAATTTTGTTTCTGCAAAGTCAGGGAAAGTCAGGGAATTCAAAATTCCAATGTTGGTGGGAACCCTGGTTATGTCCTACACAACAAAACTCATGCGCACCACGTTTAATTATAGCACAATGTGGAACCCCAAAGACCCGTGACTTTCAAGGATCTTGGAGTAATTTTTGATAAAGACCTTTCCTTTGTACCACACATAATAGCATAAGTTCAAAATATTTTAAGATTCTGGGATTTCTATTCAGATCAAGCACATAGTTTACCAATACTGATACTCTAAAAGTACTTTGCCTTTGTCCAGTTACTAATGAGGATTAGTAACTCATGTTAATAGCGTAGAAGAGTACAAAGGCGATTTGTAAAATTATTGTGATTTAAGTGTGATAGAGTATACATATCCATCAATTCGTTTTTCACATCCAGAACTCTTGAATAGATTCTCTATGGACACTCTTGAGAACAGGCAGGTTTGCTATTCTCAAATATTTTTACATAACCTAATACATAACAAGATTGATTGCCCGGAATTTTTAAATAAATTACAATTTTTTATCTAATCCCGTTATGAAATGTCAAATTTTAAATGAATTTTTGACGTTACGAAACGTCACGTTTTTCATAACTGTCAGTTTCATTACGTAACTAGTGATGTAATGAATTTTTACGTAACTGATTATTAAACCCATCATTTAGAGAAAAAAACTTTAAGACTAAGACACAAACGACACTTTATTAATAAAATGCAAATAAAAACTTCCCGTCATCGGGATTCCTAGTAAAACTTTCAAAGTTTTCTCTTGTTAAAAGGATAGACTTTTTAGCGTGATAACATGCAGATGTTCCCTTCAAAAATGCTATTAATATGGTATGTTTTTTATGTCAATGTTTCTTTTGGCATTTAATTCTGCCTTTAATATTGAGTAGGTAGTCCATATTGTAGATTCTTTATAGTTTTTCATCGTTTCATATTTTTGGACATGCATCTTTTTATTGTTTTTTTGTTGAGACCAATTTTCAAATTTCGGATATATTTCTTCATATATGCTTTCTGATTTACCAGGTATTCTGGAATTTACTGTTAAATTAGCCGATTCTTTTATATCAGATGGAATATCCACATCTGAATCAACCATTTTTGACTTAATATGCTTCAAAAAATTCAGCAGATTGACAACTGAACTTTGTACAAATGCTCAGGTAAAGCGATAAACACAAAATTTATTTGTACAACTGCAAGCGTAGCTGCTATGTTTGGAAGCGCTAAACATAATTCAAAATAAATTGCAATTTCTTTTCGTTTTTAGTGCGGGATTAGATAAAATTTTGTACTTAACACGTTATGAAAGAGTAATTTTACTTGACTCGCGTAATTTGCAAAACGTAAAATTAGTCTTTTCATAACTAGTCACGTAAATAACTAATGTCCTACTTAAAACTCGGATTATAGAAAATAATTATCAACAAACTCTTCAAGGATTCATTCTAACAGTTATTTTAGGAATTTATTGTTCTGTTCTTCAAACTTATGAATATATTGAAGCCTCATTTCTTTCTTCTTTTTTTTTTGAAATTTTTCAAAACTGTTAGTCGAAAATTTTCAGTCGTTTTTCTTCGGCGATAGGTTCAGAATGTCATGAAACATGGAAATTTTAAATTTGGTCAAAGAAAAAAAAATCCATGTTTTAGTGGTAAAATTTTTTTCAAAAATGTGTGACAATTTTTTTTTTCTGAAATAGGTTTAGAATGTCATGAAAAGTGAAAATTTTAAATTTCAGCAAAAACAAATTTTTCCGTGTACTTATTCTAATGGTAATTTTTTTTCCAAAATGGTAAAAATGATGCAATTTTTTTTTACGAAATAGGTTTGGAATGTCATGAAACGTGGAAATTTTAAATTTAAGCAAAAAAAAATGTTTCGTCTTATCTATAGCAAGTAGTGAAATAGATTTTATCATTTTGTTTTACTTCCCTCGCATACTGAAGGTAAGTATTGTATTCGAGAAAAAATCACCCTCCGAGATTTTTACGGATTCTGACGTTTCAGATCACGGAGATTACGAAAATATAGGTTTTTCAATTCCGTCAGTCTGTCTGTCTGTCTGTCTGTCTATCGGTCTGTCGTCTGTCTGTCTGTCTGTCTGTCTGTCTGTCTGTCTGTTGGTGCATTTACTAAAAAAACTACTTGATGGAGAGCAGTCAAATTTGGTAGGTAGTTAACCCTACTGTCAGCGAAGAACACTATTCCCAATGTCATTTCGTAATTAATAATTTTTTTGAGCGACTGTCATGCACAAATAACGAGGGAAGTTCTGTGGAAATAACTTTACCGATTTTTTTAAATATGTTTGAATAGGTTTAGAATGCAATGGAAACGTTGAAATTTTGAATTTGAACAAGGAAAAAAAATAATTCTTTTGAAATTTTTCCAAAATGTTGGTTAAAAAATTCTCAAAATTTTTTCTTCTGAAATAGGTTTAGAATGTCATGGAACGTGTATATTTTAAATAGGAGCAAAAAACGTCTATTCTAGTGGTAATTTTTTTTCCAAAATGGTGAAAAAATGTTACAATAGGTGTTTGGAATGTCATGAAGCTTGGACATTTTCAATTTGAGCAAAAAAAAATCTTTTCTTCTATTCTATAGTAAGTACTTAGTGATGAATACATACATTTTTTCAAGAAAATTTTTCTGAAAAATTTGCAAATTTGTTTTAATACGTTTAGAATGCCATGGAAACGTGGACATTTTAAATTTGAACAAAAAAAAGTTCCACCTATTTTAGTGGTAAAAATGTTTTCAAAAATGTTGGTAAAAAAAATTTAGTAAAAAAATGTTCAAAAATTTTTTTTTTTGAAATACGTTTAGAATGCCATGAAATGTGAAAATTTAAAGTTTGAAGAAAGAAAAAAAATTTCTTCATATATTTTAGTGGTAAACATTTTTTCAAAAATGGTGAAAAAAATTTTCAAAATTTTTTTTTTTCTGAAATAGGTTTAGCGCGCCATGAAACGTGGAAATTTTAAATTTGAGCAAAAAAAAAAATTTGTTTCACTATTTATTCCGTTTAGACGGTCCACCCTGTATATTCTTCACTGAAAATTCTACCAGTTTTTCGCTGACAGTAAAGTTAACTACCTACCAAATTTGACTGCTCTCCGTTAAGTAGTTTTTTAGTTAATGCACCAACAGACAGACAAACAGACAGACAGACTGATGGAATTGAAAAACCTATATTTTCGAAATCTCCGTGATCTGAAACGTCAGAATCCGAAATAATCTCGGAGGGTGATTTTTTCTCGAATACAATACTTCCCTTCGGTATGCGAGGGAAGTAAAAATCTTAATGTTGGTTAAAAAGACGTGTAATAACACCTTTAACCTTATATTAGGTGACCTTAATCACTATGACAACACTAACACCGTCAGTAGTATCAGTATCTCAAAATTTATTTGTAGTAATGGTTTCATATTAATTATTATTGCCAAAAGTGTTTAATATGGGTAGATCCTTTATATCATATTTAAGTGGGAAAAATTCTTACCGAATCTCCCACGCGCTCGAATTAGTAATCGTCTTCGACTCGGAATAATTTTCTCAACAAAAATAATCATAACCCCGTAAAAATGTTCCGGTGTAATTGAAGCTCCAGGGAGACTACAAGTGAAAATTCGTTTTGAATATAAACAAAAGGAAAGCTAACCCATATCAAATGAGAATTCTAACTCATTAAAAATTAAGATGTTCAGCTTGGGAAATATCAAAGTGTACAGTTGCATGCTTTAGTTCAAATTTATAAATTTATTATTAAGGAAAACGGCAAGGTGGTTTTGCGTGCTATGCCGCACAACGCCCATTTCTGGGAATATATTTTACAATTAAATATTAAGTATTATCAACCTACATAAACGAGTTTAAAGAACGCCCAGTGGTGGATACTCTATAGCTCTGGAATCTCTAATTGGTTTTTTTTTCATTTATTTGATAAATGTGAAATATTGAGCAATGGTCGGATATATTTGGAGACTTTTTATTTGCTTAAATTTTTTGGTCAGTTTTTTAAATATTTTTGAAAATGTTTGATAACTGCCTTGCATGTCATCTTAATACCCGCCTAAAATTTAAGATTTCTGTATTTGTGTGAGTAAAGGAAACAGACCCTATAAATTTTAATGGAATCAAAATCACCTCTTCAGGATAAATAGAAAAATAATAAAGGAACGCATTGCAAAATAAATGATTGATGACATCCTCTAATTCGTGTGTGGTATTTTTCACACCAACGTTAATTTGACCTGTAGCCCACATCAATTGAATAGTATTTATATCCAGGTGGGCTACGTAAAACGGTATGTTCATGGTTGCATATGCATACAATTTTTACTATGAAGAAATTCTGCCACGCGCTCCGCACCATGATCTCCACGTGTCGATTTCTCGCTAGCAGGATTCTTTACAATATACAGAGTGTTTCAAAATACCCGCAATATCCTTTTAGCTGTCTTCTACGTGCAAGAATAATAAGAAAATTTCCCAAAAACATGTGTCCGGAAATGCATCCTAAGGGTACTTCGACCCTATAAAGATGGCGCCTAAATAGAGATTTTAACTGGTTATCTCTGAAATAAGCTGACAGAACTATTTTGTATTTAGCTCACAGTTTTGTTCCTCGTTTGTCCACCTGTGGATCAAATTGATTTTAGTTAGGTCCATTCAAAGATAAATCTTAACTATAGAAGACCGTGAACAAAGGCTCAGAAAGTTCTGTCAAATTATTTCCGAGGTAAGTTAAAGTATATCTATTTAGGCACCATCTTCAAAGGGCGGTAGCTTCCGTATTCCTGATTATAGGAAATGTTCTTTCCACTTTTGCACGTTGAATCAGTACCCAAAGAGAAATGCGGGTATTTTGGAACACCCTGTGTATCATTTATTGATTTTTTTAAAGCGTGCTGGAAATATGAAACTTTCGCCAGGTCGTAGCTCTTATATGGTTATTCATCTGTTTTCTTTAAGAGATTTTCTCCTAGTATTCACTTTTAAAAATAATGTCCGTGAGCAAGTATGTCACTGGAAAATAACCTCTACGCCTGTGACGTTTCGTTCAATAGGCATTGTAGTACAGGCAAATTAACAATTTAGGGTAACAAAAATTAATAAAAGGATCATCTCTGGGATTTAAGTAGATAATAACCTGGAGAATGAGATGGTGCATTCTTTGCATTTCCAAGTTCCGTGAAAATTCAAAAAAATTTGGAAGAACTTTTTGCTCTAGAAAGAAGTTCCTAACAAAAGTTGTAGCTCGTCTTTTTCTCTACAAAAAGGTCTCTACAAATTTTTGTCTTACTTAAGCCGTTTAGAAAATAAACTGAGTTTTTCACTTATAGTTTTAAGCCGCTTCGAAATGCGCTAAAAATGAGAATTTTGCAGGAGTTTCGTACGACCGGGCTCATCGATCGATAATTCTTACTATTCAGAGCCCCTAAAAAAATGAAAATACCATAAAATGTAGAGAAAAGTCTCAGCTTTAATGTGGAACTAATCACAAAATTCATAAATAATTTTATCATGGAGAGAAAGTGTCAGAAGATGGCTTGTGAACTTTGTACAGTTGATGATACACACAGATTTATTCATATCCGAGTTGTTAGAATAATAATTCATTTTGCTCATATGTTCTTATATAATGATATATTAATCCAATTAACATTTTATTGCAATTACTTTTGTTGGAAAAATATGCCTTGCGATCAAAGTAGGGGGTATATTTCTCATCGATCAATCACCTCCAAATTTTGGAGTTCAATTCGCTATATCTTAAGTAATAATAATAGCAGTCTTAATTTTTGGATTGGAGTTTGTGGGAGGGCAGTCACATTTAGGTGACCGCAGCACCTAGGCCCCATTGGGCCCCTTGTACATCCTCCCGAGGGATACAAGATTCCACCTAGGCCTCCAACCATCCTAATCTTGTGAAGAAGGTGGTGATGCTGCCTAGGGGAATATCCCTCAAGTCGGCCAAAGTAGGCCAACGTTCTCCCAAAATGGATTCTCTGCTAGAGGAGACTGCCGGGCACTCACAGAGTACGTGTTGGACAGTCTCGTGTTCTTGTTCACAATCTCTGCATAGGGGTGTGTGTCATTTAACTTCATGTTATAAAGGTGCTTCCTCAGGTGGCAATGACCAGTAAGAATTCCTGTCGCGAAGCGCAGGTCCTTCCTGGACATTCCCAGGTAGATCATCGTTGTATCCTTATCAGGGTATCTAAGCAGATCCCTGGCCAACTGACAACTATGAGTTTCATCCCACAGTTTTTTAAATTTTCTGTGGGTGTTTTCTTTAATCATCAGCATTATTGCTGAGGTCGGCAGTATGTTGGAAGGGCCAGGTCCAAGTATACTTAGACTGGCTGCCTTCTTAGCCAGACTGTCAGCTTTCATGTTGCCTCTGCACTGTGCATGCCCTTTGACCCAGCATAGAATGACACTGTTCATGCTGGAGGCGCCCACGAGTGCCTAATGGCATTCCCATACTGACCCTGTTGTTATTTTGTGTCTCTGTAGGGCCAGTAGTGATTGTCTACTATCAGTGTATATTCTTATTGTTTTTCCCGTTATTTGTCTACGGGAAATTTCTTTTGCGGCTATGGTTATTCCCGCCAGTTCTGTTTGTATTATACTGGCTTGTTTGTCCATAGCCCATTTAATTTGAATTTACAGGTTCCTGGAGTATACCCCACAACCTGTTCCTTCTTTCTTTTTCGATCCGTCTGTGAAGATGTTAACTGTTCCTTCACTGACAGCCTCATCGCTACTGTTGGTGTGTATTTCATAGGGTCTATCAAAGATGAACTGTGGAGAAATACCATCTGCACGTACCTGCAGAAGTGGCATTTGTTTAATTGCCTCATTCCACAGCCGGCATCTGGTCACTCCACATCCTATGTTTGGCTGTATACCAACGGATTTGAGACGTGCCATAGTAGTTAGGGCCACCTCTTCTAGATATATGTCTAGTGGTGGCAGGCACAGCATCACTTCCATTGCTCTTGGTGGTGTCGTTCTCATAGCTCCAATTGTGTTTAAACAGGCTACTCGTTGTACCTGGCTGAGCTTACGTTTCGCTACAGTCTGCTGACTCTTAGGCCACCAGACGATGGCTCCATAGGCTATCATCGGTCTTATTATAGCAGTGTAAATCCACATAGCCACTTTGGGTTTCATTCCCCAGGTTTTCCCTATGGTTCTGCGGCACTGCTCAAAAGAGATGTAAGCCTTCTTTAGTCTTCTGTCTAAATGAAGATTCCAAGTTAGTTTTTCATCAAAAGTTACTCCAAGGTATTTTACTTCTGATGCGAAATTTAGTGTGGTATTTAGGAGAACGGGTGCCGTCATTGGCCCCAATTTCCTTTTCCTTGTGAAGAGGACCAGCTCTGTCTTCCTGGGGTTGACCGACAGAGAGTGTTCTCTGCACCATCTTTCGATTATTCTCAGGGCCATCTGCATTCGATCACAGAGGACTTCTTCGAATTTTTGGATTATAAGTACAATAAAACATATTCTTTCGAATGACTAGAGTTTTTTAAATGCGCGCAGTGCTTTTTGAATTTGTCTACATTATTCATACACGTTCAGAAAATGCACAATTATACAGTAAAACATATACAACTTATTTGTTTCTTAACATTCTTCAATGAAATTTTCACGAAATATAGATTAAAGTGCGTGGAATCGAATCCATGCAGTGAAAAAGCACCCATTGTTACGGGAGAAATAGACAGGATGCATAAAACTCAAAGATGTGAATAAATCAACTGTATAAAGTTTACTAAGCCATCTTCTAGCACTTTTTTCTCTATGATAAAAATTTGTATGAATTTTGTGATTAGTTCCACATTAAAGCTGAGACTTTTCTCTACATTTTACGTTGCTTTCATTTTTTTAGCGGCTCTGAATAGTAATAATTATCGATCGATATGTCCGGTCGTACGAAACTCCCAGAGAATTCACATTTTCCGCGCATTTCGGAGCGGCTCAAAACTATAAGTGGAAAACTGGATTTATCTCCTAAACGGCTTAAGTAAGACAAAAATTGGTAAAGATCTATTTTGTAGAGAAAGAGACGAGCTACAAATTTTGTTTTCTGTATTTTCATTATTTTAGCCGTTAGAGCAAAAAAATCGAAAATCAAAAAGTTTTTCCAAATTTTTTTTCAATTTTCCCGGAACTTGGAAGTGCAAAGAATGCATCATTCCATTCTACAGGTTATTAACTACTTAAATCCCAGAGATGATTCTTTTATTAATTTTTGCGAGGTTTTTACAACATTTTGCCTTCATTGCCTGTACTATTGGGCGTACTAAATAACTTTTAATAAGGTTTCAGGAAAAATGAACTTTGGTTATGAAAAGGAGTCATTTTTTAAAGCAAATTGATGTTACTGGAGGAAATCTGAAAGCAGGAGGAAGCTAAGCTCGAAAATGTTTTGAAAAAATTGAACCTTATTATCTAAGTTGGCAAAATTTTGATTTCATTATTTGTTTATTTTTCACCCTGACCTTACACAAATACTGTAGTCTGCAGAACAAGCCAATTTGCATCTTGTTCATCTTTAGGGCTTGTTGGAACTATTAATGAAATCTTTCAGAATCGTAAATAGAATTGTAAGAAATTATTTATGATGACGTGACAAAAATTTTTATGCGTAATTCAAAAACTACTGTTAAAAATAAATATGGAGGTTTTTAGGAGTGAGCGTGATACGTCTGCCTATACTCGCATTTCGATACGAAAATGCATCAACGTCAAGCGCAGTTAGTACTTGGACGGGTGACTTTATCCAGGGAACTGCAGCGTTCTCCCTCCATCTTCTAAAAACTTGTACATCAGCGCATACGTAGAAGGTATGTAACTTTAGGCGGGGGTTACATAGCGGATATACCATCTTTCGGAGGGAATGTGGATCCCGTCTCTATAATTACTAGACAAGTAAAAAATCCCCACTCGTCGATAAAGAAGAGATTCGGCAAAGTTTACAGGTTGGGGGTGCTCCTGGCATCGATGATAGGCCTCAGTAGCAGAAATAGGCCGACGTTAAGTAAATAAGAAAAAAAAATGTAGGTTTTTGATTTGTGATTTTTTAAATCCTTTTCGAGTCTTGATTAAAATGGCAGTATGGGGCGCAATGGTGAGCAAGGCCTTGCCTTGGTGCAAAAATTCTAGTTACGACTTTGAAATATTCATTCATTATTGTAAATAACAGTGTAATTGTTTTGTTTGGATCGCCTTCGTCCAAATACCATTAAATCTAATGTAATCTAACCTGATATTACTACTGTTTAGATATCGTTAGTATTTTTTATATAAATTAGTAACCTATTATCTAGAACTATAGTTGGTCTGAGACGTGCGGTGCATGAGTTAAAACTTCCTCCGCCCACGTAGAAATTAGTTTCATAATATGAGCAAAACGTTAAACTGAGTCATATTCAGTGCACTATAATTAACTTGCCGTTGTGCCTGAATAATAATTCTGAAAGTGGTTTATTGAATTGAACGTTTCTAAATTTATTGGAGAACGTTTTACGTCTAAGGAACGGGATATTGGATTCCTTTTTCACTTATTCTATTCTCTATATGATCATATTACCAGGTTATATCTATAAAGCTCTTCTCTCCTGCAGCTTTTAGGGATATCAAATATATATCTCTTAAAATTTATTCCCGTGTTATTATTTTTTATTACATAAATTGGATTGGAATTTATATTACGTTTTTATTTTCTAATATGAAGGCATGTTGTTCTTCACAAAAGCAATTTTTAATATTGTTTGTTCATAGTAGTAATCAAAATGGTAGAACATTAATAATTTTTGCTCATATAATTGTAAAAAATATAAAAGATTAAAATTGTAAGTAGAGTAGTTGTAGTTTTGTCCACGTTTCCCAATTATTTAAATAAACAATTCGCGGCAGTTTTTAACCTTTAGAGGTCTTGATATTTTTTTGTTCCTGATATTTGATTGATTGGTGATCGATTTAGCAGCGTAAGGTAAGGTAAGGCATTGTTGCCGATTCAGCACATCCAATCGAGATGATTTTGTATACCGCCGGACCGGCTGCATACGCTGGATTGGACATAGGACGTATTTGTTGCCAGCAACGAGAGCGACATGGTGCATGGGATAGGAATATACAGTAAAGTTGTGTCCAAAATATAACATTCAAAGCGGCATCCCTTAAGAATTGCGCCACAGAGAGCCACGCGCTTGCAAACGAACACCTGCTTAATGCTTCCAGAATCGGATTCAAAATTTTTATGACTACATTCGTATTTTACTTGTCGCATGACAACTCTCCATTTAAATATTTATTACCACAAAAACACTACTGGCAAATTTTCCAATTTAATCTCATTAAAATACTAGCACTACACTACAGTTTTTTGGTTTCTTCTTATCGGCAGTTTCAACAGAAAGGGCACGCACCACAAAAATAACAGAAAATTAGGTTCATATTTATTCAGCGAATAAAAAATTGCCGTCAAAGGAGTCATCGTATGTGCTTTATAAATATGAACTCAGCTTTTTAGCATTTCTTTTATTACTGTCAAATATGTTTGTTTTTAAATGCGTTACTTTCCTCGCATACCGAAGGGAAGTATTGCATTCGAGAAAAAATCACCCTCCGACATTTTTTCAGTATTTCACGTTTCAGATCACGTAGATTACGAAAAATGGGTTTTCTAATTCCGTCAGTCAGTCAGTCTGTCAGTCAGTCTGTCTGTTGGTGTATTATCTAAAAGAAACTGCTTGACGTAGAACAGTCAAATTTAGTAGGTCTGAAAGGGTTAAACTTTCACTGGAAAATATACAGGGTGGACCGTCTAAATGGAATAAATAATGGAAAAAAATTTTTTTGCTCAAATTTAAAATTTCCACGTTTCATGGCATTCTAAACCTATTTCAGAAAAAAAAATTCAAAACTTTTTTTGGTCGGATGACCGCGAAATGCGCAAAAGGCAAAGTTTGTTCTGGGTTATAAGTGAATTTTGAAAATACTGTCGGCTACCTTGCTGTATAAATTAACAAGAGCTCAGGATAAATTGTAAACAATAAATCTAATAATTTTAAGAAGTGTAATTGAGTCCACAGGAGGGATTATGTCTCTGCGCATATGAAGGTCACAGCTCATGAGAATTTGAAACACCTCTGATGAAGATGGATTTGTAAAAGGGTGTTTAATGCTTTCCGCAAAAAACATAGCAAAGTCATCGGCCGATTACCATCAAGATATGAATGCCACTTTTTTTGAAAAATGGTTTGCAGAAAAACTATTGCGTTACATAAAGCCAAATTCGGTCATAGTGTTATATAATATGCCTCTTACCATTCGCGACAAGCTGAGAAAATACCAACTACATCGACGCGAAAGTTTGAAATAATTGAATTTAAAAAAAAACGGTGAAAAATGCCATTGTTAGGTAGGTTCAATATAATGCTAGTATTAAATCCTAGATAAAATGAATGTAGGCTTGTTGTATTTTTATTTAATAATGGGTAGAACTGTGAAATTCGACATTTATGAAAGCAGGGAATATTTTACTTTCATTGTTTCATTACTTGCCAAACTCTGAAATTCTAACTCCGGCTCTGCAAGTCAACGTGGACTCTATATACTAGACTAATACCCATAATAAAATTGGACCAATCAGTAGATCTGTAGCAGAATTTGCCATCAATCAGATTTAGTGGGCGTACCTTATTTATTTAACTCTGTGGTAGTTTATAAAAAAAACTACTTAATTTAATTTGTGGTCATTTTTTGTCACACCTCCAGACAATAGTAAAAAAAGAATAAAGGAAGCCGCAAATGCTCCTTATATTTTGGATTTGAGTTTACGTGTAGCGGAGAATTAGGCGTGTACATTCATTTAGTGCGAGAGATTATGACAACCCAACAGCAGCAAATTCATCCGATGCGACGGCTCAAGGCCACGCCGGCCACTGAAGTATCCCAGCTGTGATTATTCATTGCCGATTGGCATACGCAATGTTGAAATTCTTTCTTCCTATGCCGACCTTGCCATTACACGCATTGTAGAATGGGAAGTGTAGGTGTTTGGAGATGCTTCTTTTAAGATTCCATGCTTCTTTTTAGTTTCCATCTGTCATGATCGGATGGGAAATGTAGGCGTTTGCAGGATGCTTCTTTTAAGTTTCCATATATCTTATTCTTCTGGGTTTTCTGTTTTTTAATCTAGCAGTGTGCACCTCTTCTTGCCCGCTTGCGCCCATATATGGTTTCATGTTTTCCAGAAATCTGTGTTTTTGTTTCAACGTCCTGCATCAGTGCGTCCACTTCGTTTGACTGCCAAGACATTAGGGTTGGCTAACCAGAACTGGAACTGATACTTTGGAACAGGTCCGGTGGGTTGGACTAGTGGAACTGATCTCAACTAAAAAATACAATAGGTACGAATATTAGTCCGAGTACTGGGACTACTCCGAGCCCGGCTGAACTTTTTGAGATCCGGAGGATATGATCCGACGGCGTGGTGCGTACACTTTCTAGTCGTATGGACTGGTCGAACTGAACTAAACTCATTTCTCGGTTTTTAGGCACAATGGAATAAGTACTTTAGAAATTTACTGTACTGGCGGTTTATAAAATTCACAGGCTGCAGGGCGGAGGATTGTCATATAGGTCCGAATACTTATCTTGGACAGCCCGCTATCTAATATAAATGTATTATTATTAATTTGGTATACCTATATTATACAACATATTACATTATTACGTATATTTCGGCATTGTCAGCTGGACTTCCAGGGAAAATAATTTGCACATTTACCAAAATATGATTACAAATAGGGTTGGCGGGAACAAATGGAATTAGTTCTAGGTTAATGATGGGGGATTCAGTCCAGTCGTTTGTCTTCCAATCCGCTCAGCCGTTCACCGCGCGAGTTGGTTAGCATGGACTAGGAACTAAAACTGATCTTTGGACTAGGTTCTTCTCTGGACTGGACTAGGTCCGAACTGATCCGTAAAAATATTCGGATCAGCCATCCCTACAAGACATACATACATGAGCTCTCCGCAAGGAGCTTTTATTTATTAACCGTTCCACAGGTAGACAGCCATTTACGGTGGATGTGTAAGGAAGAGCCCTGTCTTGCGGTAAAAATAACTTTTTACAGCGGGTTATGAGAAAGAGGCCCGAGATAATATTTTGTATACCCTGTATATTGGTTTGTTTTTGTAGTAATTAGTCTCAACTGCCGCTATCCAATTCAGGGTATCTTTATATTTTATTGCATATGTTTAATACATTTTCAGTTTTTTTTTTCAATTTTAATAGAGAATAAAGCAGATATAAACTACTAATTAAAAAAACTTATCTTTTGCGCCCACAGCTCTATATTGCTTTACAAACACATGTTGCTCATACCAATAACCATCCACTTGGAGGGGTCCTAGGTATAAATGTGTGGGGTGGTGTGTTTCCGTTTACCACGCGACTGCCCAGCTAGGCACTACATTAGACACGTGTTTCCTTTATATTTGGTATTATTAACAAACATTTTACAGTAATTTTCAATTCGGTGTGTGCTTTGTTCTATTATTACACTTCACTTTACGCAGAATTTTTTACAGATTATTTCTGCGTTTTCTTCGGGAGCGTCACACGGTACACCCACCCTCGACAGAGATGTACTCTCGCTCCATATTTTATTTAATTCCTAATATTTAAAGAACAAATCACTTAAATCGGATTAGTCGCGACCGGTTCCCATATAAAAAAGTAAAATATCTTCACTATAATATAAACCCACTTATATAGTAAAGGACTGGTAGCCTCGACTTTTAAAACTTCTGACATCAGTATGACACCATGAATAATCCTTCCCAGCATGTTTCAGGTCGTGAGTTGAGGGTGCAAGAACAGGCGAAATTTCGACAATTTTTACGGTCACTCTTATACTTTTCGCAAATACAAAACGAAGAGTATATTGCATTCGATCGGCACATTTCTAAAACCCGTAATATTGCTCGTAGAGAAAAAATTTTCGTATCACTGTGTTTGTGATCGAATTCTGAACAACTTTCAAAATCTCCGTCCGCCCGTCACATTTTTTGTAAGCACTATAACTTAAGAACGAAAAGTCCGATCGTATTGACAGTAAGTTAGTGTTAGCTAGAGGAAGAACCCTATGGTTTTCAACAAAATCGATGAATAAATAAAAAGGTTATTAATTTTTTAAATAAAAAAAATATATTTTAGTGTTTTGTTATTAAACTAAAAATGTCTAAAACTAATATTTACAAAAAAACTGCGATGAGTATCCTATAGAATGTGCAACAATTATTTAAAAACAGCAGTAAATCGGCGAAGAGTGTAATGGTTAGCTTGTTATTTCCTATGAACGTGTTGGATATAGCTTTTCGGTAATTCTCATTCTTAACAACATTTTTATCTTCGGGGTGATTGGTCAACATATTTGTGAGTTCCATTATTCGGCAAGCTCCTGCCAGAAAAACAACAGGAGTCTAAAATAAATCATGACTATTATTTTTGACCCATTAGCTAAAATACAGGTATTTTTTTTGTAGAAATCAGTAGCACTACCCTTTGGGTAAAACATTTTGGTTTTGCGCATAAGTTTTGTCCTAGTCAAACAGGGATAAAATTTTTCAATTTTTTACGCACCTAAGTGATTTTTCATATTATCATATTTATTTTCCTTAAAAATGAAATCTTCATTAAATTTATCCTTCAATTACTTTTATCTTTCGGCGAGTGTTAATGAAATAAAAAATGCTATTTCTAAACGTTTTAGTGCTTTGCTCATTAAAAAGGTTTACATAATTTAGATAAAAATCGCTTAAAATACCATTAAAAATTACAATTAGTACGCGATTTCGAAGCCAAGATGAGGTACCATAATCACGGAATAATTCGTATTATAGTAATACTTATATTTAAATCATCAACTTTTAGTTTCCAATACAATTCAGAAATTTTTGAAGATTGGTAGTTGAGCATAGTTTGATACCCTGAATTAACATATTAAGTTTGCGACCTTGTATCGTTGCCACTGCGACGCCATATTGATTAAATGGGATCGAAAAAACCGTTTTTTTCTCGTTTTTCCACTATCTTCTAGACTAAAAATAGTTATTTCGAGAATTATAGAGAAATACAACACCCTTCAAATTGCAATTTTTTTATGAAAATAGTTTTTTGTACCAGATTTCGTTCAATTCCTTTGACTTTGAGCTCGAAATAATGCGATTTTTGCCATTTTCTAACAGTTCTTTGAGGATAGAAAAAAATTGTGACGTGGTGTGGCAAAACTGACACCGGATTCGGATTCAGCAAGCCAAAATACACCGGGAATGATTGGTCTGGTCCGTGAAATCGACAACTTTTTTTTGTGTGCCTGTGTAATGAATGAAGAGGACGCCAGCGCTGTCCGAAGTGTTGGGTGTTTCCATGATCCTATAAACAACAATGTGGCGACTGTTTATTCTGGAACGTTGAAATTACTTTTCAGTTCACAAAAATAGGAACGAATAAGTTACTTAGAAAATTACTAGATAATAATGTACCTAGTCGTAATGTACTACAAAAACGTTCACATTTTGTCATAAGTATGTAAAGCATGCCGAAAATAGTACATGATAAAATCATTTCATCGAGTGAATTGTAAGATACACACTAATTAACCGTCCAACAATTTTCAACATCTGTCTCCAGCTTGCATAATTTACGTTTTAAAGTGAGTCATTTGAAAATTAGTCATTGATTTATGGAGAAAGAACATTTTCTGTCGTATGTTTTTGCTCTAGTATTTGTATTTTTCAGGACATTGAAACTATTTTCAAATGACCACGTAGTAAATGCCTATTTATATTATTTTTTTATTTGTTTTAAAATTACATCGGGATATCTACCTGAAAACAAATTAATTTTTGAATTTATTTGACACAATTTCCTGCACGTTCGCGGCAGTCGGCCAAACTGTAATCGTTAATCTTTCCCAAAGGACTATAAAATTTTCTCACATATTATATTTTCATAACCAAGGTAGAAAATTGTTATTTTGGGTATTTAGCAGATAACTTTCATACATTCAATATCTAATATTTAGTATGAAAAAGCGTACGTAATCGCTTTTTCATATTAAGTATACAGGGCGTGTCACTAATGCGTGGACGGTCAATATCTCCTCGGCCATTTGAAGTTTAAAATAATTTGTGAATCTACAGAGTGTTTTACGTCGTCGTTACAAGTGAATACTTGGATTTTTTAAATTAAATATCAAACATTTTTTAAAATATTTTTATTTTACTCTTAATTCTCTCTCGAGGCATATATAGCTTTTGGACCTACCCTGCGTCGTTGTCACGCTGTTTAAATTTGCCCAATAAAAAATACATTCGTACGCTGAGAGAATGATTTATTTGAAAGAAACAAATTTTATTTCCACGAAATAAATGATTTATTTGTATTTGGCCAATTAAATATTTCTTTGTGGATACCAATGCATTTATTTGAAAATGAAAACTAAATATTTATTATTTTCAAATGAATCAAAATACTCGTGAGTAAGAAATATTTGTTTCTGCGCAATAAATATTTGTTTGTCATAAACAAGGCTTCTTATAAAATTTCTTAGATTTATTTATTTGTAATAAATAAATATTTCTTTCTCAACAACAATCCTTGATTTGATTTAGTTGTAATGATATTAGTGGTGATGATTTGTTGTTTAACTGGAGCCTTGGGTGCCTGCAACAAAACTTTAAAGGTAAGTTTTAAAGTTATGTAGATTGCCATAATTTTATCTTTTGCATAACTTGCAAAACAAACAAAACCATAGACTTTTTTGTCACAAAATTGTTAATGCAACAGGGATAAATAATATGGTGACCAAAAGGTTTAGTTGAACTTTTTTAGTTTATTTTATTACCGAATAAAAATATTTTTATTGAAATATACGAGTTGTATAAATATTTCTAGATCTGATGTATCTAAATTTATACCTATATCATGCAAAAAAGTCAGTGGTTGAACTGTTAAATTAGTTCTATAAACGTACCTATACCCCAAAAATTAATAAAAAGATGGCAGTATATATAATTTTAAAACTTACCTTTAAATGTTTGTTGCAGGCACACGAGGCCCTAGTTAAACAACAAATTACCAACACTAATATCTTGATTATTTGTATCCATATTCAGCAAATAAAAAAAACTATAACTAATGCAGAAAGCATAAAAGCAATAAACCTCTGGTCGTTCGGTGTCTGAGATTGCAAGTGGAGTAACGGCGGCTTGCAACTTCACCTCGCCGGCTACTTCATCAGGTGCGCATACTTTTGGCGCCCCATATATTAATATTTTGTTGTCAGAAATAAATATTACTTCCTACAAATAAATATTTATTTCCCACATATTATGATTGACTCTGTGCTAAAATATTTCTTTCTAGGAAATAAATGTAATATTGTAATAGATTTTGAAGAAACAAATATATTTCTCTCAACTAAATCTTTTATTTTTGTATGGTAATTTAGTTACGAGGAATAAATACGCCGTAAATAAATCATTTTGTTCTGCCAATTAAATGAATATGTAGCATATTTTTATAACAAAATAATTATTTGGATGCAATGAATATATTAACGGGTACTAAATATTAGTTGAATTGAAAAAAGTCTTCTTTCACATGTCCAGCCTCATATTTCTCTCAGTGAAGCAGTCAAGAGTAAAATCTGCAAGACACGTATTTCATAAATTTGACCATCGCACAATGGGGCAAAAAGCTACATTTGTGGACGAAAGTCGCCTGCCAGCTCAAATTTAAACCAAATTTAATATATTTTTTTTATAAATGCTCGTAAGGAATGTATCTTCAAAGTCCGACTGCTACAATTTTGAAATAAATAAAACATAACCTAAAAAATCATTAATAATACTAGACAATTTTTATAAAAAAAAAAATTATCTGCATCAAATGAATCTATTATCGCAAAAAAATGTTATGTAAGGGAATCCCAAGGTAGACAATAGAAAAAAGTCCTTTTGAGAACAACAATACATTCAAATATGTGTTACATAGCTTAAAAAATTTAATAAACCAATTTTGTTGGCTAATATCACCTGTCAGCTTTAAATTTAACCAAATTTCTTTTTTGTTTTTTAATGTTCAGGATGAATGCATTTTCAATGGACATCTGCTACAAATTTGATAACAGTAAAACATAACCTAAAAAATCCAAAATAATAGTAGAACATTTTTGTAAAAAAAATGTTATCTATATTAAATGAGCCTACCATAGCGAAAAATGTTCTATAATGGAATTACAAGGTAGCAAATGAAGAAAAATACTTTTGCGTAACAAAACACATATAGATTTGCCATACATCTTGCATAACCTAAAAAATAAATCGAAATATAAACGGGCAGAAGGGCGCACCCGATAAGCTGTAAAAACCTACCATAACCTAATGGATCAATCCATGAACGAGCAGGAAGGTATAAACGACAAGCTCTAAACCTAACAACCTAATGGATCAAGATTTAAAATATTTGGATTTAGTATATATGTTACAAGCTTTAATACTAACAAAGTGTACGTTTTACTGAATCTTTCTATTCCTTATTCTTACAGAAGTTTCTGTGTTACACATCTAGTTTCTATTTTATAAATTAAACTTAATTAAACTATAAATTAAACTTATAATAAAAGAGCTTTTGCATCATCTGTTAAATCCTGATGTTTCTTTATATCTACTACTCTTAAATTGCTTATTAGAGGATCAGATGCAATGAGAAGGTGCTGAATAATGTCTTCATTGGTATCCAAATATTTTAAGTCTTGATCCACTAGGTTATGTTAGGTTTAGAGCTTGTGTTTGTACCTTTCTGCTCGTTCGTGGATTGATCCATTAGGTTAAGGTAAGTTTTACAGCTTATCGGGTGTACCTTTCTGCTCGTTTATATTTCGATTTATTCGTTAGGTTATATGAGATGTAAGACAAATTTGTATGTGTTTTGTTATGCAAAAGTATTTTTCTCTATTTGGCGCCGTCCATAAAATACGTCACTCAGAATTTTGCCTTTTTGGACCCCTCCCTCCCCCTTTGTCACGCTAAGTCACACTTTCGGCAACCCCCTACAAATATTACGTCACAAGAGCTAGCCCCCCCCCCCCACGTAAACGATTTTTTCTTATAAAAATTTCGAAGAAGCGGTGAGGATGATATTCCCTAAGATTGAATATTTACCTCGGCCGAAATTTTAAAGAGCGTGGGAGTGATACCCCTTAAAATTGAATATTTCCTCGAACGAAATTTTGAAGAGCGGGGGGGAGGGGGGGTTTGCTCCTTGAAATTAAATATTACCTCTATCGAAATTTTTGCAGAGCGGGGGTGGTATTCCTTGAAATTGAATATTTATCTCGCGTCAAATTCTGAAATGCAGGGGGGAGGGGGGGGGGGCAGCAATTTCATTTCTGTTTACAGGAAGCTTCTGGTACTTGAGAATGACTTTCTATCCTAATAGAAAAATTAATGAACTGCGAACGTCACATTTCCTTAGACTCCCACCTTGTCACATCTCGTCAAGCTAAGCGATACCCCTCCCTCCCCCCTACTTGCGAACGTATTTTATGAACAGCCCCTTTGCTACCCTCAGATTCCCTTACATAACATTTTTTGCCATAATAGATTTATCTGGATAAAAGAACTTTTATAAAAATGTCCAAGTATTATTTTTGATTTTTTAGGTTATGTTTTATTTATTTCTTAATTGTAGCAGTCGGGCGTTGAAGCTACATTCCTCACGAGCATTTATAAAAAAATATATATTAAAGGACCCCGCACAATTCTTATGGAAAATGGCTCCCGGCCAGGCCCGTCGAGAGGGGGGGGTCGGGGGTGTTTCCCCCCAGGCCTGGAGTTTCTTTGAGAGGGTCCGGCGGTTTCGAAGAGGCCCGGGTTCCACTCGAAGTTAGAGAAGCATGAGACAGGTATATTTTTAAATGATGAGTGTGATTTAACAACGAGTTCCGAACGACTTGTAATTATAATGAGATTATATGAGATTGTTAGGTAAAGTATTCCACCCCTTCCGTTGTTTAAAATTTAGATTGAGATAAATATATAATGTTAAGGAATATTACACTTTGCTTTTCAGAATTTCGACCGAGGTAATTATTTAACAAGAAATATCACCCTCCCGATTTTCAAAATTTCCATCGAGGTAAATATATCACCCCCACTTTTCAAAATTTTCGTCGAGGTAAATATTCAATTTTAAGGAATATCACCTTGTTCTCCGAAATTTTTATTGATGTAAATAGTTTATTATTTGGAATGCTACCCCCCGCTTTTCGAAATTTATATCGAAGATTGCTGGGAGTGGTATGTTACTACCTCCTCGGGCCCCGCTTTTGTCTCGACGGCCCTGCTCCAAGCTAAATCAGCTGAAATCGCAGTACTTGTATTGTAGATAATAATTTTAAATGGATAGTTTTCCAGATCCGGGGGTGCAAAGAGGACGCTCATTTCTTATGGGAAGGGGCCCCTGTTCCGGTGAAATTCGCTGGAATCGATATACAGGGTGTCCCAGATTTAAACGGACATACTCTAGTGGAAGGTAAAGCACACTCAGCTGAGTTCAAAACACCCCTATATTTACCGTTGAATGTGAACCTTTTTTGAGATACGGGGTGAGGTGTTTTATGGTTTTTAACCAGTCCGTCATATTTTTTAAATGACTGCACATATTTAGATAAAATTTGGTATACATAGTATACTCTCTTAGGTTAATGATTAGCTTAAGTGATTTTGGAAACATTCCAGGACCGATCTCCATTTTTTTAATATGGCTCTTAGGGTCGTTAACATCACACTGTATATTATTTTTTGGTAAATGTTAGTAAACATTTAAAAAGCCTGTGGACCAATTTATAAAATAATGTCATAATATTTGATGACACGTTTATGGTTATTCTTCAATAAATTTTCAAAAGTATTGAAAGACCAAATTTGACATTCTACTAAGAACACAATCCAGTTACTAACATCATTATTTTATTAATTTACCCCGTAGAAGAGGTTGTTATTCGTTTTTATTTTGACATTCAGTGTTTCTAAGCTTTTTTAAGTTTAAATTTCATCCAAAATAATACACATTCCATTTCCCTCATGAAAGAAAAATAATGTTAGTGAAGAATTAATTAACAAGTACAATTTAAAAAAATATTAAACACCTTTTGAGAATAACTTGAAAATATTAAAGACAAATGTTTGCAATTTTATTTTGATGAAATAAATTTATTTAGAACTTTAAATAAGTGAAAAAAAAATAGTGCAAATAATTAAAACTATGACAGGTTTTCAAAATGAATGCTTCCAGCGTCAATGCATTTTCGAGAACGTTTTAATATGTTTTTCACTGACTTATCAATCACTTCCGGTTTATTTCTAATGTTATCACATACAGTAATAATTTTTTCTAGATGCTGTTCTCGTGTATTGAACTCTTCATTGTACGCCTCTGACTTGAGATGACCCCCATAAAAAATTATCTAGAGGCGTAACATCAGAAGACCTCGGTGGCCAGTTTACCGGACCTCCGCGATCAATCCGTTTGTTGGTGTAATGCTAGTTCAGATGATCCCGGACCGGTACGGAAAAATGGGGTACAGCACCATCGTGCTGAAACCACAAACCCCTAGTATTGGTGCCTTCTAATAAATCTGGCAAGATATCTCTAAGAAAATTTAAATAAACTTCACCAGTTATCCTTTCTTAAAAAATGTGGGGCCCTATTAGATGATTATTGTAAATACCACACCACACATTAATATTAAATCTGTATTAGGAATGTTTCTGAATAACTGCATGTGGATTTTCGGTTGCCCAAACATGCTGATTTCTACAATTGTTAATTTCGTCGCGTGTGAATTGGGCTTCATCCGTGAATAGAACTCTCGATATTGTTCTTCTGTGACCCAAAATCCGCCTACAAATGTTAAACGGGGAACGTCGTCGCCGCTTTCTAGACGTTGAACTGTTTCAACATGAAATGGGTACAAATTTTCCTTCTTTAATGTTCGCCATACTCTTGTCTTCGGTACTGCTAACTCATTACTTATTTTTCTAACACTTATGGATGGATTATTTTCCACAACCTGTAATATTTGCTCTTGTGGAAAAGCTCTGGGAACATGTTCATGCTTTGTCATTGACGGAAATTGTCCATGTTCCCTACTAAATTGGTATACCCCTGAAAACGTTTTATGATCTGGTACACGACGATTTGGAAAACGCCTATGACACTCTTTTTGCAGCTCTCCCATTTCCGTCGCAAAAGCCATACACAAAAATAATATCCGCATAATCTTCATTACTAAATTGAAACGGCACCTTAAAAGTTTTAGTTTTAATAACTGTTTTTTTTTTTATCACGTATTCTAATAATTACTAAGAGCGAACAGCAATGGGCTTGTTCCATGATATTCTTTTTATATGGTTTTTATACTTTTTCATATAGTACTCGATATTCTCATTATATATTTAAAATTTCGTATTATTAACTTTTTCCGTTCTCGAGATAAGAAGATAAGAAGTTGAAATTAGTAATAGTTGCAAAAACCGAGCGCTCATTTGTGACGTCACTATACGCAAGTGACGTAAGAAAAATGGCTTTCTGGGACCTTTCAAATTTAACCTGAAAAGTCGAAAAACATGGAATTTTTAAACGCTGGTAACTAAATAAATACGTCGAGTGGAAGTTCGTTTTATGTGTCTACGGAAAGGAGAAGGTCGGCGATGAATTATAATCGTAAATTGCAGGATCGAAGTCGAAAATTCCATCTGGCAGGAGCGAGAGAAAATTGTAATTTTTTGACATTTCACCAAATTGTACTCCCCTACTGTCAAGTAGTAAGCAAAACAAACAATACTTCCAAAACACTTATAATTATAACCAATAAGGAGCATCAAATCTATTGAGATCGCCGAGTCTATGCGTATAGTGACGTAGCGCCTGGCCACGCCCCATTTTCGCGAGATGGAAATTTGTAATACTTTTTAAGATACTAAACGTGCGAATAAGATTCTGAATTTTTGCAGATCCATTAATTTATACTTGCACTTTCGATTTATGAAATAAAAAAAAAATGCTGAACAAGCCCATTCTCATTTGTAAAATTATACATTTGACATGTGTCATTCGCATCGTTTTATTAGTTAATTTTTATTCGTGAAATAAATGGAATGTGCTTTATTTTGGACGGAAAAAACACTGAATGTCAAAACAAATAACAACCTCTTCTACGGGGTATTTAGCAACTAGGGGAGGTATTAGCTTCTGAGGATAAGACTAAAAAGCAATTGTCAGGCATTGAGTTCAATGTTTAAAAGCAGAGTAAAACGGTAAACTAAAATTAATAAAATAGTGATGTTAGCAACTGAATTGTGTTATTTGTAGAATGTCAAATTTGGTCTTCCAATACTTATGAAAATTTATTGAAGAATAACCATAAACGTGCCATCAAATATTATGACATTATTTTGTAAACAGGTCCATAGGCTTTTTAGAAGTTTACTAACATTTACCTAAAAATAATATACAGTGTGATGTTAAACGGCCCTAAGAGCCGTATTAAAAAAATGGAGGTCGGTCCTGGAATTTTTCCAAAATCACTTAAGCTAAAAGAGTACAATATGTATATCAAATTTTATCTAAATATGTGCAGTAATTTCAGAAATATGGCGGACTGAAGTTCTGGTCAAAAATCAAAAACAGTTCACATTCAACGGTAAGTATAGGGGTGTTTTGAACTTAGCTGAGTGTGCTCAATCTTCCACTCGAGTATGTCGGTTTAAATCTGAGACACTCTGTATGTTATTCCTCTCGAGCTACTGATAAAAAGTTCTCATGGGCACAAGATCCGAAAAGTGACGGATTTCCAGATATCAGGGGTGCAAAGGAGGGGCTCATTTCTTATGGGAAGAGGCCCTCGGTGAAATTCGCTGAAATCGATATATGTTACACACAGTTCTCCAGATATCGAGGGTGCAAAGTCGACTTTGCAACGCCCGAAATTCGTCCGTTTTCCGACCTTGTGCCCATGGGAACTTTTTATAAGGAGCTCGAGAGGAATAACATATATCGATTCCAGCGAATTTCACCGGGGTGGGGTGGCCAACTTCCCATAAGACATGATCATCCCCTTTGCACCCACGATATCCGGAAAACTGTCCGTTTTCCGACCTTGTGCCCATGAGAACTTTTGACCAGGAAGAAATTATCTACAATATACTGCGATTTCAGCCAATATTCCATAAGAATTGTGCGGCGTCCTTTGGTCAAAATTTGAGCTGGCAGGCGATTTTTGACCACAAATTTAGCTATTTGCCTCACTGTGCGTCGTTTCACTTTAAATGTTAACCAGGGCCATGTACTAGTTTCCAGATCTTTCAATGTCGAATATAATTCTACACGGTGTCTTTCATGACGATTCTATTTACATTTTTAAACTGTCGTAACTCAATTTTTCCAAATGGAACACCCTGTATATTTCTACTTAATGTATTTTAGCAATTGGTTACTACTTTCGACTTGAATTTTTCAAAGACCGTCGAAAACGTGGTCACTATAAAATGTCAGTGTGTAGGTAATTGATTTTTGAAACGTTTTAAGTAAAAACGTACAGGTGTTCCATTTGAAAACATTGAGTTATAACGGTTTAATAATGAAAAAAATTTTAATCATCGTAGAAAACACCCTATAGAATTAGGTTCGACTCCGAGAGACCAGAAAATTATTACATGATCTTGACTAACATGCGAGGAGAAATGACGGTCAAATTTATGAAAATACGTTTTTTGCAGGTGTTACTGTTGTCAGATGCAAATGCATTTTTTTTTTTTTTCGGAAAAGGTCGAATAATGTGGCAACGCGGCAGTGTAAGTTCGAAAGGGGTCTATGCCTGAATAAAGAATTAAGGTGTAAACAAGAATATACAGTAAAGAAATGTTGAGTGTTCCATTTAAAAAATTCAAACATTGAGCTCAATGCCTGACAGTTTTTAGTCATCCTCAGAAGCTCAATACCTCCCTTCAAAGTTTAGCTTGCCACCGCTATGAACACCCGGGTGCGATTCTGATCACGCTAGTAGTAGGTACTATACACATACATACATACAGGATTCTAGTATAAATGCCACTACATTGAATAGAATTGATAATCATTATCTGATACTCATACGTGGAATAAATTGAGGGATAATCAATCGGTTTCTATTTCTGTTTCCATTTGTCCAGAAATACTAAATTACGGTACATAATAACATGTTATCTATTCTTTGTATTTAGGTAATTACTGGTTTTGTTAATATGTCATTTCGTAAGCAAAGCAAATGTTGTTTGTGTCCGTGTTAGAGAAATGAGTTGAAACATTAAGATATTCACGATTTATATACTATATACTAGAACTAGAGACAATTGAACAATAAATTACACAAAATATGTAATTTTTTTCTGTGAGGTAGACCAAGTTATACCGAAACCATCCGTTTGTTGTGGTTTAAGACCGGCCCTAGACGATCCGTAATATTTCAAAAAATTATTGCTTGATGTTATTGTCCAGTAATGGTTAGAAGATTAGATGTCATTATTTTAAATAATTTTTATCAGATTAAAGACGATGCTGTAATTGAGACAAATTAACGCGGTTGGTCCCATTTGAAACATAATTGAGTAAACTTAATTGCACAGCAGAAATTTGTAATACTTTGTATAGATGTTATTGTTCATAACAAATAAAACACGATTTTTCCAAACTAATATTGATTTTAGCTTTAACGACATGACACATTACAGATAATAGTTTCAAAAAGAACGAATTTCCGATAAAACTAAAGCAGAGAGTAGATTCTGAAGAAGTATCAAACTTGAAGTCATTGTGTAGGTAGTAAGCTATGATGGAAGTTAAATATAGTGTAGAATATGTGTCAGTATCTTTGATTTCGAATATACCCTGACTTAACCAAGATTTTTTAATATGTTCCCTTTGACCTGCTTTAAAATCAAAACGAAGAAAATGTTTCATAAAAACATGGTGTGTGTAGTCAAATCGATAATTTGCGAAATTATTTTTTTTCCATTAGATATGTTAGAATGTCGATAAAATCCTCTAAAATGATAAGTCCCTAGCACTCCAAGAAGGGTAGGAAAAGATTAAACCGCTCTAGAAAACAGTTTTCGTTTATATCATCAAAACAAGGGATTTTACCGAAAAAGGTTCCAAACAAAGGTGGTAGATCATAAAATTTTAGTGTTAAAACATGTTTTACCTATTTCAAATAAGAAAGATGTAAAATCCGTTTAAAGATTAATGTTATATCTTAAAAAGATTTTAAAGCATCGAAAAATTAATATTTTTCTATTTAATTTGTTAAATCACATCTACGTTGAGTAGCACTATATTTTCAGAGAAACAGAAAAATTATTACCGTTTTTTTTTTTTTTTGTTATTAACAATTCTATTTTTCAAAATGTAATTTCTTATATTTAAGGCAATAGAGCACTAGCAGTGACGTCACAGTATTGCCAGCTGTCAGTTGCCTGGGTGGTAAATTCAGAAATTTGACATTTGAGTTGGGGTCAATTTTCGTTCAATATAAATTAAAGTAGAGGATTTCTTAACATCAGATAGATGTAGTGATGTTTATAAATATATTTTTTTTAAATCTACTGTGAGAGAAAATTTTATATATACTTTATTAGTGTTGTTTTTACCAGTGTAAAGTTTGGTGTCAAGAACGTTGACATCTTTGTGAACCCATAAATTAGTAAAAATAAAGGCTATATTGGATTATTTACATTTTTTGTACATATATAATATCAAGACATATTTTAGTAAATGTTTAATTAATATACGCTCAGTTACAGCTAGGCAGTGACATAGGTTAGGTAGTATTATTACACTAGGTTAAAAGTTATCAAAATACTCATTGATTTAGGCCAATATATCAATCATATATTAATGGTTTTATAAACCTATTGTAAAATCTACGTTTTTTGACGATTGAAAATATTTCCCTTCCAACTTTTTATTGATTTATATCTTACTTTTGTTAGGCTCAAAAATTTGTAACGAGTTTAGGTGTTTATCACATTAATAACGACAATCAGAGGTTTGTATTATGAAATGCAGGAGTAATAGTAAATCTATAATAAAAAGATAGGACTGTGAGATCATTTCAGTTTCCATTTAATCTAAATTGCGAGCAAATATGCAACATAATACGCTCCGAATACTTTATATAGCTATATACCTAGTTTGGCATCTGTTCTGATTCTTACAATTATAATTACAGAGGTTCAAAATATTGATAATGTACACAAATAAAATACCAGTGAAGGTAAGTGAGCTAAAACACAACAGAATTTAAAAAATAACACACTTTTAACAGCATCGTCTACCATCATTGAATGTTTCAAATTATACATATTATACATAATTATAAGGGTAAGTATGAATAATAATACTCTTATAGTTTAGATATAAATTTTATTTGCAAGAAGGGTCACAATGGTTCATTAATTTAATGCTATTTTATATTTTTGAAAAATCATCCAACGATATAGTTTCAATCTCTCTCTTTTAAATCATATAGGTTGGCTCCATTAATACATTTCAGCTTAGAAATGTAATGAGGGGACTCCTAAAATGTAGAATATAAATAAAATTATAATAAATTCACTGAAATTCAGTTACCATATCGAAAATTAATAACTTTTGACAGGTACGCAAGATAACACGCCGGTTGAAAAACACAAATAAAGCACTAAATTAAAGTCAGATCAATAAATCGCGAAATGTATAATAGACGAAAAACACCCAAAATTGATGTGACACGAAAAAAACGTTTAAAAAAGCACTACAAATTCTTTAAAAACTCGAATTAATCAGAAAGCACACAAATGCAAAACTAGGTTTACCACCCAGGCAACTTTGGCGGCCATGTTGTGACGTCAGCTGCTACTGCTCTATTGTAACATTTTTTTTTACTTTTAACATTCGCCTAATCTGTTTTGTGAAAAAGATTGCCTTGCGTATTATATCTTGCACTTTTAACTTTTAAAGCCAGGATCGACTATACATAGACATTGTGTTTAGACATTATAAGGTTGTTTACATACTTGCTAATATTTCCGTGTAAAAATAGGGAATATTCAAGTACGTTGGGGGCATAAGATACAGTGTGATCCATTTTAAATGGAAACACCCCTGTAAAAAATGTGTCTATTATCAGATTTTAACGGGGCTTTTTTTAAAAGATAGGCCATCGAAAGCTCTACTTTATGACAAAAATTTAGAGATCAATTTCAATTTTCAAGACCTACTATGATTTTTTTTTCAATTTCAAAAATGTTTACATGATTTTTTCTAAAAATCGAAGTAGCCCATGAAAAATAAACAATAGAAATATAAATTAAGTGGATAGTTTTAATAAATATTGTCTTTTTATTAAGTACTGACAGATAATAGGGTGCCATGGAAAATAAATTTTAGTCAGACGTCAAATCTTCAAAATACGGATATACTCAGAGTATATTGTTATTGAAATTATAAAATTGACCTTGTGCGCCTTAGATGAGATAATGACAAAACTTTGGGAGAGGTATGTGAGATATTTAATAATAGGCACCCGAATAGGCCCATCACTAAAATTACCGTTTTTAAAATAAACAAAATTTTTAATGATTGTGGCGCTGTGACAAGGCGTATTATAAGAACGGATAATGTACAAAGAAGACCCAGGTACAAGCAGACCGTCTTAAATTATTTTAACAACAATCCAAACGCCAGTGTAAGAGTAGCTAACTTAGATTTGAATTTACCTAGAGAAAATATTCGCCGATGCTTTAAAAAGAATAAGGTAAAACCATTCAAACCCAATTTTTTACATACGTTGGAATCTGGTAATGATGAAACTGATGGAATTTTGCTTGTGGGCTCCCAGAGAGTATCTTAATAACACAAATTTTTTGAAAACTACTTTATTCAGCGATGAGGCAACTTTTACCACAAATGGGGTGGTATCGTCACAAAATTGTAGGTTTTGGGCTACAGAAAACCCAGAGTGGGTCATTAATTGTGAAAGATAATATTCCCAAAAAGTTCATGTTTGGTTTGGGTTACTCAATGAAACAATCATAGGTCCTTTCTTTTTTTAAGGTAATATGAATACCATGCAGTTTTTACAGTTCCTAAAAACGAATTTTGGAATATGCTACATGAACTTTCAATACAAGAAAGAGTAAATCCACACTTTGAATTAGATGGCAGCCTTGTCCATAATGCCAGAGTGGTTACCAGATGGCTTAATGCTAACTTTCCTAATCGATGGATAGGTCGAGGTAGCCCGTTAAGTGGATGGCCACTTCGATCCCCGGACTTAACATCGATGGACTTTTTTATGGGGTTTAATAAAATCTAAAGTTTACAGGTCACGCCCGAGTAATAGAGAGGATTTGTGTGCAAGAATAAGACAAGCTTGTACAGAAGTTACCCGACAACAATTACAGAATGTCGTAAAGAATATTAAGTACAATTCGACAAGTGCATCGAACTAAATGGCGGCCTTGTAGAGGCTACAAAAATTTAAGGTGAATTGTATTATCGTGTTTTAATGTAATATTGTAATGTGTTGTTATTTGGTTTATTAAATACCTAATTATTATTACTTTCAATTGTTCATAAATGTTTTTAAGTCAAATATGACTAAGTTTGTTTTAAAGACAATATTTATTAAAACTATCCACTTAATTTATCTTTCTATTGTTTATTTTCCATGGACTACTTCGATTTATAGAAAAAATCATGTAAAAGGTATTTTAAAATATTACCTACATTAATTTTGTCATAAATCTGTCATTATTTAATATTTTTTCACGAAATTTTGGATTTACCCATTTGAGATGTTTCTGAATCCCGTGGTATAGTTAGATTTTATTTTAAAAAATCGCTAATCAAATTTGTCCATTTTTGACATTGAAAAAAAATCATAGTGGGTCTTGAAAATTGACATTTATCTCTAAATTTTTGTCATAAAGCTTTCGATGGCCTATCTTTTTAAAAAAGTCCCGATAAAATCAGATGATGGACACATTTTTTGCAGGGGTGTTTCTGTTCAAAGTGGGTCACACTGTATATACCAAATTTTACCATTATGAAAAAGTGTGCTTAAAGCAACTGTTCCGTGATAGTAGATCTTAAAATTAAATAGTTACATTTTTAACTCTATCTAAATGTACATTTCGTCATGAAACACCCTCTATAATTCGACCATACTGATGAAATTTAAATAATTTAAAGGTGCTAAAATATTCTTAAACATTCCTAATTACGCCTCTATTAGAATCGCAAATTCAACAGTTGGCCCATTACATTCTAAATGAATCTATGATGGAAATTACCACCGACTAATCGTATTAAAATTTTACCAATTTTGGTCATTGCCGATCGCTATAAAACCACATGTTTGTATTTAAACTAGTTTCTATGACAACCCTTTTACAATCAATTGTTACCACGTAAACCTACCCCTTCCCCCAAGCCAATGGGTATTGTCCTGGAGGCGATTTGACTGATAAGTTGATAGTCTAGTGACCACGGGTCAGTTCTTTGGTGGTTGTTCATTTGTAAAGTTGGTCTTGGACCGCTGCTAGATAAGGTATGATGGCTTTAGTTATACATAGCTTTTGACTAAGATTATTAATTGAGTTATTTGTAACTGGGGCAGTGTACTCTTTTGTCTACATTTCTGTAATGGAAACTCCAGTAGTCGTGAATAGCAAGCATTTCTGATTCTGCTTTTATAATTAATATTTTTTGTTATTGGCGCCTCTAAACATGAAACATTTATTTTTTTCCTTCAATTCTTTGGCTTTGAGCTAAGCTCAGTTACCCCTGTTATTAGAGATATTTGCCTCTAAACAAATCGTAGGCGGATGATTTTTTTTTAATAAGTTCTTTGGATGATACGCAATATCATCAAGTAGAGTTTGCATGCTTTCCAAACCGGCGACATTGAAAAAAAAATCAGAAACCTTGTTTTTCCGGTATTTTCACAAAATTTCAAAAACAAGTCGAGGTAGGAGAGAATAGAAAATAGTTTTAGGAAGAGTATAAGTACATTTTCACACAAAAAATGTGTCTACAAAAATTTCGCCTAACGCCACGGATTTTCCATAAAAAATTTGTGAAGTGGAGATATTGGATGAAGCGCGGTGCAAGGTTGCCCGAACGCGTGTTTTGCAGTACTTGGCGCGCGAAAAAACCCTTTGCTTAGACAAACAATTTACACAAATTAAAAAATTAAGGAATCATTTTAAAGTTGGAAGTCTCAACTTTCTTATGCACATAATTGTATATTAATACAAGGCTAATATATAGAAGCAAATCATCAATAGGGTGTCCCGTAATAACGTGCAAAAAATGAAACTACCAAATCCTTATCGATAATGAAGTTGGGTTCTTCATACATTTTTTTTTTTAATAAGCCTTTCTTGTACGGCTACACCCCCTTAAGGGGGCATGCAAAAAAAAACTGTTTTTAATTTCTATCTGAAAATAAAGTAGGTAATCGGACTAACGAAATTATTTCATCCATGTGTAAAACAAAGGGGTGATATGAACTGCTCTTCTTATGATTTTGTAAATATATTTCTGTCTGCTATTTTCTCTTTCAATTAAAAAAAGACCTAAACACTATGACTCATTTACAAACTTTTTTTCTCTTGAAAAAAATTCGTAAAATCGACCGTTTTTGAGAAAAAAGAATTAAATTACATCTGCCAAAGTAATAAATCAAAAGCGACTATTCACTATTATATTAGTCAAAACACTAAATAAATAGACTGGGGTCAAATCATAATTTGACAGTACTACGTACCGATATGATCATTTGGTGCTCATAAATTATTTCCAGATATAAATTAAAAAGCTTTTTTGCATACTCCTTTGAGGGGGTGTGGCTGGGCAAGAAAGGCTTATCTTGAACCATTTTACATGAAGAACCTTCATTTTCGATAGGGAATTGGTAGTTAAATTTTTTTCACATTATTACGGAACACCCTGTGTATTATATTTCGAAAATGACCTCATTTTTGTACATTGTATGTTTGTGGAAAATGTTCGAACTTTTTTTTTGGTCTACGGGAAACTCTCGAGAAATGTGTTAGTTTGAGCCTCAATGACTTACTTTTGCTTATGGTATAGGTGCCCGCGTACAAAAAATGAATTTATACATATCCTCTTTAACTTCTTGTATGACTTAATTGCGCCTAATCTACAATTTTTTTCCTCTGCGAAAATTTTCGGAATCGCGGCGTTCTCCCTCCAGTTCTTCCGAAAGATTTCTACGCGTCATACTGGAAAATCGGGAAATCTATTTTGTCGGACAATTCGAAAATTGAATTCTACGTGTTACTTACTATTAAGCAATCTTGAAACAATCAGCTGGTTATCAATAAATTTGTAAAAATTGTAAATTCGGAATTTTTATAAAAAATAGAAATTAACAACTTTTACAAATTTATTGATAACCATCTGATTTTTTCAAGATTGCTTAATAATAACTTCAGAATCCAATTAACGTATTGTCCGACAAAATAGATTTCCCTGTTTTCCAGTACGACGCATGGAAATCTTTCGGAAGAAGTGGAGGGGGAACGCCACGTTTTCGAAAATTTTCGCAAAGGAAATATGTTGTAGATTAGGCGCAATTAAGCCATACAAGAAGTTACAAGAGGATATGTAAAAAATCATTTTTTGTACGCGGGCTCCTAGACTATTAAGTTAATGTAGTTTAAGGACCTGCACACTATTTGTGGAACAAATGTATATACATATTATCGGAACTCAGAGAAGAAATTACTTAGATACATAAAACAAATTCAGTTATAAAGTAAATTAGCCCGCCTTTTAAATGTTCAGACTAAAAATTATGTAATTCCACGTTTTTCTAAATTTTCAGTGCATCTCGTGATAAGCAAAAATGCCGATATTTAGTCTCGGGATTGTGGTTCGCTAAGAAATATAATTTAAATTCTGATACTTACATAATAAGTAGGCAAGAGTATCACGTATACTTCGATTTTACTGCTATTATGTTGTGTATGGCTTTTAATAGAATAAATATAATTTTTAATAATTATTTTATGATATTTCCTTCAACAAATATTGTTTAATAATGCAATTTTCATAATATGTTTCGTACCTGGGGTAATATTTTGCGAATATAGTACGACGCAGATTCGCACCTCGCTTGTTTCACTACTTTTACTTCAACAATTTTTTACGGAAAACCTGTGACTAATAAAAAAATTGTGGAGACATTTTCTGCTTAGAAATGTATGCTCTTTCTGAAAATCATGTAAACTTTAGATGATTTTATTAATTACACTTCAGAGAACTCATAAAAAAAATAAATCATCTGCTTCCGAACATGTTTAAGATTTATAGACAAAATTAGGTACACCGCCTGAGCTAATTCAGCTATGATTAAACACAATTCTGCAGGCCGAATTTTGTTACAAATAGTACGATTAAAATGTGTGGAAGCCTTTCTTTAACCTCAAATATCCCAAAAATAGGGTAGTGGGAAATTTTAAAAAAATGTTGTATTCGTTATGTGTCTATTGTAAATCACTAGTAGTTGAATAACTTATGTTAAACAGTTTTGAAGATGTTAAGCTGTATATATCTAGAAAACACAGTTTTTTTATCCAATTTTTTTATCGAATTTTTTTCGAAATTTTTTGTTTAAAAATTTCGGTGTCAAAAACGTAACCTGTTTTCTTATTCGTTGATTTTTAAAATGATAAAATGACGTAAATATGTATAACATTGTAAAAAATGTAAAAATTTTCAAGAAATAGATTTCGAGTATAACAAATATTAGTAGAGCTGATAATATTGTAGAGCGACAGGCAGAGGTCAGGTCTGAGATAAATGGTAAAAGTGAAAATGCTAACTGAAAAGTAATTTGTAAATTTGTAAAATAGCAACGTTAGACTGTTCAGAACTTTATATTGATACACATTTTCATCGGAATAGCTTTCACTCATTAGTATTAAAAATACTACTGGGCGCATGATATAGGACCCATCTTACGAAAATCGTAATGAGAGCGACAGATCTGTCTAGGCCGCTGCGCCGGCCTTGTAACCGTACCGTTCACTCAGCGCCATGCTATTAAGGATATCACGTTTCAATAACAATTAAAGCAGTACCTCGAAACTAAAATATAAACATAAACACTCCTAAACTTAATGGTCTCTTGTGATACATGCCGACACTGCCATATCGTATGTCACTTAGTTTGCATAACTTGCATTGTTTCTTACAGAACACCGTCACTTTCAAATTAACATTAAAAAACCAAAATAACCCAATAAAACATGGACTAGCTTAATTCGATCGTATGGACAAATATATTTAAAATTATGTAAATAAAATAAGCAAACACATCTAAGTATGATATAAAAAAGTATAACAGAAAAGCACTATGCAAGGTGTTCTACAAGCTTTATGACAAAATTTGACAAATGATGGCTGGGTTAATCTAAAATATTTTTATCAATGAACATGGGTCCAATTACAATGAACCCAAGTGGTATTATTAAATTTGATAAAAGTTTTTATTTTTTTAAATTTTATCACTAATCGCTAATGGTACCTATTGCAAATGCTGAAAATACTTATCATCTTAGCCATCCATCCTTGGACTCCAAGAGCAGTATAGTTCCATCTGGTATTTTCAATACGCTTAAGATACTTGCGAAAGATGCAAGATCTGTGAATTTTTTTATGCTATTCAATAATTGTATAATTTTTTTCTAATTTGCACGTATTTCGATATTATAAAATAGACATTTACTGGAAGCTGTTGGAACTTCCCCACCAAATGTTTGCGAAAATTCCTTGATTTAATTAATAACCCGGGCTTGTTACGGCTAAACTATGCCATGTAGGCCTCCGTCCCGCGGATTCTAGAACCTACACCTGTACGACCCGCCGCGCAATGGGGTGAGAATAAGCAATTTTCAGCCGAAATTCTGAAATCTAGGAAACTAATCCAAAATAATCTCGTGAGCACAGGAAAAATATTGAAACAAATATTACTGACAAATTGGGATGGTTGGAATTGAAATAACAGTAAAATTCTGAAATAGTCCTTTGGCAAGTGATGGAGTTTCTTTTTGGGTAGTTTCCTGTAGACCATACAGAAAAAAATTATAAATTGTTTCAATAATTTGAATTTAAATAAGAAAATCATATTTTCTTATTTCTTGAGTACTCTGTCGTATTTATTTGACGACCTCTTTATGGTTAATTATACCGGCAGACAAAAAAACACTCTGTTGCAGAACACCTGCCTATGTACCCCCATGTATTTTTGGCCGATGAAAGTGTCCGCAAAAACCTGAAGAAATTTATGGTGAGTAGGAAGGCGAGACCAATCGAATGGCGCAAACCGCAACTCTGTATCTCATTGCGTTTTCGACTTATGGTCTCGGGAAGCGGTGAAAAACTTCGATTTTTGCGGGACTCGGAATTTGCATATCCCACCAGAATTAGGTATTCAACAATAATTTGAAAATTACAATGGCATTTGCAATTTTAATTTATATATTTTAAAAAATTAAGAGATTTCATTACTTGCTAATGATGTCATTTTGTATTACAGATCTGAAACCATCAAATTAATTCGAGTTAATATTTTGACTTTCACATTTAACAGTTCTTGTTGTATCGAACATACTTTTAGGCATTTTGGAGCCCAATATTAATAGTTACGAAATATATGACGCCGTTTTGATGCATTTTTCGCATTAATATAAATACTTTTAGCTATTATCTTAAGCCTAATTAAAAGAACATGCATGAATACAGCAGCAATTTGAAAACATGTTTTATTTTGTTTAAAAGAAATATTTACCGATATTCACTAAAAAGATTATAACCATCATAGGCAAATTATTCGAAATATTATAGTCTTACAGATCCTTTTAAAACTAGACTAACCTTTAACATATTGTATTACTTGTTAAAATATTTGAAATTGTCAACCTCAAAGGTCTGACACTGACATCAATTACGATAAAAAAATACTCCACCTAATCATAATATTTAAACGTCTCTCTGCGGGCCGTCACAGGACTTGAACAATCTTTCTTTAACGGAAAATGAACAGTAAGGTGTAAAAGTGTGATATATCGATATATGATCAAAATAACATGTACTTTCGAAAACTATAATGAAAATGTATACCGTAGTAAAAAATTAGATAGAAAGGCACTAAACGTCATCCGATCTGCGCCAAAATCTCTTCAGTTCATCTACGATACCAATATTACCCGTATACCAAATTTCATCAACATGCATCCTCTAGTTTCGGCGTTATCTTGTGTCCATACATATATACACACAGACAATTTTTACTTTCTCGTAACGTAAGGATCTGGTCTTAACTCAGTTTTTTTATCAACTGCAATAACCTCCCCATTTTTGTGGGTGTATAGGCAGTAGCGTAACTAAAATATGTGCGCTCCCCCTCAGATTTCTGAAAACGCCCTGCTGTTTTACACCCGCCTTGATCCTTTGTATTTACACTTTGGTAAAAAATATTACTCGTAAGCGTTTTTTAATTGAAACGTTTATTAATTATTGTACAAAGTAATTTTTTCTTGTAAAAATGATGAAATTTCAAGATAATGTACTACAATTTAAAAAAAACATGTTATTGATTAAAACAGACATTGAAGTCATACTCGCTGGGATTAAAGTGGCTTTGGTGCCCCCCCCCCCGCAAGGTGGGGCTTGCGGGGGCGTTATTTACACCACTATGTATAGGTGAAAAGACCAAATACAATACATACAAAAAATCTTCTATTGTGATTACGCACGATTCCTACAGGATATGTTTTCACAAAATATGATATGTTAATAATATATATACAAAGCTGAGTTTTTTTATCAAAAATTACTCCAAGGTCTTTAAACGGAGACGGTGAAGATAAATAAAGGTTCGTTTTCTAGAGAGCAGTTAAATGTATAATTAATATCATTCGTGGAAAATGTCATTACGTTACACTTTTGTACGTTTAATGTGAGACTGTTCTCGACACACCAAGCGCCGAGTTTAAATACATTATTTTGTAATTTAATGCAGCCACTTATGTTAGAGATTCTATGTAGTAACTTGATGTCATCTGCATACATTAAAAAATGAACGTGTAGCTCATATGCTATATCATTGATAAATATATTAAACAAAAGTGGTCCAGAAACGGACTCTTTAAGCACACCGGAACAGGATAAGTAATCGGTAGACCTGAATCCATTATACGCCACGTACTGTTTTCTATCTGACAAGTATGATTTTAAAAAGTATGTAAGATTCTGTGAAACTCCAATGTTAGACAGATTTTTAAAAATAATGTTATGATTAAGCGTTTGTGAAATTAAAATATATTACATCTGTTTGAACTTGCATTTCAAAGGATTCAGATATACATTGAGTAGCACATATTAGATTGGAGGTAGTAGATCTGCCTTTCATAAATCCACGCTGTTGAGAGAAGATACTGTTTTTGACATGCGGATATATGCAATTATGCAGCGAAATTTCAAAAGCTTTGCCAAAGTTACAAATGATAGTGATTGGTCGAAAATTTGTTATCATTTTTGTTGCCTTTTTACTTCCCTCGCATACCGAAGGGAAGTATTGTATTCGAGAAAAAATCACCCTCCGAGATTTTTACGAATTCTGACGTTTCAGATCACGGAGATTACGAAAATATAGGTTTTTTAATTCCGTCAGTCTGTCTGTCTGTCTGTCTGTCTGTCTGTCTGTCTGTCTGTCTGTCTGTCTGTCTGTCTGTCTGTCTGTCGGTGCATTTACTAAAAAACTACTTGACCAGGGTGTCTACTAATCTGGAAAACCTGGAATTGTCAGGGAATTTATTTTAGTCAGGGAAAACCTGGAAATGTCAGGGAATTTGCTAAAATAAGCAGTATTACCTGGAATTTGTACTTTCAGATAATTATTAATATAAAATATTTAATCTGTTAGAAATATTTCACAGATGAAGATTACGAACAGTTTTTGATACAAATTTTATATTGCTGTATAAATTAGCGAGCGTACTTCTCCAGTTATTATTTATTGCTAGTAATTCCAGAGTTGATTGTCTATGGTAGTTCCGATAGTCTGGTCATAATCATCGCCGCCGCCTTGTGGTAATAGCTGCGGCTCTGCTTCTGCATAACTAATTATATAAAAAAGAGAGACCTCTTTAAAGACTAAATAACGATGATATTCTTTGTAGAAATAATTCAGCTTGTAATTGGGTTTTCGAAAATAAACATATTAATAATTAAATGCAAATAAATTTTTTTCTTATTGTTTCATAATACAAACCTGCAAAAAAGGCACTTTTGTTTTTTTTTTGTTGAACCCAAATAAGTGATTCCGAAGCTGTTAGCCGTTTTGCGCCATCATGTCACAATTTTGAGAGAACTTGACTTAATAGTGCCAAAACGGTAATTTTTTCGTACCCTAATAACGGGACAACGGCACGAGATAGGGTAAAACGGACGAGACCAAAATCTTCAAAAACCAATAGTAACAATGAGTTTAGCGAGAAATACTAGAATTTTTGTGGTGAGTATATATACAAGTAAATCGGACCTAAATAGCTGATTCCATAGAATTTTGACAAACTGAACACAATGCCATTACTCATTTTGCTCTATGAGGTTAGGATTTTGAGAAAACATAACCACAAAATGGATAAGATAATATTTTTATAATAATATAGAAAATATTATTTTATCCAATTTCAAGTTGTTTTCTCAAAATTATGATCCTATAGAGCAAGACAGGTAACGGCATTGAGTTTAGCGCGTCACAGTCCTATGGAATTACCTATTTAGGTCCGATTTACTTGTATATTATATACTCCCTACAAAAATTCTAGTATTTCCTGCTAAATTCAGGAATAAAATAATGTTTGAGCCATCTATAGCTATAGCTCTGTTTTTTTTATTGTTACTATTCAGTATTTTGTTCTTTAAAGACAGCTGAATAAGATGGTCTAGTCCGACTTACTCAGCTCGTACCGTAATCTAGTTATTAGGACACGAATATAGGCAGAAATGGCCTTTTTTAGCACTTTTAGGTTAGATCTTCTTAAAAGGGTGACGTGATGGCGCAAAACGGCCAACAGCATCGTGTTCAGCACGTCAAAATCCTTCGCAATCACTTATTACGTTTAAGAAAAAAAAACCTTGCGGGTCAGTGATAATTTTTTTGAAGTGAATGCATACTTTAATATCTGTTCGAATGTAGGAAGTTAAAAACCTGGAATTTAGATAAAATAATATCTGGAAAACCTGGAAAAGTCAGGGAATTTTAAGATTAAGATTTAGTAGACACCCTGTTGACGGAGAGCAGTCAAATTTGGCAGGTAGTTGACGCTACTGTCAGCGCAGAAATTGTAGAAATTTCACTGGAAAATATACAGGGTGGACCGTCTAAACGGAATAAATAGTGAAAAAATTTTTTTTCGCTCAAATTTAAAATTTCCACGTTTCATGACGCGCTAATCCTATTTCGGGAAAAAAAATTTTTGAAAATTTTTTGACCATTTTTGAAAAAATTTTTACAAAGATAAAAAAAAAAAATTTTGTTCAAATTTAAAATTTCCACGTTTCATGACACGCTAAACCTATTTCTGAAAAAAAAAATTTTTGAAAATTTTTTTCACCATTTTTGAAAATTTTTTTACCAAGATGAAAAAATTTTTTTTGCTCAAATTAAAAATTTCTACGTTTCATGGCATTCTAAAACTTAAAAAAAAAAATAAATTTTTTTACAAACATTTTTGAAAAAAATTTTTGATTGATTGATTGATTGATTGATTGATTTGCCAGCGTAAGGTGGGCATTGCTGCCAATTCCGGTGCAGGGAGATTTGTTCCACCACGCAGCCCGATCGCCCACCGATCATCCCACCGTGTGCCAGAACAAACCCCCAGTGCTTTTTTATACCGCCGGACCAGCTGCATACGCTGGATTGGACATTGGACATGCTTGTTGTCAGCAGCGAGAGCCGCATGACGCATGGGGTAGGAGTATAGGATGGAGCGTGTAGGTGTTTGTGAGATGTTTCTTCTTGTTTTCCTTCTGTCTTCATCGGATGGAAAGTGTAGGCGTTTGTGAGATGCTTCTTATAGGTTTTCGTGCTTCTTTTTACTTTCGGGTTTTTGTGATATGCTTCTTCTTAGTTTCTGTCTGTGATCGTCTTCTCTCCTATTCTACTTCTGAGTTTTCTATTTCTTCTGTTTCTGAGTCTGGCAGTGTGTATATCCTTGATATTTCTTTATTGTATTCCATTTTTTGTTGTGCCAACTTTTCCCAGTGTGTATAATCCTTTCCTAGCTTATTCATAATCCTCTCGATTGTTGTAATCCATGTGTAGCATGGCCTCCCTATTTTCAGTTTGTTGCTGTTCATTCGCAGCGCTTTCTTCAGTAGGTCGTGTCCCGTCTTTGGACATGTCCCCAGTATTTCATTGCGTATGATTCTATTCTTTTGATTATTGTTCTTCCCTCTAGTAATGTTGACGTTTTCTGTCGTTTTTGTGGTTTTCCTGTTTTTGCTAGCAGTTGGATAATGTCCCTTTCAGCTCTTCTCAGGCTTCTTCGGTTGGCCTTTCTCGTTTTTGACTCCATATATCATCGTAGGCATTATGATGGTCGTGTATACCTTTTTGGTTAGGCACCATGGTGGTTTGTTGTCCTCAATGAAGGGTAGTAGAGCTCTTGTGACTCTGTAGGCTGTTTTGACTTGGTCCAGGACTGTGGTGAATAGTCGGGGGGATAGGGGACATCCTTGTTTGACTCCTATATTCTTCATTTTTGATTCCGTCGTCTGTCCAAACCATTGTATTGCAGTGTTTTCTGTATATTGTTTTCCTGTGGCCTTTATTTTCTTTAGTTTTTCGTAATTTCTTTTCGTGTCTTTTCTTGTTGGGCTCATAGGGGATTTGTTCCTTTTCAACGTTTTCCTCGCCGCTATTTTGATTTTTAAACCCATTGTTGACCAATTTAGTTCCTTTCCTGTTAACTGTTTTTCTATCTCCTCCTGGTATTTCTTTTTTATTCCTTTGTTCTGTAGTAGTGAGATGTTCCATGTGTCATTTGCTGTTTTGTTGTATCTTTTTTTCTTTTCTTTTTCTTCTTGTTTCTTTATTACTAGTGTTCCATATAATATTTTGTGATCTGTTTTGACGTTTGTTGCTTGTTTTGCCTTAATATTTTTGACCCTGTCCCTTATTTCTCTATCCACTAGGATATGGTCTATTTGAGAGTTGATGTTTCCTTTACTCCAGGTATTAAGGCAGATTAGGTTCTTGCTCCATGTGTTTCTAACTGTTAGATCTAACAGATGTGCCAAGTTTTTTAGCAAGCTTCCATTATCGTTTGTCCATGTGTGAAGTAAGGTTTTTCCTATGATATTCTTGTCTTCATGTGTTTGGTCGTCCTTTCCTATATGCGCGTTGAAGTCTCCTAGTATTATTGTGTTCATTTTTCTATTCCTATTTCTTCTAGTCTCTTGGGTAATCTGTCTGAATACTCGTCCTGCCCGTTTGTCGGAGGGCACATGTACTCCTAGTATGCATATGTTTTCCTTTCCAATTTGTAAATCTGCCATGGTTATGTTTTCGTTTACTTTTCTTGTCTTTATCTGGATAGGGGTGTTCCGTCTTATTGCCCATGCGACTCCTCTGCTGGTTTTTTCTTTGTCCCTCCACTTAGATGCCATTTGTAGTTTTGAGTAACTGCAGTTCCGTCTATCGTGTGTGTCTCTTGTATGCATGCAACGTGTATGTGTTCCATCATAAGAACCTCATCGATTTTTCTCTTTTCTCTCTCGTTATGCATCCTCTGACATTCCATGTCGCCAGAATGATGTCATCGTGTTGTAATTCTTGACTGTTGGCTTCCTCTGTTCTTTGTGATATTTGGTACATGTTTATGTACGTTGCTTCCTCTAATTCTGGGCGGGGTGTTATAGCCCCAGTTTCTTCTGGTTGTTCTGCTTCATGTTTTTCTTGTGCAAGAATCGCGCTATCGTAGTGATTTCTTTCGTTTCAGTGCTTCCTATATACTATCGCTAGTGGTGTGTTCTCTCTTCCCTGTTGGTTAGTAGGATGGAAGCTTATATGCTCTCCTTCTTCTTGATGTACTATTATGGTCCTGTTTTTCATATTTGCTGTTACTGCAATTGTTTCCTGCCCCCCCCCCCCAAAAACCTTCTCTTCTCAGATCTCGAATGAATGCATTTATTTTTCCCGTATTAGAGTTGTATCTATTGTAACGGGGTGCTAGTTCATGGATGGATGCCTGCATGAATGGCATGAAATGGTCTAAGTGATTTTCGATATAGTCAGCTACTTGTTTTCGTAGGGTTTTCGTCGCATTGGTATGTGCCTGTGATGTTATATTTTCTCCCTCCAGTTGGTGGTTTAATGCTCCATATAGGCAGTTTCCGTCGCCGTCGATTTTTTGTACCAGTAATTGACGTGTTCTCGTTTCAACGTCCTGTATTAGTGTGTCCATTTTATTTGCCTTGTTTTTCAAAACCAATATTAGCTTGCTGTAAGAGAGTCTTTTTATTATGTTATCTGTATCGCGGTAAAATAACTTTTTACAGCGAGTTGCAAATGAGAAAGCGGCCCGAGAGAAACCTCCGCACACCCTGTATATTGTCTTGATTTTTGTAGTGCCTAATTCAAACTGCCGTTTTCCAAATGGGAATAAAAAGATATTACTTATAAAAGTAAAGTACAAATAATACTAAAAAATAGAGGGCCAAACATAAATAATAAATCATGAATTAATTAAGTAATTAATCAGTCAGTTAAATAAAGGTTAAATAAAGGTATAAAGGTATATCTTATCTTTCTTTCTTGTAGTAAGCTGGTGATGTTTGTTGAATCTGTGGAACTCCACTTCATGCGAATTGTTTATTTACACTTTCCAAGAAAGCATTAGGGTTCTGGTGCCAACGTCTAATTTTATATTACTTGACACTGATATATTTATTACCCTGGCACTTCAAGAGGTCTTTTTGGGTACAGACAGGCTTATCATAACACGCCGCACTTACTATTATATTACAGAAAGCCCTGTACTAGAAATAATCAAATATTTATTCCATATAAACTTTGTATATTAACTATTTCACTTCACAAGTCGCGGAATTTCTGGACCTATCGATGGCCTAAATTTTATATAAATTAGCGGTGTTTAAACATGTGTTTTAGAGCTTATTTCGAGAGCGTTCTTTCGATGCGTCTGTTCACTTTGAGAAACTCAACCGAACTCCCATTTTTGAAAAAAATTTTTCTACTAAAATGATATTTTTTTTTTTCTTCAAGTTTGAAATTTCCACGTTTCATGGTATTCTAAGCCTGATGAAAAAAAAAATTGAAAATTTAAAAAAAATTTTTTTTTACATTTTTGAAAAAAATTTTACCACTAAAATACATGGATTTTTTTTTATTTCTTCAAATTTAAAATTTTCACGTTTCATAGCGTTCTAAATATATTTAAAAGAAAAATTAGAAATTTTATTTACTATTTTTAAAAAAATTTTACCACTAAGATAGATTTTTTTTTTTGTTCAGATTTAAACTATCCACGTTTCCATGGCATTCTAAAACTATTCAAACTAATTTAAAAATGTTTTTGAAAAATTTTTAAAAAAATTTGAAAACATTTTTAATCTGTTTATCACTACTATAGAATAGACGAAAAATTTGGTTTGCTCAAATTTAAAATTTCCACGTTTCATGACATTCCAAACCAATTACGGAAAAAAAATTTTTGCAACATTTTGTTACCAGTTTGGAAAAAAAATTAACACTAGAATAGATGGAAACTTTTTTTACTGAAATTTAAAAGTTTCACGTTTCATGACATTCTAAACCTATTTAAAAAATATACGTAATTTTTAAATCTTTAACTTCTTTTACCACTAGTATAGAATAGACGGAAACTTTCCTTTTTGCTCAAATTTAAAATTTCTACGTTTGACATTTTAAACCTATTTCAGAAGAAAAAATTTTAATTTTTTTTTTTAACATTTTTGAAAAATTGAAATAAAAATGAAATTTTTTAACCACCACTATACTTCCGCTCCATTACGCGAATGTTGGATTGATGTGACGGATGGCAATAATATCTGACATATACACCTATTATACTTTTATTGAAAAATGTACAGGGTGGTCATCCCAAGAAATAATTCAGTCATGGTGGACATTTGTAAAGGCATTTGCGCAAGCCTGCCATATGTGGCACCTAATATTTAGTATTGAGCTTTTGCTGTTGGATGAGCAATCTCTATATTTTTTTGACCAAAACTTATCAAGTTTTCTTTGTAATAATAGCAATAACTATATTCCGATTATTATTCTCAATGTCATTTCGTAATTATTAATTTTTTAGAGTGACCGCCATGCACAAATAACGAGGGAAGTTCTGTGTAAAGACCTTTACCGATTTTTTTATAAACCGGACACACTTTAGAATATTTCCAGATAACAGGAAAAGAACAGTATTTTATAGCCAAATTAAGTGAGACTTTAAGTGGATGGGCGAATATGTTTGCACAATCTTTCAACAAAAATGCAGGAATGCCATCCTTCGGTTTCATATTTTTAATGCTTTTAGAGTCTTCTAATCTTCTTCTTCAAAAAAAGAAACTAAATTTATGCTATTGTTATTTAAACTAGTATCATCTGAATTTATGTTTGCCGGTTCACTTGCTAAAAACGATTTCTCAAAAAATTTAACGTAAGCGTTAAAAATACCTCTGGGTTGTCGAGATGTTTGTCATTGTAATCCATATCTTTTGAGATATTTGTCGCGCCAATATTCTTGATTAAAGATGACGGTCTCGGATGATTAGGGGTCGAGCTTGAGCTCTTTGCCCCAATCATCGCTGTAGACCTGGACCGGCCTCGTAAGGGGTGGGCCTGCCTTTTCGCCTATCCCCCCCGCAAATGCGGACGGTATTGGCGATGTTAGCAAACCTCCCCTGGTCCTGGCTGTTGGACCCTGCCAGCTGGGTCGTTTCTTCTGGCGCTCTTCTGTCTTGGTCTTCTTTCTTCGCTGGCATGTATAGGCTCCCGGTAGCGTCTTTCGTCTGTCGTAATAGGGAACGGTTATCTCCGAGCCCTCTCGGAGTTTGAAAGGTATTTGGGGGTGTTAACTAGTCGGAAGCCCAGGGTGCCAATTGGCATCTTGTGCTTCGATTTCGTCGGAAGGAAGTGTGAACTGTGTAGTTCAGGATTGTGTTCGGCCAGAGACGCTTTCTTAGCGTCAGAAGCCGGCACGAGCTAGGGTAAGGGTACCGAGCTGGTTGTTTGCTTGGTACCCCCGGGAATAGGATAATTGGATGTGTCGTCTGCATAGAACGCCAAAGAGGTCCTTGCGGTTCTTGGCATGTCGGAGATGTAGAAGGTGAACAGGTGGGGAGAGAGTACCGATCCCTGTGGTACACCTGCTTCCTTGGGCCTGTAGTTTGACAGCTTGTCGGCAATCTTCACACGGAGTTGCCTCCGATGAAGGTAGAATCTCACAAGCTTGACTATGCCGACAGGGTAACCCATCGATAACATCTTCGCCAGGAGACCTTCAAGCCAAACCCTGTCGAAGGCCTTGGCTACATCTAAGAAGGTGTAGCCAAGGCCTCCTGTGACTTGACGGTGGTTGAAACCCTCCGTGATGTACTCCGTTAGACGAAGTACAGAGATATTCGTCATTCTTTTCTTATTGTTGATGTATGCCCAGAACTTATTAGGATCCTGATTAATGTTGTTTTCGGCTCGCTCTGTATGGCTTTCATAGACAGCTTTCATATCCAATTTAATTTTTGACCTAAGCCTTGTAAATTCATCCGGCGCCTTGACAACTGCTGTTCGTTTATAGATATTTTGATATTTTTAGGTCATTATTACTCTTCTATCTAAAAATTTTTTTTGCTCAAATTAAAAATTTCTACGTTTCATGGCATTCTAAAACTTAAAAAAAAAAATAAATTTTTTTACAAACATTTTTGAAAAAAATTTTTGATTGATTGATTGATTGATTGATTGATTTGCCAGCGTAAGGTGGGCATTGCTGCCAATTCCGGTGCAGGGAGATTTGTTCCACCACGCAGCCCGATCGCCCACCGATCATCCCACCGTGTGCCAGAACAAACCCCCAGTGCTTTTTTATACCGCCGGACCAGCTGCATACGCTGGATTGGACATTGGACATGCTTGTTGTCAGCAGCGAGAGCCGCATGACGCATGGGGTAGGAGTATAGGATGGAGCGTGTAGGTGTTTGTGAGATGTTTCTTCTTGTTTTCCTTCTGTCTTCATCGGATGGAAAGTGTAGGCGTTTGTGAGATGCTTCTTATAGGTTTTCGTGCTTCTTTTTACTTTCGGGTTTTTGTGATATGCTTCTTCTTAGTTTCTGTCTGTGATCGTCTTCTCTCCTATTCTACTTCTGAGTTTTCTATTTCTTCTGTTTCTGAGTCTGGCAGTGTGTATATCCTTGATATTTCTTTATTGTATTCCATTTTTTGTTGTGCCAACTTTTCCCAGTGTGTATAATCCTTTCCTAGCTTATTCATAATCCTCTCGATTGTTGTAATCCATGTGTAGCATGGCCTCCCTATTTTCAGTTTGTTGCTGTTCATTCGCAGCGCTTTCTTCAGTAGGTCGTGTCCCGTCTTTGGACATGTCCCCAGTATTTCATTGCGTATGATTCTATTCTTTTGATTATTGTTCTTCCCTCTAGTAATGTTGACGTTTTCTGTCGTTTTTGTGGTTTTCCTGTTTTTGCTAGCAGTTGGATAATGTCCCTTTCAGCTCTTCTCAGGCTTCTTCGGTTGGCCTTTCTCGTTTTTGACTCCATATATCATCGTAGGCATTATGATGGTCGTGTATACCTTTTTGGTTAGGCACCATGGTGGTTTGTTGTCCTCAATGAAGGGTAGTAGAGCTCTTGTGACTCTGTAGGCTGTTTTGACTTGGTCCAGGACTGTGGTGAATAGTCGGGGGGATAGGGGACATCCTTGTTTGACTCCTATATTCTTCATTTTTGATTCCGTCGTCTGTCCAAACCATTGTATTGCAGTGTTTTCTGTATATTGTTTTCCTGTGGCCTTTATTTTCTTTAGTTTTTCGTAATTTCTTTTCGTGTCTTTTCTTGTTGGGCTCATAGGGGATTTGTTCCTTTTCAACGTTTTCCTCGCCGCTATTTTGATTTTTAAACCCATTGTTGACCAATTTAGTTCCTTTCCTGTTAACTGTTTTTCTATCTCCTCCTGGTATTTCTTTTTTATTCCTTTGTTCTGTAGTAGTGAGATGTTCCATGTGTCATTTGCTGTTTTGTTGTATCTTTTTTTCTTTTCTTTTTCTTCTTGTTTCTTTATTACTAGTGTTCCATATAATATTTTGTGATCTGTTTTGACGTTTGTTGCTTGTTTTGCCTTAATATTTTTGACCCTGTCCCTTATTTCTCTATCCACTAGGATATGGTCTATTTGAGAGTTGATGTTTCCTTTACTCCAGGTATTAAGGCAGATTAGGTTCTTGCTCCATGTGTTTCTAACTGTTAGATCTAACAGATGTGCCAAGTTTTTTAGCAAGCTTCCATTATCGTTTGTCCATGTGTGAAGTAAGGTTTTTCCTATGATATTCTTGTCTTCATGTGTTTGGTCGTCCTTTCCTATATGCGCGTTGAAGTCTCCTAGTATTATTGTGTTCATTTTTCTATTCCTATTTCTTCTAGTCTCTTGGGTAATCTGTCTGAATACTCGTCCTGCCCGTTTGTCGGAGGGCACATGTACTCCTAGTATGCATATGTTTTCCTTTCCAATTTGTAAATCTGCCATGGTTATGTTTTCGTTTACTTTTCTTGTCTTTATCTGGATAGGGGTGTTCCGTCTTATTGCCCATGCGACTCCTCTGCTGGTTTTTTCTTTGTCCCTCCACTTAGATGCCATTTGTAGTTTTGAGTAACTGCAGTTCCGTCTATCGTGTGTGTCTCTTGTATGCATGCAACGTGTATGTGTTCCATCATAAGAACCTCATCGATTTTTCTCTTTTCTCTCTCGTTATGCATCCTCTGACATTCCATGTCGCCAGAATGATGTCATCGTGTTGTAATTCTTGACTGTTGGCTTCCTCTGTTCTTTGTGATATTTGGTACATGTTTATGTACGTTGCTTCCTCTAATTCTGGGCGGGGTGTTATAGCCCCAGTTTCTTCTGGTTGTTCTGCTTCATGTTTTTCTTGTGCAAGAATCGCGCTATCGTAGTGATTTCTTTCGTTTCAGTGCTTCCTATATACTATCGCTAGTGGTGTGTTCTCTCTTCCCTGTTGGTTAGTAGGATGGAAGCTTATATGCTCTCCTTCTTCTTGATGTACTATTATGGTCCTGTTTTTCATATTTGCTGTTACTGCAATTGTTTCCTGCCCCCCCCCCCCAAAAACCTTCTCTTCTCAGATCTCGAATGAATGCATTTATTTTTCCCGTATTAGAGTTGTATCTATTGTAACGGGGTGCTAGTTCATGGATGGATGCCTGCATGAATGGCATGAAATGGTCTAAGTGATTTTCGATATAGTCAGCTACTTGTTTTCGTAGGGTTTTCGTCGCATTGGTATGTGCCTGTGATGTTATATTTTCTCCCTCCAGTTGGTGGTTTAATGCTCCATATAGGCAGTTTCCGTCGCCGTCGATTTTTTGTACCAGTAATTGACGTGTTCTCGTTTCAACGTCCTGTATTAGTGTGTCCATTTTATTTGCCTTGTTTTTCAAAACCAATATTAGCTTGCTGTAAGAGAGTCTTTTTATTATGTTATCTGTATCGCGGTAAAATAACTTTTTACAGCGAGTTGCAAATGAGAAAGCGGCCCGAGAGAAACCTCCGCACACCCTGTATATTGTCTTGATTTTTGTAGTGCCTAATTCAAACTGCCGTTTTCCAAATGGGAATAAAAAGATATTACTTATAAAAGTAAAGTACAAATAATACTAAAAAATAGAGGGCCAAACATAAATAATAAATCATGAATTAATTAAGTAATTAATCAGTCAGTTAAATAAAGGTTAAATAAAGGTATAAAGGTATATCTTATCTTTCTTTCTTGTAGTAAGCTGGTGATGTTTGTTGAATCTGTGGAACTCCACTTCATGCGAATTGTTTATTTACACTTTCCAAGAAAGCATTAGGGTTCTGGTGCCAACGTCTAATTTTATATTACTTGACACTGATATATTTATTACCCTGGCACTTCAAGAGGTCTTTTTGGGTACAGACAGGCTTATCATAACACGCCGCACTTACTATTATATTACAGAAAGCCCTGTACTAGAAATAATCAAATATTTATTCCATATAAACTTTGTATATTAACTATTTCACTTCACAAGTCGCGGAATTTCTGGACCTATCGATGGCCTAAATTTTATATAAATTAGCGGTGTTTAAACATGTGTTTTAGAGCTTATTTCGAGAGCGTTCTTTCGATGCGTCTGTTCACTTTGAGAAACTCAACCGAACTCCCATTTTTGAAAAAAATTTTTCTACTAAAATGATATTTTTTTTTTTCTTCAAGTTTGAAATTTCCACGTTTCATGGTATTCTAAGCCTGATGAAAAAAAAAATTGAAAATTTAAAAAAAATTTTTTTTTACATTTTTGAAAAAAATTTTACCACTAAAATACATGGATTTTTTTTTATTTCTTCAAATTTAAAATTTTCACGTTTCATAGCGTTCTAAATATATTTAAAAGAAAAATTAGAAATTTTATTTACTATTTTTAAAAAAATTTTACCACTAAGATAGATTTTTTTTTTTGTTCAGATTTAAACTATCCACGTTTCCATGGCATTCTAAAACTATTCAAACTAATTTAAAAATGTTTTTGAAAAATTTTTAAAAAAATTTGAAAACATTTTTAATCTGTTTATCACTACTATAGAATAGACGAAAAATTTGGTTTGCTCAAATTTAAAATTTCCACGTTTCATGACATTCCAAACCAATTACGGAAAAAAAATTTTTGCAACATTTTGTTACCAGTTTGGAAAAAAAATTAACACTAGAATAGATGGAAACTTTTTTTACTGAAATTTAAAAGTTTCACGTTTCATGACATTCTAAACCTATTTAAAAAATATACGTAATTTTTAAATCTTTAACTTCTTTTACCACTAGTATAGAATAGACGGAAACTTTCCTTTTTGCTCAAATTTAAAATTTCTACGTTTGACATTTTAAACCTATTTCAGAAGAAAAAATTTTAATTTTTTTTTTTAACATTTTTGAAAAATTGAAATAAAAATGAAATTTTTTAACCACCACTATACTTCCGCTCCATTACGCGAATGTTGGATTGATGTGACGGATGGCAATAATATCTGACATATACACCTATTATACTTTTATTGAAAAATGTACAGGGTGGTCATCCCAAGAAATAATTCAGTCATGGTGGACATTTGTAAAGGCATTTGCGCAAGCCTGCCATATGTGGCACCTAATATTTAGTATTGAGCTTTTGCTGTTGGATGAGCAATCTCTATATTTTTTTGACCAAAACTTATCAAGTTTTCTTTGTAATAATAGCAATAACTATATTCCGATTATTATTCTCAATGTCATTTCGTAATTATTAATTTTTTAGAGTGACCGCCATGCACAAATAACGAGGGAAGTTCTGTGTAAAGACCTTTACCGATTTTTTTATAAACCGGACACACTTTAGAATATTTCCAGATAACAGGAAAAGAACAGTATTTTATAGCCAAATTAAGTGAGACTTTAAGTGGATGGGCGAATATGTTTGCACAATCTTTCAACAAAAATGCAGGAATGCCATCCTTCGGTTTCATATTTTTAATGCTTTTAGAGTCTTCTAATCTTCTTCTTCAAAAAAAGAAACTAAATTTATGCTATTGTTATTTAAACTAGTATCATCTGAATTTATGTTTGCCGGTTCACTTGCTAAAAACGATTTCTCAAAAAATTTAACGTAAGCGTTAAAAATACCTCTGGGTTGTCGAGATGTTTGTCATTGTAATCCATATCTTTTGAGATATTTGTCGCGCCAATATTCTTGATTAAAGATGACGGTCTCGGATGATTAGGGGTCGAGCTTGAGCTCTTTGCCCCAATCATCGCTGTAGACCTGGACCGGCCTCGTAAGGGGTGGGCCTGCCTTTTCGCCTATCCCCCCCGCAAATGCGGACGGTATTGGCGATGTTAGCAAACCTCCCCTGGTCCTGGCTGTTGGACCCTGCCAGCTGGGTCGTTTCTTCTGGCGCTCTTCTGTCTTGGTCTTCTTTCTTCGCTGGCATGTATAGGCTCCCGGTAGCGTCTTTCGTCTGTCGTAATAGGGAACGGTTATCTCCGAGCCCTCTCGGAGTTTGAAAGGTATTTGGGGGTGTTAACTAGTCGGAAGCCCAGGGTGCCAATTGGCATCTTGTGCTTCGATTTCGTCGGAAGGAAGTGTGAACTGTGTAGTTCAGGATTGTGTTCGGCCAGAGACGCTTTCTTAGCGTCAGAAGCCGGCACGAGCTAGGGTAAGGGTACCGAGCTGGTTGTTTGCTTGGTACCCCCGGGAATAGGATAATTGGATGTGTCGTCTGCATAGAACGCCAAAGAGGTCCTTGCGGTTCTTGGCATGTCGGAGATGTAGAAGGTGAACAGGTGGGGAGAGAGTACCGATCCCTGTGGTACACCTGCTTCCTTGGGCCTGTAGTTTGACAGCTTGTCGGCAATCTTCACACGGAGTTGCCTCCGATGAAGGTAGAATCTCACAAGCTTGACTATGCCGACAGGGTAACCCATCGATAACATCTTCGCCAGGAGACCTTCAAGCCAAACCCTGTCGAAGGCCTTGGCTACATCTAAGAAGGTGTAGCCAAGGCCTCCTGTGACTTGACGGTGGTTGAAACCCTCCGTGATGTACTCCGTTAGACGAAGTACAGAGATATTCGTCATTCTTTTCTTATTGTTGATGTATGCCCAGAACTTATTAGGATCCTGATTAATGTTGTTTTCGGCTCGCTCTGTATGGCTTTCATAGACAGCTTTCATATCCAATTTAATTTTTGACCTAAGCCTTGTAAATTCATCCGGCGCCTTGACAACTGCTGTTCGTTTATAGATATTTTGATATTTTTAGGTCATTATTACTCTTGACCGCTACAAAGGAATTTCCTATCACAAAAAGTGAAATAACGTGGCAGCGCCGCTCCGCAGCCTAAGTTGAAAAATTATGAGTCAGATGTAATTGTTAATTAATTATAAATCCAGGTATTGGCTTTACCTCTTTGTTAAACACCTTGTAGATTTAAACATTTAAAAAAAATTATACCGCTCTTGATTTCATACAATAAAAATGTGTAGATTTCAATCAACTGATATAAATTATTATCGGGACCCTGGTTTATTATTGGTTTATAGAGGGAAGCAAGTTAGGTTTAATTAATAAAATTAATCTTTAAATGTTGAAACTATATAGCCTTGTTATTTCCTTGTAGTCGTTAACCATGTACAAATTTTGCAGTAAGGGAACTAGTTTCATTATGACATTAAAACTGCTTTAAATCGGTATAAAATCTGATTTATAAATGAACTTATTCCATTAGATTCTTGGCAGATATCTTTCTTATGCTTATTTTAAAATAAATAGAATACCGGAAATAGCAGAGTACATGTACCTTTATATTTTTCTTATTTTAATAAATCAGACATTTTTATGATCAGTTCGTAGTTTACGGTGCATAAAATGAATATTTTTATTTGCCATGCCAAGGAAATCTTTTTGTAATTTAAATAAGAGGGTTTAGCAGAAGTTTGAATCTATCTAACGTAGGTTTTATATTTTATGTTACAATATCCGTTTCTCAACGATTTACTTTTATATGGACTGTAAGAATGAGAATGCTGCTTAGATGCTATATGAATATATTTTTGGTGTGCGCCATTTTAAATATTCATTTGTTATTGCGTTATTCTTACTTATGTATTTTAAAACTTCGGTTTCACCATTTCGGATCCACCGTTTTAAATTTGGAGATCTAGAATCCTGATCGAACCTTTTCGTAGTCAGCATTTTTGAAATCTCCATACAAATCTCTACATACAAATCTTCACTAAAATCAGCGTATTTTGTGGTATTTTTAAAGTTTGGGGTTGCCATGTTGGATCCGCCATTTTGAATTGGAGAAATCTGATTACAGGTTCTTAATCAGCATACACAAAAACCCCTTTTTATAAACTTTTACGAGATAAGCAGCATTTTGCAATTTTTGGCTACCATCTTGGATTGGTGGAATGTGAAAAATCCTATACACGAATTTTCATAAATATTGACCCATTTTTAGTTTTTTGTCCGCCATTTTGGATCCATCATCTTGAATTTTACTAATCTGATAATAGGTTTATAATCACAGGCCCAAAAGACCCCCATAAAATAATTCAGGTAACAATTTCTGGATTAATATGTTCAAAACTGAAAAATTCGGAAAAAGCTTATTATTTTCGGGATTTGCCGATCGTATTGCAAGCCGCCATCTTGAATTATTACGCACCTACTCATGTTGGAGCTGAGGGTGGGTCCATGGACTCGAAATTTGTAAGTTTTGGACATATTCCTGAGCGATTTCCTTACAGAAATGTCGATTTTTTTATAATTTCCACTTTTTTGTTGAAAAATCGAACATGGCTTTTTTGGATCTAATTTTGAAAAAAATTTGATAGCATGTTCTGAAAATACAGAAAATATAACGTCAAATATAGCTATCCTGAAATGTTTTGCAGAAGATTTTGTAGAAAATGCAGGTGCTGAATAGAACCAGAAAAAGACGCCCCTTGGTCCTTATGGGTTAAGCTTAATAATTTGAAGATTTAGAAGTGTGATATGGCACTAATTACTCCAAATGTTAATGAAACAAGAGTTTATTTTACGTCTTATTCACTGTCAAGCAGTAAATTGTCAATAGTTTGAATATTTACTGCAATAATTTCCTTGTCATGTGAACTTTGTTTCGATCTCAATGATGGCTACGTAATAAAAAAAGATATGTGGCTGTAAATAGAATTGTAAGCTGTAAAAAACCCAAGAGCCTATAATTCTCAGAGGACTAGCAACCTACAGAATTTTGGCAACATTTCTGATAAAAGATCCTGTTTAATTAAATCATTTTAATGTAAAAAAATGTCGAGAAAAAAATACATTGCACTTCTAAGACAACCCAAGGATTTTAAATATAGAAGATAGTTTTAATAGGAATTATAGCAACAACTATTTGAGAGGGTCTAATTCTTATCCACTTATTGTAATATTGTAATACCTGTTTTTGAAGTGAATACTGGCGATAAAGCATCTAGCGGCACCACAGAGCATGCGTTATTGAACTACCCTTACTTTAAGGTTTCCCCATAAGGGCAGGAAGATATATTTCATTGTCTTGCTACATATTTTTTTACACTTTTCAAAAGCCATTGGTATTTATTTCCGTATCTCGTTTTTTTGTCAGTTTCCTAATCCTGAAATTCCTCCTTTGGTGGACATCACGCGAGATGAGCATCAGTAGCTACAACTATTTTCCACATCTCGCAAAATTAATGACAGCAAATACTAGAGTCGTATGTGCTAAGACAAAGATATCCCAAAATCACTGCCTTCTGCATTTGAACTGCTGATATTGCTGATTTCTAAGAAGTCGATTTAATCATGAATACTGACAGTATAAACTTCGCTCCGCCAAACTCACTAATTCTTAGCAAGCATGTGATGTGATTGAGTCGCTCGGATAACTGCTGCTGAAATTCGTACCGAAAATCTCTATATCTGGTTCGTTTTCCTACTCCTTCAAGGATATTATTATTTTGGTCAGGGGCCTAAGTCTGTTAGTCGTATTAGCATTTTGTTAAGTGCATTGACTTTAATATGCCTGTTAGGAATTAATAGTTCAAATTCAGCATTTCTTATTGATACTTAATATCTTCAAGGCCAAAGCATCACTAATGTTTAATTCATATCTTATGAATTTCATGAGTGGCGAATCTAGCCAACAAATTCGTAAGAGACTACAACGCCTGACGGCTGGTTCTGCACTTGGTGTCGAAGACCTTTACACCCATGATTTGGCCAGGGCGTTGATAATGCCATCTGCGACAGATCACAGTTCTACGTTGGCACAAAATTAAAATATTGATTTGAAAAGAGGATGGTAGCTAAGGCCGATTTTAGGCCCAGTTTATTTTTGGATTTATATTTTAAAAAATCATTTTTTTATCATCTGCTATCAATATTTAATTGATTTCACCCCTAACGGAACCTCTCGCCCACTCGCTCATACTTCTTCTAACCCTTTTAAGTATTAGATAACCTGAATCCAGTGACGGTATCGCTAAATGTTTTTGCCTTTAGAAAGTATTTAGAACCCTCCAATAGTTTTTTTTTTTTTCAAAAAGTTCATCTGGACTACCTTCCCCACTAATTCCTTCCCCCGCCGCGCCTACTTCCCACCCACACCCTTATCTCATAGCTCCTCGACTCTATAAACATACAATCATATAATGCAACTACAAGGATTCTTTATTTTTATCACAAGATCGTCTAATAAAATCGAGTTATAAAACAAGCTAACCATTATACTCTTCGCCGATTTACTACACTTGTTATATAATTGTTGCACATTCTATAGGATACTCTTCGCAGTTTTTTTGTAAATGATATTAGTTTCAAACATTTTTTGTTTAATTACAAAACAATTTTTTTTTCATTTCAAAAATTAATAACTTTTTTGTTTATTGAACGATTTTATTCAAAAACAATAGGGTTCTTCCTCTAGCTAACACTAACTTACTGTCCAAATTTCAATACAATGGGACTTTTCTTTCTTAAGTTATCGTGCTTACAAGAAACGTGACGGACGGTGGGACAGACGGACGGAAGGACGGACAGACTGACGAACGGTCATTTTGAAAGTTGTTTAGAATTCGATCATCAACACAACTCTACGAGCAATATTACCGGTTTTAGAAATGTGCCGATCGAATGCAATATACTCTTCGTTTTGTATTTGCGAAGAGTATAAATATAATAAGGGCATGGGTGGGTAAGTAGGCGTGGTGGGCGAAAGGGATTAGTGGCGAAGGTAGTCCAGATGAACTTGTTTTTAAAAGATAATGGCTTCTCGCGGGTTCTAAACACTTTTTAAATGCAAACAATATTAACGATACTGTTCCTGGATTCTGGTTATCTAATACTTGGGGTAGAAGAGGTATATGCAAGTGGTGGGAGGTTCCGTTTGGGATAAAATCAATTAAACATTGATGACAGAAGATGAAAATTTATTTTTTTAAATTTGAATCCAAAAATAATATAGGCCTAAAACCGGCCTTAGCTACCCTCTTCCTTTGATACACGTATGTATTAAAACAAGATCTGGAACTACATTATATTTCGAGCTTGGAGAGTTGGGGTTAAATATGGATAAAATAAGTAAATCAAGATGGTAAAAATCCAGAAATTTAAGATTTACTGTATATACTAGAAGCCAAGAACTCAGAGTTTTTTATAACAATTGCAACTCCCTCAACACCACCCCCACTCCATGTTAAAGGGGTTAATAAAATAAAATTGAGATATTCACTTGAAATTTGGTACACGTATATATTGTGACGACATCTGGAATTAGATTATATTTTGAGATGATTCCGTTAAATGGTTGGGGGGTAAATAGGGAAAAATCAGTAAAGCTAGGTAGTAGGAGTCCAGAAACGTAGTATTTGGTTTATATAGAAGCCAAGATCTAATTATATTTTGAGATGATTCCGTTGAATGGTTGGGGGGGGGGATAAATAGAGGAATATAAGTAAAGCAAGCTAGTAAGAGTCCAGAGCCTCGGGATTTGGTGTATATACTAGAAATTAAGGTTTCAATTTTCCTTATGGCATCTACCACCGCCTCCAAGATCCTCCACTCCATTGTCAAGGAAGCTATCAGATCAAAGTATCTTTGTCTTTTAGTATGTGTATGAGAAGGAAAGTTCTTAAAGTATTTTTTCTCATCAGCCCCCATTATCACCTCGGGACAACCATTATTTCTACATACTAAAGTGCAAATATGATATCAAGATGTTTTCGTATAAGGAGACTTGGATGGGAAGTAGTGATTCCTTAGGCAGCAGTTTTGTTTGTTTTTACAGTCAAGTCAAAGAACAATCATTAAAATTATGATTAACAATACGCTGTTTTTTGCAAATAGGTGATATTATTTAACTGAAAATAAGTGTAAGTTGTGCGTAAATAAATACTACAGGATTGTTGAAGACAATTTTTGCTAAAATTTCATTATTAGGGAGATATCTCCTCATTTGTCGCTTTATCCCCCTCCCCACTAACCTTAGGTAGTGTTCACTCTTAATAGTGAAATAGAATAGATTCTTCAATATGCTATTGATTATTCTTTCTCACAAGATTGTCCACGTGGATATATTTCTTCCTATTTTTTTCCACTGAATTTATTATTGTAAAATTTGTATTGAAACGAATTATAATAAAATGTTCTTTTTGTTGCAGAAACTTGAAAACCGACGATAAGAAGGAAATTGGCGATCCTCGCTGATTTAATCTAGGGTGAGTGCTATTTCTTTTCATTCGTACATTCAAACCTTTTAGTGTTGATTAATGTCCCTAAAAAATTCAATTTTTTAAAATAATTTAACGTTCATCTCATTATTCCGCCTTAGTACAGAATGTGGGTTGCATTCAGATAAATTTCATAATTCAAATTTCTTTTGATAGGGGCGTTAGTTAATGATTATAGCACCGTTTGTAATAAATCTTAAAACAAAATAGACAGTCTCGTCTTCGTAACGCTCAACGTTAACTTTTATGGGAGTATTATATGTATTTATTACATAGTTAGAACAGTAAGTAGTTTTTGGAACAGCGCTATTATACCTAATCTTAAGTCGGCTAATGAAACATGAAGGTGAGCGGAACAGTGCAGAATTTTTAACGAAATCAATTCCACCTCTATGTGTGTGTCTTTGTATATTTGCCCGCATATAACTCGAAAAATTTTAAACCAATTTTAATGAATCTTTCGATAAACGATTTACAATTCTCGCACTTAAGATTTAGACGTGATTATTATATCCGAACTTGTATGATTAACCTGATAATTACATTATTTAATCGTATATACAGGGTTCGGACTCGTATGGAAAACCTGGACAACTTGGAAAACTCAGGAAATTCAAAAATCTTTAAAAAAAAAACCTGGAAATATCAGGGAATTTCATAAATTATATAAGAAAAGAGGGAATTCTCGATATGGGATTTTCACTGATTCAGTTCAATTCAAGGAATTATTTTATGTCAAATAAAAAATTACTTCACTGAAAAAATGTATTAAAATTAATATATTTGGTTATGGAAAACCTGGAAAATTCAGGGAATTTTTTCAGCTTTGCAAAGTCTGAACCCTGAATTATAGCAGTACATTCACCAAATTTTCAGGAAGTCACTAATCGTTTTTGAGTCCAGCATGCTAATATCACAAACTTCTTCTTCTTCTAAGTAGAAGCTTATGAATGATAAATTATGAAATAACAGTTCATCCAGTCCCACAATTATTATCAAGTATAGATCCCGTTAATCACACATACGTTTTTAAAACGTAGTCTCAACGTGTCATTTATTACGTTAGAAAATCAACGGTTCATTAAATTTTTGAAAAAGTAACGATAAGACATATGATATTTTCCGCGAAAAATATTGGCAGTCCTTCTCGCAACGTTCAGTTGTTCAAATAAAAATATTCTATTAAATGTCCTTAAAACGTCCACTTCAACTAAATAATTCAATGAGGTCAAATAAAAATTTTCTGTAGGGTTTTGGAGTTATGTACACATTAGCCATGTAAGCATTTTGCAGTTAATATACTTTTTTGGCAGTAACACTATAACGTAAAACAAGCTAACCATTATACTCTTCGCCGATTTACTACACTTGTTACATCATTATTGCACATTCTATAGGATACTCTTCGCATTTATTTTGTAACTGGTATTAGTTTCAAACATTTTTTGTTTAATTACAAAGCAAAACATTTTTTTTCGTTTCAAAAATTAATAACGTTTTTATTTATTGACCGATCTTGTTAAAAAGGCAATAGGGTTCTTCCTCTAGTTGACATTAACTTATATTGTCTGTAATTGTTTATTTGTGGCATATTCAGATTTTCTTACTTTTTATTGGGTATTTTGCCACTGAAAAATATTTAAAAATTTTAATGAAAAAACCTCTGCGCTAAACGAATCAGACAGAGGTTGGTTCTTGAGTACTTGACTGTTTCAAAAAGTCTCACACCTAAAAATATATAAACTAGAACAATGTTATAAACTAAACTGAAAATCAAAGCTAGAGGTAGTTAACGTTTCGGAAGAGAATCTACTTCCGTTCTCAAAACTTTTTTGGCCGTCAACCATGACAGTTCTTTGTTTATGTATTTCCATAGTCACGTGAGACATTAAATTATATTTATCTTATTTTTACTTACTTCGTCTCTAAGGACGGGCAACCAACTAGTACAAAAATCTATTGAATAATTAGAAACGCATCTATCCTCGTTTAATAAAATAATCGCGGATTCTTTAAGTTTTCTTTTAGTTCCGTTGCTCTCTTTTTCCAAAATCTTCGCCGAGAATTATATGGGACTCGGACTAAAAAATTTTCCAAAAATTTTGAAAAAGAAAATCAATTTTTTTTTTCTGAAATAAGTTTAGAATGTCATGAAACGTGAAAATTTTAAATTTGAGCAAAAAAAAATTCTTCCATCTGTTCTAGTGGTAATATTTTTCCAAAATGCTAAAAAAAAAATTCCCTTTATAGGTTTGAAATGTCATGAAACGTGGAAATTTTAAATTTGAGCAAAAAAAATTTTTTATAGTGATAAATAGAATTTTTTCAAAGAAATTTTTTAATTATTCAAAAAAATTTATAAATTTGTTTTTGTTGAATAGGTTTAGAATTCCATGAAAACTTGGACATTTTTGAACAAATAAAATAAAATTTTCCATCTATTTTAGTGGTAAGTAAAATATTTTTCAAAAATGTTAAAAAAAATGTATTTTTTTTACGCATGCGTTTTTTTTAATAGGTTTATATAGAATGCCATGAAACGTGAGCATTTGAAATTTGAACAAAGAAGAAACATTTGTACATCTATTTTAGTGGTAAAATTTTTTTCAAAAATGTTGGTGAAAAAAATTTTCAATTTTTAGTTAATGCACCAACAGACAGACTGACTGACGGAATTGAAAAATCTATATTTTCGCAATCTACGTGATCTGAAACGTCAAAATCCGAAAAAATCTCGGAGGGTGATTTTTTCTCGAACACAATACTTTCCTTCGGTATGCGAGGGAAGTAAAAACTGCAGAGTATTCTATAGAATGTGCAACAATTATATAAAAAGTGCAATAAATCAGCGAAAAGTATAATAGTTAGCTTGTTTACTAATATTAAACGTTTATTGATACTTTCTTTATCTGAAACGTGTAAACGGTGAAATTTTTAGTTAATTGTACGTAGAAAAGACATTTTTTTTTCAAATGGTATTTAAACATAAATGTATTTCTAATGTATGTGTGATGTGTGTTTACTGAGATATTGATATCTGTGTAGAAATCAATAAGTAACGAAACCAAGTTAATATTGATTTTACGTAATAAAGTCCAATAAACGATTAGGATTAAGTGAAATTATATTTCTTTATTTTAAATGATTTTTTAAGGCAACTCAATTTTTGCCAAAAGTTTTTTAATGTGAGTACAGTCAACTTGAACTAAGAGCATACTCGTTGCTATTATTATCAAACTGTATAAGAGCGTATAATTCTAACCTCGATTCTAACATAAGCCCTGCTCTAAGAAGCCTGCTTAACGTAATTATAATGCATAATAGAGAATTGAAATGGTACGTAACAATACGCAATGTAATATGCTCGTTCTTCGCTTGGATTTGCCTATTATATGACCACTTTCTGTTTAAACTAAATTCAGTCGATTTGGCTGAGCTACAAAAGAACACGTGAATCCGCAATGAAATCACATTGTCAAAGCATTCGACAAGTATGACAGAATTACCATAAGATATTTTAACTAGTACATTTGAAACTTTACCAGCCATATACAAGTCACACGAAAATGATATGCGATAAATCATATGCAAAAAAGCGAACAGTAAACGTACTCATCTATTTTATCGCTCCTGCATAAAAGGAAAATAATATGTAAGCCCAAAAAGGTATTACAGAACAAAATAGATCAAAATTTAAAATGATATTTGGAAAACATAAAATCTACAAATAAATTATTATAGACTATCTATGTAACAGGGTAACATAATTGAGAACATTAACCCGTATAATGCCAAGCTTTTTTTTTAACATCCGATTGGGAGCGATCTTACCACTGCGCCTGAAGACGCGACAAAATGTATATGACATGGACGCCAGTAGTGCCTTCTACAACGTTTGCGATTACTTCCTACCCTCAGGGTTAGTTTTCACGGTGCGAGTTGGCGTGCAAGCTGACTGAGTCACTAACTGACTGCCAGTTACTGACTGAGAACACAGAACCGGCGAGTTACTGACCGCACAAGTGCGCCAGTGACTGGCATAGCCAGCTACTTCAAATATGTTTGTTTCTACTGTCCACTGACCCTCTCTCACCGCGTAAATGGACCAGCCACTGGCCCTTGTGAACACACAGTAGCTCATTAGACAGTAGACAGTTGATGCACGCAGTTTAAAAAAGTTAAGTTAAGGTTAATTCTTCCTGCTTTCTGCGGCCACTCAATACGTATTTGAAATGTCGGGAAGGTGGAGTGACTTGTATAGAGAAAAGGAGAATTTGGGGATAAGTTTAATCCCTGAAAACATTCTGAAATTTGTTTCTGAGGTAAGGAAAGCCCAGAGTTATTTCCAATTTTATTCTTACTGGCACAACCTCACGCATCATTGTATCTTTACGCTGAATAGTTGAGGCTATTAAACTCAGAAGTTCCTCAAACTGATTAGGTGTGATTCTCATCATAGCTTTATATTCAAGTGGGTCATGATCATAGAGTTCTTTTAATATGGTACATGATGCTCCCCTATTTTTCTTACGCAGCCAGTCTCTCCTCAGACCCTTCTTTTGTTTCTCCTAACTTCCTGAAGTATCAGTGCCGTAATTTCATCACACAGTATTGCAGATAAAGACCGTATTATGTTACAAACACCTATATGTTCTACAACAGACCATTTTGAAATGACAGCTTATATTTGTACTGGCAATTTTTCTACTGGTATGCTACTAACTAGCATTGTGTAAATGGTACGGGTCAGTATTCTCACGGTCTAGTAGCTCTCCACCCAGTAAGAAGACCAGGAACTGGCCAACTGCCCAACCAGTAAGTAGATCGTACTGTGAAAACTAGCCTTCAGGACAATTCACTTGATTCGGAATGATAAAGACGGAAAAGGAAAACTTCTGCTTACCTCCAAGTATTTTACTGCTCGTTGTATTTTGATTACCATCGATGCACTTGTTGTCTTAATATTAACAATATCGTTAGTTTCTGTATCGTTATTGGATGCTGAACAAACGTGAACAGATATATGAAATTAATTAAACGCAAACCGCAAAGGCGTATGAGAGTATACCTCCAAAAGAAGTAGTCAGTAATATGATTTGAATTCGATTAATATTCGTACTATGTGTTGATTGCGTAGTTCATTGTGTATACGGGAAAACGCTCAATATCTATCTAGTTAATTGTATACAAAACAGATCACCCACGGTAAGTAGGACCCATCCCAAGCGTGTGTCATCTCAACTTCATTCAACTGTGAAATGATTATATTAATCAACTGGCACATATAGATTGAAATTTCTTGGAGAATAATATGTTTGTTAATTTTGGTTTGGCACACGAAGAATTTAATTGATATTTTGGATCCCTTGCTTCTGGCAAGTTTTATGTTTCCTACTAGACGATTGTATCATTTGTTAGAACGGAACACTTGTTATTGCTTTAAAAGGCGTATGTGTAAGTTATATCATGCTGTCGAGCTTTTTCAAGCGTACGAACGGCATATAACCTAATAAGTATATCAGGAATTTCCCTGGAGCTACCTTCATTATTTTATGGGCCAGTACTGCAAAAATTAAAATATTGTCATCATTATCATCACCATGGGATGTTTGCAAAGCTCTTGTTGACGAATGAACTCCGCTTTTCGTAATTATCACAACCTCACCCAATGCATTATTCTATTTTTTTTGCGAAAAATCTTATTTTAGTGTATTATAACGCCCACCTAGGTGTTTCTTAGTTTACAGGTGTTAACGTTAATGTTTTTTAAGATTTAAGTTCGGCAAGTAATGTTCTTGCTTGTGATAAGGGTCGTGGATCGAAGATCATAATGAACCAATAAAAATAGTGAATACTACTAGGCGCCAAGTGATTTACATAATAATATTACCTTAAAAATTAATGGTAGCTCAACAAAAAGTCACTAAATAAATCTGAGTTGCAAATTTATAATGATGTCAAAATTAAAGAACACGGGCTTACTTCTATATAAATAAATATGTTAAGGGCAAATACCTAATGAAAGGTATCAATATCATAAACAATAAGTAATTAGATCTTTATATTACCTTATATAATGTCTAAACTATAACTATCTTTTAAAGGTGAAACGAGGTGTCGGTTTCAGGCTTCTCTCGGACAGGTTTTCGAGATTTTCCTAGGATTAGCGACTATTCCAAAAGTTATTCTTGGTAATACTTAATTTTACTCAAAATGTTACTTTTACAACTCAAACGTAAGTGGAGCCGAACAAAAGCGTCTTAGAAGATAATAATAACCGGTCTTAATATTTTATCAACCATGATAATTAACAAGTACACATTGTTAATACTTTTTATGATTATTTAATGCAAAACGCTTACCCCCTTGTGCCGATTTTCCCTAACATCATCAGGAGACGTTTACATCATTATACAAGGATTTCTATTATCCAGAAAAAAACAATATAATAAATTGCTAAAGAGGGTATCTTTGACCAAACAACAAATCCTTAATAAGACTCCCTCTTAGTGGTACTATGGGTATATTTTATCCGCAAATTACGAACTATTTAATTAAATCTACCACACGGCCGTTACCTTGCCTTTCTTACTTCTGTCTTTCTAGAATGCCCGTTCTTTTTAGAAAAACTTGACCTTGTTTACTTGTTTCTTATCGCTCGCAAGAGTTTGAATTTAAACAAAGTATAAAGCTTTGCACGCTCGCTAATAGGTGTCTCCTAGAGTATCAAAAGGTAATAAATATAATTTATCATTGTCCAGGAACTCTTGTTATTTTACGATTGCTTGAAATATCGTAATAGTATATATTTTCGAATTGAACCTATTTAATTTTAACATTTTCACCTTTTGAATTTGAGGTGTTCGATGAGGTACCTTTTCTCGGTATATCATCAGCTGTGATATATATGCACTCTGATAATTACTATTAATATGAAGCAAATAAATATAATTATCCAGTCAGTTAAAGTAAGTCATTTGATAATATTTTTAAATAAATAGATTATGGATTTCAGTAAAGGTAGAATATTGTGTTTTCTGTTAAAGTACATTAAAATCACTGCGTACTGTCCATGAACTTTTCACGTAAGGTGATTTATAGATCAAATATTCCATCAGTCCATTACGCGAATGTAAAATGTATGAGCTGATTCAGGCATTAGACTATTCATATATGGAACGTTGATCCCTCTGAGTATTCCCTTGAAAATTGAAAACAAATTATTAAACGGTTTTCGCTATAAAAACCATACAAAATCGATAATATTGCCTGTTTAATGCCGTTTTGGTCTAGATGAAAGAGATAAAAATACTCGGGGGATAAATAAGTCGCGAATGTATATACTCGTTAGTTTGAGGTTATAGGAGCTTTGGGGGTCTGTTCTTAAATAATTGAGAGGGTCATAAATACTGGATCATCGAATCCCTCTTCTTTAATTTTTTCATCAGAATGTAAATTTGATCATATACCTACATTTTTTATATTTGGCAACTGCATTAGAGAAATGAAAATTATTTTTTGCCTAGATGGCAGCATTAGTCGATTTCTTCCAAATTCAGTCTAACTCTCCTGACAGTGGCAAATTTTCATTGAGCGTCGTTGAACTTTATTTAAATTTTTTATTTGTACCATTAACTGATTTAATACATTTTTCAACATGATCTAACTAGCGACCCACTCCGGTTTCGCATGATGTCGTTGGGCTCTCTGTGACACCTAAAAAAGTTCTTAGTATTTGTATTTGATATTTGAGTGTCAGGAGTCAACACAAATAAATTCTGTTTCGATCTAACCTGAGATACAGCGACGTATTGTTTTCCTTGAATGAAATTTTTGGTTTGGCAAAAGCGGTTGAACTATCTGGGCGATAAGTATATGCTGTCGCTGACTTTTCTATAGTACTTATCTATCCATACATCGTTTCAATATATTTTCTACAATATTGACAGCATATCAAGTTTTTTCTTGTGCACTAACAGCAATTTTTCTCCGACCTACTACACTTTTGTGGTGACTGCTCCTACTCCCCAAAAACAACTTCAATTTTTATACATCTAAAGGTTCTTTAAGGAAGGTCCCTCAAGGAATATATTATAGAATGGTGATATCTGCATCAAAATCGGTTCAGTGGTTTTCGAGACTAGCGCGTTCATACAGGCAGACATAGCAGACTGCTTTTATACTACGCAATGATATAATTCCAGAAAACTTTGGAAAAGACCATAGTTCTTCGTAACAAAATTTACCTCAGACTTATGGTGTATTCAGGCCAATAGGTCCTCTGAACACGTTTCCAAAGTTTTTGAAAGTATCCTATTAAAACATAAATTGTATCATATACCTTTACAATATGTTTGTATCTATGCAAAATATCAAATTTACGACCTCATCACAACTCTATCATACGCATTGATAAATTATAGATTGCGACACTGCTGTTGTGCTGCATCATCCTAATGCGTTTGATTTCTTGCAGTCAGTTTTAGTAAACTTAAGTGCTTGGGAAATGAGTCAAGTTAGTTCAATAGTTACCTAGCAAACAATATTGTATACCGAAAACCCACAGATATCGAAGGTAAATTTTGCCACATCAGGAGTTCCTCAAGGGTCAATTTTTAGGCTGCATACTCTTTATACCTCTTATATTTTATGCAAGAATGCAAGGCTGGTAACCCAAAGAATATGCAGTATGATTGTATTAATATTCAAGAAACAAAACTATTCTTTTTTCGGCTTATGTTTCGACTTTTTGTGTCGTATGTGTAGCCATGAGAATAACCAAATATAATGTGGAAACGTGTAAGAAAATAGTTTTTTATCTTCCTGTCATACCGAAGGGAAGTACTTATTGTATTCGAGAAAAAATCACCCTCTGAGATTTCTTCAGCTTTCCACGTTTCAGACCATGTATATTATGATAATAAAGGTTTTTAATTCTGTCAGTCTGTTCATCTGTCTGTCTATCAGTCTGTCTCTCTGTCTGTGCCTGAGCAAAAGTTCTGGAAAAAAATTCTCACACCCATTAAGAGAATTATCAGAAATGCATTGTCTTAGATAATTTGTTTGGTGCATAAAAAGAAAGCTCAATGACAATATTTGTTTTGCGGTTTGCTATACCATTTGCTTGAGACAGGTATCTCTAACAGATAAATGTTATTAACAAATACAATTGTATCAGCATAATATGTATCTACCTTGTCTTAAAAAAAAAATTTTCATTCCAATGGATTACATTTTCATGAAATCTATCATTCTGTTTCCTGGAAATGCTTAGCCTTTGAAACGTTTTTCGCCCTTATTCTGGAGCTCATCAGAAAGACATAAAGCCATTCATAAAGATGTTTCATGCAAAACCAAGACAATTTCTATTCATAGAAATAGTTGCCCTATTTTGAAACATTATAGCCTGGACAAAGGTAAACCATTTTTTTTTATGTTTAAGACTGATTTATTACAGATGCTTGTTTGCTTCATTAAAACTCTGGCAAGCAGTTAGTTTTATGAAAGTTGGACCTGAGACTTGGTGATTTCAAAGCATATACGATTAGCTCAGCATTAACAACCACTTCAAATTAATTTCATAAAAATAAAACCTCAACGTTCGCTTAATCTCTATAAAGTTTGATACTCCTAACTTGAACTTAACAGCATAAAGTTTTATTGAAAGCTTGACAAGCCAGTCATATGCCAATAAAGACTAAAAGATAATTTAGTTTTAATGTAAGTTCTTGATGGCCTTTTTAAAACTTTCTTTAAGGCAAAACTATCTTTAAGTGCATTTGGAATTTAATAACTCTAGCATAAATAAGTGGTTTTTGAGGTGGCCATTATAAAACACCGATAAAACCTAAATAAATCTAAGAAGCATTTAAATTGTTACTTGGATTGCACAAGTACGATTTGCACTTGGCTGGCTAGGTTTTTTTTAAAGTAGACTCGCCATTTCAATTCAATATCTATTGGAATTTTGATTTTGTAATCAAAAGTGCGTTAAAAGAAATTGAACTTCGGCAATGGTTCATATTAGGATATTGTTTAAGAAACTCCGCTTACTTCTACATGTCATACCTGCTCTAGAAATTCTCTTGCGTTTTTTAAATGCGTGTATTTTAAAAAGTAAAGTGTTCCAAAGTATTCATAATTTTATTTGGGACTGTCAATTTTTAAAACAAAGCACTCTGCTGTTATTGAAATAAATAACAAATATTTCAGAGTTGTCGTTTCTCCAAACTTGCAAACCGAGGTGGATTTTCGTGTAATCCATTTGGAGGGCGGTTTTGCGTGACTAACGAATGGGGTCACTCGAGAACAAACAAATGTGAAATCGTATACCCAATGAATCAGTTAAGAGTTTTAGCGAATACATATTTCCAAGGGTTTTAAATTAGAGCCGAAATGGAATATCGACATGTCGTGAAATAATAGCAGACCGAAATGAATCCTCAAAAGGTATACTGATATATTTTTAACTTTTATCCGAATTATGCAGTGGGACTAATGAATATTAAATATCTTTATGTTTAATATGATTCTGATTTATACACTGATCTTTTGTGGTAGGTTCCTTATGAAACTTTAAGAAAACGCTGCTTTTTAACCTCAAAATTTTTTTGATAAGGAGGAGGTTCTCAGTTCAACTCGTATGCTTTTTTGTTTTTTATGTGTGTTCAGTCACTGATTCAAGCGATTTCTTCTGGAAATTGAGTAGTATGGCTCGGCGGCAAAAATTAAAAACAATTTTTTTTAATCGAGAATTTAATAATAATAATAATACAACATTCAGTCTGAAAAATTTGCCAAAAGGCGAATCCAATAGTTCTGCCATAATTGCAAAACTGTTACAGATTTGATTGATTGATTGATTGATTGATTGATTGATTGATTGATTTGAAGTTTCCATGCTTCTTTTTTAATTTCCATCTGTCATCATCGGAGGCGTTTTGCAAGATGCTTCTTTTTAGTTTTCATGCTTCTTTTAATTTTCCATATATTATGATCTCCTTATTTATTCTTCCTCCATAATGTGTCCAAAGTTGGATGGCATTCGACGCATCCTGTGGCACCGACTTAAGTACTACATTGTATATAGCTGTCGGGGTATAGTCTTATGTTCAATCGTTCGATTTACATAGGTCAGAATACCTAAAGATTATAAGTTTAATAAGAGCCGAATGCCTGGGTCCTAAGAAGTAGTATAAAATAATGGGTTTCTTGCAAAGTATATTCGTAAAATAACAAAATGAAAATAATATAAAAAACGGAAAGAAAGTGATTATAATAAATGTGCAAATATGTCTCTTTCTTAATTTAAACAATAACCTAAGTGGTCGTAAAAACATGTTTTAACATTTAACAACACATTATTGCCAATTTGTTGGAATGTGTTTGAAATTTTCAACCGCAATTCTAGCCCTACTCTCCTGGAAGCCATACATTTTGAATTTTACATGTCCCCATAGAAGGACGTAATTTGGGGCCAAATCGGGATATCTAGCATGAACATAACACGGTTCCCCGTCCTTTTAATAAACAATCTGGAAACGACGACAACCATCTGGTTGAAACTTGGTTAAATCTTGGTCCGCTAGTCGTCTAACAATTTGCTACTACAATAGATGCAAGTACTTCGAGTCATTTAGTGTGCCGTCGATGAGAAATGAACCGACCATATGATCCCCCCAACATACCACCCCATACATTTAATTTCTAGGGATATTGAGTGCGTAAGGCAAAAAATCGATGCAGATTTTCCCGAGACCAATAACGAACTATTGAAGGATTATGTCGACCATGTTAGTGTAAAGTCGATTCATCAGTGAAAACAATATTTTCTATTAATTTTTCATCACTCTTCGTCTTGTCCATTACACTTTCATAAAAGGTTATTTGTCTGATATTGGCCTCGGGTAGTACCTCATGGGTTTTTCTTACTGTCCTGTCACTTGAATCTACCGCCTCAGCAATTGCTTTAGGAGAAACTGTGGGATTTTCATTAACGTAGGGTGAACCCTTTTCTGGAAAACCGGGAAAACCTGTAAATGTCAGGGAATTTCATGTTGGTCAGCGAAATTAGGGAATTTGGACTAATTTAAACGTAAAATCAGGGAATTTTAAGAAATAGTCAGGGAAAAGCGCCATTATTTTAATACATTTATATTCTTGCTGGCAGTTAAAAATTTTCGATTCATTGCGAATCGAGGTTATTTTTCGAAAAAAAGAAATGCAGAAACAGGTTAATATTGGCTAATTTTTATATTCGGTTATAATTCTTATTAATAAAATATAAAAATAGTTGAAATTGGCCTTTGAGTTATAAAAATTATTCAGGGAAAACTGAAGTTTATCGATCAGGGAAGTCAGTGAAAAGTCAGGGGATTTGAAAAGCAGTTTTAGGTGGCGGTGGCCACCCTGTAATGGTGGCCAAATCCATTCTTTCCCTCATTTCATTATCATTATTATGTTGCGGGACAGATTCTCCTTTATGCCTTCCAGGAGAGACGCACCATGGAGTTTTTTATGATTCGACTGATTGTGTCTAGCGCAAGAGAAGACATATTTGGATAAGTAGTTTTAAAAATTGACAATGAATGACGGTTTGCAGGCCTCTGGCGATCACCCAATAGTATTTTAACCGTCCTATTTTACATACAGTGTGTTGACGAATTGAGTTTTGCCGGGTGGAAACTTTTTATTTATACGTTTACCAGGAAAAATCGTTCATTATAAAAACGCCTGCTTTTTATGAAAAATCCAAATGATACTATTTTTCAAAATTTATGTGTATTTGCAAACATCTGAAAAATTACAAAGAGTAAGGGTGCCTTCATTTGTGAATATTGTGAAAAATTATTTAAAAAGAAAAATGTTATGGATTAAAAGTTATAATCAATTATAAAAGCTTGGCCTTCTACTTCAAAAGTATTTTTTAGATACGATCTACACACTTTTTTTATTTCTCTCGCTTACCGAAGGAAGTATTGTATTCGTGAAAAAATCGTCCTCTGAGGTTTCTTCGGATTTCCTCGTTTCAGACCATGTAGATTACGAAAATGAAGATTTTCGTAGTTTCTAATTAATAATTTTTATAGTGTATAAATAAAGGGGGGAATGCTGTGTAAATGCCTTTACCGATTTTTTTATTCGGTATTTGAATTCCGCGGGTTATAAAACGATTTTTTGTTATACTTTTTTCCACAATGGTGGTTTAAAGTTTTTTTCGCCTATAATATACTTGTCGAACATGACAAGGGCGAGGGGCGCTTTAGGACGGATCTATTAGATTTAGGCCACATGTTGGTAAACACAATATAATCAATTACATAACAGTCACGTAAATAACAAGGTAATATAAGTTATGATTTATCTAAACAGGTAAATGTTGACATTTACTTGTTTGTCAACAATAAGACATTATTATTTGAATAATAATGTCTTATTGTTGAAAATGCAAGCAATCCCACAAAATACTAAGAGCTAGCAGTTCGCCCCCACTAATCCCGCAATCTCGCCTATATCTACAAAGGCTATACTCTCAAGGGGTTTTGTTCTGCCCACCGGGGAGAGGGTTTTCTCCCAGGGCACTCCAAGCGTCATCTTTCACATGACCATATATCGAGATGTTTACTCTTCGCATTCCTCGATGCAATCGGTACTTGCTGACAGCTCTCTCTTGACTCGTGAATTACCTATGTGCTTTTAGGCGTCCACAAGGATATCGTCTCCTAAGTGATGACTACATTCCGGTTATTGTTTTCATATGTCGTTTCCTAATTAATATTTTTTTATAGTGATCGCCATGAATAGGTAATGGGGGGGGATTCTGTGTAAATACCTTTACCGATTTTTTTTTTATTCTGCATTTGAATTCCGCTGGGTATGAAACGAATTTTTGTATATTTTTTTTGCACGATGGTTGTTTAAAGTTTTTGTTGCCTATGACTAAATTGCCTTTAAACATTCGGGAACACTTGAAAACTTTCGATGTAGCTTCTATTCAAGTCGTGAGTTCGACCATACCATTTATTAAAATTACGCTCTTTTCACTTATGTTATGTCGTTCAGTGGCAATAAATATTTTTGAACTGAATTCATAACTATCCAGAGATCCAAGGGACATTGGGACGTGAGAAGTAAAGAATACAGTATTAAACACAAGAGACCTAGTTACAGTGAACTTGTAGACAAGGTGCTACCATGTAAAAAACCATTCATTGTTCTGTCAGCGACACGTTTCAGAAGCTCTTGAAACGACGTTTTCTAAATTTGTAAAATTTTTAAAAAACTGGAGCTCACTACCAGCCACCTCATTTAAGAGAGGCATATGACTAAATTTATTGCGAATCCATCACACCCTGCATTCCGATTACAATGTTCGTTCATCTAGAAAATTCGCAGACGTTAGCAGAAGTACAGCTAATAACCTCCACGTATAAGATTAAATAACGTTCCTACTCAAGCTAAAACTTCTTAACTTTCCAAAACTTTCTCGTGTAGATTTTTCCTAACTGCATTATCGTGCGATGCAGTTAATGTAATTAAATGGGCTTAAATACTTATAGGATTACATTTTGTTTTCCAGACTTTAAAGTTGAGCAAATTTCGTTATTCAAATGACCTCGTAAGCTCTATCCCAATGCTGGGGCAAGTAAATAGGCCATAAAAAATAGCTAAAAGTTCAGAAGTTCTATAACTAGCGATAAAAGTTTAGTATATGCCGAATAGAGGACTGTTAACACGCTCATTTGGCTGGTGGCTGAAGATTAGGTACCGGGTAGTCGCAGACGATAGAGATAAAATTTACTTATGCGTTTTCGGGTAATATTTTTCTAATTATATCTTCGCAAATACAAAACGAAGAGTGCATTGCATTTGATCGTCATATTTCTAAATCCCGTTATATCGCTCATACCGAAAAAATTTCTATATCGCTGTGTTGGTGATTGAATTATGAACAACTTTCAAAATGTCCGTCCGTCCGTCACGTTTTTTTGTAAGCACGATAACTTAAGAAAATTCCGATTGTATTGAAATTTGGACAGTTAATTAATGTCAGCTAGAGAAAAAGCTTTTTATTATTAATTATTAGAAAAAAAATTAAAGAGCTATTTTTTAATATTGCTGCGAAGAGTATCATATAGAATGTGCCACAATTATAAACATTATATAAGAAAATACTTCAAGAAAGCTTTTATTAGAAAAAGTACACTAAAAAGTAAAAAAATAAGTTTTAGAAATTCATACATCCGTCAACCAAAAGCTCTGAGTGCGGTCAATTGAGTCAAGTAACTGTGCAATAGTGTTTCATGACTGCCCCCCAAAGATTTTGAGTTCTAGATGTATGAATGATGCTAACTTAGTGCCGTCGATTGTGGTTTAAATGAAAAATATTGCGCCGAAATAGCAGTAAATGCAATCTGGAATGTGAATTAAAGTTAAAAAAAAACATTTGAATTTTAGATACCGAAACATCAAGTATTTTTACATAATATGATTATTCAACTCTGCGTCAATTTACTAGAAAAATAACTAACACTTATAACAATGTTAGATATTTTTTAAAATAACGTTTTCGTTGTAACGAGCGTGGAGATGATTGCCTATACTGGCATTACCTCCGTACGAAGGGGCAGCGATGTTGGGGGCGGTTAGTTTCTTGGATGGGTGACCTTCTCCAGGGAAATACGGCATTCTTACTCCACCTTCTAACGGCTTATATATCAGCACATGCGTAGAAGATATGTAACTTTAGACGAGGGTTACTTAACGGATATATCATCCTTCGGAGAAAATGTGAAACAGTCGGTCTCTTGTCTATTAAATGTTAAGCCTTACTCTTCGATAGAGAAGAGGTTCAGCAAAATTTCCAATATCCAATCATTGTTTTCGCATCGGTGCTTTCGGAACGTTTTTTGTTATTTTACAGTGTTTTATTAAATTTACATGCCACGTCAATTAAAATCCCAGTCAAAGCGACTATTAATTCCTATCTACTGATTGTATTAAGGCCACTATCCGATAATAGTGTAGTAGTTATACAACATGCTTGTATATATAGTATCGTCGGTTTTAATTCTCATAATATGAATATTGCATGGTTACCAATGTGGGACCAATATTATAATTTAAACAGGTAACTCGATAGATTGAATCTGATAGCTAACGTACCCAGAGTTTAACTGTTCGCTTTAGACCAGACCGCAAACTATAATGCAATCATTAATGTATATGGCGATCGTTTAAATTAGACAATACTGTCCACACAGTAACTGAGTATGAAATAAAAGTTAGAAATCTAGTGCACAGTTAAATAGGCTAGTATTATTTATTATTTATCCTACCGCTTGCAATAAAAGATCATTGTCAAATTGAAGATAACTTTTTTTTTTAAATATAATGCCGTTTTTGATCGCTTGATTTGTTGCAACCGACGCGAGACTACAGAACGTAAGTGTGCGCGAGACTATGCATTGTGACGTCAGCTACTAGACAGACGCTTCGCTAGCTAACGAAGTATACGCCTACTGTAAATGTGTATTTATATTTACGTGGTAAAGTTGGAGGATGTGATGCAAAAATGTCAGCAAGAAAGCTGATGTTTGTACTAGAATATATTAACACGCCCCCTAGAACCCGTTTAAAACTTTTTGTGACTGTTTCGCTATTCTCGGAGAAAAAGAATTATATACACTGCCGGTCACTCTTCCATTTCAGAAGTCTTTATATTGCATAAAACAAGAACAAAACTATTTTAATGATGTTAGAAAGAAGTAACATCTCCGCAGATATCACACCGACAGATCCTCTATTTACGTGTTCATTCGTTTGAATTTTACAATGTATAGCCTATCACTAAGTATAATCAAGTGAAGCGAAACTGTCGATGTGTGCAATGCAATTTTATTAATCGTGTAATTTTCTCGGTGTGGCATCCGCGGAGATGTTACTTGTTTTTCTAACATCATTAAAAATAGTTTTGTTCTTGTTTTCTGCACAATAAAGACTTTTGAAACGGCAGCATGGCCAGCAGTGTATGTCCTATTTGAATATAGCTGGGATAGGATATGGAATATAATTTGAGCAATATCAGAGTGCATATAAAACCTGATGTTGTACCGGATGGGAAGTGCAGGTGTTTGTGAGATGCTTCTTTTAAGTTTCCATGCTTGTATTTGGTTTCCATCTGCCATCATCGGATGGGAGTGTATTCGTTTGCCACATTCTTTTTAGTTTCCATGCTTCTTTAAAGTTTCCATCTATTGTCATCTCCTTATTTACTCTTCTAAGTTTTCTGTTTCTGGATCTAGCAGTGTGCACCGCCTCTTGCCCGCTTGCGTCCATAGATTTCATGCTTCTGCGTTTTAGGTCTCCGCAGTGAGCTTTTATTTATATTACCCGTTCCACAGGTAAATATCCATTTACGGTGGAAGTGCATGAAAGGGCTCTGTCTCGCGGTAAAAAGAGCTTCTTTCAACGGGTTACGAGAAAGAGTCCCGAGGGAATATTTTGTACACCAAATATTGGTTTGAAGGTAATCAGATGGCCAATTCCGGGTATTTTTCTATTTCATTACCTGTGTTTAATACCTTTTCAATTTTAATTTTTAATTTTTTTCAATTTAAATAAAGAAATAAACTACATTAATAAACTAAACCACCAGTTAAACAAAACTTATCTATTTCATCCACAGCTGACTGTCTATGCTGTCTCATAAACATATGTTGCATATTGTACTTTTATATAATAAGCAACAGCAAAAGGAAGATCCAGGTATAGATTTTACGCCCAGACGCTGCACTTTCTCGGGTTGTTTATATACGCTTTTGTGATGCTATGTTTAACTTATATAATTTAATCAAATATCAGCTATAAACTCGTGCTAATTTATATCAATCAATGTAGAATTATTCACGCTTTAAATGAACACAATTTCGTACGATTTGTTACCGTTTTAACCGACTTACTTCAAGATTTTGTGGGAGCTACCAAATACGCGTCTGTCACCGAACTCGACCCACTTTGAACTCCATGAGTCTCTAGATGTTCCAACTGACATGAATGAATCAGCAGATTAACCACACTTTTGGAATTTATTAATTTATTGAAGTATGGACTCCACTATAAACTGTAGGGCCTCGTTTCTCTTTACCTTACACAAAATCATTCTGGATTTTCAAGGAGTTACCTCGGTGACTTGAGAAGCGGTTAAGAAAACATTAAACATTAAAACATTAAACATTAAACATTTGCAGAAGCTAGGACCAAGGGAGGTCTGCTAACCTCGCCAACACCGTCCGCATTTGCGAGGGGGGGGGGGGTTGACGAAAACAGCAGGCCCACCCCTTACGAGGCCGGTCCAGGTCTACACCGATGATTGGGCAAAGAGCTCCAGCTCGACCCCTAATTATCCGAGGCCGAAAACTACAGTCAAGAATATTAGCGCGCATCATTTAAAATCCACCCTTTGTTGTATACACTATAAGAAAAACATGTATTATATACACGAGCTTATTTTAACCTCATCGCTATCCATTTAACAATAAAACAACTGTCACATTCGGTTCAAGGCTAAGGATTGTAACCGTTACCAATGGAAATTGTTTAAATGAAACCATGAAAAGATCTTCGGGAATGCGCCGCGCATTCCTAACTCGTATTTATGGCAATGCGGAATCGGTGGATAGCTTTGAATACCCACTTTAACGCCGCTACTCTGAAGTTGGTTTAGATTCGCTTTACTTGCTAGAAAATCAAATATTTGCACGTTTACGCGAATCTGCTTTCAGATATCCTGCTGCATTATTTATGTTGAATTTTAATAAAGACCACAGATAAACTTGAGGTAAGTTAATATTTAACACTAGTTATTTCACGCTTTGTAAGACACATGCCTGAAGAATGAAGGCGGTGCTTGTGTCTAGTATTCGACGCCAGCCCTGTTTCTGGGCCTGAGATAATCGGAGAACTGTAATGTGGAGATTACAGGCGTTGCAAATTTTTGATTTCAGAAATTCTTTTATATGCATGCTGGCATGAATTCTTGATCTGTAATCTGCTAAAGAAGATATTCTAAATGTTTTTACTTTTATGTCCGAACCTGCGTATTAATCGGATTTCGAATAATGGTTAATATATTTTAAATATAGGAACAATAAGAACTTGCGCTAGTTTATTGCCCTAACAAGGTCATTATTACCTGCGTTTCATTTTAATAGTATCGACCACCTTTTATTTGGCAGGTCTATTTTTAAATATCTAATAGTTTCTTGCACGCAAATGCTATACTTCGTTCCTTTATAATCCGGGCCCCAGACTAGAGTTCAGTGTCCAATATTAGGACGTGAAGATAACACCTTTGGGGGTTTAAAAGTGAATTATTTATTATTTGCTTGCTTATAGTAATGAAACATATTCTTTATAGGATTTTGCAAACAGTAGAAAGAAAAGCTATCTATGAGAACTAAAGGAAAAACTATATATAAAAATATTAATGAAATCTTTGCATTCTTTCGATAACCTGACTTCTGGTTATGCTAACAAGTAAAAATTCTTATTTGCCATTCTCATTTTCACACTAGCATCCAACCTAGTCCCCTACGGCTAAGCAGGCTAAACTAGTATCTACATGATCCCCTACGATATGTAAATTCAGTTAAAAATGAGAACAAAGGCCTGAAATTAATTTATTTACGTACCTTGTCTTTAAAAATGTTTTCATTCTAATGAATTACATTTTCATAAAATATCATTCAGTTTCTTGGAAATGCTTAGCCTTTGAAACGTTTTTCATCCTTATTGTGGACTCATCAGAAAAGCCTAAAGCCACTCATAACGATGTTCCATGCAAAAATAAGATAATATCCATGAATAATTATTTTATACTTATTCATGGATATTGTCTTAGTTTTGCATGGAACATCGTTATGAGTGGCTTTAGGCTTTTCTGATGAGTCCACAATAAGGACGAAAAACATTTCCAAGAAACTGAATGAGATTTTATGAAAATGTAATTCATTAGAATGCAAAAAATTTTAAAGACAAGGTACGTAAATAAATTAATTTCAGGCCTTTGTTCTCATTTTTAACTGAATTTACATATCGTAGGGGATCATGTAGATACTAGTTTAGCATGCTTAGCCGTAGGGGACTAGGTTGGATGCTAGTGTTAAAATGAGAATGGCAAATAAGAATTTTTACTTGTTAGCATAACCAGAAGTCAGGTTATCGAAAGAATGCAAAGATTTCATTAATATTTTTATATATAGTTTTTCCTTTAGTTTTCATAGATAGCTTTTCTTTCCGCTGTTTGCAAAATCCTATAAAGAATATGTTTCACCTTTGGGGGCAATGATAAAAAAAAATGAAAAAATTGACAGCCTCTCACTCAAAATTATGAAATAGAATTTCATTGCTAAAGACATTATTAAAAACAAGCTAACCATTATACTCTTCGCCGATTTACTACACTTGTTATGTAATTGTTGCATATTCTGTGGGATACTCTTCGCAGTTTTTTTGTAAATTATATTAGTTTCTATCATTTTTTGTTTAATTACAAAACATTTTTTTTTTTTCATTTGAAAAATTAATAACTTTTTTATTCATTGATCGATTTTGTTCAAAAACAATAGGGTTCTTCCTCTAGCTAACACTAACTTACTATAGAATAATACGCTCGGACTATTCGTTCTTAAGTTATCGTGCTTACAAGAAACGTGACGGACGGACATACCGACAGACAGATAGACAGACGGACGGACATTTTGAAAGTTGTTCAGAATTCGATCACCAACACAGTGATATGAAATTTTTTCTCTACGAAGAATATTACCGGTTTTCGAAATGTGCCGATCGAATGTAATATAGTCTTCGTTTTGTATTTGCGAAGAGTATAATAATAAGCAACGGTCTTCATCGCATGCACGGATTTAGCGTGAAATCATATTTTTGGTGTTTACCTCGATGTAGGGTTGGAAATGCAACGTTCGATTTCTCCAGTGAAATAGATCTTTACTTGATTTTAGGGGGCTGTTTACCCATCTAGAGGGTTGGTCATATATTTCTTAGTTCCTAATTATTCTAGGAGGTGTGCTCATTATTTTATTATCATTATCAGAGAAATATGTCTTCTCATTCAGATAAATGTTTACGTTTTTTGGGATGTTCAAAGGGGTTTTTTACGCCTTCAAAGAGTTGTACGAATAGTTCCCCGTCTCCAGGTGTTTGCTTATTCATGTCGTACCATTTCCAAGACACTGCATCACGATCTGGGGCTTTAATCTTGAATTCCGGGAAGTAGAACAATCAAGAGAAAATGGGGGTGGTTCTCATGGGGAATAAAAAATCGTATTATTGAATTCTGTAATAATTTTAATACCTAAATATTAAAAACATCATCAACGACAACTGTCAAAATTTATTATAATTTCATTGGCTGTTGTTTTCGTGGTACACTTGCAGGGGTCTCAAAGTGTCCTAAAATCATAAAAATCCTAAAATATACGATTTCGTCATAAAGCAGGATTAAGTGCCATAAAGAGTCATAAAATAACCGATTTTACGTTTTTCCGCCTTTTTTAAATCATATTCCGAAATTTTAGTGATTTTATTCCTAAGTTCGTGAGTGTTGGCACTTGGCAATAATGCAAAGTGACTACCCGGCAATAAATACTAATCAAACGTACATCGACAATAGAGACGGAAGATGCGGTTTTAAAGTGCGTTAAAAGGAGAGGCAAATCGAACTGATATATTAGATAAAAGCTTGAAGTCTTCTGCGATGTGTTTGGTTTGGTAAACATAACCTTATCTCCAGGATCTTGGCGGCTTTTTTATCAGGAAAATCAGTTTTCCTCAATTTTTGTACACATTTTACGCAATTATATTTACAGAATAATATAACAATGAGTCGCCGCACGAGTTTTCATGAAAATTGACTCCAGAAATTTTCTTGGGTCGGTCCAGTAAACTCTGATAAGTACGAAGCCCATTGCAAAGTGTGCAATAGAGAATTTAAGATTGATGGAAGTGGGCTGTGTCAAGTGAGAAGTCATTCAAATCCCAAGGGTCACACAGACCGACTAAAAATAAGATCAGGAAGCCAAATCATAGTCCACCTTTAATATGAAGCTTAGAAGAAGATTATGTATTAACAAAAGATGCGCAATGTCTTCATCCTCTCCTAAGTTTAGACTCAGTAATAAGAGTACTGCTGCTATAAGGCGTTTGGCGCTTATAGTTGGAAATGTTCTAAAAAGCAAATTGAAAGCAACTTTTAAGCTTACCCAAGAGATTTCGCCAGATCAGTTCGCAGACCTAATAATCAATCAATGGCACAAATATCAAAACGAGTCAATTGATGAATCCTGGTATCGAAGCAACGAAACCGAACGTTCCATTCAAATAGATTTATTCGAAAATAAGGTTTCGGAAATTCAAAATATAGATGGAAAATTCATGTTTAATTTTTGTGAAAATTGGTTTTTACGATTTTAGGTATAAGTCACAGTAATGCTATTACCCGAGAGAGGTTTTAGACTTAATAAGTTTGTATTGGATAACAGGACCAGCCTTTCAAAGAACGTTCTTATTTCTCTGCGATTTATAAAAGATCAACTTGAATGCTCAGAGGACATCATAGAGTTCAAAGTTACATCCAGGCTAATGGAGTTGGTAAAAAATTTCAGTAGAATATGTAAGCAATATTTGGAAGAAAGAAAACGCCAAGAACTAGAAAGTAAAAAAGCAAATAGCTTCATACAGAATAAAAAGAGAAAATACTAATTAATGAAGAAAAGATCTCAGAGTTCAAAAATAAAATAGTCCAAAAAGAGGCAAAGCTAGAAGTAGCCACAGCTGTTACCAAAGAAGGTAATGAAAATCTTTCACAGCTATCGAATAACAAATGTAAATCCTTGAATAGAAATGGGATCATGGAAGCACACACTATGATTAGCATGGGTTTAGAGAAAGGTGAAAAGGTAAAAAGGGAGCTTGAAGAACTTAAGATGCTCATGCAACAACAGGAACGCGATACAACATGATTTAAAACGAAGTGAGGAAGTGATTTATGAATTATTGTTAGAAGTCCTTTTTTCGTTACTTAGCTTTAAGATTTAAGTTGTATTTAAAGTCCAATAAATATGAAACATGTCATAAAATCTGATTCAAAAATGTCATAAAATCATTAAAAAAGTCCAAAAATTTACGGTGAGACCCCTGCACTTGGCAACGTTTACTACTACGTTCTATCGTTTCGCCATTTTCACTCGTGTTTAAGAATACTAAGTCTTCCGAGAGAAGGCGATGGGGGATTGTTCCCCGGGGAACGTTTCTCTCTCTCGCCATCAAGAATAGGGCTCCTGGCCATTCTATCCTAGGAGCAGAAAACTGGCTGTATTTAACATTGTCCTTTGAGATACCTTCGGCCACCTTTTTGATGGTACCTATTCTAAAAATTCTAAAAAATTTAATATTTCATAATTGCATTACACTTAAATGGGACGATTATTCAAGCCTTCTATATTTTGATTGGTAAATAAATCAGTTTTATGCACAGAACTTAATAATTATTAAATAAACTGCATATTTGACAAACGCGATCATGGCAAAAAATTACAGGTTGACATGAATACCATTAAAAAGTTGGCTTCCTTAATCACAAGGACAAAGTTAAGTTTTGGCAGGAAACCAGTGAATATCTTCCGGTATAGGTCTTCTGTGCTCGGACTATTAAGGGACTTGAAGTACAATTTTATGCCCGTCAAGTATTTATTAAGCTACAATTCTCAGTAGATCTCATATGGTCAGGGCAAAGGGCAACATCCACAATAGCTGCATCATTAGCATAGACTAAAGTGCATCATTTAAGTATTTGTATTTCTGTAATAACAAACTAAACTTGCAAATTCGCTTTGCTAGAAAGGATCACATGCATCAAGTGTCTGATGATCCTTAAACGCCACTAGGAACCCCGTTCCATTGACCTAAGTGGCAAAGTACATAATTCATTCCTTTCTGGACGTTCGAGCCATTAAATTACTGAAGACCTTAAAGTCTCATGTGAATCTCGCCCACCAGTGGCCCTATTACCATTGAGTGACAGCAGTTTTTTCAGCGCAGTTTCAAACGATATCCCATTTCATATAATGCTTTTTATCTCCACTCCACATCACGAGAAAACAGTTCTCAGTAAGTCAACAGTAAAATCGAAAATTTAAAAGTTCCAACATCTTTTTGCATTTTGCAGGCTTCTCCGGATCACGGAACGTGTTAAAATATGCTAATTAATAAACGATTTTCCGTGAGAAATTGTAAAAATCCTGCAAACTGTGGTCAATATTCAATAAAGGGATTCTTGCGATGTCTTAGATTCGCAACTAATTAGGAAGTCGGGAACGTTGCAAAATAATAACTAACGTACTTATTAATAACTTGTGATTGATTTTGATTGATTAGCCAGCGTACGGTATGTATTGCTGCCACTTCCTGATATCCAATCTAGATATTTTTATATACCTACCGCCGGACCGGCGGCGTACGCCGCGCATCGCGTTAGATTTGGGGACATACTTGTTGCCAGCAGCGAGAGCCACGTGTAGGAATATAGGATGGAAAGTGTAGGTGTTTGTGAGATGCTTCTTTTAAATTTCCGTATATCATCACCGCCTTGCTTATTCTGCCTCTGGGTCTTGTTTCTTCAGTTTCTGAGTCTCGCCGTGTGTACATTCTTGATATTTCTTTAATGTGTTCCTTCTTTTTAGTTCTTCGTTCTAAGGTGTCATTATTTGCTGTTTTGTTGTATCCTTTAGCAAGCTTCCATTTTCATGTGACCATGTGGGAAGTAAGGTTTTTTTTATCATGTTCCTAGCCTTATATACATGATCTGTTGTTGTTCTTCTGCGGCCTCCACCTTCTTTAGTTGTTCGTATTTATTGTGTTCTCGTGACTGATTTCTTCCGCATCAGCGATTTCCCCGTCGGTATTTTTATTTTTGGACTCATTGTTGACCAAGTTCTTCCCCTGTGAATTGTTTTCCCTTTCCTCCTGGTATTTCTTTTTTATATTCTCCTTTCTAGAGTAGGAAAATGCTGCAAGTATTATTTGGTGTTTTCTTGCATCCTTTACGTACTTCCAGTTTCTTTGTCTCTAGTTTTCTATGAAGTATTTTATGAGTTATGTTGCATTTTGTTGTTGTTTTTTTCTGTAATATCTTTACCCCTCTCCTTTATTTTTATATCCACCAGGATATGATCTATTTAGGAGTTGGTGTTTGCATTGCTCCATGTATCATGACAAGTTTGGCTCCCGCTTCATGAGTTTCTTATTGTCCCATCAAAGAGCCGTGTAAATTTTTTGTTCTTATTTCTTTTAGTGTCTTGGGATAAGAATATCAACAGTATTGCAACTTTGTGGGAATGCTTTTATAAATTATCCTAGACAGTTGTGTTTTGCAGCCGTCTACGTCGCACGCAACGAAAAGTTGCGAAATTCGCATTTTCGGCCCATCTTTCATTGGGTTATTACATTTGCAACCACTTGCGAGGCAAGATTAATTAATTGATCAAAAAGAAACTTTTTTGACTCTTAACTAAACGCAATAATTTTGTACAATTAACACAAGGCTTTAAACACTTTCATTATGGCGAATATGCATTTGAAATTGTCGATCGAAAAGTTATTTCAAAAGTTTTTCAAATTGGAGGGACGTTTATTGATATCCCAAGGTCAATTTGCAATCGTACTCAAGCTACGCCAGACTTCTAAAATTAGTTGGCGAATAAGGCATCGTGCGCAGTAACCACAACTCCGTTATGTAAAGTATAAAACATCAGAAATGCTTGCGTAGCTTGAAATGCTTGAATTTAGCAGTCCTGGAAAGCGGTTACAAATTAAATACGTAACCAAATAAAATAAAAAATTTGCCCACTGATTTCGCAACTATTGGGATAAAATATGCTTGAAAGACACGTTAAAGTTATCTATCTATTTTCAATGTTCCTAACCATCTAATTGGTTGCAAATTTGTTACATCACAGGAAATATTTTATTGAACAAGACTTGCCATTTTTTGCGCAAAATGGTAAAACAATGCTAATTAATATTTTTCAATATCGTCCGTGCTGCAAAATGAGGTGCATAGATTAATAACACATTAATAATAAAATAAGGGTTGAAAACACTTGGTATTACTGTTTCACAATTATTATTCAGATTTCTCTGACATGTGTTTCGGCCTTTCCACCATTATCAAAGAGTTAACAACTAACCTAAAAGTGACCATTACAAGACATTTAGAGGTATAGATAAACTAATTAACATTTTATTACTTATTTCTAATATAGTTACTACTAGGAATTTAATTTTAATTTTAATTACTATTTCTGGGTATATAATTTTACTATGACTCAGTTCAATTAACATTAATAGTAATTTTATTTCATAATTTTGTCCACTTTTTAGCGGCCAAATTTCATGTAATTCTGCAAAAGTTAGTCAATTTTGGTAAGATATTCATTTTGAATTCGACATTTAAATTTTTTTACCTTCTGCCGCATATGTGCTTCAGCATTAAATTCAGTACCAGCTGCTCGCTCCGACTAGAGCAAACTTTTTCTGATTTTTCCTCACCTTATACTAGACATAGCTGGATAAAACTAATGGTAGTACCACCGCCAAGCCATACTTAACTCTACAGTTTGAGAGAACCTCCTCCTATTAAAAAAAATTATTTCTACTGAAAACACAATTTTTTGAGACATTTCCAAAAATACCGTTTTGATATACAGAGTGTTTGGTGCATCGTGTGCCAAATGGAAATGGCCGACAGAATGGGTTATCTGCTATCCTTTCAGGCCCCTTAATACTTCCCATGCCCTGCGGGATTTTTCATATCGACCTTTTATCTTTTTAATGAAAAAAATCCCAAATTCTACATTTAAATTCAAATTATAAAAAAAGTATTAGGCGTAGACTGCGAATTTCATTTTTATTATGATGTGTATTGTTGAGGGTTCTTTCAAGTCCAAAATTACTGGCATTAGTCATCTAGTTGTTTTTTTATTCCCTCGCAAACTTTCGGAATAGGTAAAATTTAAACTTAGACTTTACATGGCTATAAAAAAAAACTCAGAGCAACCGGGATCTTCCAACTCCCTCAAAAATTCTCTAGTCTATCCTCTTGCTAGTGATGTGCCACATGTCATAAAAATCTTTTAATAACTTCGTGAATTCGCTAAATTAATGAATCGGGTCATATAAGGCTAATATTCAAAATTCCGAATAAAAAATTATTTTTGCTTAAATTATGCATGGGAAACAGGTAAAATCTGTTATCTCACTCTTGCGAAGTAAAATCTATCTTCTATCTCTTTCTGTTCGTTGGTTTTCTTGAAATAAAGAAACAGTTACATTTTTATCATTTATTAAAAAAATTTAAAAATCTTGCTCAAAGTATTGGTCAAGTTGGACAAGAGGACAAGTTCCTCCCTAGTCGCAACCTCCGTCGCGTATACGAGCTCCTTGGCACGACCTCGGACATAAAATCCAATGGAGTTAAGTCTGGGGAACGTGGAGGCCATTCAATAGGGCCATCCGGCCCAATCTACGCATACGCCTATAGTTTTTAAAAATGACGGCTGTCCCGCGCACTGGCGATTGATTGTAAGACAATATCTAGACAATGTGTTCCCAAATGCGTGGATTGGGCGGGATGGCCCTATTCAATGGCCTCCACGTTCCCCAGACCTAACTCCGTTGGATTTTTATGTCTGGGAACGTGCCAAAGAGCTCGCGTACACGACGGAGGTTACGACTAGGGAGGAACATGTCCTCTTTTCCAACGCATAGAAACGGCTTTCGGTACAATTAGGGAGGAAATACGAAATACGAAGCAGATGTCGGGCCTGCATTCGCAACAGAGACCAATACTTTGAGCAAGATTTTTAAATTTGTTTAATAAATTATAAAAATGTAACTGTTTCCTTATTTCAAGAAAACCAATGAACAGAAAGAGATAGAAGATAGATTTACTTCGCAAGACTGAGATAACAGATTTTACCTGTTTGCTATGCATAATTTAAGCAAATATAATGTTTTATTCGAAATTTTGAATATTAGCCTTATGTGACCCGATTCATTAATTTAGCGAATTCACGAAGTTATTACAAGATTTTTATGACATGTGGCACATTAGTCGGGGCAAACTAACATAATTTTAATCAGAATACGGAAAAATAGAAACCAGAACTAGCCCAACGGGAAATGGTTGGGGGGGTTACTAACATGATAAAAAAAATAAATGCAGTTACTGACCTTGGGGACTAACTTAAAGGGGGGGGGGGGGGGGGTAAAGTGAAAAAAATTCAAAGTCAATAGTTTGGATGCGTATTACGAGAAAATTTGACGTCGGAGATAAAAATATTCAACAGCAAAGTTGTAGGTAATAAAAAGATCTTTCATTTTTGTTAAGGGTACTTTTCATCATAACCTCAAAATTATCGAGAAATTTAAAATTTTCCAAAAAATAATAAAATTTTCGTTTTTATATTATAACTTTTATAAAAATTAATGAATTGTCATGAAACTTGGTGAAAAGATACCTTTATATATTATAAATAACCAAAAAAATTTTCAAAAGAAAATAATGGAACATTTTTTATTTTGAATTTTTTTCAAAAAAAAAAAGTCCTTTTTTCAGACGAAAATTGTATGGTGGAAAATCATCGTAAATAGATTTTTCAAAGCTCATTTTGTTTGTTTTTTCGTCTACTTTTTGATAAATCAGAGACACAATATAGCTTCTATTTAAGAATATGCTAAAAAATGCAAAAAACGAAAAAAGTCAATTTTGAAAAAAAAAAATTTCAGTAATTGTTGATAATTTTGTTTAAATTTCAAAAAAATGTTTAAATTAATTTCACCAATCGATTCTACGTGAAAAAATATTTAAGAAACTGTATTTTGTTGTTAAAAATTACTCCAATATTTAGGGGTGGTAAAGGGTTGCTTCTGGAGGGTGAATAAAGTAATGATCGTTCTCATGCAATTTTCGGCTAAAATTGACGTTAAACCAAAAATTAGTAATCAATAAAAGTTGTAGATTTTGAGAAATTCTTCAAGTTTTGTAGAGGTCATTTTTACCATAACCTCAAAATTAAAAAAAAAATGCAACAAATGTATTTTTTTACATTTTTTACTTTTTTAAACTTTCGTATTATTTCTTTTCTTCTTATTTTTGTGTACTTAGTAGACAAAATGTGTGGTTGAATAAAAGTATTATAGTTGTATTTGGAAAAAATGTTCAAGATTTTGAGGAAACTCATAGGAAGTTCATGAGGAAAATATGTATTTATTTTGTTAAAATATGATCAAAACTTAAAAAAAAGAACTTTTTATTATAAAAAAAATGATTAAATCTTAAAAATACACATTGCAAACTACACTAATCTTTTTCTTTTATTTACATGAATCAGTTCTTCTTCTTCACCCTCCGATTCTTCGCTAAACTGCGAATCTTCACACTCCATCTCTTCTTCAAAATCATCTTCGACTTCCTCATTGTTTATATTATTTTGAGGACTTGGCTCTTCGTCTTCACCATCGCTTACATCTTCTGAAACTTGTTGTATATTGCAACAATTACCAGAATCTTGACAACTCGTGCAGAGATCTGTACATTGTAAACCAACTTTTCTACATCCGCATCTGTTCGTAGAACAAGTCGTTTTGTAACTGCAAGATACTGTTTTTAACAAGGTTTCTGGTATAATTGGCATTTCCGTAAAGCGAGGCATTAATAATTTACAATTAGAGTGAATAACTTCTCTCCAACCCCACTTGGTTGGATCAAGTTTATTTCCAAGCCACGTTTGGATTTGAAAATAGACTCTATAACAATGCTGCGTTCCCCCACCAACAGTTGGAGGAAAGTTTTCTAATTTAAACGTTTTTTTTGCAGTCAAAATTTTATATCGCTGGAATCTCAAATCATCGAGCGATATATTACTATTTTTACATTTGTAGATGGATGAAATTATTACACGACCCATAGAGCCTATATGATTGAGAGATGGGTGTACTGTCTGTAGTTCTGATCATGCGCGTTAATCTTTCCGTATATTTTTTCTAATTTTTAAAGTTTTCTAATATCATTACTATAATACTTTTATTCAACCACACATTTTGTCTACTAAGTACACAAAAATAAGAAGAAAAGAAATAATAAGAAAGTTTAAAAAAGTAAAAAATGTAAAAAAATACATTTGTTGCATTTTTTTTTTAAATTTTGAGGTTATGGTAAAAATGACCTCTACAAAACTTGAAGAATTTTTCAAAATCTACAACTTTTATTGATTACTAATTTTTTGTTTAACGTCATTTTTAGCCGAAAATTGCATGAGAACGATCATTACTTTATTCACCCTCCAGAAGCAACCCTTTACCACCCCTAAATATTGGAGTAATTTTTAACAACAAAATACAGTTTCTTAAATATTTTTTCACGTAGAATCGATTGGTGAAATTAATTTTAACATTTTTTTGAAATTTAAACAAAATTATCAACAATTACTGAAATTTTTTTTTTCAAAATTGACTTTTTTCGTTTTTTGCATTTTTTAGCATATTCTTAAATATAAGCTATATTGTGTCTCTGATTTATCAAAAAGTAGACGAAAAAACAAACAAAATGAGCTTTGAAAAATCTATTTACGATGATTTTCCACCATACAATTTTCGTCTGAAAAAAGGACTTTTTTTTTTGGAAAAAATTCAAAATCAAAAATTTTCCATTATTTTCTTTTGAAATTTTTTTTGGTTATTTATAATATATAAAGGTATCTTTTCACCAAGTTTCATAACAATTCATTAATTTTTATAAAAGTTATAATATAAAAACGAAAATTTTATTATTTTTTGGAAAATTTTTAAATTTCTCGATAATTTTGGGGTTATGATGAAAAGTACCCTTAACAAAAATAAAAGATCTTTTTATTACCTACAACTTTGCTGTTGAACATTTTTATCTTCGACGTCAAATTTTCTCGTAATACGCATCCAAACTATTGACTTTGAATTTTTTTCACTTTACCCCCCCCCCCCCCCCTTAAGTTAGTCCCCAAGGTCAGTAACTGCATTTTTTTTTTTTTTCATGTTAGTAACCCCCCCAACCATTTCCCGTTGGGCTAGTTCTGGTTTCTATTTTTCCGTGCTCAAATTTAGTTTGCCCCGACTACATCATTAGCAAGAGGATATACTAGAGAATTTTTGAGAGAGTTGGAAGATCTCGGTTGCTCTGAGTTTTTTTTTATAGCCGTCTAAAGTCTAAGTTTAAATTCAAATTTTACCTATTCCGAAAGTTTGCGAGTGAATAAAAAAACAACTAGATGACTAATGCCAGTAATTTTGGATTTAAAAGAACCCTTCAACAATACACATCAAAATAAAAATGAAATTCGCAGTCTACGTATAATTACTCTTTTTATAATTTGAATTTAAACGTAGAATTTGGGATTTTTTTCATTTGGGATTTTTTTCATTAAAAAGATAGAAGGTCGATATGAAAAATACCGCAGGGCATGGGAAGTGTTAAGGGGCCTGAAAGGATAGCAGATAACCCTTTCTGTCGGCCATTTCAATTTGGCACACGATGCACCAAACACCCTGTAATAATACTGCAGTTTTAAGACGATATAATCCTCGAGACGAATGGATGTCTTAAAAAGTAGACATTCATTATATAAAATTCTAATTTTATTGTACTAAAAAAATTACCACTGCTCACCGTCTATTACCATCATCATGCCTACGAGCCAAAGCACATCCATGATAAAATAGGTATATTTTTATATTCACCAGCAAATTCTGAATTTCTCCTGAATTTCTGTTCTAGAACGGAAAAATGAAGCAACTAGATAAATCGCATTTTTTTCAAAATAAAGTCTCACAAACTATAATTAATATGATTAAAGAAGGTGAATAATTTCCGGCTCATTATTGTCAAATAATCAGTAAATGCAGTAAATTGCATATTTGTAATCTATAGAAATATAAAGTTACACAAAAGTAAGTATTAAGCATTTTGTTACGAAAAATAATTCCTGGATCTGCGTTTATTTGATCCAGTTGATTCCCAACTAAATTAATCAGCCGGCGTTACAGTTGACTTTACAAATGCAATGCAAACTGAAACTTTATCAGAGAATATTTGTCTTATCTCCAACTTCACCAACGTTGATAGAACTAGAGAAGATTAGATATTTAAGCAAGCAATGAGTGTACGGTTTGGTTAAATACATTTAATATTACTCACTTCACCGACTTTAGCATGTGCGGTGTTGCCACACTTTTATAATTTCCGTGGACACATGAAAATGCCTTATCTAATTATTGAGATGTATGTGCACGCAGTATAATTTAACAGGGTTGGTGCCCCTTTGGAAATCCTGCAATACCTGTAAATATCAGGAAATTTGAAAATTTTAGAAATGTCAGAGAAAAGGGCAAAAAGGCTGTAAAGCCAGGAAATTTATTCGAGAAAAGTAGTGTTTCAACTATTCATAAACACCGCGCGTTTTAAAATTGATTTGACGCTTTATTATGATACCGTAGCGCACTAAGCGGACGTTTCTGAGGCTCGACAACTGCTTTGTTTGTCCTTTTAAAGGCTCTATATCGTACGCTTTGTTTTTCAAAAATCACTTTCTGAAATCGGCTCTTCGATGGTTCTCCACCATGTATTTGTCAAAGGTGTATACGTTCACATCAGTGTTTTGTTTTTGTTATATTCAGTGGAACGTGATTTATTTATGTTCATGGAGTTATATCTTATATTTACTCATTAAAAAGTTTCTCAAAAAATTGTTTGTTTTCGGATATTCAATATTTTAAATTTTGATCAGGAAAAATCTGTAAGGGTAAGGATACACGTAGACACTAAAATGTCGAGAGTTGTGCCTAGATTACTCTACAGTGTGTTCACATTGTGAGCCTAATTTGCGCTTGGAGAAATGTTTACAGCATCTCAGTAGACTAGAGCTGCTAAACTTCTCTACTGTTGTATCCACACGATATCTATTTTGCAGTATAGACACTTACGTATATCAAATAGTTTTTGATCATGTCACGAAGATGACGTCATTTCGCGGCTGCAGTGATATAATCACTGCAGCTAAACGACGTACAATACAATGAATATCTGTATTGTGAAATGACGAAAAAAAAAAACAAACCCGAATTTACTGGGTTAAAGAGTGGATTGCAAAGAGAAACATATTAGGAGTATATTCTCAATTGTTAGCTGAACTGAAGTTGCAAGATCCAGAATACTATAAAAATGTTCTTCGAATGTCTAACTCAGATTTCGAATTTCTTGTCAAAAAGTTAAACCAAAAAGAGAAAGGCAAAATACAGTAATGCGTGCTGCAGTCTCGGTCGGTGAGAGGCTGGCTGTAACTTTGACGTTGTATCCCGTAATTCGGGACATGCAACATTTCTATTAATTGTTTTGCTTTTTCTTTTGTAGTAGTGCCAATTAGTCTAGTCAGTAGAGCCAGGGACGTGCGATTTACGAAGCGATCTTTTAAATGATGGTGTATTCAAGCAAGTTGATTCGTTTAGTGATCGATTGATCAAACAAATGATTATCTGATTTGTCGATTATTTCTTTGCGCTTAGGCGAATAATCGATTAATTGTGTGATGCTGTCGGACGTGCCAAACAGTAAATGTAGACCAACTTTCATGACGTTGTGAATAAGAAGTAGAAATTTGCATGTGTATATAGGAAGTTGCAAGCTTGTTCCACATTTACACGAGACGCCCTGTATATTGTAGAAGAAAAGTTATATGAGAAATAAAAATTTTAAACTAAGGAAACAGTTTAACATACTAAAATACAACTAAGCCAAAAACTTTCGACCAAACAGTTTACATTATAGTTGTCTCCATTTATTTCATGCACATAAAAAAGGCAATAAAAAACCAGCCATCCAAATATCAAAGAGCGCTATTAACTGCCGACAAGGTAGTACAGAGCCATAGTTTAGATTTTTGCGTATTAGAATGAACAGAATATTATACTAGAGGTTTAAAAATTGTATGTTCGGTAAAAACTTAATGACGTTTCTGGCAAATTAAAAGGCCTTACTCTGTTTTACATCAAGATAAAAATATCTGATACATTGGTGAACACATTGCCCGTCCTTCACGACATTGATAGATAAATGCAAAGTACGTTTTGTTTATCTGTTCCTTAGGTATGACGTTTTAGTTACGCGTAACTGTATCACAAGAGTTGGAAATCGTAATTAACAGAGGCGTGTTTTCGATTATTTCTTATCCAAATCATGCCAGAATATATTTTACATGAGAGTAATGATGTTTCATCTATTAAGTAATACATTATATTTTCACATTCTTCCCTTCCAATTTCCACACCTTGCAATAAGCTTTTTAAAATTCGAATGGAAATTTTACGCCAAAAACACTACGTCACATCATCAGTAAACTGATGACGTCATCGGTTCCAATTTGATAGCCAATCGTCGTTGTGTATTATAAATGCATGTTATTTTGCAAAATTTTAACGTGTTGTATTGGAAAATAAATAGTGTTTTATGTCATGATGCAAAAATACATCCAAGCACGTACTTGGAAAGTTTTCGAAACAACGTAAAATAGACTGGCTTAAAGCTCCTACATAAACGTGACTTATAGGTGTTTTAAAACCTCTTGAGCCGTGACCTTCATATGCGCAGAGACATAATCCGTCCTGTTGACTCAGTTACACTTCTTAAAAATATTATATTTATTGTTTACAATTTATCCCGAGCTCTTGTTTATATATACAGCAAGGCAGCCTCCAGTGTCTTCAAAAACATACTTATAACTCAGATTAAACTTTGCCTTTTGCGCATTTCGCGGCTCATGAGATTCTGAAACACCTCTACCTACGAAAAGAAACATTGTTTAAGTAGAATGTATTTTCCCAACGACCATTATTTGTTTACATTACAGGTTTATTGGCGGCATATTCATATTATTCGACCTTGTATGTATAATGTTAAACTGAAAAATTATACAATATTCAAAATATAGAAATTAATGTACTACGTTACAGTAACAGTAGATCAACACAATCGAAATACAAATAAAGTACATTACAGCATTCGTCAGTTCTGCTATGTTAAAAACGTTCATCTTTTTTCATAAATTCGGCGATCATAAACACGTCCACACAGCTGGTAAATTTCCTAATTAGCTTTTACAAATGCCGTATTTGTAGTCATTTCGTATTTAATCACACGGAAAACATAGAAAAAGTCTTTAAAATACTGTGTTTATATTAGATAAATGCGATATTATGGTTTCATGAAATCGATGACGCCATCGCCAATCATAGCGTGTTTTGCATACCCGTTGAATTATTTAAATGTTATGTTATTTATTTGTGGAAATTTTAATTTGATACGCGATAGAATGTTCTTTAAATATTGGGAACTGATTTAATATACCAAGCACCTAATTTTATTTAACCCTTTCTCGAACCCCCTCCCAAAAACGCGCAGATTTCTAATTGACATATCTGCGGGAGACGCATATTTTCGAACGCCGTGAATAGCACTTAAAATCGGGAGGCGTACGATTGTGGTCTGTGTTTTAAGCATTTTAACGAGTTGTAGCTTTTTAGTTGCAAAGAAGCTGTGGTCCGAAAAACAGTTGCACACCCGCAGTTTATTCTTGAGGGTCTCAGACAATATATTGTGTGTAAACAGCTGCAAATTTGCCTTAAAATAAATTATATTTTTTACAAAATGAGAAGAAAAAATAAACACTTAACAGATAACGAGCTTGAAAGAATGTGGGAAGAATCAGATAATGATGATGTACACGAACTATTGTATTTTGACCCAGAAAGTGATTCAGAGAGTGATTATGAACAAGATAACCACAATATTGATGGTGACATCAGTGTTGTCTCTGAAGAAGCAACAAGTGAAAATTACACAGATAAAGAAAACAATCTAAATTTGGAAGACAATCCAATACCTTGGAGTTCCAAGAAGTCCAGTGTCAAGCTGGTAAATATTTGTTCAAATTAACTTTAAAATTATGCCAAATATTGATTTACTTTTGCATTAGTTTGGGCCTGTTTTATGTTAATGTTGTACCTCACAAATGGGTGGAAATATTTTAAGAAATTGTATAAGTGCTAAATGGGTGAGCGAAGGGGGTTGGAGGGACTGAATCGAAAATATCGAATGATGTGTTGTTTTCAGTACTTTTGAGGATGAGGAATTAAGTTTTGCGAATATTCAATAATAATTTGTATTCTTAGATGGAAAAGAGCTTGGATGTCATGTTTGAGGGAACATGTAGTGTTGAAATATTGGCATTAGTTCTTATCTTCTTCAGCATAAAAATTCTGTATATACCAAATAAATATTTTATGATTAGACATTGCATATTGGATTCTATTTTCAGGAGAACCAAGATAGAAAAAATCCAAGTTGTGCGATCCTGAAATAGATTGGGACTAAGATAGCATCTATATTCTAAAAATACACTTTTTTGATAGAAAAAATTCAGGTTGTTCAAATACGGAAAATGATATTGGAATATTGCAATGTTTTAACTGTTATTTTCAGAAAGTATTGACAAAAATTACAGAACAAACAAATTTATTCTATAAGCAAAATGCACCAGAACGCATGACGCATGATAAAAAATGGACTGATGTGACTAACAATGAAATGTATTGTTTTATAGCTCTCTCACTTTTGACGGCACAGGTAAAGAAGCAAAGGATAGTAGACTACTGGTCAAAAGATGCTTTGCTATCAACACCTATTTTTTCACAAATTTTATCTTGTATTTTAGTTTATTTCAACTTGCGCATATAAACGCGCATACCTTTGAAGTCGGGAAGCGCACTTATGCGAGAAAATAATGAACGGGAGACGCACGATTGCGCGAGCGCAAAAATCCCCGTTTGTGGGGCCAGTGGCCTAAAAAAACGCCCGATGTGAAAGGGTTAATATCAAAAAAGCAAATTTGCGTGAAGTGAAAACGTCTAATGAAAATATACCTTTGCGAATTTTTTTTCGAAAATTTGGCAACGTTGTATTGAACGAACTCGGTGTGAACGACTGCTACAACCTCGATTAGCCTGTGTTGTTTGTGGCACGCTGTCTGTAAACTGTAGCGAATACTCAATCGTCTCGATCGCTAACGGCTAAAATATAGTATATATCCACTATTCAAGCTCAAGTACAGCCGTGCGTGTGTGTGTAGTTCACAGTGCCAATATTTGGATTTATCTACAACAGTTTTTGCATATTGATATTGCTTAACTTGTAAGTTTTTTTTTCTCTTTCTAAAGAAGTAGATACTGCGAAGTAGGTATAAAATGTTTTACTTGTTGCGTAAATAGATAAGGTTATCGTTTTATCAGTTATTGCTGGGTAAAACTCATTGGCCACAACCGACTCGATATGAAAAACAATTAGGTCATGTTTGTCTACATTTTTTAAAAAGGAAATAGATGAACATTTTTAATGCTTTTTCACGAATGTTGGAGATGTGGTAGGTATTCTTGGTATTCTTGAAAAATTTGCTAAATGAGAACCATCGTGTTTTATTTAAATAATAACGTATTTATTTCACAGTATGAATAAGCATAAGTACTAGTAATAAAACTTTATAGGATTTAGCAAATAGCAGTAAACATAATAGGTATATGACATTACTTTTCTGCTGTCTATTACACTCTTCGCAAATACAAAACGAAGAGTATAGGTAAAGAGCCGGCTGTATAGATTTCCTATGAATATGATACATGAAAAGTTTGTTTGAGTGAGTAAGTACTACTAGACCTACGGCCAAGGGGCAAATAAGTTACCTCATCGGGTACAAAAGGTTTGAGTTTTTGTAGTAAAAGTACCACATATGAGGTGCAAAAAACCGGGCGTCTGCCGGGGCTCAGTGGTCAACTTCTCATTATGACAGCTTGTCAAAAAGGCGAAAAAAGTCGCCGAAGTTACCTCATTGGGTACATGCTTAAAAACGTGACAGTTAACTGGGAAAACCATTACAATTCTTATTTTGTTTGGCAGACGTCAGTATTTGAACGCATACGTAGAGCAGACGCCCGTCGCGACGCCCAAAATTCCAACGTTTCTTACCTTATGAGGTACATGTACAAACCTGGGTTCAAATCAAAGGTCTTTTTATGTAGATTATAAATATTTTTGAAAAAGATCGGCAGACAGTCAACCATAAAGAGCAGACGCTGTGGAAATTATGTAGTAAAAATGAAATTTCCTGAATCTCAAACACTGAAATGCATTAAATTCGAGCTTTTATTCTTTAGGCATAGGAAAAGAAACGTAAACAAAATATTAATTTTTTTTTACACCTATGACCGAGGGCGCTGCTATCGTACCGCGGTAGCGAGAGGCAATTCAGTCACGTGTAGACCCGTAGATGATCAGGCACGGTACTTGCGTAGAGATATAGAATAACCATAACAAACAAATAACAATACAATAATAATAGTTCTGAATAAAAGTTGTATGGTTGGATTGGTCGATACTTGATTAGCTTTAGTCGAGAAAAGTGTTAAAGTTTTAACAATTCGTAGGTAAGCATTTGCTAAAATACGGCATTACCTTTAATTTGCTACCATAACCAGAGTTCAGGTTATCGAAAGAATGCAAATATTTCATTAATATTTCTACCTATAGTTTTTCTCTTAGTTCTCATAGATAGTTTTTTCCGCTCTAGCATTAAAAGCCATAATTAACGGAATTGAAAATGATATTAATCCTTTTAATTCCGAAATCTATAAAAGTAATCTCTTTAATATATCCACTGGAAAATCAGCAACTGAGACAACCAGAAAGTTTTTACTAGATATAACATCTATCGGTGACACAAGGAGAAATACTTTCATTAAAGAGTGTTCCGTAGATTCAAAGAGATTTGAAGATACCATTAGAAAACTGCCTATATCAACATTTGCCTCCGACAATAAAGCAAAATTGAAGAAAGGCGATGGAGAAGTAGTAGAAGTTAGATTGGAACGTGACTTAATGAATAGAATCTTAGCCTTATCGTTAGAGAATAAAATTGACCTTGTAACTTTGTCCTTTCCATTAACTACATTTCCACGTTCATTGTGCCATATGGACGGTAACATGAATAGACAGACAAATCTAGCCTTTTTAAGGCTCTTGAAAAAGAAGTTAATTCTATTCCACCCAACCACGCCGATTGTAAAATTATTGACGGTTTCTTCTTACTACATTTGTTAGGGGAAACGCCACAAACATTTGGAGAATTAGCTGGATATGTGTTAAAGAAAATTTGTCAACATAAAGGCAATGAAGTTCACACATTTTTCGATAAGTTCGTTAGCCCATCTATAAAAGATGTTGAGCGCGATAAAAGGGCTAATTTATATGAAAGAAGTGCCGAATTTTTAATTCAAGGTTGTGAACAACGACGGCCATTAGACTTCATGAAAGCACTTCGTGACGACAATTTTAAACAAGCTTTGGTCAAGTTTTTTTGTGACTTTTGGCAAAATGATATGTTTGTGGAAATACTTCATAATAGAACTTTCTACGCAAATTGTAACAATGAGTGTTACAAATTTGCAGTAGTAAACGGGCATATCGAAAGAAAAACCATTGACACACTAACTTGCTACCACGAGGAGGCTGATAGCCGCATTATTTACCATTTATCAAAAATTTTAAAAAAAGCAGTAATGTTGTAATTAGAGCCTCTGACACAGACATCCCAATAATTCTATTAGGAAATATGCATCACATTTATCAGTCTGTAACTGTATGGATGGAAGTTGGAATTGTATCCAAAAATACTTGTCGATTTGTTGATTTTAATGCAATTTTCAGTGCATTAGGATTTAATGTTTGTAAATCTCTACCACCATTCCATTCTTTGACAGGGTGTGACTACACGGCAGCTTTCTCCAGAAAACGGAAACTAAAACCCTTTGAAGTCATCGGAAAAGACAAAAAAATGCAGGACGTCTTTGGTACATTTGGCAACAATGAAAGCATTTCCAAAGAGCAGATTACGTATGTAGAAAAATTAATTTGTGCTATGTATGGGAAATCCAAGTTATGTGATGTCAATGAAACTCAATTCGACATTTTTTACTCTCATTGTAAACCAAAACCAAATCAGAGTCTAATCGGTAACCTGAAGAAGTTTGATCGTAGTATGTTACCTCCATGCGAGAAATAACCAAAATTTTATAATCCCTCAGAAAATTGTTGCAATTTAAATGATGGTAAGTTTTCGCCGATTTGATTTGATGGACCTCAATTACCTAGTGCCCTAGACGAAATAGTTGTACGCGAAACTGGCATGGAGCAGAGGGATATTGATGATGAAAATGAAGAGGCTTTTCATGATTTATCTGATGACGATGATGACGAATGGTTATTGTTCTTTAAATTTATTATGAAACAAAATCTTACTATTTTTATTTACTGCTATTGTTTTGTATTGCTGTTGTTTCTTGTATACGAAGTTGTTTTGCCTACATATTCACGGAAGTCAAAATAATAATTGAAATAGTTTACTTAGTGCATTGTCAAATTTCCGAACATGTACTTAATAAAACTATTTTTCTATTGCTATTTTTATTTATTGTCATGTATTGCTGTTGTTTCTTTTATACGAAGTTGTTTTTCTTACATAATTATGGAAGTCTGACAAACAAGATAATAGGTGTAATAGTTTTTCTAGTGTATTTTCAAATTTCCGAACATGTACTCATTAAAACTTGGTATCTAATTTGGCATTATTCTTTAAGATTACATTTTCTAGAGCGTCTGTTCGTTATGGTTGACCGTCTGCCGATCTTTTTCAAAAATATCTATGATCTACATAAAAAGACCTTTGATTTGAACCTAAGTTTGTACATGTACCCCATGAGGCAAGAAACGTCGGAATTCTGGGCGTTGCGACGGGCGTCTGCTCTACGTATGCGTTCAAATACTGACGTCTGCCACACAAAATAACAATTGTAATGGTTTTCCTAGTTAATTGTCACGTTTTTAAGCATGTACCCAATGAGGTAACTTTAGCGATTTTTTTCGCCTTTTTGACAAGCTGTCATAATGAGAAGTTGACCATTGAGAAACGGCAGACGGTCGGTTTTTTGCACCTTATATGTGGTACTTTTACTACAAAAACTCAAACCTTTTGTACCCGATGAGGTAACTTATTTGCCCCTTGGCCGTAGGTCTATACCACAGACCTACAGGGAGCCACTTTTCATATAAGCAAATTTTGCCCGCGCCATGGAATTTTACCGGAAGTGACGTCAAAATGGGAGGCTGCTGGCAAATAAGAAGAGGCAAACTATTTTTTTTTAATAACTAGAAGGCTTGTACTCTAACTTAAAAAAAAAGAATTAATGTTCAATGACTTAAGAAAACACACAAAAAATACTATAATCGAGGCTGCCTCAGAGTTGCGGGCAAATTAAGCCTGGCACTCCACTACAATCTCATTGTATACCCCAAAACCTACATTTTGACGTAAGTTTTATTCATGTATTCGATAGCACAAAAAATCGTGACCGGCAGTGACGTTAGAGTTCCATAACGCGGGCAAAATTTGCAAAAATTAAAAGTGGCTCCCTGTATGTCTGTGGTAGTACTTACATACATGTATCTTATTCATAGGAATTCTATACAGCCGGCTCTCCACCTAGTATATTGCATTCGATCGGCACATTTCTAAAACCTGTAATATTGCTCGTAGAGAAAAAAAAATCATATCACTGTACCAACACAGTGATATCGAATTCTGAACAACATTCAAAATGTCCTTCCGTCTGTCTGTCCGTCCGTCTGTCATGTTTCTTGCAAGCACGATAACCTAAGAACGAAAAGTCCGATTGTATTGAAACTTAGACAGTAAGTTAGTGATAGCTAGAGGAAGAACCCTATTGTTTTTGTACAAAATCAATCAATAAATAAAAAAAATAATTAGTTTTTTAAATTACAAAAGAAAATTGTTGTTTTGTAATTAAACAAAAAATGTCTAAAACTAATGTTATTTACAAAAATAGACTGCGAAGAGTATCCTATAGAATGTGCAACAATTATATAAAAAGTGCAGTAAGCCGGTGAAGAGTAGGTATAATGGTTAGCTTGCTAAAGTCTATAAAGAATATGTTTTATTACACTTACATGCAAACAAAAAATAATTCACTTTTAAGAAAATCGTAAGTACTGTCATTAACGACATAAGTATATGTGCCAAAATAAATATAAACGCATTATAAAAATTACATTGCAACTCAGTAAAGACATCTTGAGAAAGAGAACCACGATTTATTAAAATCGAGATTAAAATGAGATGTTTATAAAGTGTATTTGATTGACAAAAAGCTAATAATTTGAATATAATACTGAGGAATAGCGAAATATTGGAATTTTCTAGATATTTTTCAGGACACATTACAAACTTGGAATCGTAGACGACGAATCTGACTATGACGTTAATTTTTAATGCAAATCGCGTTTTCCACAAGAATTTTAGAAATGTTTATCCTCATAATATAGTTTTCATCAATGTGACCCTTAAAATCACTTTAGATTTCGTCTTCCGTCGTTGTGATCACATTATACTGCTTCCGTGAAGTTGTCCATCTCCCCATTTTCGTAATTGAGACATCGCTCACAACTGCTATCGTTAATTTCTTTTGTTTGCTCGTGGCTTTAGATAATTCCCCTCTGTTTAACATTATTTTTTTCGTTGTAAATAATGACGAGAAAGTACAAGCAAACGGATTGGGCATTAAGAATTTAAATAAATCATCAGAGGGAAGGCTATTATCAATTTCAGTCCCTTCTATAAGCGACACCGAGAAACGAAACGAAAGCAACTGAGAAACAATAACAAGCAATAAGTGAATTCACATTAAAAATTGTTTCAATTTCGAAAATTCGGCTAGGGTGACAGCTTCACGGGGAACATGTCATGAGTCTTGCGGAATAGTGTACTTGTTACCTTGAGAATAGTATACAAAGTGCAACATTATGGCTGTAAATCGGAAAATATAGAGGTCCTATTAGGTGTCCTGCAGGTCTCAATACTAGGACCTCTCTTGTTCAATGTAGGTATTTTTAGACGTTATAACGTATTTTATAAGTATCAGTTTTCTAATGCATGCAGATGAAATTTTATACCAAAGTCGAGTCATATCGTAATCGTGATTGCGCTCGATTACAATAGCCACGTTGGACCATATTAATAATTGGTGTCCTGCAAATAAATTGCCTTTGAACGTCAAGAAATGTAACGCGATGTCACTTCATTGGCAATTAAGTCCTGTACTCTTTGTTTATCAATTAAATAACGAATGCTTAACTCGTCCTAGCTTTGTAAAAAAATCTTAGAATAACATTCGATAATAAATTATTCTTCAACGAACATATTAGTGTAATACAAAATGTTGCTTATAGAAATCTTGGATTTATAATATGAAATAGTAAAGACTGTGCATGATGATTCTTTTGTATGTCTTTATTAGGTCACACCTACAGTACTCTTCCATAGTACGGCGTCCATCATATACATGTAAATAATTTAGAAAATATCCACCATATATTCCTAAAATTTATATACTTTAAAGACAATGGAGTGTACCCGGACGTTGCTTTTCCACATGATTTGCTTCTAAATATACATATACGGCTTTGCACTGTGCAAGGAAAGACGATCCATGCACTCTATTACCTTCCGGCATAAGATCATTGTTTTACTTCTCAAATTTTACATTCATTATATCTCGATGTATCAAGACCTATCATTGCGATCTGCCAAGACATTTCATTTAGCTACTTCTCGTACAACTGGATACATCACCAATATTTCAAGTTTGCTCTAATTACACAGGTCTATAAATAAAAATGTCTGACCAATGGGATTCCATTACCGCACCCCGAAGATTTTTGACGTGCTGAACACGATACCGTTGTCAGTTTTGCGCCGTCACGTCAGGATTTCGAGAATACTTAACCTAACAGTGTTAAATATACCTTTTTCGCCTTCGTTCATGCACAAATTAATTCACTCAATATTTTGGCGTGAATTTCAAGGGATTGTCTGACTGAGAATAGGCTACTTTTGTTCGAAACATTTTTTCTGAAAGTGTCATTTTTTTAGATATCGGCGGGGATATCTATGGAGGTTCGTTCCAACACGCAGCTTGGTCGTCCGTCGAACACGCCCAACGGACGGCCAAACCGTGTGCCGGAACCCAATCTAGGATGTTTTATATAGCACCGGGTCCGACTGCATACGCCGCCGGGTTGGACATTGGACGTGCTTGTTGTCAGCAGCGAGAGCCGCATGACACATGGGGTGGGAATATAGGATGGAAAGTGTAGGTGTTTGTGAGATGCTTCTTTTAAGTTTTCATGCTTCTATTAAGTTTCCATTTGTCATCGTCGGCTGGGGTGTGCAGGTGCTTGCGAGAAGTTTCCATGCTTCTTTTAAGTTTCCATCTATCGTCATCTTATTTTTCTTCTACTATGTTTTCTGTTTCTGAATCTGGCAGCTTTTATTTTTTATTTTTGTTTTTATTTGTTAATCGATCCACAGGTAAATATCCATTTACAGTGGAGTTGCTGGGAAGGGCCCTATCTCGCGGTAACAATTTTTTTTCGCGTTATGAGAAAAGAGGTCCGATAGTTTGCTCACCCTATATGTTGTTTTCTTGAAACAATCGGTTTCAATTCCAGGCAGTTTTTCCATTCCATCACATATATATTATGTTTATTACCTATATATTATGTTTAATACCTTTTCAATTTTGATCTCCATTTCTTGTTTAAAATTTAATAAAGACATAAATAGATAAACCAATGCTAATGCTACCTACATCAACAAAAACTTATCTGTTTCATTCACACATCTGGCTGGCTGTTGCTTATTTTATATCATCCACTTCAAGAAGGGACGGATCCAGGCATAGATTCCACGGTCTGTTCACTATAGATGTTAGAGGAGTGATGACAGAATGCAGCCCTGTCTGATGCCTTTGCCAATTTTACGTTTGCCGTAGAGGCTATTTCAACATATTACTATTAAGTTGCGTCAGTTTTTAATCGTGTTCCCTCATATTCGTGTGAGTATGTGTTAAACTTATTTTTGTTCTCAGATGTCGCCCGAATAAGGGTAAATCGATATATTTTGTGTCATTTCGATTTTCACGCCATATAAAAACTTTAACAAGGTATAAATTACATCCTGGTTTGCGGTCGATTCATCGTTGGTTCGTTAACTAATAATATTTAAACAATTACACAGCGAATATTAACGGCACTGTTTGCAACTTGATTTGCAGGTTTTCATTTTATTTCTGTGAATTTTTATTATTAAAACTCGTTTGGTGTGCTCCGGCTACTAAGTTCATTCCACTGTCAATAAATACTTAATTAAGTATGTACAACAGGAACTCTCAGACAGAGTTTACCGACTTGAATAAATTAAAATTCATACCAATATCTGCTTGTGGAGGAGATATACATTACTTAGTATCACTAGTTTAAATTGTCTTTAGACACTTGTAGTTGAGCCTACCTACGAACACTCAATTTGTCGCCAAAAACTTAAGAAACGAGACTATGACTTGCAATCATTTTGGAGTACAAGATGATCATCCTTCATGACACCTTCGATTAATAAAAAGAAGTTAAGCTGCAAAGAAGGTAGCTGACGAGTTAAGGAAGATTTCAGAATCAGTATGATTTTTCAATGGTTTATTCAATTTTTTAATGAAAAGTAATATGACGTTGATGTGTCTCATGGTGTTTCGTACCCCTTACAAAAATACATTTATTGATTAATCTTAGAAAAATATCATTTTTTTAAAATTAGTGTAAAATAGCCAATAGCTAACCTATGGAAATTTAGATATACCCATTTCCTGACAACACTTTGAACCATAAGCTGACATTTCAGCCAAAACTATTTTATTTATTAATCTAAACTAAGTAGTTTAAAGCCATATCAAAATACAAATATTTGTTAATGTTTGTCACTGTCAAATAATTTTAAAAAACTTTAGAACGCATTTAAACCAAAATTTTATAAGGACTCTCTGTAATACCATTAGCTAACAGTCTTATACCCATTGGTTGACACCTTGTATTTCAGACAAAAATATGAGAGAAAATCTAGAATATGTGTTAAATGATACATATATTACCAAACAAACATAATTTAGTTATGAACCTAACTTTGGTAGAACACTTACAATACAAATATCCGCCATATATGCAAAATAAAACTCAACTCTTTGGTAAAATGTTGATAAATAACAATTGGTAAGAGAACATAAATAACTACGGTGATTTGAACAAACAGAACAGCTTGTTTAAACTAACTTTGAAAAGTAATTTTTACATTAAGTAGGTACGGTACATAGGTGAATATCAGCAAATAACACAAAATAATTTTTATAAATATAAAAGTACAATCAAGGAAGATCAGATTGTACTTGGATCATGATAGGAAAACTAGCTATCGACAGATAATTCTTCTTTGAATTTATATTTTAAACGATCTCCGCATATAATGATACGTTTTTTTATGATCTGTTTTAAAGAAATTATGCTCACGGCATCTTCATTTAGTTTAAAGAACTCTGCATTTTCACACTGTTTCATTGTGAGAACTTCTGCTTCGCTCTCCGACAACAGTCTTTGAATAACACAGACATATCTATGCTGTCGCTTTTTTCCAGGAAACTCGACTAACACATAATCACTCTCCTTGAATACCTTGTCCTGATTACGAATGTCAACTAATAATTGTTCTTCATCGCCATTTTCATCCATATTATCATCCTGCATTTCATCGCTGCTTCCGGAAGACTTCAAAGAATCGGACGTTTCAGAATCTGATGAAAAACTATACTTGTAGGTTCGTTTTTTCGATAAATGTTTCTTAGCTTTTGTTTTATTCTCTTTTGCTGCCTTTTCCTGTTCTTTTATTTAGGTCTGCAGTTCTCTTTTTTTTTTTTCGTCCCTCGGCTTTCTTTATCTTCTGTTCTTCTTTCTCCTTTTTTTCTCTCTCTTTTGATTCGTGATAATCCGGCCATGCTTTGTAAATTACTACCGATGGAATTTTTTCCTTTGCTGCTCTTTTTTTGGCCGGCTTTGGCTCTGGCCATATTAGTGCTCTCTTAAAAGGAGATGGTATAGTTTAATCTTCTTTGGGGTTTTGCTTGGGGCTTTGTAATAAATTATCGCTAATTATTTTTAAAAGTGTTCTTTCCTGAGACGCCGTCGGTTCTTCACTAGGATGTTCACTAGGAGATGGTACATTTTCTTCGTTGGTTCTTTGTATCAAAATATTGGTAATTATTTTAATTGGTGTTTTTTCCTGAGGTCGACGGTTGTTCACTATTTACATAGATTATCGCCGATGATTGTTCATCGTTTTGTGTATCAATTTCTAATAATTTGTAATTTGCTACTGAATTCTCACTTTCTTCGTTCTCTGGGTCGTTTTCGTCTTAGCTGACGCATACACTATTTTCCAGATCTTCTCCCCATGCTTCCTTCTTCAACTTTTTTACTTTCTCTTCAATTTTTTTTATAAAATTGAAAAATATCTATGCTGTCGCTTTTTTCCAGGAAACTCGACTAACACATAATCACTCTCCTTGAATACTTTGTCCTAGTTACGAATATCAACTAATAATTGTTCTCCATCGTCATTTTCATCCATATTATCATCCTGCATTTCATCGCTGCTTCCAGAAGACTTCCAAGAATCAGATGTTTCAGAATCTGATGAAAAAATATACCTGTAGGTTCGTTTTTACGATAAATGTTTCTTAGCTTTTGTTTTATTCTCTCTTGCTGCCTTTTTCTGTTCTTTTAATTTAATCTGCAGTTCTCTCTTTTTTTTTTTCGTCCGTCGGCCTTCTTTATCTTTTGTTCTTCTTCCTCCTTTTTCTTTCTCTCTTTTGATTCGTGATAATCCTGCCATGCTTTGGAAATTACTACCGATGGAATTTTTTCCTTTGCTGCTTTGCGGCTTTGGCTCTGGCCATACTAGTGCTCTCTTAAAAGGAGATGGTATAATTTAATTAATCTTCTTTGGGGGTTTGCTTGGGGTTTTGTAATACATTATCGCTAATTATTTTTAAAGGTGTTCTTTCCTGAGACGCCGTAGGTTTTTTCACTAGGAGATGGTACATTTTCTTCGTTGGTTCTTTGTATCAAAATATTGGTAATTATTTTAATTGGTGTTTTTCCTGGAGAGGTCGACGGTTGTTCACTATTTACATAGATTATCGCCGATGACTGTTTATCGTTTTGTGTATCAATTTATAATAATTTGTCCTTTGCTACTGAATTCTCACTTTCTTCGTTCTTTGGGTCGTTTTCGTCTTGAGTGACGCATACACTATTTTCCAGATCTTCCCCCCATGCTTCCTTCTTCAGCTTTTTTACTTTCTCTTCAATTTTTTTTATTAAATTGAAAAAGATATGTCCTCTACTGCACCTTCTCATCTTTCCATTTTTTTTTAGACTTGTTAATTTTCTCTTTATCTATTTGTGTTTCCAAAAACCTCATTCCTTCTTCAAATCTTTTTAAGTTCTGCAAGATCTGCTTTTTTTCATTATCTCTTATGACGGGTTCTTTTTCAACTGCACGTCTTGAGGGTTCCATGGACATAAACCACATTTCCTGAAACCATTTTTCGGGATATTAGGATGGAGCCTTTCGTCCATGGTAAATTTCAAATGGAAGCATGAGCGACTTCACCTGTGTGACGCCAGCGTCGATCGAATACATAAATAAACTGGACATTAAACTTTAAATAACTATGTTGTCTATACATATGCCATACGCTAAATAAATAAATAAATTCAAAAGGTTTGCGAAATCAGTCTTTTTTATATATGGATTCTGACTGCGTTTCAGCCTAACTCTTTTGGTGTTTTCTCTCCAACCACCCTTCAAGGTTCTGAATACAGCTACGTCCATAGGCTGTATTAAATGCGTCGCGTTTGGGTAGAAGGCTATTAAAATAATCCCATCCCCCCACCCCGAGTCTTATTTTCCAATGCCCCATGATTCTGGGACACTGATGGCAATGTGTTTGGGAATTTGTTCATGCCTAAATAAAGTCATAGGTGGGGGCATATCTCCAGCAGCATTTCCGGTGACAAGAACTGTTAAGCATTCTTTTTCATCATAATTAACAACTTGGTATGCGTTTTTCTCTCTTTTTTTGCAAATAATTTGTCCCCCTTTGAATTAAGGAAAAAGGCTGCTTCACCGCAGAGTCATTGAGAATATTGTCGTGATTGTAATTCTGCAAGTATTCAAAAATTTCTTGGAAGAAGCACCAAGCCGTTTCTGAGTGACGGAAGCTCTGGAATTTGTTAGATTTTGTGACGTCCTTAGAGAAATTTGGGGATTTCTGATTAAAAAAAGTTTTGCTAATGCAGCTACTGATAATCCCCTGGCACAATCTTCCAATACTCTCTTCTGTGTAGTTTTTAAGAGCTCTTTTCTTTGGAGTAGGCATTTTTTCCACCTTCAAGACCTGAAAGGATCAAAAGTTGTCATCAAGCACTAAAAGTTGACAGGGGGTGTCAGCGATTGGATATCGGCACGTTAGAACTGCGAAAGTCACATTTATGGATTTTAAGAGGAATGAAAAGAGACGAAAAACAAATTCAAATAATATAAACCGCTTTGGAACCAAAAGTTGACACCCGTCAGCTTTTGGAGCGACATTATATTTTGGAACCAATTCTTGACAACCCCCTAAAAAACCCAACCTCAAACAAATTAAAGGTAAACAAATACAGCAAACAGTCATAGACTACAAGCCCAGGCAAATTTTTAGGGGATGATTTTATACACAACGAATTATATATAATCTTGAAGTACTGGTCGAGAAACAAAGTTTAGGCACTATGCCGTCAATTTTCCGCGGTACAGGTGAGTGCACAGGTGAGTTGAAATGTAGAAAAAAAGGGGGTACTTTTCGATTAATTTATACATGACGGCACTATTCTCGTTAAAGAGGCAATGAAAAAAGAATGCTCTTAAACCCACTGCCGTCAAAAAATAGCGGTACCGGAAGTCAGAAAAAATTTTTGAAATCGGCGAATTTATCCCCCCTCCCCAGTTAATCGAATACTTGACGGCATTGATTTAGTTACCTTTGCATTTCCTTTAAAAGCTATAATACATCTATGCTGTCAGAAAAGGGTGGTACATGGGGTCAAAAATCGCGAATCAAAACCGGATTTTTACCCCTTGGGGGGGGGTGGTCATTTTATACAACCTAAAATTCAGCTGTTTCAATGCTATATCCTTCAAAGATAACATATTTTACTATGCCGTCAATTTTACATGGTACTATACGCTGGAAAATGTGTTTTTCATGTCGAAAAAATACAGTTCAGGCTATCCTATGGTTCTAAATATGGATATATTAATAAAGGTAATTTTATTTTTCAAGGAATTCATTCGATTTGAAATAGGAATGTGTAAAGTTTCATTATTTAATAATACCATTGATACTTTGAAAATTAAGCGTAAAAAAAACTCTGTGCAACTACCTTTTTTGCTGCCAGTTTTGGAGCACCATTGTTCCGAAAACGGAGCGTGGTCCCTGTGCGCATATATATCCCCTCCTTGAAATATATTTTTCATTCTCTTAGTTTGGAGGGGAGAGAGAGGAAAGAGAGAAAGGCAGTTGAAAAAAAAGGCATTTATATTACCTTCCTGTGCGTCTATAGTGAAGCATCGATTAATTACATAGTGTGTGAAAAGGATACATTTTCACAATTCGAAGGACCTCCTGAATCATGTGTGTTTTGCTTAAAAAGTCGCAGAAAGAACCGCGGCAATCTTATATCATGTAGTTTTGCTAAAGCTGAAAAAAATTATGAATCATTTCAACAAATAATGGATCAAGCGACAGAATTGTATGATTTACCATTATTGGATAGAATCGACCAGTTTCAAATGAGACTTTTACCAATTCCTTACCATCGACTATGTAGAACGAAATATGCAAATGAGTACAAACAAAAAAGCAAAACCTTATATAATGATTGGCATGTAAGACGTGAAAAACACGAAAAAAGAGTTCTGATGAAGAATCATGAGTATTATCAAGTATATTCTATGTTTTGAACATTTTTTTATCTATTTATTATGAATTTCAATAATAATAAAAATACTATAAACATTGATTATTGCTTTTAAAACTTTATGAAAGACTAATGCCTTTTTTATGAAAATTAATAAGTTATTTAGTTTATAATCTTTCATAAAATTTTAATGATTTATACATTGTTATTCAAATCCTTAAAACACTTATTTTATAAAAATTAATATTTTTGATAAAAATTTAAATATATACTGCTTTTTTTTATGATAAATCACATATCTGTGCATGAAAGTTCGATATTCGATTTTTGGATCGAAAACGAATATTCTAAGATTGTCGTTTAAAATTTTTAAATTCTCATATTACGTAAAGTTTCCGTTTAATGTTTACGGCACCACAATTTTTAATTACTATTTAATGTGGTCAATATTTTATTGTTAATGCCGTCTTGTAATTTTTTACCAAAATCATGACCAAAATGGTAGGTTAAGTAAGCCAAAAAAGGCATGAGATTTAACGCGAAATGCATAAAATATAACAAGAGAAAATTGACGGCACCGATTTTTCTATGTTTTTTAATGTTTAAAGAAGTGCTATCCACAATAATATTTCAAAAATAAGCTCTTATAAATTTGTATGAATTTTTCAAAATTTTCAAAATTTTTAAATTTGTTCATTTTTATTTTTATTTTGTATTTACATTGGGTACCACGAATTATTGACGGCATCATTATAAAACCGTAATAATTCGCTTCTACTTTATAAAAAACCATATGCCGTCCTGAAATAAATGACCTTATACGAAATATTAATGTTTTGCTCTAAAATTTTAGTAATTTTTTTATTTATTTTTGTATGAACCATCATTTTTTGACGGCACACTGTTTAGAACACTTAATAAATGTTAACTCAAAGTTAGAAATCGGTGCCGTCAAATTCTGAATGACCACCCCCCCAAGGGGTAAAAATCCGGTTTTGATTCGCGATTTCTGACCCCATGTACCACCCTTTACTGACGGCATAAATGTATTATAGCTTTTAAAGGAAATGCAAAGGTAACTAAATCAACGCCGTCAAGTATTCGATTAACTGGGGAGGGGGGGTAAATTCGCCGATTTCAAAAATTTTTTCTGACTTCTGGTACCGCTATTTTTTGACGGCACTGGGTTTAAGAGCATTCTTTTTTCATTGCCTCTTTAACGAGAATAGTGCCGTCATGTATAAATTAATCGAAAAGTACCCCCTTTTTTTCTACATTTCAACTCACCTGTGCACTCACCTGTACCGCGGAAAATTGACGGCATAGTGCCTAAACTTTGTTTCTCGACCAGTACTTCTAGATTATATATGATTCGTTGTGTATAAAATCACCCCCTAAAAATTTGCCTGGGCTTGTAGTCTATCACTTTTACTTTCTACTATAAGCTGAATTTCACTCATCATAAAAAATATGATACATATCTTAGCTACCACAACTTTTCCACTAAAGATTTCTTAACACGTTTACTAAAAAACACTATTTAAGTTCACAACAACATGCACCTGTTAATACAACATGGCACCATATTGGCTGGAAAAGGGGCCATCCATTAATTACGTAACATTTTGAAGGGGCAGGAAGGGTTCCGTATAGTGTGACAGAGTGTGACAAAAGGGAGGGGAGGCGCAAACTTTTGTGACATCGCCTTATTTACATCTATGTATACCATTGTTTTAATTGAATGAAATTTAAAAATTCTACCTCAAAATTTAATGTTGTAAAATATGTGATGTCACAACGGGAGGGAGGGGTTGACTCCAATTTGACAACCTATGACATAAGGGGGGGGGGTAGATAAACCATGAAATTTGCGTGACGTAATTAATGGAAGGCCCCAAAGCGCTGTCAAGGCTAAAATCGTACATTGGGTAACAGATGGAGACAGTTGTCGTAAAGGCATGTTTTAGTGGAGTTGGTTGCAGACCAACTCTTATTTTATCGAGATTTTGGTAAAGCTGTCAACTACTGGGTGTTTTACCTTAAATAAGTTGCTTGTCCTTTGCTAATATGTTCGGATTTACTTCACTTTTTTTTTTGTTCAATTATTTATGATCACAAAAATATGTTACATTAAATTTCGCTAATTCCAAATTTTATGCCCAAAATAAGTATGTGTACTACAACTGCATATTTTTGAGGTTAGACCAGGTCGCATGTGAAGTTTCACAATTTACGTTTACGATCTTAACTACATTTTCACATAGTTACACGTACAATGCAGAAAAACGTGACCTGACTGCAAGAGAAAATACAGTTATGTGTGTACGTTTTATTTTCTTATTTTCACACTAGACAATTAGATAGCTAGGTATACCTTCCGGGAATTCTCTGTTTATATCTTGTATGTCTAGCTGTATCCTGGCAGAAGATTATTTTATTAATAATTGTAATAATATGTAAATATAAAGACTTCCGGGCTATGTAAGCTCCACAGAGCTTGTGCCTTGAAAGTGCACGTAATCTCGTTTCTTTACTGTCGACAAAAATAATTTTCGGCTAATATTCAATCGCAATTTTAATCAAGATAACTTATAAAAAGCATTTCTACTTTGTAAATATAATATGTAAACAACAACAAATATTACTAAAATACTCATTATACCATAATATTTCGATTAGCTTTTCTGTGTTTCTTATGCCTAACCAATCGCAATTCTGATAATGAGCGGCAAATGATTATGAGTAAATTTCTTCCTTGAATGTTTTGTTTATAATAATAATAATAATATTTATTTGACCTGCATAATACATTATTGCTATGTGTGGTTATGCGACGAGCCTAATTTATTAGCATTTAATTAATATTTATGTCTAATTAATTATACATATGTAAACAGCACACGGGCCCATTAGTAAGACTTATATGGAAACTCAGGAGATGCCTATATTCAAAAGGGAGATACGATAGAGAAAGTTCTATTTTATTTTTTGCTAGTGCATATGTATATCACGAAAAAACTATAAATTTTATGATTTCCATCCAATAATGTTAATGTTTACTAAATCAGTAGATTTAAAACTAGGTACTACCACTTTGGCGTAATTTTTTAATTTTTTGCTGATTTTGCAAACGCCTGAAATTACTAAGAAAAATTTCACAACACTACTCCTGTTATAATTCTACGTAAGTAAACTTATAGTTCTTTATGCTATATAAATATATACTAGGAAAATAGTTTGCTAATCTTATTATTCTTAGCCGTAACGTAAAAGGAAAAGAAGTATATAAGACGTGAAGGGAAAAGTGTGTGATAGAAGAAAAGTTATGGTTAAGGAAAGTGTGGCTATAGAGGCTGCCGGAAGATAGGAAACGCCTGGTATGGTAGGCGTTGTTTGATCTGAAATGGGGCATTATGAATTCTGATTCAGGTGTTGCGAGTCAGCGGACTGCCGCCCAGTTGAGAGACATAGAATTTTTGCAATGTTTCCCGGGCGAAGTCCGCTAGTGGCGTTAGTTAGACGCGCTAAACCACTGAGCTACTGTCACTGCACTTCGATATGGCCATCGAAGACTTAGCAATTTCTGAGGAACCAGATCTACCTATTACATTACCCAAGCCAATGACTAATGCCAGGAGATAATTTAATCAGTCGTATAAACTGAGCAATTCAAAATTATCCAAATACGTTGAGAATAGGCGGCGATGAAGAGGTATTCTGCGCGAGAGCGTATGTTCTTTTCATATAATCATGAATAAGATGCATATCTTGAAGCAGCTATGGGCATGATATTTGACGGAGAATGAGCATAGCAAAATCGACACCTTACTAGTTGAGTAAAATTTGGCGTGGCAGAAATATCGTGTAAGCCACAACGTTCAGACCGAGAGTCCTCAAAGCTGCAAGCAAATATGCTTGTGAAGAAACCTCTGCTAAGATTTTCTTTGTAAATAGTTCCAATTATGGTTACTCTCCATTAATCTGGGATTATTTTGTGTCCAGGTTTCTGTTAAACCGACACTTCACCGTTGTTTTCCTGCTTTCTATCACATTTTAACAACTGAGAGGACTTTATATAACATTTAATGGTGCTGTGAAACCACATTGTAAGCGCCGCCGAAGAGAACGCGTTTTAAAACGTACTGATGTAAAATGGTCACACGTTTTGGCGAGACGACAAGGCGTGCTGCTGTCAGCCGTTATTTACATTATTAATACATGAGTTATACAAAAAACGTCCATCAAAACGTTGTAAATAAGAAGAAGAAGAACGTACATACTGACAGCAATTTTACCGAAACCTGACTTGTGTAGGAATATTTAACTTATTCAAATCATATTTGCACAGCAGTTTTCCTTTTTAGAGGTGATGATGGCAGCAGGTCCTCCATTCATCAACTTGATCCAAATACTGACTCGGGCAAGGTGACTGTAGGGACATGTGACTCAGTGTTGCCAACTCCGTTAGGCGAACAAACTGTAGATAATAAAAGAAAAAACAGTAGAAAACAGGGAATTTATTGTGGTGAAACACAGGGCCCGGGGCGTTAGTAACATACGACTCCCATCAATCTTCAATATAAACTTCGAAGAGCGGGAGGTGGCATTCATAATAATAAACTATATCTATCAATAAAAATTTCGAAGAGCGAGGGGCAATATTCCTTAGAGGATTGTATATTTTTCTCGATCGAGATTTTGAAATTTGGCAGACCGAAGGGGTGACATTCCTTAGAATTGGATATTTATCTCAATCCAAATATTAAAGAGCGGGGTGGGGTGATATTCCTCAAAATTGAATATCTCGATCGAAATGTTTGAAGAGCGGGGGGTGATATTCCTTGGGTTTTGATACTTACCTCAATCTAAATTTTAAAAAGTGGAGGGTTGATATTCTCTAGAATTTTCAGTGTGTAATTATTCGGCGATTACCTCGTATAAATGTATTTAAAAAATGCAATATGGGATTTGACTAAATGACCTAATTATTCCAGTGCGGCATTTTTCCTTTTTGGTGGACTTTCAAAAATGTAAGGTAATACCTTAATAAAACAATTGATCTATATGATATGCAAAAACTGTAGATCTACTAAAAAAAACAGTAGTGTTGGCAATACTGATGTGACTGTCCTGAGACTGCGTCACATTGTTCTGTAAACAAATGTCGGTATAGTTCAAATGTGGATAAACTATAATTCTCCCGCGTTCTACCCAATTTTCGTAAATTATCCCCGCCACTGCTGAACTTTGCACGACTCGGCATGGAATATTCAATTTCCACAGTATTGTGTAGGTATTTCTTGGAGAAATCTAACAGGCCAATTATACCTTGAGTTGTAGGAAAACATAATAGATCCATTGATGGTTCAAATAACAGCAAATAACGAGAGAGAATTTGATATAGGTATTACACGGAGCATCTTCCCACTTACTTTTGAGACGTGGGCTGTGGATTGTGAAATGGTCGTTGGGGTCAAATGAAATGGCCCGTCCAGTTCGCAGTTAACACAACTGGATTTGCTCCTGTGAGAGTTCATTAAATCAAGGTACAGAAACACAATCTGTCATTAATGTAAGGCCAGAAAGAAAGCCTTGATACGGAATAATTATATAAACCCTTTCGAACCCACATTTTTTTTAGGTGAGCAAAAAATCTGAAACTTGGTATATTAGTTCTTTATTTTTTTTAGTTATTTTTAGTTTGTGTCTGGAGTTCCTAACGTTGCCCAGCTTTGACCTTTGACCCGTACACTACAGTGCACACTGGGACTTAACGGTATCATTACTACCTATTAAACAAAAAATTAAATCTGTAGTTCGTGCTTATTTTCATGCAATAATAAGTGCGAGAATTTAAAAATTATAAACATATTTATTTTCTTTCAATTTTCAATGTACTTTCAATATGTTTTGACATTTCAACATCTTCGATTAGCTCCGGTGAGAAAACTCCAATAGCTTCTTCAGTTTCTGGTTCGTTTTGTGGTTGTGTTGAAGCTGATCTCTATCTCCTCTTCTTCATGACTCATATCTAAAGAGATAAACGTACTGTGTTAGCCTAGATACAGTTATCAATTACCTAAATTTTACCTTTTTGTTCATACGAATCTGTTTCAAACCCTTCATCATCATCATCACTCAAATACTCTATAGCCAACAGGTCATTTACTAAGAGTTCTACCAAGTCCTCGTGGGTTAAATACTTTTTACTCATTTTCAAAGAAATATGCTATAATAAATATGTTTTTCAATAAAATATTTAAAAAAATGAGGTTAGAACTTACATTAATATTATTCCACTAAAACCCAATGTGGACTATAGTGTACAAGTCTATGAATTGTCCAAATAATAAAAAAAATCACTTATGCACTAAATAGTATATTATACACCTTATATAAACTTTCAACTACAATACAAAAAATTTACAACTCCGGTTACACTCAACTGACATATACAAAATGTGATAATCTAGGCGAATTCGTCAACTTCATGCACCCTGTAATAGTAAACTCTCCAATGTTCAGTTTCTACAACATAGATGTGCATATATTATATTCAAATAAGATGTCCACTGCAGTCTACAATGGGATCCAAAAGTTGAAATTCAGCCCCAGTTTGTATTTACAAGTTTATAAATTTGTGTACACTATAGTGTACACTGGGTCTGAAAGGGTTTTAAGGTATTAGTGTGTTTTTAGGTATATATTGGTGTCCTGAATAACGTCTCAAAGGTCCCTGAGGTAGGAGGCTACTACAGACATTTGGCAACAATGTGAACGTTAAAAATCTTGCCTCGAACTGTTTTTTGCGATTTTCTCGATTCCTGTTGATTAAAATAATATATTTTTAAATTCTCTCTACCGCGCAGTGTAATTGGGGTATGTGAAGTACGTATACTAACTACCTATACGGACAGATATCGATAACCATTGGTTTTAAGAAAACGTCCCTCTTCTCTGTGTTCTTCCACCATACCAAGAATTTTTCTTCTTGTCAGAGTAACGGTTTCGAAGAAAAACGCGAGAAACCTTAGTTTTCCCAAAAAAAAGGGTGGTTCCATCAACGGGTACTGTGATAAACTTTCGAGTTCTTATTTCTACTCCTATAAACTATTCCTGGACGAAATATCATTTATATATACATGTTTTCTTCTATTTGCTGATTTTATCGTGGACTATAGTGATAGTGCCTTTCGTGATATTTCCATTGCGCCAAACATTCTAAGTTGACCGCTTGTTGATCTTGCTAACTGTATTCTCCGTTGAATGCTGTATTCGTAGTTGTCGGTTTTGCTAGGGCTCGAAGGTATTATTTCCATTGCGCCAAACATTCTAAGTTGACCGCTTGTTGATCTTGCTAACTGTATTCTCGTTGAATGCTGTACTCTTAGTTGTCGGTTTTGCTAAGGCTCGAAGGTGTACTGTCCCATGTACTACCTCATGATCACCCATTCGTACCGTACTAGGGTGGTTTTCGTTTGCTCGATCTTCAGTCATCATTCCACAAATGGATTTTTTATAATTAAATACTTTGTATGTGCTTGCTATATCGTGCATATTTTACACTTGTAAATTAACAGATTGACTGCTAAATCGTGGAACTATCAAATGTCACAGGTGTTTAGGCACACCCGTTAGTAATTATGTAAATTATTATTCAATGTTTTAGGATATACCTAAACAATAAACATCTTCATATAAATTTAAGAGATACTTGGAATTGTTTTATGATAATAAGCGCAAACAATAATAGGATGTACATTTTTGAGGATGACTATATTTATATTTTGTGTTTGATGATATCATGGATATTGGTAGCCTTATGTAGTATTACTTTTACTTGCCTTGTGGCGTATTTGTCTGTCATTTTTTTCGTTGTTTTATCAAAATTTATGTGATATCGTATTTGTTACGTGCTAAGATTATTTATGAAGCAAGTTTAAAATATTTATGATGAGGTAATTTGTTGTATCATATCTAATAAAAAAAAAGGTAGTCTTGAGTTCCCGAATATGTAACATAATTGTTTTTATAACAAGATAGATATTAAGAATTGCAATATCCGAAACAGATTTATGAGGCTAAACAAGGTTAAACGCATGTGTGTCTTGAAGATTTTTAAAATGACTAATTACTACTATACCTTTCAGACCTAAGATACTACTGAGAAACATTTGAGAATTTGGTTGATCCCTAATCATGACTGTCATTGCTTGTACGGCCACAAACCTCTTGGGTTTAATTAAGAATATTTCAGAATAATTCTAGGAATATTTTATATAAATATTTTATTTAAAGTGTCATGTGATATATAGGATATTTGAGGATTTCGTTAATATCTATTTGTACGTGTTCTATTGATTGATTTGCCAGTGTAAGGTGAGCATTTGCTGCCGATTTCGGGCATCCAGTCTGGAGGTTCCGACATGCTTGTTGTCAGCAGCAAGAGCCACATGACGCATGGGGTAGGAATGTAGGATGGGAAGTGTAGGTGTTTGCGAGATGCTTCTTTTAAGTTTGCATTTGCCATCATTGGTTGGGAAGTGTAGGCGTTTGCGAGACGCCTCTCTTCAGTTTCCATGCTTCTTTTAAGTTTCCATCTACCATCATCTCCTTATTTATTCTTCTAAGTTTTCTGTTTCTGAATGTAACAACTTTTATTTTTATTTATTAACCGTTCCACAGATAAATATCCATCTACGGTGGAACTGCTGGGAAGGGCCCTTTTTCGCGGTAAAAAATAAGAGCATTTTATAGCGGGTTGTGAGAAAAAGGTCCGAGGGAATACTTTGTACATCCTGTATATTGTTTTCTTGAAGCAGTCGGTTTTAATTTCCGTTTTCCAATTCCGCTTTTCAAATCCGGGTATTTTTCTATTTCAGTATCTAGATTTAATACCTTTCCAATTTTACTTTTAATTTTTTTTCTCTGTTTTGTAATGAACTAAAAATTAATAAACAAATACAAATAATAGACTAGACTAGAGTTATCTTTTGGTCGTTTTGTTTATATTGGCAGCTTCCCTCTTTCTTCTGTAGTATTCCCACACTTAAGTGGGTACCATCCACTTCACCGTAGGTAAAACTTCACGAACCCTTGCTTTTCGATGCACTTTTAGCCACTATTACATTTCAAGATGTGGCCGAGTTATTCAGATACTGTTCACCACACTTTATTATTAATTATTAATTTTGCTTTAGTTCAAACTTATATTGCGTGAAGCAGAGTTTTTTTAGCCACAATACCATATAAATTTTATTTTATTCGTTCAAAGTTTGACCGGTCTTTATTTGATTTAAAGTGGAGCGACTCGGCACACGTCTGGTCTCTATGAAAGATATTTCATGTCTCGGTGTGTCATGTGATATGTATGACATTTGAGGATTTTGATGACATCTATTTTTATGTGTTCTATTTCCGATATATAAGATTGCTGGAATATCGTTGTTATTGATCGTACAAATGTCCTTGTGGATGTAATTGTGTTTACCTCCACATACCTATGCTAAACTTAATTGTAACATTCTTTGCACTCACAATTATTAAATGTTTGATAGCTCAAGATTGCCTATAACTACACGAGTCTGTCTGACAGCTGATATTGTTTTATTACATTCAGTGGCTACTATGATTTTTCCAATGTTATTAGGTTACCAGATTTACACAGAAATGTGCCATTTTAGTTTCCAAAGCCCACTAATCTATTATCTATTAGCCGCATGTTTCTAAAAGCTTGGTTGCATTGTATTTTGGCTGAAATCTCAAATATTTCTGAGCGGATTTTCAAAATTTTGGTATCATTAGATTCGTATGAAAATGAGGTATTTAAAAATGTTGGTGAACGATTAAATTCCCATTAAAAAAAACCGAGTTAGTGGGTAAAAATTACATATAAAAATTTTAAACGCCTCTAGAGAATTAAGTGCAATCATATTGCTCTTTTTATTTTTATAGTAACGTAGCACACAAACTAAAATATATTTTGGGCACCACAGCACTCTGGATTCAGAAATAGATTTTTTCATAAAATTTTTAATGTTTATCAAAAAGTGACCAAAATGGATGTATTGTATTCAAAATTTCCTCTAGATTCCAAAAATGTAAAAATATATAGGGTGTTCCATTTAAAAATCGAAAGTTGTGGACATTTCTGGTCAAACCGGATGTGCACCAAACTTGATTTTTTATTGTAAATATGGCATTTTAGTCGTGTAATAAGGCCTCCAAATTTCAATTTTCTATTCCAAATATTTTAGGAAATATCGGGGCGAGCGCAATTCGTGACTCACCTGGTATAAAGCGGCAGTACGCATTTTTTTTAGTTGTGATTTTTGTTATTTTGTCTAAACACGGATACTACATCAAGTCATAATAGCCAAACATTTGCATTGTTAAGTGTAGGATATTACCATTTTTATGTAAGCAGCAACATGACAAACAGTGATGTTTGTAGATTATAATGTATTAAGTATGTATCGAGCACGAGAAAGACTAAAACCACTAAAGGTTATAACGTGAACGTAAGGTGTTTAGTAATAATAGGGCAGTATATTATATGAAGGTTGCACATGGGAGGGTTTTTTCAAATTATAATTAAACAAATTCCTATTCGGATATAATACCTTTAATTTACAGCAGGATTTTTTTAATTGACTCTTAATAATCATGAAATGTCAATTTCTCATCTAGGTTCAGCTCCTCAGTTTTTACATTACCATAAGGAGCATTTGCACTTTCAATCTGAATGTTTAAATGTGATTAGATTAATAAAAATTACTTTTTTCTTTTCAGGTAAGTGACGACATTATCTCACCATTATAAACAGTAAGTAGAAACCTTCCTGTCAAATATTTACTAGCGTAACCACAAATATGTGTTTAATTTATTTCTTGTAATCATTTTAAAATATGATAAATTTAATTCAATTTGCTATACAATTACCATTTACTAAAACCAATAACTTTAAAATATATCAAGCCCTAAATTGATAGTAAAATCATATTCACTTCTGACTTCTCTCGAGTAAAATATGACTACAATTTGCCACTAATTATAAATGTAGAATGGATAAAAATTGCACTTCGACGTTTCTGCTGGATAATTCCGAAATAAAAAACAGATTTATTATTATTTTTAAGGATGATACAGGAATTTTATAGATAACGAAATAATGGATTCAGGGATAGTCACAATCTTCTTTGACTATTTATGTTATTTTGGCTGTATAGCTAATACCCAATATCTGTGCCATTCCGGTTAATAATTTTATCATCTGTTAAAAGAGTTATAATAGCTATATTTGCAACATGTTAAGAAAAGTGACTTTTAATTTAAATTGTTACTGAGATATAGAACTTTTCGAAATATTAGTAGACAAATACAGTTTAGGACGATAGTTGAAATTAATTGCTAATCAACGATTTGTCAATTTCGCTGGACTCAGAATTACTGAATTTTTCCAATATTGCCAGTTTTTTTTGCCTCAATATCAACAAACGTGTTGTTTATTTAATTACACAATTATACGAAAATTCCGTGACGAAATTCTGCTTTGTACCATGTAGGACTATACAGGGTGATTTACCACAACACGAGAAAAATTTATAAGAAAGTTGTCCCCACCGAAAGGAGTTTAAAAAATTAAAAAAATATGACAAAAAAAATTATCTTATTTTTTATAGAAATGAGCCGCCTATGACTTTAACCAATCTGACATAGCGCGGTGCAACCATATCACTTCCCCTCCCCCTTTATCAGATTTGGACTGACACTGACAGCGAAGCTGGCGGGGTTGTTGGATTAATCACGCAACAAAAACAGCAAAAACTAAAATAATTTTTGTAGAACACAGCACACCAGAAAACTTAAAAGTAACGAAAAGTCAAAGAAAATGTTCGAATGTTTGATCATTGACACTCAATGCACTGTTCTAAGCGCAGATAATATTTTTCGTGTCTCTTTGATTACGAATTATATTCGAGGTATTGTCAATGGCTTGTTGTAACTGTTCTAGGGAATCTATTGACTTAGGGTACACCAAACTCTTCATGTAACTCCACAAAAAAATCCATAGGGGTGATATCTGGGCTCCTTGTTCTTTCATTTGGCACATGCCTGCCCGGAAATTTTCTCTCATATTTTCGTACAACGGCTGCAAGATTTTTATTCAGTGCACTAATTTAAAATCATATCGCAGTATTCATGTGATGTAAGCATTGGCATATTGACCGGTATCGATCTACGAATACAATTTTCAAAACGTAAAAATCCAAACAGAAGCCGGAAAGAAACTGACCATACGTAAACAACTTCTGATCGCTTACGAAGCGGCGCACGCGCAAATACGCGTAAACAATTGAAGCATTGAGGGTAACCAAATTCCATGGTTCAGTAGCATATCATTGCAAGTTTTAATGCGAAAAAATTTACTAAATTATTTCGCATCACTCTAAAATTTTGCAGGGGGTTTCCCACATAGAAAACTAGTACGTCATTTTATTTTCCGCATGTTGTGGTAAATCACCCTGTATATATTTAAATTTAAATAATAGAGACCGACCGTTATTGACTAATGATATTATAATATCTTGAAAGCGCAAATAATTACGCTTTTGATGCCGAAAGTACGACATACATTGCAAACGAAGTAGCTATTTATGTTTTATACCTACTAAAAAACCGCTGCCCAAGGAATCACTACTTCCACATCCAGATTTTTCATCCAAGTCACTTTAAAGGAAACATTTTGACTATATGTGCACTCTAGTATGTGGAAATTAGTGGTCATAGAATTTTAATTATATTTGGGGCAGATGTCATAGAAAAGTTTGAGGAGTTGGTTTCTACCATATACGTTAAAAATGAAGTTTCTAGTTTATCCTACTTATTTTCCACTATTCACAACCTACCACCTCCCACCCCTTCAATGGAGTCATCTCAATCAGATGTCACTACAATACATATACGTGTACTAACTTTCAAGTGAATATCTCAATTTTATGTTATCAATTCCATTAATAATGAAGTGGAGGTGGTGGAGTTTGAAAAATATTAGAAAGAAATCTGAGGCCTTGGTTTCTAGTATATACACCGAATCCCAAATTTCTGTACTCTTACCAGCTTGATTTGCTTATTTTCCCCTATTACTCCTATTAACCCCAACCCTCCTACGGAATCGTCCCAAAATATAATCTAGTTCCAGATGTCGTTATAATACATAAGTCTACCAAATTACAAGTGAACATCTCAATTTTATTTTATCAACCCCTTTAATAATGTAGTAAGGGCAGTGGAAGGGTTGCAAAATATTATAAAAAAATCTGAGGCCTTGGCTTCTAGGACATACACCGAGTTTCAAGTTGCAGTACTCTTACCAGCTTGCTTTACTTATTTTTCCCTATTCCGTCTACTTACCCCCACTCCTTCAACGCAATCATGTCAAAATATAATCTAGTTTCAGATATAGTTATAATACATAAATGTACCAAATTTCAAGTGAAAATTTAAATTTAATTTTATCAACTCTTTTAATAAGGGAGTGGGAGTGGTGGGGGGATGGAAAATTCTAATGAAAAAACCTGAGACCTCCGCTTCTAGTATATACAGCAAATCCCAAATTTGTGTACTTTTACCAGCTTGCTTTACTTATTTTCCCTTATATGTCCCTATTTAACCCCCAACCCTTCAACGGAATCATCTCAAAATATAATCTAGTTCCAGATGCCGTTATAATACATATGCGTACTAAATTTCATGTGAATATCTCAATTTTATTTTATAAACCCCTTGAATAATGGAGTAGGGGTGGTGGGGGGCTGAATATAATATTAAAAAATCTGAGGCCCTGGCTTCTAGTACATACCGTACTCATACCAGCTTGCTTTACTTATTTCCCCCTATTTACCCATGAATAACCCCCAACCCTTCAACGGAATCATCTCAAAGTATAATACATTTCCAGATTTCATTATAATTCATACGTGTACCAAATTTCAAATGAATATCTCAATTTTATTTTATCAACCCTTTTAATAATGAAGTAGGGGTGGTGGGGTTGAAAAATATTATAAATAATCTGAGAACTCGGCTTCTAGTACATAGAGGTGTTTTAAAACCTCATGAGCCGTGACCTTCAGATGAGCAGAGACATAATCCGTCCTGTTGACTCAGTTACACTTCTTAAAAATATTATATTTATTGTTTACAATTTATCCCGAGCTCTTGTTTATGTATACAGCAAGGCAGCCTCCAGTGTCTTCAAAAACATACTTATAACTCAGATTAAACTTTGCCTTTTGCGCATTTCGCGGCTCATGAGATTCTGAAACACCTCTACACCGAATTTTGAGTTTCTGTAGTCTTACCAGCTTGCTTTACTTATTTTCCCCTATTTACCCCTATTTAACCCCCAACCCTTCAACGGAATCATCTCAAAATATAATCTAGTTCCCGATGTCGTTATAATACATATGCGTACTAAATTTCATGTGAATATCTCAATTTTATTTTATCAACCCCTTGAATAATAGAGTAGAGGTGGTGGGGGGCTGAAATATATTATTAAGAAATCTGAGACCTTGACTTCTAGTACATACACCGAATTTCAAGTTTCTGTACTCATACCAGCTTGCTTTACTTATTTCCCCCTATTTACCCATAAGCAACCCCCAACCCTTCAACGGAATCATCTCAAAGTATAATCTATTTCCAGATGCCGTTATAATTCATACGTCTACCAAATTTCAAATGAATATCTCAATTTTATTTTATCAACCCTTTTCATATTGGAGTAGGGGTGGTGGGGGTGGAAAACTATTATAAAAAAATCTGACGCTTTGGCTTCTAGTACATACACCGAATTTCAAGTTTCTGTAGTCTTACTAGCTTGCTTTACTTATTTTCCCCTATTTACCCCTATTTAACCCCCAACCCTTCAACGGAATCATCTCAAATTATAATCTAGTTCCAGATGTTGTTATAATACATACGTGTACCAAATTTCAAATGAATATCTCAATTTTATTTTATCAACCCTTTTCACATTGGAGTAGGGGTGGTGGGGGTTGAAAAATATTATAAAAAAAATCTGACGCTTTGGCTTCTAGTACATACACCGAATTTCAAGTTTCTGTACTTTTACCAACTTGTTTTACTTATATTCCCCTATTCACCCCAAATTAACCCCCAACCCTTCAACGGAATCATCTCAAAATATAACCTAATTCCAGACGTAGTTATAATACATACGTGTACGAAATTTCAAATGATTATCTCAACTTTATTTTATCAACCCCATTGATAATGGGGTAGGGGTGGTGGGGGGTTGAAAAATATTATAAAAAAATCTGAGGACTTAACTTCTAGTACATACACCGAATTTCAAGTTTCTGTACTCTTACAAGCTTGATTTACTTATTTTCCCTTATTTACCCCTATTTAACCCCCAACCCTTCACCGGATATCCTCAAAAAACAATCCAGTTCCAGATCTCTTTATAATATATACGTGTACAAAATTTCAAGTCAATATCTTAAACCGTTCCGGAGAAAACGTGCGGACAAAAAAAGTTACAGACAGACAGACAGACAGACAGACAGACCGACAGACAGAAATTTTTTTTTCGCTCAAATTTAAAATCTCGACGTTTCATGACATTCTAAACCTATTTCACGAATAAAAATTTTTGAAAATTTTTTTGCGATTACTATACTTCCAATCCACTACGTGGATGTGGAAGTAATATTCATTAAATTTTTATGTCTTGAGAAATTACCCACATAATTTTTATTTATAAACTGGGAATAATAGAAGATCTAGAGCTTTTAGTCATGTTTACCTCGAAATAACTTTGTTATTAATCTATATGAACTCTAAAAATAATGTACAGGTGACGGTTGCAACATTTTAGACGTTGATATATATAATTTTATCGGGTGGGTGTCATTTAATGATTTTCTCGGCAACGCGGCGCGGCAATACTATTTATTGTATGATATATATTTTTTTGCACATTTCAGTATATGAAATATTTAATGTAATTTCTAAGTTAATGAATACCTAGACGACTATAAAGCTCGTACGGCAAGATGCGCGTGCTAGCGGTATGTGACGTGGTATAGTGGCGTGGTGATAATGTGACAAATGGAACTGTTTAAACCCATAAAATTAATGCAGACAAGATGATTAGGCGCGATAGTATGTTATTTTACTTGGTGGTGCCAGTCGGTCGCCATTGCTCTTCGACAGGTTTAATTTGGTGTGGCAAGTGCAAGTGCCACTTTACTACACCATTTTCATTCAGTGTTATTATCGAATTGCCTTATTTATTCGTGCAAATAATATCGATGCGTAAATGTAATCATTATAAGAATATACTGGATGACCAAGAATTTGTTATGCATTCTATAGGCCTTCTTACACAAGCCTGTCTATGGCAACACGCGGGACGATGATAATATACAGTATAACTCTTTTCACAATGTCTTGACAGCCTCCTTGTGATTCATAGAATACTCTAGCTAGCTTCTGCTGTATAGCACGGCCGACAGCCTCGTACCGCCTCACACAAGGAAAAAAATCGGTAAAGGTATTTACACAGAACTTCCCTCGTTCATGGCAGTCTCTCTAAAAAAATAATAATTACGAAATGACATTGAGAATAATAATCGGAGTAGAGTTATTGCTATTATTACAAAGAAAACTTGATAAGTTTTGATCAAAAAAATATACAGATTGCTCATCCAACAGCAAAAGTTCAATACTAAATAGCAGGTGCCACATATGGCAGGCTTGCGCAAATACCTTTACAAATGTCCACCATGACTGAATTATTTCTTGGGATGACCACCCTGTACATTTTTCAATAAAAATATAATAGGTGCATATGCCAGATGTTATTGCCATCTGTCACATTTTCAATCCAACATTCACGTAATGGAGTGGGTGGTTAAAAAATTTCATTTTTTTAAAATCTTTCAAAAGATGGTAAAAAATAATTTTCAAATTTTTTTCTTCTGAAATAGGTTTAAAATGTCAAAGGTAGAAATTTTCAATTAGAGCAAAAAGGAAAGTTTCCTTCTGTTCTATAGTAGTGCTAAAAAAAGTTTAAAAATTAAAAATGATGTATTTTTAAAATAGGCAACGTGAAAATTATAAATTTGAGCAAATAAAAAAAAATTCGATCTATTTTAGTGGTAAAAACTTTTTGAAAAATGTTGGTGAAAAAAATTTTCAAAATTTTTTTTCTGAAATACCTAGGTTTAGAATGTCATTTAAATTTGAGCATTCTGGTGTTAAATTTTTTTCCAAACTGGTAACAAAATGTTGCAATTTTTTTTTTCCGAAATTGGTTTGGAATATCATGAAACGTGGAAATTTTAAATTTGAGCAAAAAAAAATTTTTTCGTCTATTCTATAGTAGTGATACATAAATGGATTAAAAATGTTTTCAAATTTTTTAAAAAATTCTTCAAAAACATTTTTAAATTTGTTTGAATAGTTTTAGAATGTCATGGAAACGTGGATAGTTAAAATCTGAACAAAGAAAGAAAAATTCTATCTTAGTGATAAAATTTAAAAAAAACTGTTTTTTTAATCATTCTTAGAATGCCATGAAAGGTGAAAATTTTAAATTTGAAGAAAGAAAGAAAAAATCCATTTTAGTAGGTAGTAAAATTTTTTTCAAAAATATTGGTGAAAAAAATTTTCAATTTTTTTTTTTCCTGAAATAGGTTAAGCGTGTCATGAAACGTAGAAATTTTAAATTTGAGCGAAAACAAATTTTTTTCATGGTAAAATTTTTTTCAAAAATGTTTGAAAAAAATTTTCAAAAAATTTTTTTTCCTGAAACAGGTTTAGCGCGTCATGAAACGTGGAAATTTTAAATTTGAGCAAAAAAAAAATTTTTTCAGTATTTATTCCGTTTAGGCGGTCCACCCTGTATATTTTTCAGTGAAAATTCTACCAGTTCTTCGCTGACAGTAGGGTTAACTACCTACCAAATTTGACTGCTCTCCGTCAAGTAGTTTTTTAGTAAATACACCAACAGACAGACAGACAGACAGACAGACTGACTGACGGAATTGAAAAACCTATATTTTCGGAATCTACGTGTTCTGAAACGTCAGAATCCGAAAAAATCTCGGAGGGTGATTTTTTCTCGAATACAATACTTCCCTTCGGTATGCGAGGGAAGTAAAATCACACATTTTGTTGGACAAAAATACTCCAGTTTAAATAAACATTACATTTCGTGTTTTTTTATCTTGTGCACCATTTTCGTATATAAATAGTCAGAAATGTTGAATTTCTGAATAAGTAGATGCTTTTTGATTTTTTTTACAAAAACAATTTGTTTATTTTTTTACATAATAGGTATATTTATCTCACTTTTAAAAGCGAATTATTATTTGTTTGCTTGTAATTGTAATGAAACATCTTCTTTATAGGATTTTGCAAACAGCATAAAAGCTATCTATGAGAACTAAAATCAAAAACTGTCTGAAAAAAATATTAGTAAAATCTTTGCATTCCTTCAATAACTTGAATTCTGGTTATGCTAGCAAGTAAAATCCTAAAATGAATTTGTCTATTTCTTATTTGACAATTCTCATTGTAACACTAGTATCCACATAGTCCCCTACGGCTTTGCAGATTAAACTACACCTTTTCCAACTGTAATTCAGATAATATCAATTGTATTTCAGAATAGTAAATTATATTTCAGAAATCGTCTGCTATAATTCAGATTACCCAAATCTGTTTCAGAAAGTATCAATTGATATTCAGATTAGTAAATTATATTTCAGAAATCGTCAGTTCTAGTTCAGATTACCCAAATGTATTTGAGAAAACATAATTCGTAATTCAGATTTGTCAGTTGTAATTAAGAAAACATCATTTGTAATTCAGAACTTGTTAAGACAAAATAATTATAAATTTATTCTTAAATGAATACATTAACTTATTAATAAATTACCAACAAGAACACTATGTTTTTAAGTATTTTAAAATATTTAACGTCCTACTGACATGTCATTCATGGCTAAATCCGCAGCATGGTGTGCAGTCGTACGTTGGGCTGCACGTGCACAATCGCCTCCACAATTGTATCTTTTGCCTCATCAATAATTGCTTCCAAGTACACCAATCTCTGCTCAATAATACGAGGAGCTTCTACATGGGGACCGTGAAGATGAGTTTTAACATAACTTTTTACTTTAGACCAAATACATTCAATTGGATTTAGCATTGGGGAGTAAGGTCCCAATCGTAAAAGACTGCCGTACCATTAATAACTGTTTCGAGGGTTGAGTGGCAAGGTGCGTTGTCACAGACAATAATTAAGTCTGCCAGCTGATTTCCTATATCCTCCCACTGCTGTAGAAGCCTCCTAACCCAAGCATTGGCTATACTAAAGTAAAATATCCTGTTCTACGCTCCATAGCTACTACACCTGCGGCTCATATAGCTCCTATTAGATGCACATTGGGACCGCGTGATGCTGGTAGGTGTTGAGCCGCTCTGACACCAGCTCGAGCTCGGCCCCTTGTCCGATGGCAAAATAAATTAGAATTAGTCTCGTCCATCCAAACAGTTTGCTTACCTTGCTGTATGAAAATATTAAGAGCTCGAACATATTCCGCACGTATTATTTTCTTTTCTTCAGAATTCATAGCAAGAGGCTCTTTGTGTACCTGCTTTACTGTAAAGAGCCTACTTTCCAAGTGGTTACCTATAGTAGAAACAGACACTTTTTTTTCAAAAGTCTGCGATATTTTTCCCTTTATTTGTTTCATCGTGTAGTCGCATTTCTTTTCTATCCATGAAATAATTAAGTCTATTTCGTCTTCAGTCATAATCTTCGGTTTTTTACCACCTTTTGCTAACATTACATCTCTGCCAGATCGCACCCAATATGCACTTTTATACTTCACGCCCAAACTCGCTGCCAAAGCTACCCAGTCGTCCCCTCTATTGGCACTTGTTGCTCCTCTGGCGATCCCGATCAGTATGTTTTCCATATCGTTATCTTGTAACAGGTTCATTGTCAGTAACAACAACCCTGCACAAGGGGCAAATTGCATCTGGTATATTTATCACAGGTTCAGCACATTTGGTGTGGAGTAGGTGATAGATACATGGTATTAATTTTGTAACTGGATATCTTGCCATTGAGAGTCGACAAATTGCACAGTTATCTGTTAAGTTCATAATTATTTTGATTTACAATTTTTAAAAAGAGACAATGCTTAAGTCAGTTGACTTAAATAAGTTTATTTATGTTACTATAAGTATGTAGTTAAGGCATTTTCATGGATATGTTGATGTAGAAGTGTAGTTTATGTAAAATATGGACATCTTAACGCTATCTGAAATTCACATCACATTTTCGCAATTACAAATAACACTTTCTCAAATACAATTCACTAATCTGAATTTACAACTGAACATTTCTGAAATTAAATTGATTAATCTGAAATACAATTGATGATTTCTAAAATACAATTAACTAATCTGAAATACAGTTGATGCTTTCTGAAATTAAGTTGATAATTTCTGAAATACAACTGGAAAAGGTGTAGTATCTACATGACCCATTACGGCCATGAAGATTCAGTTAATAATAAGAACAAAGGCCCAAACTGAATTTATTTACCTACCTTGTCTTAAAAATGTTTCATTCTAATGGATTACATTTTCATGAAATCTATCATTCTAATTCTTGGAAATGCTTAGTGTTGAGCTTGAAAATATTTAGCGTTTCGTTCCGTGGATACTCCGTGAACTCGTCAGTAAGGCCCATTTTTTCCATTTAAATATTTTATTTCCTATTAATACATTTTCTAACTTACACTAAAAGGTATGTCATGGTAAGTCAATACATTATAGTTCAGGGGAAAAGAATTTTATTTAGGTGATATCGACAGCTCAGGGGGCGTGGTGGTGGAAGGAAGTTGAAGGGGTTTGGTATTATGTCTGTCCAGTGTTTTGTGGCGTCGGTTATTGTCACCGTCTTCCAAAGAAGACGGGGGTGTGTGTGAGTTGGTCGTTGGTGTATCGTGACGTTTGTTAGGTTCGTTGTCAGAGCCGATAGCTGAGTTTTGGTGGCAAAAAACTTTTGGGAAGTTTCATCGATGTAATCTCGGATCATTTGGACACCCGTCGCCCTGTGAAGTTCAGCTATCGGCGTGTACCTGTCAGCGTTTGTGAGTAATCGTATGAGTTTCTTTTGAGTTTTTGAGTCGTCTGTACCCTCTTGCATTGTATGACGGAGAGATTATTCCATGCAGGGCACGCATATGTCATTAATGGCCTAAACACAACCTTATATAATATTAGTTTGTTTTTGATGGACAACTTGCTCTGCCTGTTCACAAGAGGATACAGTTTGTTGAGTGCGGCGTAGGTCCGGTTTATGAGTAGCCACTGCCTTTTACGCTTTTCCAACGAACTCAACATGGCCGCTCGTATATAAACTTGGTGGGCCAAATGATGTGGCGGTGAGATGTAAGGGAAATGTCACGCGCCATATCAGTCCCCCACCAGTGACAAAGTCACGACCATCCTGATGGTAGAAGAAGAACGAAGGATAAACCGGACAGGAACGAAGCGAGTACCCCACTCTTTACTTGACGCACTCTACCCGCATCTGCACAATCCTAGGAGAAGGGCTGAGCAATGCAATGCTCGAACTCGAACATGCTTGTGCGCACCTCTCCGTAGGCTGTAGAGTACGCCGTAAATCACGGTGCGTGTTCAAATCGGGGTCACCAATTGTGGAGCTTGAAAATATTTAGCGTTTCGTTCCGTGACTACTTCGTGAACTCGTCAGTAAGGCTAGAGTAGCCACTGCCTTATACGCTTTTCCAACAAACTCTCAACATGGCCGCTCGTATATATACTTAGTGGGCCAAATGATGCGGCGGCGAGATGTGAGGGAAACGTCACACGCCACACTTAGCCTTTAAGACGTTTTTTGCATTTATCTGGAGCTCATCAGAAAGACACAAAGCCACTCATAAAGATGTTTCATGCAAAAACCAAGGAGACAACGTCCACAACAAATATATAGTAATATGTAGTAATACAATACATAGTAAGACATTATATTTGACACAAGTAATGCTTATCTATCTATGAACGTTTACAAACGGATTTTCCGTCGATGGCTAACAAGTCGAAATTTTATTTTTATCCAGCTAAATGTGAGATTTTTCCGTATGTGCGCCTCACAAAGCTTTTTTCCAATCAGCTCTTTGATGGCATTGGCATACCGTTTTAGATGTCATCCTCTTCGCCTTTTTATAGCCTTCTAGTTTTTCCTAACGTATTTAGCATTTCTGAATTGTCCTCCCTCCGATTGATGCCAAAAATGAGAGAATTTGGAAGAGTGGTAGGGGATGTATTTCTTGGAGAATCGAACAGTTGCTTGTTGCGTTGGGATTTCCTGGAAATTCGTAGCAAGCGTGTTGTAGCCTGTTCACACTCACGGGCTCTGATTAGTGTGAACGGACTGCAGTAAAATACAAAAATATGTGTTAAAGTGGATGATCTGGGCGTGACTTGACCTATAGTAAAAATCGGTCTTAAGATAGCAAGAAGAATAGAGAGGTATCACGAAAGAATCGATAGAATGTTCCGAAAGAATATTAGAAAGTTGAAATTGTTTGAATTACTTAGATATTTATTTTGACAAGTTTGTTATTATTGCTAAGAGCGCCAACAGATTTTGTCAGTAGTAAGGCCTATCGGCCCATTGTACATTCGCAAAGTATAGGAGCTCCTAGAATATACCAGTGCTCTCCTGGAAGGATAGCAGTCCATTCCAGGGTAGATCCTGTAATTCCTCCAGCTGAAAAAAATGTCTTTGGAAATACCAATACATTTGCGCTCCTAGTGGTACGCAACTGCATAAAATATGATTGTTTCATCGTCCACTCCATACAGTTGCCAAATAGGATTGTTCCTCAACCCCATTGTCTGAAGATGCTCATTCAAAGGACAGTGTCCTGTTATGAGGCCTGGACTTGCCAGGTCTCCCAAGCTTTTTGCGATGCTTGTGATTTTCCTGGGGGCTAATTTCCCTATGTCTGCAAGCGTTAATTTTTCGTATTTTTGAAAAAAAAAATGTTTCCTTTGTTGCCATCTTGTTTTACGTTCCGCCCACAGTGGCTTTGGTAACTTTTTAAAATGCTTTTCTACCACTAAATACCTACCAAAACGGCAAAACTTATCGTAGTTTTTTTTTTTCTGGGAGCTGGACTACTAGTGAATGGCATTAACAGACAATAAAGAACCACCATTGTCATTTTCAGTCCTAAAATATTGAATTGCAGAAACGTCTAGGTACACCGAAAGTCCGGAGCGTCGACCATGCGCAAAACGTGATATCATCTGTCCGACTATTTATTCCTTGCTCCGGTGTTGATCGTCAGCCGAATGGTTAGCGCATAGGTACTGTTCTTTCTTACGATGCGAAAGGTCCCGGGTTCAAACTCCCACGCCCGCTGAATTTTTTTGTCTTTAATTTTGTAACGATTAATATATTTTTCACAAATTCTTTTCTATGATTTCTTTAGGTTAGGTTAGTAGGTTTTTATTCTAATATCTAATTGTTAATAATTATTAGCGCCGCAGGCAGTATTCGCGTCTCAGAGAAAGAAAAAGGGGGCGCGGGGTTGTCCCCCCGCCTTTGTTCTATGCTTCTGGATTTTCAGAACTGATAGGAGGCATATTAAAGTATTCCTACTGTAGAGCAATTACTCCCTGAATAATGTTCAAATTGTCGCGAGGTTTTATAAAATAATTTAAAAAATGATTTAAAAATAAAATATAACACTCAGTACCTCAGTAATGGCAAGGTTTAGTGTAAAGATCGGTTATAGTTCTCTGCATATATTTAAGGCACATAAAAACCTCAAAAACCTTACGTATGGATGGGAGAGCGAGGCATGTTACATATTCGTAAAAAATGGTAAATCATAAATATAATGTATTATAGTTGTCTTCATTGGTTTAATGAACATAAAAAACCTCAAAGCTGTGCCGCTTATACTTGACTACAGCATTGAGGGGAGATTAGGGCATGTCGATTTTCGAGCTAACTCCTCTATAACGTATTGAATATTAAATATATTGTACTTCTTAATACATAGAATATTATTATTCACATATAAAGTATGTTCTGGAAAAATAAAAGTAACAAATTGACGAAAACACACCTTTTCAAATTATTTAATTTATTTATTTTGTTCGTATTTACCAACTCGCCCCTATGGAAAATAATTTACGACCTAGCGGGGACGACAGAGTCGAACTTTTAATATTGTCAATGTCACGGAATTTCAAATTAACCGCATCAATTAAGAATATATTTGTATGTGCTTTATAAAATAAACATAGTTGGTGATCTGTGTTTACATTATATTTAGATTATGAGAACTTAAAAGGGTAATATGCTTTAACGGGTACATGATATTTTCCTTTGTGTTTTAGCGTATTTTATGCAATTGTGTTTTTATAAGTATTTTGGCGGGTAGTGAATTATTCGGGTGTTTTGTGTTTATAAGTGGCTGTGGTAAAATAATATCGTGAAACTGTTTGTCTTGGGAAGGTTCTTTACCTAGCACTAGCAGAGAATGACAGGAATGTATGGGAATTATTAACAGCTCGCAAATTACAGAGAAAGTTTCTAGACAACAATTATGTGAACATACCCAAAAAGCAGTTGTAAATTTTTATAAAAATATAAAAGAAAGTGAAGGAGAAACCGGAGCTGTAGAAAAAGCCGCCTACTTAACAGAAATTCCAGAACAAACTATTTATAAATTAATTAAGGAAGGACCATATAATCGAAAAGCTAAATCGGACAAAGGAAAATCACGGGCATTAGATTCGTCTGTGGCAGGCCCGACGAGAGGGGGGGGGGTCGGGGGTGTTTCCCCCGAGCCCGGAGTTTTTGAGGGGGCCCAGGCTCCAAATTTTGATTGCATTTACATTAGTTAAAACAAGAGAGGCATACTTCTTTGTATATTGTAAGAGACAATATATGCATTTGTTACGAAGTCTTTGAAATTTCATTTGAGATAAATAGTCTATTGCAAGGAATGTCACCCCCCACTCTTCGAAATTATGTGGAGGAACGGAGATGGAGGGCCCGTAAGTTACTACCTTCGGGCCCGTAAGTTGCTACCTTCGGGCCCTGATTTTGTCTCGACGGCCCTGGTCTGTGGCGAAGTTATTAAGAGATTTAATTTACAGTAAGTATAAGGAAAATGAGATACCAACAGTACATATGGAACTGAGAACAACAGGTGTAGTGTCATTTAGTGAACTAACACTTAGGCGATGGCGATTAATGATAGGATTTAACTTTAAAGTGATTCATAAAAGAGCAAGTATTATGGAAAGCTACAGAAGTGTACTGTGGCGTAGTGGATGAATATTTGGAACGTACTAAAAATTTTGAAGTGGCTCGAAGTTCTCTAGAATCGAAATTATTCATTTTATACTTATTTATTTGTTTTCTAAAATTGAATTTATTTATTTAATCTGAGTCAATTAGATCAAGTTAGGATTATTGATATAAATAGCAATAACCTTAACTCTGAACCCACATTTTTTAGCAAAGATTTGCTCGTATCTCCTCGTGGTCTGCTTGGCAACAATAATAATTCAGTAGTTTAAATTATTATTGCCGAAACTGGGCAATAAGAGAATATTTGATAATTCTAATTTAGACTCAAAATTCATCATTGCTCAACAGATTTAAATTTCTATCAGTGTGCACAAAAATTCTAAGTACGGCTCTATGAGACATCAATTATCTTAACGAGCCAAATTTATGGTCCGTTTTTTACTGCTTTTTTACCTGCACTAAAGGAATGACGGCAACTATACTTAATACATAGAACAACATTGTTCTCATGTAAAGTGTATTCTGGCATGATTAAAATAAGGAATTAACGGAAACACACCTGTTTCAATTATAATTCCAAATTATTTTGATATAGTTACCCGACTCTTTCCTACCGGAATTATTTTAGGATGTAACGGTTTACAGCAGGTAAGTAAACTCTACCTTCGACAGAGTTGAACTTAATATTGTCTGTATCATGGAATATCGAATTTGTCAATACTCCGCAGATATATAAAATATTATTCCCATCTTGACATAAGCAAACAGAGTAAAATTCTTTAATTTATTATTGTACCAAATAACTATATTTACTATAGAAAATACTTCCAAATTTGTACTGTTATTGCGCACAAAGTGCGAGTCTGGGAATTATTGGATATCCTATTTTCCTAATAAGACAATGATTTACAGTCGGTCTTTATGGCTTTTTATGTGCCTTAAATATTTGTAGCGAACTATTCGCATGTGATCTTTTTCTTCATTTTTGCTATCGTGCCGTTTCTTTCCACATTTCCCTAATTTGTAGGTAGAATTGCAAAGTATTAGTTAAATAGGAGAGTCGACAACGTGCAATTATTTAATAATTTACTAACGGCACATATAATTCTTCGTTTTATTATATTAAGAAAACACAACTGTCGAAAGAATCGGTACATTAACAAATTAAATTGGGTAATATTTTTAGCGCTAGGTAAAATGAGGATGCATACACTTACTTTCTAAAAATACTATTGGTACGAAGATAAAATCGTGCTGTAAATATAAACATTGAATTAGCTGATGTTTTTGTAATATCCAGTTTTAAGAATTATCAATAGATTTATAAGGTTGAAATTAAGTTCTTCCTAGAATATCCGCAACATGAATCGTTTCTTATTTTCATAACAATGCGGTTCTAAAAATTGTAATGTTTTTGTATTAGAGTCTATTAGGTAATTCTATTAAATCAGTTCAATAATTGGAATTAAGTTCTTCCAGGAAAGCTCACAACGGAGTGTTTGTTATGTTCATGATATTTTTCTTCAAAGTATAGTGTTGGTGTTAATCTTCTTAATCAGGTCATGATTATGTATTATAAAATAAATGAATTCGCTGACATGATACAATAGTACTCTCCGCATAATTTGTTGTTCACGCCGAGCTTTGTCATGTTTTTAGAAGTTTTTATTTAACTTACAATGTTAACGCCATTCAGTTTCTACCGAAAACGTGATTTTTAAATCTCTGGTATTATTTTGTTTAATCTAATACTCAAAAATTTGAAATGCGGCTCTGTAGTACTCTTGTCAGCAGTAATAGCGCCGACTTTGATATTTTGATGCCAGTTTTTATACTTAGCTAAACGCAGTAACACGCTGAACTACCATCCCTGTCTAACCTTAAACATTTGATAACTAATGTTCATTCAACATGGAATGAAAAATACCAAGTACCAATGCCAACTAATACTACGTTCCGTAAATTTATGGATTAATTAGATTGTGTAGGACCAAAGGAGTGTAACAGGATATAGGATATACTACATACATAATAAGCGGCACTTTTTGACATACAATTGATTTTTTTTCACTTCCGGTTTCGCCGGAAGTGACACTAACTTCCGATTTTTAAATGGAACACCCTATATATTATTGCATTTTTGAATTCTGCATAATTTTCTGAATCCGACGATGCCAAATAAGTTACATTTCATACATCAATTTTTTTTATAATGTAATTTTTAGTTTTCCATTTAAGTGTGCCATGACGGTTCCAATTTATTCTGAATGACCCGTGTAATGCTACAAAAATCGAAATCCCGTTAAAAACACTAAATTACGTGTTTTATGAGCAAATAAAATTCACCAAAATTATTTTTGCGACAAAATTCAATTTTTTCAAATGGAGCCATATTAGTACTGTTAATACGGAATTTATTTATATGTCGTATTAAAATGTGCGATAAATACAAACAAAATTACAGCTAAAAGAAAATCAGAAAATACAATTTTGTTCTAATTAAATGTTAAGAAGTAGCTAAGGTGGCTTTGGAAACAATGAAATATTTAAGTTGTCAAACATTTGTTGGTTTAACGGTGTTTTTATTGTGCCTTTAAAAATTGTTTAAAATTCTTGTTAAATGTGTTCAAAATTCATATAAGAGATGAAAAAGTGGACATGTTAATTATTTATGGGGAAAGTAAAAAAAATGCAATTGCAGCTATGGACCTTTATGACCGACGATATCCTGATAGACAATGTCTAGCGAAAAATAATTTTAAACGTGTTGAAAACCAATTCCGAAGAGAGCCCAACAATGATCCCAAGAAGTCGATAAGACTGTTTCTTTAAGGCAAGTTTTGAAAGATTTCCGAAACGTCGGAGATATATTTAATTTCAAGTTTTTATACTTATTTGTGTTGTTTATTAAAAAAAGCAACCTTTAACTGATCCTTTGACGTAAAAGTCACAGGCGTAGAGGTTATTTACCAGTAACATGCTGGACAATATAGAGGATGTTCCATTTAAAAATCGAAAGTTAGTGTCACTTCCGGCGAAACCGGAAGTGAGAAAAAAATCAGTTGTATGTCAAAACGTGCCGCTTATTATGTATGTAGTATATCCTAAATTTCAATCAATTATCTTCAAAACTAAAGGAGGGAAAGGGGGTATGCCATTATCCTGTTACACCTGGTATACACTCCCGGAGAGAAGTTATTAGAATTTACATGCGTGATTGATAACAGAGGTAACTCTAAAAATACATTTAAGAAACCGATTTTTTTATTAAGAATACTGCTGCTGTTTGTTTACTACAATGTTTGCAATGTAATTACATTGTCAACATTTCTAACGATTTAAAGAAAATTTTTGAACTAACCGTCCATCATACTCCGCCGATTTACTGCACTTTTTATATAATTGTTGCATGTTCTGTAGAATACCCTTCTCAGTTTTTTTTTTTTTTTTTTCGTAAATAATGTTAGTTTAAAACATTTTTGTTTAGTTACAAAACTTTTTTATTTATTGATAGAGTTCTCCCTCTAAATAACACTAACCTCCTGCCAAATTTCAATACAATTGGACTTTTCACACTTAAGTTATCGTGCTTACAAAAACCATGACGGTGGACGGACGGATGGACGGACATTTGGAAAGTTATTCAGAATTCGATCACTAACACTGTGATATGGAAATGTTTTGTCTACCGGTTTTAGCAATGTACCGATTAAATTAATGCAATATACTATCTTCGTTGTATTTGCGAAGAATATAATTAGACTTTTTCATTTTATTATACTTTCATACTTTTCTCATTAAAAAAAAGGGTAACATGATTGTCCTTCTAAGATCCCTTTACAAGAATAAAGAAGCAAGGCACAGTTTTACCACATATTATTCTGTAGCGTTTTGAACATTTCTTGCGTTAAGAATTTCATTTTGTAAATTGATAGACATGAAATGTTATTATATTAAAAAGACTTATGTTTTACTATTATCATCTATTCTTAATTCTTTCCAAATGGGTTACAAGATTTCCTTATCGTAAGTAAACTTGCGTAGGTACTTAAATAAAACAAACCTAAAAAAGCCTCTCGATTGCCAATACTTCCGCTAAGTTATGCTAGAGAGATCCTGAAATTACTTATCCAATCCATTATATGCAAATTTATTTGTGAAAAAACTAACACTTAATTATTCCATATGGAAATTTATGCACGGTTTGCATATACGATTGCAAAATTCAGATTTATAAAAACTTCGATATACCAGTTTCAAGGATATTGAAATCATCGCAATCGAAAGTATGGAGTTTTTTATTATAACACAATAACTATTTTAAATCTCCCAGGACTCCCAGGTAATTTTAGGTTTCAATTGCATTTTATTTCGATCTGAGCAGTGTACAAAATATCAGAGTGTCTTGATTTGCTTGGCCGAATTTCAACTAGTATGTTGTTTGAGAGAAAAATTCTAAAATGCTGCCGTTTCGAAAGACAGGGGTGTGGAATACGTCACGAAATGTGTGAAATTTGAAGTGAAATTGGGGCTATCTTTTCCACAAATGTAGAATAGAAGTTCTAATAAAATTTTACCCAATGCCCAATGACAAATGTAAAGTTGGCAAAGGTGTCAGACAGGGCTGCGTTCTGCCGTCAATTCTTTTTAACGTCTATAGTGAACACGTTTTGCCACGTGTGCTGGAGGACTGATTGGAGTAGTTATGGGCGGATCTCTAACTTGAGTCCGTGAGACTTTACAAATGATACCACCTGCGGTGCAGCAAGCCAGGTTGAGCTCATACGCCTGCTGGGTAACCTCCAAACAATAAGCTCTGAGTATGGATTGAGTATAAATTATAACAAAACGAAAATTGTTATTGTAAACCGAGTAAATGAAAAATACCCAGGCACATTAACGGTAGCTGATCGTGAATTAGTTGACAAGATGGTTACCTTGCTACCCTTGTGTACAATACCGAAAATTGCGAACATAGGATTCGACGAAGAATGCAGATGGCAAGATCGACAACTTACCAGTTGACAAAATTGTGTTTGGCAAGAATATTACGAGGTCCACAAAGATCAGACTTGCTAATATTCTCCATCTTTTTTACGTCTTTGAAACATGGGCCATTGAAGAGACAGACAGAGTATTAATGCTTTCGAGTTGTGTATCGTTTGCTATGAATTACATCGTATCAACAGCCCGAAATACATCTTCAAAACTAGCATGGTGGTCTCCCGAATCTTTTTTTCGACCCAAAGAACGTGAGATGGTAAGAGACGGGGAGAAATCCTCCAAAACGTTGGAGCGTTGGAGCGACGACACCAAAGAGCCAATGGGAAAGAGATTTGAAGATGTCGCGCACCTAACAGACAGTCGCGACAGATGGCGTGAGGCTGCCGGACCTGCTACACCACGAAGGGAGGAAAACCAGAACATTACATTGCAAAACATCAGTCAAAACATTGCCAATAATAATGAACTATATAAACCACTCAATGAAGGGAATAGCTGAAAATTATGGACGTTTGTTGAAAGCGGGTAACCATAACTGCACCCAAAGTTTTTCAGTGAAATAACAACAAAGACACTTAGCAGTTATATCAAACTTTACAATTGGGTACGAGAAACTTCATTATATTAAACCTAAAATTTGATATAACCGCTAATTGGTTAGTGCTTTTATTTTTAGCGTCAGTTGAACAGAATATTTTAAATTAAAAAGTTATGCTCCTACTATACAAAATGTACATGCATATTGACATTCTCATAATCTAACATTTATCGCGGCATATAGCCGAGAATGTAGTTGTTTAGAAAAATGTATGATTATACTTATCTGTGAGAAATTCTTTTATAAACGTTGAAATACTTATTAGTATTTGCTGGTAATATATTTTTAGTTTGCCTCCTTCTTATCTTGTACGTACATTTAGTGTATTCAATTAACTGCAAAATGTATAAACCAAATAATATACCGCACATTTATCATTGCAGGAGATTTATCGCTTTGTATTTCTTGGCGAGGCAAGACTGAAGTAAGCATCTATAAACCGTGCGTCTCTTGCAGACTGAATCTAATTTTACGGGTAGGATAAAAACGCCACAAATGCACCAGAAGTGCTGAGAAAAGCCTTTTGTAGTCGTTGTCATCATAAACTCATTATATTTCTGTTTGGTAAACGACTTGTATTTGTATTTGACTGGAATTTGTATTATTTTTATACATATATGATATACAATACCACTTTTCAGTTTCAATGCTGCATTCCTATCCTATCTTTTCTTCATTGTGTTGTTTTTAGAATACCTCCATCGCATCCTGTTTATTAGAAATTCGTAGTTACTGTTTATGAAAAGTAAATGAAACTAGGCACACTTGAAGAACAAGGTTATCATTTAATTTGTCCTCAGGTGACATAAATGTATATAAAAATTAATATATTGACGAACTGACGAGCAGAAGTTGTTGGGCGTGGCCTACATAGTTTTTGATGTAGAGAACAATCTTTACGGTACAACTTTATTAGTCGAATTTCTTGTGCATTAGGGTTTCCGAGGTGTTATAAAATATGTTAACGAGCTATAAATGCACTACTAATGTTTTATGTATTTTGTATTAGTCTCCTAGTTCTAAGCCCCATTTCACAAGTTAAATATTAACACAGAAGTTTTTATGAGAAAACATGTTTTAGGTACATTTTTCCATATCTTCTAAAAAGTAGTCTTTTTCATAACGAATGTTTTCTTCTTACTGTGCTATAATCTGGTGTTGAGGGTTGTGTCGTAAAATCACCTTATTGATCCTTCTCTTTCATAGCGGTGTTCATCTTTAGCATTTCGCTCAGGCTGATGTTCCGTTTCTTCTCACATATTTTCGTTGTCCGAGACTAAAATATCTTCAATGTAAGAACAAGTACCTTCAACTTCGTAAAGAACTACAATATGTTTCTTGACACGCACCACGTATTGTAAAACATTTCATTCTAGCCTTACGTATACTGACGTATATTAACGTCCTGGTGAAGCTAAGCCACATCTATTTCAACTGAGATTCGAACTCGCCAGAGATAACAGCGTATACCCGTTTTGTGCATTTATCCGTATTCTATACCACTGCTACCACCCCGGTAACATATTAAAAACTTCACTAAACATCCATATCCTAGCCAAGATTTCGTGGTCTCAAGCTTAACACGTAAGCACTGAGCCGACCTTTCGGTCACATTTTTTTCTACATTTGCGATTCTCCTTAAAACAAGTTATACCTTTCTGATCATAATTTGGAAGAAGTTGGAGAAGATTTTGTTATATCGGTTGCTTTTGTAATTTTTCTTCATAAATGGTGATGGCAGGAAATTATCTTTCTCATCTTTCTCCTCTTTAATTTTGTACAGAGGTATATTTTCGAAAAGTGTACCGTTTTTTTCTTAAAAAGAAAAAAGGGAAAACGAATTTGGTGTTGTGTGGAAAGGATAGGAGGGGAGCTTTAAGATGATTTGGTATCTTTGTAAATACAAAGGTATCAGGAGATATGCCGCCATTTCTAGTTTATTATAATAATGAGATTGCTAAAGTTTAATTCCACTCTTGAATTTGTTGCGAAATAGTACGACATTGATGTGTTATCGGTTTGTTGCATTTGTGCATTTACATACCTTAGATAGACTATCTTTGGTAACGATAAAAAATGTTGATGGAGACACTGTACATCCTGTTTGTAGCAATTCTTATATATCTACACATGAGGTATTTTTGTTATTGCTTAACTCAAATATTGTCTATTCAACTAAATTAACGCTAATTGCAGCAGAACGCTCTTCATGCGGATATGATGTTAAAAGGTTGAATTAATTAGCTGAATTATTTAACTTTCAAATTGAAATTGTATGAAGTACTGCCCAAAGCGATAATTGAAACATAAATTTTCAATGGTACATTATGGTGTGAGGTTAACCATCACGTAATAAGTGATAATGTACATTTTGTAAGACTTGCCAATTGATCACTACATAAATACATAGTTTGTGAAAACAAAAATACATCGTGATAGGGAAGTTAATTTCGATCACTTCTAACAACACTTTCATTGACAATGTAAGTAAATTTGATCGATTGATTGATTTACCAGCGTAAATTAGGCATTGCTTCCACTTGAATATGGGACATGCTTCTTGCCTGCAGCGAGAGCCACATGATGCATGGGGTAGGGATATAGGATGGGAAGAGAAGGCGTTTGTAAGATGATTCTTTTAAGTATCCATGCTTCTCTTAAGTTTCCGTCTATCATCATATCTTTATTTATTCTTCTTCTAAGTCTTCTGTTTCTGAATCTAGCAAAGTGCACCTCCTCCTGTCCGCTTTTATTTATTAGCCATTCCACAGGTAAATAGCTATTTACAGTGGAAGTGCAAAGAAGAGCCTCGAAAGAATTTGAGACACGCTGTATACCGATCCGCCAAAGTAAAGCAAAATAAAAAGAGATTTAGGAGAACATTTGGGACGCCTTGTATATCAAGCAGTCCCCAACTCCTTTGACCTGAGAGACATTTTTGTATTCGTAAATAAGCCCAATATATGGACTAGGATTAATAAACCAATAAATAGAACTTATCCTTTCGTCCCTGTGCATATGTGGCAATTTCTCTCTCTTTCTGTAGGATTCTTACACTACTTGCACTCGTCGGAAACCAGCCTAGCCTGTTGCCCTTTACTGAAAGGATAACTTTATAGTGCACTGCTTATATTATATCTCCAGATGTTTATGTCCCTTTTTCAAGTTGTTTATATACGCTCTTAGGTGATGCCACATTCAACCGATATATCTTAATCAAATATCAACTACACGGCTATTGCCGGATTCATGCTAATTTATATCAATCAATGTAGAACTGTCCATGCTTCAATTCAACACAACTTCGCACGATTTCTCACAGTTTTCACCGAGTTTATTCGAGATTTCGTAGTAGCTTCACAGGCGTGCCTGCCTCCTGCGCCATCCAAAGCCTTTGACAATGTAAGTACATTTAGCAGGTTATTGGAAAGGGGTAGTAGCCAGGTTTTTGTTCTAGTTGAGTGAGCAAACTAACAAACGGTCAGCATTTAAATTTCCCATCATGAGCAAACTCCTTTGAGTTGCCAATAATTTGTTATCTTTTAAACAACAATTGAAGGATATTCTAGAATTCATAAGTTACTTAATAACGCGGTTTCTCTTGTTTTGGCGGGGTGGGGAAACTCAGAAATTATCAGCTATTTACTTTCTTCGCATGAGCAAACATCCACGATACTCAACGTCGTGGCCGTAGAAGAGCTGGACGGAAAGGGACAGAAGTAACAAAATTAGATGAAAAAATCAAAATTCCTTCAGTGGGAAGACGAATAAAAAAGGTTATAACGTTTAAATATCCAAAATAAATAATAAAAGATGTATGTTAAAAAAATAGCTTACGTGCAAGACAAAAGTTTGTTGAATCAAAAACCCTGATTCAAATAAGTAATTAATACTGAGTGGAGTGAATATTAAGTCGCTTATTGGGGTTTATATTGTTGTGATTTTCTAATAGGTTACTAAGAGGATTGAGTAAAGACACTTTAGAAGGATGGCAAACACAAACACAAAAAGAAACGAAACAAGAATAGAAGTGAAATAAAGTCATGAGGATTATAGTTAATAGAATTTTTGGGAAAATTGTTAGTCTCCAAGTGGGGTTATGTTGTGGAAACGTGCATAAAGAAGTATCGTCAGAAATTTGAAATTAGGCGTTACACTTCTTAATGAAGTGGATTTGGGAACATAAGCCATATAGCTAAAGCGTATAAATTTATGCTCCAAAACCCTTAATTTCTTTAGTCGTCACCACGTCAGCGCCGTATATGTTAGAGGCGCGGTTTAATTATTTATTATGTCTACTCGGTCCGCTATTCCAGATCAGGAGCGGATACAGACTCCTGGTTATGGATTGCTGTCAATATAATTTCATTAATGTTCCAAATAACAATTTATTTTAGATTTATTTAGGTTTTATCAGTGTTTTATAATGGCTACCTCATAAACCACTGATTTATGCCTTGATGTAAATTCGTCAGTTTATCGCTTCGTGAAAGAAATCACAAATTTATGTAAAAAATATGAATTTGTTCGTGTTTAACCATAAGTAAATGATATGAATACTATAATCAGTATTCACTGCAGTAGAATTCGGAAATAAATATTCAGGTCAAGTTGTTATTTAAAAGAATGATGTAAATAACCAGCAGCAATACTAATAATCGTTTAAACTTTAGTTTTTCAGATGAAATAGACAATAACACTGTTATTTGCACCTTTTTCTAACTTTCCAACTATAGGTATCTATCTATTGATTGTTCTATCTTGTGTATTTGTTATTAGATCAAGCTTCATCTGTACATATCTTTATTTACTACTGAGGGTAAAACTAAGTAAGCCTTAAAACTGATACGCCATTTTAGATTTGCTATATCCTATTTTGAAAACTAAAATAAACATTATACTCTTCGCAGATTTATTTATCGTATAATTTTTAGGAAACTCTTTGCAGTTTTTTGCAAATAATTTATAATTTATGACATTTAAAGTTTTACAATTCCAATTTAATTGGTGAAACACTCGCCAATATAAAAAGAATTTAAAAATAAATCTACGTTTAACCTACTGGGGGATCGAACCCGCGATTCTTGAATTATCAAACAATCAAAACTAATTCATTTTCACGAACAACCATAAACGGAGCGAAGTCGAACAGGGTTAGAAAGAAATTAAAGTGTGTAAAGACAAGTGCCATCTTCTGTTCTACCCTTGATACAAGTCGGAGGCTTTAACCACTACACTGTTAGTTATTGCTTTAAAACTTTATACTCTCCATAATATAACAACAATATTATAATTCCACGGATTTTATATTTTGATATGTAATTATATTAGTCAAATATTTCAATAGATAATGGTAGTAAATACCATTTCACAAGATTTCTATTCAGTTACAAAATTTAAAAACTTAGAAAATATATTTTTTTTTAATTTAAGTTATTAATAACTTTTTTTACTATCGATTTTATTAAACATGAATAGGGTTCTTCCTCTAGTTAACACTAATTTACTGTCCAAGTTTTAATACAACCATACTTTTCTTTCTTAATTATCGTGCTTACAAGAAACGCGACAGACGGACATTTGACAGTTGTTCAAAATTCAATCACTAAAACAGTGATATGTGCATTTCCTTTACACCCATATTACCGGTTCTAGAGATGTACCGGCCAAATGCAATATACTCTTCGTTTACATATTTGCAAAGAGTTATAATATTAGACGGACTTAATATATTTTTAAGGTCTTGCATGTTATAATTAATTTAACTATAGTATTGACATTTAAAAAAGTTAAAGATGGATTTTTTCCATAACACAGGCACACAAAAATAAAACAGTTGTCGATTCCACGGACCCAACCAATAGTTCTTTCAGAATAGAAAAAAAATGTGACGTGGTGGGGTAAAACTGACACGGATTCAGTAAGCCAAAATACACTGGAAATGATTAGTTTGATCCGTGGAATTGACAACTTTTTTTTTGTGTGTCTGTGTAATCAATCTGTACATATACCCAAATACAATGCAAACATCCTTTATGTTAACTATATGCTTTCAATCTTCAATAATACTATACTATTTTCTGTGAAATGTTGTTCTAAATATCTTATTTTTTTATTTCTAGGTAAGTCTGGATTGATAAATCGCTTCTCTAGAGTAAGTAAAATACATTCTAGTCATTTTTAAGTCAGGGTATCATATTCAAATCGTCAACCGAGGTTTTCGTAGACCACCAACGATTTAAGATTTAATCTGCTATTCTATTTTCTACTTTACACAAGTGCTAACGTTATGTAAACTGGAACAACTGTGCAGTTGTTTTATAGGTTCTATAATAAAATGTAATGATCAGTCTAGTTTTTTTGGTGGAATATTATTACTAGTTGAACACAGATATTAAGAATAGAAAATAAAAAAAAAACACTTTTACTGCCCTTGGAAATATTTTTACCTCTTCACAACAAGTAGTCATGTCTTCATTAATTCACTGTTGTTAAATATCTGAACTGTCACAGTTTCAGAGTTTCTTTGATTACTACGCTGTTGCTCCACTTAATATTTAAAGATGTTATTACGAAAACGCAGAAACGTGAAAAAAATCGATTGGTAAATGAAAATGTTATAAACCATCTTATGTTCAATTTTGAAAAAGGACCTGAGGCGGGGTTAAAACCTTTCATGTGGTGCTAAGACTGAAGTAATTCCTACAAATACTACTGCAAATTATATTACTTCATTTGATTAATGGATTAGCCAGTGCATGGTAGGCATTGCTGCCACTTTCGGATGTCCAATCTAGATATTTTTATATCCCGCTGGATTGGATATGGGCATGCTTGTTGCCAGCAGCGAGAGCCACATGACACATGGGGTAGGAATATAAGATGGGAAGTGTAGGTGTTTGTGAGAGGCTTCTTTTAAGTGTCCGTCTGTCATCATCGGTTGGGCAGTGTAGGTGTCCGTGAGATGCCTCCCCCAAACCTCCATGCTTCTTTTTATTTTTCTGAGTCTGCTATGTTTTTTGTTTCTACATTTAGCAGTGTGCATTACCTCCCTCCCGCTCGCATCCAGACATAACTTCATGCTTCCCAGAAACCCGCGTTTTCGCTTCAACGCCCCGCATCAGCGCTTCCACGTTGTCTGCTTACCAAGACATACACTAGCTCTCTGCAAGAAACTCCCATTATTTAACCGTTCTACAGGCAAACAGCCACTCACAGTGGAAGTGCAAGGAAGAGACCCCAGAGAACCCGTTAAACCGATCTGCAAAATAGCAAAATAAAAAGTAAAATCTGCAAAAATTAAGAAAGAGATCCTTGAGAATATCTGGAACGCCCTGTATGTCAAGCAGACCCCCAACTACTTTCACCTTAGAATTACCCCTGCATTCGCAAAAAAGCATGGACCACGCTACAGCCGCCAGTCGAAATCCTCCTGTTGCGGGACCTGCCCTACGTTCAATTCACCTTCAATTCTAAGAAGTTCAGTTGTGTTCAACGATTAATAAGGATTAATAAGCTAATACTACTAATTAGAACTTATCTTTTTCGTCCGTGTGTGTGTTTGTTGGCAGCCTCCCTATCTGTTCTGTAGGACTCCTACACTTCACTTTCCAAAAACAGTTCTAATTGGAGTTTTATTTCTTTTATGTCACAACACAGCTAGTATGTCTATATTGCTTTATAAACACATGTCGCTCACTTAATATTAAACAACAATTTAGTATTCAGCCTTCTTAACCAATAACCATCCACTTGAAAGAGTCCCAGGTATAAATGTAAGTATCGGTCTGTTTCCGATGTTAGCCGACGACGGCCCAACCAGGCACTGCCCTAGGCACGTGTGTACTTTATCTTATTTTTGGTACTATTAACAAACACTTTACCAGTAATTTACAGTTATTGATTCGGTATGTACTTTATTCTTCTATTATGGCACTTCATGCAGAATATTTTGACCTATCGATGACGTAAATTTTATCGAGTTAATCTTCTTTTTACTCTTTCTTCGGGAACGTCCCACATCCACCCTCGACGCCAGCCATTCTCGTACTACAAATTATACACTTGAATATTCACAGGGTGGCCACTTTTCTGGAAAACAGGGAAAACTGGGAAAAGTCAGGGAATTTCATGTTGGTCAGGGAAAAGTCGTGGAGTTTTAAGAAATAGTCAGGGAAAAACGCATTTATTTTAATATATTTTTATTCTTGGTTGCAGCTAAAAAAAATTTATTCATTGAGAATTTTATGCATGTCAATAGCAGTTGTTTTCTCTGGAATATTACACAACTAGGAAACATATATGTCTATTAGGGTGGTTTTTATTATTTTAACTTAAAATCTGATTATCCCATCCGCTCAATTTATTATAAGATAAAATATTTACACCAAGTTTAGGGTGACTAGCTAAACCCTTTCCCGTGCCCCTAAAGGGGTAAGTTTCCATAAAATCCCTAATATTCAGTTTTCTTTATTTATTTTAATCCCTAAAATGTATCCAAGATGCATTTTTGTGTTAAGTAAAGTGATTATTAAAGGTATTTTTATAAACGAAATGAAAATTCCTTGAATGAAGAAATTGAATAAAGTTTACGAATCGGTAACTTTTACAACAAAAATGCATTAAACCATTTTTATAGATCATTAATTGGGGAGTATATATTCTACATATATTTAACTTTTTTAGAAATCTGAATTTCGTCAAAATTTACCCCTTTAGAGGCATTGGGAGGGATTGAGCTAACCGCTTAAAATTTTAGTGATTTTATTTTCTTATATTATAATACAATGAGCGAGTGGAGAAAACCGAATTTAAAAATATCTCTATATCTAAGGACCACCCTAATGTTGAGAGAATTTGTATTTATTTCATTTGTTTTTTTTTTTCAAGGTTTTTTTATCGAGTGACATTTATTCACAGAATTTACATTTTTACTGCATTTCTTTATAAATCTTTTTTAAAGCTTATACATGTGTTTTGTTGTATGCAATCGTCTGGTTCCTAACGATCAAGGGACGATATTGCAATGCTTTTTTTATTTGCTGGAACTAGGCTAGTTTGAATTCAAAATGCTGGACGCTGATTTTACACGCTTTTATTGAACACTTAACAATATTAGGTCTGATGCTTACAACTGTACAAAAATGAATGATAGATAATACTAAATCTAAGAACATACTATGATAAAATGTCACGCCCACTACGTTGTAGTGGGGAAGTCACCACCCTCTGGGAGAGGGGTGGAAATTGCTCATACAGCTTGGTTAGTGAATACTAAACATACTCCCCCCTTTGAAGACATCGGCTTCAAAAAAAAGGGAAACAAAAAATATATGAAATATGAAATGTATGAAAAGTTTTACCTAACTACAAAAAATTAAGGTAATTAACAATATATATACAAATGTATGTATATATGTATGTGACATAAATAGGTAATACACGTAAATCAATTAAAAAGAAATGATAAGACAATACAATCAAATAAAGTCAGAATCAGTCTATGCGTTAATTAAATTTCGGAAGCGCGCATACCTTCCGAACTGTTCTCTGCACGTCACCACTTGCAGTTTTTATCGTTACTACGCGCACTATACCATCAGTTCCTGGGTGAACCTTGCTTATGCGTCCTAGACGCCAAAACTGTGGTGGAGTGTTGTCCTCGACGACGACGACCAAATCTCCGACGCTAAGTTCAGTTGAGCCCTTGGATTGATTTTTTGGTCGCTGTTGAAGTTGAGTCAGGTATTCGTTTTTCCAGCGTTGCCAAAAATGTTGCCGAATTTGCTCGACTCTCTGCCACCTTCTTAGTCGATTTTCGGGTACATGTGTTATATCAACCTCTGATATAGCGGTTAAAGGTTGGCCGATTAAAAAGTGGCCTGGTGTTAAAGCATCGAGGTCATTAGGATCGGAACTTAGGGGGGTAATAGGACGGGAATTGAGAATGGCTTCTATTCTCGTTAAAAGAGTATACATTTCTTCATACGTGAGATACGATTGGCCTATAATTCGTTTCAAATGTAATTTAACAGATTTTACATTAATTTCCCATAAACCGCCCATATGTGGTGATCTAGGTGGTATATGATGCCACGTTATGCCGTTACTAGTTAAGCCAGTAATTACTTTACTAAACTTCTCTGATTCTAAAAATGTATTTAATTCATTCAATTCCCGATTTGCACCGCGGAAATTAGAGCCATTATCTGAGTACAAATGCGATACATGTCCGCGTCTAGAAACAAATCTTTTCAAGGCGTTCAAAAATGACTCTGACGTCAGATCGCCAACCAATTCTAGATGCACTGCCTTGGTGGAAAAACATACGAAAATCGCTATGTACGCCTTTACGTTACGTTTACCCCGACCTCGTGATTCCTTGATTAGAATAGGCCCAGCGTAATCTACGCCAGTAATTGCAAATGGCCTAGTACATTCAGTTCTAGAGTTAGGTAAATTGCCCATTTTAGGTAATACATTCGTCGGCTTAATTCGAAAACATTTACTTAACACATTTATGTATTTGATTGCGAACGCTACTGCGGCCAGAAATTATCCAAAATTTTTGACGCAGGGCTGCTAAAGTACCTTGGAAATCGGCGTGAAGCCCTTTATAATTTTATTGCCCCCTAATAAATCCCAAAATAAATCTGTTCCTATAAGTAGGTCTATAGGAGCAGACAAATTAAACTTAGGATCTGCTAATTGAATATTATCTGGAATTTCAAAGTATTTTTTATTTATTGTTACTATCGGCAAATTTTGGGTTATGTTTTCAATTACTAAGCATTTAAGATTAGCAGAACAATTGCTATGTTTTGATTTAATTGAAATTAGCGCTGAATGTTTAATATTAGTTTTTAGTTGTCCTATGCCACCAATAGTTACGTGAACAGGATCTTGCTTAATATTTAGTTTTTTACACATGGCTGTTGTTATATAATTTGACATAGAGCCAGAATCTAAAAGCGCTCTACATGTATGCATATTGTTATATGCATCCTTAATTAAGACAATAGCTGTAGGTAAAATCGAGATTTGATTAGATGATGTTGTATTTTTTATTTATTGTTACTATCGGCAAATTTTGGGTTATGTTTTCAATTACTAAGCATTTAAGATTAGCAGAACAATTGCTATGTTTTGATTTAATTGAAATTAGCGCTGAATGTTTAATATTAGTTTTTAGTTGTCCTATGCCACCAATAGTTACGTGAACAGGATCTTGCTTAATATTTAGTTTTTTACACATGGCTGTTGTTATATAATTTGACATAGAGCCAGAATCTAAAAGCGCTCTACATGTATGCATATTGTTATATGCATCCTTAATTAAGACAATAGCTGTAGGTAAAATCGAGATTTGATTAGATTTTACGTCAGATAACAAAGTAACTTCAGTGTTATTAAGATTGTTCGATACATTATTATTAACATTTTGCTCGTTTTGATGAATTAGCGTGTGGTGTTTTTGATTGCACTCGCTACACGCATGTTTTGAAAAACAATTTGAAATTACATGATTATTACGGAGGCAGTTTGAACATAATTTTAATTGTTCGATTTTGGATATACGCTCCGCTATGGGTAATTTAACAAAATTTATGCATTGATGAATGCTATGTGATGTTTTATTACAAAATACGCAACCGAGAAATGTGCGTGTGGAGATATGAGTTGCGGTTCGTTGATGTGTTTTATTTGAATGTGATTTATATTGTTGATGTGGATTATGATTTGTAGTAGAACTTAAGGATTCTAATACTTGGCACTTTTTTTCTAAAAAATCTTTAAGGGTGCCATAGTCTGCGATTTCTTTGGTTAATGTGCCCTGCCAATCCTTATTAGTATTATAATCCAGCTTTTCTTCAATAATTGGTATTAGCGCATGATACGTGTCTATAGGTACTCCTAATTTTTTTAAAGCTGCTACATTTGAGCTTATTGTATTTAAAAGATCGCGAAGTGCGATGTGAGAGGTTTTTTGTAAATTTGGAGACTTCAGTATGGCTAAAATGTGATCCTTAACAATTAATCGAGTATTTTTAAATCTATCCTCCAAGATATCCCAAGCAGCCCTGTAATTCTCATCCGAAATTTCTAGCGGTTCAATAGCACGAAATGCTTCGTCTTTTACGTATGATTTTAGATACTGCAAGCGTTGGCAATCAGTTAAATGTGTGTTATTGTCTTCTATCATTGATGTGAAGGAATTATAAAATGACAACCACTCTTTATAGGAACCACCGAATGATTTCAAATTAAGCGGGGGCAGATTAACTGAATTATATTTGTTGTTTGATAAATTATTTCTATTATTGTTAGAGCTTGGACCTATATTTAGTACGGGGGATTCGTGAAGGAGTTTATCTATGTTACCTAAAATATTGCAATATTGCAATTCGATTTTTTCGCGATCTTCTGTCTGTTTTTCCATGGTTGTGCCAGTAGCTAAAAGTTCTATTTCATCTTGAATGTTGTTATAATCATTAAATGCTGACTGTACCATTTGTTTTCGCGTTTTTAATTCGTGAATATTATCTTTTGTTTGATCAAATGCATGTACATATGTTTCAGATCGCGTTAATCGTGCTTTAATGGAAGTTCTGGACTTGATTAAAGTTTCTAATTTCGCCATTTTGTAGGTTTTAGGAAGGATTGGAAAAATGGAATAAACTGACCTTATGACCTGGTGTTGCTTGACGGTGTACTGCGCCACGTGGATTTCGCTTTGGTTGGTGGAGACCCTTGCACTTGATTTTCTTCTTTGTAGCCTAATATCTCACTCGAAGGACCAATGTTTTGTTGTATGCAATCGTCTGGTTCCTAACGATCAAGGGACGATATTGCAATGCTTTTTTTATTTGCTGGAACTAGGCTAGTTTGAATTCAAAATGCTGGACGCTGATTTTACACGCTTTTATTGAACACTTAACAATATTAGGTCTGATGCTTACAACTGTACAAAAATGAATGATAGATAATACTAAATCTAAGAACATACTATGATAAAATGTCACGCCCACTACGTTGTAGTGGGGAAGTCACCACCCTCTGGGAGAGGGGTGGAAATTGATCATACAGCTTGGTTAGTGAATACTAAACAACATGTATTTTCACTTCACGTTTAGAGGATCATTTATATGTATTGGGTTGTTTTTTTAAACATTTTTATATGTTATTGTTATCCAATTTACTTTGTTAATTTTTATGTTCAATCACAATCTTTATTAATAAAATGTAAAAAGTAGTTGAAATTGATTTTTGGGTTATAAATAGGCAGGCCCGACGAGAGGGGGGAGATAAGAGGGTGATCCCCCCAGACCTCGTTTGAGGAGGCCCGGAATCGTTTAAAGGGTTCGGTGGAGAAATTTTTTAGCCCATTTTGCGCCCTCTGCTCCTCAGGCTCTTTCTCTAGTCGGGGAAATCAGGGAAAAGTCAGGGAATTTGAGATACAAGGCGATGAACTCGTTTTGGTCTTAATTTATTTTGGCCAGAACGTCCTTACTATTGATCGGATTTTGTTTTAATTTTAGACATTTTATACACTTAACACAGTTGATAGATTGCTATTATTTTTTTTAAATTCCAGTGCCGGACTTTCTTTGATTTTTGCGATTCCTGTAAAGAAGATCACCCTGTAATGTTTTTTTAACATTCAGGTGCTAATTATAAAAGTCCATCACTAAACATAAACATGAAATTAGATTTTTTTGTCGCATCTTTGTTTAATTTTTTATAGGCCATTGAATTTGGCAAAAGGGGGAAGCTGAAGAAAAACAGCTTTATTTGCTTACATTGATTGTCCAGGTAATTAAAAATGGTCAATTTAAACTCGGTAAATAAATCTTCAATATTGACAAAAAATTTAAAACCAAAGTTTTTTAATTCCAAAGGAATCATGAAACTGGACCGAAAACAATCCTCATGCTATAAGAGAAGCCCATTCTCAACATATGTTCTGGGTAAGTGGTTGGTGTGGTATGATTAACAACAACCTAATTGGCCCACATATTATTCCGGCAAGACTAACTACAGGGGCTTATTTAGATTTGTTACAAAATATTTTACCTGGTTTAATGTATGTCCTTGACCGGCAATATTTCAACCCCGTCGATTATTTTCTATGGGGATATCTCCAAACTGAAGTCTGGAGTGTCCCAATAAATACTAGAGATCAGTTACTTCAGCGAATTTTCCTCTGTAGTGACCAAATTAGAAACAATCCTGCGCAAACTAAAAAATCTGTTGGCAATTTAAATAAACTTCAACAAAAATGTATGGAAGCTAGAGGTTGTCATTTTGAACATTTGCTCTAAGTATTTATAATATTTTTAAATAATTTTTGTACATAATTAGTATGATCATTTTGAATTATTTGAGCAATTAATGTAAGCAAATAAAGCTGTTTTTCTTTTTTCCAAATTCAATCGCTTGTAAAAAATAAAACAAAGGTGCGACAAAAACTCTAATTACATGTTTATGTTTAGTGATGAATGAAATGGAATCGGAAAATTCAAATTAAGAAAGTCCGACACTGGGATTTAAAAAAAATTATAATAGCAATCTATCAACTGTGATAAGTGTATAAAGTGTCCAAAATTTAAACAAAGTCCGATCAATAGTAAGGACTTTCTGGCCAAAATAAGTTTAGACCAAAATCAGTTTATCACCCTGTATCTCAGAAATTAAGAGTGACAGGAAAATTTCAACGGTCGTTCCTGAATACCCAAGTGGTCCTTTACTGACCCTGGAAGTATATACAGTTCTTAATGAAACACCCTGTATAAAAAGTGCAATAAATCAGCGAAGAGTATAATGTTACTCACTCCAGTTATGAAATAAATTTACATTACTAAAATATATCAACAGATACTGATAACAAATAGCTTACAAGATTTGTATTTAATTACAAAACTTAAAAATTAAGGTGGTCATTGCCACTTATATTTAAAAAAAAACTATAAGACTACCTAAGTAGAATCATAACAAGTCTATTACTACGAATTTTCACTCAATAATTCCAGTTGTTTGCAAAATAGCCAGATTTAAAACTAAGAAATAACGAAAGAGGAAGATTAGCATTCTCTTTAAATTTAAATCTAGCTATTGTGCAAACAACTAATAATATTGAATGAAAATTCATAGCAATAGTCTTGTTATGATTCTACTTAGGTAGTCTTATAGTTTTTTTTTAACATAAGTAGTAAAAAAAAAGTTATGACCAAAAATAATAAATATTTCCCTATCGGATGTCTCTTTCATGGAAATGGCCACCTTAAGTAATTTTTTAAGACTTAAGTATTAATAACTTTCTTCTTTACTGATCGATTTTATTAAAAGCTATAGGGTTCTTCCTCTAGCTAATACTGATGTACTGTTCAAATTTTAATAGAATCATACTTTTATTTCTTAATCTTCTGTTATCGTGCTTACAAGAAACGTATCGGTCGGACGGATAAACAGACGGACATTATGAAAGTTATTTAAAATTCAATTGCTAACAGTGGTTACGAATTATTTTTCTCTGTCCAATTAAATGCGATGTACTCTTCGTTTTCTTATTCTCAGAGTATAATAGGCGAGGCATTTAATATAAGATAGGTACATTGAATATTTAAAATCATTTAAAAAGTAAAAGTAGACCATAGATATGGTCTTTAAAACCTTAATGTAAATTCGGATTTAAGTATTAAAAATGCATTTAAAACTAAGTTATATGATGCAATTAAATAGAAGTGGTATTTTAAAATTCAAAAGTTCCAACTGGTTTGGAGTACTCTGTAGTTTTGAAATTCATTAAAATGGCGGCTTCCCTTGATATACATGTAATATGTATATAAATCGAATTTGCGAGAAATAGCTGGAAATGTTGGTCGTAAATTTGAAACGCTTTCCTCTAGCTATTTATTGTGTTGGGTATTCGTAACGGTTTTAGCAAATGAAATCCCTGGTAGATATAAAAATCTCCGTTTTCCACACTTAATTGAAATATTGGGCTGCGGAAGAGTAATTTACCAATTTCATTAATATTCTGCGCTGTTAACTTCCTACGCTTCTGGGCTTAATTTTATTATGAATATTAATATGTAACACTGGCGGATAGAGAAGAGGCAACGCCGTTTTCAGTGTGCAACGGAAAGCAATTAGAGTAGTTTTTGAATAGTTAGTTAATAGTTATTGCGCTGTTTAGTGCTTTAAATTCTATTATATACTTACCAGATTTGGAAGGAGTGGTCATCTATCATTCTATTTCTTGGAAATGCTTAGCCTTTAACGTTTTTCGCCCTTACTCTGGAGCTCATCAGAAAGACATAAAGCCACTCATCACATGATTCATATAAAAACCAAGAAAATTTCCACAACTTTTTAAAAAATTAGACATGTTTGACATTGACTGATAAAAAGAACAGATCTTTACCTATCTATTACCTAACTAGTAATGGAGCCTGTATATTCTATACATGTTTAAAAATGAATTGTTTTTTGTTTGCTTATAATAGGGATGTTTTCTATTTTGTAATTGTAATAAAAAATTATAGTTCTAAGGCTACAGAAACACGTAATAACCATTAAGACGCCTAAAAACTTTTTTCTTGAAAATAAACTAAAAATAAAAACTACGAAATTAACGAAGCTAGTAAACGATCCCTGCAGTGAGAATAGTGCGCGTGATGTCATAATGCTCAGCGGAACTCGTATACCAACGTTATATGGATTGTTTGTTTCAGTATTGTTTTATCTCTGTTTTTGTAATAATGGGAGACTCAAAAAGTGTGAAAGTCAATAAAAACAAGTGTTGTTTTGTCCCTGGATGTACAAATACATCAGTAAATAACCCAGAAAAGGTTTTTATGCCTGTGTCACAAAATATAAAAATCGGTAAAGGTATTTACACAGAACTTCCCTCGTTATTTGCGCATGAGGTCGCTCTAAAAAATTTTTAATTACGAAATGACATTGGGAATAATAATCGGAATATAGTTATTGCTATTGTTACAAAGAAAACCTGATAACTTTTGGTCAAGAAAATGTACAGAGTTCTCATCCAACAGCAAAAGTTCAATACTAAATAGCAGGTGCCACATATGGCAGGCTTGCGCAAATACCTTTACAAATGTCCACCATGACTGAATTATTTCTTGGAATGACCACCCTGTACATTTTTCAATAAAAGTATAATAGGTGCATATGCCAGATATTATTGCCATCTGTCACATTTTCAATCCAACATTCACGTAATGGAGTGGAAGTATAGTGTGTGGTTAAGAAATTTCATTTTTTTTTAAATTTTTCAAAAGATGTTGGTAAAATAATTTTCAAAATTTTTTCTTCTGAAATAGGTTTAAAATGTCAAACGTAGAAATTTTAAATTAGAGCAAAAAGGAAAGTTTCCTTCTATTCTATAGTATTGCTAAAAAAAGTTTAAAAATTAAAAAGTATATGTTTTTTAAAATAGGTTTAGAATGCTATGAAATGTGAAAATTTTAAATTTGGGCAAATAAAAAAAATTCGGTCTATTTTGGTGGTAAAATTTTTTTGAAAATATTAGTGAAAAAAATTTTCAAATTTTTTTTTCTGAAATACCTAGTTTTAGAATGTCATTTAAATTTGAGCATTCTGGTGTTAAATTTTTATCCAAACTGGTAACAAAATGTTGCAAATTTTTTTTTCCGAAATTGGTTTGGAATATCACGAAACGTGGAAATTTTAAATTTGAGCAAAAAAATTTTTTTCGTCTGTTCTATAGTAGTGATACATAAATGGATTAAAAATGTTTTCAAATTTTTAAAAAAATTCTTCAAAAACATATTTAAATTTGTTTGAATAGTTTTAGAATGTCATGGAAACGTGGATAGTTAAAATCTGAACAAAGAAAAAAAAAATTGTATCTTAGTGGTAAATTTTTTTTAAAATGGTAAGAAAAATTTCTAATTTTTCTTTTAAATAGAAACACACTATGAAACGTGGAAATTTGAAATTTGAAGAAATAAAAAAAATCCATCTATTTTAGTGGTAAACAAATTTTCAAAAATGGTAAAAAAAAATTTCAAAATATTTTTTTTTTTAATCAGGCTTAGAATGCCATGAAACGTGGAAATTTTAAATTCGAAGAAAGAAAAAAAAATCGGTAAAGGTATTTACACAGAACTTCCCTCGTTCATGGCAGTCTCTCTAAAAAAATAATAATTACGAAATGACATTGAGAATAATAATCGGAGTAGAGTTATTGCTATTATTACAAAGAAAACTTGATAAGTTTTGGTCAAAAAAATATACAGATTGCTCATCCAACAGCAAAAGTTCAATACTAAATAGCAGGTGCCACATATGGCAGGCTTGCGCAAATACCTTTACAAATGTCCACCATGACTGAATTATTTCTTGGGATGACCACCCTGTACATTTTTCAATAAAAGTATAATAGGTGCATATGCCAGATGTTATTGCCATCTGCCACATTTTCAATCCAACATTCACGTAATGGAGTGGAAGTATAGTGGTGGTTAAAAAATTTCATTTTTTTAAAATTTTTCAAAAGATGGTAAAATAATTTTCGAATTTTTTGCTTCTGAAATAGGTTTAAAATATTGTCTAAATGTTATTTGTGGCATTATCTTAATTTTTTTCCTTCTTCAATTCTTTGGGAATTTCACTGCCACATGTATGTTTTCTTTCTAAGCGGTGCTAGGGGTGCTTTTTTTCAGAAAAAATGAAATTCAGAGGTCCAAGATCTGCGAACACGCGTGGGAGAACGGACATAGAATAAACTGGGACTCGGAAAAAATTTTAACAAAAGAGGCAGATAGCAAAAAAAGAAAAATAAAAGAATCCGCGATAATATTATTGAATGAGGATAATTGCGTGTCGAATTGTTCCGTAGATGTCTGTACAACTTGGCTGCCAATGTTAAAAGAAGAACTTCACAAACTTAACATTGTACAGAAACTAAAAAACTGTTAACTATATCAACAGTTCTATGTAAATAGTAAGTATCTATGGATATTGAATATAACAAACATTCTTAGAGCTGTGTATTTGTCATACACAGCAAAAAAGATTTTTCAAAAAAAAGCCTTGAGAAAGGAAACAGATTAGATTTCCGAAACGTCGGCGAAATATTTAATTTCAAGCTTTTATACTTATTTGTGTTGTTTAGTTATCAAAACCAACCTTTAACTGATCCTTTGACGTAAACGTCACGGGCGTAGAGGTTTTTTTACCAGTAATACTGGTTAATTGTGATATATTTTGTAGATTCCCCTAGCACCGCTTAGAAAGAAAACATACATGTGGCTGTGAAATTCCCAAAGAATTGAAGAAGGAAAAAAATTAAGGTTTAAAATGTCAAAGGTAGAAATTTTAAATTAGAGCACAAAGGAAAGTTTCCTTCTGTTCTATAGTAGTGCTAAAAAAAGTTTAAAAATTACAAATGATGTATTTTTAAAATAGGTTTAGAATGCTATGAAACGTGAAAATTTTAAATTTGAGCAAATAAAAAAAAAATTCGATCTATTTTAGTGGTAAAAACTTTTTGAAAAATGTTGGTGAAAAAAAATTTCAATTTTTTTTTTCTGAAATACCTAGGTTTAAATTTGAGCATTCTGGTGTTAAATTTTTTTCCAAACTTGTAAAATGTTGCAAATTTTTTTTTCCGAAATTGGTTTGGAATATCATGAAACGTGGAAATTTTAAATTTGAGCGAAAAAAATTTTTTCGTCTGTTCTATAGTAGTGATACATAAATGGATTAAAAATGTTTTCAAATTTTTTAAAATTTTTAAAAAATTCTTCAAAAACATTTTTAAATTGGAAAACGTGGAAATTTTAAATTTGAGCAAAAAAAAATTTTTTTCAACTTGGTAAAAAATTTTTCAAAAATGTGAAAAAAATTTTCAAAACATTTTTTTTCCTGAAACAGGTTTAGCGCGTCATGAAACGTGGAAATTTTAAATTTGAGCAAAAAAAAATTTTTTTCATCTTGGTAAAAATTTTTTCAAAAATGTTTGAAAAAAATTTTCAAAAATTGTTTTTTTCTGAAATAGGTTTAGCGCGTCATGAAACGTGGAAATTTTAAATTTGAGCAAAAAAAATTTTTTTTCAACTTGGTAAAAAATTTTTCAAAAATGTTTGAAAAAAATTTTCAAAATTTTTTTTTTCCTGAAACAGGTTTAGCGCGTCATGAAACGTGGAAATTTTAAATTTGAGCAAAAAAAATTTTTTTTCACTATTTATTCCGTTTAGACGGTCCACCCTGTATATTTTTCAGTGAAAATTCTACCAGTTCTTCGCTGACAGTAGGGTTAACTACCTACCAAATTTGACTGCTCTCCGTCAAGTAGTTTTTTAGTAAATACACCAACAGACAGACAGACAGACAGACAGACAGACAGACTGACGGAATTGAAAAACCTATATTTTCGGAATCTACGTGTTCTGAAACGTCAGAATCCGAAAAAATCTCGGAGGGTGATTTTTTCTCGAATACAATACTTCCCTTCGGTATGCGAGGGAAGTAAAAAGAAGGAAGCTTTGGTCCTTTTTTAAACCAATGATTTTTTTGTAACTTTTGTTACCTTAAACGCATTTATCAAAATCGGTCTCCGATGTTTAGGAACGGCAACGATGTATCTATATAAAATAAATATCGATATATTAATCCTATATCATGAATATATTCATATTATTTTTTTGTTGCAATATATCGGGTTGAAATATCGATATTTTTGTAAATATATCGAAATGGGTCAACTCCCGCACTTCGAAATTTCAATCGAGATAAAAATTTTATTGCAAGAATATCACCCCCGCTCTTCGAAATTTATTTTAGTCGAGATAAATATTGTACTATAAAGAATGCCACCTCCCTCTTTCCGAGGTTATACCTTACGCAATACTCATTAATTTTTTACATTAAATGTTAATCTACAAAATATATCGATACATAGAAATATCGATAATTTTTTGATGATATATCGATTATATTGATCTGAATCTTGTGATGTAGCAAATGATTCATATATCGATATATTAAATTTTTTTGCCATCCCCAATTCTCATAAGAAACGCGCATGAAAGCCTAGCCACTATATTCGCGCGCGTTTAACATATGTGGTTTAACTATGAACAACATGACGTCACACCAGTCAAGCGTTTCGCGCATTCAAATAAATATTGGTATTTCTGTCGGAATTTTCCCATAGAACGGATTTGTTGATTTTTGTAAAACTTTGTGGATATTAGTATAAGACTATTTTTAACCATTTTATGATGTTTAAACAGGATGTAATTTATTTGTGAACATCCCTATTGTGTTGAAACATTTTCTTTATAGGGTTTTGCAAACAGCAGAAAAAATACCTATGAGAACTAAAAAGAAAAACTATCTATAAAAATATTAATTTCCAATCTTTGCATTATTTCGATAATCTGGATTCTGGTTATTTTTACAGTTTTAGTACTCATAGACATATTTTCTGCTGTTTGCAAAATCCTGTAAATATGTTTCAACACAATTGTAAGCAAACAAAAAATAATTTACTCTTAAATAAATATGTATTTAGTCAAATAAATATTTTCGTTGATTATCAACATAAATACCTCTTTTAGTCAACCAACAAAGTGTCAATTGATTTAATAAATTATTTTGTTAAATGAAAAGAAATACGACTTGATCTTTTTAAATTGATCCTCTTTTAAAACTAATTAGATGTTTATTCAACTAAACAATATTCTGTCAAGTCATGTTTGATACCATAAATGTAACTCCAGGGCTGTTATTATTAAGTAAAGAGAAATGTAAAATATTTAGTCACTTCTAATACACTAATTTCATAAATTCTTAAATGTAAATTAAAACATGTGTTCAAAATTGTGTTTATTGTACTATTAAAATTACACACAACACCACACATAAGAAAACAGAAAACACTGCCTTAGATTTATTCCCACTACCTAATATTTCCACATATTATTTTATGGGCTCTAATTGGTTATTTCGTAATAGCCAAGGAGAAATTGTTGTTTGAGATATTTAAGTAATGATTTTAAAATAAATGTTATTGTTTAACTAAAACTAAGAACTATACGAAGCTAAACAAAAGCGGCTTAAAACAAAAATTATTTGTGGTATTACAAAACACCTCGTTTTCATATTCTACAAAAAAGCTTCTGTTGAATAAGACGAACTGTATTTAGTCAAATAATTATATACATTTTTCATTTTAACCCCCATGTAACCGAACATAAGCCTGGTTGAGTGGTGGAATAGCATTAGCTAAACTCCGCCAGGACGTTAAAATATAAATAAGACGATTAAATAAATAAAATAAATATATGGCTTACCATAAGTATTTATTTAATCATATTCCTTTTGAAATTAGACAAGTTTTGTTCACGCGATACGAATTATGTATCAAATATAAACAATTAACAAATTATTTGATTGCTGAACTGGCCATCTTTTAGAACACATAAGTAATGTTTAAAAGTGAATTATTTTGAATTCACTTTTAAACATGCATAGAGTATATAGGCTCCAATACTAGTTAGCTAATAGATAGGTGAAGATTTGTTGTTTTCATTCATGGAAAATGTCTTAGTTTTGCATGGAACATCGTTATGAGTGGCTTTAGGCTTTTCTGATGAGTCCCCAATAAGGACGAAAAACGTTTCAAAGGCTAAACATTTCCAAGAAACTGAATGAGATTTTATGAAAATGTAATTCATTTGAATGAAAAAAATTTTTAAAGACAAGGTACGTAAATAAATTAATTTCAGGCCTTTGTTCTCATTTTTAACTGAATTTACATATCGTAGGGGATGTACATACTAGTTTAGCCTGCTTAGCCGTAGGGGACTAGGTTGGATGCTAGTGTTAAAATGAGAATGGCAAATCAGAATTTTACTTGTTAGCATAACCAGAAGTCAGGTTATCGAAAGAATGCAAAGATTTCATTAATATTTTTATATATATAGTTTTTCCTTTAGTTCTCATAGATAGCCTTTCTTTCCACTGTTTGCAAAATCCTATAAAGAAAATGTTTCACATAAGTAATATTTTCAACGAACAATCTTTTTTTGAGTTAACCAAAAAAATCAACAAAATAATTTTAATTTAAACTAGCAAATTTATTTTTACCGTGTAAGGAATCACTACTTCCAAATCCATTTTCCCATGCAAGTCTATTAAAAAAAAACATCTTGGTGCTATATTTGCACTCTAGTAAGTGGAAATTATTACTCTTAAAATTTTAATGATATCGAAAAAAACTTTGGAAACTCGTTCTCATGCACACACTAAATCGCAATGTTATTTTGATAACCCGGCTAACAACGGAGTTTGGATGTTGAAGGTGGTGATGGGTGTGGCAATGTCAAAAAGAAAATTGAGACCTTACTTCTAGTATGTACGCCAAATCCCAAGTTTTTGAACTCATACTAGCTTGCTTTACTTATTTACTACTATTTACACCCCAATCTATTTCCAGACCTCGTTATAATACGTACGTGTACAAGAAAGTTATTCCACTTGGCATCCCGCCACACAGTGGTCAATTTTGAAGTTCTAGGGGGACAAAATTCTACAAATTTGCAAATGAATAGAAAATATTCGTTAGAAAAGCGGAAAAATATTGAAAAATATTTATACTCAAAGGGGTGGTTTTTGAGGAGGTTTTGAAAATTATTTAGTATTAAAATTCTGAAACTGTGTAGATACGATTATATTGTACCCGTGAATACACCAAAAATAGTAAAAAGATTCTAAGGAGCAAAAGGATGGCTTTTAAGGGGGTTGAAAATTAAACTTTTAGAATCAGATTTGTGAATCTACGAAAACAAAAATGTTAAGTGAATGTTGTGAAATATATGTATGCTCTTAAAGGATGTTTTGGAAATTGATGGCTGACTAGGCGTGTCCTATTAACTTTTCCAGTTCACTAAATTTAATTTCCCCATCTAACCAGGAACCATTAGTTTTTAAAAACTTGACCCAATCCTACAACTTGTTCGCCTTCTTTCAGAAATTTGATATACAGTTTTTTAAATTTTGTCCATTATTGCCCGTTCTGAAGTTCTCCTACAATGTTGGAGATGTATTTTTTTCCTCTTTGTCAGATTCCGTTGACCATATCTCAAAGACACTTCTCCGTGGTATAGCATAAATAGCTAAAAAGTAAAATTATGATTAAAGTAGCAGATAGTAGCAGCTTTTTTTTCATAAAATGATGAAATCACAATAGGTAATTACGCTTCTTAAAACGACAAAGCTTAGATAAAGATGAATTAAACTATATAGCTGCAAGAATTTGTAGATATTCAGAAAGTTACAATTTCCTACTTTTACATATCTATACTTAGAGCAAATAATTTTAAATACAAGTTAATTTATAACATATCTTAACATTATTTCAAAAACAGCCTAAAATTATAAAGTAAACCATTTTGCACCAAAGACAGAAAAAAGATCATTGAAATAATTTCGTCCTAGAAATTTAAAATTGTCCACTGCGTCCCTTCAAAAACCACCCTTTAAGAGCTTGCATTTATTTCACTACATCTGCTTTACATTTTTTTCGTACATTCAAAAAGTTACGTCATTTTAAAATAATATTTAATTTTCAACCCCCTTAAAAACCATCCCCTTGCTCCTTAGAATTTTTTTACTATTTTTAATATATTCGCGGGTACAATATCGTATCTACAAAGTTTCAGAATTTTAAAACTAATGAATTTTTTTAAACCCCCTCAAAAAGCAGCCTTTTGTTTCCAAATTTTTTCAATATTTTTCCGCTTTTCTAACAAATATTTTCTATTCAATTGCAAATTTGTAGAATTTGAAGAAATTGACAACTGTGCGCCAGGTGGAATTCTACTTATTCTGTAATTTGCAGACGTGACATTTACTTTTTCACCGTTCTGCATAGATAAGAATGTGCATGGAAGGAGTAATTCACGGTAATCACTGTATGTATTTCCACTTTAGACAATTTCTGTCTAATCAGACAGATTATAATTCAGTGTGTCGTTGTTTTTCGATTCGAAGATAAAGAACCTTATTTCAAATAATTTAATAGCATACATTTAGCCGAAGCCATGAAAGTTTCAAAATTTTAGAATAATTTTTAACTTTCAACCGCCTACACCTGAAGAACGACGTCTTCATAGGCGGAGAGCCGGCTGTACAGATTTCCTATGAATAAGATACATGAAAAACTTTTTGTGAATGAGTAAGTACTACCGCAGACATACAGGGAGCCACTTTTCATATAAGCAAATTTTGCCCGCGTCAAGAAATTTTCACGTCACTTCCGGTCACGATTTTTCATGTCATCGAATACATGAATAAAACTTACGTCAAAATGTAGGTTTTGAGGTATACAATGAGATTGTAGTGGGGTGCCAGGCTTAATTTGCCCGCAACCCTGTGAGACACCCGCGATTAAAGTATTTTTTTTGTGGTTTCTTACGTCATCGAATACGTGAATTATTTTTTTTAAAGTTAAAGTACAAGCCTTCTAGTTATTAAAACTAATAGGGTGTCTCTTCCTATTTACCCGCATCCTCCTATTTTGACGTCACTTACGGTAAAATTCCGTGACACGGGCACATATAAATACCATATGCGACACTCCTTTGATCTAGCAGAAATGCCGCCGATGATCTCAGACTTTTACTGTGGATTTGACACGTCAAGATTAAATACACTCGGGATGATTCGGATAATCTGAATCGGAATTTTAGTACCTGATTGAAGTAGGTAATAGAGGATTTTAATCGTATGATTATAATCATATAGTACATTTACCTACATCGCATAATTCCTTACATTACCTATTTGTATCATGTGTAAGGCTTATTTTAAAATAATAGTGAAATTTGTACGTCTTACGAAAATTCAATCTTTTATTGCAGCTAAACTGTAAGTTGACGTTAAACTGTGTATGAGTCTCGGCTCTTTAACTTTGATGTATCTCTGCTAGTGTTGCACAAAATATCGCTGTCCTTTTCAGTGTCGCATATGGGATTTATATGTGACACTGGCAAAATTTACTTACATGAAAAGTGGCTCCCTGTAGGTCTGTGGTAGTACTTACTCATTCACAAAAAGTTTTTCATGTATCTTATTGATAGGAAATCTGTACAGCCGGTTCTCCGCCTATGAAGACGTCGTTCTTCAGGTGTAGGCGGTTGAAAGTTAAAAATTATTCTAAAATTTTGAAACTTTCATGGCTTCGGCTAAATGTATGCTATTAAATTATTTGAAATAAGGTTCTTTATCTTCGAATCGAAAAACAATGATACACTGAATGGGCTTGTTCAGCATTTTTTTTTTTATTTCATAAATCGAAAGTACAAGTATAAATTAATGGATCTGCAAAATATCAGAATCTTATTCGCACGTTTAGTATCTTAAAAACTATTACAAATTTCCATCTCGCGAAAATGGGGCGTGGCCAGGCGCTACGTCACTATACGCATAAACTCGGCGATCTCAATAGACTTGATGATCCCTATTGGTTATAATTATAAGTGGTTTCGAAGTATTGTTTGTTTTGCTTACTACTTGACAGTAGGGGAGAACAATTTGGTGAAATGTCAAAAAATTACAATTTTCTCTCGCTCCTGCCAGAACGAATTTTCGATTTCGACCCTGCAATTTACGATTATAATTCATCGCCGGCCTTCTCCTTTCCGTAGACACATAGAACGAACTTTCACTCGACGTATTTATTTAGTTACCAGCGTTTAAAAATTCAATGTTTTTCGACTTTTCAGGTTAAATTTGAAAGGTCCCAGAAAGCCATTTTTCTTACGTCACTTGTGTATAGTGACGTCACGAATGAGCGCTCGGTTTTTGCAACTATTACTAATTTCAACTTCTTATATCTCGAGAACGGAAAAAGTTAATAATACGAAATTTTAAGTGCATAATGAGAATATCGAGTACTATATGAAAAAGTATAAAAACCATATAAAAAGAATATCATGGAACAAGCCCATTATAATCTGTCTGATTAGATAGAAATTGTCTAAAGTGGAAATACATACAGTGATTACCGTGAATTACTCCTTCCATGCACACCGAGGGTGAAAGAACTCACAGAGCTCACGACACCGAGGGTGAAAGAACTTTGTAAAATCTAATATTTATTTATTAGTTTATTTTCCTACAAACACCATTAAAAACTATATATTTAACACGGCATACTTTAATTAAAAATATTAAATAATTATAAATATTAAATATTATAAACTCGCGTTAAAAATGATCACATGATTTACTTTTAACACTAGCGCAAAAAATAAACTGACAAGTCGTTTGTCATAATGACATTTATATATTTATTAACAAAAAAATCGGTAAAGATCTTTACACAGAACTTCCCTCGCTATTTGTGCATGGCGGTCACTCTAAAAAATTAATAATTACGAAATGACATTGAGAATAATAATCGGAATATAGTTATTGCTATTATTACAAAGAAAACTTGATAAGTTTTGGTTAAAAAAATATACAGATTGCTCATCCAACAGCAAAAGCTCAATACTAAATAACAGGTGCCACATATGGCAGGCTTGCGCAAATACCTTTACAAATGTCCACCATGACTGAATTATTTCTTGGGATGACCACCCTGTACATTTTTCAATAAAAGTATAATAGGTGTATATGTCAGATATTATTGCCATCCGTCATATCAATCCAACATTCGCGTAATGGAGTGGAAGTATAGTGGTGGTTAAAAAATTTCATTTTTATTTTAATTTTTCAAAAATGTTAAAAAAAATTTTTTTAATTTTTTCTTCTGAAATAGGTTGAAAATGTCAATCGTAGAAATTTTAAATTTGAGCAAAAAGGAAAGTTTCCGTCTATTCTATACTAGTGGTAAAAGAAGTTTAAGATTTAAAAATGATGTATTTTTTAAATAGGTTTAGAATGTCATGAAACGTGAAACTTTTAAATTTGAGTAAAAAAAGTTTCCATCTATTCTAATGTTAATTTTTTTCCAAACTGGTAATAAAATGTTGCAAAAATTTTTTTTCCGAAATTGGTTTGGAATGTCATGAAACGTGGAAATTTTAAATTTGAGCAAACCAAATTTTTCGTCTATTCTATAGTAGTGATAAATAGATTAAAAATGTTTTCAAATTTTTTTAAAAATATTTCAAAAACATTTTTAAATTTGTTTGAATAGTTTTAGAATGCCATGGAAACGTGGATAGTTTAAATCTGAACAAAGAAAAAAAATCTATCTTAGTGGTAAAATTTTTTTAAAATAGTAAACGCTATGAAACGTGGAAATTTTAAATTTGAAGAAATAAAAAAAAATCCGTCTATTTTAGTGGTAAAAAAAATTTCAAAAATGTTGGTAAAAAAAAATTTTCAATTTTTTTTTTTAATCAGGCTTAGAATGCCATGAAACGTGGAAATTTTAAATTTGAAGAAAAAAAAATTATCATTTTAGTAGAAAAAATTTTTTCAAAAATGTTGGTAAAAAAAATATATATATTTTTTTTTTGTAGTTTTAGAATGCCATGAAACGTAGAAATTTTAAATTTGAGCAAAAAAAATTTTTTCATCTGGCTAAAAATTTTTTCAAAAATGGTGAAAAAATTTTCAAATTTTTTTTTTCAGAAATAGGTTTAGCGTGTCATGAAACGTGGAAATTTTAAATTTGAACAAAAAATTTTTTTTTTTATCTTGGCAAAAATTTTTTCAAAAATGTTGGTGAAAAAAATTTTCAAAAATTTTTTTTCCCGAAATAGGATTAGCGCGTCATGAAACGTGGAAATTTTAAATTTGAGCGAAAAAAATTTGTTTTCACTGTTTATTCCGTTTAGACGGTCCACCCTGTATACTTTCCAGTGAAATTTCTACCATTTCTGCGCTGACAGTAGCGTCAACTACCTGCCAAATTTGACTGCTCTCCATCAAGTAGTTTTTTAGTAAATGCACCAACAGACAGACAGACAGACAGACAGACAGACAGACCGACAGACAGACAGACAGACAGACTGACGGAATTGAAAAACCTATATTTTCGTAATCTCCGTGATCTGAAACGTCAGAATTCGTAAAAATCTCGGAGGGTGATTTTTTCTCGAATACAATACTTCCCTTCGGTATGCGAGGGAAGTAAAAATACAAGTTATTTAGAAATATTTATATTAATTGTACAATTGGAGCAACTGGTAATATTTATCCCTTGTGAGGAAGCTACTTCACAAGAAGAAATTATTGAAGTTGAACTTGAAGCAGTGGAGAAAGTACTATTATAATAAGCTCTATTTCTGAATTGTTAGAAGAAGGGCAATTTTTTGGAAGAATGTGACAAGCAATCCTCTTTTTGTTTTCTAACGAATCTTCCAAGTATCCTTCTGCAACACTCGAACTTTTCCATCCTCCATGTCTTTTCATCGTACATAAATTTGCACCAGAGTCTGCTAACAAGCTAGCGGATATCCGACGGAAACAATGTCTGGTGTAAAGTTCACTATTTGGTAATTTCAAAAATCTTGCAATATGTGTAGGCATCTTTCCAAAAATATTTATTCCAACAGGTTGAATCGTACATTTGTTACTAGTGTATTTAATAAATAGACGTTGGTGGTTGACATGAGCTGGACGTAATGCTAAGTACCTATGACATAAGTCTCAGTAATAACAGTAAAGGTTCTTGAAACTCTAGTCTTGCAATCTGGAATGTTTACCACTAGGGTATTTCCTAAATCCTCAATATTACTTAAACTCTTTTGACAAGTTCTTCACGGCGCGCGGCGACACGCGCCTAGTATACCCATCACAGCAACTACTTTAAACATCAAATACTTGTCATCTGGCGCCTCTGCAATAAACTTATCAATATTTTGGCGTGTAAAAATTTTGATTTTTTTGGACGATATCCTTCTCCTTTGCGCTTCAAAAATGCGATGAGTTTATAAAACTTACTTATATCTTGATTGTTCTCGACAGTTAACATAGCCGTTATCATTGAAGTCGAAGACTTCCAAATTTTAGAATTTTGCTCGAAATGGGCCAACATTACATTTTCACTGTACTTGCCTGCTACATTGTTCCGATCGCATCATTCCACAAAGCGTTTGTACGCTAATTCAGATTGTTTTTTGGATTTTGTGGGCAACGAATCTAAAGTTACCCTTGTAGCTCGTTCTTCAGTTTCTTGAGGAATCGATTTTCTTCCTTCTGGACTATGATTAATATTGGAACTCACCATATTGCAATAGTTTTTCACATTTGACAAGCATGTGTCAAACAACGGGCAAACTTGATTTATTTATTTCATAAATCCTACAAACTACTAGAATTATGAGGTAACCATTAACAGCCAGTTTTTCAATGTTGACTTAAAGTTCGAGTTAGATAACTCTTACTCGCACCTTAACTCGAGGCTAAATTCGAGTTAACGTTACAACTGTTTTTCATTACTATTTCTCATTCGAGTTAGTTAACTCGAGTTGTGTGAAATATTTTGTTATGTTGACATGAGAAGTATGAGTTTTAACCATTTTTCGGAATTTTACACAAGTATTCTAATGTCTTCTATAGTTCTGTGATGTTAAAAATGTTACATTAACCTAACTTTCTGTGATATTATTTGTAAAATGTAATATTTATATATTTGTTTATACAATTTATTTTAACGAGGTCACTTTAATGATGGTCTGTTGATCGGCAATAGTGGCCATCCTGTGAAACTCTACCTTATGACGCCTCTTGTGTGGATCAGAAATAATGTTGAGAATTTATTTAATTAATCCCACATCAGAACGAGAAACACAGTGGAGAGGAGCATTAGCACTAAGGCTGCGCCTTAAAATGGATACCATACAGACAGTTGCGGCTACAACAATTCTCCACAACATAGCATGCGATGAGAGGAAACCAGTTCCCTCATGTAAAATAAACATTGCATGTTAATATTTGTACAACACAAGATAACAAATACATATTCGTAGAATACGAAATAATATATTGCACTTCTTTTAATATATTATCTACAGTTCTTGTAGGCAAATGAAATCGCGCAAAAAAAATCGTGTCGATCCCATTCTTCCATGTGGTTTGGCCTATATCTGATTACCTTGGGTCTTCTAGCTTTTTCATCACTGCTGTAAGCATTTACATTAAAATCATAATCCATGATGTGTTTGAAAAATATCATAATTTATTTACACCATAAAATAATTTTAGGTTAGTTTTAAGCCGAAATTTGTAATTAACTCATACCTCGTATAGAGTTATCTTAACCTCGATTTAACTCGAGGTTTCAAGTTAACTCGCATTTGAAATACGCAACAGTGAGCTTAATCCAGAGATAACTCCAGTACAAAAGTTAACTCGACATTGAAAAACTGGCTGTAAAAGGATTTGAAATCTTTTTGAAGAAACTTTATTGTTCTTTTAATGGTGTTTGTAGAAAAAACATTGCATGACTTTATTTTGTGAGTGAAGAAGTTTGCGAAACGAGCGAAGCGAGTGGAGCGAGTGGAAAAGTCATTTTTAACACTTGTATCATAAATAACTATTATTTATTAGTGTTAATAATGGTCAGCCTGCTGCCTGCTCGCCGATAGAACAGCGAGCAGTCTGCTCTCATTTTCGAAGCGGACTCATGTTGCTGGAGAAGTGAAATCTTCGATTTTCTTACTTTGGCGGCCGCTACCTCACTTAAAAACTGCAGGAACATATCGTGCCCCACATCATCGGATTGGAAATAATTTCCAGTCGATCAAGTACAAAAAAGGGGGTCAATTTTGTCTAAAAAAAGTTAGAGCGGTTTATGCGAAGAGATGTCGAAATCTCATACATTTTTTAACGGTTTTTCCAAAAAAATTAAAGTGCCCGCAAGAATCTGAAAAAATTCCGGACTACGTAAGAAGGCGAGAGAATTCGAATGGCACAAACCGCAGCTCTATCTCGTTTCGTTTTCGAGATTGAGCCATCGGAAGTAGGTAAAAATCAGTCTTATTAGTTTATTACCTACTTTCGATGGCTCAATCTAGAAAAAGAAACGAGATACAGAGTTGCGGTTTGCACCATTCGATTTCTTTTGCCTTCCTACGTACCCCTGAATTCAGATTCTTGTCGGCACTTTCATTTTTTTGGAAAAACCATGCAATAGTATTAAAAAATGGATGCCATTTCGACATCTCTTCGCATAAATCGCTCTAACTTTTTCTAGACAAAATTAACCCCCCCTTTTTGTGTTTGATCGATTGGAAATTAAAGGACCCCCCACGGAACATATCAAAATTGGCCCCCGGTTAAAGTGTTTGATACTCGGGGATATTATCCAAATATCGATGTTGATCAAAAGTCTCTATGGGCTCAAGGTCGGAAATTGGACGGTTTTCCAGATATCGGGGGTGTAAAGGGGATGCTCATGTCTTGTGGGAAGTGGCCCCCGCTCCAGTAAAATTCTCTGGAATCGATATATGTCATTCCTCTCGACCTCCTGATCAAAAATTCTCAGGGGCACAAGTATGGAAAATAAACAGTTTTCTAGATATGGGAGGTGCAAAGGGGGGTGCTCATTTTCTACAGGAAGTGACCGCCAGTGAATTTCACTGGAATCGACATATGTTGTTTCTCTCGACCTCCTGATCAAAAGTTCTCATAGACACAAGGTCGGTAAATGCACAATTTTTTCGATATCGGAGGTTCAAAGTCGACTGGAAAACTGTGCATGTACCGGCCTTGTGCCCATGAGAAATTTTGATCAGGAGGTCGAGAGGAACAACATATGTCGATTCCAGTGAATTTCACTGGGGCTCACTTCCTATAAAGGAAATGAGCGCCCCGCTTTGCACCCCCCATATCTAGAAAACTGTCCATTTTTCAAACTTGTGCCCCTGAGAATTTTTATCAGGTCAAGAGGAATAACATATGTCGATTCCAGCGAATTTTACTGGAGCGGGGCCACTTCCCACAAGAAATGAGCATCCCCCTTTACACCCCCGATATCTGGAAAACCGTCCAATTTCCGACCTTGAGCCCATAGAGACTTTTGATCAACATCGATATTTGGATAATATTCCCGAGTATCAAACACTTTAACCGGAGGCCAATTTCCATATGTTCCGTGCGGGGTCATTTCCTATCCAATGATGTGGGGCACGATATATTCCTGTAATTTTTAAGTGACCTAGCGGCCGCCAAAGTAAGAGATCCGCGAATTTCGCTTCTCCAGCGACATGGGTCCGCTTCGAAAATGAGAGCTGACTGCTCGTTGTTCTATGAGCGCGCAGGCTGACCATTATTTTTGAATAAACTGATAAATAGATATTAGATTTTACAAAGCTTTATCACCCTCGTACAGTGGGTCAAAAGGCGATTCTAGCTGGAAATAATTTCGTGTTTGTACTTATTAATGGATGGTTCCTCTAATATTTTCATCTCAAAACAAAGTTGCTAACATACTTTAGCGGCGACTAATAAAGCCACTATTGTGTCGATATTCGTAAAGTAAATTCAATATCGATTCAGTCCTAATTGATGCGGTTTGATATAAACATCGCTATTAAATTTCAAATCTATGTATTTAAGTTTTATTGTGAGTGCATTTAATCTTAAGGTATATAGTAATTTTTGCAATATAGTTTTATTGTATTATTAATCACATTTAATATAAAATTAATTTTCAAATAACGCTGATTTTCAATATTAATATTTTCTGCATTATTGAAATATATCCTGACTTTTAACTATCTCGTCGGCTGACTAAGGCCTAGTTTTTGTATTAGGTAATAAGTAGAGTCCTCAGGCTTCCTATTAAAGATAAAATAAATGCGGGTATTTTCTGCATTCAGAGAAAAAAAAATCATGTATCATGTGGATTGTAAGAAGAGGGCTTTTCGAAGTTTGGCACAGTGAATGTACTTCATCTAAAAAGAATTCTGCAGTTATAAATTACGTTTTCACAAAAACGAGTTTAATTTATTGTGAAAATGAAGAACTGCGTAAGCAAATTAAACAAATTTTGCAAAATTTTGCCAGTAAAGTTTATGAAAATTGAATCAAATCAAATCGTAATATAGAACGTTTTAAATTAAAAAATCAAAAGTGGTTAGATGCCAATTTAATTTTGCCTAAAATACGAGATCAAACTTCAAGCGAGCCCGGCACTCTGGGACCCAATTTGGCCGACCTTCAAAAGACTTTTCTGAAGTAAGTCAAAACGTGCTAAAGTAACTCACTTAATGGAATCTGTAAACATGAAGAATTAATGTTCGCCACACGTAGCAGTCTTTGCAAAAGTGGAAAAAGAGAGCTGACAAAATATTTCGGCACAAGTAACTTTTCAAGCTCTTGTCGACCATACCGCGCAGACTTGTAAAACTGCAAAACGAGTTCCTTCAGCACCAAGACATATCAATACAAATAGAAGAAATCATACCGACCGAAATTCAATTTGATACTAGAGACACTTTCGTAAATCATTAAATTAATAATGATAGATGGAAAAACTTTCAGTGTCATCGTAGAATCTTTTTTCCCAAACTTGTACAATTTGTGGAGCAACACCAAAAATAGTGAATAATTTGGATAAAATATCAAAGCTGGTATTGAACAAAAAATTAAAACTGTATGTACAACTTTATCTTTGGTATTATATGCCTAGTAGTTTACCCAGGTTTTTAGTACATGGAGCGGATATAATATCATCAGCTATACTTCAATAGGAATGTTCTCTGAAGAAGCCTTAGAGTCAAGAAATAGAGATTTTCGAAATTATAGAGAATTTAACACCAGGAAGATGTCACGTGAGAAAACAATGCGTGATCTAATTAATATTTTATTTATCTCCTCGGATTCTATTTTATCGTCTATATCCAGAGCTACTTCCAATCAACTGCGCCAAAGCCAACCTCTTAGTAAAGACGTTTTGACACTATTATCAGATCCAGCATTTGAATTAGAACATACTACCAACATTACTGAGGCAGGTATTGTAAGTGATAGCGATTAGTTATGAACATAGTTGTCAGTTTCTACATATAGCAGTAGTGTCGTTCATGTCTTAACATAAATGATGAATTGTTTCACTACGAACAAATTTCGAAAGAAATATTATTTTAATGAGATATGTTTGTTTAGTATTTTCTACTTTCATTTATTTTATTATTACTTTCAAATGAATATTTTCAACAATTATATCTGAAAATTATTTGTTTTGTTTACTATTTCTAAACAACGAATTTTCCTGCCCAAGCCCTTGTTCCTTTTTGGTGCATTAAAATATAATTGACGACCAAAAACAACTAAAACAATTAGACAGACTTATTTCCAGCTAGAATCGACGTTTGACCCACGCCTCGGTGTCGTGAGCTAGTAGACTTATATATTATAATATAATATAATCATATTCACAAAGTTGTACTAACTACTTTAAAAATATATTTATTTTTCATCTATTCAAGAACCACCTTCTTGGTGCATAGAATTATTCCAGTTCTTTAACAAATAGTTTTAACTCGCGTCATCCGGTTGGTTGAACATCATATATTGAAATGTTAATAAGGTCCTGATACTCTTGTCTTTTAAGCAACCCAATTTTTTTATCAAAGTTATCAGCTTCGTATTACAACTAGGATTCACCTATGTCAGTCAAATCAATAAAGCGTGAGTTTTGTAAACCAATTGCATATTTTTTCCACTTGCTCATTTCGCATATGAAATGGACTGTAAATATTCAATTAGTCGAAATGCATACAAGAGCATGACTCGTAATGAAATAGAGCAAACATTTTAAATTGCATTTTTACCCTTTGTTCATAATTACCCTATTACATGTGTTCAACACAACAACAGAAAATTGAAACAAATTTAATTATGTAACAACCTCGGTAAAAACTGAAAACAGGAGAAGTTTTTACATTTTCATTGATCGAGGATAGAGCTTCAAAAGCGGTACTTCGCTTTGTTATTTGGTTTTGCATTAATTTGCAAAGTTTGCAGTGCCTCTAATGAATTGATATTCTGCACTCGAATAAAATTATATCTCATTTTCTTTTGTGCCTATTTTTTTAATCCAGCAGCAATATTTTTAAATAAATTTGTCTCATAATAGCTAACTATTCTTGAAAGATCACATAGAACGCAAATGACAACAAATTATAAAATTGTAGTTAATGTAGAAGTCAAATAGGATTGATGGTAGGAAAAAACGGTATAATAGTTTCCATAGATAATTCAGCGACACAAAAATGCTCGCAAGAAAGCCTAAAGGAAATCGACTGCTTCTAATTAGTATACTGCCGGACAATAGTGTGAAAAATGTAATAAATTTATTCTTAAACCTTTATGACAAAGAAACAGTTACTCCACCCCTGGAAGTTCACGTTGACTAGATGGCTTATTTCAACGAATCATCTATTTGGTAGGACAAATTTCAACCAATTATATTCAGTGGGATTGATCCACGTTTTTAACTCGTCTCTTTTAAACTTTTTTGCAATTTTTTTATATGGCTGAATTATCTATGGAAACTACTATACCCACTAATCGTAGCAGTATTTCTTTTCACATATTTTGGATTAGTTCAGTTAATTTTTGGTATTGATGAGTCCTAAACCATTATTAAGTTCTAAACCATAAGAATGAGTACAAGTTGCAGTACCTATTTTTATTAACATTTTTCTCGAATATGACAGTTCACTTTTGTGTGGTACTACTGTGATTAAGTACACAGAATATCTAATGAAATTTTTATTGTCACAAATGGGTTTTCTCAATCGGCTCAACTACGCCCAACTACAACTTTCATTTGTTTCGTAATCTGTTAAGAATACCTTAATAAATGACATTTTAAAATAAATTAATACGTCACCTAATGCAGTTTCGATATTTTGCACAAAAATTGAAACCTTGACATCTAGTATATGCATCAAATCTCTGGACTCTTACTAGCTTGCTTTGCTTATTTTCCCCTATTTATTCCCCAACCCTTCAATGGAATTTAAGGCCTTAATTTCTGGATTATATACCAAATCCGAAGCTTTCAGACTTACCAGCTTGCTTTGTTTATTTTCCCGTATTTACTACCTATTTACCTTCAACCCTTCACCGGAGTAAACTCAATAAATAATTAGTTCCAGATTACGGTACACATGCGTGTACCGTATTTCAAATCAATATCTGAAGCCGTTCCAGTGAAAACGTGCACACAAAAAGTTACAGACCGACAGACTTTGTTTTCGGTTTTCGGTCAAATTTAAAATCTCAGCGTTTCTATTCTAACATTCTATTTGATGATTTTTTCACGGTTACAATACTTCCCCTCGGTAAGGGAAAAAGTGTGTATTACTGTAGTAACAGAATATTTTATATATTTATAGTATATTCGAAGAATGTGTCCTCTTTTTCGGAAATATGCAATTAAACGTTTGTGTCAGTTGAATATCGAATATTTGCGTTTATTTTACGACAAGAGAATCTCCCTGATAAAATCATCATGACAAGGAATTTTTCTACAGTTATACAGTATATCAAGAATGTCTGTACACGCAGCATTTTTCAGTTTAAATTAAGGAAACTACATCAAACTAAAAACGGTGAAAGGATACGGTCTCATTTTGTCAATTAATCTAGTGTAATAATGCGTTTCTTGCTCTGAAAAATTGTGGTGTTTTTTCATATTTTGTGATTTATGGCGCCAGAGAATCGTTTTTCATTTAACGAAATGGTCGACTAGCATGCTTTTAGTTTGTAGCTCTTGTGGGCCAAATTATGTAGCCACTGTGTGTTGCTCTCTATCGGCAACCCTCTCATAATAGACGAATTACCAACGAAACAAGCCTCATAATTCGATAAACGACTTTGAGAAAAGGAATTTGTATGACCATGGGAAAGCGATTTCCGTAGATTTAGATAAAGACGAACTGTAATAAACAGAGCCCGGCGCAAAAGTAGTTATGCCAGAGACGGTCTTCACACACAGATAAATATAATGTTTTGTATGATTCACATAAGCAAATAAATACATTATTTATAGGAAACAAATACCTACATTTGCGGTAAGAAATAAAAAGTATGGCATAAAACTCATAAAATAATAAATAAATAATTATTATTTTTTTGGAGAAATTATTTATTTGGTATTGTTGAGCAAGTAGATGTAAGAGATGTTTACTGAAACTGGTGGATAAAAAATACCAGACTTCGGCCGCACATTATATATACCTGCAGCGTCGCGCGTCGGTCTGCAAAGGGGCATACGCCTCTTCAACTTTTTATATCAGTTAAGGAAATGTCAGCATCTCCCATATCTTTCTTCCCAAATATAATAAACAATTTTCAATTTAAAATATAATTTTTATCTGTGCGCATAATATAAGGCACTATAATTTTAAAAAATATAAGGAAAATTTTCGACACCACAAAGTCACCGCCACCGCTGGTCACTCTCTTTCTGCTTTTTTACGACAGCAAATAGGATACGGTAAACACTAATAATAGTAAAATAAACAGCAGATTGCGTTTTATATTTTGCAGAAGACTTCTAACATACAGAAAGGATTTGAAATAAGAAAGGTCCAACAATTATTATTAATTTATTACACAATGACCAATGCCATGTGAGATTGTTTTATATGCACATTCGCATTATGGAGTCAACCCTACAGACTTGTCAGTACATTTGATAGAAGTAAATGTGTCGTGATTTGTTATGGCGTCGAGTGGCTTTCCATTAAATGAAACAGTACTTTCGTAGAGTAAAGATTTTCTGGAACTGCGGTTTAACGGTGTAGAACTATTCTATGCCAGCTGTGAAAAAACACTTTCGTGGACATGCAATTCGAACATTTTAAAACAAGTTTCATCTGAACGTCATAGAAACTAAAATTTAGCATATTTACATGGGTATTTCTCACGGATCCCTCTAGCTATACGCAACGTTCAACGTAAGCCGGAAACAGATCAGTATACAGTAATTGATGCAATAAACATTACAGGTATTTGATCTACGTCAATATATTTTTAGAGTCTCAGGGGATATTGCTGAGTGAAATACAAATTGGATACATAACAGTGTTAAGAAACAACCCCGGTTTTTCAACATTTTCGTGTGTGGCAAAGAGGTGGACTGTTCAATTCCGGACATAAATCTGCCGTCTATAAGAAACTATACCTATTTTAAATATGCGCCGATTACATCGGTAAACGTTGAACGGTTGAACGATCCTTTTTCACAACACAAATGGGATATTCAGTGACAGGCGCTAGAGTTTTATTTCGGACGATTTCGAACAACTGCAAATATATTTTTATTATTCTAATAAGGTATAGTTACTAGGCGTTTGTGTTTGTGCATCCAACAATGAGTGCATCAAAGTATGACTTATAACCGTTTCGGGGCCATTTACATTTAAATATTACGGAATTCACTAGATATAATCATAAGGTAAAATATGGTATTATTGCGCATGAAAATGTTAATATAGTTCATATTGCGCAAAGCCGACTCTGGCTTTTACGTCATAACTACCTCTGAGCCGGTGTCTGGTAATAAATAAAAACAAAATTAGAGAATGGTTGTCTTTTAAAAAACCGCTGCCTAAGGAATCATTACTTCCACATGCAGATTTCCCTTCCAAGTCTCTTTAAAGATAAACTTCTTGACTATATTTGCACTTTAGTATGCGGAAATAATTGGATATTTTCAGTAATAGAAAATTAAATGATTATTACAACCTTTTAGGTGTGTTTAGGACGTATGCATCATACGTAATGTTACTGAAATAGTATAAAATATGAATAGATGTTTTCTTGTAAAAACCTTCTCACCTTAGGCATTCATATAAATGAAGAGAAGAGTGGAAAAAGCAGTTATATGTGAAAAAGTAACGATTATTAAGTATACAGGATGTTCCAAATTTCAATTAGTTATCTTCAAAACTAAAGGATAAAATGAGGATGTACGATGGTCGTGTTACATCGGGTGTACAGTTATTTTTATCTATTCATTTCATCCTTGTTACGTATTTTCCAGAAAATGAATGACTTACATCGCTCTTGATATTTCTATTTTGTAATATTTTGGTAAATCATGAAAAATGTTGATAAGCCCTACGTGATAAGAAGAGCGATTTATTTAATTGCTAACGTATCTGAAGATGTGAAATTTCTGCTCCAAAATGTCATGCAAGCAAAGATTATTCAATACGATCAGGTAAATCACTCTTAATAAACGAAAAATTAAATTAAAAATCCAGTCATTCGTTGATTTTAATTAATTAGTTGTTAAGACTTTGACATATTTTTTAAATATTGTAATTATTCAGTTTTAATTCATATAGTAAATCATTGTTAAAACAATATATTGTTGTATTTCATTTAGGTATTTAGAAATTTCACATGCCATATCGCTTACCAATTGCCCAACACAATATGTGTTAAAATATTTTAATTATTGTTAAAAACACTTTAAACGCAGTCTTTTGTTATTTTACACCTTGGTTATATAAAATTGCCAATTAAAACTGTAGATAAAAGCTGTTGGCACATGCTAGCCGTTTAAATTGCGTAGATAATTGCCTGTTATATTCGTTTTGACAAAACATCATTAGGACCTATTTATTTGCAGAAAAATAATGGATGTGCCTATTACTGTTTCACCTTTTATGTAACCCATATACTAGACCTCTTACATAAAGACTCAGTAATGAAATCAATAGAAAGGGACAGTGTAAATTTGCATATGTTTCTATGTCACTTTTTAGTCAACCAGCATCAATGCTGCTTTTTAACCGTCCTCCGTTTAACGTTCTCAGAAATGTGGATTTTTTAATTATTTTTTTTTTAAATGATGATAAGGTACATCACAAAAAAGGACGATTCAACTTGTAGACGAAAACATCTTGGAACACCTATAGTTGCCGGAGAATCGTACACGTATTTGGGTGTTGAACAACGCTCCACCCAAGAAATTTCAACAGTACGGAGCTATTTCCGCGGCGAACAGCAGCGCACCTTGGTCCTCGGAACTGTCAAAGAAGAACAAAGTGTCTGCAACAAACATGCTGGCCAATGCGATCATTCTCTCATTTGAGGTAGTATGCAAGGCAAGCTGCACCAACTCAATGTAGGAACCCGGAAGATGATGCATATCAACAGAAGTGTACATTGAAAATCGTCCGTTCTGCGGTTGTATGTCTCACGACAGCAAGGGCAAGGGCCTGGACTCCTTAAGTTTAGAGTATATACAGTAATATACATACCAAGTCTGGATCAGGCCTGCAAGATCACCAAGAGTTCGGATTCCTTTCTGCATGATTCGCGGCCGTAAAAACGTAGAGGTACAGATTACAGCAGAGAAGCTGGCTGATTGGTCTTGCCATCTATGAGTCTGGTATGGCACTCTTGCTTTGGTTTTTCCTTAGAGATCCTTATTCCTTTATATATACTTTGACTGGTACTTTTTAGACTTCGAAGTCTGATAAGGACCTCTTGGTTTTTTCTTCTCGCCAAGCAGTTTCAGTCCAGTCAGGCCTTTACCGGCTCAGCAAATGGACTGAGGTTTTCGACGAGATACTTGGTCACCCATCTATGCGCCGGACCCCACCAACGTTGCTTAACTTCGCTGATCGAGTGCTGGCACTAATCAATCAATTAAGCAAGTTTATTTCAAATTATAATCTAGAAAAATTTGTCTTTTCCAGAAAACCGGTGACCATACAATAAGCTGTATCGTAGAGGTATAAACATTTCTATTTAAGACATTGCGCACTGGCGAGTAACAACAAGCTCAGTTACAAGCCTATACAAAAGCAGTAGAGGAGAGCAAACTTCTGCAGCCGCACAAAGAAAAGCCCTTGAAGTCTTCTACGCAAATTTTGGGCAAGGGCAAGGGCTTATCTGAGACGCTGACCTTTGCTTTCCTAAGATCAGGTAGGCTGTAGTTTTGCGACCGAGGGGTTTATCATGGCTTATCAAGATGGTGTCTCATCTATCAAAGTCATGTCTTAGATATGGACATTCCTGAAAGAACTGTAGGGCTTGTCGAAGAACGCCGGAGACACTAATGCACCTTTGTTGGCTTGTCCGGCATACGCAGTCTTGGCCTGTATTCATAAACATGATGGAGCGCTGTACGATCATCTATGGCATACGTATAGGATGGACGAGACACTAGTGCTTCGAAGTATATTGAGTCCGTTGGGGGAATGAGCGATGCTTTATTTATTTAAACTGCTCTTTCCCTACCGTCATTCTATTGGCTTGTATTTAGAAGCCAATAAGCATGACACAGTCCTCATCGACCACTAATTTGGAACAATAGTTGATATTGAATTCTCCGCCCCAACGGAGACAACGTTGTTCTGAAATTGAAGAAAAAATGGACTAAATATCGACCTTCTCTTCAAAGTTCGCAGGCTATTCAAACTACACCGTTATATTAGTAGTATTTTTTATAGAATCCCTCGGTGGAGTCAGACACACACTGCTAGCAGAAATCTTAGCCGAACGAATGCAGGAGACCATCATCCCTGGTCCTTGGACCTACTCAGAGCACCCGATTTTCGAACCAAGTTACCAGTGACTCTACGGCGCGGCGTAGGAAGTGGTCATTGCTATTACCAGCGTATCCTGTCTGGTATCGGAGACAGGGAGACGGGCGACTGGTTTTCAAAAAAAAATCTCGTGCAGCTTACTGTTACCGTTGTCTGTTGAGCTCCGTTATATTTGTGAATACCGGTGCGGCCCTCTCAGCGAACAAAAGCATAAGGTCAGTCATCTATTTCATATGAGGAACCTTTAACCTCATGCCTCCGGGAAGCGCCAATTTCATAATCCTCCTAAGGGTGGTCGAGGAATACACGCGGGTCATTCTTATAAAGTTCGGGTTAGAGAAGTGGGCACTCCACCTCAGCAGAAGGTGATGCGGCAACTTTTCTGGAGACGCGCAGCTCGTAGACGGAAGCTTTTTAAAACATCTGAATACACATACCTGGGTGTGCAACAGCATCACATTCATGTTCAACAAGAATGGGAATCTCTTCACGGCATGTGCAGACGCCTACTCTGAAAGATTTGGTCGTTCGAACTTTCGGGGAAGAATAAGGTGCCTGCCACCAATATGCTTGCCGTTCCTGTAATTAAATAAACGGTAGATGACCTGCGCTAATTAGACAGAGATACCCGCAAGATGATGAATATCCGAACGAGAATTTCTTTGATATGTTTAGAAAAATACAATTTATCCTCTTGTTTAAACGAATGTATAAAACTTGTATTGTATGCGAAGGTTTAAAAAAAATTCAAGGCAGAATACATAATTATATACTCGAAATTCAGTGTCTCATTCTTGAATTGTAGTGTAGAACATTTATTTTACATTGTAATGTACGTTGACTAATCTCTACTTATCTAAAAGTGTTGCAGGAGCACATACTTATTTCAAATATATTTGTTATTTTTTAAATTTCTATTTGGATATTATTCATATAGTTTTAATTCCGATAGAATACAATTATTGGAGTTGAACTCAGACTTCGTATAGAACTGTGTGTGATTGGTTTTCAAATGGAACCAAGAGAAATATATTTCAGTTAACGTAGAACATGAAACGCACTTCACTTCATACATTTTTATTCACTTCATCCACTAAATTCATATTTCCGAAACTAATTCTTAGAGCTAATTTCAAAGCGAGCGCACTTCCACAGCTTTATCGCCGTTTAATAAATTGCATTGATTTTCCGATATGCAAACTCGGTTTTTCAAGATGGAAGTCGCTGATTGAGATATTGAGAAACGATCAATACCCCCTATTCTAGCTCATGACACTCAAATCTACTGAGATATCCAGTATTTCAGTTTTGTTATCTAATAAGGATAATCGTTGTCCTCTCTTTGTAATGGCTCTCAAACATTTTTTTAAGTGTTGCGTAGGTAGTTACTAAGATTAGAAAATTGATGAGTACACGACTCGTTAATAGCGACCAAAAATAGCTTGATTGTTTTGTGTGAGATTAAGATAAATAACAGGTTTTTCAGCTGTAAGACAATCGGAAATTTATTTGGGAATGGTTTTCAAATATTTGACCTATTTTAGAAGCATAATGAAAAGATTTTGTTCAATATCTAAGGAACTGCTTACAGAAAACTGCATTAAAATTAGCCGCTTAAATAAATATTTTGACTTTAAAATGTACTGGGTGATAAGTTCAATTATTTTTTCATCGAGTTACATTAACATTGAGTGAATTGTGCTAATTTTCATCAAAAATTAGTGCAACCACACCTGGAATCACATAAAATATATTATGTAGGAACTTCACATTGAATCAAAATGGCGCTTCGCGTTATTTATCCGTAATTATTTCACTCTATAATATATAAGCCAACGAAATGCTATTTTTCTGGATCATTACAGCAACCAAATGTCATTATTAGTAATAAAACAAACTAGATCGACTTTTGACAGTATCAACATTCATTTTCATCGCTGTAATAGCCTATATACAGTTTTATTGCTCAATACTCATTGCCACTGACATATGCCATGTTTTAATGTTTTACTCCGTGAAATATTTTCCGTAAATGTCACTTGTGCTTTTAAATTTGATCTATAAATGTTTTCTCGAACCTATTGCCTAAGTTAACACAACTAGTGTAAATTGTAATAATACATGGTATATATTTTCTATCCTCGGGAGGCCGCCTCTTTTTATTTGGAGTACTCGCTTGGTGCTAGACCCAACTTTTATGCGAAACCGGGACGGTCTACTTATCGTCGGAAAAAGAGGCGGAAAGATACCGACGTTAACTATAAATAAATCGATTAAACTAATGGTACAAATAAGCAAGGATTATTTATAGTAGACGTAAGAGATATAGTGAGGCCATCGGAAAGCATGCGGATGAAGCAGTTGAAGCCGACAAAGCGATCGACAAAGGACACCACCGCTCTTTTTGCACTTCGTGTTACTATATGTATTTCGTTTACTATACGTTAACGCAATCTTCATCTCTGGGCGGCGCTGCGGCTGAACCTCAACGTGGACTATGATTAGCGGCAACCATTTAGGTACTTCATTGTTTGAGAACTTTTCTCTTCTGTGCTGCTACTTAATTTACCCTACCGCGTCTTATCGCGAACTTTCTCCTTTCGGAGCTGGGCCAACAATGAATCGTCTGCTGCTTTCTTCCATCAATATCTATTCATGTTCTTCCTGACTCAGCAGTATGCATTTCATGGCTGGGGCAATGAAACTATATTATACAGATTCAGCAAATTTAGTTTAAGGTACGTAAACATGTTTCTGCGCAGATGAACCACGCCTTGTCGTAGAACAATGCAGGGCATTGGTATAAAACAATAGCGCCATCGCTTGACCTCGTCGAGTTGAGAACAGCGCACCCATTCTGCGTTTAATAGTGTAGCTGTTTACACGTGTGGGAATAAAATAAATTAATTTCAGTTGCGTTATTAAAATATTGTGTGTTTATACAACTGCAGAAAAAGTGCAAATTGTGAAGTGGTACTTCGGGGGTCATTCCACTGAAGACACAATAAATTTATTTACTGTGGCATATCAAGATAGATATTATTAAAAAATTTGAGAATTTCGGGTGTGTCGTGAATTATTGTAAAAAATGCTGTCAACCCGAACCCCGTCATCAACAAATGAACGAAGAACGTGAAATTCACGAAACTAAACGAAACTAATGTTTATGCACTTGTTGAAACTAGTGAACCTTGTTCTAGCAGGCAAATTGCTGATGAAGTTGACATGAAGGAAAGAAGTGTAAGAAATATTTTGAAAATAAATGGGTACCGTCGTCTTAAAGTTCAAACAACGCAAGAAATATTTCCCGAGGACAATTTCAAACGGATGGAATTTTGTGAAATCATGATAAATTAAGTGAATGAGAATGAAAACTTCTTAAAGAATATATTATTTACAGATGAATCATCCTTTTCATTACATAGGAAACACAATCCATCCGTAGTACGATATTGGTCTCGGAAAAATAAACATTTGAGTGTTGCTGTGCGAACTCAGTATCCTCAAAAGTTGAACGTTTGGACGGGAATTTTAGACAATCACATTATAGGCCCACTGCTAATCGATGGCAATTTAAATGGCAATAAATATTTAGAGCTTTTACAAAACCAAATAATTCCTGCAGTTCAAAATCTTCCTGTCAACTTTGACGACATTTGGTTTTAACAAGACGGTTGCCCAAGTCACAATACCTTAACTGTTGTTAATTTTCTGGAAAGAACATTTCCCAATCGTTTAATAGCTACGAGGGGAATGATAAAATGCCCCCCCAGGTCACTTGATCTAGCACCCCATGATTTCTTTCTGTGGAGCTTTTTAAAGGAAACCGCGTACAAACATGCGTTTGAACGAGCCAATAATTTAGTTGAATTACGGGAAAAACTTATCCAACTTTGTGCAAGCATTACTCCAAATCAACTCAATGATATGAGTGGTTCATTGTATAATCGGTTTGGCTATTGTTTGGCACAAGAAGGTGGTTTGTTTGAATCCTTACTTGATTAATTTATTGTTTGATAATTATTAGTTGATTTTAGTTTCTGAGGGTTATTTTATTTTAATGAACTATTTTTGTAATTTAATAAGAATAGTTTATTTTTTGATAATTATTAGTTGATTTTAGTTTCCGAGTTATTTAATTTTATTTTAATGTTCTATTTTCATTTCGGTTTTAATAAGAATTATTATTTTATTACCATAGCATTTACGGCTATAAAAGAAACAGCAAAAATGCTTTCAGTAGAAGAAATTATTTGTGAAAAATGTGACAAATAACTTCTTAGCTTTTGATGAAGAGATATTGTCTCGTTTCGTATTAGAAATTATTACCTACATCCACACCCATCCTTAGTTCATGCCGTACTAAATTCAATTCATTGTGTGCCTCTGCTTTCGCGATTTATGGAACTAGCGGGGCGTGGTCAATTACATCGTTATTCCTATACCCTAAACTGCATTTTCCGAATCTGTATTATATGTGCCAAATATGAACTTACTATCCCATTCCTTTACTAACACCCAAAAGAAATCTTGGTAAAAATGCATAAAACACCCTATATTCAGCAACGAGAGCCCAACTAGCTTTTTCAATGGGTGATTATGATTACCCTCGGTGTCCTCTATCTGTCATTAAAGCATGTCCGTTTCCTCGTGAAACACCCTGTATCTTATATTATCTCTCATCGTTCATTGTCGGGTTTATAGAAAAACACCAATAGATATGTGAAAGATTGCACAGCCAACGGAAACACTTTGCGACCACTTTTGTTGCAAAACCCATTTTTATAAATTATATTCGTAATTTCAAATATTTTACGACAATGTAGTAATATATAACCTGGCCCTCATCAATCTGTAAATACTCCATATTTCGAATCCATAAAGTGTTGGCTAAGCTTTTACATGTTTTTTTATTCACTTGTTTAACATCGACCTAGTTCGGCTACTAAGGCCAGTCGTCTACGCCAAAAAAACAAGCTTGCTGGTTAACATCCCCTCCGAAGGTTATATCCACTATGCAACTGCCACCTAAACTTGCATATCTTCTACGTATGCGCTAATATACAAACCGTTAGAAGGTGGAGCGAGAACGCTGTATTTCCCCGGAGAAGGTGTCCCATCCAAGTACTAACTATGCGAATTGCAAGACCTCTCGTATCGGAACTTTCACATTTTAATCCGAGATAAAAACCGTCAGGCAAAAATGACATGTACTATGTCCATATAATTATAAGGTCATTTTGGGATTTAATCCCCAATTTTCTCCACGCATCTGCCCTGCACTTTCCGAGGGCTATTGTGGCCTTCCATGTCGGTTATGTAGTACTAAAAGAAATATGTACAGGTAAAAGTAAAAACAAATAGTCTACTTGACATTTAACACATATTAAATTTAAATAATTATTTTTCCACTAAGATTCACCTGCATGTCCTTGTGTTTCTTTACATTTTTTTCTTCATGTCAATCATCATAAATTACCTTTTAGGTAGAAACGATATTGCTTATGATTATTACAAAATTTCCCACGGTTATTGCTTAGCTAAAAAAATTTCTATTTGTTTTATCTCACTTCATGTCTCAAGTTCACAAATTAAAATATCATACCTTTTATTCTCACTTCAGTGTCAAATAAAATAATTTTGATTTATAACGTTGAAAGCCTAAATTTTGATTGGTATTAAATTAATACGGCCAATACGTGCTAGTCCTGTAATTTTAAAATGAATTTTTTGTTTTTTGCAAACAGCAGAAAGCTAATCTATCTGCGAGAATAATAATTTCCAAGCTGTGCATTCTTTGGATAACCTATATTCTGGTTATATTAGAAATTTAAAAAAACTAATTTATTCATAGATCAGTCAGGAATGAGAATCTGATTAAAATATCAATGTGTAATCTTTCCATTTTTCTGGCAACCCACATATGTGCTAGAGAACAAAGCGCTCTAAAATGAATTTGTTTGCAAAAATCTTTTAACAAAGTTTTATATATGTAAAGGGACCCACTTTGAAGTTAATCTGTCAAACAATTAATTGCCTATCTTCATTTTTTATGAAAAAATATTTCTTGAATGAAATGTTTTGAGAGTGCCTTTATGTCCTAAAAAGTCCTAATAAGGACGAAGAACATTTCAGAGGTTAAGCAAATTTTAAGAAATAGAATAATACCAAAGTAGAATTATGATGAAAAATACTTCACTCTTTTCACAGAATGAACCTCACAAATGTTAAAAAGTGCAAAACATGACATTTGTCAAACTAAACAAAATGACCATACAATTAAGACGACAAAGAAAACTTGTTTGAGTTAATAAAATTGATTTTTTTGCTAAATTTTCTTCTCCACAACATTTCGACAGACGTTTTGAATTTCATGTAATGTTCTAGTTGGTCTCCCTTTACTGTGTATTACGTCTAACAGCCTCACGCCATCTATCGCGGCTACCTGTTAGGCTCACGGCTTCATCAAAACTGTTTCAAAATGGGAAAAGGAACAAAAACAGTCCTACTGGAGGAATATATCAGACGAAAGAAGCGAGAAACTTCATCACTTATTCGAGAAAGAATGCCACAAGGCTTCTCGAACTTGAAAAGTCCGACTTAAGGCTAGTAACAGGCCCCTTGACAGGCCATTGCCTCTTGAGGTATAGGCAAGGCAGACAATGATATGTGCGGATACTGTAATACTGTAATAGAAACTGCGAAACGATATTCTTTGCTATTGCAAGATGTTAGTCCGCTAAAGTACCTAGAACTAACTCCTGAAAACATAGGAAAAGTAGGCCCAGGTAAATCACAAGCTTTGTAAAAGATTAGGAGTCCTGGGCAACAATTAATTGTAGGGTAATTCACAAAAGATCTTTTAGGTCGATGTGAGGCCCCTGAAAGGCCCGAGCGCCCCCTAAACAATCTACATCAGCCTAACGCTTTGAAGGTCGTCCTCTTCACCTCTTACCGTCAGATTTTCTCTGAACTATTAGACTGTCCTCTCTCTGGTTGATGCGGCTAAAAATATGAGAGGATTCGGAAGAATATGATACTGGAGAGTCTCTTTTGGGGACATATTTCTTGGAGAATCGAGCTGTTGGTGCGATGGGCTGTCGACTTGTCCAGAGACTTCGTAGTAAATGTCTCCAGATCTACATTTCGAAAGCTTCAATACATCGTCTGCCTACGCCCCTAACGGTGTATGTCTCAGAGGCGTAAAGAGAGAGGAATGGAGGTAGAGCCTCAACAAGTCTGTTGTATACACGCTTCGTGATATTTCTGTCACGTCAAATTTTACTCAACTGGCAAGTGTTCGATCTTACCGTCTGTATTTTTCGTTTAAACTCATACTCCAGTTTCAGGGCTTCAAGACAAACCATCTTGTTTAACGTCACAACCACCTTAAGGTGTCTGGGTGGTTTTCATTTGTTTGATCTACAATCAAAATTATTGTTTTGTAATTTATACCCAAACCATAGTCAGAGCTTACTGTTTGGAGGTTGCCAGCGGACGTGTGAGCGTATCCTCACTTACTGCAACTAAGGTAATATCATCTGCAAATCTTAAGTTATAAATCTTACTTCTGCCATAACTATTCTCCCCGACCACTTCTTCGGTACAGCAATAACAGTGGAATCAATTGAAAAAAAAAATTAAATAGTGTTCTATATGTGCAAAATTTGATTTAAATGGCTGCACTAATAATGATAGTATAAAAAATCCCGTATCATCAAAACGAATCTAGACTATGTACCTATTGGATTGAAGATTAAGTTTTTTTTCCTTGTAATTTTAGAATTTTTTTTATAATTTTGGTAACAATCTCGGTGACTAACAATTGCTCTTATCAAATATAACTCCGTTTAGATATTCCTATCGTTTTGACGGTATAAATGTTATGACTGATAACTTTGATAATTAAAACCCTTAAGGGTGCGGTGCATCCTCGGTGATAAATATCTAAAACTTGCTTTAAAAATTATCTAACGTTTACAGAAAACTGCACGAACTGCCTTCGTGTTGAAGTTATAAGGGAACAAACAAACGAGATCAGACTTTAAACGCATACACCATTCCATTCCCCCAAGAAAAAAACAATTCCTCATCTTACCTCATCTCTCTGTATCCCTTTGACGTGGCAAAGCGAAGTATTAAAGAAAGATAAAGAAGTAATTGACTTACCACAGCATATTTCCATTACAATTTTATTTCATTATTAACTCTTGATAAACACTGACATAAGTAGATTGTGATCCACCTATGGATTCCTGGAATATTTTTCAAGAAAGAAAACTAATCCAACAAAAAACAAACCTATTTGTTCCCAGATAGTAGATTGCACAATAACGAGACAATTTACTTGAACGAAGTGAATACTTTTGATGTAATCTGACAGCCATGCGAATTCCTCTTGGATACAAATTGGAAAATATAAGTGGGAACATACAGCTCAAATTCACATATAACGTATAAACCTTACAAAGCTGGATATAGTAGGTTTATATTGCTCCTTTAAATTATATCGGTAATTGGTACCTTACAAAGGTGATTTTCTTTGCGTTATAAACACAAAGATGTATTAAACATTGAAAAAATACGTAGATAACATTCTAAAGAAATAGCTGGAGAACTGGTGAACGATTTGTTTAAAGTATTTAATACTTGATGAAACATAGGTTTTTCGGTCCTAAAAAGGGTTCGATCGCCTGACTGACCAATCTCGACCCAAAGTGTAGCCTTAATTTTTTTAAATTGGGGGATCACTCAAATTTGGCACTCGTGTAAATTAGCATGCGGTAATAATCTTATTGAAATTGTATTTGAACAACATATTCATCAAGTAGGTGTTCGCAGCCCGCCATTTCCGACTGCGCCATTTATTTGTTCTTATTCTTAACGCAGTGTTAACGTTTTAAAGGGTTATAGAGCTTTAAACTTAATATTTTGTAGCTGTAAGTACTACCTATATTAATTTTTTTTTCTTTTCAGGTAAGTCACGATACATGTATCACTCTTATAACAGTAAGTAAAAAGTTTTCTTAAATATCTAGTCTAAATAGCTTTTAGATGCGCAGAGAACCCTTCCACAAGTATAAAAGCTTTGTTATTGATTACGTCCAACTAAGATTAATTATTTTATAATAGCTATAAAACGTCTACATCACCGTCTAAAAGCTTTATAATTAATGTCCTGAAATGTTCTGTGAGTACTCTGTACAATCACTATATGCTCAGAAAAATCGCAAGTTTATAGTCATTTTTATCGTTTAAGAGCCGCAAAAAACATTGTTCGTATACCTACTTATTTCGCACCTCTCAGGAATATTCTCACCAGTGGCGCGTTTAGGCCTAGGCGCACTAGGCGCGCGCCTAGGGCCCCACTTTTCCAGGGGCCCCCATTTCCCGATTTATTGAGGTAAAAAAGCGATGTAAAAATTTTATTTCTTTGTTATGTCGTTATTTATTTTCGCTTTTTCAATAGCAATAATGATAATTACAACTATCATGAAATCGCGGTTAAAATGAGAGGTCAATACATTTGAATCGTATATTAGTACGCTTTATTTTCTTCCATCTTGACTGATACTGATACTAATTATTCTGATGCCCTTATAGTTGCATTAGCTCATGGGATCGAAGACTGTAGCTCGACTGATGTATTTGCCATAATATAATAAGAACATTAATTCATTTCCCCACTTTAACAGATTTATAAATAACTGCCGCAGATAAAATGTTGGAAGGGTGGACTTTTGGCTGTATATTTTCTGTATAAGAGCATTTATCAAGAACTGTTATGTGTATAAACCCAACTGTTTTGTAATATAATGGTTGTAAGAACTTTTGTATCACAGGACCCAATTAAGAAGCAGCAGTGCATAAGTTTCATTATAGCTCTATATCAAACATTTATGTAATCATTATGAAGCTCTGTAAGAGATATATCGGGAACCTTTACAAAGAGATAATAGAATCGTTATAACATTAGTTAGAGAGCCGGCTATATAGATTTCCTATGAATAAGATACATGAAAAACTTTGTATGAGTGAGTAAGTACTACCACAGACCTACGGGGACAGGGAGCCACTTTTTATATAAGCAAATTTTGCCCGCGTCATGGAATTTTACCGGAAGTATTATCGCAAAATTGTTGCACAGAGTTCTTATCAATTATATTATTGATTAGTTTACAATAGTACATTAACAAAACAATAGAAAATTTTCACACCGCTAAGAATAATTATACGACAGGTTAACTGAATACATATTGGTGCAATAATGCTAGTTGAGAGCTAGCTGTTATAAATAGTATATCAGACTAAAAACTTTCAAAATGTACCTAAATCCATCAGTGGCGTCCTAGTACAACTTTTCTAAAAAAATTGTATATGAAGAATAAAATAGGATCAGTAGGCAGCGCTCGAGTCTAACTTTCTCAAATAGTTATCCGCTAAATTGCTTCGCTCGCGCATATTGATTCGCTTTTCCGTAAGCCTGTGTTCTCTTTAATTTGCGATTTTCGGAACTAAAATCTGATATTAAATTTTATTATATTATATATTGTTTACGAAGTTCGCCGAGAGCTAAACAGCGCTGTGAACATTGGAATACTTTGCTAATTAACGTTTGGGAAGGTATCAAGTTACTTGATGTTATAACAGGTAAACAATACATTCGGTTTATCTTTGATATAATTAAGTTGTTTTAATTATGAACCTAATAACGCGCTACCTGTGCAAATTCTGATGTACTTTTAAAACTTAAACATTGACGTGTGTACTGGAACGTGAAATAAAGTATTAATTAGTCATTTAATTAAGTCTTACTCCGGTGTAGTTTCGGTTCACTTTGGGAGATTTATGTCATAGCTGTTAATCAAGCTAATTGCACTTTTCAAACATTTCTAGGTTAGACTCGTCACAAAATGGGGTTGCTTGCTGTTTACTGCCACCGGAGCATTACAAAATGGTTGTCTCAAATGTAAGCCTATATAGGGTATCTCGAGTTCTACGATAGCTAGAAATTTTTTAAAAAGTTGCAAGTAAACTAGATGAAAAAGCCTATAATTAAAAATTATTTTCGAACATATAGGGCGAGCCAAGACGAAATTACAGGACCAAGTGGCCTTTTACTTCCCTCGCATACCGAAGGGAAGTATTGTATTTTAAAATGGAATGCTATGTATATCAGTACATTTTTTGAAGTCTCTTTCTAGGCTCTATTCATTCCTATATTAGTATTGAATATTTCCCAACCATTTGGATGTAATGAATTTTTTTGTTGAAATAATGCAATCTGCAGATGGATATTAAAAAAATCGGTAAAGGTATTTACACAGAACTTCCCTCGTTATTTGCGCATGAGGTCGCTCTAAAAATTTTTTAATTACGAAATGACATTGGGAATAATAATCGGAATATAGTTATTGCTATTGTTACAAAGAAAACCTGATAACTTTTGGTCAAGAAAATATACAGAGTTCTCATCCAACAGCAAAAGTTCAATACTAAATAGCAGGTGCCACATATGGCAGGCTTGCGCAAATACCTTTACAAATGTCCACCATGACTGAAATATTTCATGGGATGACCACCCTGTACATTTTTCAATAAAAGTATAATAGGTGCATATGCCAGATATTATTGCCATCTGTCACATTTTCAATCCAACATTCACGTAATGGAGTGGAAGTATAGTGTGTGGTTAAGAAATTTAATTTTTTTTAAATTTTTCAAAAGATGTTGGTAAAATAATTTTCAAAATTTTTTCTTCTGAAATAGGTTTAAAATGTCAAACGTAGAAATTTTAAATTTGAGCAAAAAGGAAAGGTTCCTTCTATTCTATAGTAGTGCTAAAAAAAGTTTAAAAATCAAAAATTATGTGTTTTTTAAAATAGGTTTAGAATGCTATGAAACGTGAAAATTTTAAATTTGAGCAAATAAAAAAAATTCGATCTATTTTGGTGGTAAAAACTTTTTGAAAAATGTTGGTGAAAAAAATTTTCAAAAATTTTTTTCCTAGGTTTAGAATGTCATTTAAATTTGAGCATTCTAGTGTTAAATTTTTTTCCAAACTGGTAACAAAATGTTGCAATTTTTTTTTTCCGAAATTGGTTTGGAATATCATGAAACGTGGAAATTTTAAATTCGAGCAAAACAAATTTTTTCGTCTGTTCTATAGTAGCGATACATAAATGGATTAAAAATGTTTTCAAATTTTTTTAAAAATTCTTCAAAAACATTTTTAAATTTGTTTGAATAGTTTTAGAATGTCATGGAAACGTGGATAGTTAAAATCTGAACAAAGAAAAAAAAATTGTATCTTAGTGATAAAATTTTTTAAAATAGTAAGAAAAATTTCTAATTTTTCTTTTAAATAGATTTAGAGCACTATGAAACGTGGAAATTTGAAATTTGAAGAAATAAAAAAAAAATCCGTCTATTTTAATGGTAAACAAATTTTCAAAAATGGTAAAAAAAAATTTCAAAATATTTTTTTTTTAATCAGGCTTAGAATGCCATGAAACGTGGAAATTTTAAATTTGAAGAAAGCAAAAAAATAATTTTTTTGTAGTAAAAATGTTTTCAAAAATATTGGTGAAAAAAATTTTCAAAATTTTTTTTTCTGGAATAGGTTTAGCGCGTCATGAAACGTGAAAATTTTAAATTTGAGCAAAAAATTTTTTTTTTTCATTATTTATTCCCTTTCGATGGTCCACCCTGTATATTTTCCAGTGAAATTTCTACCATGTCTTCGCTGACAGTAGCGTCAACTACCTACCAAGTTTGCCTGCTCTCCGTCAAGTAGTTTTTTAGTAAATGCACCAACAGACAGACAGACTGACGGAATTGAAAAACCTATATTTTCGTAATCTACGTGTTCTGAAACGTCCGAAAAAATCTCGGAGGGTGATTTTTTCTCGAATACAATACTTCCCTTCGGTATGCGAGGGAAGGAAAAATCACCACAGTCATGGGTTTTAAGAAAAACTTACTTAACTTAAATACTTACAAACAATGTTCGTTTTTCATTTCTACATCACATTGTTGAAAAATATACAGGGTGTTTCATTTGACAAAATTGAGAAAATTCAATTTAAAAAGCTCTTAATTTTAAAAATAATTTTTGGCCACTCTGTACAGTTTTAGGGAATGAAAATGATTCAAAAACATTAATTAGATGTCTCGTAACTGGTATTCACATAAGTTTTTCTTAAAACCCCTAATTGTGACTGGTTATTTTTTTAATATCCATCTGCAGATTGCAGTATTTCTACAAATTCATTACATTCAAGTGGTTGGTAGATATTCAATGCTAATACAGGAATGAACAGAGCCTAGAAAGAGGCTTCAAAAAATGTATTGATATACATAGAATTAATAATGTGGACAAAATTCTCTGCCCGCCAATTTTTATCGTTTTCTAATATATTTTTTTTAAATGCTCGTAAGAAATAAGACTTCAAAATGCATCTGTAGATGTTTTGATTTTTTTATTTATATTTTAGTAAATATGGATTCTTCATAGAAAAATTATAAATTTTTAGTAAAATATAGGGTGTTCCTTAATGACGTGCTAATATTTCAGGGTGTGGTTTCTTAGGTTATTTTATGAACATTTTCTGCAACGGCACAAATTTTTTGCTACAGGGTAATGAATTTTTTTAGTCGTTATTTTTTAATATCTCAGAAAGCACTTTATCTTATTTAAATTTTGGTGTGTGTTTATAGGATATAAAGCCACATATTTTAGTTAGAATAGTATTTTATGCACCAAGTGCGTTGTATAGATTATAACGCTCGGAAGGTAATATGATGCAGCCCGAGGGCCTTTGGCCCGAGGGATGTATGTTGCCTAATAATGCTCGTGGTGCATACAATATTTTATTTTTCACGAAAAATATATTTTTCTAATGAAAAATTGACTTCATTCTTCAAGTAGTAGTCTATGACATTTGCTGGTACTTGATGTTTATTAACTGTATCTGACAGTTGTTGATATTTGGACGTTTGTTGATCTTATAGGAAAAAGGAAAATTAATATGGAAATACCAAAAAATATCCAAAACAATGCATGAGAAGCCACAGAAAATGTAATGCCGGTCAAATCCAAACCATTATACGATAAGGAATATGAAACATTTACTCTTTCTTTGCTTCTCAAATAACAGGGCATTATGGCTCATAACGCCCGCTCATTATGCCCGTGGTCATAATGAGCGTGTTTATGGTAACCGTATCCAAGGTATAATAAACAAATAATATGCAGGTGAAAAATAATAGTATATTATTCAACGAGCATATAATGATGGCTATTATTCACTCTGGTGATTTACGACACTCGCCTGCGGCTCGTGTCTTAAACTTCACCCTCGTGAATAATAGCCATTATATGCGAGTAGAATACTATACTTTGTTCAGGACTATTAAATATTTAATATTTATTTAATTCATCTTCATTTCATTTCTTCTATTTGAGAAAGATTCATATATCATTATATATAATTATTTAGATTTTTCGGGCAACAAGTTTAATGAGGCGATTTTTGCAGCTTTCTTTATATCTGGCGATGTCAAAGAAATCTCGTTTTCACTGTCAGTATCCATTTATTTAATTATATTACTCTTTTTAAGTACCTACCTAATATGTAAAATTATTGTAAATAACGTTGGCGTTGAAATCGCACAAATTTTGACGTTTCAAATTAATTACAGAATTTCGCTTTGACCCATTACCATGGCTTACTATTAAAAAAATACAGTTTGCGGGCACCTAGGTAAATGGTTTCAAAAACAATGTTGGGGATTGCCGCGTGTTGATAATAGATCATGCTTTGAAAAAAACTTACTAAAATGTACTTTTTGAGTGTTCATTAAAGTACCTCCTTGGCATGTACTATTTGAGTGCTTCCTAGAAAACTTGTCTTTTGGTTGCTACAATTTTAACATTTTAAATTTTTAGTAAAAAGTCGCTAATGTAATTTCTTATAAACAACTGACTGTCCACATTATTCACTGCAACCAGTGAATAATGAAATCATTATTTACTGCAGGGAATAATGGATAGCATTATCCTTGAGGAAACACATGCATAATAAGTGCATTATTTAATAGTCGTGGACAAAAGTTATTTTATCCATTCACCAGTGGCGTCCCTGCGATATTTTTTACCAAAAACGTGGTACGGCACTAACATTTTTCCACGTGGATGTTTTTAATGAATGGCCTGGGCAATTCTACATGAAAACAGTTATTGTCTGTAATTGTTTATTTGTGGCATATTCAGGTTTTCTTACTTTTTATTGGGTATTTTGCCACTGAAAAATATTTAAAAATTTTTCAGTGGCAAAATACCCAATAAAAAGTAAGAAAATGAAAACAGTCTCTTGCGTTTTTCTCTTTAGACGCACAGTTCTTGATTAAAACGATTGAATTAAAATTGAAACTAATTACACAGGCACACACACAAAAAAAGTTGTCGATGCCACAGACCAGACCAATCATTGCCGGTATATTTTGGCTTGCTGAATCCGAATCCGGTGTCAGTTTTCCGGTGTCACCACGCAACAATTTTTTTTTTTATTCTCAAAGACAGTTAGGAAAATGCAATTAATTGTTGTTTTTTGAGGATAGAAAAAAATTGTGACGTGGGGCAAAGCTGATACTAAATTCGGATTCAGCAAGCCAAAATACACCGGAAATGATTGGTCTGGTCCGTGAAATCGAGAACTTTTTTCTGCGTAATTTGTTTCAATTTGAATTTAATTGTTTTGATCAAAACTGTGCATCTGACGAGAAACAAGCAGGAGACAGTTTTCGTCCTAGAGTTGACCATGCTATTGGGCAAAATATTCACATGGAGAATGTCAGTGACGTAGGTACCACTTTTTTGGTAAAAAATATCAGAGGACATGTACACAGGGACGCCACTGGTGCAGCGACAAAATAACTCTTCTAATTGACATATGTGGCTTTGTATCCTATTAACACATACCAAAATTGAAAATAATGTCTAAAGAACTTTCTGAGATATTAAAAAATAACGATAGAAAAAAATAAATTTGAACATCCTGTAGCAAAAAATTGAAGCCGTTGCGGACGTATGTTCATATGAACTTTTCTTCATAAAATGACCTAAGCAATCACACCCTGAAATATTAATACGTCATTAAGGAACACCCTATATTTTATTAAAAATGTATAATTTTTCTATGAAAAATCCATTTTTACTAAAAACTAAAAAAAAAAAAAACTTGCAGATACATTTTGAACTACTATTTCTTACTAACATTTAAAAAAAAAATTACAAAACGATTAACATTGGAGGGCAGTGAGAATTTAATCCACATGAGTAGCACTTCCTATCGCTGTGCGGCGCGGCGGATCGTGTATAGGTTGCAGCATCCGCGCAACGGAGGACTGCATCGCACGGTTCATCGGTGACAAGCCCAGTTATCAACAAAGATGTTTATTAAAGATCTTTGGTTATCAACAAATTAAGGAATTTTCGTACGCATTTGGTGGAGAGGCTCCAGCCGCTCCCAGTAGCTGCCCATTTTTTTTTTTAATGAACTCGAGTATTTAAGTCACAATGTTTGTATTTTTGACTTGATTACGTTGTCTCGGAAGAAATTAATCAACCGCTACGAAAGAACAAACAAAATTGTCAAAGGTTTTCTTTAAATAAAAATTGTTCATCGTAAAATAATGCAGCGTGGCTCTCTCACAATAAATACACTTTACGCTACACAATTTCGAATGCCTCCTCATGAATTTGCTCTCGTATAAAGGCTCTTTGCGTCATTAAAATGAATATCCTTATTATTTTTAAACAATGCAGTTTCAAGTCATTTTAGAGAACTTAAAAAGACGGTACCTACCTTTCTCTCAATATATCTTTATTATTTGCTACCAGCTTCCTGGGTTTGTAATTTAGTCTCGACCCGAGAGGTTCAAGTGTGTCATTAGTAAAAAAATATTGAGACGTTTTCGTTGTCAACCAGCACATTTTAAAAAATTATTCATGTATTGTACAGAGTGCGTAAAAATAGTTTCACACTTCGATGGGCTCCAAAGAATGTCTTATGAGGTGTTGAAATTATCAGAAAAGATCAATCAACAGATGTAGATTTCTTAGATATGTAAAAGTTTAAGGGTTTGTTGTGAAAACCCCAACTTTTTCTTATTATAATTTTCATTTTATCGGCATATATCCAAGACTTTAAATATAGCTCAGAGAAAAAAAATTCATATCGTGTTTGTGATCGAATTCTGAACAACTTTAAAATGTCCGTCTGTCCGCCCGTCACATTTCCTGTAAGCAAGATAACTTAAAAAAGTAAAGCATTGTATTGAAATTTGGATAGTAAGTTGTGTAAATGAAGAACTCTTATTACAAACAAAATCGATCGGTAAATAAAAAAATTACCAATGATTCAAATGAAAAAAAATTCTCATTTTTTGCATTTAGAAATTGAACAAAAATTTAAAATTAGAAATGTCTAAAACTAACATTTACAAACAAAACTGCGACGAGTATTCTATAGAATGTGCAATCAGCGAAGAGTATATTTCCTCTACTACTACTACTACTACTACTACTACTACTACTACTAAATGACGAGCTCCATCAAGAACAATCTTCTTGTCATTTTGACCGGGATTAATCAAATTAAACCTTCTATTTTTTTGCTCAAAATCTAAAGATTCTTAGTTAAAACAAATTTGTCGGCTTTCACGCTCCTAATTTGACCGTGGTCGTGGATAAAACGTTGAATTACATTCGGGGATTAACAACCTTTCAATCCACTCGAGAAAATACTCTGCTGCGCCTCAAGTAAAATACACATTTTTTTCTCATAGATTAAAGGCTTGTTAATCCCCTTACATAATTAATAAATATTGTATTGGTGTTCGTTCTGGTAAAATTAATAAAGAATACGTTGTGAAGTTTGTAAGATCGATTTTTATTTGGAGAGCTAAATGTTTATCGCCTGTTCCATGGAAACAGGATAATATGAGGGAATACACTCGTACTCCTCCTATAACATTATGCAACTTTTCTGGTTCTTGTCCTAGCTTTCCAACCTGGTATTTGATGATACATAGTAATTGGTGTTTACAGTTTCTGTTAACCCAAGCTTTCTGTTTTGGAAGATTAAAACTTGTATAGTTCTGAAAGAACTATTTCTCTCATACCGTATGTTGAATGAGATTCCAATTGTCGTTGAGGTAACATTTAAGCTGCTTATACTTTCCCTAACTCTTCCAATTACACTTTACCTTACCATTAAAACTTCATATACAGTGTGTCCTAAAAAATTCTACTGAGGCTAAAATGGTAGAAAGAACATTGATAAAAAACCTTTATTATCAGGGCATCGTTTTTTTTGTGAGGCTTTGAATTTCTTCCTCGTTAGTTCAAAGTTGGATAATAGTTCTTGAACTATTCGGTGAGGCGTGAGGCTGTCGGACACGTTATAAAGCAAAGGGAGGTCAATTAAAACGTTACATGAATCACAAGGCGTTGTAAATCAATAGACATTGTTTTTCCAAGCTGATGTATGCCTTTTTGGCAGCACTTATGCAATCTTTCAGAAAGCATTCTCTGCTAACCAAATAACCTTGACTTAATTGAGAAACGTATCGAATTAGAAATAATTGATGATTGAAATAAATGATTAAATAACTAAAATTTTAATCATTGCATCGTTCAATGCCATAATACCGGTTGGAATATGTAGTATCAAGTAGCAGCCCAAGATGGCGCGCCCCACGACAGAGTGGAATACCTTGGGTACGTAATGTCTATAGGAGAAGCGCACTTATCTGTACTCAACATATGATTGGTTGAAGGTGTTTGAGAAGTAAAAATTTCAACCACGGGTCAGTCTAATATAGTGCATATAGTTTAACTAGTATCAATTGGAAAATCGTAAAAAAGACCGACAAAGGAATAGTTCATAACACCAGCGATGTCATGAGCGTTGACCAACAATTTTATAATCATTTTTTAATTATTGGAATAAATTGAATATTGTTTCACTACTTTATATTGACTGATAGGCATGATAACAATTATTTATTTATAATCCTCTATTTATTTATAATAAATAATATAAGTTTATTTAACAACTCCATAGATGATTCAATAAAAGTAAGTAAATATCATTTAACCTACAACCCCACTTTCCTCTTGGGAGTGTAGAATCCACCCTTAAGAGTTGTCCTAAACTTCGCTGGCCGTCACCCGTCCTGTATAGTTCAACTATAATTAAATTTCCATCCATTCCCCTCCAAGTGTTGCCGAGCACTAATGAAAGTATACACGCGAATGGGGTGGGTTTTGGTCATTTGAGGGGTAGGAAGGGTTGAAGTCTAAAAGTATTTTATTCGCCATTAGCATCCTCGAAAACAGGGGGGGGGGTTAAAAGTTTCAACGAGAAGAGATTTGTTTTTTCTTTTTACCACCCCTGGGAGGGTAGATTCAACTCCCAGGGGTGATCACGGTCATGTCTCTGAAATTATCCGCCCTTTAGGGACCGTTCATAAAATACGTTCCCAAATAAGGGGAAGGGAGGGTATTGCTTAGAGTGACGAGATATGACAAGGGGGAGGCTAAGGAAATGTGACGTTCGCAGTTCATCAATTTTATTTTAATTTTTTTCTTAACTTGGCAATTTTTAAAAAAATTTCATTACGACAGAAAGTCATTCTCAAGTACTTAAAAGCCTGTAAATATGCTATTTTCAATCACAAGAAATCGTTTATAGGGGGGTGGGTTAGCTTTTGTAACGTAATATTTGTTAGGGGGGTCGCTGAAAGTGTGACTTAGCGTGACGAAGGGGGAGGGAGGGATAAAAAAAGGTGAAATTCTGAGTGACGTATTTTATGGACGGCCCCTTATCATGTTCCGGTCAAATCTGTAGAAACTCGCATTAAGACCCTTGCTGTCGCGCGTCCGTGCACGAAAACCGATAAAAGGAGTGGTGTTTGACCGTTTGAAGGGGTTGCCCTGAATAAAAACTTTTTTTACCCACATGTTCGTGTTCAGAACTCTCGAAAACGGGGGAGGTGGTCTGGTTGCGGTTACTCATTTCTAACATATTCGTCCGACTCCTTGACTACACTATGATAGTAAATTGCCAATTTACTGCAGTTTTAATATTACTAGGCAATTACGCTTTGGAAAAAATGTTGCCGATAAAGTTCTAAGCACTACCTACTGATACTTATTACATACGATAAAGCACTAGTGATATTACATACTGATAAAACAAAGAAAATTGACATTAAAATTATATTTTTGTTTTTTAACAACTAAATGAAAGTAGGAGCTTTCTTTATACCGAGTATATTTTAACTCATATATATGAATTCTCCTATGAATTTATGTTTCAATCTGAAACCCGACAAGTTCAGTTAACTGCCTTATATTCCTTCGCACACCGCTTTTATGTTCATTCATGTAGACAGTCGACGAATTAATTAAATAAGACTCATTCTTAGTGTACACTCGACGTACAAGAAATCTACTTACTAAATGTCATCCATAAATTTAATAACACTATTTAAGTTCATTCTGAAGTACCATCGGAATAAACAAAAAAATTAGTGATTTAGTTGTTGAAACCTTTCTGAGGTGCGTTTTATAGAATTTAGTAATGTGTAACTTTGTCTGTATGACGTAGCAATTTGACCATTTTTATTAAGTTGTAAAATTGCTATTGAAAATCAAATCATTTATTCTTCAAAGTTACACTTTGAATAATTTCATAACACAGTAAAAACGATTTTTTTCCTATTTAGAAGTTTTGAACAGGAGGGATGCCACGCTAGGCCATGCTTTATTAAAGAATACACTTGGCCTGTATTGTGATCATCATCTCTGTTCAAACATCTATCATAATGCTAGAGGAGTACAGTCATCAGCATGTTACAGAGAGAATGAGAATAACACTGTGTTACCTATACCGGGTGGCCACGAGTCAATGTACGCCCCAAATATTTTGGTTGTTTTTGTATTTAAAAATTTGGTTTTTGGTACACATAGACAATAATAAGCTACTTTTAGTCTATCAGGAATGAAAATATCACTTCCAGTTGAACCGGAAGTGACATCAACTTTTTTTTCTTAAATGGAATGACTATATTTTTTTTATGGTTTCTCATTAAGCATAAATTTCTAAGTGCAGCAGTTTTTTTAGATGTAAAGAATTCCAAAAAATAAGTGAGATACGAACAATTTTTTAATTTTTTCAAAATGGCCGCGTCAGATGAATGCGATGTAAGAAAATTACTAAGTAGGCTATGGAAATTATTAGTAAGGTTGTAGACTTATCTGTGAAGAAAAAATAATTGATTGAATTACTGATAGGTACCAGTATTTTTAGTTTTTTTTTCAAAAAAACGGTATTTCATTTTTATTTCCGTAGGGGTCCTATGGATTTTTTTTTAATGGAACTGTGCTATTTTATTAATCAAAAATAATGATTCATAAACTATAATCTTTTCGCCATTAATCATTTCTTAACGATATCCTTCGTAATAATATAAGTATTTATTAAAAGTAAGCGCCAACAAATCATTTTAATAAGGTACCGATCTACATTTAAATCCAAAATTGCAGATAGCCATGAAAATAACAGACATTCGCAACAATTGAATTAGTCTTGACTTACTCACTAATTTTCTGAAGCAAGTGTATTAAAGTTGTTATAAACAAGAAAATTAATATAAAATCACTGAAAATTATTCAAGAGATGAAAAAGTTGACATGATCATTATTTATGGAGAGACTCGACGTAATGCAACAAGAGCACAAAGTCTGTATGGACGGAGATATCCAGAAAGAAGACAACCTCCGAGAAACTATTTCGCACGGTTGGAGCAACAATTTAGAACTGAACCTAATGTAGAAATTGAAGAAAGATTTATTGTGGATGAAGAAACGAAAATTAATGTATTAGCTTTAGTGCACGTTGACCCAACCATTTCGATAAGACAGATTGAACATGAATTACCAGTTTCCAAAGAATCAGCCAGAAAAAAATTAAAGAAGCACGGCTATCGTTCTTTAAATATCAATTGCATCAATTTTTGTATGAGAATGATTATCAACGAAGAATAACCTTTTATAATTGGTTACAGTTACGCCAATTAAGAAATGAGAATTTTATCAAAAACATTTTGTTCACTAATGAATCGAGATTTACAAACCTTGGGTTATCTAATCGAAACAACAATCGATATTGGGCAATTGATAATCCTCACATTATGAGACAGGGGCGGTTTCAGGAGCGGTTTGGCTTTAATGTTTGGGTATAGGTCCAATAATTTTTAACGAAACTCTAACTGGACCAAGATATCTAGAATTTCTCCAAAATATAATAGTTCCACAGATTAATTAAATTCCCAATACCAATATTGACGAGGTTTACTTCCAACAAGACTGGGCTGAACCACACAATGCTATTATCATTAGGGATTACTTAAATCAATTATTTCCAGATCGTTGGATTGGGACTCAAGGTCAGATGGGCTGCAAAGTCGCCTGACTTAACCCCACTCGATTTTTTTTATTTGGGCGCATTTCAAAAATAGAGTCTACGTGACTCCTTCAACCACAAGGCAAAATCTGGAAGAAAGAGTTCGACACGAAATTGCACAAATAACACCTCAACAATTACAGAATGTTAGACGTGCAACGATAAAAAAAATTGTTCGTATCTCACTTATTTTTTGAAATTTTTTACATCTGAAAAAACTGTTGCATTTAGAAATTTATGCTTAATGAGAAACCATCAAAAAAATATAGTCATTCTATTTAAGAAATAAAAGTTGATGTCACTTCCTGTTCCACCGGAAGTGATATTTTCATTCCTGTTAGTCTAAAAGTAGCCTATTATCGTTTAATTTATTTGTACCAAAAGCCAAATGTTTGAATACAAAAACAACCAAAGTATTGGGGGCGTTCATTGACTCGTGGCCACCCGGTATAAAGGGGAGATAATATATAATTGTTCTAATAGAATCACATTACACGATCGTCCAGTATTTTGTAATAATCGCAAGAATGTTTCATAATATAAGTTTTAGTTTCTTTTTTAAATTTGTGAGGTTTGTTATGATTATTAACTTAATATTAAGTGGTAGAACATTAAAAAATTTCGAAGCCAAATGAGTAGTATATCTTTGATTGTGAGATTTTGTGACAAAAGGAGTTGTTAATGTCAGTAGATGTCGACCTAGTCTCATAGTTGTGGAAAACTGTTGTGAATACATGTTTGATTTTAAGTAAATAATTTAGACAACAGTGCACATATGAACTAATAATGAATGTTTTTGTATTTTAATACAGTAATGCTACAAACTTTTTTGAAAATAATCTTTAATACAGTATTTTGGCATATAGAAAGATTAATCGAGCATTGTTAAATGCCCCACCCCAGACAACTATGCAGTGCCGTAAGATAGACTCGACCAAAGCATTATACAAAATTTTAAGTAGTTTTTTTCCTAAAATATCTCTTATTTGGTAAAGCTTATAATTTACGAGTTGTTTTCGGTACATAATCACAGTGGTCAAGTCCACCTAATGCTGATCAGGATACCTAAATATTTTATTGGCTTTTTTCTTTTTTAATTCCCGCACAAAAACAATTAATTAATGGCCATATTATATATCCGTCAGTCGGTCTGTACTTACATAAGCAGGTCGCAATTCTTGTAGGATCTAGTTTCTTAATTTAATAACTTTGTCTGCTGCCAGAATTGAATCCTGTTGAATTTCGTAATGATCCGTCGAGTAAGTAGTTTAATTATTATAAATAATTTTTTAACACCGTCTTCGCGGATCATTTCTGTGGTTTTCAGCATCTGTTGGATAAATAATAATTAAAATAGGGAAATAATTGTTTTGTTTTTTTTTACCTTAAAAAATCTAAAAAAGTAAACTGATGAAATGTCTGCTCCGTTGGGTAAAGTTTTATGCCAAGTTTCTGCTCCAGTAAGAACTAAATGAAACGAGAAACATGTGGCCGTTGGATTATCATATTTTCAAATATAAATGTGAATGTATGTAGGAATAGTAGATATTATATGATGTCGGAACATATAGAGATTTTCGAAGAAATCGGTAAAAGCTCCAACGTTTCTACAATTTTTAAGATAAGAATCTGAAACAAACTTTCACATATTACTCTTGAAGTAATGTATAAAAAAATTCGATGAATAAAAAAATCTCAAACATTTAATTTTGAAGATGTACACTTTCAAAATTTCAAAATCTTGAGAAAGTGATAAAATTTGATATGTATAACTAACTTTAACCACATATTACTTTGGGTTAAATCGCGTTATTAGATTTCGGTAGTCGCGATTTTTAAAGCTTGAAATGTGTACGTTAAGATGTTTTAAGATGATTTGCCTTAAAAATTGAATTAACCTTCTTTATTTTACGAAAATAAAAGAAAAATCTTTCTTTGCTCCAAAATTCGTGAAAGTTGGGGTAAAATAAACGTTAATATCTTTTATGACAAAAATTATTTGGCATACCTATCCATCGAATCTTTTTATACATTACTTCCAGAGTAATATGCGAAAGTTTCAGATTTTTATCTTAAAAATTGTAGAAATGGTAGAGCTTTTACCGATTTCATAGGAAATCTCTTTATGTTCCGAATTCATATATGTACTATTCGTACAATGGGCTTGTTCGGCATTTTTTTTTATTTCATAAATCGAAAGTGCGTGTATAAATTAATGGATCTGCAAAAAATCAGAATCTTATTCACGTTTAGTATCTTAAAAAGTATTACAAATTTCCATCTCGCGAAAATGGGGCGTGGCCAGGCGCTACGTCACTATACGCATAGACTCGGCGATCTCAATAGACTTGATGCTTCTTATTGGTTATAATTATAAGTATTTCGAAGTATTGTTTGTTTTGCTTACTACTTGACAGTAGGGGAGTACAATTTGGTGAAATGTCAAAAAACTACAATTTTCTCTCGCTCCTGCCAGAACGAATTTTCGACTTCGACCCTGCAATTTACGATTATAATTCATCGCCGACCTTCTCCTTTCCGTAGACACATAGAACGAACTTCCACTCGACGTATTTATTTAGTTACCAGCGTTTAAAAATTCCATGTTTTTCGACTTTTCAGGTTAAATTTGAAAGGTCCCAGAAAGCTATTTTTCTTACGTCACTTGGGTATAGTGACGTCACAAATGAGCGCTCGGTTTTTGCAACTATTACTAATGTTCCACATGTTTCTCGTTTCATTTAAGATTTGTTGAGCTCAATTTCATTAATTTGTTCAAAAGTTACAACAAATATGGTGTAGCGCGTCCGTGACCGCGCACACTTCGCGAGCCATACTTATGTATCCATTCTCGCGCGTTAAAAAAAAATCTGGAGCCTACATTTTTATCGTACAAAAAAAATTCATATACGTTTTTGATGTGAAATTTCCCCCTCTATCGCCTAGTGCTATTAGTTTTTTGATATATTTTTTTAATTTTTCCAGTTATTGGCCAATAATTGAATTTCGGCTAATATTTTCGATTTTTTTAGGGGTCGCCGGCATTTTACAGCTGTATACTTTTTTAATCGTATTCTACACCAACAAAACTACTTATTCTGAAAATTCCAGCCATATAACATTTAGTGACCGGTTTTTATCAATTTCTATCTCTGACAACTGGGCTATTAGTCTTGAAGCTGTTTATACATTTTAACGAAAATTCATTATATGAAATATCAAGATGCAAAAGAAAATATAAGTACTTTTCGTAAAGTCATTTATAACATAAATTATCAGAGCAGAAACCATTTATAAAATCTAGAGCCGAAGTTAAGTATTTCTTGTTTACGTTCGATTTTTACTTTTCAAGAATTTTCAAATTCTGCTTTCAGAAGCCCTGAAGCACATGCCCCTGTAATAAATTCGGGCCCGAGAGGAATTCGCCCGCCCCCCCACTTTCTCATCCAGCCTAAATGGAAGCAGCTTTTTTAATTGAATATTTTTTTCTAGGATTAACAGTTTTTTGTAAAGTCGCATATGAAGGAATTTGACCGACGAACTAATATATAGCACTGATTTCATAAAACAATTTGCCAATTGTAACTTTTGGTTCTGCCAGCTATTTTCCTATTAGGGTGGTTCCTTTTAAAACTGTAATTTATGTAAAATCCGTAAGAGCAAGATAGTATGAACCGAGGTATGAACCGAACTCTCAAGACTGTCAAGCGTCACAGAGCGACGTTAATTTGATAAGCTTTTGTAAAACTTATTTTGAATTACATCCCTTCAAAATCTAACGTCAATAGGATTTAATATTGGCATCGAGGAATGTTATGAGCCCTACAAAATCCGTATTATTTTCAATCTTCATGTAAAATAAATTACTCAAGTTTAATATCTGAAATTTCTCCCTTGGGTAATATTCATCACAGTATACATCATTTTGGGGTACGTTGGTTTTGCTCGTAGTTTGTACAGATTGTGTTAACTGTATCTGGTGACCTATATTTCCTTTTCGTAGATAATCACTAAGGAGCGGAGACCCATATCAAAATGAAGGGATGGACGTTGAGTTTCAAATAATTTTCAGATATTAAGGGAACATTTCCCTCGACCAAGGGGTTTATCATTATAACAGATGGATCTGTAATGTGTTAATGAATGAACGAACAGGAAAATTTAATTCCGATAACATTGAGTTAAAGTGAGTGTCAGGATCTTGTAATAATAGAATAGCCTGTTAGATTATATTTCTTATCATCTGTGCAGTGTGTCTAGGGATGGAGCTCTAAAGAGGAAAACTTTTTTATTTGCAATTTTATTAAATAATGTACTTTAGAAAAATTCTCTTTGTTCCCGATTTATGAATTTAGGTTTGCACGTACGAGGTGGTCACTACGGTAAGAGATAAAAACAGCAGTGGGGCGTGGTCGATTACAGTATCACGAAGATTAATTAGGCAGCCAATATTTGTGTTCTTTTTATTCGCAGGCTGTAACGTGTCAAGTAAAATTAACTTCACCTTTACCTAATCTACGTAAAGCTCTTTCGAACCTCTCCTTACCTGACCCAAAACCATCCTGAATTTTCAGGGAGTTTTTAACCTAAGGGACACTATATATTAAAGTTTAAATATCCTGTAGATTCTCATATTATTGTGCGCTAATCGAATTTCTTAGTAAAATTTAGCTCTAAATCATCGCTTACATAAAACATTACCCTTTACATGCCTCCAAAGATCACTCTGTATGCTGATATAGCTCGAGGGCCATGATATACATATTGAGCACATTTGGAATACAAATGTTAAATTTCTGTTAATTTTGACAGAGCGTAACGCCTAATGACTAATTTTACGTTCATAAATGTTCAAATAACTATTGTGAACAATTTTTCGCATTATCAAAATGGTAAGAATAATTTTCGTTTTTTTTTTAATATTGCGAAAAAAAAAAGAAAATGTTTCATACAACCTCTTTTGTTAATAGTTACATTAGTAGGTACCAATTTCTATTTTTTTTCCAACTTTTCCTCGTGATAATTGAAACCATAAAGGGAACCGATTGGAATTAACCGTATCCTTCTAAATTAATTACTATATTCAACATCTAATATGATCGAACTGATAAAAAGTTATTAGGAACTAATTGCAAATCGCGAAGTAGAGCCTATAATCAGTGACGCATAAATGGAGCGATTCCAGATAGTCATCTGGAACTATATTCTTAATAGGAGAAACGAACCCGTTAATTTACATAGGATGTCCTTCTGTTTGAATGCTACCTACAGAAGAAATCTAGGGGTGTAAGATAAGGTGCTTTGCAGCTCAATCAAGTGATTGCGTCCAATCCCCTTTTCATCAAAATGCTCGTTTAACCAACTCCTTACCATAAGTATAAAATGGTCGGGAGTGTTGCTTGGTACATGCTTCTTAACGGATTTTGCATTTCCAGCCATACAGATGTACTAACAATTGTAAATAAATGGGCTCATTCAAGTTTTCACCGAGAAAATATGGACCGATAATTTTTGCCTTGAAATATGTCACACCATATATTAATTTTCTTGTAATGTCGACTGCTCTTCCGAGTTCCCTAACGTAGATTAACTCTAGTATCATGAATTCTGGGAAGAAACAAATCCGTGTTCTAGAAAAATATTCTATAAAGAATCACCCCTGTATGGTGGATATGGTTTTAATTCACTGCATAAAGGTAGTCGAAACAGTGTTTCATGTTAAAAAAAACTCCCTAATCATTTTAGTGAATTAGTGGATTTACAATAAGATTAAAGTACAAGGTGTTATGTTTATTAAATTTGTTTTTAATTTTAATTTTTCTATGTTTTTACGATGTTCAGGTTATGTATTTTCCCCTACCCCTCTTTCACGTATAATATTATTTACAATTATTTATGGTATACTGAGGATCAATAATGTTTTATTATTAATATTCTATACCTATTCAACACATGTCAGATGAAGCTGGAAAACATTCATCATATCCCGTTGTTCCAATAATGCAACTTCAAATGTCTATCCTTCACCATTTAGGAACGTTCTCGTCTTCTAACGGAACTGGAGAATCGTCACCAGTATAATCTTTGTAGATATCTACGAAGGTCCGAAAAAATATGTTAAACGTGTTAATCAAAATTATATTTACAATTTTTAATGTATGTAAGTAATAATTTTTAATTTCAAAGTGTTTTTGAATGTTTTATCCGCAAAATTATTTGTGTCATTGAGAAAACATTTAATGCAGTTTTGTTTAATTAGTTATAGTAACCACCTCGTACATACAAACTAGATTTTTTAAATTTCTTTGAGGGTTGGGAACCAGCAGTTTTCATTATAAAAAAAACTACAATATTTAATTTATTAGTTATTAAATATTTTAAGAGGATGACGACTATTTTGGCGAGTACTATTTATTACTATCGTTGATTTATGGAAAATTATAAAATCGTATATTTTGTTTAAAAGAAAATGACTCATTTTAAGTTTGGTGTGTCACATTATTAGTGTAATTTGGTAATCATCCAAATTACAAATTTACACCTTAAAATTTCTAGACGGTGCCAAATAGCCATTCTTAAAATCCCATATGTCGAATTTTATGTTCCTTCGATGTTATGATAGTTATTTATGACAATTTTATAGTTTTGTCGACTTAATCAAGAGCCTCGAGATTTAGAACGACATAATAAGTATATGAAATAACTCACTTAAAATGAAGACACCCTCAACCCCACAGGATGCCTTTTGGTACAATTGTTCCTTACCCCAAAGAAATTTATTTTCGATTAGGACGCGTCAACAAGATTTTACCTTAGGAACCAAAATGGCGGCCATTTAAAAAAAATTATGCTTTGTCCAATTTTTTTTGTGGCGTATGATTTTTAGTTAATTTCAACCTCCTGAACGCGAAAATGGGGTTTATTATATAGTTAGGGAATAAAACGACTGATATATTTTGTATTAAAATGCTGAAAATATAAGATAATCAAGTATTTTGCATATGGACATGTTGGGTGTAGTTTCCGACTGTTTATTGCTTCATAAACACTACTTTTGAGTCCTATTTTACTGTTAGATTAAGTTATGGGTTTATTCTATATATATGCTATTTTATAAAATGGTGGTAATACTCGAAGTACGGAAATGAAAGTGAAATGGAAGTAAATCCAGATAATTTAATGCTATTATATGAACAAAAGATCATGTCAGGACATTTTGATGGCGTTTAATCAATCTTCCTCCATTAGGTCGCTAAAAATAAAAGAACCGATTAAGTAAATGCTTTCAATTACTTAGAATTTTTGCATTTTCCTAAACAATTCCTACAAATTAGGGGGTAGAGAATATCACCGGCAACACACGTCTAATACCTATGTTGGCAATATCACAACCAAGTCTCGTCGTCGCAATTTCTTCGCCGGAAACATTTTTGCTACATTCTAGCATCCACCCATCACTAATATTAATCTTCACAAAAAAATAAATAATGCTGCAAAATGGTATAAATTTAAAAAAAAATCACAGTTTTCGCAATTCTTGCAACCATCGGGACATTGGAAATGATAACACCATACATAAAACATAAACAGCTACGGTCCACTCTCGATTGCGACACCGCAGTATTTCGACCATAAATGAAAACATGTAACTTGACCCCCTGTGATATATGCAACCCATATTACATTTGCATATATCATTTACGTTGCATATACGACAGTCTCACTCGACCGCGACACCGCTGTCTTTTGATCTTGAATGAAAACTGGTAACTCGACTCCCATATACGAACATAAACATTTCCAATGTTAAAACAACTAATATGAAGTGATTTGTTAAAATAGTCTTTAAAGAAGAGAGTTGATCTAATTAGGAATTGATTTGAATATTACTACAGTGAACAATAAATATAGTTATATTATAATTTTTTCATATGTTCAACAGAACAATTCAGTTCACAAGGGAAAATGTTAAATTTATTAAAGTATCGGTTTATTGCGAGTTGAAGCCACTACCAGTGGCGCTAACGCCCTCTGGCATCAACACTTATTGTCTTTCCTGTGGACTTCAAATAAAAATACATAAGTATAATATGTAGTATGTAATTTATTGAAATGCGAGTTTCCTTTACAATTCAAGTAGACGTTATAATAATTACATTTTGTAAGTCATCTGAACGTAAAAAACGTTTAATGTTAAAAATAGATAAATAAAAAAAACAACTTTTTTTCAGAAAACTGGGCTATATTTTTCTTATAAGATGCAACAGTCAGCTCAATTTAACGTTATTTTTCTGATTTTATTTTAAATTTTAAGCAATTAGTTCAAATAAACTGACCATATTACTTTTTATCGAAAAATGGACATCGTTTTCGTACTTGTGACATCAAATTTAACCAGAGGATGTCTCACTTGTATGTCTTGGACTAATATGAGTGGCTGTGATTAAAGTTTGTTTTTTTCCAAAATGGGCGCTATCTTGATTCCTAAGGGAACCGTGTCCTAATCAGAATTAAATCTCCTTAGGGTAAGGACCAACTGTGCCAAATGGCACCTTGAGGTGTTGATCGAGGAAAAATCGATAAATTAGCATATTCTTGTACTTTCTTTTCAGAAAAAGAACTATATTTGTGTTCAAGATGTAACAGACTACCGACCACCGTACCATGTTAAAATTAAAGTAGGTATAAGTACTTGCTTTTAAAAAAATATGTATTTTTTTTTATTTTTCAGTATATTAATCAAGATATACCGGCCATATTACCTTCTATCGATAAATGGACATCGTTTTCATGCTCGAATTTAACTAAGAACGGTAACCCCCCACGTATGTTTTGGACTAATATGAGTGACGGTAATTTAAAATTTGTTTTTTTTTTCAAAAATAGCCGCCATCTTCGTTCTTAATGGAAAAGGTTAACGCGTCCTAATCGAAATTGTCTCCTTGAGGTAAAGATTAACTATGCCAATTGGCACCCTGTTGGGTTGAAATGCCGTATTCACCCCTTTTATGTCGCGTAGTCCACCCACTATATCTGATTCGAATAATTTGAAATTTTAGTGGTGAATTTACACCAATAAAGTGAGTCTTTGGACATAACCACATTTGATTTTAGTCAGAGCCGTTCGATTCTAGGATAGTATAAGGTGGACGATTTTCAAAAAGGTATTTAGCGATTTTTTTAGACAAAAACTAATAAGATATTTTTAATCAACACCTTCAGAAACCCCTCTGTGCAAGATTACATCATTAAAGGATGTTTAAGATAGGGGTTTTAGTAAATATCATATAAATGTCTTTAATCGTTTAATACAAACCAAACAATAAATGTTTCTTAACAGAAACAAAAACAGTAAATGCACTCTATCAAACTTATAGTAGAAGAGCCAGTGACATTTTTCAGTGATGATTTAGTTAAGGCCTATTTTTTGAGAGGATGTTGAGGGGGGTATAACTAAGTGTCATCCGTGAGGATTAGCCCTGATTCCAGTCGTAAGGGGGTGTCAGAACGCCCCCAATGTGTAAAAAAAACTGCATCTTTTTATTATTTAGTTAAGGATGAAATTTTTTCCAGTACTCCTCTGATAGCCCACAAACATCGATCTAATATTGGCAGAACGATTGGCCAGTCTTAAGAGGGTGGCAGACCACCCCCAACATGTTGTGGGAGCAATGAACTTTTTATTATTTAGTTAAAATTCATTTTTTAGTATGTTGTTGTAGCAACTATTCCAAGTATATATGCAAATTGGCAGAACAAAATAGCGGTCGTAACTACCTGGCAGAACGATTTAAATATGCCGTATGCGCGCCGTGACTTCGTGAGTTCGGTCGCAAATTAATTTGTATTATGAGTGCTTTAAATATAAACGATAATTTTGCTCATTTATTTCTCATTCTAGTAATTACAGACCTTCATTTACCTTTGGAGCTGGTATTTTAATACTCATTCGATGGAAATGCGACTTGAAAGTTACAAAAATTTGTTTTTCATTCGAGAATTACTTTGCAACTATAAGGGACACGAAAAGTTGTACTGTTGTTTTTTATTGAAAATTCAATTCTCTACAAAAAAGAAGGTCTCTTGACATTTTTTCGTATATTGCTTAGTTTCTGCGATATAGTGGAAATTAAAAAAAAAATCAAATATTTTTTACATTCAAACGCAAAAATCTTTTGAACTATGCTGGATACGAGAATATGACTTGAAGACTTTTTGTAGAAAAGCTTTCTAAATCATTTTCCGTACTTCACTTCATTTCGGAGATAAAGTGAAAATAAAGAATGTTCTTTTCGGATTTCGGAAAAATATAATCAGTATCGACTGAGAACCACAAATTATGATGTATGTTATTGTAACTGTATTGTCATAATAATTGAAAAATGCGATTGCCAAGAAAAGAATTACAATTTTTTTTTTAAATTGTGAATATTAAAGTTCCATGTTCCAGATAGATAAATAACGTTGTGAATATATGTAGAATCATTTACATTATTTTGGATTATATCAAAAATGTTCCGAGACAGGAAATACATAAAATAAATAAAATATATTTCAAGAAACATCGAAATTAATTATATTGCAATGCTAAAAAAAATTGAACAAATCGTGGTACGTGAATTAAAAGAATATTTCTAAGAAATTGTTTATAGAGAATTAATTAATAAAAAAAAATTGATAAACATCATGAAGTAATATATATATACTTCATGATGTTTATAAAATATTTTTTTTTCAAAATTAGTTCTCTATAAAAAAATGAATTAGAAATATTCTTTTAATTCACGTATCACGATTTATTCAAATTTTTTCTAGCAGTGCAATAATTAATAGGGCTGTTTCTTGAAATATATTTTATTTATTTTATGTATTTCCTGTCTCGGAACATTTTTGCTATAATTCAAAATAATACAAATGATTCTACATATATTCACAATGTTATTTATCTATCTGGAACAGGGAAATTTAATAATCACAATTTTTTAAAAATTTTTTAGTAATTCCTTTCTTGGAAATCGCATTTTTCAATTATTATGATAATACAATTAGAATAATATACATCATAATTTGTGGTTCTCAGTCGATACTGATTATATTTTTCCGAAATCCGAAAAGAAAATCTTTACTTTCACTTTATGTCCGAAATGAAGTGAGATATGAAAAATTTTTAAGAAAGCTTTTAATTAGAAACTCAAATTTTCTACAAAAAGTCTTCTATTCATATTTTCGTATCTAGCATAGTTCAAATGATATTTGCGTTTGAATGTAAAAAATATATTTTTTTTTTTATTTTCACTATATCGCAGAAACTAAGCAATATACGAAAAAATGTCAAGAGACCTTTTTTATAGATAATTGAATTTCCAACAACAGTACAACTTTTTCGTGTCCCTCATAGTTGCAAAGTTATTTTCGAATGAAAAACCAATTTTTGTATATTTTAAGTCGCATTTACATCGACTGAGTATTAAAATACCAGCTCCAAAGGTAAATAAAGGTCTGTGATTACAAAAAGGGTCTAAATATTTAAAGCATTCATAATACAAATTAACCTGCGACCGAAGGGACGAAGTCACGGCGCGCATACGGCACATTTAAATCGTTCTGCCAGGTAGTTACGACCGCCATTTTGTTCTGCCAGTTTGCATATATACTTGGAATAGTTTTTATTTTATGTATACATACTAAAAAATGAATCTTAACTAAATAATAAAAAGTTCATTACTCCCACGACATGTTGGGGGTGTTTTGCCACCCTCATAAGACTGGCCAATCGTTCTGCCAATATTAGATCGATGTTTGTGGGCTATCAAAGGAGTATTGGAAAATATTTCAGCCTTAACTAAATAATAAAAAGATGCAGTTTTTTTTACACATTGGGGGCGTTCTGCCATCCCCTTACGACTGGAATCCGGATCATGGATGACACTTAGTTATACCTCCCTCAACATTCTCTCAAAAAATAGGCCTTAACTAAATCATCACTGAAAAATGTCACTGGCTCTTAGTCCATTAGGTATTTTATATTCAGTTTAATCAAATTCATTGCACAATGAATGCCTTAAATTGTAATACCGGAACACCAGCTTTTCTCCTTTCTGAGGCAGGAGTCGTTTCCAGTTTTTGATCTGTTACTGTCTCAAATCGTTTTAGATCTTTTACTATTATATCTTTTTTTTTTTTTTTTTATTTAACAAATAATCGCATTAACCTCTTGGGTTATGAGCGAGGTACAGTGAAAGATAAATTATATAATCGTATAGCAAGTTACAATGAAGATATTAAATTCTTGACATAACATTAATATCAGACAAAAATAATAATAAGTTCTTTAAGTCACTACTATCATCTAATATTTTGTTTAGTTCTTCCGGGATTTGTCTGTTTGATCTATGGAACTGGTATTTAGGGCACTCCACTAAAATATGTTTAACTGTCACCTTTGTTTGGCACACTTCACACTTAGGTTCTTCACTACGATTGATGAGGTACTCATGTGTAAGTTTAGTGTGGCCTATTCGTAACCGTGTCAAGATTATTTGGTTTCGTCTACCTTTAGGGGCTAGGGACCATGGTTTGACTGAAGCTTTGACTTCGTTTAGCTTAGTTCTTTTCTGTTCCCATTCATATTGCCACTGTTTTTGTAGTAATTTCTTTACTTGTTGCTTCAAGTCCGTATGTAGAGATGTGGTCACTACCGTAGAGTTTACACTTGAAGTAGCGTCTCGTGCAGATCTATCGGCTTGCTCATTACCTTGTATCCCAATGTGAGAAGGTACCCACATAAATGTGACAGATTTATTGCTCTCCTGCAAGAGGAATAGTTCCTCTTTAATTAATTTTAGTAAAGGGTTATTGGGATACAGTTGTTTAATTCCATAGATGGCACTCAAGGAATCTGTTATTACTAAAGTTTTCGGACTGTCATGGATGTTAATATACTTTAGTGCTTCTAAAATGGCATATATTTCACCTGTAAATGTGCTGCTGTTTGCTGGTAGCTTAAATTGATGTGTTGAGTTGGTGGTTATAAATGCTGCGCCGACAGCTTCTTCCGTTTTAGATGCATCAGTGAAAACTTGGCTGTATTCTTGGTACTGGTTAATTATGTTGTAGAATTGTCTTTTTATGATCTCGTGATTGGTGTCCTGTTTATTGTATTGTGTTAGTTTGGTGTCACATATGGGTAAGGGTATTGTCCATGGAGGGTGTGTTTTGATATTCAAGGGATAGGTGTTGGGAATAGTTACGTTCAGGTTAGCCAGGTATTTGTTTATTCGTTGGTAAAATGGGGGTTTTATTTTTCTTCTGCTCTCATATATGGTTCTGAAACGATTTGAGAAAGTGTTTTTGTATGTGGGATTTTCTCCGTTGGCTGACATAACTGCTGCATATGATAAACTGAGGTACTGTCTCCTCATTGTAAGGGAAGGTTCTCCAGATTCACAGTACAAAGATTCAGTCGGGCTTGTACAATATGCTCCAAGGGCAATTCTTATTCCTGCATTGTGGATGGTGTCGATTGACTTCAATATAGAAGTGTTTGCAGTGGAATATGCGATAGCGCCATAGTCGATCTTGGATCTAATAAGGGTACGGTATATACGGAGTAAAGTCGTGCTGTCTGCACCCCAATTGTAGTTGGATAGTACCCTTAAAAGATTTATTCCCTTTTGACACGATAACTTCAAGTTTTTTACGTGAGCTTCCCAAGTAAGCTGTTGGTCGAATGTAATGCCAAGGAATTTGATGCTGCTTACAGATGTTATATTTTGGTTATTAAGAGTTAATGTTATTGTACTTGGGTCTACTTGTTTGGAGAAAATGATGTATTTGGTTTTAGTGGTAGAAAATTGAAAGCCTGTGGTATTCGACCAGTGTTCTATATTATTGAGCTCTTTTTTTAACAGGAGTTGCATTGTGGTCAGGCTCTTTCCCTTTAAGAAAAGTACAAGGTCATCTGCATATAATCTCGCCTTAACGGGGAGTTCAATGTTTCTGATTACATCATTGATTGCTACGAGGAAAAGGGTTACACTTAGGACAGATCCTTGCGGGATACCATTTTGTTGTTGTCTCTCTTGAGAAATTGTCCCGTTTGTGCGAACGCGAAATGTTCTGTTGTTGAGAAAATTTTTAGCAAACATTATCATGTTACCTTGTATACCCCAAGACTGTAGTTTTTGGATAATGCCATATCTCCAGGCAGTATTATATGCCTTTCTTATGTCAAAGAATATTGCTATGCATTTTTGTTTATTTGCAAAGGCCTCGTGTATTTCAGTCTCCAAATCTATAATATTGTCGATAGTTGATCTGTGTTTTCTGAAGCCACTCTGTTCATTGATTAATAATTTATTTTGTTCCAGATACCACATAAGTCTCTTGTTGACAATTTTTTCAAGTAATTTACACATGGCACATGTTAAAGAAATTGGTCTGTATGATTCAGGGTCGGACTTTGCGTTGTTAGGTTTTAATATGGGTATTATTACAGCTTTGGACCACATATGAGGAAATTTTCCTTCTGTGTATATAATGTTTAGTATACGTAACAGGTACTGTTTTGCAAGTTCTGGTAGATTTTGAAGGAATATGATTGGTATGTCATCTGGACCTGGACTTGTATTTTTGCAATCATTCATGGCATCATTAAGCTCAGCTCTGGTTATGGGTAGGTTTATTGGCTCACCATTTGCAGGGGTATAGTTGGTTTCATGTGTTTCTTCGGAAATTTTGTACGCTAAAAAGTTATGGCTATAGTTGGAGTTATTCGAGTGTTTGTGGTATGTGTCTGCTAAAAGTTCCGCTATCTCTTGATTAGATGTAAGTACTGTTCCTTCCTGCATGAGATTGTTAATTCCGTTGTATGTATTTGATCCTTCTATTTTCCTGATTTTGTTCCACACTACAGATAGGGGTGTTGAGCTGTTGATACTTGATACGTATTTAATCCAGGATTCCTTTTTGCATTTTTTAATTATGTATCGTGTTCTTGCCCTGAGGTTTTTGAATGTCAGGAGATTTTCCATCGTTTTATGTCTCTTGTATGTGTTAAAAGCTTTTTTACTTTGTTTTATGGCTTCCTCGCATTCTTTGTTCCACCATGGCACTGGGGTATGATTTTTAACTTGTTTCGTTTTACCCACTGATTGTTCTGCCGCTCTAAGTATAATGTTCGTAAATTCTTCTAGTGTTTTATTAATATTCCCTTGTATGTGAAAGTGTGTGATATTGTCCTCTATTAACGTTGCAAATAAGGGCCAGTTAGCGTTATTTAATTTCCATTTTGGGAAATGTTTAGAATTGATGCTATTTTTGTTGGTATTAATTATTTTAATAGGGTAGTGGTCGCTTCCGTATAGATAAGGTAAAACTTCCCATGACAGTGCAGATGCTAATGATGGTTCACATATTGTTAGGTCAAGTACCGATGAATTACCCGAGAACGCATCAAATCTGGTTTTTTCTCCGTTGTTATTATATCTTTAGTAACTCTTGTAATTAAAAGTATCATTAATAGGATTAATTTAAAAATGTTATTCTTATTTTAAATCCAGTTGCAATATATTCTTTTCTAATTTAAAAGTGAATTAGAAAACCCATAGTTTCCTTGCTATAAGGTGGTTAATGAAAATATTATTATCCCTTAAGTGTAAGTGTAATACCTAGCTGAGAGACCTAAATAAAAGCAATAACCTAAAAAGCACAGTCAGAATAAACTCCCCTGTTTGCAAAGTCTAACTATATTTCTTGTCTAGACATGTACATGTGAGAAAGTCCATGCTCCATGCACTCCCTCATGAAAAATCCGCGGCCCTGCGCACATGCAAAATCTGACCTGATTTCATCTGGCCGAATTTTATCCGGCGGGTTCGGTCCGGATTACTGCATCCGGTTATCCGGCAAAAATCAGATCCGGTGCATCCCTAATATTTATTCAATATCAAAGTTCAATAAAATTTGAGAACAAGTTCTTCTCATAAAGTGAGCGTAGTAAGATGATTTTCGCATACCGCGTCGTGTACATTGGTCTGGAGGGCACTATAATATTAGTTTTAAGAAGGTTTGAGATGTTTCCTTAGGTAGATTAGTATAAGTGGTAAATTAGAAAATTGATATTTTGATCAGTGGGTCAGATTTCTGGCCAACTATGCAATAGAAAAAATCAATTATGCAGCATATGCTAATAGATAATTTTGGTTATAAGTAGTTTTTCGTCCTTTACGATCACTATTACCTCGTGTTAGAGTTACGTGAAGTAAATGATTATACAGCGTATCTCACTTAAGGTTGTAGCACTGCTGTAACTTCTTCAGTTTTTATTATATTTAAACTCAATTAGTCTCAAAAGATGATCGATCATTTGGATCTATTTATAACCTCAATATTGTTTACCCTGTTTAAATTCTTCTTTATCTTACGTCATAATACATTCTAGAATAATATAACTATGAGAATGCCAGTAAATATTAAAATCACTTAATAAATAAATCCAATAGACTCTATTATAGATAAATATAGTTAAGCAAGCTAAAATACACAAAATACTTCTTTCCACTTATGTTATTAAATGAATAATTTTTAAATTCAGTTACATGTTCACTGAATACTATACTATTTCTATGCACAGTGCTATACAAACGGAAAGTCTAGACATATTATTTATAGAACCTCCCGTACGTTTGTTTCAACTTTTTTTTTTATCACTTTAAATCGAAATGGTAAAACAAATAATATACCTAGAATCATATGTGTTCTACTATTTTAAGTTCAAAATATTTATTTGATCTAAAATTCCATTATTAGTTATATAAATATTTTTTTAAATCAGTGTTTTAGAATAGTACTGATAGATTTTGTATTTCGTAAAAGTGTATTAAAAGTTTTAATTAATTAAACTATTGGGTGACGAGTTTTGAAACTCACTTGAACAACGTCGTTGTTGTTGTTCGAATTATTTTGAACTTTCAACCATATTTTGTAGTAATTTCACTGTTTTCTCTGGGATTATAATATAATAATTCTGATGATATTGAAATTTAAAAAAAATTTATTTCAATATTTTTCAAAATTAATAACCCCAAATACGTACCTTTTATTTCGGTAATAATGGGTGTGTTTAGGGAATGCGACTGTTGACATTGTTTCAAGCAGCGGTTCCCTAAACTACATTGCTGAAAATGCGCTGACCGTCAACTGTTGAGTGTTTTGGTCAGCGGAAAAATTTCGCGCAGAGTTTAGTGAGTGGTGAAACTTAACCTCACTTCCTTCCATTCTTTGGCATTCGTCTCTTTCCGGTAATCTATGGTGCTTGGTTTTAAAAAAGATACAGAATGGTTTAATTATTAAGTATATTAAGTATTAATATTAAATAATTATTTGTTACTAAATAATCGTAAAGGTTTCCTATGATGTCGACATAACCTCAATTTTAGTCTAACAACCCTTTAAAGTGTATAAAAAATTACCCTAAATTTTCTTATACTTTAAAGGGTTGTCAGATCGCAACAAAGGGCTATCATCATTAATTTAAAAAAAAAATCAAAAGTGCGTCAGGACCGTTGCTGTCTATATCCACAGATTCTGGTAGAAACTTACTTTATTTCATGCTGTCCGGTAGATGATTATTTCCCGGACTTATTTGCGGCCGGTAAATCGAACATTACAGTATCTGCTACTGTAATATGTTACCTAATAACATTATCATATTGTTATTAGTAAGCAACTATTGTTTAGTTTTGACTTTTCACTTAAGAATATAAGAAATAAAGCATTTATATACACAGTTTTAGGAATTATTTAATACATGAAAAATGTATTTTCCTCCGAAATCTCCATAATACAAAACAATGCAAAAATTATAGTTTTATTTATTTGACAGTAACAAGCTAAGACAGTCATGAAACTACAAAAAACCAATCGCTAAAACATCGTTAAGGTGATGCGATTGTTAGATTACGAACTAATGTTTTTTAAATCTCAGTAATTATAACTTTTTATTCGTTTTAAAAAGAATTGTAAAGTCAGTATGAAATAAAATATTATACGTGTTCATTACAGTACTCGTTTATATTCCGGACTCGGCTCCTGCGTCGACTTTTTTCGAATAATTGATGATATCTATAATAAAACAAATAATGTACCTACCTACCTAACTGAAAACTATTAATTCACGGTCCAGCAATAAATTTACAGAAAAAAAATAACCAGTGTTTCCAGCCAGTGAATATAAATTATTTGTTCCTTTTTAAAGGTTTGCTTTTTGTGTCAGGGTTTTTAAAATTTTTAATTCAACTTTTACTTCGAGAAAAAATCACCCTCCGAGATTTTTTGGGATTTTCAGGTTTCAGATCATGTAGATTGCGAAAATTAGGTTTTTCAATTCCGTCAGTCTGTCTGTCTGTTGGTGCATTAAATAAAAAAACTACTTGACGAATAACAGTCAAATTTGGTAGGTAGCTGACGCTACTGTCAGCGAAGAAATGGTTAAACTTTCACTGGAACCTATACAGGGTGAACCGTCTAACTGGAATAAATAATGAAAAAAAATGTTTTTGCTCAAATTTAAAATTTCCGTGTTTCATGGCATTCTAAACTTATTAAAAAAAAAAATTAGAAAAATTTTTTTACTAACATTTTTGAAAAAAATTTTACCGCTAGAATAGATAGAAAAAATCGGTAAAGGTATTTACACAGAACTTCCCTCGTTATTAGTGCATGGCGGCCACTCTAAAAAAATATTAATTACGAAATGACATTGAGAATAATAATCGGAATATAGTTATTGCTATTATTACAATAAAACCTGATAATTTTGGTCAAAAAAATATACAGAGTGCTCATCCAACAGCAAAAGTTCAATATGGAAGCCTTGCGCAAATACCTTTACAAATGTCCACCATGACTGAATTATTTATTGGGATGACCACCCTGTACATTCTTCAATAAAAGTATAATAGTTGCATATGCCAAATATTATTGCCATCTGTCACATTACATTTTCAATCCCACATTCACGTAATGGAGTGGAAGTATAGTGGTGGTTAAAAAATATAATTTTGTTTCGAAATTTTTCAAAAATGTTAGTCAAAAATATTTTCAAATTTTTTTTTCTGAAATAGATTGTAGAATGTCATGAAACGTGAAAATTTTAAATTTGAGTAAAGAAAAATGTTTTCCATCTATTCTGGTGTTGAATTTTTTTCCAAAATGGATAAAAAAATGTTGCAAATTTTTTTTCCGAAATGGGTTTGGAATGTCATGAAACGTGGAAATTTTAAATTTGAGCGAACAAAAATATTTCGTCTATTCTATAGTAGTGATAAATAGATTAAACATATTGTCTAAATGTTATTTGTTGCATTATCTTAATTTTTTTCCTTCTTCAATTCTTTGGGACTTCCTGCCACATGTATGTTTTCTTTTTAAGCGGTGCTCGGAGAATCTACAAAATATCACAATTAACCAGTATGTTACTGGTAAATAACCTCTACGCCTGCGCCTGTGGCTTTTACGTCAAAGGATCAGTTAAAGGTTGCTTTTTTAAATAAACAACACAAATAAGTATAAAAACTTAATATTAAATATTTCGCCGACGTTTCGAAAATCTATTCTGTTTCCTTTTTCAAAGCTTTTTTGAAATTTTTTTTTGCTGTGTATGATAAATACAGAGCAAAAAAGATTTGTTCAGAAAAAGCCTTGAAAAAGGAAACATTTCCGAAACGTCGGCGAAATATTTAATTTCAAGTTTTTATACTTATTTGTGTTGTTTATTTAAAAAAAGCAACCTTTAACTGATCCTTTGACGTAGAAGTCACAGGCGTAGAGATTATTTACCAGTAACATACTGGTTAATTGTGATATTTTGTAGATTCCCCGAGCACCGCTTAAAAAGAAAACATACACGTGGCAGGAAGTCCCAAAGAATTGAAGAAGGAAAAAAATTAGATTAAACATGTTTTCAGATTTTTTTTAAAATTTCTTTGAATAGATTTAGAATGCCATAGAAACGTGGAAATTTTAAATTTGAACAAAGAAAAAAAATGTCCATCTATTTTAGTGGTACCTAAAAATTTTTCAAAAATTTTAAAAAAGATTTCTAATTTTTTTGTAAATAGTTTTAGAACGCTATGAAACGTAGAAATTTTAAATTTGAAGAAAAAAAAATTTTCCATCTATTTTAGTGGTAAAAAATTTTTCATCATTTTTTTTTTTAGATAGGTTTAGAATGCCATGAAACGTGGACCTTTTAAATTTGAACAAAGAGAAAAATAATATTTCAGAAATAGGTTCAACGTGTCATGAAACGTGGAAATTTTAAATCTGAGGGGAAAAAATGTTTTTCACTATTTATTCCGTTTAGACGGTCCACCCTGTATATTTTCCAGTGAAAGTTTAACCATTTCTTGGCTGACAGTAGGGTCAACTATCTACCAAATTTGACTGCTCTTCGTCGAGTAGTTTTTTAGTTAATGCACCAACAGACAGACAGACAGACTGACGGAAATGGAAAAACTTATTTTCGTAATCTACGTGATCTCGGAGGGTGATTTTTTTCTCGAATACAAACAATACTTCCCTTCGGTATGCGAGGGAAGTAAAAAATGTATTTCGCTCAAATTTAAAATTTCCACGTTTCATGACACTCTAAACCTATTTCAGGAATAAACAATTTTGAACATATTTTTGAAAAATTTTATACTAGAATAGATGCAAAAAATTTTGTTTTTGCTCAAATTAAAAATTTCCACGTTTCATGACATTCTAAACCTATTTCAAGAAAATGTTTTTACCACTACTATAGAATAGATGATGAAAAATTTTTTACCGCTAGAATACATGAAAGAAAATTTTGTTTGCTCAAATTTAAAATTTCCACATTTCATAACATTCTAAACCTATTTAAACAAAAATGAAATTTTTTAACCACTCCACTACGTGAATGTGGAACTGAAAATGTGACAGATGGTAATAATATTTGGCATATGCACCTATTATAGTTTATTGGGAAATGTGCAGGGTGGTAATCCCAAGAAATAATTCAATCATGGTGGACAGGTATTTGCGCAAGCCATATTTGGCACCTGTTATTTAGTATTGAATTTTTGCTGTCGGATGACCACTGTATATTGTTTTGACCAAAAGTTATCAGGTTTTCTATGTAATAATAGTGATAACTATATTCCGATTATTATTCTCAATATCATTTAATAATTTTTTAGAGTCATCGCCATGCACAAATAAAGAGGGAAGTTCTGTGTAAATACCTTTACCTAATTTTTTATTGAATAATTGTGTTTGTTCTGAATATAAGTGTATATTTTAACGCAATGTACGATGTCTCTCTGATGTACTTATTGTTTAAATTTATACAAGTTTATTTTCTATGTTGTTAAATATATTTGTTGATGTATAAGTTATGTGTATAATTCCACATCAAAATCTGTTGGTACAACTTATACTGTTGTGCTCTTTTATACTATACGTTTCCTTATATCTTTATTAAATGGTATATATAACATAAGCGTTTATTTTAATTTCATGTTTACTCTAAGACAAAATTAGGGTTTTCTTTTATATTTCGTTACATTACAACAAATTTTATGTACAAAAATGTTTACATAGAAAAAACGATTTTTCATAAATAAAATGAAATACGTTGCTGGGTATATCGAAAAGATGAATATAAGTTAAATTCACCTCTCAATTTCCAAAATAAACAGGAGAAACGGATAACATAGTGAGCAACTCGGCAGTGTTGAACAAATACTAGAATGAGTTACGCAAACATAGACATAATTGATATAGGGCTTTCCTTCTTTTTCTCTTTCGGTTCGATTTGGAGATCCTCTGAATACGCTGCGATTAACTGAATTTAAATAAGCGTCCATTGTCACAGGCAGAGCTTAAATTCCCTAGAATGAACTTTTTGGATTGGAAATTGGATTTATCAGGTCTAAGAGTTTTTCCGTGTATTAGTTAGGTCATTTAATGAGTATGATAAAATCATTTTCAGATCTTTTCCAAAAACTTTATCACTTATGCAACATAATACGGATACAAAATTGTATAATTTTAGTTATATGTGTAGAGGATGTCTCCGTATAGTATACGGCACTCTTGTAAACTTTCTTATTGTTGGTTTTTAAAGAAAATATTATTGTTTATAGAAAGTTTTGCTTTTCCTGAGCCATGAGCAGGGTCAGATTTATGGTTTAATATACAGGGTGTTCAAAAATGTAAAATTGTTATTAAGTAGTTAAATATGGTCCTCTCAAAGAGAAAATACACATTAAGGTGGCCATTCCCTAAAAAGAAACATCCGATAGGGAAATATTTACTATTTTTGGCCATAACTTTTTTCCTTAGTACGTATATTTTAAAAAAACTATAAGACTGCCTAAGTAGAACCTTTACAAGACTATTACTAAGAATTTTCACTCAATAATTTCAGTAGTTTGCAAAATAATTAGATTTAAATTTAAAAATTTTATTAATCTTCCTATTTCGTAGTTTTAAATTTCACTGTTTTGCAAACCACTGAAATTATTGAGTGAAAATTCATAGTAATAGTCTTGTTAAGGTTCTACTTAGGTAGTCTTATAGTTTTTTAAATATGCGTACTAAGAAATAAAAGTTATGGTCAAAAGTAGTAAATATTTCCCTATCGGATGTCTCTTGCTAGGGAGGGCCACCTTAAGAAATAAAAAAATGAAATAAACTAAAACTAGAACTATTCAATAATTTTCAAGAATACATAAACTAAATTTAAATAAATATTACTACGAATATTCTGTCAGTCTCAAAGTAACCAAATTATCTATTTTCTTGAACTGTGAACCGAATAATTTTTATTAACAATGTTAAGTCAGGAGCAACGATTTTACATAGTGAAATGTTATGGAATCGGTAATGTTTCATATCGATGTGCAATTCAAATTTTTAATAAAAAGTATCTAAATGTGACTGTAATTCGCAGAGCAGTTCGCAAAATAATAAAAAAATTCGATGCCACGAGTAATGTTAATAATAAAGAAGGTAAAGTAGAAATACAATAATGACGACGCACAGAGGTCAGTTTTTAAAATCTGACGCGGAAAAAATATTTTATTATTGTAAGGCATTTTTATTAATTTTATAGTGACCATTTTTATATAATGGGGGTTATTCCAGTGGCCATTGTAAATTTTTCAAGTTTGACAAATGTGCTCTCCACAAATATATGGATTGACCATTGAAGTATTTTTCTGTGTTTGTTAATGGCCAAGTTGTCTCGTTTAATTACTACCAATTTAAAAATTTGGTCCAAAAAATGACAAATAGTTAAGTAAATGACAAATATGTGACAGATACAAGTCACAGAAAATAATTGACCGTTATTTTAGATTCCTACTGAAAAGAAGGCCATAACTTATAAGATTGCAAATTATTGCAAGTTGAATTACTTTCCATTGAAAGATCAATATATTTTCGGTATAATAAAGTAATTTTTACAACCAATCCACACTAATTTCTAGACTAAAATATATAACTACTGCTATAATTTCGTTGCAATTAGATATGTCACTAAAATTAGTTAATTGCTATCAAATAAAAACGTAACTAAAATATGAACATGAAATAAAAGCGACACTTCGGCCCGGTACTTTCACTTAAGTATAAATATACTTTATCCGGCGAATAACAATTCGAAGGATAAGATAACCAGAATTTGCTATCTACTTGTATCTATTTGTATCTGTACTTTCATTCAAATCACACCTTCAGTTAACAATTCGATGGATAAGATTTTAGATACTTCCCAAAGTAAGTGTTGCCAACTTAAGATGTGGTAATACAAGAGAAATATATGCAGAAGCCTATGTACTTCAAATACAGATAGAAATAATCCCCTACTATTTTATTGCTTACCTGTTTATGACATTTGAGTCATTTTTATACTTCATGGTTGTTTGTCATTGTCATTATAGTGTTTACAATAGCTTTTATTGTGCGACTTTGTGTCTGTACATTTTTAAATGGTATGTATAAAATAAAACTGTGCTGCATGTGATATATTTTTGGACAAATTTAGGAAATACATAAATAGCAGTTATTACATTTTTTTTATTATTCTTCCCGCCGTGGCTTGTGAAAGTCCGTAAAATCACCCAGAAATGTGAAAAACGCCACTGGCCAAACCTTATCTAAAGTATTGTTAAACACAAAACAACAAAGAACTTTTCAAACCTTAGGTTAGAAAATAGAATAGCACTGCCTATCAGAGCGCAAGCGCGTAGGCGTGGCTTCATTTATCCGGTAGATAAAAGCCTTATTCGTCGATTTGGGCGCCAAATAGTTTATCCTAGGAATAAGCATATTTATCTGACTGATATCACTATTTGTAGGTAGAAATACCGATTTTTTGCATATCCTCTAGACTTATTCTGCAGAATAAATGTCGCTATCTATAGATGAAAGATGAAAGTACCGGCCCTTAGCCGTGTCACGATTTATGATGGGCACAGATAGACCACTTGATAACACGTGCTTTCAGTAGGCAACATTAATACTGACTCAAGAGCTGTTCACAGACTGGCTTCTTCCACTCTATTAATAAAATAGGTATAAACCTGCGCAGGTACTTGCTCGTGTTTGCGGCTTGGGAGAATTATTTTATAGGTTATGTTCAAACGTTTTCAGACTCACTTTTTCGTCGTAAAATAACGTGTTAAAAACCATTTTTTATTTTGATTTATTCCATCCCACATTTTAAAAACTGACCTCTGTGCAACGGGGCTACTCAATTAGCTATGAACTGTGAATAAAAAAATCCAAAAATTTCGGTTAGGATGTCACAAAACATAGGTGTTAGCAGATCTCGTATTCAGAGTGTTTTAGTAAGCAACAAATTCCATCCATTCAAACCAGTGTTTGCTTGATTGATTGATTGATTTGCCAGCGTAAGGCGGACATTGCTGCCGATTCCGGGCATCCATGAAGGTTCGTTCCAACACGCCCAACGGACGGCCAAACCGCGTGCCGGAACCAAATCTCGGATGTTTTATATACCGCCGGACCGGCTGCATACGCCGGGTTGGACACAGGACATGAGAGCCGCATGATGCATGGGGTGGGGATGGGAAGTGTAGGTGTTTGTGAGATGCTTCTTTTAAGTTCCCATGCTTCTATTAAGTTTCCACCCGCATCATCCGCTGGGGTGTGCAGGTGTTTGCGAGATGCTTCTTTTCAGTTTCCATGCTTCTTTTAAGTTTCCGTCTATCGTCAGTTCCTTATTTTTCTTCTAAGTTTTCTGTTTCTTCTATTTCTGAATCTGGCAGCTTTTATTTTTTATTTAGCTTTGTTTGTTTTTATGTATTAACAATTTCACAGGTAAATATCCATTTACAGTGGAGTTGCTGGGAAGGGCCCTATTTCGCGGTAACAATATTTTTGCGCGATATAAGGAAAAAGGTCCGAAGGGATAGTTTGCTCACCCTGTAGGTATGTCGTTTCTTTTAAACAATCGGTTTCAATTTACAGTAATTATTCTCAGCTGCCGCCTCCCAATTCCGGGCACTTTCCATTTCATTACCTACATTTTTTTCTCTCTTTTGTGTAATAAACTGTCCTGTGTCAAGGAATAATAAACCAATAAATAAATATCTTTTCAATTTTAATTTCTAATTTTTCAATTTAAATAAGGAGATAGACTTCATTAATGAGCTAAGCTAAATTAAAATAAAGTATCTGTAGACTTATCTGTCTCCTTCACATCTGGCCAGCTGGCTGTTGCTTATTTCATATCACCCACTTGAAGAAGGGATCCCAGGTATAGATTTTACGGTCAAGCAGTACACTTTATCGGGTTGTTTATATACACTATTTTGTGTTGCTTTATTCAACCAACATAATTTAATCAAATACTCGGGCTAGTTTATATCAATCAATGCATTGTTTACTCTTTAATCCAATACAATTTCGACGTTTTGAACCGTTTTATCCGGATTTATCTCGAGATCTTGTAGGAGCCACGAAACATGCGTCTGTCACCGAATTCGACACACTTTGAAAGCTTCTCCATCCATTCAAACCAGTGTTTAATCATAAATTGCTTGACAGTGCTGATGGTCGTCATTTGGAGCTTTATTTACCAAGAAGTCAGAAAATTGTTGATAACATTCTCAACTAATGCGGTGGTTTCCTCACAAAATTGTAAATACTGAGAATCCAAACTATTTATAACTAATAGTCAAACATTTTAAAAAGTGAGTACAAATGTAAAATATAAGTATTTCATTAAAGCTATAGCTAAAATTAAAAAGGAAAAAATGCAATTACGTGTGGGAAACATTTTACTAGCAGAACACTAGAGTTGGAAGCGTGATTGTGATTACCACCAGTCCCTAATAATTTGTAAGGCACGTTGTGGATCGACTTGCGGTTGTAGAAAATGCTAACTAAATATATGGCATTTCAGCTTGTCCGGCCTGTAATAGAAGCGGTTTAGTTTATTTCAACTAAAAACATTAATGAGGAAAATGGTAATGATGTTATGTAAAAAAATTAGTAAATATTTTAATTTCATCTAATATATAAATAAATATTCCGATTTAAACTGGAGGTACTACTAACTTTTTTTGTTTCAAACGGCATTCTGCATATTTTTTTATCCAATCTGATAACAGTTTGAATTACCTTTTCAACAGTTTTTTCAAAATCAAAATCGAAACAGGAATGAATGACCTTCTAAAATACTGTGCTTGTAGTTAATTGCTAACCAAAATGCTAAATCCTTATTGTGTCATCTTCAACTTCAAACTGTAGTTTCACATCCATTTATGGATCGCTAATTAAAACTCTACTAAATGTACAGGGGAGTCATTAAAAAAGTGAGTTTTGGGCCTTTTATTTTTTATAAAATACTTATTTTAAAAACCCTGTTAGTTCATTAAATTGCCAAAACATGAGGTCAGGTGACCTCGGAGACCAATGAATAAAAGGGTTGTTCCTTCCAATCCACCTCCGGTGAAAGTTGTCGTTTAGCCAATTCGGTAGTACTATTGCATTGTGGATTGGGGCTCCATCAAGTTGAAAATATGACATTGTACGCAATAAGGAGCAAGTTTTCAATTTAGATTGAACATTCAGTTTGCAAAAAAAATTATAAAATGTTCCTTCCGCATTCAAATTTCCCTCAAAGAAATATATGGCCCAATTATTTGTTCATTCAAAATACCGCACCACACATTCGCCTTTTCTGAATACTTACGTCTACAGTTTACAATCCAATGAGGGTTTTCAACGGACCAATAAAGATAGACAAGCTGTCATTTTATTGATACCAATACAATATTAGACAATATCATTCGATATCTAGATATCGTAGGATTTGCTAAAATCTCAATTTAACATTTTTTTATTAACATGACATGACATTCTTTAAATGATGAGAAAAAGTGAAAGTTGGATTTTTCTACGATTATATCGTTTCCTCTTATTGTTCTATTCAGGATAGACAATGAAACCACGTTTTCCGCTTAAAGTGTGTAACGTGTAATCCAATCTCAGACATTAAGGAGGTACACTTGAGATTTAAATAATGAGAGAAGGCAATATAATTTGGAGACGTTATTTAACCAAAATAAGATTACTTATCTGAATTTTTCAGAAATTTTTATCGCGTTATTTCTGGAAAAATTGAGTAAATAGGTACCTAGTGGATTTAACATGGGCTCTTATTGACCTCAATAAATGAGCGAGAAAAAAAGTACGAAGGAAGTTACAAATATTCTTAAAATTTTTGAGGTAAACAAAAAACTTTATTATAATGAGAATTACGCAATGCACACAAAATTGACTGTATTTATGCAATACTTTATTGAAAACTGCGTTCTGCGCTCACAATCGTGAGAGCAGTTTTGTCTGACGAATGATACAACGCCAACACCCCTCTTCAACTCGAACTACTTCGAGGAATTTAAAGTGAAAACGTTTTTTTATTGAACCCGAACCGAAAAAAAACTAATTTAACATACCCAATACTGCTCGTACATTTGTTTTATACACACATGTATCCTTGCCAATTTTACATTTTTCTTCAGTCGAGACGTCGTTGTTCATATGGCATTTGCTGCATCTGGTTGTAAACACAGACGACATACTAAACTTTGTGTCTTGTTCTGCATTTTCAAAAGATCAATATTTCCTGCAGAATCCGCACTTTATTTTTTTGACTAACTACGACAATGACACTATACGATTACCAGCAACTGATTGCTTGATAAAAACGGCCTATAGATCGTAATCGCCGCTTATTTCTCGGTTCTTCACTTTAGAACCGTCAAATCAACTGGTCAGAATGGCCACCTTTACACTCCAAATATGAAATTCGAAAATGCAACGTTGCTACATTTTAAACATAATAAATCAAGTGACTATTTATTACGCAGAGACAAATTTTAGAAATATTACAACATATTTTTTGATATTTGCCATTTTTTCGACATTATTCTCAATAAAAACAAGAAAAATGTATTATTATATTATATATATTATATATTATATTAGTCTCAATTTTTATTTGACATAAATTGGCGCACTGATTGAAAATGCATGAAGAGAGCATAGGAGACTTCCTCTGGCTCCTCATCCACCGAGTATTAGTGCTTTACCATGGACAGTGAAGACGCAGTTGTAGGAGTCTATATGATTTTCTTAAGAATCTAGCAAATTTTTTTGTAGCAAATAAAATAGACTATGTTTAGCGAAGAGTATAATAACATTCATAAGGAGGTAAGGTATCAAATTATTATTTAAGAAATTGGGGCGGTATTAATCCACCACCCTTCTATTTTACAAGGGTGTTCTCGTTGAGATGATTTGAAATTAAAAGGGAAAGGCTGTTAACAAGACTGCCTTGACAGTGATCTCCGGATGATAAAAACGAAATAAAATAACCCGAAAAATATGCAGAATGGATTCTCCTCCTTAATATTTTAATTTAAAAATCTTACAAATCGGAATAAAGTCTCATCATTTGAATTTAACAATAGATGAGTTGCTTTAAACCTGAATTATTCAACAGACAGCTTAATATGCATAATTAAACAGTTTTACTCTATTTTTTAAGTAATTTTGTTAATGGATATAATGAGTTGTGATTTGTTTTATTGCATTTGAAGATTTCCTAGGATTATGTGTACTTAAACATCTGCTATTAACTGAAATCAGACTATTATGTACTTTAACAATAGGTAATTTATATTTACTGAATATTCAGATTATTGCAATTAGGTCGCTTTAGTGGCCTTTTTATTTTTTAATTAGATGGAAATTAATGCAAATAAATAACCTCCAAAAATCCTTAATTCGTGTTCACAATAGATACACAGGTTGACTACTTCAGGTGTGAATTACGCAAACCCTGAGATTGAAATCAGTTCAAAGGCCCATCGACTTAATTACTATATTATTATGTTCTATTCCAGTAAGTGCAGTATTCAAATGTATGATTGAGATAAAACATAAACATAAAATGCACCTAAATTACACGTTACGTGCAAGAACTCATTTACTAATACTTTCCTGGGATTCACGAATATAAGTTTTAAAATGTCGTCTCTTGCGAATCGTGATATTTTCTTGATTTTTCTTTGGAGGTGCACAAGAATGGTTTGGAGGTATATCGATGAGTGAGACGTCGCGTCACTTGTAGACCTCCGAGCAACCCACCAATCATTATTTTTCCAGCGAGAGATTTATGACATTTACCATCCATCGAGCAATCACATTAGGGGAAAGAGGTGAAGTGGGAGGAAGTACATAACCCTCATTACTGATCTACTCCCGCAATCTTCAGTAGCATGAATTTAGAAATCTTCTGTTTACTTCCTAGTATTAATACAAATTTTGGTATTTTGTGATACCGAAATATGTATTTATATGATGTCAGAAATCGTGATATAAACAATTTATTAGAAGAAATTTTATTTTTAAAAAAATCGGAATATTGTAAAGAAACTTTCGAATGCAAATCGATGACTGACTAATTGCACTCCATCAGGCACACTTATCTTTTCCTATAAGTGAGATATCCCGTGACTTCGGAGCATCTTACACTCTCCCACCAGTCGTTATCTTTTATGAGAGATCTATAACACCTCCCACCACTTTCTTATACCTCTCGCCCACCGACCTATCGCATTAGATGAGAGAGTGAAGTGAGATGAAGCACATAACCCGCATTACTAACCTACTATCGCAATAAAACATATTCTTCAAAGGATTTGACAAACAGCAGGATAATTTATATATAAGAACTGCAGAGAAAAACAATCTATAAAAATATTAATTTTCAATCTTTGCACCCATTCGATAGTTGTTTTTCGACAGTATGTCGTATGCTAGGCGCTAGCATATGCCTGTGGCTACGCTGGCGCTGGCGGCAATCTCCCACCTTTTCTTCATCGTCTCCTGCAATACTTCAGCATCTCTTCCACGTTCACATTACCTCCCCATACCTCCCCATCACCTCCCAGTTTTCTACCATATTCTCCTATCACATCGAGATGCACTTACTAATTAAATCTCAGTGAAATTACGTTGTGCGTCAAAGAAACGATCAAGTATTAATAAATTGAAGCTTTATTGAAATTGGAAAAAATACGTAAAGACTGGCAACAGTCTGTGACGCACTGATGCCTAAAAACTAAAAACACAATGATCAAATACGTACAGATCGAAACGTCCATCGTTGATCTTGATCTTACTGATTGCTTCTGATACAACTCCACTACATCAACTACTGCTCCGCTCTCTAATAGACTCCGCTTTCCACCAGCAATTATTTCCCTTCACAATCTCAAACCTTTCGACCTCCTACACCATTACTATCTCTCCTATGTTACTTTTCGTCTCTCCACACCCAGACCCCTCTACTTTCACTCATCTAAAAACCTATTAGAATCCGGCGTTCCTCTTCTGGCAGTTCCTCCTTAGTACCCACATGATCTGCCCCTACTAAATACTTCAAATCTGCCTTCTACTAGAACAGTAGATATAGGTTTCTGGGTGGAATTAATTCCCACAAGGGCGGAGTTTGAATTTTTTAGTTCGTTGTTGGTATCTTTTTGACATACCAAAAGTCTAGAAAAATCTGAGTGTGCAAAATGCGATTTTTGGACGCCATCTTGAAAATATTTTTAAAAAACATGAAAAATTGTGTGTGGTATCAAATTACAGAAAATTTCACGCTGAAAAAGATTATGATGTTGGTTTTAAAAAACAAAAATTAATAACACACTAAAAGTCTTTAAGCCAGTCAATGTATACACGAAACAGGGATAGATCTTGCAAAAGGTCATGTAGTTCTTATTTTTTAATATGTTGTTAGGACATATGCCAATAGTAATGGTCTAGGTGCCCGCGTACAAAAAATTAATTTATACATACATATCCTCTTGTAACTTCTTGTATGGCCTAATTGCGCTAATCTACAACTTCTTTCCTTTTCGAAAACGCGGCGTTCTCCCTCCACTTCTTCCGAAAGATTTCCACGCGTCTTACTGGAAAATCGGGAAATCTGTTTTGTCGGACAACTCGAAAATTGGATTCTACATGTTACTGTTAAGCAATCTTGAAAAAATCAGCTAGTTATCAATAAATTTGTAAAAGTTGTTAACTTTTTTCACCCTCCCATAGAGTAGTCTATTTTATAAGTTGGAAAGACGAACATAAATTCTGAAAATATGTTTTGGCTTTAGCGTCATTAAATAAACGTGAAAATATGGGAAATTGAATGTAAATACACACCATTTTGAACACAAAATGTATGTAAATAACGAGGAGTCCAACTATTCAACTCCAAAAATGAAATTGGAACGGCGATAGATGACTCGATGAGATCATGTGATAAAAAAGGAAAATGAATATTCTATATTACCACCTACTAATCCAATTATTATTAATGTAAATACCGATTCAAGTTCTGAAAACTCGGATAGTAGCGAATGAAATATTGTTTATTTAAAGTTCATAGACAAAGCTTTTTTGAAATTTGTATTAAATGTAGTGTATTTTAAAAATTTATAATGAATGACAAAACCTTTCTATCGTTTATTAATTTAGCTAAAAACTTAATTTACCGCGAACGTTTCTCCATACCAATATTGGGTTTCAACTATGACTGCACTGTGATGTAATTTAAACACGTGAACTCAAGAGGTCTTGAAGCGAATAGCTAGAAATCTAGTGGCAATTCAACTTGAGTTGAGCTGTTCTCTATATAACGTTGAATCTAAGCAGAAACGAGTAACGCAGGTTGTGGAGGGTATTCTACTGAAGAACACTGGGATCACCTGGAAGGTACTTAAATCAATAAAATTGCCTGGCAATTGTTTTACATTTTGAAGTATTTCAAATTTATTAAAATTTCAAGTTCGTTACTGTACCTTATTTTTTTAAATATTTTCAGTAATTTAAGGGTTGATGTTATAACCGGGTCGTTGATTTATTATTTAATTGATATTGTATTGTCATTCGAAACATGTTTAGCCTTGTTAAAATGCATTATTCGGATGACCGGCAGCTCTTACACTATTTACTTTCGACCAAAGTGAAATAATCTTTATAAAAAATGATCTAGAGCTACTCGAGTATGTACTATTTCAATTGCTAGAACGAAGCTTCTGTACGAACGGGTTCCTGCTCTCATGAATGCTTTTTAATCTCTATGCTGAGGGTTGTCTCCCCATATAAATCCATTGGATATTTTGTTGGTGGGTATCTAATAACTTTGTTTACTAATATTTTCAAATGGACAAGCAACAACCTGTTTTCGGCTGGTATCAATCTTCTCAACAAACTTTGCTTTGATGTAATTAAAATCAAACGTAATCAAAGTTCTTATGGACTTGCAATGCTTAAATTGTATTATTTGAACATTAGTACAGGCAATGAAGGCAAAATTTTGTAAATACCTCACAAAAATTAATAAAAAGACCATCTCTGGGAGTTAAGTAATTAATAACCTGGAGAATGAGATGATGCATTCTTTTCACTTCCAAGTTCCGGGAAAATTTAAAAAAATTCGGAAAAACTTTCTGATTTTCGGCCTTTTTGCTCTAGCGGCCAAAAAATTGAAAATAGAGAAAAAAGTTTCCAACAAAATTTGTAGCTCGTCCCTTTCTCTACAAAAAAGGTCTTTACAAATTTTTGTCTTACTTAGGCCGTTTAGAAGATAAATCGAGTTTTCCACTTCCGCTTCGAAATGCCCGAAAAATGAGAATTCTCCAGGAGTTTCGTACGACCGGGCTCATCGATCGATAAATAATTCTTACTATTCACAGCCCCTAAAAAAGAAAATAACATGAAATGTAGCGAAAAGTCCCAGCTTTAATGTGGAACTAATCACAAAATTCATAACAAATTTTATCATAGAGAAAAAGTGGCAGAAGATGGCTTAGTAAACTTTGTATAGTTGGTCCACAGATTGATTCATATATTTGCCGGGAGTCGTTAGAATGATAATTCATTTTGCTGATATATTCTTATATAATTATATATTAATCCAATTAACATTTTATTGCAATTACCTTTGTTGGAAAAATATGCCTTGTGATCAAAGTAGAGGGTATATTTCTCATCGATCAATCACCTCCAAATTTTGGAGTTCGCTATATCTTAATTAATAATAATAGCACTGTCTTAATTTTTGAATTATAAGTTCAATAAAACATAATCTTTCGAATGACTTTAGAGTTTTTTAAATGCGTGCAGTACTTTTTGAATTTGTCTACATTATTCATACACCTTCAGAAAATGCACAATTATATAGTAAAACATATACAATCTATTTGTTTCTTAACATTCTTCAATAACATTTTCACGAAATATAGATAAAAGTGCGTGGAATCGAATCCATGTAGTGAAAAAGCACCCATTGTTACGGAAGAAATAGGCAGAATGCATAAAACTTAAAGATATGAATAAATCAACTGTATACAGTTTGCTAAGTCAACTTCTAACACTTTCTTCTCTATGATAAAAATTGGTATGAATTTTGTGATTAGTTCCACATTAAAGCTGAGATTTTTCTCTACATTTTATGTTGTTTTCATTTTTTTAGCGGCTCTGAATAGTAAGAATTATCGATCGATGTATCCGGTCGTGCGAAACTCCCAGAGAATTCTCATTTTCCGCGCATTTCGGAGCGGCTCAAAACTATAAGTGGAAAACTGAATTTATCTCCTAAACGGCTTAAGTAAGACAAAAATTTGTAAAGGCCTTTTTTGTAGACAAAGAGACGAACTACAAATTTTGTTGAAAACTTTTTTCTGCATTTTCATTATTTTAGCCGCTAGAGCAAAGAAATCGAAAATCAAAAAGTTTTTCCAATTTTTTTTTAATTTTCCCGGAACTTGAAAGTGCAAAGAATGCATCATTCCATTCTACAGGTTATTACCTACTTAAATTCCGGAGATGATCCTTTTATTAATTTTTGCGAGGTTTTTATAAACTGTTGCCTTCATTGCCTGCACTATATTTTTATAACTCATGGTTAATTTTATAAAATGTTAATTACGTTATAATAAAAAAAATACAATAATTTAACACCAAGGTCGACATTTCGATGTCGTCAATGTCAAATGCCTCAGCCAATAATGTTAAGTACCTACGTAATGTGTACATTCCAGTACTGAGAGTAGACCAAAATAAATAAACGTGCAATATTTTTTTATTCAGCATTTACGTAGATACAGGGTGTTAAGGGTATGAGTGCATTAATTTAAATAGATGGTATAGAATAGAAGTCAACAGGACCTGATCCAAAAGTCTCTCAACTTTCTCAGCGTATATGAAATATATCAATCTGAAATAGGTTTGTTCACAACATTTTAGTTCAATTGAAAACTATAAGATGTATCGGTCTTATAAAATACCGTAGCAATAAAAAAATGTTCTCTTAATTATCCGTAATAGAAGTCGCCCCAACGCAGCTCAGCGAAGCAAAGAACGTCTCAAATAGAGGCTAATAGTGTGACATCACATCCTTGTTGGCACATTGCCTGTTGTTGTTGTTATCTCGGCTCGTTGTATGTACGAACATCGATCATACGCTTATTCCTCTATGTGGATAAACGTATTTAAAAAAATCGGTAAAGGTATTTACACAGAACTTCCCTCTTTATTTGTGGGTGGCGGTCACTCTAAAAAATTAATAATTACGAAATGAGATTGAAAATAATAATCGAAATATAGTTATCACTATTATTACAAAGAAAACCTGATAAGTTTTGGTCAAAAAAATATACAGTGTGATCATCCAACAGCAAAAGTTCAATACTAAATAACAGTTGCCAAATATGGAAGCCTTGCGCAAATACCTTTATAAATGTCCACCATGACTGAATTATTTCTTGGGATGACCACCCTGTACATTTTTCAATAAAAGTATAATAGGTGCATATGCCAAATATTATTGCCATCTGTCACATTCTCTATTCCACATTCACGTAGTGGAGTGGAAGTATAGTGGTGGTTAAAAAATTTCATCTTTTTTTTAATTTTTCAAAAATGTTGGTAAAATTTTTTTCAAAATTGTTTACTTCTGAAATAGGTTTAGAATGCCATGAAACGTGGAAATATTAAATTTGATCAAAAAAGAAAGTTTCCTTCTATCCTATAGTAGTAGTAATTTTTTTTTATGATAGGTTTAGAAAAAAAATTTCCGTCTATTTTAGTGGTAATAAATTATTCAAAAATGTTGGTGAAAAAAATGTTCAAATTTCTTTTTTTCTGAAATAGGTTTAGAATGTCATGAAACGTGAAAATGTTAATTTTGAACAAAAAAAAATCGTTTTCATCTATTCTAGTGGTAAATTTTTTTCCCAAAATGGTAAAGAAGTGTTGCAATTTTTTTTTCCCGACATAGGTTTGGAATGTCATGAAACTTGGAAATTTTAAATTTGAACAAAAAAAATTCCATATATTTTAGTGGCAACATTTTTCAAAAATGGTAAAAAAAAATTCTAAATCTTTTTTCTAATAGCTTTAGAACGCTATGAAACGTGGAAATTTTAAATTTGAACAAAGAAAAAAAATTGTTCCATCTATTTTAGTGGTAAAAAAAAATTCAAAAATATTGGTAAACAGATTTCAATTTTTTTTTTTTTTTAAATAGGTTTAGAATGCCATGAAACGTGGAGATTTTAAATTCGAACAAAGGAAAAAAATGTTTCTATTTAATCCAATCTATTTTAGTTCTATTTTCAAATTTTTTTTTCTGAAATAGGTTTAGAATGTCATGAAACGTGAAAATTTTAAAATAAATTTTTTCCATCTATTCTAGTGGTAATTTTTTTTCCAAAATGGTAAAAAATGTTGCAATTTTTTTTCCGATATAGGTCTGGAATGTCATGAAACGTGAAAATTTAAATTTGAACAAAGAAAAAAAAATTTCCGTCTATTTTAGTGGTAAAAAATTGTTCAAAAATGTTGGTAAAAAAAAACTAAAAAAATTTTTTTTCAAAATAATTTTAGAATACCATGAAACGTGGAAATTTTAAATTTGAATAAAGAAAAAAATTTGTTATCTATTTTAGTGGTAAAAAATTTTTCAAAAATGTTGGTGGAAAGAATTTTCAAATTTTTTTTCTGAAGTAGGTTTAGAATGTCATGAAACATAAAAATTTTAAATTTGAGCAAAAAGAAATTTGTTCCGTCTATTCTAGTGGTAATTTTTTTCCAAAATGGTAAAAAAATGTTGCAATTTTTTTTTCCGAAATAGATTTGGAACGTCATGAAACGTGAAAATTTTAAATTTTGAACAGAGACAATTTTTTTTCCATCTATTTTAGGGGTAAAAATTTTTTCAAAAATGTGGGTAATTTTTTTTTTTTTAAATAGGTTTAGAATAGGTACCATGAAACGTGGAAATTTTAAATTTGAACAGATAAAAAAAAATTCATCTGTTTTAGTGGTAAAAATTTTTTCAAAAATGTTGGTGAAAAAAATTTTCATTTTTTTTCTGAAATAGGTTTATGTCATGAAATGTGGTAATTTTGAATTTGAGCAAAAAAAATTTTTTTCATTATTTGTTCCCTTTAGACGGTCCACCCTATATATTTTCCAGTAAAAGTTTAACCATTTCTTCGCTGACAGTAGGGTCAACTACCTACCAAATTTGACTGCTCTCCGTCAAGTAGTTTTCTAGTTAATGCACCGACAGACAGACTGACGGAATTGAAAAACCTATATTTTCGTAATCTACGTGATCCGAAACGTCAAAATCCGAAAAAATCTCGGAGGTTGATTTTTCTCGAATACACTACTTCCCTTCAGTATGCGAGGGAAGTAAAAACAGATTCTATAAAGTTGTTAGTATTAATTAGTGCTAACACTAACCCATCATAAATTTCGTGCCATATGATTATAGGATATGATTTTTAAAAAGTCGTTCTTGGTATCACATTCGGGAAATTCCTTCGGCTAATCAGATGGTCTTTATTCCATTCTGTCTATTTAATATAAATACATCTGCTAAAATATTTTTGTAATTTAGATTTTCCTTTCCTTTTTCCTTTCCTTTTTCCTTTCCTTTTTCCTTTCCTTTTTCCTTTCCTTTTTTCTTTCCTGTTTCCTTTCCTTTTTCCTTTCCTTTTTCTTTTCCTTTTTCCTTTCCTTTTTCTTTTCCTTTTCCTTTTCCTTTCCCTTTTCCATTCCTTTTTCCTTTCCTTTTTCCCTTCCTTTTTCCTTTGACTCCAGAACGGCTCAACAGGTTTTCATGAAATTTTGTACACCTAAATACAACTTTCCAACTTACAGAATAGGTTGGAAGGTTGGAAGTTATACACCACATACACTTTTCTCGACACTGTACCACCGATGTTTACACGAGCAAGGAACATAAACAAGTGAGCTCCGTAGAGGTGGGCGGGTTTCGACCACTGCGCATCCTAATCTCATCGGCCATTCTAGGATGGTCAACCTGTAGTATTGAATTAATGGTAACCTTGGTACCAATATGGCTTTATTTGAAAAAAAAAATGGAAAATTTTTAAGTTCATTGTTTTATTTAAAATTCTCTAGCATTGCATGGATCGATTGGAATAAATCGTCACAGGTATGGCACACTTAAGTTGATAAATAAAAATTTAATTGAAACAGTTCGACCTTTGAAATATCGCTTATGTGGTATGACTGGATTCACAATGTTTTGTAGAATCCAAACGTGCTGTAATACATAGGATATTTGAAAAAAATTGGTACCACTTTCACTGACACCGGAAATTGGACAAAAATACATCTATAAAAGTGAATTAAGTATGTACGATGTTCCAAGTTTGAATAAATTGTCTTAAAAAATAAAGGAAATGAAGACACCCTCTTCATAACATTTTCACGTGTCGCCCAGTATATAGACTGAACAAAAACGTTTTTCTTTTTAAAAGCTTTTATTTAACTTGCGATGTTAGTGTTAGTTTGTTTGGGTCAAATCTTGCAATCAAAATTTCGAGTAGTTCTAATTAACCTAGAGCTTTGAAATTTGGCACACGTGTATAAGTCCGGTGACAATGCAATATAGTATATCTAATATCGTTCCAAATCGAAAATGGCGGACGTCCCATCTTGGAATGATGGTGCGTCACCTTTTCCTTCATAACCTACTATTATAGATATGTATAAAGCCAATGAAAACCTTCCACACTTAGAGATAAAAGAAACGTTTTCGGGTCATCTTGTCACTGTGATATTAAAGCGAGGGTAAAAACACTACATGCCAATATTAAGATTAGTAAATTGATAGTTAAAAAAATACGACATAAATAATATAAGTACTGATCGACAGCTATTTGTTATTTTGATTTAGAATTACTCCTTAACTAGATTAAATAATCCGCAATTGTCCAAGAAAGAATTGCCCAACTTTACCTCTATATCGCCCACCACCTTGGAAGGGCTAAAAAATAAATTTGTCATCGTTATTTTAAAAATTACTGAAAAAGTTAATTTAAAATGTGAAACAGATTATTATTATTTCTCATAATAATTGCCCGGTGCGCTCTTGCTAATTGTATACGTACGGAAAATAACCTTGATTTTCCAAGGATAAGAATACTCTCCAACATTCCACATGATGTTTATAATCGCGAATCTATTATAAAAAAAAATAACATGGGTGTTGGGCATGAGAAGAAACGGGCGTGGTAATAAAAGATGTAGATCATGCTTCTCAATTAAACTATTAACAATACCACTTGTTTATGTTAATGTAAAATAGTTGCAGGCAATATTATGTAATATTGTTGTTGATTGAATGGCGATGGAATTTATTAACTCAAATTAAACGTGGGTCACTGATGGTAATGTTAAAAGGATCAGTAAATGCGTAATTTCACGGGTAATTACTTCCACATCCACGTAGTGGATTGGAAGTATAGTAATCGCAAAAAAAATTTCAAAAATTTTTATTCGTGAAATAGGTTTAGAATGTCATGAAACGTCGAGATTTTAAATTTGAGCGAAAAAAAATTTCTGTCTGTCTGTCGGTCTGTCTGTCGGTCTGTCTGTCGGTCTGTCTGTCTGTAACTTTTTTTTGTCCGCATGTTTTCTCCGGAACGGTTTGAGATATTGACTTGAAATTTTGTACACGTATATATTATGACAAGATCTGGAACTGGATTGTTTTTTGAGGAAATCCGGTGAAGGGTTGGGGGATAAATAGGGGAAAATAGGGAAAAATAAGTAAGGCAAGCTTGTAAGAGAACAGACACTTGAAATTTGGTGTATGTACTAGAAGTTAAGGCCTAAGTTTTTTTTATAATATCTTTCAACCCCCCACCACCCCTACCCCATTAATGGGGTTGATAAAATAAAGTTGAAATTTTCATTTGAAATTTCGTACACGTATGTATTATAACGACGTCTGAAATTAGATTATATTTTGAGATGATTCTGTTGAAGGGTTGGGGGTTAATTTGGGGTAAATAGGGGAATATAAGTAAAACGAGCTGGTAAGAGTACAGAAACTTGAAATTCGGTATACGTACTAGAAGCCAAGGCGTCAGATTTTTTATAATATTTTTCAACCCCCACCACCCCTACTCCAATATGAAAAGGGTTGATTAAATAAAATTGAGATATTCATTTGAAGTTTGGTACACGTATGTATTATGACGACATCTGGAACTAGATTATAATTTGAGATGATTCTGTTGAAGGGTTGGGGGTTAAATAGGGGTAAATAGGGGAAAATAAGTAAAGCAAGCTGGTAAGACCACAGAAACTTGAAATTCGGTGTATGTACTAGAAGCCAAGGCGTCAGATTTTTTTGTAATATTTTTCAACCCCCACCACCCCTACTCCAATATGAAAAGGGTTGATTAAATAAAATTGAGATATTCATTTGAAATTTGGTACACGTATGTATTATAACGACATCTGGAACTAGATTATAATTTGAGATGATTCCGTTGAAGGGTTGGGGGTTAAATAGGGGAAAATAAGTAAAGCAAGCTGGTAAGACTACAGAAACTTTAAATTCGGTGTATATACTAGAAGCCAAGGTCTCAGATTATTTATAATATTTTTCAACCCCCACCACCCCTACTTCATTATTACAAGGGTTGATAAAATAAAATTGAGATATTCATTTGAAATTTGGTACACGTATGACGGGAAATAAGTAAAGCAAGCAGGTATGAGTACAGAAACTTGAAATTCGGTGTATGTACAAGAGGCAAAGGCCCCATATTTTTTGATAATTTATTTCAGCCCCCCACCACCCCTACTCCATTATTCAAGGGGTTGATAAAATAAAATTGAGATATTCACATGAAATTTAGTACGCATATGTATCATAACGACATCTGGAACCAGATTATATTTTGAGATGATTCCGTTGAAGGGTTGGGGGTTAAATATGGGTAAATAGGGGAAAATAAGTAAAGCAAGCTGGTAAGACTACAGAAACTTGAAATTCGGTGTATGTCCTAGAAGCCAAGACCTCAAATTTTTTAACAATATTTTTCAACCCTTCCACTACCCTTACTACATTATTGAAGGGGTTGATAAAATAAAATTGAGATATTCACTTGTAATTTGGTAGACGTATATATTATAACGACATCTGGAACTAGATTATATTTTGGGATGATTCCGTAGAAGGGTTAGGGTTAATAGGAGTGACTAGGGGAAAATAAGTAAATCAAGGTGATAAGAGTACAGAAATTTGGGATTCGGTGTATATACTAGAAACCAAGGCCTCAGATTTCTTTCTAATATTTTTCAAACTCCACCACCTCCACTTCGTTATTAATGGGATTGATAACATCAACTTGAGATATTCACTTGAGATTAGTACACGTATGTATTGTAGTGACATCTGATTGAGATGCCTCCATTGAAGGGGTGGGAGATGAATAGTAGAAAATAAGTAGGGTGAGAACTAAAAACTTCATTTTTAACGTATATGGTAGAAACCAACTCCTCCAACTTTTCTATGACATCTGCCCCAAATATTATTAAAATTCTATGACCAATAATTTCCACATACTAGAGTGCAAATATCGTCAAGATGTTTCCTTTAAAACGACTTGGATGAAGAATCTGGATGTGGAAGTAGTGATTCCTTAGGCAGCGGTTTTTTATTGTTTTTTATTCTGGAATTGTGATATTGTAAAGGTGGTGTTTTTTTGCGTGAGTAGCCAACAGTACCGCCAAAATTATTCATCTTGAAACAATTCAAACATTATTTAAGAAGAAGAACTGACCAGCTGTGTCTGATATATTTATTTCAATTATTATGTAGTAGACGTTGTTAATACGGAAATTAAAATTCTGTTTTCACACTGGATATACAGACATTTACAATCCCAACAATGTACACTTGAATTTTTCATAAAAGTCGTGTATTTTTGAACTTGTTATACAAGAAATACATAGATAATAAAAATGTCATTAAAATTCCATCGAAAGTGACGAAGATTTATAGTATGAAGCAACAATTGTGGAATGTGTTATCAGCAGAGCCCGGCTCAGAGGTAGTTATGACGTTAAAGCCAGAGTCGGCTTTGCGCAATATGAACCATATAAACATTTTCATGCGCAATAATACAATATTTTACCCTATGATTAGGTATATCTAGTGAATTCCGTAATAGTTAAAGCTAAATGGCCCCGAAACGGTTATAAATCATACCTACTTTGATGCACTTATTGTTGGATGCACAAACACAAACGCCTAGTAACTATACCTTATTAGAATAATAAAAATATATTATTTGCACTTGTTCTAAATCGTCCGAAATAAAACTCCGGTGCCTGTCACTGAATATACCACAACGTCTACCGATGTAATAGGCGCATATTTAAAATAAGTATAGTTTCTTATATATGGCAGATTTATGTCTGGCATTGAACAGTCCACTTCTTTGCCACACACAAAAATGTTGAAAAACCGGGGTTGTTTCTTAACACTGTTATGTATCCAATTTGTATTTCACTCAGCAATATCCCCTGAGACTCTAAAAATATATTGACGTAGATCAAATACCTGTAATTTTTATTGCATCAATTACTGTATACTGATCTGTTTTCGGCTTACGTTGAACGTTGCGTATAGCTAGAGGGATCCGTGAGAAATATCCATGTAAATATGCTAAATTTTAGTTTTTATGACATTCAGATGAAACTTGTTTTAAAATGTTCGAATTGCATGTCCACGAAAGTGTTTTTTCACAGCTGGCACAGAAAAGTTCTACACCGTTAAACCGCAGTTCCAGAAAATCTTTAATCTACGAAAGTACTATATTTCATTTAATGGAAAGCCACTCGACGCCATAACAAATCACGACACATTTACTTCTATCAAATGTACTGACAGGTCTTAGTCTGTAGTGTTGACTCCATAATGCGTATGTGCATATATGAAACAATCTCACGTGTCATTGGTCATTGTGTAATAAATTAATAATAATTGTTGGACCTTTTTTATTTTAAATGCTTTCTGTATGTTTGAAGTCTTCTGCAAAATATAAAACGCAATCTGCTGTTTATTTTACTATTATTATTGTTTACCGTATCCTATTTGCTGTCGTAAAAAAGCAGAAAGAGAGTGACAAGCGTGGCGGTGACTTTGTGGTGTCGAAAATTCTCCTTATATCTTTTTAAATTATAGTGCCTCTCGTAGTGCCTTATATTATGTGCACAGATAAAAATTATATTTTAAATTGAAAATTGTTTAATATATAGTTGGGAAGAAACATATGGGAGATGTTTACATTTCCTTAACTGATATAAAAAGTTGAAGTGGTGTATGCAGTTTAAAGTGCCGAGTTTTTTGTTTTCGATTAGACAATCAGACCGACGCGCGACGCTGCAGGTATATATAATGTGCGGCCGAAGTCGGGTGTTTTTTATCCACCAGTTTCAGTAAACATCTCTTACATCTACTTGCTCAACTATACTAAATATATAATTTCTCCAAACCAATAATACATTATTTATTTATTATTTAATGAGTTTTATGAAATACTTTTTATTTCTCACCGCAAAAGTAGGTATTTGTTTCCTATAAATAATGTATTTATTTGCTTATGTGAATCATACAAAACATTATATTTATCTGTGTGTGGAGACCGTCTCTGGCATAACTACTTTTGCGCCGGGCTCTGGTTATCAGTAACCATCAAAAAGTCTCACTAGCCATACAAGTGCCGCCTAACAATAGGTAAAAAATAAAAGTTTTATGGCTTGAAACAATAGACGATCCACTCATTGTTATGACATAAAAAGTGTTTTTCATTTTCTAATAAAGTAGATGTCAAAGCTGTCTTTTACGGTTTTCTAAAAAAAATTATGATTTTAATTACTTCTGAAAAGGTAGGCAAACTGCGTTGTTTTACGGATGATTTGGGGTCGAGCTTGAGCTCTTTACCCCAATCATTGCTGTAGACCTGGACGCATATTCGTATGTAGCGGACGCAAAACACCATTGCGCTACGATCGGGTCATGTCGAAGCACAATTCGTATGTAAGAGATGTAGTAGGACTAAAATTAATAATAATAATAATAATAATAATAATAATAACTTTATTCATACTTAGGCAATATTGAAATGGATGTACATGTCAAATAGATATTAAATAGCATAGAATAAAAGTAATATGAATATAGGATATTAGTTTGATGTATGCAACACAACTAAACTGCGTCATAATAATAAAAAAAAAAGAAAAATATGTAAATATAACAAACTAGTGTACGACATAAATACAAACAAACATATAGGTATATACATATACATATATAAATAGATATCACATGAATGACTAAAATGATGTCAATCTATAGTATCATTTAAATATTCAGTAACTGTATAATAACATTTATTGACAAGCAGGTTCTTTAATATTTTTTTAAACGAATTATAATTTCGATTTTTGTAGCGTTCAGGAAGCTTATTAAATAATTTTACTCCCGCATATGAAGGCGAAAATTCATACTTAGATGTATTATGATTCACAGTGCACAGTTCATTCCTTTTCCTCGTATTATAATTGTGATGCTGGCAATTTGTTTCATACAAGTGAATATTTTTTTTTGTATGTAGTAGAATTTTAAAAATGTATATGCATGGGAGCGTCATAATTTTATTGTCAGCAAAAACAGATTTGCATGATTCTGTGCTTCGCATGCTGAATATTAGTCTTATAATTTTTTTTTGCATTATAAAAATCCTTATGCTTTCCGGTGCATTACCCCAGAGTGTGACATTATATGACAGATGGCTGTAGACCAGTGAATAGTACACATTTAACAGGTAATGTGTAGAAAGTAGGTCTTTCATTTTTAAGATGGCATAGTAAGATCTGCTAATTGTTTTGCTCACGTGGTCAATGTGAGCTGACCAGCTTAAATTATCATTTAGGAATACCCCCAAGAACTTAGTGACTGAGCTCTCGTTCAAAGTGATGTTATTGACAACAATATTGTTGATATGGTGTTTCTTTTTGTTGTAAAAGTTGAGGCAGATGGTTTTATCTATATTTAAAATGAGATTATTTTCTTTACACCACTTTTGAAAATCATGTATAACTCGCGTAATCGATTTATTTAAGTCCTCAGCAGTCGGTGATGAAACCGCCACTGTTGTGTCATCTGCGAACATTGTGACACATGTAGATGTAAGAAAAGTTGGCAATTCGTTAACATACAGAGTAAATAGTAACGGGCCCAACACCGACCCTTGAGGCACACCTCTGTGTATGTTGTAATAATTTGAGGTATTTTCTTGTACTTTAACACATATTTTCCTGTCTTTGAGGTAGGACATTATCCAGGATAAAATGCAGCCCCTTACTCCTATATTATAAAGCTTTTGTTTAAGAAAAGAATGATCAATACAGTCAAATGCCTTTGATAGATCAAAGAACACTCCAGCTACTAATTGCCCCTGATCTACACTTTTATAAATGTATTCCATAAGCTGGTATGCTGCAGTTTCCGTTGATCTATTCATACAAAAACCATGTTGACAGTCAGTTATGATTTTTTGATTTATAAGAAAAGTTGTTAATCTATTGTAAATAAGCCGTTCAAAAATTTTAGAGAGCACATTTAGAATTGCAATAGGCCTATAGTTGTCTACACTATTAGGATCGCCTTTGTTTTTATAAATTGGAATTACTGATGCAATTTTCAACAATGAAGGGAATTGCCCTTGTTCAAAAGATAAATTTATAATGTAAACTAATGGGTTTACAATGCTTTCTGAAACAGCTTTGATTAATTTCGTTGGAATACCATCCACGCCTACACTATTTTTATTTTTCAATTGAGAAATGATTTTTAAAATTTCCTCTCTATCAGTAGGAGCAAAAAAGAATGATTTTGTATTGGTAGATGAAAGAGTGCAGTTTTTAGAGGAAAATGTACCGTAATGATTTTTCAAGCAAATGTCTGTTATATTTGAAAAGTAATCTCCAAACGTGTCGGCTACATTTACAGGGTCTGTTATGTATTGATTTTCATTTTTTAGTATAATTATTCTATTTTCCTTATTTCTGCCTGTTTGCTCATTAACTAGTTGCCAAATTTTCTTAGGTTTATTTGATGCAGTTTCGATGACGTTCTCATAGTATTCTTTTTTTGTTTCTTTAATTAATGTATTATACTCCTTTTTTTGATGTTTGTAACATTCGATGGCATTAATATTATAGGTATTTTTTTGTAACCAAAAAAGATTTTTCAGGTTATTACTTTTTTCAATTATTTCGTTTGTTATCCACGATTTCTTGTTCTTTTTGTTTGCATTTTTTATTATGTACTGCACAGGGCATATACTATCAATTGACCAGGTAAGCATTTCCATGAATTTGTTGAAAGCTACATTAGTATCTGTGCTATCATATACGTCTGAAAAACTAGCATTTGCTAGGGACAATTTTAAATCTTGCAAATTACTGTGTGAGAAATTTCGATACTTATATTTTTTTTCATTTTTTTGTCCTTTTGATAATGTCAAATTACAATATATGATAAGAGCAAGGTGGTCTGCTATATTAGGCTGTAGTACAATTGTATTATATTGACTCTTATTCAAGTTGGTAAATATATAATCTATCACCGATTCAGAGTTATTTCCTAACTTATTTTTATATATTCTCGTCGGTTTAGTAGATGTACATTTTAAGTTAAAATTTTCAAGTAAGTCCGTTAGCAATTGTTTGTGCATGTTTTCGATTAAATAATTTATATTCATGTCTCCACAGACAAATAAAATATTTGAGATCTTACTACAATAATTTAGAGCCTCTGATAGATTAAAATAAAATGTTCCATAGTTCCCATCTGGTGGCCGATAAACACTCATTACACAACACTTAATTTGTTCATATTCAAGTTTTATTGCACAGCACTCGAAGTGGCGCTCACAGGAATATTGTTCTACTTGTACCTCCTTCACTTTGGGGATGTGGTCAGATTTAACATACAGGGACGTTCCACCATGAATGTAGTTTTTCCTACAATAATTTGCAGCCAGTTTGTAGCCCTTTAGTACCATCATATCTACGTTGTCTTTGTTACACCAATGTTCTGATATACTAATTATATCAGGGCACATATCTTCTAGAAAAACTTCTATTTTGCCTATCTTATTTGCCATTGATTGAACATTTAGTTGTGCAATTTTGAATTGCCTTTGTCTTTGTTTAGCAGGTTTATTATCCAGAATATTACTTTTCACATTAGAGTTATTTCGGATAGCACAGGATATAAAAAATTTTCACTACTTTTCATAGGATAGGTCATTGTGGGCTCATTGTGATCTTGCACATATGCATGAATAGAGTTTGGTGATATAGAATTACAGTTTATTGGTTGAGGTACAGTAGAAGGCAGATTTACGACCTCGTCGTCATTACTTGTTTGTGTTATAACTATTTGAGCACCCTGGATTGTTGGCATTGTTCTAGTCACCATAGTGGATGTGGCTTCCTGATTTCTGGTTGGCATGTTTTTGTTTGTGTTGAGTGGAATAAACGCTAAATTCTTCATAACACTTTTTTCTAGTATTTTGCTAACAATTATACTCCCTAACTCACTTTTACTTAGTGTCCTATTTGACGTTTTGTTTACTTCTATAATCTTTATTTTTCCTGGAACACAATTGTTAAGTTTACATATAAAGTCATTCAATCTCATGTTGAACTTTTGAATAAATTTGTCTTCCATTTGATGTTTGTATGGTGCTGTAGCAATAATAACATTGGTTTCATTGCATGATTTTAATTTGTCACATATGTATCTAAAAGAAGGATATCCTGTTTTTTTGTTAAAGTTGTTTGAACCTGTAATGACCACAACGTGATCATTAAGTCCATAATTTCTGGTCAGACGATCTAAGTTTTCAATAGTTTGTTGGAATGTAGCTCCTGGTTTTAATATTGTTTCTAATTGATATTCCTTTGGTAATTTTTGGTACACACTTTTGTTTACGTTTCGTCCGAAGTCATCTGTTAGAATGAGGACCTTTCGAGGAGTTTCGGAGCTTCTCTTTGTTAGAGTTTTCATTTGTGTCTCCTTGTTTTCTTGTCTGATGTTATTCCCATTTTTATTTCCGTTTGCCGGAACTATTAACTTCATATCACTTATTGATAAATCTGTAGATACAGATACATTTTTATTAGTTTTTATTGTCTGAGTGCTAACCGATTTTTTACTCTCCAGTTTTTTTGCTTCTGTGGTTTTTTTTAGACAATAAATGATTTCTTTTAGATCTTTAATATTATTTTCTTGCTTTAGTAATGGTTCATTCATATCGTCCTCTCGTTTCATTGCCTCATCTACAAAAAGTTTGTGTTCGGTTTTTAATTTATTTATGAACCTATCTTTTAGGAGATTGTCCTCATTTAGATCCCCAATTGTCTTTTCTAGAATGCTTTTTTCCGCTTCTTCATAATCACTCGAACTCTCATCTTCACAGCATATAATTTTATTTTGTTTAATAAACCGAATTTGCTTCTTAAACTTAGGGACGCAACACTTATGGAATACGTTTGAGCACTTTATGCATACAAAGTGTAGGAAAGGTTTATTCTTGCAGCATTTGTAGTAATTAATTGTATAGGAGCTCTGTGAGCTGACACCTTGACTTGAAGCCATCACTACTAGCAATATGTATTATATATATATTATTATATATATATTACTAGCCAGTCTCTTACACACGAAATGTTTAGATGCGTTATTTAATAATAATAATAACTGTGATCAGGAAAATTTTAAAACATATGTTGAGAACATGCTAACCAAAAAATAGGAGTGGGCACTTTTCTATCGGCAAGACCTTCCATTGAGAGGCACAGATACGAATAACTATACAGAAGTTATGTTCCGTTTATTGAAAGATATTCCACTCGAACACACAAAAGCCTTCAACGTAACTCAATTAGCAGATTTTATTGTTACTAGTTTTGAGTCATATATTATAAACAAAGGATTCTAGATTTAATTCTTGGTCAAGAGTCAAAAGTTGTTACCTCTAGGTACCTAAAAAACTATGATACAAACTGTAAAGTCATGTCAGCAAATATTGAGAAGATGGAGTTTAATGTCCAGAGTGAAAAAAATAATAATATAATTTACAAAGTGGATATGGTATGTTGTAATTGTGCGTGCCCTGTAGGCTTTAACGGCAAATATTGCAAGCATCAAGCTTTAGTGGTTAGAAATTATAATAATATAACGGTTATAAATAACCTCTTTACGAATGCTAAACTAAAGTTGTACGAAATTGCAACCGGGAAAAATGCACCAGAAAGAATATTTTTTCCGCTGCAAGATACTGAAATAAAAGAACCTATTTTGGAGCGCACCTTACCATCATCAACTAGTACATTATACGAACATGAAATATCTTCTAGAAATGAAATAATTTAGTTTAATAAAGAAGTGGGTTTGCCTTCGGAAAGTGAAATTGCAGAATAAAAAGGTAGGTGGTTAACATATTCAAATGATATTGTCAATAAACTTGAACAAGATCCCCAACAAATTTATCCTGCAGGGGAATATATACTGCATTCAAATATAAAGGCATTTCTTCAAAAAATAAGACTTCTGCCACAGCAACTCATCACAAATGAAAACAAATTCCTGTTCAGCTAACGTCAGTAGCAAGGAGAAGAATGAGAGAAAAAAATACATTTTCCGAAAGAAGATCTCTTGGCAACAGTGGGGAAAAGAGGCAGTACACTCATTAAAAATTTGCGCGGAAAAAAACGTGGGGCTTGGAGGTAATAAGTCCAGAAAATCATAATCGTTTATATTTGTGGTTAGTAATGTTAATAAATAAATCAATCAGTGAATTCTTCATGAAAATCAATGTTTTCTACAATCACCAATCACAAAACGTGTATAATTTGTAATTAGTAATGTAGTAAGTAATGTTAATAAATCAGTATTTTTGTTTTTAAATAAAAATCAATGTTTTCCTTTCATTCCATGATCACAAAACGATTTTGTTAAGATCACTTACCTAATGGCATGCATCTAAACATTTCGTATGTAGGAGACGTATTAGCAATTTTAGTTCCAATGCATCTCTTACATACGAATTGTGCTTCGGCATGACCCGATTGTAACGCCATGGTGTTTTGCGTCCGCTACATACGAATATGCCTGGACCGGCCTCGTAAGGGGTGGGCCTGCTTTTTTTGCCTATCCCCCCCGCAAATGCGGACGGTGTAGGCGATTTTTTTTTTAACGTCTTGTTTATTTTAACGTCCTGTCAAAGTTTAGCTAATGCTATTCCACCACTTAACCAGGACGGCGAAATGAGATACGGTCACCCATTTAAGTAACGGACTTTCCCGGCGTTGCTTAACTTCGCCGATTGAGTTCTCGTCACTGAAACCGGCACCGTAGGCGATGTTAGCAGACTGTCCGTTGGACCCTGTCAGCTGGGTCGTTTCTTCTGGCGCTCTTCTGTTTTGATTTTCTTTCTTCTCTGGCATGTCTGCTCCCGGGAGCGTTTTTCGTCTGTCATGAGAGGGAACAGCTGTTGCTGAGCCCTCTCGGAGATTGGAAGGGTTTGGGGGGGTGTGTGACTAGTCGCAACTTTTCAAACGATCAAATACGACATGAATTTTTTCTCTCTTTGGCACAGATTTATTTTTAATGCAAATACAGTCGATTTGATTTGAAGCAAAAAAGTCGCAGCCCTGCCTATTACTAGAAAACCTGATTTAGAACGTCCCGGGAAAGTCAACTGTTGAACATGATTGTACTTTTAAGTCCTTAAATAGTGAAGTGACAATATTCATATTTATCGTTCACCAACTATGCGCTTTGAAAAATATTGTATCCATTTTAATTTTACTAAAATAGAAGTGGTTTTTCCTGCTAATTTGTGGACGTAGATATTTGCACAAGAACCTGGAATTTTACGGCATAAAAAATGTTAATATGTTAAGCTTCTGTTACGTTTTTTTTCTGTTACGAACAATGATTATATTTTCCAACTGAAACTGGGCAGTCCAGTGCCTCAGTCGCGTATCGTAACAGAGTGGCCCCGTGGACATGAATATATTTGGGGCTTGCTGATGAGAAAAATTCAATGGAAAAATATAAGACCGGGAAATGTTGACAGTTTATTACAAATTATAAATAAAGCTTGTATTGTATTGGGACGTGATAAAAACGAGGAATATTGTTACGCCAACCAGTGGCGTACTAGGGAAACTTTGTACTTCTGGGATAGACCAAGAGATGGTGACACTACGCTGCCCTGTACTCCTTTGAGAATGGAACTTCGGTACTCATTTCAGAGATGGTACTGTTCTAGAGGGAGCGGGAATATTCGAGAATGGTTTCCTGAGGATATATCAGGCGACTGTGTCAGCGACGAAGTTCAGGGATAGTAGACGCAAGAGATATAGTGAGGCTATCAAAGAAATGCCGATAAAGCACTTAAAGCCGACAAAGAACACCGCCGCTCTCTTTGCTTCTTCGTATCACTATATGTATTTCGTTTACTATAACTTCTGATGAGTTCTGCGTGGAAATGAGAAGCGAATTGGAAGAAAGTGATCAGAAAATTGAATAAGCAAGTAAAAAAATAGTACTTAGTATTTTATTAGGAGCAGTAAATTAATAAATAAGTGTGAATGTTATCTTGTGTTATAATTCGGTTTGGGGCTGTTTACGAGGGGTATTAATCACTTAAAAATATTGTACCCAATTATATAGTTCGATGTCCAGTAGATTAAGAAAAGTTGTAGAGCATAATGAATGGCATGGTTATGAAATATTTTTATAGAATAACATTTTTTGTCTGTAAATTAAAAATAAAATGTTATTTATAACAATGTCGTTAGTATTTATAATGTAAATGAAAACTTCTTTTCATGAAGGAGTGTTTCTTTTTATTAATTTGTTACTATGTCCATTTGTTACATAATACTGATACCTACGTCAAAATTGAAATACATTAAAAGAACACTTTTGCACTACACAAGTTCTCCCATTTGTTATTGTCAGCAACTGTACCACAAACCATTTACAACTTGAACATAATTTATTCAGAACGTATGAAAACTTGTTTGGTAGTAAACTGAGCACTGAACTAACTTATACTTTTATGAATATTTTAATATAAAAATCTGTTGTTTACAATTTTCGTCTCGAATATAGAACTTCATACGTTTCCATTTACCATTCCAGACAAATGGAAAAAGTTTATTTTTATGCAGAAATTGCATAGAGGTTCATTTCTTTGATCGGTATTAAGATTTGTTTTAGAAGTTATTTTTTTATTATATTTGTTCGAAATGGAAGTATAATCCAAAAAATACTATCGCTATGAAATGATTGATTACTCATAAAATTTTAAATATTTAGGTGAATCCATCAGAAGCGTCTATATATCATTCTCACCACGTGAATATCTAAGTGAATTACTAATTTAAAAACTCGCAAAATGCATAATTTTTTTAAACATCACAGATGAATAGATCACTAAAAAACATTATTTTTCCAGTATTTTATTTTTGTTTTATGTTCTAATTAAAGGTTAAAAAAATTATTTACTGCAGCTGTCAATTTAACTGCGTTTAAATGGAGAAGTTTCCGCGCTACTTGTATGTGACGTCATCGGGCACATCGCACCGACGGAAAACGTATTGTGATTGCGAATGTGTACACATTATTTATGTTGTGTTATGGAAAATACAAAGAAAAGTAGCTATAAATATTGTATTGTGCCCAAATGTACAAATACTACAATAAAAACTCCAGAAAAGTTATTTTTTAATGTGCCTAGACGCGATAAAGTTAGGAAGAAATGGTGCAGAGCTATGACGACCGAAATGCGGAATTATCGTCATCCTCAAGATTATATTGCTGCCAGGATCATTTTGATGTAAATTTACCCATTAAAACTAATTATTTTATAATAATATTATGAAAATATGTACCTAACCCTAATATTATTGTGATAATTTGTTTACATATCATGGTGAATTTGGTCACTTTCCTATTTATAGGAATACAAAAGTTTACTAACTTCTGTTAAGAGGAACCTTGAATTAAAATGTATAAATGTATAAGAACGGTGGGAATAATGTAACTTCTCGACGTTCTACATATTATCCAGTTATATATTTATATATATCTATGTATGTCAACAGTTATTTTTACTATTAATGTACCTACCTACCTAAAAGTACGTACTTAGTAAGTGACGGGAGGTATTTATTATATAAAAAAGTAAAGCATTCTAAGATGAAAAATATTAATTAATATAACATTAAAACATTGCCTTGTTTACCTATTTTGAGGTTAGGGTCATAAATAATTTGTTATATTTAACCACAGTAAAAGGATAAAAATGGGTACAATTGAATTAATGTTTAGAATAATGAATGACACATGCCTTGTTGCCTTTGTACCTCCAATTTCTGCACTAATAAAATCAGTATTAGTAGCAAAAAAGTTTGTCATCATAAACACATCAACAACGGGCAAATTGTCACTCTGGACCCGTAAAAACCCACTGTCCGTCATTTTTACCACTTAATTAAAATAAATAAATAAATGAATGATTTCATTTATGAAAATATCAATACACATTTATAAAACACAAAACAATTTAAGATTTAACCCCTTGGCAGATAGACGACCATTAGACATTATGCCGAATGACGTCAGACCAATAGCGTGGTGTTTTCAGTCACGTGGCTATGTTCCCATAAAATTTTGAATTTCAAAGTCGTTTATTTAGGCTACACATTTTTTTTATGCCTTTTCTTCATTACTTTCTCAACTTATATAACATATATAACGAAAAAATAATAAATTATTGCATTTCTAAAATTCATGCATGTTGCTCATGACTGCATATTTCTCTTCGTATTGCCTGAGCTGGGATGCTGCGGATGTACTCAGGAAACGACGAAGCATACTTAAATCAGGGACATGCCCTTTTGTAATGATATCACGTCCATGACACATATTCTTTATAGGATGTTGCAAACAACAGAAAAACTATATCAGAGAACTAAAAGAAAAACTGTTTGTAAAATTATTAATTTACAATCTTTGCATTCTTTCGATAACCTGAATTCTGGTTATGCTACTAGCAATTAAAATCCTAAAATGAATTTGTCTTTATTATTGGACAATTATCATTCTAACACTAGTTTCCACACAGTCCCCTACAGCTATGCATAGTAAACCAGTATCCACATAACCCCTTACGGCTATGAAGATTCAGTTAAAATCAGAACAAAGGCCTAAAATTAATTTATTTACATACTTCGTTTTTTTGGAAAATTTTTCATTCAAATGGATTACATTTTCATGAAATCTATCATTCTGTTTCCTGGAAATGCTTTGCCTCTGAAACATTTTTCAGCCTTATTCTGGAGCTCTTCGTTTTAGGCCCTTGTTCTCATTTTTAACAGAATTCTCATTGAGAAGATTGTAAATCAATAATTTTACAAATAGTTTTTCTTTTAGTTCTCATAGATAGTTTTTCTGCTGTTTGCAGAATCCTGTAAAGAATATGTTTCATTACAAGTGTAAGCAAACAAAAAATAATTCACTTTTAAATCACGTCCATATTGCACATCTTGACCAACAGCACACTGATGGTGATGATGATGATGATGATGATTATGATGATGATGATGCTGATGATGATGATATACAGTGTGGTCCAAAATTGTGTAGCGATATTTATTCTTAGGGTCTTATAGTATGTTAAAAAGAGTGTTAAAAAGAGCGAGCAATGTTTAAATCAAAACGATTGTTGGCTCTTCTGACGATAAAAGGTTTTCAATCTCTCCATGATGGGACTTGAGTAAATAGAGTAAGGGGAGCAAGATGATCATACATCCAAAGTAGCCGTTTCTCTGTAAACCTCGGAGCATCGACGGAGCCCGGCATCTCACAAAAACCTGAAAGTAAAAAGAAGCACGAAAACCTAAAAGAAGCATCTCACAAACGCCTACACTTTCCATCCGATGAAGACAGAAGGAAAACAAGAAGAAACATATCACAAACACCTACATATGAGCAAACCTGTGTAATAATAAGAAATGTTGTTTATTAATTTTTTTTATTTTAGACTAATCAGATCTATGCTTTCTGTTATTACTGACTATATAAATATTTTGAATTACTCCAGTAACATATTTTTTTTATTTTTCAGGTAAGTCCAACCATCTACGTTTCGTCTGGAAGTGGGTAAATATAAATAAATAATAGTATTTTGATTTTTGATTTTGATTAGACTAAATATAAACTAGATATTGTCTGTAATTGTTTATTTGTGGCATATTCAGATTTTCTTACTTTTTATTGGGTATTTTGCCACTGAAAAATATTTAAAAATTTTAATGAAAAAACCTCTGCGCCAAACGGATCAGACAGAGGTTGGTTCTTGAGTACAATTAGATCATTAGATCAATTTGATCATTTAACAAATTATTTGTTAAATGATCAATTAGATCTGATATATTCACCTTTATTTACAGCCGGCAGACCCATAATTGAATATTCATAATTAAGTTTATTATTGTCATCTACCTGCCTAAGCCCTTATTGTACCTATCTATCCAACCAATATTGTCTATATATAACATTTCTGTATAATTGTAAATCAGTCATTTTTGATTCACTGCTTGACAATGGCTTTGTAAGTCGAAACTGCAGTCGCAATTTTTATAAATACATAGTGGTAGAAAACATAGTAGTGTGTTTTATTTAGTTATTTGTGCAGAATGTAATAAAATTCACAAAAAAACATTGAAGTCGTGTATTGCTGGTTGCCCAAAACGTCGAAAAGGTTTTAGTGTATTTTCTATTTACTTTTATGGTGTGAATGGAACTTTCTCGTGTTTACTCCTCCTGGTTTAAAAACAGACTATAGCATTAATTATACAAAAAATTTCGATGTAACTATTTTTGTCTGAAAATTGTAAAGTTTAGGTCATATGTCATTTGACAACTGTCATGTTGTCAATTAATAAACATCTTATGCCAAATTAAGCATTAAATTTTGACCTAGTGACATCACTAATACTCGGGTTATGATCCTCAGCTTCAAGGACTCGATATTCTTATCGTATAAAGTTATTCAGTATATTATATAAAAAAAATTGGTTTTTAACTTAAAATAATAAAAAGGGATTTTTTTTCAAAATTCGGGCTCCGAGGATTTGTTGGCAATTCTGTAAGCTTTAATTAAAAAAAAAAAGTTCATTTCCGACAAGATTTGCGCTCTCTAGCCATTTTTGAACCAACAAACTACATTTGGGACCACTGTGGCACAGACAGCACCGGTAGTGTAAATCTTCCTTACTTCCCTTTTAAATTAATATACTATTTTATACGCAAGTTAAATCTTTGATAAAAAGAAATATTTACGTTCCTTAATATTAGAGAAGGCGACCTATTACAACAATAAGAAAAGCCGTGAAAAGAAAACTACCGAAAATAGAATAATTCTCTGTTTTACCATTCTCCAGTGAAAATAACATAGTTCTTCATGATATATGCAGCAGCCGTCATTCCTAACCACGCCACTCTGTTACGACTCTTCAACCTCACATACTCAAGTAACTCTGACATGTTATTGTTGGGCTATGTTTCATATCTTTTTGGCAAAAGTAATCTCTTATTGAGGTGCTGTGATAGTCAGAGACTTGATGTATATATTTTTTGTTGGAAAGAAAAATTGAGAAGTATGTGTAATATTTCATGGTCGTTCTGCGTTAGTAAAGCATACAATATTTTACTTCCACATCCACGTAGTGGATTGGTGTATATTTTTTATGGCATCTGCCAGCCTCACCACCATCCCCACTCCATTATTAAAGGGGTTAACAAAATCAAATTTATATTTAGTGTGTGGACGAGAACAAGAGTTCTCAGAACAATTTTTGGGATCAGCCAGCCCCATTACCACTTTGCTTTGGAGCAGATGATATCAAATATATTATTTCCACATACTGCAGTGGAGTGTGAATATAGCATCAATATGTTTACCTAAAGACAGTTGGATGCGAAATGTGAATGTGGGAGTGGTGATTCCTTAGGCAGCGGTTCTCTTAATATTTCATTAACTTACTTATATTGTGTAAAAATGTCGCTTAGATGGAAAAAAACATTTTAAAATTTAATGTATTGGTGAGGAATAAAATAGTGTCACAAATCAAACGAATGGTACTTAGGGTCGAAAGATATAAACTGTTTTGATCGCCAAATATGATTTTCAGGACCTTTGTATTGCCAAGATTATGTCTATTAGTACATTGCAAGAGATGGTATATGATTTGTTTTAATACGAAATTGTCTCCATCTTGGATACACCATTTTGGAATTCCTTAAAAGTTATCCAAGCGAGGTGAAATTTGAAATGTGATACCTTAGACAGTAGCATACGATTCTAAAAATATTCATAATTTTCACCATGTTGGAACCGTCATATTGAATTTTCTTGAAATTTACCTGATTCATGTGAAAGTATTGTCACGTGTTTCCGCCTCCAGGAAACCACCTTTCAAAATCCGTTGGTTCAAAAATTATAACAAGAGATCAACACTAACACACTTTAGTTGAATCACTTACTGGAAACTTCACAGTACCTTTCTAACTAAACTACACTTTTACTGACTAATAACCTTTAGCAGTGTTTATTACCTGATATTTACACTTTTTGCTCACTTTGGATCACTTTACATGAGCATGTATACTCTAAAGACGCTTCTTGAGCCATCTACAACAACGCCCAGAACCTTCCGCGGCAATCTAGAATAATGTAGAAATCTCGATCCTCTTCTACAAACTTCTAGAAAACGTACTACTACCAGTGTCCGAGAGATGGCGTGCATTACAGGCTTGGATGAATCCAGTTACAGTTGCTACTAATTTCGGCTATTACTTATAAGCCACCAGCCCAAGGGCGCGGAACGTGTATAACAGTATGTAAATACTAAGCAGTCATTTTAAAATTTTTGCCGTCTACAAAATCATTACAGTTAATATTTTTAATATTAGCCGACATTGATCAAGTGAAATATTTGAAAGAAGTTAGTCTTGCAGCCATGGTGATAATCCATGTTCCATTGTGAAAATACAACGCTGTTTTTATGTTCACTTATTAATAGCTATAATAATAATAACAATAATGATAAACAATGTTATTGCCCAACAGATTACAAAAAATTCAATTATTGGACAAAGTTAATAGTCAAGATAGAGTTATTTTATATTCACATAAATCATATTAAAAATAAATTAAGTTATTAGATGTAAGATAAATTGAATCAAAATAATTTAGTTGAATTACAGATTAAAAGTAAACTGAATCAAGAAAAATACAAAAAAAAACAATACGATACGCCACGTAAATATAGGTAAGTTAAATGAGGTTGTTATACTCTTCGCAAATACAAAATAAAAAGTATATTGTGATCGAATTCTGAACACTATACTCTTCGCAAATACAAAATAAAAAGTATATTGTGATCGAATTCTGAACACTTTCAAAATTTCCGTCCGTCTGTCTGTCCGTCCGTCCATCCGTCCGTCCGTCCGTCTGTCTGTCCGCCCGTCACGTTTCTTGTAAGCACGATAACATAAGAACGAAAAGTCCGATTGTATTGAAATTTGGGCAGTAAGTTAGTGTTAGCTAGAGGAAGAACCCTATTATTTTTTGACAATATCGATCAATAAATAAAAAAGTTATTAATTATTTTAATTTAAAAACAAAAATTTTGTATATTTTTTAATTAAACAAAAAATTTCTAAAACTAATATTATATACAAAAAAAGCTGCGACGAGTATCCTATAGAATGTGCAACAACTATGTAAACAGTGTAGTAAATCAGCGAAGAGTACCTATAATGGTTAGCTTGTTTTTATTATGATCTGGACAACTTTAGTCAGCTGGTTTATCATAATGTATATCACAAAACATGCCATAATACTAGGTATATAAGTGATTTTAATTGGAAGAAACAATTTCATCTAATCTACATGTGAATTGTAATTTTGCTAAATTTTAATAATTTTCCATCTAATATTCCTGGGCTATAAGCTAGCTGTAACTAATAGTAGTTGCCGCTTTCAAAATCCGGCTTATATGAATTAAGTAAATCAACAAATCAAGCAAATTGTATCAGTAGCTCGATACGGCTAATACATTATGCAATTAATTCTTTATTCCCAATAAAATATACATGTTAATGGAATTTCAACACCTAAGCAACAATCGTCACCTCAAAGACCCACTATATAACCCTCCTAATATTTGATCCATCAATCAACGTCAACACTTCAAATATACACCAGATAAAGATGCTTTCCAGCACATTTACCAATTGTATGTTCAAATTTCAAATATTGCGTCCCTCAATCAGTAGTAATAATAATAATTTATTGGTCCATTTGCCACTAAAACAATGGATAGATCAAAATAAAATGTACATAAAGTAGAAACAAACTCTGACGATGACCTTTTAAAGCTACAGAATAAGTGGCGCAAATATAATATGAAGATGTAGTAGTATTATACCTTCTTATAGCGAATACATCAATTTTATAAATGTTTACAGAGGTAGCTGCAAATTAATGAGTCGCATAAATATTGGCTCACACTATATTAGCAAATTTTGTTCACGCTGGACTGAAGAGGGCGACCATTTTAAATGTATACACGAATTGATTAAGTGTAGTGTTTTACCTAATATTACATATTTGATTAAAAAAGGCAACACTGTCGGTCATTTAATTTTCAGTGTCAATTTTAAACACAGTATGTTTGTTTGTTTGTCTATGAATATCTTAATTTTCAAATTAGATGTCTTATCGCGGTGATTGTGGTTTGAGACTTTGGGCCTTGGATATAAACCATTCCTCCACTATGCTTTGACAAATGGGTATATAATTATAGTTTTATCATCTTCATCAACCTTAAATACCTTACTTGCAATACTTGTAATTATTTATTTACGTCCATCAAGGGTACTTTTGCTCAATATTACATTATGATTACTCATAGTTAATGCAAGAATAATTTATATATCTGATCATCTCTGATATTGAGTTTATTCATCATTATGTAGAAACCGTAAAATTATTTTTTATATACCTAATTCAAGGTAGTAAATAAAATAAAACAATGCAAAATGATCCTTCACATAAATCAAAAAATAAAAAATACTCGCATTGCCTGAGGCAAATTTGTTTTAATTTATGTTGTAATTGAAGAATCATTATGAACTTTTTATTTATTTAATAGTTGTAATTTTTTGTTGTAAAAGTGGCAATAATATATGTTCATAAAGACTATCCCTTGAACTTTGACATACAAGTCTCACATTTAATCAAGGAAGAAAAGCAGAAATATTCGTTGACATATGAAAGGAATAATAAAGTTAAATCTTACCTGTTTTATTATACTCTTCGCAAATACAAAACGAAGAGTATGTTGTATTCGATCGGTACGATTCTAAAACCTGTAATATTGCTTGTAGATAAATAATTTTCATATCACTGTGTTGGTGATCGAATTCTGAACTACTTTCAAAATGTCCGTCCGTCTGTCATCCGTCTGCCCATTTGTCTGTCTGTCCGTTCGTCACGGTTCTTGTAAGCACGATAACTTTAGAACGAAAAGTCCGATTGTATTGAAATTTGGACAGTAAGTTAGTGTTAGCTAGATGAAGAAACTTATTGTTTTTTAACAAAATATATCAATACATAAAAAAGTTATTAATTTTTTAAATTAAAAATGTTTTGTTTTTTGTAATTAAACAAAAAATGACTTAAACTTATATTATTTACGCGAAGGGTATCCTATAGAATGTGCAACAATTATATAAAACGTGCAGTAAATCGGCGAAGAGTATAATGGTTAGCGTGTTTATTATTATCATCATTATGAAATTATTTCTGATAGGCTGGAAACTCTGACAGACTCTAGTGCTTATGTTTATTTTAGATTTGGGCGTTTCTTGAATTCTTGAATTAATCCATTAAATGTGTTATCTAGCTCACTTTCCCGGAATATCTAGGACGCAATAGTATATTATTACATACAGGTCAGTCAGTTTTAGTCAACCATTTTGAATTTCCCAATTTTCTCGACAGATTTGTAAGCGACCATGAAAACCCCCCCGACCATAATTTTTTTCCGAGGTGTTTTCAATATTAAATCGTTTATTTAAATGTTTGTTTCCTATACTGCATGCAATTATGGGCTCAAAATGGCCCTTAATGTGTTAAGTGATGTTTATAATAATAAAGCAAAACATTTCCCACCAGACTAACTTTTAACCGAGTGTATTTTAAACACTTTCGAAAAAAAGCACAAGAATTGTGAAAGACGCACGTTTTTGCATAAAAGTGCATATAAATATGTGTTGCACCATTTAACTTTTCCTCGTTATAATTTTCTTGTTATATACACCTCAAACAAAACTTCTATGAAAACAATTCGATGGGCCTAAAACTTCATGAAAAACCACTTTTCCCGTATTTCTGAGGAACTAGTATATGAACGTAGAGATACTTGAGACTTCTTGTGGCGTAGGTTACGAAACAACCTTGTTTCTTTAGTAATCTTGGGTTTTGATAATCAGCTGAATTCAGTCGTTTTATTAGGACAGTGTTGTCGATTTTTCAGAATTGGCCTGTCTCTAATTTTACTTTTCTGTCTGATTGACATATTGTTGCAACTGTCCCATACCTCCAATGTAAATGTCGAAGTCAATGGCGCCATTACACTAAAAGATCAACAATTTTTCGCCGGCTGTCTTGTCTTGTTAATTCTCTAATTATTGCTGTTAGGCTAATCTGTCGCTGAGTAGTCTACTTCAATGAATTCTCACACACGCTTTGACCTATCACGTGACGAGGAAAGACATAAGTCTAATGCATTGTCTAGACATTATGTACACCACGGTATTATGCATTCGGCAGTGGTACCATCTAGCATTGCTACTAGATACTACATAATACATGATACCGCAAGCTTACAATTTACAAGAGTTATATTAACTTTGGGCATAACCTTAAGGATATTTATAGATAAAATTTAAAAACACAAGTGATATTTGCTGATTCACGAAATAAAACCTATGTATTATTACAACGACAAATGTGTAGAAAAGACACTAGATACTAGATTCACTACTAATAGTGACATTTGATTGGTAATGATTCCAAGAAATTCAATTTCATTGGCTTCCATGTTAATGAGCGAAATAGTCGTCCCAAATTAACTTATTTGTTTTTTTAACGTAACTAAATTAGTAGTCATTCACAAATTTAGAATTAGAAAAAAGAAAAATGTATTTGCAATAAAAACTGTTACAAATATAGAAAAGGTTCATTGGTTATTCGAAGATGATGTATGGGACTCATTTACAATAAACATAATGTAAACAATCTTAAATTAAAAAATATGTAAAAGTTTATAATGAAAAAAAATCGGTAAAGTTATTTACACAGAACTTCCCTCGTTATTTGTGCATGACAGTCACTCAAAAAAATTATTAATTACGAAATGGCATTGGGAATAATATTCGGAATATAATTATTGGTATTATTACAAAGAAAACCTGATAACTTTTGGTCAAAAAAATATACAGAGTGTTCATCCAACAGCAAAAATTCAATATACTAAATAACAGGTGCCAAAGATGGAAGGCTTGCGCAAATACCTTTATAAATGTCCACCATGACTCAATTATTTCTTGGGATGCCATTATTCAATAAAAGTATATAATAGGATATGCCAAATATTATTGCCATCTCTCACATTTTCAATCCCACATTCACGTAATGGAGTGGAAGTATAGTGGTGATTAAAATATAGAACAAATTTTCAAAAATGTTTTCTGTCTATTTTTTTCCAAATTGGTGAAAATATGTTGCAAATTTTTTTTTCCGAAATAGGTTTAGAATGTTATGAAACGTGGAAATTTTATATTTGAGCAAAAAAATATTTCGTCTATTCTATAATGGTGATAAATAGATTACTAAAACATGTTTTCATTTTTTTTTATTTTTCTAAAACATTTTTAAATTTGTTTTAATAAATTTGGAATGCCATGGAAACGTGGAAATTTTAAATCGGAAAAAAAAATTCCATCTAGGTATTTGTGGTAAAATTTTTTCAAAAATTTTTAATTTTTTTTTTATTTTTCTTTAAATAGATTTAGAACGCTATGAAACGTGGAAATTTTAAATTTTGAGAAAAAAAAAAATTCAGCTATTTTGGTGGTAAAAATTTTTTCAAAAATGGTAAAAAATTTTCAAAATTTTTTTTTCTTTTAAATAGGTTTAGAATGCCATGAAACGTGGAAATTTTAAATTTGAACAAAGAAAAAAATTTTTTTTAGTGGTAAAAATTTTTTCAAAAATTGAAAAAAATTTTCAAAACATTTTTTTTTCTGAAATAGGTTTAGCGCGTCATGAAACGTGGAAATTTTAAATTTGAGCAAAAAAAAATTTTTTTCACTATTTATTCCGTTTAGACGGTCCACCCTGTATATTTTTCAGTGAAAATTCTACCAGTTCTTCGCTGACAGTAGGGTTAACTACCTACCAAATTTGACTGCTCTCCGTCAAGTAGTTTTTTAGTCAATGCACCGACAGACAGACAGACTGACGGAATTGAAAAACCTATATTTTCGGAATCTACGTGTTCTGAAACGTCAGAATCCGAAAAAATCTCGGAGGGTGATTTTTTTCTCGAATACAATACTTCCCTTCGGTATGCGAGGGAAGTAATAAATATACAATTTTATTGCTTTTAAAAATATTACTTGGAATTGTGACATAACAAAAGTGGGTATGGTTCTTATTTACAAGAATTATGCAAAAATATTTAGGTGCTAACAGTTAATAGTAATATTAAAAATAGAATCAACAATTGAAAAATAATCACGATCCACACCGCTTTTTCCTGGGGCGTTACCATTATTGTGATATAAATATGCGTATAGTTGTTTTGAATTAAATCGTTCCACCTTGCAAAATATGAAATCCGGACAAGATTTAAGGAGCAAGATGTAATCTAGATCACAAGGACAAGGTCTATACTAGTGAAATATGAAACCTACGTGAATATTAATATTCATGAAAAGCTATACGAAAAAGGCATGCCCCGAGGACCACGACCGAGATGCGTTCTACGTGAATGACGTAAGTTTGACGGCGACAAACAATTTGAATAATGAGGGATTTTAAATTTTCATGCGAGATTATACACGTCGAGAAAAGTGAGACATCTCCGTTAAAGTTTGTGGAGTCAACAGAGTCGATTGAAAGTGTATAGAGTGAATAACTTTATTTGAGAAATCTCGTAACGTACAGAGTCTTTGAAGTCGACTCCAAAAAACATTTGTCATGATTTTAAGCATCCTCACGTTTTGATACCTAAAGAATGAAAGAAAATGATGGGAAAGCAAGTGATGGTAGTGGGAAAAGTGATAGGAAAGTGAGGAGAATTGAAGGAAGATGGTGGAAAAGTGGGAAAAAGTAATAAGAAGGTTGGGAAAATGAGGGAAACTGATGGGAAGACGGTAGCGAAGTGGTGAAAATTCCCATGACTTAAACCAGGGTCTAGAAAAAGATACACACTATACATTTAAGTAGGTATTTCACATTATTTGAAGTACTTTGTTGTCCAAATATGTGTTGTGTCTTGATTTATCTTGTTTTCTAGATACTTCGCGAATACTTCACATTATCTGTATACCGTATTACATAGTGCTTAACCCTAACGATTAAGATTGTAAATCTGTAGAAGTGTCTCAGGATAAAAATATAGGTTCAATTTTCCTTATTCGTTCATTTTGACACTGACCTCAATATCAGGTATTATGTAGGTAATAAGATTCTATTAATCGGGTATGACGGTGAAATTTTATTTCACAATTTTTAGTAACTGTAGTTTATACATGAGCTAGACCGCTGTTGAGTAACACAACATGTCTAGTCGCGGCTATCTCTCCTGAGTTCGAGTCTCAGCTGCAGTAGATGGCTATATCGCAGGGAATGGTTGTTGTGTTGATGTCTATGTGTACGTGTCCTGGTTGAGTGGTAGAAGAGTAATAGCTGAACGTCAATATAAATAAGACCATTAAAATAAAATATCCATACTCATCAAAGAATTATTGTTAGCATGTACCGAGGCATGTACCAAATTTTATGCACTTAAATCTGTAAAAGTTTTGCAACTGTGACAAGTGGATTTTCTTCTTCTTTTTGAATGTCTAATTTGTTTCAGTAGGTTCAGTATGATGGTATACTTTATCCCAAACTTATTGTCTTTATAAAAAATGTCGGGATCTTTGTTCTTTACCTCACTATCAAATTGTCACTAACGCATTTGCCAAATTCTAGAACAGAAAAAAAATCCGGTTTTTACTCTCTGGATACTAACATAGCCTGATGATGAGGAATCACCGCCTACTCAAAGATTGGAGAACTAACAAGATAGGACAGTCAGACGAAGACAGTTGTGTACTCTAATTTAAAGAGACGACATCCAGCGGAAACGGTTTCGGGATTTGTCGGTTACGCATTAAACTAATTTGACCAAGCTTACTAAAGGGTAGGTTGGCTCATTAAAGTTCTATGTCACGTATAGACCTCGATGACAGCTGCGTGTGGCTGTTTTTTTCCTCATTCTATAGAAATAAGTTTCAAAACTATTCTTTCAATGTACAATTCTGTCCTAACCAAATAGACACCTTACATGTAAACATAGAAATACTCCAGTTTGCGAAAATGTCCTGACTCTAGAGATGGCTATCGGTCACTGTTGATTTTATCTTCTCATTCGCAACATCCTGGCAGACGTTTTGTGGTCCATGCATTATCCTAGTTGGCTTCCCATTGCGGTATGTCACGTCTGACAGCATCACGCCGTATGTAGCAGTTGCCTGTTGGAGACATAACATCATCAAAGCTCTTTCCGATCAGCTTCTTTGCTCCTTAGTGACATTAGCTGAACGTTTTGAAGGGAGTTCTCGTCTGCTTCGCCATCTGTATTCTATAGAGCCCAAAAGGGCACCAACAGGTTTACTTACGTGACTATCACCTATCCTCAACGTGTCTAAATGGTTTTTATTTGGTTGGTCTGCAACCATAATTTTCTTTTGATTGTCATTTACTCTTAAGCGATAATAAGACAAGGGTGACCACTTTTCTAGAAAACCGGGAAAAATCAGAGAATTTAATGTTGGTCAGGGAAATCAGGGAATTTGTTCTAATCTGAACGTAAAATCAGGGAATTTTAAGAAACAATCAGGGAAAAACGCCTTTATTTTGATACATTTATAATTCTTGGTTGCAGTCAAAAATGTTCGATTCATTGCGAATTTTATGCGAGTCAGTTGAAGTTATTTGTCGAAAAAAAAAATTTCACAAACTGGTGGACATTGGGTAATTTTTATGTTCGGTCACAATTTTTATTAATAAAATGTAAAAAAATAGTTGAAATTGTCTTTGAGTTATAAAAATTAGTCAGGGAAAACTGAAGTTTATCAGTCAGGGAAGTCAGTGAAAAGTCAGGGAATTTGAAAAGCAGTTTTAGGTGGCCACCCTGTAAGAATTTATCTTTTGAAGGTTATCCGGCTGGTGTATGAGCTCGTTCTCGATTGCAGCAACTGACATGGTATCATCTACAAATTTCAAATTAGAAATCCTTAGCTCGACCTATAGCCATTCGTCCTACCGGTCCTTCAGCACACACGCATCATGTGTTCACTATAGATATTAAGGAAGATTGGTTTGAGAATGTATTTAATCAGAGCTCTGTTTGTCTGACGCCTTTGCCATAGATTTGTCGAAGTTTGTATTGTGGACTTTCATCAGTTTTCTTCATACAGTCAGCAAATGATAAAAACCAGAAGTCTAGATAGATCATAGGGCCATAACATAAGTTATAGTAAGTTCCTCCACTTAATTGGCACTAGTAGGTAGATCAGGGAGTTGAGAAAGACTGAATGTGCCGCTTCCTAAAGATTTTTTGTGTGCCACTCACACTATTTTGTGATACTTTCAACATTTGCACATTGTCGACAGTGACTTAGTGATTTATATAGGTGGTGCGCCCGTGACGCCACACATTTAGACATTTGTCAGAGTTTCGGAACAAACCCAAATTCCCAAGATGTTAAATGAAAACTGATCGAACTTCTCATTATATTAGTATTTTTGTGGACATTATGTCATACAAAATGCCAAGTTTTGGCTGTGTTATTAATTGTGGAAGTGTGGCAATACGAACCGACGCGACGTCAGTTTTTATTAAATAACCTCGATTTTTGAACTGGGAAAAGTTGAAGTTGGAACACGCCAACTTCGTTAGCTTCGACTTTTGAATACCTAGTCCTTGGACATATTCTTTTAAATATGCACACCTTTCAAAAAATCATGTAATTACTAAAGTCTTCTTTGTTTATATATAGGGATTTAAACTGATAGCACTAATTTTTTTCCATCCTGTACATCATAAGAATTTAATAAAATATAAACTCGTCTCCACCTTAACAAACAAAATTCGCCACATGAATTGATTAATGAAAACTGTGAATATTAAATAATCCAAAATTAAGTTTTAAAACATCAAACAATTCGCAAAATATACAATTGAAACAACGCGTTCGATCAGCTGATCACAAAATGGCGGCCATTTGTATTTCAATATTCCTTAGTCTATATAGGAATTAATAATTTATATAGAAATAAATTTTGACAATTTTAGTGATTTTTCTGTGTGACGTCACCTTCATTCTTTCTCGTTCGCACTGTAGTTGTGTTGTGGTTAGCTATGGTGGTTAGTATATTCAACGGTTCCTGTTGTGAATTACGGATTAATTTCTTACTAGTATAAAATGTATTTTTAATGTTAATTCCGAGTTTTTTTCCGATGGTAGGTACCAAACTTTTAAGAATCTTTTTTTATTGTTTTGGTATCTTTTAAACACAAAACCATTTTTATGCATAAAAAGGATTGTTATTTTCAAGAGAACCTGCTTGCTAATTTTGAACACCGCGCCCTACTCCCATAATACAGCTCTCAGATGGTTGATGGTTTGTCCTATTTCTCATATAGGTGGGTGTATATTTGTAGACAGTGAATTCATAAATATTGCCATTTTTCCCCATTAATATTATGTTTTTGCTGATGTAACTAAAGTGAACTTCATATTTCTAAGTCAAATAAAAAATTCCCGACAAAGGAGTGAAGCCGGCGCGAGACACCCAAAAAAAAAGCCATAAAACTCGGCCATAAAAGTGTCCAAGCCGACGTAATTTATTGCGGCTCAGGACCGTACTTAAAATTATTGTGCCGTGAGTTACAATCTAATTCATTTAATGTATGGTTGATAAATAAATAGTTATTTGTTACAGTGATAATGATAAATTTAGAAAAATTATTCTGTTTTGCTTGTGTTAAGATAGGAATATTATTTTATATATTGGTGGAGCATTGATGAATTTTATTAGTCTAAATTAAAATTATACCAAATATTCTTTTGTTGCTCAGTTTCGCCAATAATAATTTAATATACCTATCGAATTATTATTGTTGCCCAGCAAGCACCACGAGGAGGTACGAGCAATTCCTTGCCAAAAAATGTGGGTTCAGAGTTAAGGTTATCGATGTTATTAAAATAAGTCAAAGAAATAAAGTAAATTTTAAAATTCATTAAATAAAGAAAATATTGAATTTATGTCAGTAACCCGTAATCTGATTAACCCAGATTAAATAAATAAATAAAATTCTAGGAAACAAACAAATAATTGAAATAAATAAATTCAATTCTGGACAACAAATAAATAACAATAAAATAAATAAATTCAGTTCTCAAAAAGAAACAAATAAATAATTATCAAATAAAATATGTATACATATAATATAATAAATAAAAATCACGTTATATTGCATTTGCGCTTATGTAAAACACTAATGAAACGATAAATTCACAATGTACACTAAATCAAATCACATATAACATTTTATTTAAAACTCTAATCACTACACTCACTCAACACTTCACAACCACTTTCTAAATCGGTATCATCGTCGGTATCTGAATCTACAGATATTATTAAACGGTCTTGATTAGGGCTGATGCTTTTTTCTAACTTAATAAATTCATCTTCAATTTTAATGACATGCTGAATACACTTTTTCCAATTACTAGGTGTTATTTCTCCCACTTTAGCTTTAATAAGGTCGACTACTTTGGCATCAAATTTGGGGAAGGTGTTATTTTTGCGAATACTTCTTTTCAGCTGACTCCATATTAGTTCTATCGGGTTAAAAATGCAAAAATATGGGGGTAACCGTAAAACTGTATGTCCTTGAGCTTTAGCCATGCTATCAATCACATATTGTTTTGGGAAGTTTTGCTTCTTAACAATTTCCAAAAGATCTTTCTTCCTAAAATTTTCTTCAAATTCCAAATTATGTTTTCGGAGAAATTCTTGAATATCTTTTTTTCTTTGTTCCCGTATTTGCTATTTTCTCAATTTGTCGCGAATGATACGAAGCATAGTCTAAAACAATTACGCTGTTTTCTTCTATATTTGGTAGCAATGAAGTCTGAAACCACGCTTCAAAAATATCCGCAGTCATGTTTTGGTGATAGTCAACGTTTGATTCTTCCATTTTTTTCCACTTAATTTGAGACCATTATGCACCCATCCATTTTCTGATGTACAATTACTAATCTGGTTCCTTTATTTGCAGGCATGTCAACTTTACATTTCTTTGAACCATCTATCCAGCCTTTTTTCACTGTATCATGGGTATCATACCATGTTTCATCTAAATAATAAATAGGTCGTTGTTCATTTCGATTTTTTTTTATATTTTCCAAATATTCATTACGCCACTGCACAATTCTGAAGCTTTCCATAATACCTGCCCTTGTACTAATAATCTTGAACCTAAAACCTATATTTATTATCCAGCGCTTGACTAGCTGACACTGCACCATTTGTTTTCAGTTCCATATGTATTGATTCCACCGTTGGTACCTCATTTTCCATATACTTGCTATAAATTAGATCTCTTAACAATTTCACCATAGACGAATCTAATGCTCGTGCTGCTCCTTTACCCGATCTAACTTTTCGATTAGGTACCACATCCTTAATTATTCTATAGATAGACCGTTCTGAAATTTCTGTTAAGTAAGCCGTTTTTTCCACGGCTCCTTTTTCACCTTCATTTTCTTTTGTATTTTTATAAACGTTTAAAACTACTTTTTTAGTATGTTCGCATATCGTGGAAGACTGTGATCCATCTCTGCTTAGTACCTGTGTCATTCTTCTTGCCCTTTTACAGCATTATGTATGTATGTAAAAAATTAAGTAAACAGTAGTGACCGTTGGATCGTAAAATATTTTAGGAGTGCGTGGCGTAATTATTAGAAATTATAACTGTACTGGCGAGTTTCCCTTAATTTCTAATTTTAATTCATGCCCTGCTCTATTCTAGTGGTAATAGGCTGCAAAGCTTTGAAATTTTTTATCTGACTTAGAAATATGAAGTTTACTTTAACCCCTAATAGTAGCTCACGAGCCGTTACTGATTTCTTTATATTTATCTGTAAATTCCAAACGCGCTATAATACTTCCTGTTCCTCCTATTTAGACGAATGATTCACCCTGTTTGAATCAAACAAATGAAGTGGCTGCGGTTGTGAGTACGAGAAACAAGTATTTCAAAACAGGTATGATAATTGTGGTGGGTCTGCATAGCCTCTACTCTTTCTTATCTTTCCGTTTTACGGCTTGCGGCTTGTGTTCTGTTGAACTGAGCCTGAGCTGAGCGTCACATTGTTAGTTCAACGAGTACGAGTCGGTCAGTAAGCATCATAGAAGATTGTATTTAAGTTATTTTACTTTCCATTTGAAGTTGCGTTAGTGCAAATTAGTGATTTATTTGTGTTCACAAGTTTGTGTGTTTATCAAGGAAATTTTAATTATCTACTATCCGACTAAGATTTTATTAGGGTGAGTTGATATCGTACATGATTTCATGGAATTCTTTTAGGTTAGGTATGTCGTTATGTTCAACTTATAAAGTGCCGTAAAAATGGAGAATATAAATAGTGTAATAGTTTTAACATTTATATTTCAATGATAAAACTACGTTTCATTTACTGTTTGTTCATTGTGTTATATTATTTTTTGATAGATAAAACGAAGAACGCCGAATACCGTTTTGTGAACATGTGCATGCAGCGTTGTCATATTTACGAGGTGATACGCAGTTTAGGCGGGTAAAGGGAAATACGATAACTAAATAGGTAGACATACCTAGTTAATTCAATGCACCCATTTTCCATAAATTTTTTGACCGTTGTTTACTACGTTTTACGTAAAAAAATCATAGCTAGGTAACGTAGGCATCGATAAATAAGTACCCTATCTATGTACCATTTAGGTATACTATATTCTAATCACATACCTACCATTCGTGTTAAAGCTTAATTATGTCAAGTTTCTTGCATATCTAAAAGAATAATTAAATAGGTACTGTCGTGAACAAAAAAAATAGGACAACATTTTTTTTCTAATGTACCTAAATCTGTCTATTTGAATATGTAATGAGAGCATGACAACTAAATGATAATGTCACAAAAATTAAAGTTAGATGTACACAACTAGATTTTAGAAAAAATACGTTATAGGTTAGATTTGTCCTATTTTTTTTGCTCACGACAGTACCTGCTTCAAAAATGTATGTAGGTACTTATTTATGTCTTGGTTCTTGGCAGCAATCGTTTTAGGCCGTGTACCTATCTCTACCTTTCCGCCTTTAAAAAAATGTTAATTTTGTTTCTTTATGGCATTACCTATTTAAAAGTTATTGAAACATTTTTAACGTTATAAAAAAGTATATAGCGTATGTGCACTGGCCACATACCTACGCTGAATATCTATCAAAAATAATATGAACATTAAACATGCCTAGAAATTAATTTTTCAAACAAGTTTCCTATTTCATTAGAAGTTAAAACTATCGGCAACATTGTGGAAACAAAATTTTAATGACTATCCACTCGTCTATCCCTATACACTTTATTAAAAATTCCGAGAAATGCGGCATTAGTCTAATACCTACTACCTAGTTTGTTAATTATATTGATCCCCATACCTCTGTGGTGGGAAATCGACAACAATTACAAACCTATGTATTTATTTATTAAAATAGGTACCTGAAATAGGTATACACAGTGACCCATTTAAAAGCGGGGCACTTTTATAACTTTTTTCTTTTTTGTCCGGCTTGAACCAAATTTTAACAAAAGGTAGAACAGATTGGGAACTACTTATGGCCAAAAAAACATTCGCGTCTTACAAATGCAAAGCCACCTGCGGTACCAAAATAAATGGAAAAAATAAAGAAATCGTATTAGGCATTTTTTTATCGAAAACTTTATTGATGAAAGTTGTTCGGAATTGTTCAAAAACCTAGAGTCCAAAATTTCAGCAATATTAAAAAATATTGAATTTTGTTTTTGTAGTACAAAATTTCGACAAAATTTAAAAAAATACAAATCACTTGACAACTACGTGACAGCTTACGTTTAATTTCAAACAAAATTGTCATAGCACAATTTTCTAAAGAAAAAAGAAACAGTTAAAATAATATTTTCGAACTCGGACATTGTTTTAAACAAAATTTCAATAGTCTTTATATTAATGTTGCTGAAATTTTGGACTCTAGGATTTTGGACAATTCTGAACAACTTTCATTAATAAAGTTTTTCGTTAATAAAATGCCTAATATGATTTCTTTATTTTTTCCATTAATTTTGGTACCGCAGGTGACTTTGCATTTGTAAGACGCGAATGTTTTTTTGGTCATAAGTAGATCCTAATTTGTTCTATCTTTTGGTAAAATTTGGTTCAAGTCGGACAAAAAAGAAAAAAGTTATAAAGGTGCCCCGCTTTTAAATGGGCCACTCGGTAGGTATTAGTCTAATACCTACTACCATACCCCTGTGGGAAATCGACAACAATTAGAAATTTATGTATTTATTTATTAAAGTAGGTAAAATAGGTGTATATCTATCTACCTAGACGGTTTTATTTCCTTGGTCGTTGATATCAAATTCATTTGATGTGCATTATTCTCGAGATTATGGTGTGTATCTTGGAATTTTTCGGTTATTTCAAATAATATGTGTATGTATATTTTCTTGTTTCGGTTTATTATTAACCATCGCCAGAGGACTTTAAAAAAATATTTACCTACCTAATTTTTGACACTATTTTAACAACTGTTTTGATGCAACTACTAGGTAATTAGTAATTTACATCAAAATAGTCAAACATAAAAAATGTGAAATATTAAAATAGTGTAGGTAGGTATATAGAAAAATTGTAAATAGGCAAATAAAAATTTTCTGTGGTTAATAGATAGCCCGGTCAAATAGGGAAAAAACTGAATAAGTTTTAAAAGTTGATGGAAATAATCATTCAGGCGTACTATTGAACATACTGAAAGTCCTCATCTCTGTCTGTTGCTCTGAGCCGCCATCTTAGAAAAATGTGTGTCAATTCAGTTTCTTGCTTATATCTTACTAATCGCTAGCGACGTCGGAATTATGTTTCATATATTATAAAATAATGCTTACCTACTACAAAGAACAATGTTTAAACATGGGCTTTTTTGGCCCATCCGTGATAAAGTGTGGAAGCTATATTTTTTTACTAATTTTAGGTGTTGAAAACGAATCCGTTACCCGTTTTGGTGAAAAATCTCGGGAACACATAACAAACAACCCTTATTTGGGGGCGACATTGGAATTGATATTAGAACGTGCCGCTAGATTTAGACAAGAGGTTATTCTTTTGCAGGAAATTCTCTTAAAATACTAAGTGTCGACAACTAAATAGAAAAATCCTAAAAAGTGTGAATTTAGAATTTTTGCTTTTTCTACATATACCTGACGAAACTGAGTATTTTGAAAGAATTTCGTGCGCTAAAGAATACGTTTTTATTGCAAGTTCTTATATCAATTTCAATGCCACCCCCAAATACGGGCTGTTTTTTACTCTCTTCCCGATGTTTTTAGCCAATTCAAATGACTGATTCGTATTCATCACCGTAAAATCAGTAAAAAAGATGGTTTCCACACTTTAGGTACCACGGAAGGGCCAAAAAGACCCTTTTTTTAACATTGTTCTTTTCTACAAAATATCTATATATTTTCCTGTATCTGTTGTCATCCTCTTCGAGAATATCATAAATTTTATCGACACAGTTCTAACTAAAATCGTAAATGTCGCTAGCAGAGAAAAAAATGCATGTCATTATATTAGTCATGCAATTCTGAACATCATTGAACATGTCTGTCTGTTAGTCCGTTCATCCACCATTTTTCTTGTAGGCACAGTAGCTTAAGAGCGAAAAGTTCCTTTTTATTAAAGTTTACACGGTAAACCAGTGTTAGAACAAGAACTGTTTTATTTTTGAACAAAATTGAGCTATAAATATGAAGAACTATTTTAATAAAAAAATACTCGTGAAGAGTATTGTAATCGTTGATAAAATTCCGAGTAAAATTCTTAAACACAAATATACGGCATAGTATACCTAGTAGTGAACGTTTCGCACATCAAGATGGTAGCATCGGGAGATAATTAAAGTCGCAAGCAGTTACCTAAAAGATTAACTTATCGACGATTACAACACTCTTCACGTACCTACATTTTTTTAATTAAACTGGTTCATAGCCTTCATATTTATCGATATTTTTTTCTTTTAAGAGTTTTTCTCCTCTATGTAACAATAGATAGGGAAAAAATGTACTTATATATTTTTTATAAATAATTGTATAACTCGTTGTATAAGCTTCATTTAGTATATGAAACAATTATATCCCCAATGGTTAGCAACATAATAAGCAAGGAACTAAATTGGAGCGCCATTTTTTCAAGATGGCGACTCGAGCGCAATAGTTAGAAGTGGGAACTTTTAATATGTTCGGATGAATGAACGTCTCTGCCAAATTCCAATATATCAGTTTTTTCCGTCTAAGGGACAAAATTTCTTACAATTCGATTGGGGTATAATCCGAAACATAAGAAAATAAGAAATTATTTAAACCAACCGAAACATCCCAAGGTACACATCAAATTAATGTACGTAGGTAGGTATTATAAAGATAGGTGGGTATTTACTTAAGTTAGGTTTTTACTTACTTAAGATAGGTAAGTAGGTAGGTATATAATTTGTCAACAAGTGCTTTCAGTTGAATATGAACTTGACCTTGTTGATATAAATCGGCAATTATAATTATAAAATTAATTAGCGAGAAAGATATCACAACTTAAAGATTTACCAAGCGTGGAAACATAAGTTTACGCCATATTTGATAAAACAATTTATTATAAACATTCATCAAGGAAAACAATATTCGATATTTTATATGACCGTTTCTCTTTACATTAACGTTACTCAGGAATTCCCTGATTAAATATTTGCCTTGTGAAAAGTAGAAATTTTAAATTTAAATTGTTGCCCGAGGTTACCTGCCAACGTTATTATTAACAAATATTCGTTTTTAATATAATTGATATACTCATCAATATCTGTTAAAATATATTTAAATCAGCATTTGTTATATTTTACATTTACTAGTGGTGTAGTATTTTATATAGGTAGATAGTTACGTTGTAAACTTTGTACATTGAAGTGCCTGTTGCTTGCTGTCAGAAAAAAATAATAACTCATTCACAAAATTGATGTGATAATTATAATTTTTTATCTCTTTAGATACCTAATCTTGACAATAGATACGAGTTGTTTTCTGTGACTAAGGAATCTTTTGTAGTTTGAGCAAAATTTAAATAAAACGCTAAATTTCTAATCTGATACCTGTAATTAATTTCAGTCGGTACTGCTTGCCCTACTACTTATATTCGTCCTAATTGAAACGATTTGGATACATCAGTCCTAAGAGATACGTGAACAATATAACATTTTATAGTTTATATATTCATTATTTCCTTGAAGGATGTTTTGTTACTTGAGTCAGGTGGTAAAGTTTATTCATACTGTAGGCTCATAGCTGGCCATAGCATTAATGAGGTTTGTTTCTACAAGTTCTTAGCACTGGTTTTCAACCATCCTGAGGCTGCGCACAGTGATTCTAGGCTGCTCAAAATCATCATGCACAATTCCTGATAGTTGGAAAAAGTTCTAAGCACTTGTAGAAGCAAACCTTGGTCATCATGGGGGAAGTTCGTATTCATTTCAGAAAATTTCCAAGCATTACATCGAGGATTATAAATGAATGCAGTCAGAGGACTTATTTTATGAAGTTTTCAAAAGGAATTCAACATGAAACTATATAAATCTCTTCTTTTTTTTTTTTGTTTCTGAAAATCAAAGACTGCCTAGTTTATATAAGTAGTCAGAAACAAATGTTAAATAATGTCAATTGCCTCGTGATAAAACTACCCGTTTTACACTCCAGCAATAGGTTCGTTTTTAAATAAAGGCCCGAGATTTAGATATAAACCTTTATTCACAATGAAAGGGAGAAAATAAGCGATTACACTTTGACAAATATGATGCAACAATCGAAAACGTCTATAATTTTTTGGAACAATTCTCGCCGGACTCTCGATTCACACTTCTATTTTTTAGAACAGAATAAAAACATTTCTCAGCTGGCAAAATTTCGCTTAGTTAGCGATCGAGCAATCAAACACCGTTCTTTTTAATGTATAAGGTGATGAAATATGGCTCTGACACTCTCCCACCTGAGACATGTTTAGAACAAATAAACAGGGCTCATTATCTTTCTAGAGCTAATGAGACAATTAGCAAACTTAGACATCTAGAACAATAATAAAAAATGCTAGTTTAAACATAGCCTAAAGAAAATGAAATAAATTATTCATGCACATATGCATTTTTTCTAATTCTACAGTCATTAAGAATACCTAACCGGGGCGTTAACTTTACGCCCACCTCGCGTAACTATCACTCTCGATTCGGGTACTCTGCTTTTTGACACTACTCCCGAACCCGCACTTTCGTCTATTGAAGGTGGCTCCGGCTCCATGAGGGGCGCCGAACCGGGCCTGTTTCCCATCTGAGAGGGGTCTGCTGCACACTCCAATGGATACAGCCGTTGTATAGGTCTCAGGAACTGACCCCTTTTCGTGAGGACCTTGACCAGTCGGACTTGACCGTCGTTTCCAGGAAAAAGCTCGATTACACGACCAAGAGGCCAATTTATTCGTTTGTCTTGATCGTTACCCACAAATACCACTTCTCCCACCTTGATTCGGCTTTCTTTACTCCTTTTGGACCACAATTTTAACTGACCCAAATATTCACTCCGGAACCTTCTCCGAAGATCTTCCAGCAACTTTTGTCTGTGTAACACTTTCCTCGATAGCGACTGTTTATCAACGGCATCACAATCTGGAACCTCCCATGGTATCTGGTCTCTAAGGAACATCACTGGCGTTAGAGGTACCAGTTCATTGGCATCTGACGAAGGGCAAGTAAGTGGCCTTGAATTTATAACTGACTCACAGTCACAAAGGACAGTTGTTAGACTTTCATAATCCAGCAAAGCACTGCCTAACATTTTTCTTAAGAGTCGTTTCAAGACGCCCACAAGTCTTTCCCAAAACCCACCCCACCACGCAGCCGCAGGTGGGTTAAACCTCCATCGAATGCGTTCGGCACTACTATCCTCGGCAATTTTCTGAAAGTCTACTAACGAGAAAGCGTTTTCCGTACCGACAAAGTTTGTCCCATTGTCACTATATATAGTCTTTGGACGACCTCGCCTGGCAATAAATCTACGCAGAGTTTGCATAAAATCCACCGCTGATAACGAACTACAAAGTTCTAGATGCACAGCCCGATAGACGGCACAGGTAAAAAGACACACCCACACCTTTTCTCCAGACTTGAGATATAAAGGGCCCGCGAAGTCTACGCCTGTTATTTCAAATGCTACCGCGTCTCGAACTCGATCCATTGGTAACGGCGGGGAACTTGTATCAAACGGCTTAGCATTAGTCTTTTACAGATAACACAACCAGAAATCGCTGATTTTATAGCCCGTCGACCGCCTAAGATCCAATATCTTTCTCGTAAAATACTCATCAGTCCTTGGGCACCAATATGACATAATTTAACATGTTCTCTAAATACCAACCGATTTATCACTAAATGTTTGGCAGGCAAAACGATTGGGAACCGAAAATTTTCGTGATCGTCTCGATTGCTAATACGAGTTTTCAACCTGATTAAACCATTGTTGTCTTTAAAAGCCTTTAGACCACGTAGTTTCTTATCATTTTCGTCCGCAAATGATTCCTGTTGTATTAGTTTGAGCACCAAGATTTCTGCTTCGTCACATTCTTCGGCACACAGGTCACCTTTTCGCTTGGCATCCTTATTTCTTACATTGTATATAAATCTAATTATCCACGCGCACATTCTTAGAGTCTTTAGGTATTGAGAAAAATAGTACATATGCCAGTCATCTAACGCCATCAACTTACTCTCACTGTTGACCAGCACTGTAACCAGTTTTTTTCTCTTTTCTTTATTAACCTCCTCTTCATCATAATGGAGATTATCCTGAGGCCAATGCGACGAGTTTTGGTATAACCAGGACGGGCCCTCCCACCATCTCGATTCAAGCAGTTGTTTAGCAGAACAACCTCGAGATGGGAGGTCAGCTGGATTTTGTGTGCCAGGAACATGATGCCAGTTTTTGTCTGAAGATGCTGATCGAATTTCCTTTACCTGATTCCAAACAAATATTGACCATTCTTCAGGTCTTCTAATCCAACTAAGTACTGTTGTGGAGTCACTCCAGAAAAAATTCTCTAGTTCGATGTTGAGATTCTCTTTGCAAGTTGTATATAGCCGAACAGCTATGACAGCTGCCATCAATTCGAGTCGAGGTATTGACAATGATTTTAAAGGGGCTACTCTTGACTTGGCAGCCAGAAGATGCACAAACACCTCGCCATCCCTCACTCCCCTTAAAAAAACAGTCGCAGAAAAAGCGTCCTTACTCGCGTCACAAAATGTATGCAAAGTCCATTGTTCGGCTTCTTCGGAGCCCGCGTTTATCCATCTAGGAATTTTTATAGCTGACAAATACGGCAGCTCCTCCATCCAGTTTCGAAAATGCGTTTCCATTACAGGGTCAACCGGTGTATCCCAAGTCAGCTGTTTTTCCCATGTCTTTTGCAACAACAGTTTTGGTATTAGCGTTGCAGGACAAGTATAACCAATGGGATCGAATACTCTCTGAGCTTGTGATAACATCATCCTCTTGGTTACGGGTTTATTTACAAATTGCTCTATGGTTTTGTCGTCTTGGTTTATACTTAGAGTATCGTCTTGTTTGTTCCATTTCACTCCCAACACGGGGGTGGAATTATCATGGTTGTCACCTTGGACTTGATATGTGTGCTCCCACCCTCTCAGGTCAAACTTGCCTTCAGCCATTACGGTGCTGGCCTCTTCGGCAAATGTTCTCAACTCTTTATCATTTGCAACACTAGTTACACAGTTATCAACGTAAAAGCTATTTGACAGTTTAATGATGGTTTCTTTTGAAAAAGGTTTGGAATCAGATTCCTTCAACATCTTAGACAAATGATACTCTATTGTAGCTCCCAAAAGGAACGGGCTACTGTTGATTCCGAACACCACACGACGATGGCGATATACTATTTGTCTGCCCTCTCTGTCAGACCATAAAAAACGAAGGAAGTCTCTATCAGCCTCATGTATACTAATCTGTAAAAATGCTTTTCTAATGTCTGAGACTACACCAATTTTCTGTCGCCTAAATCTTAGTAAGATATCAGGAATCAATTCAATCAAGTTTAGACCCTTCTCAAGGCACTGGTTTAAGGAGGGACTATCTCTTTCTCTAGCTGAGGCGTCAAAAACAGGCCTTATTTTTGTGGTCAAGCTGCTGGGTTTAATTACCGGCCTATGTGGTAAGTAGTGAGCTTCTTCTGTAGTTTGTGTTTCGAAAACTTCCTCGATAATATTTTCGTTCAACCAATCTTTAAATACTTGGTCGTAGGCTTCGAAATATCCGTCATTAACAATTTTCTTAACAGTATTCTCTAATCTCTTCTTAGACATTCGATAGTTACTTGGTAATGCCGGATGTCCGTCTAACCACGGCAGCCTTACTTCATACCGACCATCTACGTCAGTTGTGACAGTTTCCAGAAAAAGTTTTTTAGCTGCCAACGCTGTTTCTTCACAAGTCTTTCTTTCCGCTGGATCTTTTATACCCAAAACATCTAGCTCCCAGAGGTTAGTAATCGAGGCATTGTTGATGAAAAGGGAGACAGAAGTTATGGACAGGCTTTGCAGTTTTTCCTGGGGTATCTTACCCATCAGGGTCCAACCTAGTAGCGTTTCGATGGCCACCAGCCCGCATTTCAGAACATATCTCTTTCCCGTATACAGTTTTCCAGCAATATCGGAGCCTATTAAAAGTTCTATGGGAGTGTCGTCACGTGAGTCTGATATATGTATATTTAGCAAGCGAAGTTCTTCCATCCAGGGACCATGAAATACACCAGACACGTCGTTGCAAATTACGGGTTGATCCAAAGCTTCAAAAGTACAACTATAGTTGCCATTACTCAATGTGACGTCATAACAATCGTGCTTTTGAGATAACTCATTTCCGCCAAACAGGCAATGAATCATGTTAATGTGACGTTTAGACTTGTACCCCAAAAATCCAGCTGTAGACTTCATTATATATGTCTTTTGGGATCCTGTATCTATCAGCGCGCGCACGTATCGTTTTTTCTGCGAATTTTCCATTTGTACGCGGAGCGTTTGCAAAAAAACATGTTGATTTGTACTGTTTGTAAGTGCTTGGTGGGTTCCCGCCACGACTTTTTCCTCGGTATCCTTTTGATCGTATTTTCTTTCTCTCTGCCGATTGGCTGAAAGTTCTAGACACATTAGAGCTACGTGGGATTTTCCACAAACAATACATTTTTGTCGTCCTCGGCAGTTACGAGACTGATGCCCAATTCTTAGACAGCGAAAACAGGCTCCATTTTCCAACAAAATGTCCTTTTTTTGATCATAACTTAGTTTTTGAGCCTTAAAACAACTCGCACTCTCATGTAAATTCTGACAAAAAATACATTTATTTGTTGCCGCGGAATTTATTAAACCCGTCGCAGTAGAAAGTTTAGGAGAATTTTCTTCGCATCCCTTTGATTTACTTTCACCACGTCTTAAATCCTTATTTCTCTTATTGCTTAAATCAAAACCCTCGCCCGCCAAATTAACATGTTGTTCATTATCGACTTCATTTTTTAAAAACTTCATGAGGCTTCCGAGACGACTTTCCATTGTAGAAACACCTACGGTGTGCATTATTTCTTGCGACGCGGCACCTGTCAAACCTGTCAAAAGTGGGCTGTCTGGTAAACGTTGCCAAACTCTAAGTAAATCTGACGGGAGACATGACTCGACCAAAGGAAACAACATGGCTGCATATTTATCGGATGTAATGCCGAGTGTCTCTAACGCCCGTAACTGCGACTCTAATTTATCATATAAGAAAGACAAGTCTATTTTATTGCCAGACGAAGTGGTATTTATAACTAATTTAAGCAATTCCCGAACATAAACTTCGATCTGCAAATCCTCACGCCCGAACCTAGAGATCAAACAGTCAATAATTTTACTATAGTTACCTCCTGTAGCGGGAAAACTGTCAACAAGTTGTCTAGCTCTACTACCCGGCACCATAGCTTGAATCAAATATTCAACCTTATCGTTCAAGTCTATATCCGGATCGTCATGCACTTTTTGGAACTGAGACCAGAACGGCAACCAATCTTTAATATTCCCATCAAACTTCTTAAATTCTAAAGTGGGTAATTTAAATTTACGCCTACCTGCTCTACTGTTAACGGTTCCATCAGTTATCACAGAAGCAGTTACCTCATTATCCACGGCGTCTGTCCATGTGGGCTGCATACGTTCTTCGCAGCGACTATTCAGATCCGTGAATTTCTTGATATAACTGTCACTAGCCTCCATCTCTGCTAATAAATCTCCTTCATTGGCATCATCATCTAATAGAAGATTATAGATTTCGTTGTCAACTTGTTTCAAATCTTCGATTTTTAGCCGCAGAATATCCAGACATACCTTGATGAGTCGTAGTTTACCTTCCGGCGTCTTTAATAGCTCATCTAGTTCTTTCGCCGACTTAGTAAAAGTGGTGCGAAGTACTTTCCGGTGTTTCTTCTTTTGTTCCATTTTCCACTGCAAACCCACCGCACTCGACTATCAACACGTTTAGCAGACGGTAAAAGTTTGTCCAGTGATCATCTATTCACTTTTACTACACCTATTATAACCACGACTTATTATTTTTTACTTAAAACTCCCCGAGTCCTGTCACGGTCGCCAAATGTCAATTGCCTCGTGATAAAACTACCCGTTTTACACTCCAGCAATAGGTTCGTTTTTAAATAAAGGCCCGAGATTTAGATATAAACCTTTATTCACAATGAAAGGGAGAAAATAAGCGATTACACTTTGACAAATATGATGCAACAATCGAAAACGTCTATAATTTTTTGGAACAATTCTCGCCGGACTCTCGATTCACACTTCTATTTTTTAGAACAGAATAAAAACATTTCTCAGCTGGCAAAATTTCGCTTAGTTAGCGATCGAGCAATCAAACACCGTTCTTTTTAATGTATAAGGTGATGAAATATGGCTCTGACAAATAAGTAAAAGAAATTATTTAACCATTATCATCAGAATCAAAAATCTTCTATCTCAATTTGACGCATTTTGCCCTTTTTTTAGTCTTTGGTGCTTGATTTACTTTTTTTAATATTAATAATTTATTTCCGTCCGCTTGGATTGCGATATGACATGCCCCCTTTATTTCATTAAGTATTTCTCTTTATTAAATTAAAATGCACTGCTAAGGTAAAACTAATACTTAATGCTTTGTATATTTTTTCGCAATTATCTATACTAGATGTTTCGTTTTATGGTCGGATCAAAAAGTGTGAAGAGTAGATCCATAGGCGTGCGGTCATAAGGGTTTCGCAATATTCCATAATTTGTTTTGGTTGTTATTTATTTATTTATTTTCTGCAATATTCGATCTACGACCGATAAATGCATCTTATTTACTTGAACTTATCAACATTTCGAATTAATTAAAAATCGCATACATAATATATAAAATTACCCAGAGCAACGCCACTGTAAGGAAACTCATCCTGGTGGAACGCCAATTTTTTAAGGCCTTCGTCAGCCTTTAGGGCCATAATCTAGGTTAGGATGACAAAGCTCTATTTCGCGATTTACGAGGGACGGACTCAGACGCACTTGTAATAATGTTTTTATATTGTTGCTTGTCACCAAGTTTTAGCACCATCACATTAACAAGATGTATCATTTGCTCATATGGAATACCTATAAAATAAAAATATTTTTACAAACGCATCTTAGTCCCCCCCTCGTAAATCGCGTAATAGCGCTCTGTCATGCGAATCCCGATCATAATGTAATTTTGCCTTTGCCTTTTACTTTCTACGCCAGTGTCGGAGAAATAAAATGGGATAGAAAAGTAAAATGGGTGTGTCATGTGTCTCCAAGATAAAGTTTGTTGGCCCACTAGTAGACTTGATTTAAAGAACTGTTAATTCTGATATAAAAGTGTGACAACTTATAGAACAACGCTATGTTTATAATTATATATGATATAAATGTAAATAACATAAAATTTCACTAGGAATGCCGCTATATATGTGGGCGCAACCCACCGAACTAAGCTCTCAATTTATTTGAAATTGGCAAGATACGATAGGTATCTCCACTGCTGTAATGTTGGCTATCTGGGCATTATTGTTATTTTACCAAATAATGTGTTATGTTTTTGATAAACGTTAACGTTTTCTGCACAAATGTTACTACAATTCCTCTAATAATAAAATCCATTCACAATATCAGATTATTAAAACATTGTAGTAAATTATCATAAGGAGTACTCATTGATACTTCTGTTTAAATTAAATTGTTTATAAAACCAGACATTCATTTGCCTATCAGCAGCAACGGGATAATACTAGATGGAATCTGACAATATCAAAAGTACTTTGTTTTGAATTGCCACGTGAATTACTTTCAATAGTGCTTTAGAGATTATAAGTGATAAACACAAGGGTATGTTGAAATAATTGTTACCCACTTAAATTTTAATTAATTGGAAACATATACTTAATTGTAAAGAAATGAAAAAATCGAAACAAACCAGACCTACACCACCTTGGATATTGAACTGTTTGCACACTTTGCTACCCATGATTAATAAACTATCAAATATTTTATTATAATGTAATAATTTCCTATTTTAAATATAATCTCTAGTTGCGAGGACACCTTCTTTAGCCAATTTTTTAATATGTACATTCTGTGATAAATATTTTAAATGTTTCTCAAACAATCAACTTATTTAGGTGTTTCCGTACTCTTTATTATCTTCCTTGGTTCCTATTCTAAGTTCAGTGGCGATAATTTTAGCAGAAACGCTGAAAATGTATTGTTTTAAGATGACAAGTGTAGTATCGTTTAGACATCATAGAAAAGTATTAACATGAAAATCAAAATTATAATGTACTGTAAATGTGGATATATTCTAATGTTAATTTTATTTATCGAGTATTTAACCAAATTAAATTTACTTAGCATAAAAATATTCATTTCCTCGACATACATCTTTCTTGATAAATTATAATGACAATGTTATCAGTGCGGCCCTAACTTTGGGCCTGGAACTCTGAACTACACATTTGAAAACTTATCATGACAATGATCCCAACTCGGGTGAAGTCCAGTTTACTTATGACATTGGACAACTTTGTGTTCACCATTAAATGTTTTAGATCTATTGTATCGATAGAAGGCTAAGGTGATTGGCTTCTCGATTTCTCCGTTTTTCTTCATAAGAAACGAGAAACACAAACACGTGGTGTTTCTTCGGAATATCCAATACACTACCGTAGTGTTAAGTCTGACGAAATAACAGCAACATTTGGTATTCCTCAGAGGTCTCTTATTAGACCCTTATCGGATATAATATTCATAAATGACATTAGCTATGAATTTAAGGATGTTCTCTAACCCAGTCTGGGTCAAGCGAGCAACTGATCGCTCGAATGACCAGCAGCTACAGCTCTGCCATGGCTGTAGGAACTGTATGCTGTCAAAAATTTCCAAGCACAGAATGTAAACATCCCGAGTGTAGCGAAAGAAAGTCCCTTCTTACTATGGGAAAAAAATGTGATGTTGGCTATAAAGGAATGTTCAGGAAAAAGAAACAATTTTCGAATAAATTACGGCTACGCGAAGTGGGAAAAAGTATACGGCAGTCGAAATTTTTTGTGATTTGAATTTCGGGCGCAAGCGAAGCATCTCTTTATTAAACAAACTAAATGGTCTGTCGAAAACAAAAAAGTCCAAAAAAACTTCAGCTCTCTAGCTTTCTAATGGATTTTCCGCCTCAAAGACACTCATCCTCCAGTTCCCATGAGACGTCGTGTTAGAATAAAAAATCGACATCAGTCGCTCCACATTTTTACACTCACGGCCGTTCTAGACGGTGAATGTGTCTAAAATTGTAACAGCACATTCTCGAGGGTTTCAGAGTTACTTTTTTATTTATTAGAAGTGATTACTGCTGTTAAATATATTTGGATTAGAACATCCTTAAAAATAGCCGCATTCTGACGATTGCAAGCTGTATTCAGTGGATGACTGCCTTACAAAAAGATTGACGACAAATTAATACGTGGTAGGACAAAAATACGTTGCATCTAAACATTAATCAACCTAAAGACACGTTTACAAATAAACTTGAATTAATTGAATTTACTTATGTTTCAAACGGGATCCACGCTAAGATCGGTTTTATCAAAAACCAAACCTCTAAATATTGTTCAAAATTCAAAAAATTGTATTTAAAGTGTTCCGTGTGAGTGCCGAAAACATTACGTAAGTGAATCATCTAGACCTTTCAACGTAAGGCTTGGTAAACATAGAAATTATGTTAGAATAGGAGAATTTGAAAAATCCAAAATTTGTGAACACGCGTGTGATAATAATCACAGGATTGAATGGGACTCGGCGAAGATTTTAGAAAAAGAGAGTAACAGAACTGAAAGAAAACTTAAAGATTCCGCGATTATTTTATTAAACGAGGATAGAAGAGAGAGAAACTGCAACCAATTTCGTTTTATTGAGCAATAATTACAAAATTCAAAAATAAACTTAGAAAAAGAGGTTTCTTCAAATAACTCTGTAGAAAAAATTATACTAAGTGTTCCACATGTTACCCATTTTGATTGGCACACATCTCTATGTGCTTTTGAAATGAGGTTCCTACTGTTCCTAAAGCTGCCGGTGTGAGAGATCTAAAGGCAGTTATTATTCTTCTTTCCTTCGTATTTTGTACTGTTGTTCATGTCTCTATAAACAATTTCCTTCACGTATCTCCATAAAAAGAAATTCATTTTTTGTAAGATCTGGGGATCTAGCAGACCATTTAGTGGGTCCATTTCTTCCAATCCATTGATAAAGGTAGGTATTATTTAAGCAGTCTCTAACTGCATTTAAATAATGTGGTGGAGCACCATCTTGCTGAAACCACATCCTATTTCGAATTCTTTCAGGAAGATTTACCAATAACTGTGGCAGATAGTTTTCCAAAAAATGGAGACGAATAGCTCCAGTCAATGTACCATAAAGAAATGTGGGCCCTATACATGTTCTCCAATAATTCTTCCCCAAACGTTTATAGACCATCTGTGTTGGTTATCAACTTGCATAAAAAAGTGAGGATTTTCCGAAGCATAATAATGGAAATTGTGCCTATTAACAAATCCATTTTTATGAAAAGTTGCCTCATCAGTGAATAAAACATTATTGAAGAAGACGATATCATCTTGCATTTTACCTCTGGCCCAATTACAAAATTGTAGGCGCTTTTGAAAATCGTCATCAGATAATTCCTGATGCATTTGAATATGATATGCATGCGACTTATTTGTTTTTAAGATTCGACCCACAGACCTTCTACTTATTCCTTCTAATGAGCTCACTTCTCTTTGACTAACATGGCGATTTTCAACCGTTGCCAGCACCACAGAAAACTCTCTTTGTTCACAACATATTTTATTCTTTCACTTTTTTTATATTCGACATTTCCAGTTTCCAGAAATCTATCGAGAAGGTTTTGGCAGCTTCTAACATCAGGAATCCGTCTTTCAGGATAACGTTGGTGATACATTCTATTGGCAAGTAAACAATTTCTGTCTGACTCACCTAAAACAAAAGTCATGTCTACAAATTCCGCTTTATTAAAATTCATATTGTAAAATTCCAAATATTTTAAGTCCAGTACAAATTGTAACTAACGACCGATAAGTGTGATAAATGCTCCGTTGTACACGACAATTTATACCAAACTGAGGTTTTATTGCTTGTCGAATAACGAAAACGGCAAAAAATTTACAAAAAAACATTACAGTAAAGGACCTGTTAAATTCTATTTACTCATTTCATTGGATTGGAAGAAATGGCCCTCATTTCAAAATTGCGTAAAGACGCGTGTCAATCAAAATAGGCAACAGGTCGAACTCCTATTATAAATTTTTCCAATGAATTATTTGAGGGAACCTCTTTTTTTAAGTTGAGTTGAGTTTTTCAATTTGACACTTATTTATTTATAAAACCAAAATGGTTGCAATTAGCCATAGGGAAGTACTTACAAAAAATTTGCGTTTTTCATTTCTACACATCATTGAAAAATAAACCATTCGAAAAAATTGGGAAAATTCAATTTAAAAAGTTCTTAATTGAAAAATAATTTTTGGCCACCCTGTACAATTTTAGGAAATGAAAATGATTCAAAAGTATTAATTAGATATCTCGTAACTGGTATTCATATAAGTATTTCTTGAAACCCATAATTGTGACTGTGGTGATTTTTTAAATATCCTCTGCAAATTCCATTATTTCAACCAAAAAAATTCATTATATTCAAGTGGTTGGGAGGTATTCAATGCTAATATAGAAATGAATAGAGCCTAGAAAGAGGCTTCAAAAAATGTACTGATATACATAGCATTCCTGTCATGTAATTTCGTCTGTGCTCGCCCTGTATGTTCGAAAATAATTTCCAGTTATAGACTTTTTTATCTAGTATACTTGCAATTTGTTTAAAACTATCGTAGAACTCGAGATATCGAGGTCCGACACACTATTGCCCCACCCTGTATATATGTTGTACAATCCCGAAAACTTCAGTTTGTGACAGAGATTGTTAAATAATTTTAAAAAAAATCAAATTGGACCCTATAAATAGTATCGTGTATGGACACCCTTTTAAGAAAATTAATTTCATTTATGATTTGTGCACGTTTAGATTGATAGACAGAGATATTTATGGTAATTAAATATTTTTCGCTGTTTAATATTATGTACCATGAATCATTGTTGTGTTCGACAGTTACAAATATAAAGAAATTAAATAAATAATTAAAAAACATAAATGTCGTATTTAATTAAAAGTTGTAAATTATGCAGATAGTACTATCAAGCAAGTAATTAAAATTTAATTATACAATATATACGTTTGAATAATCATCTTTAATAAAGAGGAAAAAATACGTGAAATAATATTGTCACAAATTTACCACACTTAATTCAAATTTGTTTGGGTCAATAAAACTATAATTTTTATTCTACAAATGCTATTAAAATAAGTATTTTTAAAATTTACTGGCATTGTTAAAAATGCCGTCTTATGTCACTAGTGAAAACGGGAGTTTAATTTAATCACTAGAAAGTGAATTTATTATTGAGTCGGTAAAACTGTTCAAGATATTTTAATTTTAGGGAGTATTTTTACGTTTAATTATTGTTAATGGTCATTGAACAATTGGAGCAATTAAAAATAGTAATTTGATGAGTAGTTCTAGTCAGGGTAGCTGATTGTGGAATGTCTGTGGCGCATGCAGCCGGAACAGAACCAATTTTATTAGCAGAATTTGTGAAGAATTTTAGCACGTGGTACTCTTCTTTACTTTTTGAATTTTCTAAATAACTTCTACTATCGTACTGAACATCCATCCACCTTGATGACTCTTAGTAAAATTAGCACCAGCGGTTGTCAACAGGCTGACCGAAAAATGGCGAAAGCAATGTCCAGTGTAAAATCGTGAATCTGGCAAATTCAGGAATTCTGAATGTCAGCAGGCATCCTCTCAAAGGTGCTCTGATTCCAACAGGAGTCTTGGCACATTATATTTAATGAAAAGTCGTCGATGGTTACTGTTGGCTGTATGGAGTATTACGTACTTGCTATAACAATTCACATCCGATAATGAGAGTTCGTGTATCTGGTATATGCAGAACTAGTTTAGCTTCCAAATCTTCGATATTGTTCAAAGACAACTGGCACGATTTTTCTCAGCGACAGACTCCAAATATACCGATGATTGCGACAACCTTCAACATAATATACTTTTATCTTGCGCTTTTATCTTGGTTGAGATTTTAGATTTTTTTGGTCGGTATCCTTCGCCCTTTCGTTTCAAAAATACAATGGGCTTGTAATGTTTACTTAGATCGTGACTGTTCATTGTGTTCATCATTTTTAACATGGAGTTTTTTTACCAAAGCGTTGACGATTTACAGGTCTTGAACTTCACCTTGAAGTATGCCAAAAGCACATTCACATTCTTACAGAAAAATTCTTCCCATCGCATAATTCCAAAAAACGTACTGCTGTCTCGACTTCGTAAGTAAGGTTGTATTTGAGTCAGGTTATTTAGGCACATTTCACTTCCTAATTGTATGTTCTGTGACGTTTATTAAATAAACATTTGATCATTTGATAAGAGAATATATCGCTTTAAATTGCTGCAAAAATATTTCGTTTTTTAAACGGAAAACAGTTAATTTTATAAAACAGTGAAGAAAGTTCTAAAAACAACTATTTAAATAGTTTTATCATTATATAAATAAATATATGTGTAAATGTGAATGATTCTTAGAAATCGATATATGACTGTTTTCATTTGTTGTCTTAACTGTTTCATGTTGACAGATCTCGATGTAATCATTTGTTTGAACTTCATGTTTCTGTACAACTCACAGTGCAAGATAACAAATTAGTCATGTCATCGCCTATAATTATTTAACGAACTGTAAAATATATTAGTGTTTCTTTTCACTCTATTGTATGCCCGATTTTAGTACGAATATATTTCGTTCTAGTTACAGGAAACGCTTAAAATAATGACAATAAATATAGAAAATTGACACTATTTTTCAATGACTGTTACTTTAAAAAATGTGCATCTTGCGGTACACGATAAGAGAAAGTAACTAAAAACACAATAACATCAACATAACAAACACACCACACATATTTGACCACCCCCCAATCCAAAGCTGTTCGGACGGGGTTACACATTTAAAAAAACGTAGACAGAAACTCTGAAACACCACACTTGAATACAGAGAGAACACTCTCTGTCGGTCAACCCCAGGAAGACAGAGCTGGTCCTCTTCACAAGGAAAAGGAAATTGGGGCCAATGACGGCCCCCGTTCTCCTAAATACCACACTAAATTTCGCATCAGAAGTAAAATACCTTGGAGTAACTTTTGATGCCAAACTAACCTGGAATCTTCATTTAGACAGAAGACTAAAGAAGGCTTACATCTCTTTTGAGCAGTGCCGCAGAACCATAGGGAACACCTGGGGAATGAAACCCAACGTGGCTATGTGGATTTACACTGCTATAATAAGACCAATGATAGCCTATGGAGCCATCGTCTGGTGGCCTAAGAGTCAGCAGACTGTAGCGAAACGTAAGCTCAGCCAGGTACAACGAGTAGCCTGTTTAAACACAATTGGAGCTATGAGAACGACACCAACAAGAGCAATGGAAGTGATGCTGTGCCTGCCAAGAGGTGGCCCTAACTACTATGGCACGTCTCAAATCCGTTGGCATACAGCCAAACATAGGATGTGGAGTGACCAGATGCCGGCTGTGGAATGAGGCAATTAAACAAATGCCACTTCTGCAGGTACGTGCAGATGGTATTTCTCCACAGTTCATCTTTGATAGACCCTATGAAATACACACCAACAGTAGCAATGGGGCTGTCAGTGAAGGAACAGTTAACATCTTCACAGACGGATCGAAAAAGAAAGAAGGAACAGGTTGTGGGGTATACTCCAGGAACCTGCAAATTCAAATTAAATGGGCTATTGACAAACAAGCCAGTATAATACAAACAGAACTGGCGGGAATAACCATAGCCGCAAAAGAAATTTCCCGTAGACAAATAACGGGAAAAACAATAAGAATCTACACTGATAGTAGACAATCACTACTGGCCCTACAGAGACACAAAATAACAACAGGGTCAGTATGGGAATGCCATCAGGCACTCGTGGGCGCCTCCAGCATGAACAGTGTCATTCTATGCTGGGTCAAAGGGCATGCACAGTGCAGAGGCAACAGGGAAGCTGACAGTCTGGCTAAGAAGGCAGCCAGTCTAAGTATACTTGGACCTGGCCCTTCCAACATACTGCCGACCTCAGCAATAATGCTAATGATTAAAGAAGACACCCACAGAAAATTTAAAAAACTGTGGGATGAAACTCATAGTTGTCAGTTGGCCAGGGATCTGCTTAGATACCCTGACAAGGATACAACGATGATCTACCTGGGAATGTCCAGGAAGAACCTGCGCTTCGCGACAGGAATTCTTACTGGTCATTGCCAGCTGAGGAAGCACCTTTATAACATGAAGTTAAATGACACACCCCTATGCAGAGGTTGTGAACAAGAAGACGAGACTGTCCAACACGTACTCTGTGAGTGCCCGGCAGTCTCCTCTAGCAGAGAATCCATTTTGGGAGAACGTTGGCCTACACTGGCCGACTTGAGGGATATTCCCCTAGGCAGCATCACCACCTTCTTCACAAGATTAGGATGGTTGGAGGCCTAGGTGGAATCCTGTATCCCTCGGGAGGACGTACAAGGGGTCCAATGGGGCCTAGGTGCTGCGGTCACCTAAATGTGACTGCCCTCCCACAAACTCCAAACTCCAACTCCAACACACTTGAATACTATTTATTCGACGACCGTATCGCCAATCATATTTACATCATCTGGAAGTGATTAAAATATTAATCGTCGAGAAAGAGTAGTAGTCAATAAAAGCAGAAAATTAGAAATATCTTGGCCACGTAACAAGAGGGGCATAATACGGCATGTTAGGATTGATTATGCAGGGAAAAATACAAGGAAAGAGGAACGTAGGAAGAAGGATATCGTATCTGCGGAACCTAAGAGGATGGTTCGGATGTTCTTCATATGAACGTTTCAGAGCAGCCTCCAAAATCAAAATAGTCATGATGATTGACCTTCGACGCGGAGATGGCACCAGGAGAAATAGTTCAATCGTTCAACTCTTTATTCAACACAAATGCTATTATACATATAGTACAAGATGTGCATCAACGTTCATTTATACTCAAAATAAATAATATACATATTTAAAATGTAGTAGTATATAAGTATAATTTTGAAAAATCTGGAAAATCAACAAATATTTAGAGCTTTGGTTAAAATCCGACAGTAGAAATCGAAATATCGATATTTTTAATAAATAACTTATTATAAAAAAGGTTAATAACATTTTGACGCGAGGTTCGGTTTAAAACATTTGCCTCTTAGAAGATTTTTTTCATTTCTCTTATGTCCACTCATTTTTTAGAAAAGTGTATAACATCGTTGTGCACATCCCCGCAATATGTTTTTCCGATAAGTGCTATGCGTATAACAGATTTTTCACATGCGATCGTCTCAAGAACTGCTAATCTTAGAAAAGAAGTTTTATATAAAAAAGTTGTCTCCATCATTTACCGTTATTTCTAACATACTTGCTTATTTTGAAAAATAAAAAAGTTATCCGCTTGCTTTATTTATGCTTGAAAATTCTCACATTTTATCGACATAGCCTTAGAAAAATGCCCATTTTTTTCTGCTCCTATTTGAATTTATCCTTCACATTATCGTATTTTGTTAACAAATATGTAGTCATAACATGGCATATTTTTGAGATTAATTCATTGTTCCGTTAGTTGGACCAAGAAAACGAAAGTATAATTATTTTCTTATTTTAATTTCAATTATTGTTAGTATTATTTATTCAATGGCCGCCCAAAACGAGAGAAATTCGACTCGACTGATCATTAAGAAATTATAGTCTGATAGTAAATGATGCGGTTAAATAAAATCGCGTGGATCCTTTAAGAATTGCTACCTGTAGAGTATTTCCATAAGTACAAACCAACTGATAGAGATGTATGGCAGTTTCCAATAGCAAACTGGGAAGGAAGAATTAAAAAATCAACATAAATATTTTCTCGTCAAATTATCAAAGTAGCGATAAAAACTTACAGTTTGAGCCTAAAAACATTGGTGTCCGATTGCAAAAATTATTTTAAACGCGTTGAAAACCAATTCCTAAGAGAGCAACAACAATGATCCCGAAGAAAACTTCATTATGGACGAAGGAACGGAAATTAATGTTTTGGCTCGAATAGAAGTGGATAAGATTGTTTCTTTAAGACAAGTTGGGTTTGAATTGGATATCATTCACCAAACAGTAAGCCGAATTTTGCACAAATACAACTATAAATCTAAAAGTGATTACGGACGTAGGATGGAATATTACAATTGAATTTTGTATAATAACGTGCAGTCAAACAATGGTTTTTTGGCACTGATTTTATTTTCGAACGAGTCAAGGTTTACAAATTTGGGATTATTTAACCAACAAAATACAAAATATTGGTCACAAGAAAATCAAAATTTATTACGGGAGGGTAACTTTCAAGTGCGGTTCGGTTTTAATGTTTGGCTTGGAATAATCGGTAGTAGAATCATCGGTCCAATAATATTTGAAGGACCTCTGACTGGTGCCAGATACTTGAGATTTCTGGAAAATGAGATTGAGGTCATTTTAGATGAATTGTCTTTAGATTTAGGACAGGGAATGTATGTTCAACAAGATGGCGCTCCTCACCATAATTCAACGAGAGTAATTGATTACCTTCAACGGAGATTCGGAGAAAACGTAATTTCGACGAATGGTCCTGTGAGGTGGCCTCCAAGGTCACCTGATTTAACGGCCCTTGATTTCTTTGTTTGGGATCATTTAAAAAATATTGTCTATGCAACCGCCGGCGCCGTTATAACCCGTGAAGACCTGGAGCTACGAGTAAGACGTGCAATTAACAGCATAACGGCCCAGCAATTGGCGAACGTTCTTCGAGAAACACCTATGCGAGTTCAGAAGTGCATCGACGTTAATAGACAGCATTTTGAACAACGATTGTAATGTTTTGTGTTAATTTTTTGTATTCCAAAACCACCTTATGTGAACCAAGGTAATTAGAATGATGTATTTTGATAGGAGTTGACGGCGGTTACCACTTTTACTTAGTTCGTAGTGGCATTTTCTTTCTAGAGTAATTGAGCAATGGGAATGTTTTAAAAAATATTTAACAAAGATCAGAATAAGTTTAAACGTAAACGATATTCTTTATTATGGAGATTACTTGAGTCAAGTAATTTAAAACTGCCATCAGAAACGCCCTGCGACTCCAGTTAATTGTCTTATGAATCTTATCATTTACATACACACATAGGTACGCGATGATAGTAAATGACTGTAAATGATGGATAGTGGCTAAGATTGAATCATCGGATACACAACCAAATTCGTTGCAGTTATCATTAAGTTGTTTTGGTTAAAAGTGAATGTATTCATATTATGTTCAAAGATGCAAATATGCGGCCTTGTGAGCATACATATTTAACATGTGTGTAACATTAGGAAATTTGATATTTAGAGATAATTATCTCATGTAATTGTAAGCATGTTGGGTTGTCAGTAAAACTGTAAAGCAGTGAAATTAAAGAAAAGGATAATTGGCTGTTATTTTTTGATACTGTGAGTGCATCATTAATCATAGTGATCTCACTAATGAGGTCTTTCTATCTTTTTGTCGTTTGAACCGCGCTACTTTAAAAACATTGCTTAAATATCCGATAAATATCTATTACATTACAGTGTTGTCTATTTATTATCTTTATTTCAAATGTCCCAATTTTCATGATGCCTTTACCATTCCATGAGGTAAATGATTAAATACTAAAATTGTGTATATAAACATGTATCCTTGTCAATCTTTATTTCTTATATATACTTATTTTTTATAGATTGTCAGTTCTTTAATTCTCGTAGCTAAAGCGCTTCGACTGCAAGGTCATTTAAACATAGAAAAAATGACTTCAAAGGCTTTGTTGTTTCAGCAGAGGTTATACAAAGATCCAGAATGGCTGACGATAACGTCATATAGCGTGATATCAAAATGATCAAAACTGATTTCCATTATATCAAAATTTGTTTCCATTCCGTCTTGACCTGTCACATAGTTCAAGTCGATGACGTCTCATTCAGTGGCATTTGTTGATTAATTTTGTTATAATTTGGATTTTGGGTTTTTCTTTCGTGTTTAAAGGATTTCTCTTCTCATTTTGCAATAATCATACTAACTGGACAAAAATCGTCGTAGATACAGAAATCTGTCTCATAATCATAACACACTGAACTCACATCGAATAAAAAACGAGTTGTGTGGATTTATGTGTACAACGTGTACGTCTGTGTACTGTTTCCTATATACAGGATAACTTCTGTTAAATTGAAAAATTGATTATGTTTGAAAGGGATACCGAGTGGCTCAGCCAATAGGGACACTCGTAACTTTTGAATGGGTCAATAGATTATTTACAAATTTGGTGTAGTGATACGAAAAAAATTCAATTATGTGACGTAAAAACCAAAAATGGCCGACTTTCTGTTTCGATGGAATTTACACGAAAATCAAATTTTTAAATGAGACGAGCTATATATTTTTCATATTTGGATTTTACCGGAGATACATATGATTCAACCCTCAGATATTATTTTGATTTAAAAAAAAAAAAACGTGTTTTAAATTTTAATCGTAGAAAGCCGCGACTTTATCATAATTACTAAAAATTGGTCTGCAAACACCTGTAACGTATTATCTCTTTAAATATAGGATAGTTATAGGATAGTTGGATACATGGCAAAATCAGGCCAAAACAGGTAATGTTCCAAGGTACACTATACTCAAGGTACAACAGTCTCCCCTACCTATATATGTATATGTTTCTAAAAAATCGGTAAAGGTATTTACACAGAACTTCCCTCGTTATTTGCGCATGAGGTCGCTCTAAAAAAATTTTAATTGCGAAATGACATTGGGAATAATAATCGGAATATAGTTATTGCTATTGTTACAAAGAAAACCTGATAACTTTTGGTTAAGAAAATATACAGAGTTCTCATCCAACAGCAAAAGTTCAATACTAAATAGCAGGTGCCACATATGGCAGGCTTGCGCAAATACCTTTACAAATTTCCACCATGACTGAATTATTTCATGGGATGACCACCCTGTACATTTTTCAATAAAAGTATAATAGGTGCATATGCCAGATATTATTGCCATCTGTCACATTTTCAATCCAACATTCACGTAATGGAGTGGAAGTATAGTGTGTGATTAAGAAATTTCATTTTTTTTTTTTAATTTTTCAAAAGATGTTGGTAAAATAATTTTCAAAATTTTTTCTTCTGAAATAGGTTTAAAATGTCAAACGTAGAAATTTTAAATTTGTGCAAAAAGGAAAGTTTCCTTCTATTCTATAGTAGTGCTAAAAAAAGTTTAAAAATTAAAAATTATATATTTTTTAAAATAGGTTTAGAATGCTATGAAACGTGAAAATTTTAAATTTGAGCAAATAAAAAAAAAATTCGATCTATTTTGGTGGTAAAAACTTTTTGAAAAATGTTGGTGAAAAAAATTTTCAAAATTTTTTTTCTGAAATACCTAGGTTTAGAATGTCATTTAAATTTGAGCATTCTAGTGTTAAATTTTTTTCCAAACTGGTAACAAAATGTTGCAATTTTTTTTCCGAAATTGGTTTGGAATATCATGGAAACGTGGAAATTTTAAATTTAAGCAAAAAAGATTTTTTCGTCTGTTCTATAGTAGTGATACATAAATGGATTAAAAATGTTTTCAAATTTTTTAAAAAATTCTTCAAAAACATTTTAAAATTTGTTTGAATAGTTTTAGAATGTCATGGAAACGTGGATAGTTAAAATCTGAATAAAGAAAAAAAAATTGTATCTTAGTGGTAAATTTTTTAAAAAATAGTAAGAAAAATTTCTAATTTTTCTTTTAAATAGATTTAGAACACTATGAAACGTGGAAATTTGAAATTTGAAGAAATAAAAAAAAATCCATCTATTTTAGTGGTAAACAAATTTTCAAAAATGGTAAAAAAAATCGGTAAAGGTATTTACACAGAACTTCCCTCGTTATTTGTGCATGGCGGTCACTAAAAAATTATTAAATATGAAATGACATTGAAGAAGAAGAATAATAATGGAAATATAGTTATTGTAATTATTACAAAGAAGTCCTGATAACTGTTGGTCAAAAAAATAGTGCTCATCCAACAGTAAAAGTTCAATACTAAATAATAGGTCTACCATGAATTATTTCTTGGGATGACCACCCTGTATATTTTCCAATAAGTATAATAGCATATGCCAAATATTATTGCCATTAGACACATTTTCAGTTCTACTTTCACTCAGTGAAGTGGAAGTATAGTGGTGGTTAAAAATTTCAATTTTTTTTTGAAATTTTTCAAAATTGGTTAAAAATTTTCAGTCTTTCAAAAAAAATTTTTTTTTTGAAATACGTTTAGAATGCCACGAAACGTGAAAATTTTAAATTTGAAGAAAAAAAATGTTCCTATATTTTAGTGGTAAAAATTTTTTCAAAAATGATTGAAAAAAATTAAAAAAAAATTGTTTTCAATCATTTTTTAAAAAATTTTTCAGAAAAATTTCTAAATTTGTTTTATACGTTTAGAATGCCATGGAAACGTGGAAATTTTAAAATTTCAAAAAAAAAATCCACCTATTTTAGTGGTAAAAAATTTTTCAAAAATGTTGGTAAAAAAATTTTTTTTTTTTTTTTGAAATACGTTTAGAATGCCACGAAACGTGAAAATTTTAAATTTGAAGAAAAAAAATTTTTTTTCTTCCCATATTTTAGTGGTAAAATTTTTTTCAAAAATGATTGAAAAAAATTTTCAAAATTTTTTTTTTCTGAAATAGGTTTAGCGCGTCATGAAACGTGGAAATTTTAAATTTGAGCAAAAAAAAATTTTTTTCACTATTTATTCCGTTCAGATGGTCCACCCTGTATATTTTGCAGTGAAAATTCTACCAGTTCTTCGCTGACAGTAGGGTTAACTACCTACCCTGACTGCTCTCCGTCAAGTAGTTTTTTTAGTAAATACACCAACAGACAGACAGACAGACAGACGACGGAATTGAAAAACCTATATTTTCGTAATCTCCGTGATCTGAAACGTCAGAATCCGTAAAAATCTCGGAGGGTGATTTTTTCTCGAATACAATACTTCCCTTCGGTATGCGAGGGAAGTAAAAACCACCCTTTTTTAGAACTGCGGGAGGGTGAAAATCAAGTTTAGACAACTCAAATGCTTCACTTTTTACGGGTCTCATAGCTGTGGGAAAGTTTCTTTAATTTTTCCTAATTTGAAGGAATTACTAATAACTTGGCTAATATGCACGATGCTGTAGTAGCACTAATTTAAACCCAGTACGGGTATGATTGCATATATACAATATGGATATTATTAGGAGTTACACAGTAACCATTATATCTGCCGTTCTGGGAATACGAAACAATATCCGCAGACTACAAGTGTATAGTCCACTGATAGTGTAATTAATCATATTGAATAGAAGTTCCAGTAGGGCGTCGCCGACTGCGAAATTTACGAATATTTATTTTATTTTTAAATTTGCCAAAGATTTAAATACCGTACGTATGCTTGTTTGAAATAATGGACCGATTCGGTGGTTAAGTGTTTACAGTTGTACTTTGAGTGCTGTGTTGAAATATTTCTGGAAACTACTCCACAGGCAGCGTCATACCAAATGTTTCAACCCCTTTTAGATCTAATCTAATATGTAAAAATCGTACTTAAAATACCACCTGAAATATTGTTTTCACACAACAATAAGTTGTTCGATCGAAGGGTGAATTTCAAGTATTTATATTTTAGAAAGTTTCTATTCGAATATTTAAATAAAATACTGTTACTCCTTTTTAGATATTATTCATTGCTGTTCATTTAGGCAATTTTGGGAATTGAAAATTTGGTATTTTGACCAAGTTTGGGAGCTTCCGGACATACTGTGTGGGTTGTCAGTATTGATTATATTTATAATGTTTTAAATATAGGCATTCCAATATCTCCCATTTGATGATCCCTAGTGTAAGAAATAAAACTATTCATGTAACTGAAAACGGTGTAAAAAATTAATTGAATTAACCCAAATTTATGGGCTGAAATCCTTCGCTTTTAAAGTGACTGTCGCATTTCTCAACAATATTACGTGATCATCAACTATTAGTTAATTAATAAAGTTGGCCCTAAAGATCCTAATGGTTTATTTTGTTTCAGGCAGAATAGCCATGAAGCGAGAAGCTGACGGTGACATGGGTTCCCCGCAAAAACGATCACGCAGAGGAGATGAAGAAGTTCGTTTACTGATTCCCAGCAAGGTAGGTCGACTATAATTTGTTTGAGGTGATAAAATACTTTTTGTTATAGCAGGAGATATCTAATTAGCAGCAAAATTTAATTAACATTTTCATTCAGAGAAACGTACAATAAACTCAGCCGCCGGTCTTTGCATAGAGATTTTGTTCCTGTATTCCTGAAACCATTAGAGCAAATGCTCAAAAATATCGCCCTCTTGAAAAGGCAGTATCCCAATCTATGGTACAAGTTTCGAATTTAGCATTTCTCTGTTATCGTCAGTGCAGGTGGCTTCTTGTGTTAAGACAGGGAAATGCATGAGTACAGCCCAAAATTTTGTATCATTCTGGTACTGTTGACAGAGAACGTGTCCATTTTCGAATGTTCCTGCAAATGACTCTTTTATTTGCCTCAAGTTATAAACGTCCATTTTGCTTAGAAACGAATTTTAAGTTGTAGAACTCAACTGCAGTGTAAAATGAATAGCGCCGAAATGCAGGGACCGCCCTGCACTGCCATATATCTGCATAAACACAAGCTGGTATTAGTTGTACATCGGAAATCCTCGTATCTTAAATCAGCCGCTGGCAGACGAAAACCAACTGGATATATTACGGCCCTGTTCTTATTTGGCTGGTCCGTTCTGTATAATTCACGTGTAGACTTCGTACTTCCATACTATAGAATTTTCCTATCCTATTTGACCTATGCCTAGTGCTGGCAGACCAACATCATTTGCATTTGTACACCATAGTTTGTTACAGGTAAACATGTTTCGTTTTGTTTTTATGTTTTAAATACGAAAGAATTTGCCAATGCTTCATTAGTATTTAATTGTTAAACCATATACTTTCTACTAAAATGTGTAATTTAGCAGACGGCGACGTTGAACTACAAAACACGTTTTAAGAATGCATGCCTTAAAATTGTATGCGATAGGTAGAACAACAGAATAAAGTTGTGCGATTGTTAGAAATTACAATGCGTTGAAAATTGCGCCCTTTCTATGGAAACTTTGGTCGATAATTTGAATTTGTGTGGCGACCCCAACTTTGTTAATAACTTTCTAATGAAGTTCGGTATACATGTATAGAACAGTGCTTTTATAGACCCTTCCTAACCTCTATAATAATTATTATATGATTATAATTGATGTTGGTTCAGGGACTATTATGCAGGTTTCTTAACCTGTAAAAACCTTTTTGTTTAAAGTGGTATATTTTTAGGCGAGGTAGTTTCCGTTGAGTTTAAAATATATTAGGGATTATCTTAAACAGTAATCCCCGTACCGCAGTCTCTTCTGTGATGTAACTTGCTTGCTAGCTAGTGAAGAGGTCATGCACACATCATTTTTTTTAGGTATAAAGTAATATCACCTTAACCGAAGTTTTCAGGGGCTTACCCTCGATAGAATAAAAAATTACGGCTCTTGGTCGATTAAGACAAAAGATAGAGGCAAGAATGTAATGGACAATTGTAAAATAATTAAAGCACTATTTTTTTCGGTTAACTTGCTCTAAGCTCAAAATCCATATTTGTAACCAAAGTGCTAATACGAAGGTCATATTTTAATAAATGTAGAAAATAGGGAATTTTTTCTAAGGCTATGCCGATAAAGTGTAAGAATTTACACAGTTAAGTGTTTTATCTTTCGAAACGGATAAAAAAACTCTACACATTACTTTTATTAAACAACCCCTAAATTCAAAACCAAGGCTATCTGAATGGTTAAACACTTGAAAAATTCAGAGAACATTCATTACCCCCCCGATAGACAGTGCGACTGCGCTCGAACTTACGCTTCGCATTTGAAGGATACGACAATATAAAAAGGGCTTCAGACGCGTCTTCTGCAACGGTAGGCGGCATTCTCAACTCTCAAGGCTGATTCTTGACAACCGGCAAAGACGTTAAAGAAAAAGAAAAAGCTTTACTGATCTGCCATTGTTATTGTCTGGCTTCTGTCGTATCTTGCAAGATAGCGATCCACTTACGTCTCTGATCGTCAATGAAAGTTTCGAATTTATTGATTGTAATATGTATACAGAAAAAAATGTATTCAAAGTCTCTCTAAATTAATTGTATATAAAACGACTCAAGTGGCGTACACCACACGTGGCAAGTGGGACACGTCTCGAGGACTTATTGTCGCAACCTCATGCAGTGGCGAGATGATTGTAACAATCGACTAACACAAGAAGATTCAGATTCCTCGAAAGGCTTGTGTGTACATTTTGGTTCGGGTTGGGAAGTTTTGAAACTAAGTGTAATAGCTGTACTCTGGGTAGCTTTAAGTATCTTAATAGGCGATTATATGATTCGTCAGGATGATACACCTATGATTGCTTCAAGAAGTATGTTAAATGAGACTTTCCAGCTTTTTAGTCGAATTGTAGTTCCGAAAAATTTTTTCTGTGGATTTTTCAAAATACCGTCATCGGAGACGTTACCTGAGTTCAACAAGATCGCCACTAAACCATTTGATCTCACTGCGCTACTGTGCTGGTGTGGATAAAAAAAGATAGAGGATGAAAGCAGCTTTTTGGAATTTGCTGTTTTCCAGAAAATTGTGGGTGAAAATTACAAAACGTTCTCATGGAAAAACGATGCAGAGAACAGTGTAAAAGTTGATATTTAGAGACATTGAATATAAGGTATAAGTTCCTTAACTCGGGTTGATTTCGAAAAGTATTTTTGATATGATGTCGTCTCCTTCTAGAAAAGAGCCTTATATGCACAAAATATATGGTCGGTGTAAAAAGTGGAACTCGGTATTTCGTCACTCGAGAGCACCGAAGAGGAAAAGACTCGAAATAGAAGGATAGGATGCAAATGTTGAAGCAGCCGCTATGGCTCCACGCGTTACATAAGGTAAACAGATGCAAGAATAAGTACGAACGTAAATATTTATCAATAGAATGTAGAAATACAAAAAGTAAAATTTTTACAAACCCAGAAAATATCATGTTTTCTTTTGCCAAGTACTGAAAGTAAATCTACGGAGGTATAGTAGCTCAATCCTCGAGGGAAGTGTTCTGTCTCCAAAGTACTCGTGCATCCTTTTTTCAGCATTGTAAGTCTTAACGGTTTTCGAGATATTTTTGGTTGGACGGCGGGCATCCCTACTGGTCATTGTAAACGTAGATTCGTGAACTTCTACTTTGTATGTGGTATCATTCTGTATTTCAATCTTTCCAGTCGATGTCGCGCAAAATTACCTGGATACGGGAGAGTACAGAAACACCATTATACTTCCTAACTGTCTCTCTCAGTCCATCTTAGAGGCGCACAGAAAGAAAGAGGAAACTGTTCATCAGCAAGCTTGATCTTTAACGTTTCGTGATGTTTTTGTCACGCCAGATTTTTGTTCAACATTTTGCTTATCTCACCTGTATTGTCTTGTCTCATATTCGCAGATGCCGGTATCGACTCTAAGGTATACTATCCTGGTGACTACCTTACACCCGTGCTCGCACTACAATGCTATTTTTTCCTTTGTTGCAATTTTACTAAAATCGCACTTAGAGCTTATTATTCGAAAATTCTAGAGCAGATAAACTTTTACTTTTTTAGATATGTACATGAATAGTTGATCTTCATCCCATTTTGATGAGACTTTACCCGTTCAGTTTGTGATCTTTGTTTATCTATTATCTATATTTATTTTCCAATGAATAAAAAATAAAACGTCCCAGGAGTAACTAGTAATAACACTTTAATTTAAATTCTAAATCTAGTGCCGCATATTTTGTAAGACGGCCCTGACTTGTGGCGCTTTTCAGGGAATGACATAGGGTAGCGAACGTGGGAAATGTAACAAGCTGCATTAAGTTGACCGAGATAGTTAGGAAACAACACAACACATTTTATACGTTCGCGACACATAAGTCACATGAGTTGGCATTAGTGGCCAGTCACTCGTGCGTGTCAAGACAGGAGTTGTATCACGTGGTATTTTGGACGAGACGAGTTTATCACGCTCCAAAAAATGTGCACCGTTTTGTGGTATTACGAATGTGCAGAGAGTTTCAATGAAACTCGTGAAACTGACGTGACACGTACTGTTTTGGATATAGTAAATACGCAATCCCCGTGACGTCATTAAATTGTTTAGGCCTTTGTGAAAACGAAGGGATACATATTGATGATTAATTGTTCAGGAGAAAATACTATTTTGATTGTGTATATTTATTGACGTGGGCATATCTTCTTAACTTTCATACTAATACTTAATACGCGGTAATTCTTATAATCCTCGGTTTAACATAACATATAATAAGTAAAAGACGTTATACAGTGGGATCATAATTTGTTTTGCCTATTTAAAGACACCCGTCTTTAATTATTCAATATTAACTAGATATGACCTGACAAAAAGAATCTACGGAGGTAAGGTCCGGTAACCTGGATGACCAGGGAAACTACTAGCTGGTGGCGGTAGTTTCAAATAAATCTTGCATTTTTTTTTTCAAGGGTAGTATCATTAGTATGGACTGATCAGACTCGTTTCAATCAATACCCGTTGTATTACTTCACTTGCATGAATGGGCTTATGATAATCCATACAATTCGTAAAAGAAATTAACAATTACGACGGAGTCTAAGTATACGGATAGATCAGTAGGTAATGAAATAAGTGAGTCTTATCTTCTACCTGGCATATTAAATGGTGTAAATTACTCTACTTTTTGCGAGAACACAATACTTACACTTACATTTAGATATTATTTTCCAATAGCCGAGAACCTTTGTCTATCCTTCTTTTTAAATTCGAGGGATATTAAACAGAATATTTCCAAATAGAGAAGAATTCTAGTGTGAATCAGTAAGCTAATTCAATCTAAAATATAAAATCCCTGCCGCATGTTTCGGTCAGTTAGAAAAAAAGGCCGGGACTTTTTTTGTACTTTCCGATTACGTAGAAACTTAGCTATAGACATTCCTTGGCACGTAAGGTTAATGAGAGAAGATCCAAATGCGGAAAATTCTGTATAGCTTATTGTATAAAACGACATTAAGGAACATGCGGCTTTTCACGCTTGACCCCTTCCAAAAGAGGTGGACACTCGATTTTTTGTGTGTGTAAAGCTAAGGATACACGCACACACAAAAATGTCTAGATCATATCTCTAGATCGAATATCCTCGTAAGTACAGCACCTAAAGCGGTGTCGCTAGATCGGACATTCGGTGTAGTGTTGGGCGATATCGTGATTTTTCAATCACAACGTGAATCGTTACTGTGATTTTCTGATATCAGTGAATTTAAAACGTGATGTGATCACTTTTCATAATACGGCATATGGGAAAAATTGTTAATTGCTCTCTATTCCTAAATAAGTGCCGACAGACGGTGAATAGTGAATTAACTACTTTGGTAATCTGTGCAGCCGTAGATATGTGTCATCCTTATAATATTGTGTGATATACAGGGCCATCGAGAGGACATCAGGGCCCGGAGGTACTAACATACGGCCAGACCAATCTTCGAACTTATCTCGATACAAAATTCTGAAAGCAGGGGGTGATATTCCTTAAAATTATATATTTACCTCTGTCAAAATTTTGAAGGGCGAGGGGGAGATTCCTCATGCTTGTATCCTATTTTACCATTATACTTAATGATCTATTAACAATCGGTCCAACTATTTCTCTCATTTAACAAGTAATTTTGACAAATTTTGGTACCTCACCCATACAATTTTCAACAAACAGCACTTTTTTTAAGGCAAACAACCATATCTACTTCACGTCACTAATGCCTCTAATCGCCAATCAATATAAATAAAACATGTATAAAGGTACATATGAATATCTATACAGTAAAAAAACGCGTACCTACCTAATGATATTATTTATATCGTAAAAAGTATATTTATATATAGAAAGTCGTGACACGTCACGCTTTTCTACCAACTTTAATAACAGTCGTTACCTGTGATTTTTTAATATCTGATTAAATCACAGTTCGCGATATTCAACAAAATATGTAGCTCGTCTCTTTCTCTACAAAATAGGTCTTTACCAATTTTTGTCTTATTTAAGCCGTTTAGGAGATAAATCCAGTTTTCCACTTATAAGTTTGAGCCGCTCCGAAATACGCGGAAAATGAGTCGCTAAAAAAAGTGAAAGCAAGGTAAAATGTAGAGAAAAGTCTCAGCTTTAATGTGGAACTAATCACAAAATTCATACAAATTTTTATCATAGAGAAAAAAGTGTTAGAAAACGGCTTAGTAAACTTTATATATTTGATTTATTCACATCTTTGAGTTTTATGCATCCTGCCTTTTCTCCCGTAACAATGGGTGCTTTTTCACTGCATGGATTTGATTCCACGCACTTTAATCTATATTTCGTGAACATTTCATTGTTAAGAAACAAATAAGTTGTATATGTTTTACTGTATAATTGTGCATTTTCTGAACGTGTATGAATAGTGTAGACAAATTCAAAAAGTACTACGCGCATTTAAAAAACTCTAAAGTCATTCGAAAGAATATGTTTTATTGTACTTATAATCCAAAAATTAAGACTGTGCAATTATTATTACTTAAGATATAGCGAATTGACCTTCAAAATTTGGAGGTGATTGATCGATGAGAAATATACCCTCTACTTTGATTGCAAGGCATATTTTTCCAACAAAAGTAATTACAATAAAATGTTAATTGGATTAATATATCATTATATAGGAATATATAAGCAAAATGAATTATCATTCTAACGACTACCGGCAAAGATATGACTAAATCTGTGGATCAAATGTACAAAGTTCACTAAGCCATCTTCTGACACTTTCTCTCCTTTATACAATTTTTTATGAATTTTGTGATTAGTTCCACATTAAAGCTGATACTTTTCTCTACATTTTATGTTATTTTCATTTTTTTTAGGGGCTCTGAATAGTAAGAATTATCGATCGATGAGCCCGGTCGTACGAAACTCCTGGAGAATTCTTGCTCATTTTTCGCGCATTTCGAAGCGGCTTAAAACTATAAGTGGAAAACTCGATTTATCTTCTAAACGGCTTAAGTAAGACAAAATTTTGTAGAGAAAAAGATGAGCTACAACTTTTGTTGGGAGCTTCTTTCTCTATTTTCATTATTTTGGCAGCTAGAGCAAAAAAATCGAAAATCAGAAAGTTTTTTTGAATTTTCCCGGAACTTGGAAGTGCAAAGAATGCATCATCTCATTATCCAGGTTATTACCTACTTAAATCCCAGAGATGATCCTTTTATTAATTTTTGTTATCCTAAATTGTTAATTTTCCTGTACTATTAAGGCTTATTGTTGATTTACTGTAGGTGTTAAATAAAAAAACCGAAATAATAATAATAAAATGAGTCGGCTACGAGGACAAAGGAAAAAACAAAACAGTTAATAGAAATGTCAGTAGCATGTCCCGAATTATGAGATACTACAACAAAAACTTTGCCTCTCTATTTTTGGTTTAACTTTTTCGACAAGAAATTCGAAATCAGAGTTAGACATTCGAAGAAAATTTTTATAGTATTCTGGGTTTTGCAACCTCAGTTCAGCTAATAACTGAGAATACGCTCCTAACTGTTTTCTATTTGCAATCCGCTCTGCAAGTCCAAGTTTTTCTTTCTTTTTTTTTCTTCGTCTTTTCATAATACAATGAATAATTCACTGTAGCCGCGAATCGACGCCTTCTTGACGTGATCAAAAACTGTTTGATATACGTAACTGTCTATACTGTAAAATAAATATCGTGTAAATACAACAGTAGGGAAGTTTAGTGTTTACGTGTATCCGTACCTTAAGACTGCGGGCGATCTTACCCCTTACGTTTGAGGGACACGATAAAATTTAGGTGGAAAGGACGTAAGTACACGACATCAACCTTGGGCGATTGCTGCCCACTCTCCGGGCTATTCGTTATAACTCTTAGAAACCGAGAAAAGTAAATTCTACTTACCTTTGATTGCTGCTGTCCAGCTTCTTGTTGTACCTTGGTTACCATCGATCCATTTCTCTGATTTTTATCTTAAAATTAAGTCTTAGGCATGCTTAAAGATAATAACCTAGTTATCTTCTGTAAAATCTCACTAAGGTTCAACTTAAAAGTAGTCCATAATAAGTCGAATTCGATTAGTACTTACTGATTAAAAAGGTAAATACATATATGTAGAAATACTCCAAATCCATTTATCTAATATATAAAACAATCCAGATAGGCATATCACCCATGGCAAGTGGGCCATATTCCGAATATGTATGATGAGAACTTCATACAACGGTGAAGTAATTGTAAAAATTGAGTAACACAAAAAGCTTCTTTGTTGAAGGGATATGCTTGTAGTTAGTTTTAAATATCCTTTCTAAAAAAGCGATCATATCATTCGTCAGGACGAAACACTTCTATTTGGTTTAAAAAGTTGTTATAGATATATGAGGCTTTATCAAGCGTTCACTTCCGAGGTACTCTTTTATTTAAGATTTAAATGCTGGTTAAGTTTAAAATATTGCCATTCTGTACGATAAAAACTGGGCTCAGTTACCATGGAATGATGTTCCCCAAAACTCTTGTATGCGGATGAAATCCTCTGTCACAATTATCAAAATTCTCGTGTTGCATTATTCAATGTTTTTTACGAAAAAATGAATTTTAGTGTACCTTTCTAATCGAACATATTTATTTTGTCAAATTTCATTACACTTCTTAGAAATGTATATAGAAGCGTCTAAAGACAGAGATCTTTTCCATAAAGAATATCTTTTCTAAGTGCAATTTGGTTATACTTTGTTAATTCCTTTATAAAGAAGTCCATATCATAACAACAGCCCCCAAAATTCGAAAATTACTAAACGGAAGTACATGGATCTGAACCGTGGGGACTGAAATAGAAAAACAACTTCCACAACGGTGCAAGCTATCTTAATTTTACATTTATGATTGTTATTTTGAACAACCCATTTAAATTAGATTTCTTTGTTTTACAATAAATATTAGTTATAATTTCGATTTTTAAGATTTTGTTATGCCTAACTTAGGTCTTATTTTGATTCATAGAATCGAGTATCGTGTGGCTCAGAAACACCCCGTATAGAATGAAATACTATATTACTTATTTTTTAAGCTTATATTCAAGGTCACGATATTTGCCATAAGTACAAATTTTATTGTTCGTCCCTTCAAGACCTTTTTTAAAATGGAATTAGGTTAAATGAGCTCCTACGTCAACAACGATTAGTCCACATGAAAGCGAAAACCTTTTCCATATTTAACTTTTAATGTGTTTTTGCTTAATTGGTTCTATTAATAAAGCGCTTATTAATTTTCGGCGCCGTTTTAAAAGATCACAGTGTTCTCGAAATGTTAATTTAAAATTTAATTTGCATTTTCAGAAGTCTGAATTATGAGAGTTGGGCGAGCATACGAATTGGTAAACCTACTTTTTACCCTCTGTCCAACTGTGAAAAGGCCACCGTGCGTGCGTCGGTCTCTAATGTAATTATTTTTGCTTTTAGGGGTTGACCTCGTCGGAAATTCAACCTAAACTATTTACGAAAATAGAATAAAGACGTCCGCTCATTTATCATTAGCCGAAACAAATATTTGCTGACAACTTTGCAAACATAGTTTCATAAATTTTGTTTCTTTACCAATATGGATTTTTTAATACTTTCGATAGATCTTTAAGCCTAAAACTAACCTAATGTATTTTTATTAATTATTTTCATTACTTCCTTCATTTTGTACCAAAACACCTAACTGTACTGGCTACTAGAATTTAGTAGAGGTTTCCTGAGTAATTTTTCTAAAGCAGTTACATTTTTCATTATTATACTCTTCGCAAATACAAAACAAAAGAGTATATTATGCATTCGAACGGCACATTTATAAAACTGGTAATATAGCTCGTAGAGAAAAAATCTTCATTTCACTGTGTTGGTGATCGAATTCTGGACAATTTTCAAAATGTCCGTCTGTCTGTCTGAGTCTGTCCGTGCATCCGTCTGTGCGGCCGTCCGTCCGTCTGTGCGGCCGTCCGTCCGTCTGTGCGGTACGTTTCTTGTAACAACGATAACTTAGAACGAAAAGTCCGATTGTATCGAAAGTTGGTGTCAGCTGAGGAAGAACCCTATCAATAAATAAAAAAGTTATCAATTTTTTAAATTAAAAACAATTTTTATGTTTTGCAATTAAAAAAAAAAGTCTAACACTAATATTATTTATAAAAAAAAAAGTATGAAGAGTATCCTATAGAATGTGAAACAACTATATAAAAAGTGTAGTAAATCGGCGAAGAGTGGTTAGCTTGTTTTTTTTTTTTTTTTTTTTGGATATACAATCTCAAAAGAAAGGGAAAATTAAGAGCCTAGCAGAACGACACGGGACCAGGACTTGAATTAAAATGTAAATAAAAAAACCTTAAAAATTGGATGATTTAAGAAAGATGTTAAAATTAATATTTCCAATGGAAATGTAAAACTTGGTTGGTAATCAAGACGCTGAGTATTAAAACAAACAGTGACGAAACGAAAAATCTATCTTCATTACAGTACCGAGCGATGCCAATCTGCTTAATTTACAGTACAAAAATGATAAGGAGGAGAGTAACTTAATATAAGCAACAAGAAAATACAAAAATAAACGAAGAGGGGATAGAAAAGAGCCAGAGATTTGTAAATTATCATAAGGAAGAAGTTTGCTGGATTATAGCGTATAGTTGTAAAAGTTATGGCTAGATAGGCTGCCGGAAAATGGAAAATGCCTGTTATGGCAGGGTGTGCTTTATTTAGGATGGGGAATTATGCTGTCAGATTTGTGTGATGTTACACTTGTTAACGGACCGCGTAAACACCTAAATTTTTAGAGATATCTGCTGAACCTAGCCCGCTAGCGGGATTATGTCGTGACAACGTACATTTGAGGGCGGTGTACCGTGATAAATTTGAGACGAGGCATATATTTCAGAACTTTTAGTTTTATGAAAATTGCTGTCGTCTTGCTGCACCATATCGGTGCGACGCCGCGTATTTTGGGCAATTAACACTATTGATTCTAGAAAAATAATTCAGCTGGCCTTTTTGATAATGCTATCTTTGTAATTCGACTTATATTTTTCTCTACGATAAAAAATAAAACCGAGTTATGAAGTTTTTGAGCTTTTGCGTTTTTAAACCCTCACGAGAAGGAGATATTTCTTATGTTCAAAAATTTCAAACAACATTTTTGGAGAATCGAATTCCTTATATTTTATTTCTTTTTAGGTACTATATCTTCAAATTGATCGAATTGGAAATTATGTAAATCATACATTATGTATTTTTTTAGATGTCTTCTGTATCATCAGAGGCTATTGGTTAATTTGAAATGCAACAACAAATCTTGATGTAAATGCTATAAATGAATTCCCTATTACTCTTAATTCACTTTTTTGTGCTTTAATTTTGGAGGAAATAGCGGTTGAAAGTTGTACTTTGAAGCGATGAAAAAGATATGTATTTATATTACTGTAGCTTGGCTAAGTTTCAGAGAGAAAGCAGAAAATGACAAGTTATATATAAGCTTTTAAAATGTTATGTAGAATGTTTTGCTAAAATAATAGTTTTTGACGTAATTGCAATAACCCATTTTACGCCACCGCGTTCAGCAACTCCCACCCCACCTCGACACCCTTATTCACCACTGACTGAACTCTCCAGGAACCTAACAAGTGCAACTAAATATGTTTAACCAAAATTATGACTATCGACCAATCAAATTTTCCATATACCCTTTTTGAGCAGTGATGTAGTCGTAAATTAAGCAGTGCCGGGACGCTCTGACCTGGATAGTATTAATATACTACAGAAGCCACACTGTCTTATTACTTTTATTTATTTTGCATAAAAGAGGCAGTGCCGGAACGGCATTTTTTCAAATCGGTGTAAACGTCTCGAGCCCATCGTCTGCTCAGTGACCAAATATCGCTCGTGTTACTACCACGTCTTCTACAATTGGTGTTTTTATATGTTAAGGCGCAGTTACACGGCGCGTGGTTCGCCCAGCCACGAGCCCGGCTCGCGACTCGCGTTGGTGCGTCTTCTAGCGAGCCATAGGTGACAATACGGCGCGTGACCAATGCAGATTTCGTGTGGGGTTGTGGCACAAACTTAGTGTGGGTAGTTTGTGGGTTGTAGGCTCGTCAAAACTGCGTGGCAGATCAGTCGATCGCAATGGATGCAAATAGGCAAACGGTTGTATTCGTCCGTTCCATTTGCTGGCTACGACTTTCTTTGCTAATTTCTTGAGGCCAGTACATGATCGATGGCAAAATCGCCCGAAAGTCTGTGTGAATACAGTTTTCGATCTGATCGCGATCGCCCGATTTCATTAGCCCATTTTATTTTAAGCTACGCGTTCGAATCTGTACTCATTGACCGATTTACAATAAGTAAGGTGCAAGTCTATTGTTTTTTCTCTACTTGAAATACAATTCCATACAAATTCTTGGTAATATCTGAGAGGTGATACAATTGTAAGCGGTTTAGCAAAACTATCGTTACTCGCGTATAATTGAAAAATTCCTGAGAGTTGGAAATTATCAACCTGCCCCCTCAAAAAAAATCCTAGCGACACCACTGATAAAATACATGTTAAATGACCGTGATACGCTTATAGGCACACCGCCATTTACTAACCACCTCATTTGTGAGTCTTTTGATTACTTTTATATACGCGCGCCACTGCTTGCTTTCTATAATTAATAATTATTATGGGAATTTCTGTGTGTAGTTTTAAGTAAAAACGCACAACATTAAGTATTGTAATGTAATTATAGAGATAACGGCCGAAGATATAATGAATCTTTCGCTTTCAACATAAATATTACAGTATTATTTCAACTTAACACTCTTTGATTTTCTAATTATTTTTTTATTTATATTACCATTAACCTTTAAGCACGGTTGTTGAGTACTAGCTTTTTTAAATTTAATATTGTTTATGTTGACTAATGCTAATATATTCGACGGATGCCAATTATAGTAAAAGAAACTCGAAAAAGATTACATATAATGACAGTATGTGTGTAATACTACATTAGCAGTAGTAAATCGTAATGAGTTTTTACACTTATACTTGGGATTTTGTAGAGTGAAAGGAAATCAGGCATTTATTTTTGGTTTATTTGAAATACTAAAAAAATTAAACATAGTGTGTTGTCTTGGTATTGCATGTATTGCATGTACATTTTTTGTTATAAATTTCCTTCATAGTTGAGTACCGTGCCCTGACAATGAAAATAGTAAACTTGTTTTTATCGTGAGAACGGGACATTTGACTGACAAAGATCAACTAAGCAAATTGATGTAGTCTCCACAGACTGAAATTAGATATCCCTCGTTTTGAATTTTTATGCTTTTACATAAGACTCGATGTCGGAGAATTCTAATATCCCCACGGACCAAATTTTGTGTAAATCTGCAAAATATGATGCTATTATAACAGCTCTATTGGATTAACCATTTTGAATTTTTTACTTTTCGTATCAGATCCCTAACTACCACAACAAATACAACGTAAAATAAAGTGGTTTAAAGTTACGGTATAAATGGAATATGCCTACGACAGCAGTATTTTATATATCAATCGAAACATCTTTAAGAAATTCGACAAAGGAATAGTTCATAACATCAGCAATGTCAAGAGCGCCGACTGACAAATTTAAGAATCATCTTTTAATTATTGGAATAAAATGAATATGGTTTTACTACTTTATATTAATTTGTAGGCATGATGTAATTATTTACATATAATAAATAATGTTATTTTAATGAGCAACTCCATAGATAATCCAATAAAAAGTAAATAAATATCATTTAACCTACGGCTATGTTACCGGCACATTATACAAATAAAACGAGACTTCTGAGACCCAAGTATAAGGCTTTTATAATGGTGAACCATGTAAGCAATCCACTACTTTTGTTTGAAGTCGACAACCACAAGCGCATAACATATCTGAGGGACTATTATATTCGTATACGGGTATGGTTTGTAATATCCAAGCACGGTTTGTTATTCCCGCTCAGCATGCCGTCCAAATGTGAAGAGCTCCTCCCGGTGTCGTGTTGGTGCTGGTGTCATCGGTAGATGTGAATATCAATACTATACTAAGATCATTTAAAGATTGTTTGCAAAGGGAATCCTTTTTATTATTAAATGTCGTATGGTTATTCTTTTAGTATACGCCGATCCCCACTTTTAATTTGACAGAAAAAGTAAAACGTTCTAAATATCATTCCAAATTTTTAATCTCTCCAAATTCAACACTGGCTTAAATGAACTGAAAAATCAGTTTATTTATCTCGTGATCAGTCATGTTGTGACTATTGCTATGTTCGTTGTTCAGCAAATAGAGAGTTATCGTAAGATTGTTATGAAGATAAATAATGTAATTTTCCAGTATTGCGTGTCTCTCTAGGTGCCTGCTTTCAATATAATTTCTTTTCTACTGAATAGCAACGAAAGCAAGATAAAAATATGGTGCATTTTAGCTGTGCATTTAAATTTTACTGTATTTATGACGGGCCGGAAAAACACTGATGACAAACACGACAGATGTCGTTGTCGTCTGTGAGTCTGCCGAAGCGTACACGCTATTATGGTTTCATGTCACGCCGACGTTATTTCCATAGCTTTATGTCATATTGTTGCAGTTTTCTGCGATAAAAGCAGATATCGCCCCAAAGTGGTCACGCAATGAATTCAGACTGAAAAGTCAAATAAAAAAAATTAAAAAGTACACAATGCTGTTAAAGAAAGAATAATTTATTAATATCTAACTATAAACACCAGGTTTCTGAATAAGTTTTCTCTTTGTTGAAATAACTTTTGTTGTAGTAAATTGCCTTTAATGATGTAATGTTGATTTTGTTAACGATCTTAATGGGCAATACGAAAGAAAATCCGTCTGTCTCGTCGAAGACTCGTTTGTTCATATAAAGCAACGCATTTTGTTAAGTTAAAATTACTTTTTTTTTATTATGAAACTGACGTAAAAGTGTTAATTTGCGCTATTATTATTACAAGAAATATCGCCTGTTTCATAGGTGTTGAAATTGTACTTAATTTTAGTCGTAAATAATATTTTATGGTAAGACATATATATCCCTTTTAGGCTTCAAGTTGAGCCTACTTTTAGTTACTGAGTTATAAGATCTTAAAGTTGCTGCTGTGTACCATCAGCCTTCTGGGCTGGTGCCAGAAATAACAAACCCACAAAAGAAACTAGTCTGTGTGAAAGAGTTGACTAGATCAATCTTATGGGTTTGGAGTCGCTGAACACAAATTCGACGTTAGAATTACTCTATAACGTCTATAATAATTTTTTGTAATAGAAAACAGCTGTAAATGGTAAAATCCAGAAGGCTGATGGTATGCAACGGCAACTTTAAGATCTCGTAACTCAGTAACTGAAAGTAGGCTCAACTTGAAACTTAGAAGGTATCAATATCTTTCCATAAAATATTATTATTTAGGCCTAAGAATAAGTCGATTTCAAGGGCTACGAAACAGGCGATTGTTGCGGTCGGTATTTGCCAAATTATTCACGAATTATCATAAACACTGATAATGTGTCATCTTGAAAAAACGAGTAAAAACTATACGGAAGTGTATTTCCTCAGATTTACATACAGATCTTTAAGGCAAAAATTACATGTAAAGATGGTAATCTAGATCATATAGTGATAAGTTACGTAGTTATACAATAATAACATAAATTATATGGTATTGTCTACCAAGCAGATAATTATTACATGTAGACACAATTGACAGGGTTACATATATACACAAATTAAACACACTTGCTCTGGAAAGATATAAACTAAATATGTATTTACGGTAATCCATCAAAAAGTACACGTTAATAATTCGGAAAACATGTACATTACAATTTGTAGCACTAATTCAACCTTTGAGAAAGTACTTACTCTCTACTTATGAAACCGCCTTAACTTAATTTTTAAACCTAAATTAATAGGGATTAAAAAGTAAATTGGTATCAACTCAACACTTCTAACATAGTAATAATTCTTGGATCAATACTGTCTGGAGTACGAAGCACTCTTTGGTTTAAAGCTTAATCAGAGGCTTTGAATCACTTTCTGTAGGTATAACAGTATCAGTAGTTCCAGTGTTGGTGTGTTTGTTGTTTGTCATAGAGACCATCACCAGAAACTAGGTGGAAATGAAAATGAGTTAAGCTTAAAATTTGACTGGTGTTATTAGCAGAACTCGGGAATGTTATCACTGTGACGTGAAAGTCAGGGTTGGCTCTGCCAGCGCGGAATGGTTTTTAATCAAGTATGACAATATTTATTTTACCTTGTACTTTTTTTAGGGAATCTCATAATATCCAAAGTTAATATGGTTAGTTTATTATAGACACTCACTGGAAGAGGAAGTATTGGGGGATGTAACATTATTCAGTTTCGACCACGGTGTGTAACAGCACACCATCACTTTCACTAAATCCGAATTAAAATTACGTTGACTCACTATCAGTAGAGCCACTAGCACTGCTTTTGTGGGGAAATATGCCTAGTAACATTTGATTTAGATGTCCAAGAAATTGTTTTGTTACAACTACTACAATAGAGATCTGCCCATCAAATTGCAGTTCTGAAAAATTACGAATCCACTAGTATACAGCAGCCTGAGAAACACTAGACATTCTTGTACACCGCCGACTCTGTATAATTTCACTCTAGGTTTGTAGATACATACATACGTACACACATGGCAAGATTTACACTACGAAACTGCGTAACTGCGATCTCGGATGGTCTACCCTTGCCCTTTATTAAATGTTGACGTAAATGCCAAGAATTGCCACAGTATACCTAGGTAAAAATGGATTTTGTCAGATCAGTGTTCCACAATTTCGGCTGCTTCGTCTAATTTAATGAAGATTATAAAACCGCATTAGTAAAAATCATGTAAAAGTACCGCCATACACAGGAATCTAATGTTGACACTCGGTCAGGGTCGAATCCAATAACATTTTAAAATGAAATAAAATTCACTTTATCGCGGTATATGGTAGTTTTATGCCATTAATCCTTAATTTTGTTATGCATGATTTAATATTATACAAAAATGGTTTTCCCAGTGGAAAAATGTTTTATGTTGCCATCAGCAGTTAATTGGGTTTCTATATTTAATTATCATGAAAATAAGCACGCCACACATATTAAACAGACCAGGAAAGCAGGCCCGACGAGAGGGGTGAGGGTCGGGGGCCCGGAATTTTTGAGGGGCCCGGATTTTTTCAGAATTTTTAAAATTATGGAAACGTTGAAAATGCACATCTAAATTTTGATTGCATTTGCATAGGTTAAAGCAAGAGAGGCATACTTGCAAATTATAAGAGGATAGACTTTTTATGTAGAAAATCGAAATTTGTATTTTCTGCAACGATCACGATCAAGTTAATTTCTATCGAGATAAGTACTATCGTAAGGAATATCATCCCCCGCTCGTCGAAACGTCGAAATTTCAGCCGAGATAAGAATGTTGTAAGGAATACCACCCACTGGTCTTCGAAATTTCAACAGAGATAAATATCGTATAGTAAGAAGATGCCACCCCCCGCTCTTCGAAATTATGCCGAGGAGCGGGGGGCCCGTATGCGCTACCCCCGGGCCACGATTTTCTCTCGACGGCCCTGCAGTAAAGTATCATTGTCTTTTTATTTCCTAAATATGTATTACATGTTTTTGTAAGAACCATTGCCGTTTTTAGGTTAAATTTATTACCAAAAGTGCATTGTAGCTGGCAATCGTTTTTCTGAGTGTTTGCAATATAATAATCTGTCTATATGAGAGACATCGCTGACGCCGAGAGAAAATTCCCGAGACTTGGTTATTAGAGTTGAAATTATTATATTTTTAGGATTACTGTTGAATTTGTAAACATATCTAGACCGCTAGGTTTGTTATTAATCTGGAAAAAATACGTCTGCTTCACATCTAATTACGTAAGATTTCAAATACATTTATTTTCTGACGGTTTTACGTTACGGTATCCAAGTTAAATCTTTCAATCATTCCTGAAGGAGGCCAGATGCACAGGAGTCGTGTGACAGATCTGTAAACTAGATGTAACACTTCTCAGGTCACGTTCTACTAGGACGACGTTTGTTATACAGGGATTGAAGACGTCCGTTATTACTCAAAAAGATTACACCTTGCGCACATTTCTGAGATTGTTACAATTTTATTCTGTGCGTAACAGTGTTATTCATGCACAATCTCGATATTATCTCATTTATATGTACTTAAAAATCAATTTGTTTGTAATTTCCTTAATACGATGAAGATGAAGACAAAATGGAAATCCCTTAAACCAACGCTAATCTATTTATAAAATTCGATCCAGCCTTACAAGTCTAACAATAATAAATGGTCCGCCCGCACCGAATTTCTCGCGTGATAGGAAAATCTTCATTTGTCAGTAAACTACCTTAATGTGAATCTTTCAGGAAAAAGTTAGTTGTGTAACGTACTATTAATGTAGAAAGTTTGAGCAAAATCTTTTTTGAGAAAATTGATGTGTTCAATTGGGCTCGAAAATTGACCAAAAATATGTACTTATTTTCAATACGTACTTCAGTTAAATTAAGCTTTACACACATTTTCTGTTTATTCTTTTGAAATATAACAGGGTGGTCCATGTGTTTTAAAGTATACTATTGGATATTTGGATTTTCCTTTTAAAAACAATTTAAACGATATGGCATTTGAGGGTCAGTGATGGGTCGGTAAAAATTGTCAAGAACCCGTAGTTTACGCTACAGTTACTAGATCTAACTTAAATTGGCTATTTTATATCGGAATGAGTCAGGAAACACCAAATCTACATTTTCTCTTTTTTTCAAATAACGCCCTGTGTACTATAGTACGAAAGATAGCAATGCATACAATAATATTAGGTATCGGGGGCATATCTGTCATGGGCGCCAATATATTCCATGACGACAGGCACCAGGGCCGTCGAGAGAATATCGGGACCCGGGGGTAGTAACATGCGGGCCTCCACTCCAGCTCTTTGGAAAGCGGGTTGGTAGAATTCTTCACAGTAGAATATTTATCTCAATGATTGCAATTTAGAAGAGCGGGGGTGCTTATATATCACCTCTTACAATTTACAAAGAAGTATGACGTTCAATTTTCAATGGTCGACTGTTGGACCGCTACACTCTTGGTAGTGCCACCTTGCATTCCATCACGATCGATCATTTAAGATGAGAAGTCAGTAGGTATTGAACCAGACGTAGACAGTTAGAGAAGAGCTTAAGAAAACTTATGTAATGCATTCGTATGTCTTATTGCGGATGCGTTCTATTGTGTTCTCAGGCTTTAAAATTCCAAGCTGAAATGAGATGTACTAGAAATTAATAAGACAACAAAAACCACTAAATATTTTACCAGAAGTTGTCTCTGATATTTAGTTGTTTTTTTTTAATAATTTGTTTTTAATATTCCATTACCTGAACATTATTAAAGAGGTTAACAAAATAAAATTCGAATATTGACTTGAAATTTGGTAGAGTAGTATTATTATGAGATGCTTGGGGCGGAGCCAACGTGCGCGAATATTTTTACCAACAGCATCGTCTGGGGTAGAAGGATGTATAATAATTGTAATCAAATTTTCGAGGTCGAGGAGCTGTGTAATGCAGTAGATTAAAACCTCGTCACACTCTGGTGTTTACGATGAAGACATTTTTTGCTGAAAATAAGGTTATTTCATTTAATTCAATCAGAAACGGCGAATACAAGTATACTGCTGCACAGACCCTGAGACTGTGACTGCAGGTTGACGGTGCCACTGGATTCGAGGTCAAATATGACGCAAATCGCTCTCATTGGCTTAGATCAATGAATGCACACAAACTCGTTTCTGCGCATCATTGTTTGCAAGCATCTTCTCATAATAATACTACTCTACAGGTATGCATTATAACAAAATCTGGAACTAGATTTTATTTTAAACTTATTCTGTTGAAGGGTAAATAAGTAAAGCAAGCTAGTGGTGGTGTATATTCTAGAAACCAAGATCTTACATTATTTTATGACATCTACTAGCTCCACCACCCCCGCCGTTATTCACACTATTAAATTATGTTTTAATGTGTACGAAAGCGAAAATCTCAAAAAAATTGCACTCATCCCCATTAAACGTCGGTCAGTCGAAAAGATATTGAAGTACACGTTGTTTTATGGGTTTCGGGTTAGACGATTTCAAATACTATATTATTAAAATTCTATGAGCAATTATTTTCACATAATGGAGGGCAAATGTAATATCGAGATGCTATCGTTTAAAGAGACTTAAAAGAAATCTGGATGTGGAAGTAGTGATTCCTTAGGCAGCGTTTTTTTTTTTAAATCATTTTTTTTCTTTGCTTGTAATTGTTATGAAACATATTCTTTATAAGATTTGACAAACAGCCCGGTTTTTTTTATTCAAGTAGACCTATTGGAATTAAGAGCAGTCACTCCATATATCTATGAACAAAATTCCATTAATTTGTCAGAATTTGTTGCGCGAAGATTATTTGCTTGGTAAAAAGGTGTAGTTTTTTATGAATGATGAATGACAAAGGTGCTTAGGTATATATTTAATTGTAAACAATGGCCTGAACAACAATACCTAATGAATAACGTCGTTGTATGATGTACCCATTTTGTAATTTTTTTTTTTATGTATAACCTTTTTCATTGTATGAAATCACAAGCAATAAACATATATCTTAATGTTACCTTGTGAACTATAATACTGAACACCGCCATAATAAACATAATTACTGCAAACGGTTGTAATGGATATTTTAGCTCCATAATTAAACTTTAATAACAATACGTTGTATTTAATGGTGACACATAAGGGAACTGTTGTGAAAAGAATTAATTTCATTTTCAGTAAGACTTCCTTTGTCGGCAAACATATAGCTTTAGCAGCATTAAGTTTTTGAAGTGAGATACGAGTTTTTCATCAGTAATAGTTATTATATCACATTTCCCTTAATTTACTTAACGCTATAACGCTGATCCAAAAATGTGTATAATATACAATGTGACCACGGCAAAGCGATATTATAGAATTTTTTTTGCTATGAACACAATTTTCTGTATTCTACTCTTGCTTGAACCAACACCTATTTTCAGTACATTAGAATTTCAAAAATGTATAGACGCTGGTACCATCTGGAACATAAAATTTACTTAAGGTATACTGTCATTTCTGTGCACGACATTGAAAAATTTTAAAAGAAAAAATTGCTCATGATTAAAAAATATGACGTTGTACCAAATTTGATAACTATACAGGATCATTCACGTAGGCCGTTCGTTGGAAGTTTTTCAACTTTTAGCACACCCTGTAAAGCTGGAGCCTGGAAATATTTTAAGTAGAACGAGCAAGATTGATTATGGCCGCATACGAAATTTCAAGCTCTAATCCAACTGCAAGTTGAAAAACTTCTAACGAGCGGCCTACGTGAATCACCCTATATAGTTATTATATTAGGTACAACGTTATATTTTTTAATTTTGAGCAGGTTTTTCTTATCAGATTCTTCAATATCTTGCACAAAAATGGTAGTTATCTAAAGCGAATTTCATTTTTAAGCTGTCACCATCGCCCTCTATATATTTTTAAATTCTAACATAGGTACTCAAAATAGGTTTTACATTTTGAGCAGAATACATAAAATTGTGTTCATAGTAAAAAAAAAATGTAATTTGCACTTATAATATCGCTTTGCCGTGACTACATTGTATACAGGGTGATTTACCACAATATGCGAAAAATATATAAGTAAGTTTGTCCCCACCGAAAGGAGTAAAAAAAAAACGAAAAACTAAAAAAATATGACAAAAAAAATTGTTTTTCGTAGAAATGCACCGCCTATGACTAACCAATCTGATGTAACTTGGTGCAACTACACCCCCCCCCCTTCCTTTATCATACTTGGAACTGACAGCGAAGCTGGTGGGGAAATAATTTTTGTAGAACACAGCACCGCAGAAAACTAAGAGTAACGAAAAGTCAAAGACAATGTTCGAATATTTGACCAGTGACACTGAATGCACTGTTCTAAGCGCAGATAATATTTTCGTGTATGCGATCACATTTTTGTCTCTTTGATCACGAATTAAATTCGAGGCATTGTCAATGGCTTGTTGTAACTGTTCTAGGGAGTCTATTGACTTAGCGTACATCAAACTCTTCATGTAACCCCAGAAAAAAATCCATAGGGGTGATATCTAGACTCCTTGTTTTTTCATTTGGCACACGCCTGCCGGGAAATTTTCTCTTATATTCTCGTACAGCAGCTGCAAGATTCTTATTCACTGTGCTATAAGTTGAAATCATATCGCAGTATTCATGCGATGTAAACGCTGACATATTGACAGGTATCGCTCTACGAATACAATTTTCAAAACGTAAAAATCTAAACGGAAACCGGAAAGAAACTAACCATACGTAAACAACTTCTGATCGCTTGAAAAAAACACGAAGCGGCGCACGCGTAAATAGGCGTAAACAATTGAAGCATTAAGGGTAGCCAAATTCCATGGTTCAGCAGTGTATCATTACAAATTTTAACGTAACGGGAAATTATTCTAAAAATGACAAGAAGATTACTATAAATATGGGTGCGGAAATTCTAAATAATCAGTATAAACCACCAATTGGGTACCGCCTTCGGATGGTCATATCTCTCGAAAAAATATTTCGGATGTTACAAAGCATCGAAACTAGGGGAGGGTTCATTCATGCGTCGCGAGGCTCAGTAATTTTTTACTTCCAATGTTGAGGGTGTGGTCTTGTTGGTCTTTGTTGGATTGTTTGTTACCTTGTTTCTGTCTTAGTTATTTTTTTATGCAGTTTGCTTTAAACATTAGATTTCGTCAGAGCAGATTTTTAGATATTGATCATGAATGCTGCGGAGCCAACGTAACTACATTAAGATGCTGGATGTTGGATGTTCCAAAATGAGTGCACCAACAATTTTGATGCAGTTTTATGTAAACGTTAAAGGACCTACTTTAAAATGTTATTGAATGTTGACCATCCGTACCTAATGCTGCTGATATGTTAAAGATGTACGCTGGACTTTCAAAACTTTCGGAATTATTTTTCAATGTTAGTTCAGTGGTATGCTTAAGAATTTACAAAAACTTTTGTACCTAAAGTAAACCTGTTCGTATATCATTGTTTCGTATATATATTTGGAGTTTTTGCAGTCAGAACATTCCAAAATTGGCTAATCAGCTGATACGAGTCTATCAAATGAGTCCCTCCGAAAGTTCTGAGGCAAATGATTTATTACACTTTTCGCAAATAGAAAACGAGGAGTATATTGCATTCGATCGGCACATTTCTAAAACCGGTAATATGGATCGAAGAGAAAAAAAATTCATATCACTGTGTTGGTGGTCGAATTTTGAACAACTTTCAAAATGTCCGTCCGTCTGTCTATCTGTCCGTCCGTTACGTTTCTTGTAAGCGCGGTAACTTAAGAACGAAAAGTCCGATTGTATTGAAATTTGGACAGTAAGTTAATGTTAGCTAGAGGAAGAACCCTATTATTTTTTAACAGAATCTATCAATAAAAAAGTTGTTTTGTCACAAATGCGATAAGATTATGACCCAAGCTTTTGGCGGCTTTCATTCATCTGATATTTTATACGATAAAATGCGAAGAGTATACTATGGAATGTGCAACAATATCAAAAGTGCAGTAACTCGGCGAAGAGTATAATGGTTAGCTTGTTTAGATTTTCTAGGGTGTTTCCTAAAGCTTTATTTTGTATTTATAGAATTTCCTAACAGCCAATAAATATGTAATCAGCTCTCTTTAGAGAATTAGTGGTGATAATGAGATTGTTAATATTAATTCTAACTTTTTCTTCCAGGTGGCCGGTTCCATTATCGGTAAGGGAGGACAAAATATCACGAAGTTAAGAAGTCAGGTCAGTACCATAAATGTTTTTTAGTTTTTAATTTTTTTAATATAAGTTTTCCAATTGTATATGTAATACATATCTTCTTGGAAAACAAGTCCAGTTATATAAAAATTTATATAAGGTGTGATTACCACATTTCTAAAAGCTCTCAGTAATAATAAAGATAATATTTTTGGTTGGTGTTTACCGCTAAAAACTGTTGAGGATACAAAAATATCAAAATTAGTAAAAATAAATCATAAGCAGCACCATCTGTTTCTTTTACAATCATCTTATTAACACTTAAATATGAATAGAACTACCTAAGTAGTTATAATTTATTATTTCATAAAATTTCAATATTATGCTTCGAAGCAGATTTTTTTTTCTTTAACTGATATTTTGATGTAATTAAATCATTCTTATGCAAAAAAGTTTACTGCAGATTACCTTACTTTAAATTATCTTGTGTACCATTAAATTAATTGAAACTACATTAAAACCTACATTGTGAAATTATTAATTTTTTGTATGAACTGGACTATAATATTGCTTCAACAACAATTCCCTATAACATTATAACATTGACAGCACAGCTAATTTCAGTAGTGATATCTTATAACACATAGACACATAATAATGAACCCTGTAACAGCAAGAAGGTGGCTGTACAATTAATATTTTGCCCAGTTATGATAAAGTATTTGCAAGGAAGGCGGCACACCCCTGGTTCACCCATTCAACTTCTACCACTCACAATATCTGTCAGCCTTTATTTTAATTAGGGGTAGTTTTAAGTCCCCCGATGACATGATTAAGTTTACTGTACTGTTAAATGTTACTTGTTATTATAAGTTAATTTAATTCCGTTTTATTTTTCACTGATTTACGTTTGCGTTGCAGAGTTTTTGAAGTATTTGTAATGCTTTCAGTAATGGTCATGAGGATGCTTTGCCTCTCTTTGAACCAGAAAATTTTAGCTCTTTGAAGTGGATTTATCATTGACACACCATCACGATAATTTTATAGGTATTATGCAGAGAAAATATTAGGAATATGTGATATAGTTTTTACCAATCTATGTAAATTAAGCAAATATATAATAAAATCGAAGATATTTTAACAATAAATTAGGAATTTCCTTTAACAGCAGATTTTATACAATGCTGTACTATAGTTAAAATTTAATATTTAATTCTTAAGAATGGCTGTCATTTTGCAGGTAATTGTGAGTCTGTTTTCTTTATTTGTTGCCTGCAAACAATCATTATTCAGATTTATTAATTGATAGAAAGCCTGGTTAGTGCTTCACTAGTGACTAGTGATCTGAAGTGATAACTTTGACATTTGAGACGCATTTAACAAGAAATATTCAAGCAATAGGCACGTCCAGTTGAATATTCTAGGATTATCGGTAATAAGAAACCAGGACATCTTTTGTTGCGTATCACGTCTAACAATATGGCGTCATCTGACACGGTTATCTATTGTATGTGCGACGACAACAAAACTATCCTGTCAAATTCTTGATCACTTCAGCTCAGCGCTCTGAGGGGCGCCCTCTTCACCTCTCTATATATATTTATTTTTAGTTTTTTTATGAATGTCATGATTTTTCCAGCTCTGTTGACCATATTGAGCCCGCCATTTTGTTTTTCATTTTTTTTTTAACACTGGTTATACTATCGTCCTGGCGGAGTTTAACCATAATTGTTCCACCACTCAATCATGATACGTATACACAGACAACAACACAACAACCATTCTCTGACATTTTGCAGCTGCATCTTCTGCAGCTGAGATTCCACCTCGGAAGGTAAACCAGTGACTAGCCATGTTTATTCGCTCAATTGGTCTCTGGTCCACTGCGACCGTCTTACATTGAGACTGCCACCCTAGCCGAGCTTCCAACCCCGGGGACTACGTGGTCTCAAACCTAACATGTACTGTCGGGTAGAGTTTGATCTACTTTACATTTAATACTTAAATGCATTTACTCCATTTATTTCATTTCTCATTATTTAATTCTACTGACAAGTCACTGAGCCAAAATGTCAGTTGCTAAAGTAACTTATCGAATAGAGGCTGTAAAAAATCAGTTCCACGTGATAGTGTTATTCTTGTCTCTGTCGAGATGAATGCATATTAGTGTACTGTAGTATGTCATTCTCTGCATTAGATGACTCGAATATCGCCAGGTGTCTAATTATATTATAGAAACAACAGATATAAATAAAATGTGAATAATAGTGAATGCACTTAGAGCCAAAATTTTCTGTGTTCTAAGATAAATAAACTGTTATAATTATATATGATTACTGAACTATTTTTATGTGATTTATAAATGTTTACATTTTCATTGACCACAAGAAATGATTAACTAACATATAGGTTCCAGTGTTTTCTGGTTTTCTTGGCTCGGAGCAAGGTTCTAGTAACCCTACTAATAATTATTATAATGTGTGCCAATTGCATATGTAATTCATTACAAGTTTTTAAATTACTTACAATTTGTATTTTTACTTCCCTCGCATACCGAAGGGAAGTATTGTATTCGAGAAAAAATCACCCTCCGAGATTTTTTCGGATTCTGACGTTTCAGAACACGTAGATTCCGAAAATATAGGTTTTTCAATTCCGTCAGTCTGTCTGTCTGTCTGTCTGTCGGTCTGTCTGTCTGTCTGTCTGTCTGTCTGTCTGTTGGTGCATTTACTAAAAAACTACTTGACGGAGAGCAGTCAAATTTGGTAGGTAGTTAACCCTACTGTCAGCGAAGAACTGGTAGAATTTTCACTGAAAAATATACAGGGTGGACCGTCTAAACGGAATAAATAGTGAAAAAAAATTTTTTTTGCTCAAATTTAAAGTTTCCACGTTTCATGACGCGCTAAACCTGTTTCAGGAAAAAAAAAATTTTGAAAATTTTTTTCAAACATTTTTGAAAAAATTTTTACCAAGATGAAAAAAAATTTTTTTTGCTCAAATAAAAAATTTCCACGTTTCATTACGCGCTAAACCTATTTCAGGAAAAAAAAAAAATTTGAAAATTTTTTTCAAACATTTTTGAAAAAATTTTTACCAAGATGAAAAAAATTTTTTTTTGCTCAAATTTAAAATTTCTACGTTTCATGACGCGCTAAACCTATTTCTGGAAAAAAATTTTTTGAAAATTTGTTTCAAACATTTTTTAAAAAATTTTTACCAAGTTGAAAAAAATTTTTTTTTGCTCAAATTTAAAATTTCCACGTTTCATGACGCGCTAAACCTATTTCAGAAAAAAAAAATTTTTGAAAATTTTTTTCAAACATTTTTGAAAAAATTTTTACCAAGATGAAAAAAATTTGTTTTTGCTCAAATTTAAAATTTCTACGTTTCATGACACGCTTAACCTATTTCAGGAAAAAAAATTTGAAAATTTTTTTCACCAATATTTTTGAAAAAATTTTTACTACTAAAATGATTTTTTTTTCTTTCTTCAAATTTAAAATTTTCACGTTTCATGGCATTCTAAGCCTGATTAAAAAAAAAAGTTTTTTGAAATTTTATCACTAAGATAGAATTTTTCTTTCTTTGTTCAGATTTTAACTATCCACGTTTCCATGACATTCTAAAACTATTCAAACAAATTTAAAAATGTTTTTGAAGAATTTTTTTAAAAATTTGAAAACATTTTTAATCCATTTATGTATCACTACTATAGAACAGAGGAAAAAATTTTTTTTGCTCAAATTTAAAATTTCCACGTTTCATGATATTCCAAACCAATTTCGGAAAAAAAAATTTGCAACATTTTGTTACCAGTTTGGAAAAAAATTTAACACCAGAATGCTCAAATTTAAATGACTAGAATGTCAATGTCAACTTAGGTATTTCAGAAAAAAAAATTTGAAAATTTTTTTCACCAACATTTTTCAAAAAGTTTTTACCACTAAAATAGATCGAATTTTTTTTTATTTGCTCAAATTTAAAATTTTCACGTTTCATAGCATTCTAAACCTATTTTAAAAATACATCATTTTTAATTTTTAAATTTTTTTTAGCACTACTATAGAACAGAAGGAAACTTTCCTTTTTGCTCTAATTTAAAATTTCTACCTTTGACATTTTAAACCTATTTCAGTAGAAAAAAATTTGAAAATTATTTTACCATCTTTTGAAAAATTTAAAAAAAATGAAATTTTTTAACCACCACTATACTTCCACTCCATTACGTGAATGTTGGATTGAAAATGTGACAGATGGCAATAACATCTGGCATATGCACCTATTATACTTTTATTGAAAAATGCACAGGGTGGTCATCCCAAGAAATAATTCAGTCATGGTGGACATTTGTAAAGGTATTTGCGCAAGCCTGCCATATGTGGCACCTGCTATTTAGTATTGAACTTTTGCTGTTGGATGAGCAATCTGTATATTTTTTTGACCAAAACTTATCAAGTTTTCTTTGTAATAATAGCAGTAACTCTACTCCGATTATTATTCTCAATGTCATTTCGTAATTATTATTTTTTTAGAGAGACTGCCATGAACGAGGGAAGTTCTGTGTAAATACCTTTACCGATTTTTTTCTTATTGTTTACATCGTTTAGGTTTGTTATTTTAATTTTTTATACATTTAAACTGATTAGTTCTAACATGCAATGTATAATTCATAACAAATCGTCAACAAAGTAATTTATTACGCATTTTCAATAAAGTATATTTTTATGTACCGCAACTCTGCAATGCTTTTGTATTTAATTCATTTTTTATAAGTTTTATGTTTTAGTTTTGATTTGACCCTACAATGTACTTAATAGAATTGCCCAAATTAGGTGTCGTAGATTCCCATGTGAGCGACTTGCTGGAACAAGCGCTTGCGCCTGATGCCCATGTCTATATTTTTGAAATTGCAGCTCCGACATTAGTGCTTTCAAAATGGAAGTCAAAGCAGTTTTGCAAAATAAGCAGTTATCATAAGTTTTTTACCGATGATTTGTTCAGGATATTGATTTTAACGGTATATTGACATAATTGATTCCACAACTAATTAAAAACTATTGGCCTTGTGACAAACTGAATTTAGTTCATATTTGGTAACTTTCTACCATTATAAAACTAATTTACCCCATTTACACCATTTTTTTAAATTATAAACGTTGTAGAAAAAATGAATTACTGTGATTTTACTAAATATATAAATTTGTTTTTTAGAACACCACCATTTTTTCCAATAATATACTCATATCCAAAATAACATATTTTTGGGATAAGATCGAAAGATTACTTATGTTATCCATGTTTAGTCCATGATAGTGAGGGGCCAACTTAATTTTTAACTTGCTCAATAAGATAAGTATCATTTGAGCAATACACCTTACTCTAATATGTTAACACTTAACCTCCGTCACTCTGTCACGAAGAATCATATTGTTTTGTGTCTCTCGCGTCTATGTTTCATCGTTACGAAAGAGGTAAATATTACAAAGGTCTCTCTCTAGTCTAGGTTTCAACATCTCGATACACTGAATAAATTCAAAGTTTCTCGCATCTAAAATCATAGATACCTATTAGATTCAGATTCATTCGGCCTACCACACCGTGACTTGTTACTAACGCTGACCTGTACACGCCGATAATTGAGCTACATCGAGCCACCGATATGCCGATGGTTCTGAAGTGTATTGATGGTATTTCCCAGAAATTTTTCACAACTGAAATTCAACTATTGGCTCCGACTAGCAACCTAACTGACGTACGAATAAAATACCACAGGCAAACCCACAAGCCACTTCACACCCATGGTATGTTCACATCAACGACTATCCGTCTTTCCTAGAAGACCGTGACCATACTGCGCACGTACAATACACGATACAAACAAGACCAAAATCCCAAAAACCACCATCCCACCAAAATCTTCCCCTGCTGACATGGTAAATCATCGTGGACAAACAATACTTTTAAAATCCCATAGTTTTAAACAGTGACAATTACTTGTAGTAGGTTTTTCTTTTTGCCTGCATGTCTGAATCATAAGACCTAATCTTCTTAAGACGAGTTTATTAAATTAATTAAATAAACAATCTTTCTGTCTGAATTTTAAAAAAATTAACTACACTTCTGTTTTGAGGATGTGTAATCTGTTTTTAATTACAACAGCCTACTATCGGCTTCCTGTATTTTATAAATATGTGTAGGGCCGGATTTGATATATTCTTATTGTAAACTATAATATGAAAGAGATAAATGAAATATTTTTGAAATGTTAAATAAAATGGCCTATAGCAACGCTTTGTTTACAAGGATCCAAATTCGCCGGACGGACGATCGGCGACTGACGGGTTTTAACACACTCTCAAATGGGTCAAAACCTCCAGAATTGGATACCAACTTGTAGTTGACAGCTACCCAATTGCTAAACCTTTCAATGTGAGGTAATCGAAAATCGAAAGACCTGCTGAAATTCTCAGTAAATTATTTACACAAAATAATATGAATCCCGTGATAGAGAAAGAGAGTGACAAAGATTAAGTGTGTAATATAAATATAATAAAGTTAATATGAAATACGAAATTGAGTCACATGGTATTAGGGGCTAAAACCTATTTTAAATAAATGTTGTTACTTTGGAGAAATGGCGGTGTGCCAACAAAAAATAACAAAAAGTGGCAAAGAAATTACAGTATTTTTTACCCCTCCATAATAGGACTGAGTGTCAATATGTTTTTTAATTGCCAAATAATATGCGAAAAGTTAAGTTTGCCCCCCATTATCAAGGAATTACATACATATTATATTAACTTTTGTCAAAAAAAAAATAATAAGTCGGCACTTGGAGTAAATTAGTTTTATAAAGGTAGAAATTAACCTCCCAAATATGAATCAAATAGAAGTGGGGGCAGCCTACCGGTGTATTCAATTTTTTCGTGTATGTTCAAATTTACACAAACCTCCTCCATTGTTTAAAATCAATTTAACACATTTTTCATAGCGATTTTTTACTTATATATTACTTTGTGCAAAAGTTGTTTTCTCTGTTTGAAAATTTTGCAAAACTGCTGTGTTTCGGCCATTTTAATCAAGCACTTGCCTCCACCACCACAATATGTTAACTAATGTCTTCTGTCCCCCGGCCGTGCCACCCTGTGTCCACCCGAAACTGCCACCTGCCACCAATGCCCGCCATTTTGTTGCCATGCCCACAACAAACATCTGCCAACAACAGTACAAAGCCTCCATAACTGTCCCTGATTGCCCGGGCCCCGAACGGTAAAAATTTTAATAAAAATCTTTTTAGTTGTGCTCACCCGGCCCTGGTTGCACTGCCATGTACTACTATGTGTATTACACTTAACCTTAATAAATATAATAATTTACAGCACATAATCAAGTTTTTAAGCATGCATTATTTTATATAATCTCACTAATTAGTATTTTTATTGTACATATTTTTTATTAACAAAATATATTTTGTATCAAGTTTGTAATACGCATAAATCCAGACAATATGAAATCATGTTACTAGAAATTGTTTGGAACCTCTCGAACGAATTGATGCTACACAGTTTTTATTCTTTTTGCATATGTCGCCTCTTAGGAGTTTTGGCCAAGAAGTAAAGATAGCAAATAGTTAACAATCTCCAGCCTATTGTAATATATGTCCTCAGTAGAGAGTTTCCTCCACTGTGATATATCTTCCGATCAAAAAGACGTGTTCTTTGATCGGAGGATATGTCTGTCTTCGGCAGTACAGTTTTCGGTCGCAAGAACTCCCACATGTACTCCCATGTACAATAGCAGGACATTTGTGTATTGCATCAAAATTCTTAAACAAGTTTTTTTATCTAATCTGAAAGGACCCATTCATGTTTGAACATGCGTGGCGAGCAATGATCTGGTTCTGTAAGCATGCTCGAACATGTGTGAGAGCGTAAATAGCGAATGGAATGTTTAGCTCGTCGCTAAGATCAACAATCCCTACGAACACGAGGCTAAGCACCGACCATGTATAGGAGATAATGCCATTTATTGTAGCTCAGTTCCAATACAAGTGCTCTTTTCACTTTTGTTTCCTTGACACCGACTGACCCCCTATTAACAGAATTTCGCTTTCTAATTCTGTCGGAGACACCTCCTAGGAATCCTTGAAATGATCACTCGTAGATAGGTTTTAAAATCTTACGAGTTGGTTCTACTTCAAGAAAGGCATATTACTATTATTTTGAAACCGATTTTTTACACATACACGTTACCTTTTTCTACTTTTTATTATAGGGTCGTCTAAACATATGAAATTACCCACATTCGCTTGTCGTTTTGAGATCCATTGAGATGTAAGGCCTGTGACTATACAGACTCGACTGAAGTTGAGTAATTATGTTTGAAACGTGTATGGATATCGACGAGCATGCGTGGACTGAAGGTTATTTATCCCTAACCGAACGTATTCGAGCGAATATGAATTGAATCCTGACTGTTCAGTTATTCTTATCTCTTGTTCTTATTCATTGACGTTTTCATGAAATGTTCTTTTGTCCGTTTAAAAAGCGCGAAAAGTGAATACAAAAACGTGCAGTTGTACGAGTTTCGCAATTTCCATCATTTGTTCTGGATGTTACATATTTATTTATTTTCTGCAATCTGCTATCTACGATCGATAAATGTATAACCCGTAATGTCCTATTTACTTAAGTTTGGCAACATTTCACCTTTAATAAATAATCAAAAATCATATACATAATATACAAAACTATCCAGAGCAACGCCACTGTAAGACAACGAGTAGGTACTGGCGGAACGCCAACTAAATGGTATAGCTTTTGTCGGTTGTCTGTACACCAAGCAAAAAATAATTGAAACACAAATAGTACGTTTTCTCTCCTTTACTAATCGGTAAAACTATTTAATGTAATTCCGTTTGTCGACAACAGTGAGATGAATCTGCTATTTCATTTGATAAAGGTGCCACCCATTGTTTTCTCTACTGTTCACTCTTTATGAACCTACTATAGTTGACGTCGCATTGTTGTATAGTAGGCTCGGTGACAATTCATGCCATCTTTTGCGGCTGCCTGTTAGATGCTCAGTCTCATCAAAGCGTTTTCCCATCGACTCTTTGATGCCATCAGCCAGACGTTTTGGAGTGCGCCCTTCGCCTCATTCCATCTGGTTTTCCCAGGATTATAAGCCGTTCTGTATTGTCGTCTCTTCGGTTGAGATCATTCGATGACGAATTAGCATCGTATTCTCCCTAGAGTTGCTTGGGGGATGTATTTCTTAGAGAATCGAGCTGTTCTTGTGATGGGTTGTCCAGGAAATTCGTAGCAAACATCTTCAAATTAACATCAATGCGTATTACCTGTCAATGTCTCAGAGGCATAAAGTAAAATGGAGAAAACTAGCGCGTTAGCATTTTCTGGTATCGAGAGATCCAAAATAAGCCATCGTGTTTTTTTGTACATGTATTGTTTGGAGATCTTCCAGCGAGTGTATGAGCGTATCCTCCATTGTTACAACTAATATGTTGCCGTCTGAAAATCTTAGTCAAGTTAGAGGTCTTATTTCCGCACCTAATTACTCCACCTTGCCAGTCCTTCAGCACACGGCACATCACATGCCACTGTATGTTAAAGAGGATTGGTGACAACGCAGCTCTGTCTGACGTCTTTGACAACTTCATTACATTTGTCGGAGTTAATGTTGTCAATTTTCACCAAGATATTCTTGTAGGCAATGAAACTAGGAACCAAGTTACGGTGTAAACTTGAAGTATCAGAAAAATTATTATAACAAAAGGAAATATTAATTTTTCTTCAGTCAAACAAATTTTTGTTATATTTTTTGACCAATTTTCAACAAGAAATGTACGATAACTTTTTTTTGTAAACTGATGTTTTCAATGCTTTTAATTTTTAAAAATTGAAAAATCTCCGATTTCTCTTATTTTCACGCTCTAAAAGTATAATAAAAAGTGTATTCTTACAATGCATATTTTTTATGTCTTTTGACCTTGCGTACGTAAAAAATGGAATCGACGATTTTTCATTTCATACCTCATAGCGATCACTTTTCTTCAACGGTTTTTGAATAATCCATGTCGAACTAAAGTCCATCACTTTTCTTCGACGGTTTTTGAAAAATTCAATTTGAAGAAAAGGTGTCACTAAGGACTTCACTGTGTAGGTAATCGATTGCTGAAACATTTTAAGTCAAAACATATAGAGGTACAAAATTCTATATAATTTCAGGATTATTCAAGTTTTTATATTTTTCAAACCGTCAACTCAAAATGGAGCATCCTGTATGGTTTGACTTAAATCAATCGGAATCGATTACCTGCACGCTGAAATCATACCGACACCTTTTCTTCAACGTGAATTTTTCAAAAACCGTCGAAAAAAAATGGTCTCTATGATGTATAAAATTAAAAATCGCCTATTCCATTTTCTTGCAACTTCATGTGCAAGGTCTAAAGTTATAAAAATTACGTATTGTAAAAAAAAACATTTTTTATATACTTTTGGAGCATCAAAAACGATTTTTTAATTTTTTTTAAATAATAGCAATGAAAATATCGATTTTACGAAAAAAAGTTGTCGGAAAAGTTGTTGGAAATCGGCCAAAAATATTTTAAATTTTTTTTTGAAAAAATTTAATATTTCCTTCTTAAAGAATATCAGACTAGGTGACCGTCTGGCAACCTTGCCTCAAAAGTGAAGTGAAAAATGAAATTTATTTCATTTTTCATTAGAAATATATATACCATCAAAATAATATTTTATATTTGCGTATTAACTTTCCTTGCCCTGTAGTGAGACATAGTTTGAATATATTCCAGAGCGAATATTTTCATTTAAATTTTCACATCATCTGCCTATAATAATTGCTTTTAAGCTTGATTTTGTGTTGTACTACTAAACTTTTATATCTACACCCTTAAACACTTACTAAAATCCCTAATTTTTATATCTAAGTGGTGCAACCAGCCACAGCCGGAGTTGTCCGCTAGGTGGCATTTTAAGCAAAGGTCCCCCTAACAAGCGTCAACCTCAATATTTTATGCGTTCAAACATTTTTACCATTTTTTAAAATATTTCGTCTAAAACAAACATACATGTATTTAGTTTAATGGTGTTTCTGACAATGTCTCTTTTAGATGCGAATTAAACATTAAGAAATGGTAAAATATGTTGGCATCACGCTTCGCCTAGGTTGAGGACTTAACTAGAGTTAATATATTTTTTTGCAGGTTGCTATTCCATTCATCTCACACTAATTTTACTTAAGGGTCTACCAATATTTATTAGTACATTCTTGGTTGTTATTTGATTTGTGTAATTAACATCTATATTCTTTTTATTTATTTTTTATTTTTAATATTTTTTTATCAAAATATTTATGCATGTGCGATTTACAGATCTGGTAAATCTGGCACTGTTTGAGAATTAATTTTAGTCAAAAACCTACAATCTATAGCCTTGCGCTGGCAGTGATACCGTTTGATAAGACATACATATGTATGTAAACTGCTGGCCACTTGAAATTAGTTATTAAAATTTCTGGGGAAATTTGAAATGCATCTTTAAAACGCATACGTTAACTTGGGTTATTTTTTAGGTTTTCTTGCAAACTTCATCTGTAATACATGATGCATGCCTAGCAATTCTTCATTTTCAATTGGAAGTAGTCCAAAAAGTTACAAAAATGTAATTTCGCTGATTGTAAATTGAACAAACCGTCTTGTTCAGGCACTTCACGTTTAAGTTCACTTTAAATTACCATTTCTGCTCATTTCCAGTAGAATAATTTAAAAGGAAATTAAATTTAAACGGTCTGTTCCTATACTCACACCACGAAATAATATGATTTCTGAATCTGTATAATATACACCGTATCCCAAATTGAAGCCGCGTTCACTTCGTTGTTAAGTCGTCGACGAGCCTTGAGCTAAATCGCTTTACAAACACATGTTTGGTATGTCCGTAGTAGTACACCTTTTAGACTGATATATCCAGATATACCAGAATAGCCGGGCATATACGAGAGGACTTTTTAAAGGATCGGATCCTCGAAAGACCAAGTCCACAAAAAAGTCCACTGGTGTGTGGATAACGGAGGGCCACCGATTCAAATCCGACAACTGCTCGATCGGTGGCAGCGGACCAGATCCCTAGGATCTGGTCCGTACGTCCCCGCTAACGGTCGGACGAGTAAACACTTACAGAACATTTTCCGTAATATATGTTACACTTGAAACTTGTTGTTGTTGTTATTTATCAAGAACATGGAATGGAACAGAACTACATTGAAACGTTCATAGAAATATATAAAAGACATGAGTGTTTATGGAAAATAGGCTCAGCGGGAAAAAGTTAAAAACGAAGCTTACGCTGAACTGGTAGAGTTCTTAATAAGTGAAGGATAATAAATAATAAATAACAACAACACTCGCTGCGGCCATAGCAACTTTTGTTTTATACATGATGACCACGATCACGATCTATGATGATGACTGAAATCCGCTGGTCCTTCAAACATGTTGAAAGACCGCGGATATGCACCTTTTACAATAAAATGAGCGGATCTAGTCCGCCAAAGGATATGGTCCGCGAATTCATGAGAGATTTTGATGTTTATCCGTTGGATCCGATCCTTTAAAAAGTCCTCTCGTGTATGCCCGGCTAATGTCACAACACAACAGACGTATCTAACGCTCGTTAACTCTACGCTTGGCTGTCGCTACCCTTATTATTGCCAATAGAAGGGGTGACGAATTGCCGATTAATCTGTCTCGTAAGCTACGTGGTATGCTTTGTCTATGAATGCTCACTACTAGGCTCATAATCATGGATTAGTTAACGATTATTTAAGGTAATTATTACCTGGCAAGATAATCGATAATAATGGTGACGTTTTGTGGTCAGCAAGTTCTACGGATCTAAGTTCCCTTGTTTGTTTTTCTATAGGATTATAAAAAGACGATGTTATAGGTATTAGTATATTGAGATGTACCCTACTAATACAAAATGTTTTTTTTTTTATGTAAACTGATTTAAAAACTAGCTTTGCCGCCCCGGTAAAAGAGAATTCAAAGTACGAGTATGGCGTCCATATAAAATACAAAAATTGTAGCCAAGGATAATATTATCCTCCTCTCGCCTATACTGGGCAACATGCAAATTCAAATGACGTAGCAATTTAAATTAAGGAAATATGAGGAGTTTTCAAAAATGCGTCATTGTGATATTCCCCAATTATTTAAAAAACCAAAAAAGTTTGATAAAAAATCCTATAAAATTCTCGCCATTTAACGGACTTTCTAGCATTTATAATAACGGAGATAGCAATACATGCAAGCACAATCTTAGGCACACTGTATAATTTTACTTCCACATCCACGTAGTGGATTGGAAGTATAGTAATCGCAAATTTATTTTTTAAATAGTATTTCGTAGACTCACTGATGTATCCACTAGTCAAGCTATTGTTTATTTGGAGGCACTCGTGTACTAGTCGTTTATTGATAGAGGGATAGCACGTATTATGTCAGGTTACATTTGGTTACAGAAAAATGTATTCTAACAGTGAAGTTACTTTATATGAAAAAGTTGTCCGATCCCCATGACAGTTGGGCTATTGAATGCGGATCTACAAAAAGAGAAACAATTCGTTTTTTAATTTTCATCATATCTCTCTGTGTAAGGAACGACAAAAAGCTGTTTTGAGGAGTCCTGTGGCATTTCCAGAATGAAGATACCCATGGAATGACAATGCCTCCCCAGAAATTGTTTAGAGTAGCAGAATGTATTTATTTACAGTAGCGCAACTAAGAGTATATGCGCCCCCCGCAGATTTCTGAAAGCGCCCTGCTATTTTGCACCCCTCTTGATCTTTCGTATTTACACTTTGGTAAAAACTGTCACTCGTAAGCGTTTTTTAAATGAAACTTTTATTAAATGTTGTTTAAAGAAATTTTTTTTGTTGTAAAAATTATGAAATATCAATATATGTACCCACTGCTATTAAAAAAAACATTATTGATTAAAACAGACATTGAAGTCGTACTCGCTGGGGTAAAAACGGCACCCCTCTATGGTGCGACCCCTCGCAACGCGGGGCTTGCGGGGACGTTATTTATGAAGGGTTATATTTAGTTTTTGAAAAATGTGATTTACATCGTAGCCTTGTTTTAATGTTTAAAATATATAACCGTTGAATTCAGAAGTTAGTACAAATTTAATTAGCTGTCATAAGCATAATCATTTGGTATGATGGAATCAAAAACGTTCCGAATATGTAATTAAACTTTCCGCAACATATCTACTATTCGGGTAACGTTATTTATTTTTAATCATGTATAAAATTCTATTTTATGCCAGACTATTTTAACTTTTGGTATTGAACACATTTTGTTTATATTAATTTTCAGTCATAACTTTTGAAAATGTTTTAAATGTCGGTACAGGATGAGCCCGGTTGATAATCGCACTTTCCCTTTCGACACACTTGTGGGAGCTTTCACGTACTATTTTATTCATTTTATCACATTCAATAATTTGATTTGATTTTATTTGAATAATTTAAACATCACACTGTAAGGATTTCGCTCTCAAAAATGATACAATCACACCCTGTTAATATGATGCTATCTAAAACTTGGCGAAATATATGCGATACAGAGCTGAGGACACCAAAACTATCCCTTGACATTTCTTGTCAAAAAACCGTAGGGTACTTCGAAAATGATCTTTCAACGTCCATAGATGTAGTAGCGGTACGTACACACAGTCACAGAATAGTTCGCAATGTTGTCAGAGTATTCTCTTGTTTGCAGATTGTGACTTTGTGATCCGCCGATCAAAGTCGACCATGTTCTCTGTCGATCGCGCGTCTGCTGTACTATCGTAGTTGTAGACTGTAAAGTAGCTACATTGCAGTCAGCCGATAATTTGCTTATTTGCTATAAGTCGATACATATTTTATATTTTAAATTGTGTTGAGTATGTATGTTGTGGTTATGCATAGAAAAAACAATATTTGCATGCTTATGTGTAATAGAAAATATTTCTACCTTATTTCCATTACAAAACTTAAGTTATGATATTTAAAAAGAAGGATATTTTAAAATTAAAAATAACATTATTGTGACAGTTACGCTATACGTAATGTGCATATTTCTTTCTTATAATCCAATGTTGTTCGTGGCATATAGCCAACAAAGTATTTTGTTTAGAAAGATATATGTTTCAGTACTTATCTATGATAACTCTTTAGTAAGAGTTTGAAATTATTACGAGTATTTTTTGCTTACACCGCGACCACTAACAGCCATTCAGTAGTAATTAGTAATATTTCTGACCCCCCCCCCCTTGTAATATTTACGTGAACAACGCCTCCTTCTACATTTAACGAACTTAAATTTTTGTTGAGAAGAACGTTCACTTTTTGTGAACTTCCTACCGCCCTCCCCATCGTTTACTTTGTCACATTTTCGACGACTACCTAAATCAATGCGTGCAGTACACAATAATCGTTTCTGCGTGCATCTGAAAGTGGCTTTGATTTGCACAATTGGTATTATTTTATTCATGTGCCGGTAATTAAAAGTATGTACTGAAGCGCTATCTCTGTTTGTCTGCACATGCTTCCAGTTTTATAATCTAAAAAATAAGGAAGGTAAATTCTACCAATTCATGTCGTACACAAAATAGGTTGCTGAAATTACAACCTGAGATATGAGCTCCGATAGACACATTTTTAAACATAATGAGAAAAGAAATACCGACATGGTCAACGTAATATTTCTTATTTCCCAGCATCTAATACCAGCGACACCGTGATTTAAACCATCCAAGTACGTTTGTAACAAGTAGGGTAAACAGCAGTGTATCCAGCTTTCCTAAATGATTATAAATGTCTCCCATAAATTGTTTTCTAGCTTACACTGCACCGGAGTCCCGACGGTGTCATACTCGAATACGCGTATATCATTACATAGAGATATGAAATCCGGTACGTTTCTCATTCTCTAAAGTTACAATTATTCTCAGTTTAGCGTTTTGAAATATGGACTACATTTGCACATAATTAATAATATAATATTTAATAATATTTATTTTATTATTTCAACGTTTTACAGATGGAACGTCCAAAATACACATAAATTAAAAAGTCGCATAATACATAAAAAGTATAAAAAAGTAAATGTTAATATTAGTGGCATCAAAGCGCTTTGCTCGACGTTGGTAATTAAAAGTCAATAAATTGTAATTTATTTTCTTATGCAAACATGACTACTTTTCTAGAACGCTGTTGTTGTTATTTTATTAGTTGCAAATTACTAGTTATATCTGTAGTTAATGATGCAACATCAAATTGTATCAAAGCATCAAGGTAGTAAACAATTATTTATGTATGTGAATATTTAGAAGACTAGAGAACGGTTAATGATAGTTTGTTTATTGATTTATTTCTTTACCTACAACTATCCCACGGGATTATATCCCAGCTACAGGATATGATACAATAATCTACTTATAACATTTGAATATTTCAGTGTCAAAAAGTAGAAAAAATTATTTTCAGAATCTTGTATATTTCGAATAGTCTGTACACTGTCCTAAATATTTCAAATAACAATGAAATAACTTACATACATTCTAGGCAGTTGAGTGAAGGAGTATTGAGTGAGTCTATTTTTATAATTTCCTTTTTATTTTTATAATAATTTTAAACTTTCAAAGGAAATGAATGTTTTGATTATGATGTGGTTTGCCACGCAGTCGAGTGTTCACAACGTAGGGCTAGAGATGTTGAGGCATATTCAAGACACACGGAGGGGCCGTCGTAAGGATCAGGTCTCTCAGTGTTGTCTGATAATAATGTATTGCAAATTAAAAATGACAGTATTAGTCGTATACTAGCTTGGTCAGAATTAGATTACATAATGAATAAGTAACACCGGCACACCAAAAAGAATGCTCTGTTACAGAATTCACCTTTATACCCCCATGTATTTTTGGCCGCTGAACTCGAAATCGCAACGAGATACTGAGCGGCGCCATTCGATTTGTCTCGCCTTCTTACGTACCCCTGATTTTTTTCAGATTTTTACGGGCACTTTTTTTTGCAAATTTTCAACGGTGATATTTAAGTAAGATATCGGCCGCCAAAGTTAAAAGTCCGAGGATTTCGCTCCTCGAGCTACAGTGCCCAGCTTCGAGGGTTATTTCTCTCAAACGAAAGCTACCAAAATTTTGAGAAATTCAGGGGTATGGAAAATGGAACAGAAATTGAATGGCGCAAACCGGAAGTCGATGAGGTCCTCTGTTTCCGAGTTACGGCCGCTCAAAGTCACCGGATGGTAAAATCTTAAGTTTTTCACCGCTTTCAGAGACCATAACTCGAAAACCCAACGGGATAAAGCTGCGGTTTGCGCCATTCGATTTGTCTCGCCTTTCTACGTACCCCTGAATTTTTTCAAGTTTTTGCGGGCACTTTCGGTTTTGCTTGTTCCATTGTAAATTAAATTTGCAATCCGATGACGTGGGCACTATATTTTTCGGTGATTTTTAAGTGAGATTATCGGCCGCCAAAATAAAAAGTCGTTTTGTCATGGAAAATTGAACGAAAAATCGAATGGCGCAAACCGGAAGTCGATGAGGTCCTTCGTTTCCAAGATACGATCGCTCAAAGCCACCGGATGGAAAGAATCGAAGTTTTTTACCGCTTCCCGAGACCATAACTCGAAAACGAGATGAGATACGGAACCGCGGTTTGCGCCATTCGATTTGTCTCGTCTTCCTACGTACCCCCATTTTCAGATTTTTTTCGGGCGCTTTTATTTTTTTCTCATGTAAACCCTATTTTGGCTGGTTTTCATGTGGTTTTTTAGCTCTCACGGAAATCCTGGGATGACGGGCCAATTTTTACCTCGGATTCTGATGCAGCCGCCAAAAATACATGGGGGTACATAGGTGAGTGTTCTGTAACAGAGCATTTTGTTTGTTTGTGCCGGTGTAATTTATTGTTTTTCATATTGGAAGCAGTCTATGAAAGTTGTCTATGCAAAATAATCAAAGATTGTTTTTCCTGTGCATAAATAAACTTTGCAACGCAGTCATCATATCAACAGCAATGCCAACACTGAACGTGGTGGTGTTTCTTATCTTCTGGAGCAGTCGATTGGCTTTCGAAAACTAGTTCGATTGGGGATTCTGTTTCATGTTAAAAACACAAGAAGAGGGTAGTAGTATGCAGATTCAATCAATCCACTAAATACCGCATTTGGTTAGTAAATAAAAAAAACTGTATTCACGTCGAGTGTAAATAAATAATGACAGAAAAAAACTCAAAAGGCGTTATATCCTGTTATTCTTCGCATAGAATGCTTCTGTGTTTGAGCACAACTTGTGATTGGCAATTCGGTGTTTTCACAAATTTTAGAATATTTTTGACTGTGAAGATAATACTTAATTATGGTTAAAAAAAATTAAATTTTCCCAAGCAATCGGTTTATTCTTCAAAATAAGCTCTTTTAAATTTGAATTTAAATTTTACCACGAAAAACCGTACGTCAGCGTACGTCAGAGGTTACATTGTTGGTAAACAAACATGAGTTGTTTATTATAAATACACGTTATTTTGCAAAACCTTAACGTTTTATAATGGAAAGTAAGTGGTGTTTTGTGCCAGGATGCAAAAATACATACAAGAACGGACCTGAAAAGGTTTTCGCAAAATAAAGTGACTTAAAGCCGCTAGACGTGATCCACCTGCAACAGTATCGGTATTTTTCTGCTGTGCGGTTCATTTCAAAGTAAGTTGAGTAAGTAAAGTAAGTTTAAAACTTCATTATCATACATGTGTATTAGTCTAAGATAATGAATAACTAGCTACCTAACCCTGTTTACATTACAAGTTTATGAGCAACATTTATAGGTTATGTTTATATAATATTAACCTTGTATGTATATTATATTGAGCTACTATATACAATCATAATATAGGAATCAGTAGACTACGTTAAAGTAATAACAGATAAATACAAAAGAATAAAAAAGTTTAGTACTTATGTTGCAGCTTTAGAGCCCCTCACTTCTGCTTTGTTGAAATGTTCACCTTCATAAATTTCATGATCATGAACACATCCACTGCCAGCAAACTTCCTGAAGTAGCTATTACGAATACTGTATTAGTCATTTCCATACATCACAGGTAAAAACGTACAAAAAGTCTTTAAAATGCTGTTATATATACTAGGTACATGCGATATTACTGTTTGATGTAATCGATGACGTCACCAAAGTCACCACCACTAATGTCGTGTTTCGCGTAGCTCTTCAAATATTCAAATTTTATGTTATTTATTTGTTGAAATATTAATTTAATACACGACGGATTGCTTTTTAAATACAGAGCAATGTTTTAATACATTAAGTACTTTATTTTAATAATATCGAAAAAGCTAATTTGCATATAGTGAAAACATCTAATTGATCTTTGACGACCTAAACCGACAAACTAGAAGTCAGTGTGCGGAACGCGATATCTTTCATCTCAAGATTGTCTAATTTATGAAATAGTGGATCCAGGGGAACATATCATGGGATTTAAAGCCATGCTTGACCAATTAAATGACGCAGATAAGTTAGTGTCTCATCTGAAGAGTTTGAATTTCTTGACTTTTTCACGGACCCGAATTTGCAGGAATACCCTATTATTTTTTATTTGAATTTCTTCTTTCGCAGTCATTTTTTAAAATTGTGCATTTAGACTACAACTGACGCGATGAGCATTGGCTGGCTGCACCTGCACTGACAAGTATTATCATTAAGACTGGGCTATTATTAAACATTTCAATTCGTATCTTACCATCTTTTCCATGTTAGGTACTTAAAAAGGAGATTGTATTTGTCTAAATATCATTTTAGTCATATAATTTAGATAAAAACTACGAACACGAATAATTTTGAAAGTTTGTGAATTTAGTTTTAGTACCCGAATTACCTACTAGGAACTTTTTATAGAGTCAAATAATAAACTTAGGGTGTTTTGTATTAGTATTCTGTCTAAACAACTGAAATACTGTAGCAAATGTAATATCCGAAAAAGAAATAAATACGTTTAGTACAAAGTGGACCAATGCCACATAACCGTAACTTATTTGTAAGCCTTACAAGAAGTTACTTTCAAGTCGGCTATTATTTCAGTTCTTCTTGCAATGGATATTCCTTTATATCTTGAGCCTCACTTGACCTTTAACATTGTATCAGATCTTGTAGAAATATTGTTAGAGAAATGTCGCTGTGGTATTTGTTATACACGATAACACGTGTGGCACACTGAACCTTAGATTGAAGATTACTACCATCGTTGTAGCAAATGTTAGTACGTAATCCTAAGAACATTGCCAGATATCTAGAACTTTGTCTATAAATTTATGTACTAAAAAGTGCTTGCGAAACAAAAATCCAGGCTCGTCCTGATTTTCTGTAATTATGCATTTATATAACAATCGAGAAGTGTACTAAATTTACCTCCCTACACATCAAATGTTGTATTACGAACATTCTCTATATATTCCAAATGTTAAAAGACCCTTCACCCATTTGTTACTGTTTAAAAGTAACAGATCGTTACCAATGGAGTTACGCCCCATATATCGGCCATGAACTAACTCCAGAACTTTCTTAACTTTTCGCACTTTTCCAAACTACCCTACCCTGCCTTATCTCCCACAGAAGATTAACTAAATTTTGTTTACAGGATGTTGACGCTGTCTTCGGACCTCGACACTATTTGTAACATCGTCACAGACGTCGTCCCCAACTTGGAAGAGGTGAGTTTTAATCCCATTTAAGTCTAATGCTTGTTTACGATTGCAAAGTTTTGTTTTTTTTCGAACCTATGGTGATTGATTAGCTAATGTTAAAACAACTAAATAACTATCCATAGTGCAAGATACTTAAATCAAGGAAGTTGATTTTATTCAATAAATGTGTTAAGGAAATTATAGACGGAGAGCTGTCTACATAAAAGTTTGCATCAGGTACACGATTGATTTCTATTGGAAAAGGATCCTTTAGTGTAGCCAAGTCCAATCGTCATGCCTGACAGCGCGATCCCCAGGCTTAAAGCGGGGGCGGGCGGTCAAACATGTAAAATTTCTGTATTAAAAATTTTGCAAGGTACATGGATTATAATTACGAAAACAGCTTTTACTTACGCTTAAGAAACGTGGAAAATTTTTGGCAGAGAAATTGCTGGTCCGCATGCATGAATTAGATGAATTCTTTATTTCAAAATTTTGCGGCACTTTGACGCCATCTGCCGGCACTTTCGCCACTAGCAATCTGCCAATAGGAATCAATCGTGTACCTGATGCAAACTTTTTTATGTAGCCATCTCTTAGACCATTACTCCCGTCCGTTTAGAAGCTGATTCTACACGCAAAAATAGTCAAACAGTTCTTCTAAAAATATGACCGCAAACTGCAATGTATGATTTCTTTCGGAATCTCGAAACGTTCCCAAAAATTACACATTGCTATAACTATTGATCATTTGAAGATAAAATAACAAGTAATAATTCATTTTAAGGGAACTTTAATGCTCTGCAATCTTTACTGTGAGCACATTGCTGCAGAACTAAGGACTGAAGCGAAAAAAGCGTATTTCGAACATTTTCAGTTTTCACTAGCGGATGTCTCGAAAGCTATTGGAAATAGAAAAAAAATATAGCAACAATCTTGTAGGAAATTTTATCAGCTTTCATTTTGAATAATTTTTCCGTTGCGATGCACTCGTTTCGAAATATAAGTGAAAAACAAAAAAAGTGACCTACATGCGCCATGCACCCCGCCCACCTCGTAGGTCTGGGGACTTTCTGTATGTTTGCTTCCTATCTACTCCAAACACAGACCTGAAGTCAAAAATTCTTTTCCCGACCATGTGCTCTACAACCTGTTCATTCTCTGGACTAAGAATAATGTCAATATCATATGCTGAGAAGATGGATGTGTTAATTGTATGCCCAAGAAGTTTTAACTTGTTTTAATTGAGAAAAATTTTAAAAAATTAACGATTATTAATGGTATTTCCAACTACATAAGTTTTTGTTTAATGTAATACCTAGAAAATATATTCAAAGTCAACAACGTGAAGTAAGTTGTTTTAGATGTATATAAATAGAAAAATATGCGAGTGATTTTTCATAACTCTTGTTTGCATGTTACAACATTGCATCTATGAGTGAAATACAGAAAACTAGGAAACATTTAAAATTTGTGTGCTTCATTAATGTTTGTTTTACTTTCTTCTTACCGCTGCATACTTATTCATTGTCAAAATAATGGAAAAGTAATTTGTTACGAAAACTAAACTTTGTGCTCGTGAATTTGCAGAGGAGAAATATAAATAATTCTGCATTATAGTTATAATTTCAAAACTTCTATGAGTCGCGGCAAAAAGTATCAAACTTAAAATAAACTGAAGTAAATAAATCTCTTTCGTGTATAAAATAACAAAGTACGTACAATAACACGTTTTTGTTTGTTTTGCAGTCCGATTAATTTACTGAAATGTGTTAGTTGCTTGTCCGCACGCGAATGTTTTTCAATAAAATACATGAAACAAAAATTACTGATTATTTAAAAAAAAAGATTAAATCCTTTTATCTCCCCGGAACACGATTTTTTACTTTCAAAGCTAAAACATATCTTAAGAGCATTTTTTAATTCATTGTTAAAGAAATCGTTATTTTATTTCAAAATTACGGTCCCTTGTTCATGCTTTGGTTCCATTTGTAAAGCATTAATTATGAAGTGAATTTTACTTGTCTGATTATGCTTTCCTTTATATCCTTGTTATTCTTTAATCTTGTAAATGAGTATTATTATGTCAGCTACAACAGAATTGCCTTAGAATGTTATCAAGAAAATTATAAAGGTTAGCGTCGTGGAAGGACTTGACTAAAATCACTGTCGTTTAAATTATTCATTTATTATTGTTGTCATTTAGCTACTGTGAGCTCTTTTATTTATCAAATACATATAGGTACATTATAAATAAATACAAGTCTCTAATGATAAATATTTTAGGAACCAACGAAAGTTCGTTCCATATTATATGAACATTGAACATAGTGCTTTCCACCTGAACACTGTAGTAACTTCTTTGCGTTTCTCCATGCTTTGTTTTTGTGGCGGGTGGGTTTAGATAGAGTATTTAAAGGACACTGTGTTCATGTGATTTGGAACGAACTTTCGTAAGATAAGTTACTGTCCCCATGTACTTATTACCACCTATGCATAAATTATCTATAACAGTCTGTCTCCCTAATTTATTTTTGTAAATTGATATTTAAAGGTGCTGGTGTTTGAGATTAAAATTTTTAATTCTGACATTTTTTTTACTAATTTGATTAATTTTAATCTTATATAAAGGTTGAACCCTTTATGCTGTGGTGAGTGCTAACAACCTTATAGGTAGAGAGCCGGCTGTGTAGATTTCCTATGAATAAGATACATGAAAAACTTTGTATGAGTGAGTTAGTACTACCACAGACCTACAGGGAGCCAGCCATTTCTCGTATAAGCAAATTTGGCCACGTCATGGAAATGACGTCAAAATGGGATGCGGGCAAATAAGAAGAGGCAGCCTATTTTTTTAAATAACTAGAAGGCTTGTGTACTTTAACTTAAAAAATATTAATTCATGTAATCGATGACTTAAGAAAACACAAAAAAGAATACTTTAATCGAGGGTGTCATAGGGTTGCGGACAAATTAAGCTTGGCACCCAACTACAATCTAATTGTATACCTCAAAACCACATTTTGACGTAAGTTTTATTCATGTATTCGATGACACAAAAAATCGTGACCCGAAGTGACATCAGAATTCCATTACGCGGGCAAAATTTGCAAAAATGAAAAGTGGCTCCCTGTATGTCTACGGTAGTACTTACTCACTCACATAAAGATTTTCATGTACCTTATTCATAGGATATCTATACAGCCGGCTCTCCACCTATTAGCAATTTTTTGTTAAGTGTTGTTTAAAAAAAAAAAAACGTCGTTTAATTTGAGACATCGTTATTAATTAAAGTTGTATTGTGAGGCCCTGAGAGCAACATTAGTTTTAGATTTATTATACCGGGTGAGTCACGAATTGCGCTCGCCCCGATATTTCCTAAAATATTTGGAATAGAAAATTGAAATTTGGAGGCCTTATTACACGACTAAAATGCCATCTTTTCAATAAAAAATCAAGTTTGGTGCACATCCGGTTTGACCGGAAATGCCCACAACTTTCGATTTTTAAATGGAACACCCTATATATTTTTACATTTTTGGAATCTAGAGGAAATTTTGAATACAATACATCCATTTTGGTCACTTTTTGATAAACATTACAAATTTTATTAAAAAAAAATTATTTCTGAATCCAGAGTGCTGTGGTGCCCAAAATATATTTTAATTTGTGTGCTACGTTACTATAAAAATAAAAAGAGCGATATGATTGCATTACTTAATTCTCTAGAGGCGTTTAAAATTTTTAAATGTGATTATTACCCACTAACTCGGTTTTTTTAAATGAGAATTTAATCGTTCACCAACATTTTTAAATACCTCATTTTCATACGAATCTAATGATAACAAAATTTTGAAAATCCGCTCAGAAATATTTGAGATTTCAGCCAAAATACAATGCAACCAAGCTTTTAGAAACATGCGGCTAATAGATAATAGATTAGTGGGCTTTGGAAACTAAAATGGCACATTTCTGTGTAAATCTGGCAACCTAATAACATTGAAAAAATCATAGTAGCCATTGAATGTAATAAAACAATATCAGCTGTCAGACAGACTCGTGTAGTTATAGGCAATCTTGAGCTATCAAACATTTAATAATTGTGAGCGCAAAGAACGTTACAATTAAGTTTAGCATAGGTATGTGGAGGTAAACACAATTACATCCACAAGGACATTTACAATAGAATGCGACATCAGTTCAGTTTTCAGGGTTTTATTTAAATGAACATAAATATCGGGCCTATAAATAAATAAAAATCAATTCCGTTTGAACAATTAAACTTAAACTAGGTAACAGTAGGTATCTTTAAAATAATTAATATAATTAAACCATAAATTGACATTTATAGATATTGTTCAAAATGTCCACCATTTTTTTCTATACACAATTCGGCTCTGCGTACAGTTGCTTGAAGGGCTCTACGCAATTCAGCTGGCGTTATTTCATTAAGAGCCCGTACAACTTTATTTTGCAGCTCTTCACGGGTATTTGAAAAAGTTTTATAAACTTTATTTTTGAGAGTGCCCCATACATAATAGTCGAGGGGTGTTAAGTCAGGTGACCTAGGAGGCCACCTGATATGACCTTGATTTGCGATAAGGCGTTCACCATGCAAGTTATTTAAATATTCCATCACTCTTCTGGAATTATGTGGGGGAGCTCCATCTTGTTGGAAAAACGGATTTTGTAAATAGGCAAGAGGAAGTAAGTGAAGAAATTCTGCTGTCTGGTTTTGTAAAAAGAATAAATATCGTTCGCCAGTAAGTGTTCCATCAAAAAATATGGGTCCAATTATTCGATCTCCAAGTACTCCAAGCCAATAGTTAAACCCAAATCTTTCCTGAATATTCCCCCGCCCTACCAACCTCGGATTTTCTTGAGCCCAGTACCTAGTATTATTTCTGTTAAACATACCTTGGTTCATAAATCTACTTTCATCTGAATATAAAATATGAAAAGGAAAACCTGGGTTTTATTGTACTGCATTTAAGAACCAGTTGCAATATACTAGCCTCCTGTCGTTATCATCTCCATAAAGATGTTGGTGTATTTGGTATTTATAAGACCGAAACTTATGTTTCTTTAAAATTCTGCAAACCGAAGACTGACTAATGTCGCATTCCATTGACAATTCCCTTGTTGATGTTGTTGGGTGTACCATCACAAATCCTAATACATCAATTTCTCTGTCCTCACTTACAATAAATGTTTGATGGTCATCTTGTTGATTGGGTTCGTTTCTTAATTCTTGTTGCACTCTGGCAAACAAGTGTCTGCTTGGATGACGTCTGTTGGGATATCGTTGCTGATACAGTTTTGCAGCTGCAGTTGAATTTTTGAGACGCTCTCCATATATCAGTAACATATCGACCTTTTCATTTCTACTAAAATTATTCATTTTCTTTAATTTTTACTCAAAGAGATTTCCGCAACGCTTTATTGTTTTATTACATTCAATGGCTACTATGATTTTTCCAATGTTATTAGGTTACCAGATTTACACAGAAATGTGCCATTTTAGTTTCCAAAACCCACTAATCTATTATGTGTTAGCCGCATGTTTCTAAAAGCTTGGTTGCATTGTATTTTGGCTGAAATCTCAAATATTTCTGAGCGGATTTTCAAAATTTTGGTATCATTAGATTCGTATGAAAATGAGATATTTAAAAATGTTGGTGAACGATTAAATTCCCATTTAAAAAAACCGAGTTAGTGGGTAAAAATCACATTTAAAAATTTTAAACGCCTCTAGAGAATTAAGCAATGCAATCATATTGCTCTTTTTATTTTTATAGTAACGTAGCACACAAACTAAAATATATTTTGGGCACCAAAGCACTCTGGATTCAGAAATAGATTTTTTAATAAAATTTTTAATGTTTATCAAAAAGTGACCAAAATGGATGTCTTGTATTCAAAATTTCCTCTAAGTAGATTCCAAAAATGTAAAAATATATAGGGTGTTCCATTTAAAAATCGAAAGTTGTGGGCATTTCCGGTCAAACCAGATGTGCACCAAACTTGATTTTTATTTGAAAATATGGCATTTTAGTTGTGTAATTAGGCCTCCAAATTTCAATTTTCTATTCCAAATATTTTAGGAAATATCGGGGCGAGCGAAATTCGTGACTCACCCGGTATACTGAGTATGCACTTCATAGAGTTCAGATATAGTTTTTATCAGTATTACTTTCTCTTATATTTTCATCGATATATTAATATTGAAATAGTTAGGTCAAGTAATAGTATAAAAATCGTTAGTAATGACTCCATCAACTCCATCAACAGCAAAGATCCTAAAATGTTTCCTTGTGGCACCCCATACAACTTAACATGAAATTAGTAAGGTGCGGTACGGTGCCGGTTTCAGTGGTGGAATCTCGACTGGCGAAGTTAAGGCACGCCGGTCGAGCCCGTCACTTGTATGGGCGACCGTATCTCATTTCGCCGTCCTGGTTAAGTGGTAGAGTAGTATTAGCTAAACTTCGCCAGGACGTTATAATAAATATTGTAATAAGAAAACAAATAGAAAAATTAGGAACGTGAGTTTCACTCTATTTTCTGGTGTTTGCCTCACAGGTAATTACAAAATATGTAATAAATAAAGTGTCTGAGACTACTAAAGAGAGTTTCGTGATTAAGATAGTAAAGTGCTCAACTAAAATCGAGTGAAATTAAACATGCATTTGTTAGTTCAGTCAACGGAGCGCTAAAATGACTAAAATGTCTAACTTCAGTGCTAGTGAATGGATTTTGATGAAACCTTGTGCAATCTTTTGTAACGAAGTTAATAAAAAAGTTGAAAGGAGATGAGATAAGATAGGAAATGATCGGAAGGGGTAAAAAACACTTCTTCTCATCACGGGTCCCGTAACTTGTAGACTTGGGTCAAAAAATGAAAAAAAAAAAACAGCAATATTTACCTTCTTTGTCCCAAAATAAGATGTTTTTATTCTGGCGATTTTTTTTTTTTTTTTTTCGAGATATGGCCATTCGAAAATTCCTAAAAGTGGGGGAAGGAAAATGTAAAAGTTGAAAAAGAAATCTGAAAAAAATCAGGTGAATGTATCATCGAATTACAAGACTTTTTTTATTTGCAACTTTTCTGTAAAGTACGTTTTCACCGAGTTTTTTCCAGAAAAACGGTTTCAAATTTTTAAATTACATATTTTTAAAGCGCTACAATTTCAAAGTTTCTTGTTTTTCCGGAAAAACTTGGTGAAAGCCCACTATACAGAAAAGTTGCAAATAAAAAGTCTTGTATTTCGATGATACATTCATCTGAATTTTTTCAGATTTCTTCAATTTTTACATTTCCCTTCCCCCACTTTTAGGAATTTTCGAATGGCCGTATCTCGAAAATAAGCATATCCCGAAAAAATTCGCCATTACGCCAAAAAAGGTAAACATATTGTAAGAGGAAAATGTTCAAATTATAAAATTAGCGGTGCCTTCCTATTATTTCCATACTCTTAAAATACCAATTGTGAATTTGCAATTTTCCCGTTAAAATACAATAAGTATGTAACTTCTTGTACTACAATTGGGAGTAAAAATTAGAAGTTGCTGGCAGATGGCATGTATTGAAGGGCGAATTTAGAAACTGAATTAAAACATTCCTGGTTTAATGACGCCGAGACTACGACATTTTAGGCGTCAAATACTCGATAAATGCGGTTGTAATTGGCAGTTTGAACATGAAATTTTGGTAGAAACATGTCGAAATTATGGTTATCGATTGGACTATTCGTTGCTCTCGAAATACAATGATTTTAACTACAGGATCCAAAGAGCATTCGCAGTATCACCTGAAAATTTTGTAAACTAGGTTCTTGTTTTTGCAGATGTACCCCATACGTAATAGCATACACAAACACACTTGTATATAAAATATTTCTTACAGTTACAGTTTTAATTAAAATCGCTTCGGTATGAGAAGCGTTTACGTTTCTGATTTCTGATTCTGCGAGGCGAGTGTCGTCAGGGAATGATATATTCCCAAGAGTGGAAACACAACTGAGTGGTGCTGAGAGAAGCGTTAGAGTCAGGTACATTTTAGACGAGCATACAGCGAATAAAAGACAATAGAAACATTTGTATTGGAGAAGAAACAAGCACAAAGAGAATAGATATATACAGGGTGTTTGAAGTAAGATGATCATTATTTTAATAGAAATTGCTGATAGAATCTCTTGCCGTTATTGAATAATTAAATAAAAACACGTAGGGCATTTGGCAACATCGTACTGTCTGCACCAGCTCAGCTCAAAAATAATATAGGACAACGTAGCTTTAAACTCATTGTAATAGTATTGCTAAATTGTAGATTGTTTAAGGGGTCGCTTGGCTCTGAACAGTCTTTCTTCACTTCAACCTAAAAGATCTTTTGTGCATCTTTTTGCAAAGCTTGTGATATTCCTAGAAGCTAATTTCCCTGTCTTCAGGCGTTAATTCCATCTTTTCTAGGTACTTTAGCTTAGTGCGTACTGGATCTTGAATTTGCAAAGAGTATGTTCCTCAGTTTCTATTACAGTATCACAATATCTGCACGTATCATCATCTACCTTGTCTTAAAATGAAATCTTAAGGGGCAGTGGCTCGTTATAAGGCCTGTCATCAGCCTTAAGTCGGACTTTTGGAGTTCGAGAAGCCTTCTGGCATTCTTTGACGACTAAGTTATGAACTTTTTCGTTTGTCTTTGTCTTGGAGTATTCCTCCAGTAGAACTTTTTCTGTTCCTTTTCCCATTTTAGAATCTCCTCCATTATGTGGTTCGGGTTCAAAAAATGTGGCTTCAGCATTTTTTTTTGTAAGGGCGACAGCTAATTCATTTCCTTCTACTTGTGTTCCCTCGTACCCTGGCACCCACACCAAGGTATAACCTTGTTGTTTTTTGTCAGTTGCTTCAGGGATTGTCTGCATTCCCAAATTTATGCTCAAAGGTATAAGACCGGAGAGCTTTTAATGTTGCCTGTCTATCTGAGAGTTTATAGATCTTTGCTCTTCGAATGCCTTTACTTATGCATTCCTGAGCACATAGATAACATAAATTTCTGCTTGGAAGATGGTTGGAGTCTTGGTTAAGGCTCTGGATAACCTGCAATTAGGCCTCGCTACGCCCACTCCAACCCCTTCAGCCATATTTGATCCATCTATATCCCAGATGAGTGACCCTTTCTCCAACTGCAGAGCTTCGACTCTGCTCGTCTGATGACTCTCAATCAGCACATCAAACGTATGGTCAAAGTCCCGTTTGATTGCCATCGAGTTGGCGGGTTTGGTCTTGGATTCCAATTTGATTAACTCCAGGGAAGTGACCAACCAGATCGCCTGGTTTGAGAAAACGTACCTGCTGCAGCCTTAGGGCACCAAGTGCCTCCTTGCTAAGTTAGTCTGGTGAAAGTTTACGTTATCCCCTGTTCTTTTTTTCTATCTATGATATGATACTATGAAAGATGACATTGCAGCCCAAGTACCAGCTTTGATCGGGTGTGTTCATGACGTCATTTGCTGGAATTTTCATTTCGAGTTGGCAGTCACTTAAAGTAACGAATCTACATAATATACAATTGATGGGTAAACCATACAGAAGAGATTTTGTTGCCATAAGATATAACATGCATTTGTGAATAATATTTTTACCTAAAACCTAAGGATTGCCGATTTTTATAAAATAAGTGGCATTCGACAGATTATGGCTCCCTGGTTAAAAGTTCTTATGGGCGCGAAGACCGTTATTCTAAATTTTCAGAGCTATAGAGCGTACAAATCCTGTTATCGAATACTAAAAATTAGCCACTTCAATGCTGGGGAATACCGATATTTACATGTCCCATTATCGGTATCGGCCAATTATCGGTATGGGCCGATTTTCCTCTCTTATTTCTAAAATCTGAGAATTTGCTTTAAGAATTTTAAATATATTTTGCACAATATTATTTAGTAGTTGGTAGTTCGGATGACAGTGATGATTTTCCATTGGCAAAAATTGCTAGACTTACAAATCTTATGTTCTAGAACTTTTATGATCTTTTAGTGTGCACATAGGAGGGCAAAATAGCATTAAGAATGAATTCAGAGTCAATAGACAAGGCGAAAACCTCGCCTTCGTAGGAAAAAAATGTCACATACGATTTTTATGCATATTCACGTTCGAGGCATGCCCCTGAATAAGGATCAAGAGTTTGACGGACGAAAGTCTAGTCCTAATTTGTTTAAACTAAATTTTTTAAACAAATTGCAAAAATCAGTAGTTTTTTTGGCCATTTTAAACAAAAAAGGTATGTTGTCATTTTTTCGTAAAGTTGACCGTTTCCGAATTAAACAATTCAATGTTTGAGAAAACGCAAAAACTGCCATTCTCAAGGTGAAATACTATATTAAAAAATGAATTTTTTGAGTTCACCAAAACTCTTATACAATCTTTGACATCCATTAACAAAATCCTGAGGAGTAAATGCAGATTTTTCCATTCTAAATTTTTTATTTTTAAATAGACGTTTTTAGCTCGCGTTCTTTCAATTGTTTATAACTCAGAAATGGTCAACTTTACGAAAAAACGGCAAGATACTTTTTTTGTTCAAAATGATCAGATACATGAAAACCAGCTTCAAATTTGTTTAAACTATTATTTTAAACGAATTATAAAAATCGCTTTTTTTACACGATTTGTAGGTTTTCTTGATCTTTTTAAACACAAAAGGTCTCTTATCATTTTTCTGTAAAGTTGACCGTTTCCCACTTATAACGAATTGAAAGAGCGCACCCGGCCAAAAACGTCTATTTAACAATTAAGAATTTAGCTTTAGTATGAAAAAATCTGCACTTTTCGGGATTTTGTTACTGGATGTTCAAAGATTGTATAAGAATTTTGGTGAACTAAAAAGTCATTTTTAATATTGTATTTCAACCTTGAAAGTGGCCGTTTTTGCGTTTTTTTTCAAACATTAAATTGTTTATAAGTCGGAAACGGTCAACTTTACGAAAAAATGACGAGACCTTTTTTGTGGTCAAGAAAATCTAGAAAAAATTCGGGTCAAGAAAAGCAATTTTTGCAATTTGTTTAAAAAAATTAGTTCGAACAAATTGAGACCAAATTTTCGTCCGGTAAACTCTTTATCATTTTTCAGGGGCATGTCCCGAACATTAATATGCAAAAAAATTGTACAGGACAATTTCTTTATACGAAGGCGCCTTGTCTACCTTAGGTATGTAGCATTTTCCGCTTTTAATATCTCGCCTCAATATTTAAGTTATCAATTATTCCCTTTCAAGATATTTTTTTTCGAGTTATCAAGGACCTCTGGTACGTGTGTTTATTATGAAAAATGAGTCCTCTTAAATTATGCAGATTGCAAAAATCAAAGTTTTTGAATTCCGTCAGCCTGTATGTCTGTCTGTTATCTGTCTCTTGGCACTATATCTACAAATCTATGCGACGAAGAAGAGTAACATTTGGTTTATTATTTGTTCTTTCTGTTACATGACCACTCTATAATTTTTTTTAAATAAAGGTATATGCTCAGAAAAATTGAGTTTCGCGTTCATAAACACTGTCAGATTTGCTTTTTTTTAATAGTGACAACTATATTCCAATATTATTCTCCACTATAATTACTTCCACATCTACGTAGTGGATTGGAAGTATAGTAATCGCAAAAAAATTTTCAAAAATTTTTATTCGTGAAATAGGTTCTAAATGTCATGAAACGTCGAGATTTTAAATTTGAGCGAAAAAAAAAATTTTCTGTCTGTCTGTCTGTCTGTAACTTTTTTTTTGTCCGCACGTTTTCTCCGGAACGGTTTAAGATATTGACCTGAAATTTTGTACACGTATATATTATAACGAGATCTGGAACTGGATTGTTTTTTGAGGAAATCCGGTGAAGGGTTGGGGGTTAAATAGGGGTAAATAGGGGGAAATAAGTAAAGCAAGCTTGTAAGAGTACAGAAACTTGAAATTCGGTGTATGTACTAGAAGTTAAGGCCTCAGATTTTTTTTATAGAGTTACCACCGTAAACATTGTCTCTGAAGAAGTTTCCAGACATAAAAACAGTTGAACACAATATTCCATTACATAGAGCGTAGTTACTATTGACATAATGAAAACCTGATAAACTTAGTAAGAAATATATGAGGTGGCCACCCTAAGAATAAGTTAGTTAAGGACGTTGGTTTTAAATAACATTTGGAATCTATTATACACTATTGCCGAGGAGGAAGCCTGGTATGCTTATAGTAAGTAATAGACCGGTCGTCTTAAAGTCAAAATAATCGATTTTGGTCAGAAATATAAAACGGCAATTTTATTGACTATTCTCATAGGAAAAATTGCGCTGAATACAATGGTGACATTAAAAAATGTATAAGACATAGGCTTCATTGTTAAAAACAATGGTTTTTAGCGGAAATTCTCATTTTTTGATGTTTGACTTTTTAACGGTGCGTCGGGCTAAAAAAGTCAAGATATAAAAATAAAGATTTTATCAATATCTACGCGTTGTTTGAGAGCGATCTTGTATTTATAAACAAATTAAGGTTCCTAAATTAACATCGTGTAGGGTTAATCAGACTAATCAGGAAACATATCCACATGGAAAAATTGCGGCGTACCAATTTTTTGGTAAAGTATATCAGAGGGACGCCACTGGTGGAGGCATAAATTAACTTTTCTAATTAAAATATGTGGTTTTATATCCTATTAACACTTATCAACATTGAAAATAATATCTAAAGTACTTTGTGAGATATTAAAAAATTGCGATTAAAAAAAAATTTCAACACCCTGTGTAGCCTACAATTTAAGCCGTTGCGTACGATATATTCATATAAACTTTTCTTCATAAAAGGACCTAAGGAATCACTCCCTGAAATATTAGCACGTCTTTACGGAACACCCTGTATTAAATTTTTTTTAAATTAAATGAAAATACTATACCTTTAAATCACTTTAAACCACTTACAGCGCATTTAAAACCGAGCACGCTTCGAATTTTATATATACAAAGTCGTTACTGCGCAAATCGCTGGGAGCGTAAACACTAAAAAACGTTGTACGGCGTTTATAAATTAATTGTTATAAAAGCAAAAAATGTATGAAAAAACCAATGGATTTTTCTTACAATTGAGAACTAGTCGGTTTAATATTAATATATTAACTTTATATTGTCACAAGATTTTTTTCTTCAAAAAGTTAATTAATAAACAATTGACAGTCGTAAACGCAAAATGGTCTATATCTCCGGTTCTAGCTAACGGATCGAGGTCTACTAGGCTTAAAATTTTCCTTTTTTTAATTATCTTTTATTTGCCGACAATTACATTTCGATACGACGTTTCTGAGCCAAGATATTTCATTTGTTTACTAAGCAATCTTTTTTGAAACGTTGGCGGGTGTTAAAAAAAAAATTCTAAGATCACATAGAAATGGTAGTTTTATCAGTATTTATCGATTGCCGGGGGGTGGAAAGTGCAAAAACTGCTGCCTAAAGAAAAATATTATAAAGAAATCTGAGGGCTTGACTAGTATACGCACCAAACCTCAAGTTTTTGTACTCTACACAAGCTTGCTTTACTCATTTTCCCCTACTTACCTATATTTACATCCCCACCCCTTCAACGGAATCATCTCAAAATATAATCTAGTTCCAGATGTTATAATACATACGTGTACCAAATTTCAAGTGAATATCTCAATTTTTTTTATCGACCCCTTTAAAATGGAGTAGAGGTGGCGGGGGGTTGAAAAATATTGTACAAAATTCTGAGGCCTTGGTTTCCAATACATACACCGAATTCCAAGTTTCTGTACTCTTACCAGCTTGCTTTATTTATTTTCCCCTATTTACCCCTATTTAATCCCCAATCCTTCAACGGAATAATCCAAAAATATAATCTAGTTCCAGATGTCATGATAATATATACGTATACCAAATTTCAAGTGAATATCTCAATTTTATTTCAACCTCTTCAATAATGGAGTAGGGGGTGGTAGGGGGATGGAAAATATCATAAAAAAATTTGAGGCCTTGACTTCCAGCACGTATACATGAAATTTTAAGTTTCTGTACTCTTACCTACTCTTGCACTCCTGTTTTATTTATTTCTCCCTTTATTTCCCTCTAAAACTGTTCCACTACGTGGATGTGGAAGTAAAAATGCCATGGAAAGTCGCAAATCCTTAATGAACAAATTAGCTTATTTGTTTAAACAATTGCAAATTACGAGAGATATCGACAAAAAAACCTGTAAATTCTATGAACGAAATGCAACATTTTGACCGCAATAAGATATCCGTATGACCTTTTGTTGAACAGAAAAAAAAAATGTTAATTTAGGACCCTTAATTTGTTTATAACAATTGAACGGTCAAAGACGAAAGGCCTCAAACGACGCGTATTGGTAATTTCTTCCTTTTTTATATCTTAACTTTTTTTTGTTCGACGCACCGTTCGCGTTAAAAAGTCAATAAACATTAAAAAAATGTGAATTTTCACTAAAAATCATATTTACCATTTAACAATGAAGCCTGTGTTTTATAATTTTTTTAATGCCACCATCGTATTCAGCGCAATTTTTCCCATAAGAATAGTCAATAAAATTGTTTTAAACCTATCAAAGAAACAACGACCAGACTATAATTTGAATAAAAGATGAAGTCACTTTACGATAGGAAATATACATTTTTACGGGGCCGATTTTTCGGAAATCTTTTAGTCAGAATTTTGTGAAATGGTGCAAATGAGAGTCCCAAGACATCGAGAATTATGATATTGACAGTTTTTCTAAAAGGGTAAAGGTCCCTTTTCCCGAAGGTTGACCCATTTTTTCCTTAAAATCATTGATACAAATCGAAGTTTGAATATAATTGGATAAATAACTGAAATAAAATGGGGATGTCATATGAAAGTGCAACACGCTCTATACCTTGGTTGAAATACGTTATAAGTTTACTTTCTTATCTAGGAATAAAAAACAAAAATACATACAATAATTTTTACGATTTGGCCGAAGAGACTATGCATTATATTAATTAGAAATATACCGAAAGAATTATGGATTTTCATTCAATGATGTCAGTTCCATAATTATAGACAGGAATAAAAGATAAAAGTCCAGCATTTAATATAAATTTGCAAGTCTACTTTTGTTATGGTTTTATATAGGTAGTTCTCAAGTATTTTGGCAATATATGATTTTGGAAAGTTATGACCGAATATAATAAATATTTACTAATCGGATCTCTCTCTCTTTTGTATATATAGCGAACTTAAATCAATGAACTTGGATAACATAATGGTGGGCATCGACTTATAATGTATTTCTAAAGCCAGAAATCAAGGAATTAAGATTGGACTTTTTAAAAGGCCACGACAATAAATCGAATAAGTTATTATGTTACATATAAATAAACTGTGCTGAGAAGCAAATGTACATTTTCTAAGTGGTGTGATCTATTCCCCATATGCGATCAATTTGGTGTTTTCTCTAATTTTAAAATCTCTTTGACTTTGAAGATACTTGATGGTTAAAAGAAATTGAATTTCCCCAAGCAATCGATTTATTCCTTAAAATAAGCCCTTTTCAATTTGAATTTAAGTTTTACCGCGAAAAACCGTACGTCACAGTATCCCGCATTGATGACGTCAGAGGTTACATTGTTGGTATTATAAATACACGTTATTTTGCAAATCCTTATAACGTGTTATAACGGAAAATAAGTGGTATTTTGTGCCAGGGTGCAAAAATACACCAAAGAACGCACCCAAAGAGGTTTTCGTGACAGTACCAAAACAAAAATAACGCAAGATAAGGTTAAGGCCACTAGGCGTGATCCACCTACAACAGCATCAGTATTTTTCTACTGTGAGGATCATTTTAAAGAAAGTTGAGTATGTAAAGTAAGTTTAAAACTTCATCATCATGCATGAGTATTAGTCTAAAATAATGAATAACAAGCTACCTAACCCTATTTACATTACAAGTTTATAAGCAACATTTATAGGTTATGTTTAAATAATATTAACCTTGTATGTATGTTATATTGAGCAACTATGCACAATATTCATAATATAGGAAACAATAGCCTACGGTAAAGTAATAATAGATACATGCAAAGAGAGTAAAAAATTTAATACTTACGTTGCAGCTTTAGAGCCCCTCATTTCTTCATGAACACATCCACTGCCGGTAAATTTCCTGAAGTAGCTCTTACGAATTTTGTATTAGCCATTTCGAATTAAATCACAGGTAAAACGTACAAAAAGTCTTCAAAATTTTATGTTTATATGCGATGTTACGGTTTGATGTAATCGATGACGTCACCAGTGTCACCACCAATGTTGGCGTGTTTCGCGTAGCTGTTCAAATATTCAAATTTTATGTTATTTATTTGCTGCAATATTAATTTAATAGACGACGGATTGCTTTTTAAATTGTGGGAAATGCTTTAATACATTAAGTACTTCATTTTAATAATATCGAAAAAGCTAATTTGCATATAGTGCAAACACCTATGTGATCATATTTACGAATATTTATAATCTTGTGCAATTCACATAATATAATATATAAAAATAATTAGACGACACATGAATTTTGCACTTTTTGGATCGTATTGTTGTCGAGAGCGTCATTAATATACAAGTCATAAGTCAAATTACAAAGATTAATTTGAGATGAAATTAAGAGACTCATAAAGCATTATTCTTCATTTAACATTTATGACCACTTAAAAATAAAATGTGACGAATAAGATTTTTGAATTAGCATTTTTATATGTTCCTTAGATCTTAAGATTAAAAAATGCTAATGTTCCAGCATGCCTCCGTGATTGGAACAAGGAGCACCACTAATACCTATTTATACTCAACGATTTCTGAGATATTAAGTGTTATTTTTGTTCCCAAAACGCATCGACTTTATTGGGATTTTATAAAGTTGCGTTAAGAAAATATTAATTTTATATTCTTTTGCTTGATGTTTGGTATGACTGCGTGGTCGATCATCCGAGGTTCTGGATTTGACTCCCAGCTGGGAGACTGGAGCTTTTTCGGAAATAGAAATGAATTCCAGTATTCTAGCATACTGAGCGTATGTGTCCGTTGTCTTGAAATCTGTAGTTTCCTCCCGCGCAAAGTCATTTCAGAGATAAAGGAGGTTATACTAACTGGTATTATTGTTATTAATATTATTGTTAATGAGGTCACATGTTTGTGGGCAGGGTAGTTTAAAAGAAATATTTAAAACTAATAAAAGGTCTCATTGCTTAACCTTGAACATCACAAGTTTTTATAATAGACCTTAATATATGTGTGGTGTATATAATAAACGTGGACCTAAGATGGAACCTTGAGGTACTCCTCATACAATTTCCGAATTAGATGGAAAATCGTCGTTATAACAAACTATCTGGCATCTATTGCTTAAGTAAAGTAATTAAGGTTGGGGCAGGATTGTAAAATCCAAAAATTTCAGTTTCTCATATAATAGATTATGATATAGGGTATCGAACGCTTTGAAAAAATCAAGCAGTGCAAAGTCCGCTTACCATTCCCTTATCACAAATAAAAATATCGTCAGTTAAATTAACTAAAGCAGCTATACAACATCTGAAACCACGCTGAGATTGAGGTATTAAATTATTTACTATACGATCTTGGTAAATTAGATTTTAAAATTATTGGTTAATAAATAATGTTTAATAAATTTTATTTCATAATCATTACCAACCTTTTATTTTATATTTTATTATATACTCCAACAAGATGGTCTGATGTGGTCATTGATACTTTCCAATATAAAATATACATTATACATCTTTTAGTACATATAATAATAAATAATACATCAATTAGAAAATGTGACAAAAAAGTAAAAACTTGAATGATGAGCAGCGATACGAACAATGAAAGCAGGACGTGACCAAGGAGAAGCTGGAAGCAGGAAACCTCAAACTATCGATCCATCTTATTTAGGTTCTTAAGTACAGAAAAAACACAATCAGAACACATAACGCCGAGAATCATCAGTGGCAGTTACGGGATAGGAGACCCCTATACCAAAAATAAAACGTAACTTGCGTATACAACATAACGGGTATCCATGAATTTTTAGAGAAAGCTCCATTTCTGTAACCCCTTTGATTGCTGTACACATTTTTATGAAGAACAAGTACTCACCCAATCAACATAGTCCTGTTTAAACACTGTATGATACATAACTATTGCTATATGATCTCTACAAAGCTTTTAGAAAGAGAGCACGTTCGATTTCCAAAATATCAGCAAGATACAAAATGTTTGTTCTTACTGATATCTGAAAAAGAAACCTTTGACATAAGACAGGCAGGTAGATGTCATTTTACAGTAATATACTGGATAGTTGTATTATTTTGTTCATTCCGTATTTTTCTTCTAAAAATATTTGGTAGAAAATCCCAGTTAGAATTGAACAAATCTATATCTTCTAAATCTGCATCGTTGACTCTACATATTTAATGCACATAAGAAAGCGATAAAAACCGACCATAAATTACTGTCCCGTTAGCATAAGGGATATCCGACAGAGCCGCACTTAAAATTTTTGTGCACAATAACAGTAGAAATTTAGAAGTATTGTCTTTGGTAAATAAATAGTTATTTGGTACAGTGATAAATTTTAAAAAAATTACTCTGTTTTGCTTGAATCAAAATAGAAATAATATGTTATATGTTTGTGGACATTGACGAATTCGATATTCCATGATACACCGACCATATTAACTTCGACTCTGTCGTGGGTAGGGTTTACATGCACCTGTAGCTGTAAATCGTTACACCCTAAAATAATTTTGGTAGGTGGGAGTCGGGTAACTATATCAAAATAACTTGAAATTATAATTCAAACAGGTGTGTTTCCGTTAATTTCTTATTTTAATCATGCCATAGCATGCTGTACGTGAGATCAATGTTGTTAAGTAACACATTATATTTATGATTTAACATTTTCTACAAAAATAGAGCATGTCTCGCTTTTCCATCTATACGGAAGCGGCAAAGCTTTGAGGTTTTTTTATGTGCATTAAATATATAGGATGTTCCTTAATGACGTGCTAAACTTTCAGGGTGTGATTCCCTAGGTCATTTTATGAAGAAAGGTTTATATGAACGTATGTCCGCAACGGCTTAAATTCTAATCGTTATTTTTTAATATTTCAGAAAGTATTTTAGACATTATTTTCAATGTTGGTATGTGTTACTAGGATATAGAACCACATATTCTAATTAGAAAAATTATTTTATCGCTCCACCGGTATCGTCCCTGCGAGCATGTTCTCTTTTTCCAAAAAAAGTGGTACGCCACTGACATTTTTCCATGTCGATATTTTTCCTGATTAGCCTGATCAATTCTACATGAAAAAAGTCTCTTGCGTTTTTCTCGTCGTTCTTGATTAAAACCATTAAATTCATATTGAAACTAATGGGCTTGTTCCATGATATTCTTTTTATATGATTTTTATGTTTTTTCATATACTACTCGATATTCTCATTATACACTTAAAATCTCATATTATTAACTTTTTCCATTCTCGAGATATAAGGAGTTGAAGTTAGTAATAGTTGCAAAAACCGAGCGCTCATTTGTGACGTCACTATACGCAAGTGAAGTAAGAAAAATGGCTTTCTGGGACCTTTAAAATTTAACCTGAAAAGTCGAAAAACATGAAATTTTTAAACGCTGGTAACTAAATAAATACGTCGAGTAGAAGTTCGTTCTATGTGTCTACGGAAAGAAGAAGGTCGGCGATGAATTTCAATCGTAAATTGCAAGGTCAAAATCGAAAATTCGTCCCGACAGGAGCGAGAGAAAATTGTAATTTTTTTGACATTTCGCCAAATTGTACTCCCCTACTGTCAAGTAGTAAGCAAAACATACAATACTTCGAAAATGTTTATAATTATAACAAGTAAGGAGCATCAAGTCTATTGAGATCGCCGAGTCTATGCGTATAGTGACGTAGCGCCTGGCCACGCCCCATTTTCGCAAGATGGAGATTTGTAATCGTTTTTAAGATACTAAACGTGCGAATAAGATTCTGATTTTTTTTGCAGATCCATTAATTTATACTTGCACTTTCGATTTATGAAATAAAAAAAAATGCCGAACAAGCCCATTACACAGGCACACACACACACAAAAAATGTCGATTACACGGACCAGACCAATCATCTCCAGTGTATTTTGGCTTGCTGAATCCGAATCCGGTCTAATTTTTGCCCTACCACGTCACAATTTTTTTCTACACTCAAAAACAGTTAGAAAAATACAAAAAAGGGAAAATTGAATTTTTCTATCGATTTTGTGAGGATAGAGAAAGATTGTGACGTGGTAGGGCAAAACTGACACCGGATTCGGATTCAGCAAGCCAAAATACACTGGAGATGATCGGTCTGGTCCGTGTATCGACAATTTTCTTCGTGTGTGCCTGTGTAATTAGATTCAATAGGAATTTAATTGTTTTAATCAAGTACTGTGCGTCTGACGAAAAAGACGCAAGAGACCGTTTTCATGTAGAATTGAGCAGGCTAAAAAATATCGACATGGAAAAAGTCATTGGCGTACCACTTTTTTAGTGAGAAATATCAGAGGACATGCTCGCAGGGACGCCACTGATGGAGCGATAAAATAATTTTTCTAATTAAAATATGTGGTTCTATATCCTATTAACACATACCAAAATTGAGAATAATATCTAAAATACTTTGAAATTAAAAAATAACGATAAAAAAAAAATTCAACACCCTGTAGCAAAAAATTGAAGCGGTCGCGAACTTATGTTCATATGAACTTTTCTTCATAAAATGACCTAAGGAATCACACCCTGAAATATTAGCACGTCGTTAAAGCAACACCCTTTATGTAGTGAACTATACATGAGCAGTGGAGTGGGGCTGCCTTTTTTGAAAAATGCTTGGATGTTTAAATTCATTTTAAACTTTTTAGTTCAACATTAATTTAAACAGCATTTCTAAAAAAAGTGAACATCAGCTTCTCACATACGGATATATTATCTGACTCAAATTTTCTGCAAATATTGATTCAATTTTGTAATATGCATTTTCAGCAATAGCAAACAATAGTGGAATAATAACTAACATATTATATAATTTAATTAATACCGTGTTTCGTTATGTACAACTCACGCAGACATTGTACATGGATGAAATTGATGTTTGCATATCTATCTGTTTATACGAGGTAGTTAACTCCACAATTCCTCCTGTTTTAAATTGCCTAAATAATTATTTACTTTGTAATTGAATTTTTTATTCAGAACCTATAATATAAAATCTCTGTGTGCTTCTGTTTATTGATTGATTGATTGATTTGCGAGCGTAAGGTGAGCATTGCTGCCGATTCCGAGCGTCCAGGTTGGAGGTTCGTTCCAAAACGCACCTTGGTCGTCCGCCGAACACGCCCAGCGGACGACCAAACCTCGTATTATATACCGCCGGACCGGCTGCATACGCCGGGTTGGATATTGGACATGCTTGTTGTCAGCAGCGAGAGCCACATGACGCATGGAGTAGGAATATAGGATGGGAAGTGTAGGTGTTTGTGAGATGCTTCTTTGAAGTTTCCATATAACATCATCTGCTTATTTATTCTTCTCTAAGTTTTCTGTTTCTTCTCTTTCTGAATCTAGCAGATTTTATTTTTGTTTTTTATTTTTATTTATTAACCGTTCCACAGGTAAATATCCATTTACGGTGGAAGTGCTGGGAAGGGCCTTATCTCGCGGTAAAAAGACAAGAGCTTTTTATAGCGGGTTATGAGAAAGAGGTCCGAGGGAGTATTTTGTACACCGTGTACATTGTTTCTTTGAAGCAATCAGTTTTAATTTCCGTTTTCCCATCCCGCTTTTCAATTCCGGGCATTTTTCTATTTCATTGCCTATATTTAACACCTTTTCAATTTTACTATTATTTTTTTTCTCTGTTATGTAATAAACTAAAAATTAACAAACCAATAAAGTTAGTAGACTAGACTTATCTTTTGGTCACTTTGTGTTTATGTTGGCAGCTTCCCTTTTTTTTGCGAGGAGGGGAAATCTTCAATAAGACACCCTGCCTGGTGTTTGTCTGCAGAGTAGTGTGGGATTTCTACCCACTAAAACTCCTCCCCTCTTCAGCGGAACGCGATGGAACTGCCATGAGCATTACTTCATCGCGTTCGCCGTGGACATTAACAGCATTACTGCTGTTGGGCCTGCCTTTCCTCATTTCTTCTCCTTTTCATGATTTTCCTAATGAGACCTGCAAATTTCGTCCAGCTATCCTCGTTTCTGATCGTTTTCCTCATTAAGTTCTCCGGGGTGGTGTCCTCCTCCCAGGCTAAGCTATCTCTGGATTCCTGCCATCTAACGCACCTAAAGATGGCATGCTCCGCGTCCTCGTCCTCAGCGTTACATTGCATACATCTGCTGTTGTTTGCTCTCTTCATTTTATTCAGATATTTTGGAAAGCAACCATGCCCTGTCAGGAATTGGGTGACATGGAAATCGATGTCGCCGTGGGCTCTCTTGGCTTACTCTTCGACGTTAGGCAAGAGCCGTTTGGTTCACTGGGCCGTTTCTGTGTGGGCGTCCCATCTTTCATGCCACTTTCCCCAAAGTATTTGACGCGATTGTGTTCTTACTTCTCTTCCTCTCCCTCTTCTGTAGCATTCCCACACTACTTGCACTCGGTTTCAACCTTCTAGATGTTGTTAAGTGGGTACCATCCATTTCATCGTAAGTAAAACTTCACTGAACCCTTGCTTTTCGTTGCACTTTTGGCCACTATTGCATTTCAAGATGTGATCGAGTTATTCAGATAATATTCACCACACTTTTGCGTGAATTCAAACTTATATTGCGTGAAGCAGATTTATTTTAGCCACAATACCGTATAAATTTTATTTTATTCTCTCAAAGTTTGACCGGTCTTTATGTGATTTAAAGTGGAACGACTCGGCACACGTCTGGTCTCTATGAAAGATACTTCATCTCTCCATGTAGAGTTCTGTTTATTAACAAAAAATGGCCGGGACTTTTTTATACTGAAATTCGCTTATATCATTCTTTGACGTGTCTAATGTAGCGAATCCGATACAGTGCGATGGTCTTAAGGAAATGAGCTTCTCACGTTTTTTGACTCCTAAGACAGGCAGAAACCTGATTTTTTGTGACTTCATTGCAACGACCTCCAAATGCCAAAAATTACTGTATACGAGTACGTGGATGCTGAACCATAGAAAGTGGGTCGTGCAAGAATTTCTCATCGGTGCAATCTACATCTTTTATTAGCTTAATGATTTTAATGAAATATGTTCCTTATAGGATTTTGCAAACAACAGAAAAAACTGTCTATGAGAACTAAAACGAAAAACTATCTGTAAAAAAAAATATTAATGAAATATTTGCATTCTTTCGATAACTTGAATTCTGGTTATGCTAGCAATTATTAATTGATGGTTTGACATTAGATTTGAATTCGAATTCGGCAAGCTCAAAAACATAAATTTAGGTATTTCAATAAATATGCGATATAAAAATGTTATAAAACTACTCAAAGTAGTAACGCATAATGGAGCTTTGGTGCTCCATGGGAGCCAAAATACTGAATATGGAGCATCTTGGCCTGGAAAAATGATATGAAAAAAAATCAATTTGACGCAAAAAACCAAAAGTGCGGACTTCCGGTTTCGATTTACTTGAAAATCAATTTTTTATATGGGACAACCTATGTATTTTTGCATACTTGAATTCTGATGGCCAAAATACATATCCAACCCTCAGATATTTTGAATTTAAAAAAAATATATTTTTAATTTTAATCATAGAAGACGCGACTTGATAAAAATACCCGTAAAATATTATCAACGGTAAAATCACAATCAGTGATTTTATAAAGAAAAACTGACAAACTGTCAAATGTCAGTTTTTCGCGCAAAATTACTGATTGGCAAAACTTTGAGTTAAAAAGAAATTTATTCTTAAAAGAAAAGCTCCAGTGTTTTTTTGCAAGATAAATTAACGAGAGAATATGTGAACGAACAACAACAACAATTATCTTTATTTATACAAATATTTGAAGAAACAGTTATTAAAAACACATTTTGAGGAAGAGGCATTTTTATCGGTGATAAAAAACATCTTTGTCCACGACTATTAAATAATGTACTCATAATGTATGTGTTTCCTCAAGGATAATGTTATCCATTATTCCCTGCAGTGAATAATGATTTCATTATTCACTGATTGCAGTGAATAATGAGGACAGTCACTTGTTTATAAGAAGTGACATTGGCGACTTTTTATTAAAATGTCAAATTTCAAATGTCAAAATTGCAGCAACCAAAAGAAGTTTTGTCTCTCTAAGTTTTCTAGGAAGCACTCAAATGGTACATGCCAAAGAGGTACGTTAATGAACAATCAAAAACTACATTAGTAAGTTTTTTTTCAAAGCATCATCTATTAGCAATCCCCAACATTATTTTTGAAACCATTTACCCACGTGCCTGGAAACTGTATTATTTTATTAGTAAGCCATGACAATGTGTCAAAGCGTAATTCTGTAGTTGATCTGAAACGTCAAAATTTGTGCGATTTCAACGCCAACGTTATTTACAATACTTTTACATATTAGGTACTCAAAAAGAGTAATATAATGAAATAAATGGATATTGACAGCGAAAACGAGATTTCTTTGATACCGCCAGAGATAAAAAAAAGCTGCAGACCTCGCCTCATTAAACGTGTTGCCCGAAAAATTTAAATAATGAATATGATATATGAATTTTTTTTAATAGGAGAAATGAAGATGATTTAAATAAATATTAAATATTTAATAGTCGTGGACAAAGTATAGTATTCTACTCGCATCATTATATGCTCGTTGAATAATATACTATTGTTATCGCAGTCAAAGTGACAAAAATGTGACTGTCAAATAGACTTTTTTATATAGGAGTTAATTTATCTCTTTAAATGTTAGGATTAAAACGAGTTTACCTTTCTTTAAGTTCAACGATATTGGTTTTTCAACGAAAACAATTTTTTTTTGACCTCAGTAGATAGGATAATCTGTTATTTTATTAGGCCTTTGAATTAGGAAAATAATGATATGCATGATGTCTACTTTCTCTTTGAAATAAATCAGTAATAAAAAAATGGGTTTTTTTTCATAATAATTATTTTGAATAAGTTGGCCCTGAGCAGAGTTAATTTCTTAAACTTACTTAATGAATGATAAATCGTATTTAATTGTATTATTAAAAAAAAAATAGTGTTTTATGGGTGTTTGCAGACCGAATTTTAACAATTTTGGACAAGCCGCGATCGTCTATAAATAAAATTAAAAATTGAAAAAACATTTTTTGAAAATCAAAATAATTCTGAGGGTTAGGCCATAGGTATTTTGGTTACTAGAATCCAAATAGGCAAAAATGTATAGATTGTTCTAATTAAAAAGTTGATTTTCATGTAAATTGCATCGAAACCAGAAGTCGGCAATTTTGTATTTTTACGACATATAATTTGAAATTTATTTTCAAATCACAACACCAAATTTGAAAATAATCCGTTGACCCTTTCAAAAGTTACTAGAGTGCCCACATTATCTGAGCCACCCGGTATAATTTAATAAGTTTGTTTTAAAAAAAGTGTTTACATATATTTTTTATATTAAATACATTGTAGGTATAAAGTATAAACTTTTTGTTCCTACTTTTTCTTTTAGTTTTTTTTTTAAATTTGCTAGCGTTTAACCGCCGCGATATTAAAAACAAATCTATTTTACACGTGTAAACCATTAATTTCGATTATCCTAAATATTTGAATCGTTCCAAGCCATTGAAAAGTTGAAATTTAGTAATAAAGGATGTTTGCAAATAGGAGACGAGAGTTGGCTGTTTGACATCCGCTCTGAAATTGTGCAATAACTGCAGCGGAAATTAGGATTTGTCTTTGTTCCTTTCTTATACGTGATATTTGCGTTGTGATTGGAGGACTGGAAACTTCGATGGATGAAATATAATATTCAAATTTCATTTATAAAGGTTGATTTTATATACCTTTGCTGTAACCTTTTGATGTAATTCAGCGTTTGAAAACTCTGGTCATACAGTGTAAAACCAGATGGCCTATTTATTTGTCCCAAAGCTTTCATCACATATATAACATATAAAATTAGCTTGAATGTGATCAAGGCTTTTCGTTTCGTGATAATCATATATCAATCAACTTTTTAAAACACTAAATCCCAATTATCTTGTGTAATTTATAAACATTTACTTTGTTTTTCTTCGCTCTAGCCTTTTAAGGTATGTTATGCCCTTATAATTAAAAGAAAATCATTACTCTGTAAATACCTTGAAAATCTATACTCGGGGATTTTCGAGGTCTAATTTGGTAAATTCAAAATGGCGGACCGGAGGTAGAGTCAATTTTAAAAGTGAATTATTATTTATTTGCTTACCATTGTATTGAAACACATTCTTTATAGGATTTTGCAAGCAGCAGAAAAAATAACTGTCTATGAGAACTAAAAGAAAAACTATGTGCAAAAGTATTAATAAAATCTTTGCATTCTTTGGATAACCTGAATTCTGGCTATGCTAGCAAATTAAAATCCTAAAATGAATTATTGTCTAATTTCTTATTTGAAAATTCCCCTTCTAACACTAGCATCCACTCGGTCCCCTACGGCCATGCAGATTAAACTAGTATCTACATAACCCCCTACGATCATAAAGATTCAGGTAAAAATGAGAACAAAGGTCTAAAATGAATGTATTTACCTACCTTGTCTTAATTTTTTTTTTCATTCTGAAGGGTTGTTTTCATGAAATCTATCATTCTGTTTCTTGGAAATGCTTAGCCTTTGAAACGTTTTTCGCCCTCATTCTGGAGCTCATCAGAAAGACATAAAGCCATTCATAAAGATGTTTCATGCAAAACCAAGACAGTTTCTATGAGTCGCTTTATGTCTTTCTGATGAGCTCCAGAATAAGGGCGAAAAACGTTTCAAAGGCTAAGCATTTCCAAGAAACAGAATTCTAGATTTTATGAAAATGTAATCCATTAGAATTAAATTTTTTAAAGACAAGGTAGGTAAATACATTCATTTTAGGCCTTTGTTCTCATTTTTAACTGAATCTTCATGACCGTAGGGGCTTATGTAGATACCACTTTAATCTGCATGGCCGTAGGGGACTGTGTGGAGCTAGTGTTATAATGGGAATTTTCAAATAAGATATTAGACAAATTCATTTTAGGATTTTAATTTGCTAGCATAACCAGAATTCAGGTTATCGAAAGAATGCAAAGATTTCATTAATATTTTTACACAGTTTTTCTTTTAGCTCTCATAGATAGTTATTTTTTTCTGCTGTTTGAAAATCCTATAAAGAATATGTTTCAATAGAGTCAATTTCTCAGGAAGAACTCTTTTTTTTTTTTTTCGTTTTTAGACTTTTTGAGATCTGAACTGAACTTGTGGTAGGTTCCTTGTGAAACATCTTGAAAATAATCGTTAGTAAATTAAACACTGCTTTTAGATGAATCAATCAATATATTATAAATACTCTACATATGTTTCGGCTTACTAGGCCTTTATCAAGAGTATTACATAGTGAATACTATGTAATACTCTTGATAAAGGCCTAGTAAGCCGAAACATATGTAGAGTATTTATAATATATTGATTGATTCATCTAAAAGCAGTGTTTAATTTATTAACGATTATTTTTGAGATCGCTGATCACGAATCAGAGGGCCATTTTACGAAATTCAAAATGGCGGACCGGAAGATCAGTCAATTTCTCCGGAAAACCTCGTATTCTTTTCTCTTTCGGCTGCAAGTGGGAACTCGGGGGTTTTCGTTAACGCTGATAACGAGTCTAATATCCAATTAGGGATAATTCAAAATGACGGACCGGAAGTAGAATATCAATTTCTTAGGAACAACTCGTGTTTTTTTTTTGTTACTGGGCTAAAAATGGGAACTTGGGGGTTTTTGTGGTCGCTGATAACGAACCCGATGTCCAATTAGAGAAAATCCAAAATGGTGAACCAGAAGTAGAACCAGGTCCTCAAGAAAACTTCGTATTTTTCTCTTTTTGAGCTAAATATACGAAGAATACGGATTTTTCCTGAAAAATATACTACTTCCGGTCCGCAATTTTCAATTTTTCCTAATTGGAAGAATCTTTATCAGCTATAACGAAAACCCTCGAGTTCCCACTTTCGGCCCAAAAAGAAAAGAATACGAGGTTTTCCAAAGAAATTGACTAATCTTCCGGTCCGCCATTTTGAATTTCGTAAATTGGACCTCTGATTCGCGATTAGCGACCTCAAAAACCCCCTAGTTCCCATTTTCAGCCCATAAACGAAAAAATACGAGTTTTTCCTTAGAAATCGACTCCACTTCCGCTCCGCAATTTTCAATTTACCAAATGAGACCTTGCATTCGTAATCAGCGACCTCGAAAACCCCCGAGTACAGATTTTAAGGCTAAGATATCCATTCTCATTTTTTCTGAAAAATAGCTTGATTTCTGATCCGCCATTTTGAATTTCCCAAATTGGACTGCAGATTCGTGATCAGCGACCCCAAAAATCCTCGAATAGCAAAATTGGGCTAATTTTCACCATGGATTACTGACTAATGATTTTTTTTAATAACCTCAAAAACTGCATGCGAAGAGTTGCATTTTTTCGATGCACAAGTGCAATTTTCCATTTGTATAAGTTTGAAATAGGTAACAAATTGTATAAATGCATCAAGGAATCAAATGCAAAAAACCGACTTCCTGCACATTTTTCAACAGTGGAATGCTATATTTCCCCGACTATATATGAAGCAGATCTTAGGTGGAATTAAGGTGGGCGAAAAATAATGGTTAGATTTGCTTAAAACGATAACCTCGTATTTCGTCGATTTCTTCCCCTAAACTGACTGAAACAAATGTTTCACAGGCTTTTAGAAAAGAGAGTCTTGTATATAAAGGCTCATAGGAAAATTGTTTGAATCGGGTTAAGAATGTTAAAGAAATTGTCGAAACATCGTCTTTGACAGCCCCGTCTTGAAATAAAATTATACCTTCGAACCACAAGCGTTTTTAAGAATACATCCTTTAATTTCGAACGGACTTTCAAGAAAAAGGTATTGTGGCATCAGAATATTTATTTTCCAGTTTAGCAGAGGAAAATTAAGCTTGTAGTTTAATTGTATGCGAATTACTCCTAGAATAAAATACAGACGCCTTTCCTTAGTCTACATATTGAATGCATCGGATAGACAAATGTATCAAATTGTCCATCGCTAAAATAGGTGCCATCAATTTCGGGACATTTTACGGAAAAGTAAGGTTCGATTCCAAACAATTCCAGGAACTAACACTCCATGCTATGCAGTCACTTTTAAATCATGCATTGTATTCTGATGCAAGTTGCTGAAGATTCTCCGACCACCGGTATCGAAAGTTTTGTTTGTTGACGTCACCGATTAAAGTGAAGTTCATTAAATATTGATAAACAGTTTAACGCATTTTCATCCTCGTTCAGAATTGCAAGATTTCTCTGCAGAATGTCGTACGAACCGGTTTATCACATCATACAGCTTTTGCACAATCTGAATTTTTATGGCGGTGGAAATCCAAGGCGTTTTTGAGGATTCTTAAAAGGCTTCTTTCAGCAACTTGCAAGGCTACTGAATGTAGTTTTGCAGACATCTCTGAATGGAAAACATGTGGGGTTCGTATCGTTCGGACGCGGGAAAATATTGAAAAAATATTCTGTGTCCGAGCGATCCGAACTCCATCTTTAAACTTTGACTGGATATTGCCGATTCAATTAAAATCAGTCGGTCTTAAAATCGTTTTTCTTAACGGTAATCTTCTACGCTCTTCAACATTGAATTGTCGAAAATTTCCTTGGATTTGGAACGATAACATAATACAATATTTTATATAGTTTTATTTAATAAAAACAATATATTTTAAATGACATCCGTTCCAAGCAGTGTACTAGATCAATTTTTGAAATTCTGCATAACTGTAACTAGGAGCTCTTCAGTAATACCTTCAGTTTCTGGACAAATACGATCTTTTATTTCTTGTGCGAGGTCGACTCTGGTATACTTTTCACTTGAAATATCCCTACAAAAAGAAGTAGCATGCCGATAAGTCATTATATCTTGACTGCAAATGTATGTCGTCATATTTCGAAATCAGTTTATTAAAGACCATTTCCCTAATATAATACGGCTATCCTTGCTGTATGGAGAGAGTTGCACCATCATGTTGAAACCAAACTGAGTCGTGTCCTAGATTTTGCATTCCACCCTTAAAAAATTAACAATATATTTACAATACAATTTAAGTTCGTAGTGCTTGTTCGATTATCCTTTTCAATGGGGTAAGGTCCAATGGAACCAAAAACTCCACAACACCACAGTCACTTGTAAATCATGTAGTGGTTTCTGATGAAGTTGCTCAGAATTCTCCGACGACAAGTATACAAAGCTTTGTATATTGACGAAACCATTTAAATGAAAGTGAGCTTCATTGCACATTAATAAGTAGTTTGGCGCATATTCATCCTCGTTCAGAGTTTCAAAAATTCTTTGTAGTAATCAAGTTAATTCTTTTTAAGAGTTGATAAAAATGATAAATGAATAATACATTTTTAATTTGATTTAATAACGTTTCCACTGAGTATTCGTTCATTTTTTAAAACAATCTCCTTAATCCATCTACGTCATTCACATTTTTGTAGCTTCTCACTCAACATTTTTCCGAAATCACGAGTACGTTTTAAATTCGTATACTTAACAGGATTTCTAAAACGTTTTTAATTAGTACTCGGAGCTTTCATAACATTTTGACCGTCTTGGATCGTAAACTTATATGGCGCGTCCTCTCGTCTCCTCGAGGTGATTGTATTATATTATGATTTTATGTAATGTGTCGCTACTTTTACATTATTTAAGCTTCTTAACGGATTTTAGGCATTTTTATGGTGATAATTATTTGTTGATTAGGTTTAATAACTCTCAATTCTGTTTCTTCTCAGCTATGTAGCATACGCACATACCTTTCAATGCGATGCGAATGAGTGGCCACGTTGATTTTTTTTCTCGTTTTAAATATCCTTTTTATTGGCCCCATACACAGTTCACATCTTCCCGAATACGACGGTAGATTGGTACCTTCTGATTTTTTATTTTATTAGCGGCAGAGGCCAATGAACCGAAAATATAATTATAAATCAGTTTGTTAACCGAAAAAGGGGAGGTTTTCAATTCAACCCCTGTTCATGGTTTTTTTTACATGTCAACTATTACTCTGAATTGGCGATTAAAAAAAAATACAAACTGTAGAGTTTGGGTTGTGTGTGGTCCCATTAGTTTCATCGTGCTGCGTAAAGTGTAAGGTTAGCAAAAATTGGGAACAGGTTTTTTTCAAATTGGTGAATACTAGTGATAAAAAACATTTATAATATTTTTTTACAAACTGTGTTGCATTACTGCTCCGTCGTGACCCCATTGTAGTTTTTCCATCAAGCTACGACCAGTGCACAGTGTGTCAGACTCTTAGAAACTAGAAAATATTTAAATTTCGTCAGGGTCGCGTTAAAATTGCTAATTAAGTATTTTCGGGGTAACTGGTATCGAATATGGTTGCTATATTGATTCGGTTGAATTCGTTTAAAGCTAGAAGTTGTCACTATTTATTTTATAACTAAAATACACACCCACCTAATGGTATATATTGAGATTTCGTTAGACCAAATAGAAATATGAAACACAAAAATGCTCTGTAAAATATATACAGAACATTGCCGAGGTCGATATCAGATTTGAATAAGTTTCTTTAATATATGCATAACCAAAACAGTTCAGTCAGAAAAGGGAGGATAATATTCAAGTTGTAGGATATGAAGCTGTCTGGAAATGTATAAAAAGTGTTTAATATTTTTTTCATTGAAATAAATGGAGTTGAGGAAGCGGGAAGTACTCAAGAACATTATTAACGGCCAATGATATATGTATAATAATATATTATTTAACACATATAAGAAATTTAATTAGCAGCCAGATATTTTACATTAATTCATGAACATGCCCGTATTCCAATTAAAAATAGAAATATATAAATGGGCACAATTTATTAAGTGGTGATGCTTATTAAGAGTTAATTCATTAAAAAAGAAATGTTTGTAAGAGATGACGATTTTATGGCAAATGTAAAATATTTAATCGGAAAAATATATGAAAGCTATGAAAACGTATGATTTTACGCTACCTTCACAGATGCGTAAAATTATTAAATTGAATTGACTTATTCATACATATAGCCTAAGAGCTGGCTACGGAATTTTAAAATGATAAAGTGCAATTGAAATTTGTATGTAAAAGCCCTCCTTACTAGCTGAAAAGTATTGCAGCCAGAAGTGGGGGAAGCGTGGGCGGGCGGTCAAACGCTTAATTTCTAATCAAAGTAAAATCTTTGAGTGCAGCTCTGAAATTTTCTGTACTTATAGTTTTTAACTGTAAACATTTCGTATAATTATTGCCAGAAGTCTTCGGGGATTAAGCGTTGCCAGAAGTCGGTAAAGTTGTAAGAAAATTGTTCAAATTATTAAAATTTGAAATTGGTCAAGGTGCAGTTCTGACGATTTTGTTTTTATATTTAAAATTTCCCTATTCTTCCGTGTTTTCCGGTTATTAACGTACCAGTGCCATTAATGGAATAAAAAACAAATCAAAATGCTATTTTTCGTTCACTTCTGTCGGCTCGAATTTTCGATTTCGCCCATGCAATTAACGATACCGTGAAAATGCCAATTTCGATCCTTCGATATCGACACCAGGAAGCCTTCCTACTGATGTATTTATTTAATAATGAACATTTAAAAATTTCGTTTTGGTTTTTCCGACGAGACTCATTGAAATTTCAAGTCCACCCCGACCGTAGCACATCGCGTTAAGCGACGACATTCACAGTGGATTTCTCAGTTCGAATCCTGTACGGGTGTACTTTTTTAATTTGCTTTCAACTTTTTGACTCATGTTTCCTATCCTAAAATTGCATTGCATTTATTTATTTATTTCTACGGTTAAAAACTATAACTACACAAAATTTCACAGCTGTACTCAAAGATTTTATTTTGATTAAAAGTTAACGTGTTTCACCGCCCGCCCACGCTTGCCTCCCCGGAATTGACTTCTGGTTGCAAAGCTATGTACTTTTCAGCTAGTAAGGAAGGTTTTTACATAAAAATTTTCACTACACCTTATCATTTTTAATTTTAGTCTCCGTCTAATACATATGTAAAGATTGTCATAAACTGTTTTGGGAAATTTTAAGTATAGTCTTTGTGGAAAACATAATGAAATGAATCACTCAAAGACCAGCCATGGGCGTCACATGTATAAAAATTATACCGGAAAATTAAGTCCTGCTATTAATCACTGTGTCCCGTTCTTTGAGAGCAGTTCCTCAGTTTGGTTTGTTTGTTTATACATGTAGATCGATGTGTTCCCATGCCGATTTCATAGAATGTTCCTCTAGTGGTTTTTGTGTTTACTGTTGACCCAGTCTTTAATCGCACTTGTGCTGAGCTATTGGTAACGGCCAGCGCAGGTTCTCGGCCAAAGAATGTGTTAAGTGCTCCATGTCTAGCAAGTTCATCAGCTTTTTCATTGCCGTCTATTCTGTAGTGTCCAACCCAAAGTAGTTTAACTCTGTTCTGCTCACTCAAAACTGTACGCTCTTTGTAGCAGTCCTATACCAGTGGAGATTTGCTGGTTGACGAACAGCTAGAATATCTGACTGGAATACAGTGTTGTCCGAGGTAGGCTAATTCCTGGTATATCACCACGTATTCTTGCTGCAGCTCCTATATTCACCCTAAACTCCGTTCGTTTACCAGGTTAGATCTTTACACAATGTATCAGGGGCTCTTTCTTATTGACCAATCCTTCCTATCTCCAATGGTGATATTGAAGGTCTTGTTTTCAGTTCTTAGTCATGGTGTCCATAATTAACTTACAAAAAATTTCCAGAAATTTCGTAACACGGCTATGATTTTTACTTCCCTCGCGTACCTAAAGGAAGTATTATTGTATTGATTGATTGATTTGCCAGCATAAGGTGGGCATTGCTACCGATTCCGGACATCCAATCTGGAGGTTCGTTCCAACACGCTGCTCGATCGTCCCCTGAACGGCCAAATGCAGTCGCCCAGTCGCCTATTACATACATTCTTTACTCGCTGTGACATATTCAATAACATTCATGCCATGACTGGGCGGCTCCACTCGTCCGTTCAACGAACGACCAAACCGCGTGCTGAAACAAACCTTGGGATGGGACGTGTAGGTGTTTGTCAGATGCTTCTTTTAAGTTTTCATCTTTCATCATCGGATGGGAAGTGTAGGCGTTTGTGAGATGCTTCTTTTTAGTTTCCATCTGTGATCATCTTCTCACCTATTTTTCTCAGTTTTCTGTCTCTTCTGTGTCTGAATTTAGCAGTGTGCAATATCCTCGATTTTTTTAATTGTATTCCGTCTTTTGGTTTGCCGCTTTTTCCCATTATATATAGTCCTTTCTTCATCTTCGTCTATTCGTAATCCTCTTGATTGCTGTTATCCATTTGTAGCATGGCCCTTTTTCAGTTTGTTGCTATTCAGTCTTAGCGCTTTCTTTAGTGGGTGTGTTCTGTCTCGTATTTGGACGTGTCCCCAGTATTCCATTGCGTATGATACTATTATTTTAATGATTGTTTTCCCCTCTAGAAATGCTGACGTTTTCTGTCGTTTTTGTGGTTTTCCTGTTTTTGCTAGCAGTTGTACAATGTCCCTTTCGGATCTTCTCAGATTCTTCTACTCGCCTTTGTTGTTGCTGCATTTTTGACTCCGTATGTCATCGTAGGTATTATGATGGTCGTGTATATCTTTTTAGTTAGACTCCATGGTGGTTTATTCTCCTCACTGAAAGGTAGTAAAGCTCTTGTAATCTGTAGGCCGTGTTGTTTCTTTCCCTTGCTATTACCTCTTCAGTTGACTCGTAAGATATGTTCTAATTGGCTAAATTCCAGTTTCGGTTTGGATAATATGTTTTTCAAAATTTAACGTTGAGCAACCAACGCCCTAATTTTTTTCTGGTTTTGACTAAGGCAAACTCCAACAAGCAAGGTTTAAGATAATGTTATCCAAAAATTCTATATGTTTTGCAAATAACAGTAAATGGTTTTTCCTAATAGCATATGTATTTTTACATTGTTTTTCTGTATATCTATACCTTAGAATTAAAGGAGCTTAGCTCCAGATTAGTGATAAATTAAATTGACCATTCCAAGAACCTTAAATTTCATAGTGGTAAATGGTCGTATTGTTACCAACTATGTGATCTTTTACCACTATGAAATATAAGGTTCTTGGCGCATTTTGGAAAAAGCATTATCTCCTCTTATCACTAAACTGGAGATACACTCTAAGATGCAGGTAGAAGTATCTGTATCCGTAATCCTAAAAATGTATTCAAATACATGTATTTAGAATACATTTATTAATAGGATATTTGTATGTTAGTATTCGTTATCCGTATGTTATATATAGTATCCGTATGTTATATATAGTATCCGTATCCGTTATTCAAATACTTTCATCAGGTATCCGTACCCCAGCTCTGGAGCATACCTGTATTTAAATTTCGTGAAGGCGATATAATTCTAGTGCCGTCATCATCTACAAAAACAGCTTCCTTTCTTCCGTATAAATAATTTCCCGTGAGATCTGTCGCAAAAGAAAAGAGATAGTGTAGTTTTGCTGGCAGCATAGAATGGTCTGAGGTATCGCAAGCCTTTGAAAAATTTGTTTCTACCAAAACATTTTCAATTTTTCTTAGATATCATCTATTAAATGTATTAATACTGTTGTGGAATGATTTTTTTTCTAAATTCTGATTGTATATTTGAAACAAAGTTATTTTTGATTAAGAACTCGATGATTTGATTATTAATGTGCCCCTCTAATATTTTGAATAAAACAGGTAACAAGAATTGGCCTAAAATCAGAAAAATTAGTTAGATTATTGTTTTTGGCAACAGGTTTAACTAATGCGCGTTTCCAAAGCCAGGAATTAAAAAAAATTTATTACTTGGTTTATTATATCCAATAATAGGTATCTATGTGGAATACAGTGAGGCATGCAAAATTTAATATCGTCCGTTGTGACACCATCCACTAGCATTAGTTTTTATGGAATTTAATTATTATACTCTTCGCAAATACAGTACGAAGAGTATATGGCATTCGATCGACACATTTCTAAAACCGGTGATATTACTCGTAGAGAAAAAAAATCATGTCACTGTGTTGGTAATCGAATTGCGAACAACTATCAAAATGTCTGTCCGTCCGTCTTGTAAGCACGATATCTTAAGAACGGAAAGTCCGATTGTATTGAAACTTTGACAGTAAGTTTGTGTTAGCTAAAGGAAGAATCCTATTTTTCAACAAAATTGATGAAAAAAAAGTTATTAATTATTTCATTTTTTTTTGAAAAATCAATTTTGTTTTGTAATTTTTAAAAAATATATGACTCACATTGTTTACAAAAATACTGCGAAGAGTATTCTAGAGAATGTGCAAAAATTATGAAAAGCGCAGTAAATCGACGAAGAGCTTGTCTTCAATAATGATACTTAATCTATGAAATTAATTGTCAATTCACTTTCACTACTACTTCACTACTTCTCTTGCCTACTTGAACAAAGAGCATATTATAGCATGTTCTTTCTTTTTTTCAGAACGGTGCTAGGCTGAACAACGGAAATGAACTGGATTTGCGTATGATGATCCATCAGAGCCAGGCAGGTTGCGTTATTGGCAAGGGCGGTTTCAAAATTAAAGAAATAAGAGAGGTAAGTTTTTAATTTCACTTTTTATTTAATCCTCTATTTATAAAAGGCAGTGACAAAGCAGACGGATATTACCAAAAAATCTAATTTAGCGTTCGCGTAGTAAGTAAAAAATATTTCGGTGATTAAAATCAGTGCGTCATTGAGTCTGAAGATGAGTCTTATTGATGTTTTACTGAATAGTACAGTCAACATAGCGTCAAATATGCAATATCGAGAAAAAAATTTGAAGATGTATGGAACTTTGCCTATATGTATAATTTAACCTAACTTTAAGAACCAATGATTTAACCTCGGAATCGAGAGCAAAATTGTGAGACGTTTAAATGGGGAAATATGTTTATTGCAAGTATCTCTAAAAAATCAACGTTTTAGCAAAAAATGTCAAGCGATCTTTTTAAACGTTTAAACCGCAAATGTCGCTCGATCAAACACAACATACTCTTCGGAAAAAAATGTATTTTCGTAGAGAATTATATAAGCTTTATTTTTCGCAAATACAAAACGAAGCGTATGTTGCATTCGATTGGCATATTTCTAAACTGGTAATATTGCTCGTAGAGAAAAAATTATATCACTGAATTCTGAACAACTTTTAAAATGTCCGTCCGTCTGTCACGTTTTTGGTAAGCACGATAACTTAAGAACGAAAAGTCCGATTGTATTTAAACTTGCACAGTAAGTTAGTTAGTTAGCTAGAGGAAGAACCCTATTTTGAACAAAATTGATCAATAAATAACAAAGTTACTAATTTTTTAAATTTGAAAAAAAACATGTTTTTATGTTTTCTTTATTTCAACTTTGAGTCCATCAAGTGGCATCAGTTTCACCAATGTTGTTCTTTTGTTGTCTGGTGGATCAACCAGATGGACCAAAATTTGTTCTTCTATTTATGATGGATTTCATCTGGTGGCATCACTGTGCAACCTTAAATTTGTGATGGTGCGATGGTGGACTGATGAATGTTGTGTGGTGGATGTGAAAATAACCTCAAAAGTTAGTTATAAACAATACATAGTATAAAATTAAGAAATTCCCAGATCGGATAACTATAAAAATAACATATAATGCCATTGAATACACGACTGATCCAACAGCAGCAGGATGTCGCACAGTTTGTGTTAGCTAGAGGAAGAACCCCATATTGAACAAAACTGATCAATAAATAACAAAGTTACTAATTTTTTTAATTTGAAAAAAAAAACCTTTTTTTTATGTTTTGTTATTAAACAAAAAATGCCTGAAACTAATATTATTTACAAAAATAAAGCTGCGAAGAGTATCCTATAGAATGTGCAACAATTATATAAAAAGTTATTGCACTTGACGAAGAGTTTAATGTTTACTCTAGTTTTTTTTTATAATGGGCTTGTTCGGCATTTTTTTTTATTTCGTAAATCGAAAGTGCAAGTATAAATTAATGGATCTGCAAAAAATCAGAATCTTATTCGCACGTTTAGTATCTTAAAAACCATTGCAAATTTCCATCTAGCGAAAATGGGGCGTGGCCGGGCGCTACGTCACTATACGCATAGACTCGGCGATCTCAATAGACTTGATGCTCCTTATTGGTTATAATTATAAGTGTTTTCGAAGTATTGTTTGTTTTGCTTACTACTTGACAGTAGGGGAGTACAATTTGGTGAAATGTAAAAAAATTACAATTTTCTCTCGCTCCTGCCAGAACGAATTTTCGATTTCGACCCTGCAATTTACGATTATAATTCATCGCCGACCTTCTCCTTTCCGTAGACACATAGAACGAACTTCCACTCGGCGTATTTATTTATGTATGTTTTTCGACTATTCAGGTTAAATTTGAAAGGTCCCAGAAAGCCATTTTTCTTACGTCACTTGCGTATAGTGACGTCACAAATGAGCGCTCGGTTTTTGCAACTATTACTAATTTCAACTCCTTATATCTCGAGAACGGAAAAAGTTAATAATACGAAATTTTAAGTGTATAATGAGAATATCGAGTACTATATGAAAAAGTATAAAAACCATATAAAAAGAATATCATGGAACAAGCCCATTCCGATATCGCTAATTGTTAAAGAGATAAGAAACTTGGAACACCACGTTTTCGAAATGGCGGCTCAAGCGCAACAGATGCAGTTCAGAACTTTTTAGAATTTGTTTAATAGTATACCTGAATGAACATCTCGATCAAGTTTCAAAACTTTATTACTTTTTTCCCTCCAATTCTCCTTGGTTGATTGGAGAAAGTCAAAATTTCTACAGCCGCAGCGATTATCCTATGATTTCCAGTTTTCAAGTGTTATATTAGCCTTCTTCCTTTACATGTTCTGTGGCGTTCTGAATTTCTTATATCAATAAATTCTGTGCACAAACGCTTAACTTAATATTTAACCGATTACATGAGACCACAGTCAACATTTATTGACTTTAATGGTTAGCCTCGTTTAATGTCGCCTCACCAGCGAGAAACATCTTTTTCGACTTTTCAGATGTTTATTCAGCGAGACGACTTTAAATAGGTATGTTTAAACTGATGAAAACTAAAAATTTCCTCAGAAAAATTAAGAAAACTACTTTTAAAAAGACCTGTATAACGAACAAATAAAGAACGTTCGGTGAATTATTGAAATAATCTAGACGGCATAGAATAGGTCTTCCATTTCAATGAAAACCTTTATAAATATAAATCATATAAACGAATCCGAATCGTATAAACATGGCTGTTGTATGTATTTAGTTTTTCTTCTTATAATCTCGTATAATGGGTCCTTTTACTTAAAAAGTAGCTTGGATAATTGCTACAAAAAAAAATTCTTGGCTGCAGGCGTGGGTATGCTGTGGGTTTTTTGGACAGATAATTAACAAAACAGACCTATATTCTGTATGGTTTCAACAAAGGAGCTGTTGCCCACGCAAGAATGATAGCTATGCTACAAAGTGTTTCCCTGCAAAATAATATAGAATCATATACGTAAAACTCGAAGCTTCGAAAATAATTACCTGTGTATATTAAGGTAATCATCCCAATTGGGTTGGTTCCCTTAAGCCAGTACATCTAATTTTCTATTCAACAACTTTGTGCAAGAGACAGACATGTAATATAAGTGAGAGAAAGGAATATATACAGTTCCGCCTTCATAATCCCAGTCTTTGCTTATGTATTGGGCTCTAATTTATTGAAGTTGCCGAACAGAAAAGTAGATACTATTATACATAGTCTTTTAAGGAACCTTATTAGACTAAAGGCCGTGAGATATTCCTCTTAACATTCTTGATCATGTATCTGTTTTTTTAATCTAATTGTTTTTACAGTTGTATACTCGCTAGTGAAAAACAAAAAGTCTATAATCGTGCGTCCGTCTGTCTCCAAAACTCTTAGAAATAAAATCATGAAATTTCACATGCAGTTTGAGTATAATTGTTTCTCAAGCACCTGAGGAGTCGGGCGCAAAGAACATTTTGACTCCCATTTGTAGATCAAAATGTGGAAATTTTAAAAAACTTTTTTATATCCAGTGTGCCTCAGCGTTTATTAGATATACTTTTAACCTTCAAAATTAGTAGCTTAGTGTGGCGTGCACTTCTGTGCTAATGCACAAGAATTTACTCTAAATAATTATGTTACACGTAGTTTTAAAATAATATAAATAGAACCCTAAATAATACAACTATTAACCATGAGAGCTGTTAAAATCATACTCATATAGGTATTGTTAGCAATCTTTTCAGTGATTATGTTCTTCACGTACATTTATCAAATGGTGAAGATTCTATTGGATCCTCTACTTAGCCTCCGTAATAAACTAATATTGTATCCGTATATTGGAATCTGAGCTCGTAATACTATTAACAGATAAACTTGAACATGGTATTCAATGACTTTTTTGATAAATCTTTCTTTTTGCTGTAGAACTTTTCCAAACTGTCTTAAAATAGAAAAAGGAAATACAATATTAAAAAAGCGACCCCTAAGATAATGTATAATTATGGACTGATCACAGAGATCTCTGGATTCTCTAAAATATTTCAGTGTGCTTACCTTAATTCCTATTTGGAGGAGATTATTACTGATAACAAGATGGCTTCCAAAAAAATAGTACTTAATATTACTAAATATTTTCACGGTGTGAAACCAAAATGTTCAAATAGAAGTGCCTTAGGGTTCCGTTGCAGGCCCTGTATTATTCATATTGTATATTAATGATGTAGAAAATTCAATAACAAATACAAACTTAATCATAATATGTTGTATCTTGTAAAGAGACATCCAATGTTATTTTTTCTCATCTAAATACGTGGTTTTCCAGCAACTCTTTATATTTTAATATTGATGATCTCTACTATTTACGTTTCCACAGTTGGCAAAGGACATGCAATAGTTTCAGTGTTATATCAAACAATGTCACTCGCCCCTACAAGTCTTAAATTTTTAGGAGTACTTGTTTCTAAATTTACGTAATTAATACTATCCATTCGGTAATGTAAAAAGGGCTTTATAGAGATCGGTACATAAAAATAAATTATGCTAATGTCTCTATTTTACTGAAATGTATCTTACTTTGAGGCTGGTCTATTCATGCTATTATAGACTATTTGGAAATGAAGAATAGTAATTGAAGTTCAACATAAATGCAGATCCCAGAAAAACGTATGGTCAGTCAGCTTATTCGTAAATATGTATTATATAATAATAATAAATGGACTATTTTATAAAATAATTGCATACAATTTTCAATTTATTTATAAGGGCGAAGTTCCTTCACTGATTGCGCAATATAATTTTTCGCATTTCATATTTAAATTTTATTTACTTACCTACTTTCTTTGATCCTACTTATGGCATAATAAATAACAGATTTGCCTATCTTTCGCGTAGATACTGTTACCAGGTTCAGTATCGGTGGAAGGCAGTTATCAAAAAAATTACAACAGTAGTAAATACTAAATACTGCACTTCAAGACTGCACTTTCCATGGCAAAAATCGCACTTTGGTGACATATATTTATCAAGAATATTTTGCCCGCTAACCGATTCCTTTACTTATACTAAAATAAAAACATGTTAACACACAAAGAAACAGGTAACAATTTCGGTGCAAACGTAGTCAAAATGACAGATCCATTTCTAATGAGTTCACGGAAAATGGAGCCAGAAATAATAAAACTAATAACTCTATTTGAGCCGAAGTTGACATTCTAATATTTTAAATTAAGCAAAAGCTCAGGAATAAATTAAATAGAGTGCTGGAAATAGACTCAATTTCAAGTATTGTGTTAGTATACTTCTTGAACATACTGTAGATATGTATTTCTTAATGGGAGTAAGCTTTTTAATAATAAACTGCAGGACAGTAGTACATTGATGAATACCGGAAAGATATTTCTGACAAAACGATATGACACGACCCAAGTTGGTAAATCTTTTACAGGGAAACCCTCTTGACCTCAAAAGCATGACGTGGCTTAAATTTTCCCATGATGACAAGAATCTGTCTCTTACCGGGGGCGATCGATCTGTGTAACTTACAAGATTTTCATAATATCGCCTCCAGCCAAACCGAATGAGAAGAAATGTTTACTTTATTCTACATTTTTATTAGTTTTTTTTTCCGTTGAAATTGTCTGCCGATCAACTTTCTGAATGTTTGTTTTTTTATTAAATCGTTATAGCCTTTATATTTTTTTATGGAAGATTGTAAACGCTAGATAGGGAATGAAACAAATAGATTGGAAATTTAAAATGATCATCATTTATTTTGCAGTTGGCATTCAATATTTAAATACATATATGAGTATTTTCAGATCGGTGTTAACGACACTGTTAGATAGTATATAAAATCAGTTAAAGTTTATCCAGTCCAAAAATCGTACATTTTATAAAAACACGAATATGACAGGAAATTTTGTATGGGTTTAGATAATAAATAAGCACTGATGAATGTATTCAGGACACGATTTAAGAATACCTGTATATTATAATCTTGGTAATTCAGTTGTTTCATTGAAGAATAGCGTTTCTCTAACACCATTTCAGAAATTACAAATTCCACAACGAAAAATTGTGTCGGAACAAATATCATTCCAACACACTGTTATGGTATAATACCGCACGGCTTTCGACGAATCAGAGGTTGTTAGTGGTTCGGTTGCTATGGTTACGTCGAACAAAAGGTAGCTTCGCATTTGACGTTTTGAACAGTTTAAAAGTTTTTGTGTATAATTTCCAAAATCTTGTTAGAGACAGTATAGTCTACAACAAGTTTGGAATGGCATATTCCACACTCGCGAACCGTAGTCCTCGCCTTCGGCTCGGCCTACAAACTTTTCGTTCGTGTGGAATATGGGCCGTTCCATAACTTGTTATAGAATTTACTATTTTGATTGCCTAGAAAGGAATTGTCTTATTATAGCAAATTTTTGCTGGAACTTGTTGAAAACATTTCAAAAAGTGCAGTAAAAAGTTTTGGATTAAATCCGTGTGGCGGAAAGCTTTTGTTTAAACAAAAGAATGTTCAGAATCCTGTTTCTTCGCAGTTTTTCTTAAATATCTCTGGTTGTATAACCCGTGTCGCAAAAAAGAAAGAGACACAAATTATTCAAAATGAAATTGCGAAGAGAACTAGTTGGTTGTTGGTCAATATGCCAGTCGTAAAACATGAAGACATTTTAAGGAGGCCATTTTGAAAAAAATGATAAAAATAAAGAAAATGGAAAAATTGAATAAAATTGGTCTTAAAAAATTTAAAATACATTTTTGTTTATGCCACCACAAATAACATAGACACAACTATAATCTGAAATACAAATTTTTGAAATACGATTTGATTCCCACAAACAATCGACGATTCGATTTTCGACTTTGCAATTTTTTTTTTTGAGTTATTGTAAACATTTTAACTTGAAACTTGACTTGATGGTTTAACACCTCAAGGGGAATGCCGTTCTAATAGGTAGGGAGCCGGCTGTGTAGATTTTCTATGAATAAGATACATGAAAAACTTTGTATGATTGAGTGAGTACTACCACAGATCTACAGAGAGCCACTTTTCATATAAGCAAATTTTGCCCGCGTCATGGAATCTTACCGGAAGTGACGTCAAAATGGGAGGATGCGGGCAAATGAGAAGAGGCAGCGTATTTTTTTAATAACTAGAAGGTTTGTACTTTAACTTGAAAAAAGAATAATTCACGTATTCGATGATTGAACAAACAGAAAATAAAATACTTTAATCAAGGGTGTCTCAGGGTTGCGGGCATATTAAGCCTGGCAGCCCACTACAATCTCATTGTATACCTCAAAACCTACATTTTGACGTTAGTTTTATTCATGTATTCGATGACACAAAAAATCGTGACCGGAAGTGATGTCAGAATTCCATGACGCGGGCAACATTTGCAAAAATGAAAAGTGGCATGTATCTTATTCATAGGAAATCTATACAGCCGGCTCTCCACCTATAAAATTTGATTAGAATATGTGCATTATTGTTCAAGTTATCATCAATTGTGTCAAAATGGTCTCCCTATAATATCTTCATGTTTTACGACTTGCTATATTGACTTGCCATATTGACCAAAAAGTTTCGGACATATCTAGTTCTCTGCGCAATTTTATTTTGAATAATTTGTCTTTCTTTTTTGCAATACGGGTTATACAACCAGAGATATTTAAGAAAAACTGCGAAGAAACAGGATTCTGAACGTTCTTTTGTTTAAACAAAAGCTTTCCGCCACACTGATTTAATCAAAAAGTTTTTAGTACACTTCTTGAAATGTTTTCAAGAAGTTTCAGCAAAAAAATTGCTATAGTAAGACAATTAAATTTCCAATCCCATTATATGGGGCACGATATTTTTTCGGCGCTTTTTAAGTGAGATATCGGCTTCCAGAGCGAGAGGTCGAAGGATTTCGCTTCTCGAGCGACACGACCCAGCTTCAAGGGTCATTTCTTCCAAACGAAAGCTAACAAAAATCCGGGAAGCTACGGTTTGCCGGCAAAAATCTAAAAAAATTCAAGAGTATGTAGGAAGAAGAAATCGAATGGCTTAAACCGTTGCTCTGCATCTCGTTCCGTTTTCGAGATATAGCCTCGGAAAGCGGTAAATAAATTCGATTTTCACGTTCCGATGACTTCGAGCGGCCATATCTCGAAAATAAAGGCACGCACCAACCTCCGATTTACTCCAATCGATTTTTCACATCTTTCTACGCACCCCTGATTTCATTCCATCTTTTTCAGATTTTTGTTAGCTTACGATTGGCAGAAATGGCCCTCGAAGCTGGGTCGTGTCGCTCGAGAAGCGAACTCCTCGGACTTCTCACTTTGGCGGCCGATATCTCACTTAAAGAGCGCCGAAGAAACATCGTGCCCCACATCATCGGATTGGAAATTGAATTTGCAATCGATCTAGTACAATAAAAGGGGAATCATTTTTGTCTAGAAGAAGTTACAGCGATTTGTGTGAAGATATGTCGAAATCGCTTAAATTATGGGTTTTTTGAGGTTATGGCAAAATCTTGATGTGATGGGATTAAGCAGACCTCGGATTCGGATTCAACGATCCCAAAAACATGTAGAAATCACGGTCAGACCCCCAAGTCAGAAAGAATTTTTTTTTGTGTGTGGATGTGTTATCTTTTAAGTGTAGCATTTGAAAAATCTACATTAATAATTTCAGTTTGAATACAGTAGATTAACCCATTAGTTCATTTGTTTGATAGGCAACCACTCGTACTTCAAAGGGGCATAGCAGGTTGCATATCTGAAATTCTCAACAAGGAAAGAAAGCGTGTTTTCTTTTATGTATTATTTTTGAGTCGGAGGTGTTACTCACGTATTCTTGTAGTTGGGATATTACACAATGGTGTAAGTCTTTAAATTACAAGCCCTTTTTGTTGGCGCATTGTTATTGGCTAGTGAAAGTGTTCTCTAGATGTTCAAGTTGGCAACGCGGATAACTGTCAAGCGGATTTCCTTCGAGGATTCGTCTTTGAGACAGCCACGAGTGAACAGCGGCGGTTCCGATTTTGTGTGGAATTTTTGGGTTTTACATCGTTTACACTGAAAAGGGATTTGATTGATGTACCCAATGATACTCACCGCCTTGCTGTGCAGATTTTGTGAATTTCCAAGGAGTTCTGTTGGTTGCCATAAATCTGTTCGCCACGTGCTCGTGAGTTATGCAATACTCTCTAGGAGGTAAGCTTTTATTTTACTTAGTTGGTGTTCTATTTAGTTCTTATTTATTGTAAATATTACAGAGTGTTTGGAGGGACTAGCCATTTGAAAATAAGTTATGTTTTGGAGAGGCTTATGTTTGGTATAAGCACATGTTTTGGAGGGGTATATGTGTTTGGAGAGGCTTACAATTGGGATGAGCACAGGTTTGGTGCTGTAATTTTGGTTATGTAAGGGGGCCCAGTAGTTAGAGGAGTAATAGGAGGAAGTCTATTACTCAGATGTTTGGTTTCATGTGGGTTCCGCTGACACTTTGAGAAGTTTAGGACTTACAGAGTCGTTCGCAGCAGTCTCCCGGAGATTCAGGTAGCAATTCGAGCAACACGGAACTGCAGTTGCAGCCAACGTCGAGAACGTCTATGAAATGGTGACAAGTCACACTGCAGTCGTCACGGAAAATGCCAAGGCCTTGATCAGGTTTTTTTGTTCATTTTAGTTAAATATTTTAAAGAAAATATTATAGTTTAATTCAGTGATTTTTGTTCGTATATTGAAGTAAGTTATACTAGAATCTTGCAACTATAAATTAAGCACTAAGTTATGTGTAGAATGATGATACATTTAAGAGTTTTACTGTAAAACACCCATGGTACCGTGAGATGTTAATTCACCTACTATTATGTCACACATATAATATTCAATTCATGGTAAATCTTTAATCCGTGGTTGTAAGTTATAACTCATGGTTGTATATTGGCAAACTCGTAGTTGCAAGAAAGTCTCAGTCAAAGATCTAAGCTTGAATTCAAATCAAGTTTTTTATCAACGGTATAGAATTTCTTTAATACGCATAAACCACAATTAGGTGAAGTTTTTTTATTTATTCTTTTTATTGTTGTATATCTCACGTGTGTTGTAATAAATGTCTAATGTCTACATGTTCTTATTATTTGCACTGGTACACCTGATATTTGTTTGAATTTTGAGATTTCATAGAGTAAAGTAGAGTTTCGATATTACAGAGATATTTTGAGAATTCCATCGCATGGTTGCTAGTAACTTAATTTTGTTCCGTGCTGGCAAAATTATTTAAATCATATTACGTAACACACAGCCGGTGGCGCCCTTTTGAGTGTCCACACACAATCCTAACCCATGGCCCTATGCTCTCCACCAAAAATCGGCTGCCGTTCGCATCGGAATAACATGTTTTAATATTTATTAATTATTAATTAAATCGTCTTATTTATATTAACGTCCTGGCGGCGTTTAGCTAATGCTATTCCACCACTCAACCAGGACACGTACACATGGACATCAACACAACGACCATTCCCTGCGATATTGCCATCTACCGCAGCTGAGACTCGAACTCGGGATAGATATCAGCGACTAGACATGTTGTGCCACCCAACAGCGGTCTAGTGCACTGCTACCATCTCGGTAACACATGAAAAACGCCACTAAACATCCATACCCTGGCCAGGATTCGAACCCGGGACCCCGTGATCGCAAGCCAAACGCCTTAGCATTGCGCCACCGAGCCGGTAGCCTTAGGTACTAAGATATGTTACATAGGCAGTTGAAAAAATCACTATGAGTAGTATGTACCAAGTCACATTGTATAGTACGGAATTAGAAAAAATCAGTTGAGTTTTGTGTATAAACGTTTACCTTAAATTATAGATGCTGTTCTAGCCATCGGGATCAAACATGGTTTTTAACGTAGGTACTTTTGTTAGACCACATTTTAAAGATTTGCTCTGCAAATCTGAAAATCCATTAGCAAACTCCGCTACGCACATAAATAGGATCAGAGAGAATTAGATAGACACCGAGCGCTTTACATAGCGAAGTAGGTGAAGTCGAGGATTTTATTCCCTTTGTGGGTTGAGAATTCTTTCTGTTTTTTATGAATAAAACTTTTGCTTTCGTAACAACTGGTGACCTCATCAATATAATTATTCGCCCTTTTGAAAATACAGTATCTGACATTTGAATATTAGATTAAGACCCCCCCACGTAGTGTAACCGATTTTTACAGTTATATTTTGAATTCACTAATTCGGTAAATCTTGCAATCAAAATTTCGATTAATTGTAGTGACGCTGGAACTTTGAAATTATGCACACGTGTATGAGTCTGATGACAATGCAATATAATATATCTATATGTTCTGAATCAAATATTGCAAACACCCCAAGATGGCGGATTACCTTTTTCCTCGCAACCCCCTTGATATGGGTATCAAATGAAATGGTTGAACGAGTAAAATACGATAAACTGTGTGGGGTCATTCTAAACCCAATATGGCGGACGCCCCATGATGGCGGCTTATCTTTCACAATTCCCTTGCTATGGGTATCAAATGAAATGCTTTGACGAGTAAAATACGATAAACTATGTGAGGTGTTTCTAACCCAAATATGACGGACGCCCCAAGATGGTGAATTGCCTTTTTCGTCACAATACATTCAATATTTTATCACAGAAACCAAAAAGTTTAATAAAACATATATTAATTTTTTTTTAAATACGACGCTTTTGTAAATAGTTCTAAATAAAAAAAAATCGGTAAAGGTATTTACACGGAACTTCCCTCTTTATTTGTGCATGGCGGTCACTCTAAAAAATTAATAATTACGAAGTGACATTGAAAATAATAATCGGAATATAGTTATCACTATTATTACAAAGAACACCTGATAGGTTTTGGTAAAAAAAAACATACAGAGTGCTCATCCAACAGCAAGAGTTCAATACTAAATAACATGTGCCAAATATGGAAGGCTTGGGCAAATACCTTTCTTTATAAATGTCCACCATGACTGAATTATTTCTTGGGATGACCACCCTGTACATTTTTCAATAATAGTGTAATAGCTGCATATGCCTAATATTATTGCCATCTGTCACATTTTCAACTCCACATACACGTAGTGGAGTGGAAGTATAGTGGTGGTTAAAAAATTTCATTTTTTTTTCAATTTTTCAAAAATATTTTTTAAAAAATTTTCAAAATTTTTTTCTTCTGAAATAGGTTTAGAATGCCATGACACGTGGAAATTTTAAATTCGAGCAAAAAGGAAAGTTTCCTTCTATTCTACAGTGGTATTTTTTTTGAAATTGGTTTGGAATGTCATGAAACGTGGAAATTTTAAATTTGAGCAAAAAAAAAATTTTTTTCATCGATTCTATACCCGGTGATAGATTAAAATTTTTTGCAAAAAAAATTTTTTCCAAAAAAATTTTTAATCAAAAATTTTTTTAAATTTGTCTGAATAGGCTTAGAATGCCATAAAAACATGAAAATTTTAAATTTGAACAAAGAAAAAAATTCAGTCTGTATTAGTAGTAAAATTGTTTAAAAAATAGTGAAGAAATTTTCAAAAAAAAATTTTTTTTTACATAGGTCTAGAACGCCATGAAACGTGGAAATTTTAAATTTGAACAAAGACAAAAAATTTTTTAGTGGAAAAACCTTTTTCAAAAATGGTCGAAAAAGTTTTAAATTTTTTTTTTCTGAAATAGGTTTAGCGTGTCATGAAACGTGGAAATTTTAAATTTGAGCAAAAAATTTTTTTTATTATTATTTATTCCCTTTAGACGATCCACCCTGTATATTTTCCAGTGAAAGTTCTACCATTTCTTCGCTGACAGTAGGGTCAACTACCTACCAAATTTGACTGCTCTCCGTCAAGTAGTTTTTTAGTAAATGCACCAACACACAGACAGACAGACTGACGGAATTGAAAAACCTCGTAATCTCCGTGATCTGAAACGTCAGAATCCGAAAAAATCTCGGAGGGTGATTTTTTCTCGAATACAATACTTCCCTTCGGTATGTGAGGGAAGTAAAAAATCTAAACGTACAAATGAAAAAAAAATTCTATAGATTATAAAAACTAGAAGCGTTGAGCACCAATTGAAACAACTTCTACAGCGTCTTTTGTGCTCAACGCCTTTAGTTTTAATAATATATATAATTTGTTTTTAAATTAAAGATATAAAGATAAAAATAAGTATTTTTTAGTACATTACATTTATAAAAGCTTTTTTAAGTTTTTTAAGTAATATGTATATTTTATTTACATTAACTTTATGATTAATTTACACTACTTGGCAATGCTGATAATTCCGCGCAACCATTTAACACATTTTCTGTTTTAGAATAAGTAAATATACTGAAAACAATGTTTTAATGAGAGTTAACCATATGGCACCTGGCATAGTACATTACGTATATATTACGGATACACGAAATTAGTGTGTTCATTCAATGTACAACTCAACAGTTACTTATGAATAACGAGGCGAATTTGTCGTTATAGGGAAACATATGCTCGTACTGCATTCATTATAACATTCACATAAAGGGACAATTTTGAACACTGTTAGTCGTTATTGACTTTTTTCCTTTCATGTTATGCCATTATGTTACTATGCTCTATATAGTTTTTTTATCTCTCAACAAAATTAGATATCGGTCTAAATTTTATGTCTGCATACTTTCACACATTAATTAATTGATGGCTTTTACTTTTATCAGAGCTGTCCTTGTCGTAAACTATGTACATGTTTTGCTGTGATGATCCATAGTATCAACATATAACGCCTTTTCACAATTTGTCTCGGAGGCCTAATCCTCGTTAGCACAGTAGATCTTCCTTTCAAACGTTACCAGAATTTCTCTATGCGTAATAGATGGATCGCCTCGAGGCGAACTTAGGATTTTGCCAACAATATTTTGTATTGTTCTTACAATTTTTTTTATGCCGAATACTGTAATGTAATAACAGGTCACTCATACATTCTAGTCAAATATCTTTCATTTATCGAGAAAATGGTAGTTTTAGTTGGAACGCCCTGTATAGTTACCAATCGACGAAGAATTGTATGCGGAAACTAAGCATGTAGTAAAATTTGAGCAACCCTTTGCCGTTTCAAAGCTTGATGACAAAACATTTGGATATCATACGCAGTATATTGAAACTTGTAACTATTTGCTTTGAAATATTCGTATGTGCATTGTACACCCACTAGCTCCCTCCTGTATTATGTAATCTATTGTACATAGTACTTTTAGGTATGTCCTAGATCTCAATAAGTCTACTAAAAATCAGTGGTTGTTTACTTGTTTAAAAATACGTATTAAAATCCAAATGGCTTAGTCAAATTATCTCTATTTCTGCCCGAGACGAAGTTATCCTTGAGATATTGAAGTATCCGAATTTATGCCTATTATGGCGCTGTTGCTATGGTACCTACGTCAATTAGGAAATCACGGACCAAATTTTTAAAAGCCTTCGTCCCTCGCAAACCCTAAACCCACGTTGATTAAAATTGTGCCAAACAAATTGCTGTTTTATGGGCAGTTATTTTTTCATTATCTGCATTTTGTTAACATGTAATCCGTATGTTGGTAGTTAAACGACTTCACTGATGATCACAGATGAATTAGCGAACCTGTTACTTTCGTTAGATAGATAATGATTACAATAATGTTTTAAATATTTCATACTTCGGCTGTTTCCTTCTTAGCGTCTGTTGGTTTGTGTGAATACTTTTGCTCAACTTGCATAGGAGAGAACCATTTTTACATGCTTGTCGTACTCACCTAGTCCATATCATTATTTAAATTCGTTCTTAAAAACTACTAAATGTTATATGTGAGTATAGAATCAATTTTCCTAAAAATCTCATTTGATACCGTATATAAAAACTACCTATGAAATTAACTCAGATTCAGTTGATAGGTAATTTTATATTTTTGTGAGTTATGTTATTCACTTGTTTAATCTGTCAGATAACTGGGTAGATGAAAATATTTGACCACAATAATAGTGTGATTAATTTTAGATTATACAATTTCATAAATTAATATGAGCAACACGTGAATTGACATGTTCCACACACTTTTGGATACATTTTATCGACAAATGATATCTTGTCTATACCTATCTAAACGTTGCTGAAATTGTACTAGGAAATATGCAATATGCATACGAAAGTTGTATGGCATTTTATATAGAATTTGACGATTTGGCCCATTTTATTTCGAATAAGCGGGATCGTGGTGGTCAAATAGGTGTACTTTGTAGAGACTTGTCAACGGCATTCATCATATTCGATCATGAGCTTCTACTGCAAAAAATTTCCAAATTCGCATTGGTGCGTTCCACGTGGTTTCATTGTGGGGTCACTGTTATTTGTGTTATTTATAAACGATATTTGCAGAGATATTAAAAGGGAAGCTCTTCTATATGCTGATTATCTTATATTATTTGGATCATCTGTCAATGATTATCATTTACAACATGATATCTCAAAAATTAATTAAGGTGTAAGTATATCTAATAAATTATCTTTTTTATAAAAATGTAATACCATGACTTTTACGAATAGAACAAATCAGATACATTTTTTCATATAGTATAGACAATGAAGTTGTTCATAGATGCAGTCACTTTAAAGACTTCGGAGTAATTTTTTATTCAAAATTAGCCTTTCTATTTAATGCTTTTGTGAAGTCACAATTATAACATGCTAATATTGTTTGGAATCTACAATATGATACTCATATTTTTAATTTAAAACGAATTCAGACAAGGTATGCTAAAGACTTTAACTGTTTAGCCTCACGGCGAGTCTGTTTTTCTGTATTATTGTTACATACACTTTTAACAACTCTAACGGACTGCCCTGATATTCTAAGCCCTATAAAAAATGTTTTTTCATAAAATGTCTTCTTAGTTGTTCACATTATTATAGTCCAATGTCTTATATTAAGTATTTTCATGCTCATTGTCCATATCATATGCTCTCGCTTGAAATAGTCGGCAAGTTGAATATAGGCAACTGATTCAACAGCTATTCTATAAATATTAACCAACGCCTCTAGCGGTGGCTGGGCTAGGTGAGAAAATTTATGGGGGAATTCCAAGAATGCGTCGTATGAATATTATTAGACGAATCGGCAAAGACCAATGAGAGCGAGAAGGACAGAGAGCGTATGGCGCCGTTCTAGATGTGGACAGATGAAAAAGTGTAGTTGGGAAGTCATTACGTTATTAACACATGGATATGTTAGGGGTAAAGGCGGGAGCAAGCGACCGTCCACTTTGATAAAATAAAGTATTTTCAGCTGATACATATTTAGTTCATCAAATATGCGTACTTATTATTTTCTTCACCTTCATTTCTTTTTCAGCCTGTTATTGTCTATTCTCTTATATCTAATATGCTTTTGAGATGTTTGTATTTTGTTTTTATTGTTAGGTTTGAATTGTGTATTTCGTATAAAACTTGTACTTTTCTTGCCCTTTGATTGGATGCTTATTTGTTAGCTGCATTCTTAATTCTTAAATAAGTTCGAGTCAATATAAAAAAAAGCGACAGAGGCAAGAACTTTGGTGGTTATTCTATCTGTTGATTGATTAACTAGTGTATGGTAGTCATTGCTGCCACTTCCGGATATGCAGCCTGAATATTTTTATATACCACCAAACAGGCTACACGCGCCAAATTGGACCTGTGACATGCTTGTTGCCAACAGCGAGGGCCACGTGAAGTAGCAATATAGAATTGGAAGTGTAGGTGTTTGTGAGATGCTTCTTTTACATTTCCATCTATCATCATCTCCTTATGTATTTTTCTTCTGAGTCCAGCAGGAAAATTTTCAGGTGTCATTATTTGATGTTTTGTTGTGTCCTTTATCGAACTTCCATTTTCATTTCAGGATGTGTGGGGTAAGATTTTTCTCATGATGTTCTTATCTTCATGTATTTGGTATACAGATTTGGCAAATATAGTTCGTGATATAGGGAATAAACTACGATATAATTGGGCTATTGAAAGCAGAATGCGTGGTGTCGACGCGGTCAAGCGGTGGTGGTATGAACGAATACCAATGCCCTGCGTTGATCTACAACAAGGCGTGGTTTACCTGCGCAGTTACACGTTTACATATCGCGAACTACAATTTCCGATTTCGTATGTGTTGTTTTTCTGCGACCTTCGCCTTCTTTGTTCGTATTTATTGTGTGCTCATGTGTGATTTCTTCCACAGCATCGTTTTCCTCGCCGCTGTTTTTATTTCTTAACTCATTATTGATCAATTAAGTTCTTCCTCTGTCAATTGTTTTCCATTTCCCCCTGACATTTTCTTTTTTATAGTCTTCTTTCTATAGTTGGAAAATGTTCTAAATGTTGTTTGGTGTTTTGTTGTATTCTTTACATCCTTCCAGTTTCATTGTCTCTAGTTTTCTATGACAAAAAAATGTCCTGCTTTTCCACATAATGATTTTGCTAAATTGGTATATCAAGACACCGTTGAAATAATTTTAGAAGACCTATCCTCTTATTAGAAACAGCTGGACTGCTGGACACGTTTTTTAACACTATCAACGTTCATTTATCATAGTAATGTATATCGTTGAAGTACACCGAACCATTGAAATAGCTCGTAAAGGACAAAAAACATATTGAGGTTATCTCTTTCATGGCTCTAGATTAGTTTTCGTAAAAGACAAGACCAGCCGAATTGACTGTCTTCTCCCTATTCGGTTGTTATTTCACGCGGCAAAACCGTCGGTCTCTATGTCCCGCGTGTGCGGGTGACAGGTGGAGCAAGCAGGTGAGAGGCGCGCGGCCTGTCTATCGGGATCGCGTGTGGAGTCAGGCAGGCGCGCCACCGTCCGACAACCCCCAATCAATACCAGCTGCGGGCGCTTGGCTCCCTTTTTGGCAGCATTGCCGGTGTTACACATTTTTTAGGAATCTTACGACTTGGTTTGGCAGGCACTCAATTGTTTACTTAACAGAGATTTGTTATAAAAAATTACATTCGAGTATAATGGAGTTGAGTGTACATATTGTGCCAGATTTTATATTTCCACAGTGAGTTAGCGTAGGAAATATGCTATTCTGTCTAAAAATATATTAAATAAGGTTTAATACGTCTTACATCGTATAATTTTACGACGATAGCAGATAACAGTAAAACAATCCATAACATTTTACCGTCTAAGTTCTTAAAGTACCTACCTACTTATTTGTTGATATTTGGTATTTGTTCTGAAATAGACATTAGTAGAAGCATTGAAAAGAATTAAAAACGCCGAATCCTGAAAAAAATGGAACGCAAATAATTCATGATCATGGAAACTCAAATCCATCACCTTTGTCAAATATCCGCCATCTTGCAAGATGGCTGCCGGATAAGATTTTGTATTTTTTCTCTGTAACTGTTCTTCCGGTAAAAGGGAAATACTCCAGTACAAAATTAAAAGTACTTACGATTCTCTTACAAAGATAGTTATTTTCATTTCTTTTTAAAAGCTTTTATTTAAATACTAAGCTATCGAAATTATAATGAAGATCCAGCGTTGGATTGCATAAGCAGCAGTTTTCAACAGCCACTTTTAAATCGTGTCAGACCCGGAACAACTTGCAATGTTAGTGTATTAGTTTGTTTAGGTCAAATCTTCCAAGCTGAATTAGAATTACTTCGTCTTATCCTATGAAGTTGAAATTTTACGCGTTGATTCACTTTCGACGACAATGCATTTTTATCATAGGCATGACCTGATTCTATACTCAGGATATACAGTGTGGTCGATTAAGTGGGCAACAAATGGAAAAAAAATTTTTAGTTGCACAACCAAAGTTTAAATACCGCCTAAAGTTATTGCATGTCAAGTAACCATTTCAGATGCACTTAGAATGGCTTCAAGTTCAATAGTATACAGGGTAGGGCAAAAAATATGAAAATCGTTCAAGAGTAAAGTGCACTTATGTCGAAAAATATACATATAAAAAAATATTTTTAATAAAAAGCTCTTAATTTAAAATACTGTACTAAAAAGTAAAAAATTGTTTTTTAATATTCATACACCTTGAAACCAAAAGCTTTGGGGGCGGTCAGTTGAGCAAAGTAACTATGCAATACTGCTACAAGATCGACCCCAAAGCTTTTGGTTTCCAGGTGTATGAATTTTAAAAATTGTTTTTTACTTTTTAGTACAGTTTTTTAAAATAAAGGCTTTTTCTCAAAAATATTTTTTTGTACTTATAATTTTTTAAAAGCCCAAAAAAAAAATATGACATACGTATCGTCCGATCTTTAATTATGCTCAGTTTTCCGTTTTTAGTTTCGTTACTTGTGTATATAGTATTTTCCTGATTGATTTCATTGTACATTTTGTTCTTCCTACAATATTTTAGACATTCTACTAGATAGATGACTTTCAGCTAGGCTAGGCTAGAGGTAGTGCTCGTCGATGGCACAATAACAGTACCAGAATACCGGTAATGCAAGTGTATCACAGAACTAATTTGTATAGAGAGGTCTATGTATCCGATAGTATCGTAGAGAAAGTAAATAAATAATTGATGTAAATTCGTGATAAATATGCGACAATATATTATATGGTAACAATACAGTAATAAATAATGAATCATAATTAATATACGCGAGTACAAATTAATTACTGATCATCGTCACGTGGTCGAGGGGCAAGCTTTCACTTTTAAATCTCGAGTTCGAAACTGATCAATGCACTGGAATTTTATTTGAAAAATCAATTAATCCTACTCGGTTACTGGGTGTATGTACGTTGTCTCGAAGTGTGTTGCCCCTTCTTGCACAAGGTGATTTTGTGCCTTCAAGAATATAGAGGACTGTAACTTATGGTGTGCATTTGCCTGCGGCATGTATACAAACCATAGTTGCTTTACATAATTATTTTCCATACGGTTAACTTAATTAGTTCATTGGTTCCAAAATATTTTTGCACCTCATAAGATTTAACAGGTATCATATTAAGGTTTGGTGCCAGCACTACGCAAAGCCTTTCAAAAGTAACTAGAAAATGAGTGGCAGGTGGACTATGAACACGAACCTGCAATCCTGAAATCAAAAGCGGTGGCTACCGTACACAAAATTAAAATCTAGCCAACCAAAACCTACCGGGGTTGACAACATAACGACCGAAGCGCTTAATTAAGTTAGGAAGTCGGAATGAAAGTCCTTCACAGAATACGCAAAAAATATGAGGGCCAGAACTCGGTCCGACTAATGGAGAATCTCTATCTCATGCCACTACATAAAAAGTTCATAACTACTGATTGTTGGTAATAACATCACAAATCGGTAAAATGATGCTGTACATTTTTCAATCCAGACTTCATTAGTCCTTCGGCCTCGGTGCTATTAACTTGGAATATCCAAAATTCATCGGTCTTCGCATGCACGCCTCACCAGTACCACGCTATCTAACTGTCAAATTCTAGTTAAAATAAACAATCTGATTGCAACTGTGGTGCAAGCGGGTGCAGTTTATGTTTATGTAGTCTTTTTCAACGAATGAAACATATTTTAAAAACTATTCACCGAGATTTAACGAGACTTTCGGGGCGCACCAATCTTGGTCTTTCTCTCAATCTCGGACGTGCAGTCTTGCTGTCGTTTTCTGTCTCGGTGACGAGACCGAGAATGTTTCAGCATCGTCAAAAGTAGTAGACTTACTTCATATATCTATCCTTAGCAAATACTCTCCGAGCAAGCAGGCTTTTTTTGACGCACATATGCTACTAGAGAAGAAATATTGATTTACTACAAATCATTGGAAAGGTCAGAGCGCATTACGTACGTACCCAATGTATGTTTCGTTTGGTCTTCGCTATTCGCCAACTCTATGAGAAAGAATTATGCTCTATTGTATGTCAGATGTGCAAATGTGGTAAAGTAGCTATAAGTGGAACTGAGATTTTTAATTTAAGATTTGCCCTTGCAGTTGCAACTGCGAATATGAGATTAGGCGGAGAATACAGATAATACGGTAGCTTAACCAGTGGAGAAAATTCATAGTCGCACTTAAACCGATAGCAAAAATAGAACAAACTGATTACGAATTATTACGAACAGAAATAAGACTGTGGACGACTGCGGTTGAAATGAGAAGACAAACAAGGAAATACATTAATGGTAATGAATCTCATTTAGTACATAAAAAATAATAATCTTGAAATTTTAAATAAAACTGTAGTAATGATAGCCTTGCTTTTGTTAAAACACCACACATATTTAAGTTTCGCTTAAATGAAAGCTATCGTCGATTGGTATTCCTGCGTCTTTTTAGTAACTGGTAAATCTTGATGGTATGTCTCATCGGTTAATGCCACATAAGGATGATAAATTAGAGACGTTTTTAAAAGAAGTGGAATACGTAGACAACCTTTATTAAAAAGTTTTATTATTAGACTTTCAAATTCGACACCGTCAATTACCACTATAGTTTGTTTCTTATAAATGTATTTTTAATTTTCTTTCTGGAAAACAGTTTTTTTTGTTGAAAGATTATTTACCTCGGATAACAAATAGTATATTCTACAACAGATTATGGAATGGTCAATATTCCAAACGTGTTGTAAACTGTACTTTTTCTAACAAGATATTAGAAATTATACAAAAAAACTTTTCAAAACGTCAGTATGACGTTAGCAATAAATACCTTTTGTTCGATGTAACCATAGCAGCCGAATCACTAAATGTGGTTTAACGGCTTCTGATTTGCCGATATTATTCCAGCACAGTGAGTTGGAATGATACTTATTCCGACACAGTTTTTAGTTGTGTGGTTTTTGAAATAGCTTTAGAGAAAAAATATTTCGGAGTAACAGAAGTCAAACTAAGTGCGTCATACCTACATAAATGATGAAAAATTGAGATAAAGAAAGTACAAAATCGGCATTATAGAAAAACCGTAGCATTTTGGCATTTTTCACATAGGTATGTTTAATCATATAGTTACCAAATAAGCTTCCCTGTTCAGGATCAAACACCCTGTATATAGCGAAAATCTATTTTTGTCCCAGTATCCTCCACTCTAATACTTTCTAATTCTTTCCTCACTTCGCAATGTGGCAATTACAACAGAAACCAAACTTTTGACATTGTTTGCTCACAATATAAAACAAATTTATAGATAAATGACAATATCTTTGGGTTTCGTACTATACTATATTATTTGTAATATTATGTATTTTTTTGTACACCGTGTATTCTATTTTTAATTGATTAAAAATTAAACAGAGTGAGGTTCTCATTTCTATCCGTATGTATGTTCTTATTTATGTATGTTCAGTAATTTCTCTGCAATGGCTCAGGCGATTTCTATGAAAATCTTCCAAACAGTGGAGTACGGCTCGGCGGTAGCCTCTTATTATACGCGTATATTGCATTCGATACGCACATTTCTAAAACCTGTAATATCGCTCTATAGAAGAAATTTTCGTATCGCTGTGTTGGCGATCAAATTCTGACAACTTTCAAAATGTCCGTCCGTCCGTCCGTCACGTTTCTTGTAAGTGGGAAAAGTCGAAAATTTGGACAGTGGGTTAGTGTAAGCTAGAGGAAGAATCCTATTGTTTTTGAATAAAATCGATCAATAAATAACAATCAATATCAACTTAACAGCAATAAATCTGTCACAAATGCGATAAGATTATGAACCAAGCTTTGGCGGGGTTTTTTCATCTCGCAGTTAGACAAGGCCGTCACTCGCTAATACAAACTAACATTATTTTCTATTTACGATTAAAATGCGGAGAGTATTCTATAGAATGTGCAACAATTATATAAAAATGCAGTAAGTCGGCGAAGAGTATAATGGTTAATTTGTTAGTCTCATCAAGTTATGTCTAATATAAGAGAAAAATTGGAAAACAAAATTTCTATTCGGGAATATGGCGGATGTGCCGTAAATAAAATTGGTGGTTGAAAATTTTCGGGTAGCTGATACTGAATCTGATTAAGCAAGTTAAACATTCAAAAAGGTGGATCTAATAAGGCTGCGACAATTAACATAACTTGTGCAGAATTATATGAAATCATTAATAATAGACCATAGTGCAGGGGTAGATTCTTTGAGCTAAAATATGAGGATATAACCAAATATGCTTAAGTAAACTGTTGCCGTGGAAAAAGATAGTGTCAAAATTCAAATTATTTTTTCGTTTTTTTTTTTGCAAGAACTCAACAGCCTCTTGACTGATCATCGCCAAATTTTCTAGAGGAACTTTTTTATTCTAAGAAACAATAATTTATGTATAACATCACGTTAGATCATAGAGGGCGCCGCAGGACCTGTATCTGATGATTAATTTTTTTCATTTTTTTTTGTACGCAACGTTGTGGTACTTCTGACCAGAAAATCTGATGAGAGCGTCATTTCCACATATAAAAGGTACACTTGGAACTTAATAACTCCAACCGTTTTCGAGGAAATTGCCGTTAAACATTTGAATAATTTTTTTAAAGACAAATTCGTATTTAATGAAACAGTGTATTTATTGGCAAGTGTGCTTTGTATACGTTTTACTTCTGTTATGTACGTCATTTAATTATTTTATTTTGTTCTTGTGTTCCTCGATCTAATTTCTTTAACTTCTTTATTTAAAATGTCTCGACGTAATAATTTTTCAAATGGCGAAATGAGGAGGGATATGATGTGTTTACGTACAAAAAATTTTTAGCGGATGTTCTGCAGCGTGTAGATACTCATTTCAATATCCAAATAGAATACAGCCAGACCATAAGATTTTCAAACATCTGTTTCGTCGTTTGGGAGAAACTGGTTCATTTCGCCATAAAAATGATGTAGGACGACCGAAACGAATTACTCCAGATCAAGAACTAGAAATTTTAGTTCGTGTGGATGAAGATCCTCAAGTCAGCTCAGCGGCAACAGGGGTAGGTGTGAGTAAACAATCTGTTCTAAGGGTCTTACGCAAAGAACGCTGTATCACTTCACTCCTGTACAAGACTTACTTCGAAGGGATCTTCCACAAAGGCTACAATTTTGTCAATTTGTTCTAAATAAACACAACAGGGATCGAAATTTTGTTAAGAAACATTTTATTTGCCGACGAAGCAACTTTTACTCGCCGAGGCGTTTTTAACTGGAGAAATACGCATTACTGGGAAGTAGAAAATCCTCATGCAGGCATTTTCAGCACGAATTTAAGGTTAACGTTTGGTGTGGTATTATCGGCGATCAGTTATTGGGACCATTTGTCCATCCTCCAAATTTAAATGGACAATCTTATCTATTTTTTTCTTCAAAATACCCTTGCTGATATATTACATGCTTTCATGCTAGACATACGGAACAGAATGCAAGATGGAGCTCCCCCTCATTTCTCCATTGAAGTCGGGAGTTATCTTGATGAGACTTTCCCACGCAGATGGATCGGTCGAGGAAGTGAGTTTGCTTGGCCACCAAGGAGTCCTGATTATAATCCTTTGGATTATTATGTGTGGGGACATATGCAGTTCTTAGTCTATGCAAATACTATCAATTCAAGAACTGTGGGACAAAATACAAAACACAGCCAATTTTATTAGAGGACAGGAAAATGTATTTTTCAATGTAAGAAAATCTTTTATGAAAAGAATTAGAAAAGGCATAGAAGCGGGCGGAGACCATATCGAAAATTTACTCTAAGTTACAGCAATGGGGTTTTTCTTGGGGGGAAACTTTATACAATAGATACTAACGTCATTAAGGTGCCCATTCCCTAGAGACATCCGATAGGGAAATATTTATTATTTTTGGCCATAACTTTTTATATATAAGAGTACCTAAGTAGAACTATAACGAGACTGTTACTATGAATTTTCACTAAATAATTTCAGTGGTTTGCAAAATAGCTAGATTTAAAACTTGGAAATAGGAAGATTAACATAATTTTTAAATTTAAATCGAGCCATCTTGCAACTCACTGATATTATTGAGTGAAAATTCATAGTAATAGTCTTGGTATGGTTCTACTTAGGTAGTCTTATAGTTTTTTAAAATATGCGTACTAATAAAAAAAAGTTCTGGCCAAAAATAGTAAATATTTCCCTATCGGATGTCTCTTTCTAGGGAATGGCCACCTTAAGTCAATTTTTATATTATTTTTTGGTCTTCTAATAAGATTAGATCCTTATTTTACACAATCTTGTGATTTATGTATTTATCTCAATACCATGAAAATACTCCATTAGTTCATAAGAAAGAAAGAGTTTACGCTGTTATTACGATTTTGTTTTCCTTTACGTTTTGTACTTTTTTCAATAAATACACTTTGTTTCATTCAATTTGAATTTGTCTTTCAAAAAATTATTCAAATGTTTAACGACAATTTTCTCGAAAACGGTTGGAGTTATCAAGTTCTACCAAGTGTACCCATTATATGTGAAAATGACGCCCTCATCACATTTTCTAGTCGGAAGTACCACAACGTTTCGTCAAAAAGAAATGAAAAAATTCGTCCTCAGATACAGGTCCTGCGGTGCCCTCTATGATCTAACGTGATATAATACATAAATTATTATTTCTTAGAATGAAAAAAGTTCCTCTAGCAAATTTGGCGAATATCAGTCAAGAGGCTGTTGAGTTATTAAAAAAAAAAAAAACTAAAAAATAATAAAATAAATTTGGCACCCTGTATCTTTTTCCACGGCAACATTTTACTAAAGCATATTTGGTTATATTGTCATATTTTGGCCCAAAGAATCTGCCCCTGCACTATGGCCTATTATTAATGGTCCACCCTGTATATTACTGATTAATTTTTAAAAACTGTTTCATTTTTTTGCTAAATATAATTGTATGCAAAATGTATTTTATTTATTGCATGCTTTGTCCGTCAAATGGGTTTTCTTGTTCAGCGGTATTAGAATAAATAAACAAGCTAACCATCATTATACTCTTCGCCGTTTTACTGCACTTTTTATATAATTGTTGCACATTCTATAATATGCTCTTCGCAGTTTTTTTTTTAATATTAGTTTTACGCCTTTTTTGTTTAATTACAAAACAAAAAAATATATGCTTATATTTTTTTAATTTAAATAATGTTTTATTTATTGAACAATTTTGTTAAAAAACTATGGTTTTTCCTCTAACTAACCCACTGTCCAAATTTCAATACAATCGGACTTTTCATTCTTAAGTTATCGTGCTTACAAAAAACGTGCCGGACGGACGGACGGATATTTTGAAAGTTTTTCAGAATTCGATCACCAACAGTGATATTAAAATGTTTTCTCCACGAGCGATATTACCGGTTTTAGAAATGTGCCGATCAAATGCGATATACTCTTCGTTCTGTATTTGCGAAGAGTATAATAAATGTTTGATATTCATAATCTTTTGGCTATTTAAAAAGGTGGCTTATATCTGGCAACGCCGTCTAGCCTCGCTGGCTCTCTTTGTGCCACAGCCTGTTCCCGTCTCTGCACTTGGTTCGACGCTCTGTTACCACTGCTCTTGGGCTCTATTCAGTTCAGTCTCTTCGCTGGGCTCTATCCCGTACTACATTCGTTTCTGAGGGCGAATCGAGGAGTTTATTGTGTCGTTATGGTTCAACTACGCAAGCTATAGCTAAGTTCTTGGTGGTTTTTAATTACTCGGCGTAATCTGCGCGTGAGAATTAACGGGAAAGTGTGTGTGCTGTTGTTTGCAAAAGGTTAGGCGGTTTCAGAAAAAAAAATAATGAAGTGTTTTTGTGTAGTTTTGTTGTGTGCTGTAGATTAGTTTGTATGTGGTTTTTCTTGTCTTACGTCCTTTTGTTTATTTTATTGGTATTAACATTTAAGGGTGTATTAATTAAATGGAAATGGGTGGTCTTGGTACAAATATTTTACATTTTTTTCTGGTACCAACTTTTTTTACCAATATTTTGATACTATGATATAATTGAATGAGGTAACAAAAAAGTGTCGTTTGTTAGGGCCAAGTAATTGCAGAAAGTTATTTACCAACGAAGAACTTGTTTGTCAGATAGTAACGGGTTTATAAAACTTTGTTAGATAACAGGTTATGTTTTATCTAAATGCGGAAGATTAACTCTTAATACTTATTTAAAATACTGGTTAAATAAAAAAACAAATATGTATATTATAGACATCTAAGATACTACTACTGCTTGAAATACCTCGAAATTGTTTAATTCTGTGCGCATTACCAATACAAATAAACACATGTACTATTAGGGGGCCCCAAAAAATCAAGGGTAATTTTATCTCTATCACATTCTAGCCTTATACGAAATTCTGAAAAAACGGTCTCCAGATTTTAGTAAAATCTGTTAATATTAATACGTGCCTCCAATCTTATCTTATTAGTAAAAGATATTATTTCAGTTTTGCGTCCGAATCGTTAAAATATAGCGAGATGAAAGTCGCACAGAAGTTCCCTCTTCAGAATTGTCCAGATAATACGAATTAATAATTATTTTTTAAGTAAATCCTCAAGATCTTTTTATGGAACCCCAAGTGGCCCCATTAGGGTCAAAGTAGAGTATTTTGACGTTTATTATTGTTTATTGAAGATTTTTTTGTGCGCAAATTATTCATATTCTGTGTTGTGTCAATATTTTTTTTTCAAACTGTTTAACCAATTACAATGTATTTAAACAATTATACTTTGCTGTAACGATGTAGTATTCCTTATTAACACATTTTTGGAGAATAATCTAGAGAGTGAAACAGCTTTTGAAAACTTTTAAACTGATCAAATTTAAAAAATACAAAACAGTTAATCGATGAACAATTGATATAGTTTAAACAATTATCAATTGTTTAAAAAATGTTCTTTATATTAAATATGAGAAGGGAATGAAACAGAAGTCGAAAAGTTTTTGAGAACTGCCACTCTCTAGCTTTACTCTATAGAAAGATGATAATAAATTGTTTTAATAATTTGCAGGTTTCGTTAGCAAACTCTTAATCAACGAAATAAATAACTGGTTGAATTTTGAAAAATTGAAATTTTACAGACCTAATAGCAAAATATAATCGTATAAAATTAAATAAATTATAATTGTTTAAGCAGTTTGAAGTGCATTAAAATATTAACCAAACTAGAATGTACCTAATTAATGATTTGTGTTAAAGAGAAATGTCAATAAACTTAATAAACGGCAGAAATATGTGATATTCCACTTTTGCCCTTATGAGGTCACTTTGGGACCCGTTGGCGCTTAATCAGAGCCTACTTGTCTTTATAAGTATTTATTTTACTTTAAATTTACGTTAAATGATTCACATATTTATTATTAAGGAGACTTTTCTATTTAGCAAAGTAATTGTTCAACTGGTAAAAACTACCAATCCTTAGTCTTCAAAAACTGGATGTTTTCATTACTTGTATCAGTACATAAGATGCGAATACATCTGGTATGTATCTCATATGGGAATTATTGAACTATGACTAAATAGATGTAGGGGAAAGGGGATACTTGATCACAGTTTTGTTTAATTCAAAAAGTTGGGAAAACGGTTTGTATGGTTGGAACTAAATCAGATACATTGGTAGTTATATATTTGATAATTTATATTTAGAACGACCTTTAAAGGCTTTAAACAAATTGTATTGTAGATTTTTATCGTTAATGTAATTTGCTCAAGTATCCCCACTAGGTGGGATACTTGATCACTAAATACTTGGTCAATGAGTTTATGTAAATATTAAAAAATGAAACACTATGACATGATAAAATAACTATAATTATATGAACAATAGCACAAAATTTATTTTTAATACAATTAAATGACATAAAATGTATAGGTAAAATATTCTTTAAATAAATAGGTACCTATCATAAGAGATGCCTACTAGCGCCTCTCAAATATATCTGGAGGCTTCATAAAATTGTAATATTGTTACGTATTTTCACCCTGAAACCACCCTTCAGGATCCGTAGGTTCTAAATAATTCTAACAAGGTATAAACACTAAGATTTTATTAAATAATTTACTTATTACACAATACTTCTACTTAACTTTTACAATGTTTATATTTACACATCGGATTTAACCTCGCTTGTCGCTGCCGACTTCACTATAGTAAAAACTTCTTCCTCTTGCGCCGGGAACCCCGCCTTATATACTTCAAAATTGCCTCCGCAGAGTTATCTAGAACACAATCGAGAATCTTCTTCCACCACGTTCCAGAAATCTCGATCTCTTTCTAGAAACTTTCAGGACAGTCATTATTAGTCATGGGCGTATCAGTCTCCAGTTTCAAAAGGGTGTAATGCATAACAATATAATCGTTCCTTTTTCATGAGAATATTCGGGTCGGGTCCTATGACAATTCTTTCATTAAAGTTTATGTCACAGATGTCAGTTTCGTTCAATGAAAATAATTTTTGCCTATTATCTATACATTTGAGAGACGTTACTCTGCATTTTCCTTCCTCATGGTCTACATCATTTATAACACACAAGCATCTAAATGCCATGGTGTTTCGTTTTCCGCCTTTAAAAGTGACAACAGCAAATTTTTCTTTTTTTGAGGTGATTTTATTTGGGGTTAATGGCTCTTCAAACTCTTCTTCATCTTCCAATGAATCGTCTGTTTCATCAATTACACACTCTTCTTCACTTTTAGAAGATGACGCAAGAACATTCCTTTTCACAGTTTCTTTCTTAGTAAGTTTGGCAAGAAGGCTCTTATTCGCATTTTCTGCCTCCTTTTGCTATTTTTATTTATTGTCTTGACTGGCGTATCAGTTAGAACTGCAGACTTAATTTTTTCTCTTCCATTTTTTGTGGTTTTCTTTGCACCTGCTTTAGAAAATGGCAAGACTGAATCAGGACGAAATAGAAAAGACATTTCTCTTTGAACTGTAGGTGTAGATGTTTTATTAAGCCCTGTAACTTCTAATGAGATATGTTCAACTTGTTATGGGATTAGTCTCTGCCACGAACAACTCTATTGGTTTCTCTCGATCAGTGACAAATGAGAACAAGAAGTCATCTTCATTAAAAATTGAAGTTATATGGAAAAATACCTACCTAAAATGTAAAGCATAGGATACTTGATCACGTGCTCAAGTATCCCACTCTACGTGCTGATCAAGTATCCCTCTGAACCGTTAGATAAAAAAATACACTCTTAACCCCAACTTGTAATACGTTGTTATTTTGTGCCGAAATTCACAAATGTATAGTTGCCTTCATTCTTTTAGTGCAGGTAAAAAAAGCTGTAAAATACCGACCATAAATTTGGCTCGTTAAGATGATTGATGTCTCACAGATCCGTACTTAAAATTTTTGTGCACACTGATAGAAATTTAAATCTGTTGAGCAATGATGAATTTTGAGTCTAAATTAGAATTATCAAATATTCTCTTATTGCTCAGTTTCGGCAATAATAATTTAATCTATTGAATTATTAATGTTGCCAAGCAAGGACCACCAGGAGATACGAGCAATTCCTTGTCAAAAAATGTGGGTTTGGAGTTAAGGTTATTGCTATTTATATCAATAATCTTAACTTGATCTAATTGACCCAGATTAAATAAATAAGATCAATTCTAGAAAACAAATAAACAAATATTAAATAAATAAATTCAATTCTAGAAAACAAATAAACAAATATTAAATAAATAAATTCAATTCTAGAAAACAAATAAACCATTATTAAATAAATAATTCAATTCTAGAAACCAAATAAATAAGTATCAAATAAATAATTTCGATTCTAGAGAACTTCGAGCAACTTCGAAATTTTTTAATACCTTGCAAATATCCATTCATTACGCCACAGTAGAATTCTGTAGCTTTTCATAATACTTGCTCTTTTATGAATCACTTTAAAGTTAAATCCTATATTTAAGCGTCGTCGCGTAAGTGTTTGTTCACTAAATGACACTACACCTGTTGTTTTCAGTTCTATTATGTAATGATTGTACTGTTGGTATCTAATTTTCCTGATACTTACTGTAAATTAAATCTCTTAACAACTTCACCACAGACGATTCTAATGCTCGTGATTTTCCTTTCTCCGATTTAGCTTTTTGATTATATGGTCCTTCCTTAATTAATTTATAAATAGTTTGTTCTGGAATTTCTGTTAAGTAGGCGATTTTTTCCACAACTCCGGTTTCTCCTTCACTTTCTTTTATATTTTTATAAACATTTAAAACTACTTTTTGGGTATGTTCACATAAATATGTTGTTTAGAAACATTCTCTGTAATTTGTGAGCTGTTAATAAACGCCATACTTTCCTGTCATTCTCTGCTAGTGCTAGGTAAAGAACCTTCCCAAGGCCTAAATATTTTCACGATAATATTTTACCACAGCCACTTACAAGCACAAAACATCCGAATAATTCACTACCCGCAAAAATATTTATAAAAACACAAATTGCATAAAACACGCTAAAGCACAAAGGAAGATATCATGTACCTGTTAAAGTATATTACCGTTTTAAGCTCTTACAACCTAAATATAATGTAAACACATATCGCCAACTACGTTTATTTTATAAAGCACATACAAATATATTCTTAACTAATGGGGTAAATTTGAAAATCCGTGACACTGACAATATTAAAAGTTCGACTCTGCCATCCCCGCTAGGTCGTAAAATATTTTCTGTAACATAAGATGTAAATACGCCTGGAATTATTTGTGGTTATTGCAAATGATAAATATGCATCTTAAATAGGAATTATTGATACATGGCTGTGTGGATGCATGTAATATGACAATTTGAGAACGTTGTAAAGTTCGTGAGTTCGTAGTTATATTTGAAATCGATTTGACGATTCCTGCCCCAATTTTGTGGATCTTTTCGTATTCATATTGGCGTTTGTGCACCAAGTGTGCATGGAAATGATAAATTCGTTTATTACGTATTCGAGATGTTCCCGTGATGACTGATTAAACTCCTAAACTGAATGAATACAATGCAAGATCATTTGTTTTGCTAATCAGTTTCCATTTAATTAAACAATTGAAAGCGGAACATTAGGACTGCCTAACCTATATTGACAAAGTTGCTTGAGTTTCCAAAGTTTCAAATTTGGTAAAGATATTAAAGTGAGATATCAAAATGCAGTGCAAATATTGAGACAAATATTTTCACTGCATTTATAATGTCCCATCTCGATTCTTTAAAGAAATTGATCATTTCTGTACTACTTAAATTATAGAAGTTATTTGCTAAAATGAAAAATATATGCATCTTACTATTAGCTATTAAAATCAATCATTAATTAAAAAATGTGTTTGTTCTTTACTATTGTAAGGGCTATTCATGCGAGCAGCATACCTACTATATTTTTTCTGCGATTACTCGACCGGAACTTCGTCATCGCTTAACATCATTTTTTCACAAAAATCTTGTGCAAATTAGTAAAATCTGATAGTGTTTTTAACATTTAAATAAATCTACATTTGCTTGTCTAATCGAATTGAATCTGGCGCCGCACGTCGGTTAAATGACATACGTTTTGTTTCTGTAGTTTAAATCTACTCTACTATTAAAAATAGTATTTTCAACTTTCAAAATACTATTTTTTTAAATATAAGATATTTTTTTGATTAAACAATTATTATAATTTATCTTTTTATGATTGCATATTATATCTAAAACATAATCTTTCTGTGCATTTTTCATAATATTAAATTCAAAACAAGCCATTTATTGAGTTGACAACGCTACAGAACAAATAATTGTTATAAACAATAACTTTCTTGGCAGCATGCACTTTAATATTACTTAAGGGTCAATAAAACAGATTCTGAAGAAAAATTGTGCCGCCTTAATTTCGCAAGCGAAATGTCCTACAGCTCTATAGTACAGGCAATGAAGGCAAAATGTTGTAAAAACCTCGCAAAAATTAATAAAAGAATCATCTCTGGGATTTAAGTAGTTAATAACCTGTAGAATGGAATGATGCATTCTTTGCACTTCCAAGTTCCGGGAAAATTCAAAAAAAATTGGAAAAACTTTTTGATTTTCGTTTTTTTTTTTTGCTCTAACTCTAAAATAATAAAAATACAGAAAAGAGTTTTCAACAAAATTTGTAGCTCGCCTCTTTCTCTACAAAATAGGTCTTTACCAATTTTTGTCTTACTTAAGCCGTTTAGGAGGTAAATCCAGTTTTCCACTTACAGTTTTAAGCCGCTCCGAAATCCGCAGAAAATGAGAATTCTCTGGGAGTTCCGTACGGCCGGACATATCGATCGATAATTATTACTATTCAGAGCCGCTAAAAAAAATGAAAGCAACGTAAAATGTAGAGAAAAGTCTCAGCTTTAATCTGGAACTAATCACAAAATTCATACAAATTTATATCATAGAGAAAAAAGTATTGGAAGATGGCTTAGTAAACTTTATACAGTTGATTTATTCACATCTTTGAGTTTTATGCATCCTGCCTATTTCTCCCGTAACAATTGGTGGTTTTTCACTGCATGGATTCGATTCCATTTCATTGAAGAATGTTAGAAACAAATAAGTTGTATATGTTTTACTGTATAATTGTGCATTTTCTAAACGTGTATGAATAATGTAGACCAATTCAAAAAGTACTGTGCGCATTTAAACAACTCTAAAGTCATTCGAAAGAATATGTTTTATTGTACGTATAATCCAAAAATTAAGACTGTGCTATTATTATTACTTAAGATATAGCGAATTGAACTCCAAAATTTGGAGGTATTTGATCGATGAGAAATATACCCTCTACTTTGATCGCAAGGCATATTTTTCCAACAAAAATAATTGCAATAAAATGTTAATTGGATTAATATATAATAATAATGATAATAATAATATTTATTTTCCTTATAGATAAATGCATTTGGGATAGGAATAGTCACATTACTTAAACTAACTTATGCTACTTATGGATATTTTCATAAAATTCTCCTAATGTATAAAAACACTTATCTGTCAAGTATTGATTCAGCCTTATTTTAAAAGATCATTATATAAGAATATATATAAGCAAAATGAATTATCATTCTAACGACTCCCGGCAAAGATATGAATAAATCTGTGGATCCACTGTACAAAGTTCACTAAAACCATCTTCTGACACTTTCTCTCCTTGATAACATTTTTTATGAATTTTGTGATTAGTTCCAAGTTAGCTGAGACTTTTCTCTACATTTTATGTTATTTTCATTTTTTAGGGGCTCTGAATAGTAAGAATTATCGATCGATGAGCCCGGTCGTACGAAACTCCTGAAGAATTCTCATTTTTCGCGCATTTCGAAGCGGCTTAAAACTATAAGTGGAAAACTCGATTTACCTTCTAAACGGCTTAAGTAACACAAAAATTTGTAAAGGCCTTTTTTGTAGAGAAAGAGACGAGCTACAACTTTTGTTGCGAACTTCTTCCTCTATTTTCATTATTTTGGCCGCTAGAGCAAAAAAAAAACGAAAATCAAAAAGTTTTTCCAAATTTTTTTCAATTTTCCCGGAACTTGGAAGTGCAAAAAATGCATCATCTCATTCTCCAGGTTATTTCCTACTTAAATCCCAGAGATGGTCCTTTTATTAATTTAAGTTAATTATTAATTTAGTTAATTTAAAATTGTTACCCTAAATAGTTTTTTGCCTGTACTACTAATGTTTGATATGTTTGTGTCATCGAATGCAGTACGAACGTTCCATTATATTCCTAAAGTTAACAGTACCAATTAGACCAGAATAAAATGTGCCTTTATGAAGTCGTGAATCAGAAATAATGTAAAATGTGTACCTCTGTAAGAGATGTTACATAAAAGCCCTTTTCATTTACTGATAAACTGAACGGAAAGACCATACAAACAGTTGGGTATTTTTAAAGTTGCTTGAATAGCTAGCTGCCATTGTTTCTGATAACATTTTTAGTCATTTACGGAATAATACGTATCATTTTACTTTTATCTGAAAACCACCATACACATAAAGGGAAAACTTTTTTAAATGTGCCATTTAGTTAAAGCAGTTTGTGAAAACTCATCACAGGGGCAATAACGCGCTGGTTTGCCTTCAATTACCTCGTTCCCATTCTCACTGAGGATTCGGAAAACAAAGTAATTACTAATCGAAACTTTGAGTTCACTCAGAATAGATTTAACCAGATTCAATTTTAGATTATTTTAGTTGTAATTTTATGGTATTCCGTTTCATTTATATATTAGCAAATAAGCAATAATAAGATTGTTAACCAATTGTCGTTAGTACCTAATATTTTTCAGAAGTTCAATCCGTAAATTTACTATACTAGTGCGCTGATACCGCTGGTCAAAATGTCTTTTTTATTTTTTTTTAACTATATTACTTTACCGAACTAGTGCCAGGATTTCATGTAAATAGTGTGAGTAATAAAGACCACACAAATCGTTGCTTGATGCGTTAACTCCTAATAACCCAGTCTCCAGTGGTTTTGAGGCAGGAGAAAATCATCCTTATGTAATAATAATTTCAGCAAAAGTAGGTCCTTGCCGTTAGAAAAGTATTGAAAAGTTACGTCAAACTTTAATTGTTTTTTTGAAAATTAATTTTAAAACAGGCAAAATAAAAAATCGGAGAGGCAGGTAATCATTAAATAACGCAAAATTCTACACAAAAATGCCTCTACAAAAAATTTCGTACATGCACTGCTTGGTAAACAAATATTTGCATTTCGACATAAAAACTTTAATCCAATTTGAAAAAACAATCTGATCATAATAAAGCAATATTTTAAAGTAGAACAGTGCAGCTTTTATTAATATATACTTTTTTAACCTAACTTGGTTTGTGCCTGAAAAAACAAATTCAAACTTTTTTCGCATTTTTGGTGCCTAACTATATCATTAAATTATCTATATCTTGGAATATACTCGTTAACATAACAAGTCTTTTTAGCATTCGGCCATTAGCCACACAGCCAACCACTAACTAGTAATCATTTATTTCGGCTATCCTATGACCACACAGAAAAAAACCAACAAATATTGAAGATAAGCAAAGGAACACCCGCTTCTCGTCCTGGGGTCTGTCATGGCATTTATTTTTTAATAACCAACGAATTTAGAGGACCATTATAAATTAAAGGATATAACAGGGAAAACGACAGAGGATACGAAGCTAACCTACTCAAGCATACACAAAATTAGTTGATTGATTGGTTAGCCAGCATATAGTAGGCATTACTGCCGCTTCCGGGATATCCTATCTGGATATCATTATAACCCCCCCAGAGCGCCGGATTGTGTATGGGGCAAGCTTGTTGCCAGCAGCGAGGGCCACATGATGAATGGGGTAGGGATATAGGATGGGAAGTGTAGGTGTTTGTGAGATGCTTTTTTTTAAGTTTCCATGCTTCTTTTAATTCTTCTTCTGTTTCTACATCTAGCTGTGTGCATTCCCTCCCGCCGCCTGCGTCCAGATATGGTTTCGTGCTTCCCAGAAACTTGTGCTTTCGCTCCAAAGGCCCGCCTCAGTGCGTCCATTTTGTTTGTTTGCCAACACATACAATAGTTCGCTGTAAGAGGCAGCAGTAATTGGTGTGATCTTGTTTGAACGTCCTGCATCGATGGATGTCCATTGTATTTGTTTTTCGAGACCTATGTTAACTCGCTGTAAGCAATTTTTTATATGATTGTTATCTCGGGATAAAAGAGCTTTTTACAGCGGGTTATGAGAAAGAGGCCTTAGAGAATATTTTGTATACACTGTGTATTGGTTTGTTTTTGTAGTAATTAGTTTCAATTGCTGTTTCCCAATTACGGGTATTTTTCTGTTTTATTACCTATATTTAATACATTTTCAATTTGAATAAAGAAATAAACTAATACTACTAATTATAACGTATCTTTTTCGTCCACAGCTAGTATGTCTATATTGCTTCTAAACACATGTGGTCATGCCAATAATCATCCACTTCAAAGGTCACAGGTATAAATGTATGGACTCGCACACACTGAAAAATCTCACGTTTAATTGGACAAAAATACTCATGTTTCAATAAACATTACATTGCATGTTGTTTGATCTTGTGCACCATTTATGTATATAATTAGTCGGAAATGTTGAATTTCTGAATAAGTACAAGCTTTTTAATGTTTTTCTTTTATTTAAAAAAATACTTCCCTTCGGTATGCGAGGGAAGTAAAAAACGATTTGATTATTTTTTTACATATAGTTATCTCACATTTGAAAATCGTCCAAAAGGTAATCGAATTGAATAAATAGGTACATATTTTCAATAATAAGGACAATAGATTTTTCTGGGCTGTAAGTAGTGATTGTTGGGATCGATTCGTTTGGTATTTTTTTAAACTCCGTGGACTTCATTGTGTCGCAAGCTTGACTTCATCACCAGCTGTCCGTTTCTGGCTCTTGATTAGACTCCTCTGACAAAAGAACACTTTATTTCGAAAGCCAAATTAAGCACAGTTTAAGATGTTGTTTGTTTCAAGATAGTTAACAAGCCCTTTTTTAAGAATAATTTCAAAAATGTTCGAAACCATTGGAATTATTGAATGGGCCGGTAGTTGTCGATAATATTAATATCACCTTTTTTTAAAACATTTTAAACTTTATTAAATGTTTAGCATGTAAAATAATTGGTTATGAATAATAATGTTTTTTTTATATGTGCACTAAGTACTTACCACTTAAATACAAAGTATTATAACATATTTTCATTTTCAATAAAAAACTATTAATAAAATATAGCTTTTAGTTCGTTTCTAAGGCATTAAAAATCAAATTTTGTGTCATAAAATGTCATAAAAAAAACTGGAAATTTAGGAGGCCTGCAATTTTCGGTAGGGATGTCTTAGTGTAAAATTTCTGCTCTTCAGTTTACACCTCTATATTTTTGTTTTGTATTTTGTGAATTTTAAAAGTTATTTAAAAAAAAAACATGTTGTTTTATGTTCTACCCACGATAGCCCCTTAATAACTTTTTCTTTTATTTTTCTGCTACCAAAAATCTATTTCTATGTAAAATTTTGCATAAGGATTATTTTATCCCAGCTTTTGCTGTTATTTTTTCTCTGAGGACTGGGCTATAAAGATAAATGTAATGAAATTTTAAAACTTTTCCCATCAAAACCTCGTGTACTAGAACGGTGCAAATTGTAAACTTAAGAGTTAAAGGCAATTTGTAAGTACGAAGCACGAAGTTCGTAAAATTCAAATTCTCAAACTATAATTAAGCTAATTAAAAAGAGACACTAGTGTCTGCTTTGAAACTTCCACAAAAGAGATTTTGTCTAGAATACTTATGATGAAAAGGCATTTAAATAGATATAAATAAATTTAAAAGTAAGATATTATTTAAGTATTACTGAGTATTTTTCATTCCACTCATTAGCCCAGCACGAAAATTACACATAAGTGCTACAAATTGACAGAAAAAAAAAGAGGTAAGGATAGCAGCCAACTGCAAATACCCACTTTTAGCTACTGAACGCGCTGAAACCTCCCCGCTAAATGTTTGGGTACATTCGTTAAGTTAGGTACTAACCGGGCTCGTAATCGCTGAGCTATGCGATGCAGGCCTCCCTCCCGCGGGCACCTAAATTTATACTTAACGTAACAGCAGCGACCAATTCATTTTTGACGGAAAATGGCGGAAAAGCTCTAAGCATGATATATCGTTGCAATCAGAATAACATCTGCTTTCGAATGATATAATAAAACATGGATATTATGTTGAAAACTAGAATAGAATCATCTGTATCTTCCAACTATACTGTAACAACAGTATGGGCATCGTCATTTACATTACAAATTGCTAAGTTAGATTAGATTTATGAAGTAGTTGGCTGATTGGCCTTGTCTACCGCTACCCGCATGGTTCTATTGTAGTGCTCCTGTAGTGTATTTTCCTTAGGGCTCCTTATACAGCCTTGTCCTTTGTATCAGACTCCACAGCCTTGATAAAGGGGGCCCCTTAATATAGTTATCAGCTCTTGGTTTTTCGTCGCCAAGTAGTTGGAATTTCAGTCTAGCAAGGCCTTCACAATTAACACAGTACATGAACTGAGGTTTCCCCTGCCTCTTGGCATGATCTGCATGTTGCATCATTTGCGGGACTCATTAGTCTCAAATGTCTATTAAGTCTACAGTGACCGGTTAGAAGACCCACTATTATTATAATGGCCTTTCTATTTTGGCATAGTAGGTCTTATAATTTACAAGGATCATTATATAAAATTACATTTCAGAAATATATAAATTTGCGGAAGTATTATTATAGTATAGTATTTACGAATTCAATTAGAACAGCACGGGACTAGAGGATCTTACGGGGTATTGTTAATATATCGCTTCACATTGAATGAGAGAACACAGAATTTTACAGATTTATATTCACCACTCCTCGTCTACAGTCCACGTGGACTTGATCCGCCTGTCATACAGAAATATAGGTGGGATTAGATACTTAGCGAATTTGATTTGTCAAAACCAACATTGTCCAGAGTTTTTGCATGCCATAAAACAAAAAATAAGTATGAACTATTTGTAGCCTATGATCTGTACGAGGCAGTGCAGTGCAGCCAGGCACCGTTATAAATTACTTAATTCTAGTGAATATTTGAAAAAATTATTAGTTTTATTATTGTGTTTGAGTGACTTTTGCAATTAGTTGTTTAAAATGGCATTTTGGAGGCCTTTCGATAGTAGTGACAACGAAACGGACGATTTTGATACAGAGCCTATACAAGCGGAATTTGAAAATAAAGACTTACACGTTCAAACTCAAAGAGTTATTTTGAATATTTACTCGTGTTTAAAAGGCGAAAATATTGATTCTTCATATAGTCAAATTGTGAAGAGGATTTGTGAATTAACCAAATTTAGCCGTACTACAATGTATAGGGTTATTAGAGCCGGGGATGTAGTTGATCATTTCTATTAAACGGAAAAGAATTGAACAAAAACCTAAAACACTTGATAACGCGTCCAAAGATGTCATTCGTCGATTTGTGTATGACTTACAATGAACAGAAGGTGCCCGCATTAGAAATGATTAGGGATAAGTTACGCAACTATCCAGATTATAACTATAAATCATTAGATACTTTACGAAACATTTTGCTCGATTGCGGTTTTAGGTACAAAAAATTGGACAAACGAATGGCAGTTTCAGCACGCATCGTTGATCATCGACTCGAGTACCTGCGTATTAAGTGCTCCATGTGCTAGGGGAAAGATAATTATAATTCGACATACTGCAAGTAAAAACGGTTTTATTCCCAATGCGTTGTTTCTACTAAAAATATCAAGCAATCCTCTGCCGGCTACCACGAGTTATTTGAGAAGTGGGCAAAGGAACAGCTCTTATCAAATATCCCACCAAATTCTGTAATTGTTATGGACAATGCGTCATACCATTCGCGGCAACACAAAAATTCCGAACACCAACACAAGATAAGGCGATATCATTGAATTTATGAAAGGTAAAGGCTTGGGAATATCAGAAAAAAACACAAAAAAGACTTTATTAGAACTGACTGGAAAGCAAAATTTTAAAAAGGAATATGCCGTTGAAAAATTTTGAAGCACACGATCATACTATTTAGGTCTGCCTCCATATTACTGCGTTTTCAACCCCATTGAAATGGTGTGGGCTGATGTAAAAACAAGACTACATCAATATAATCAATCCCCACAATTAAGTCTGTCTTAAAGAATACAAAGATAATAGTAGACGAAATAGGCAAAAGCGATATATGGAGCAAGTGTGTATCTCATGTGATAAAAAAGGAAAATGACTATTCTGTATTACCACCTATTAATCCAATTATTGTTACTGTAAATACCGACACAAGTTCTGAAAACTCGGATAGTGACGAATGAAATATTGTTTATTTAAAGTTCATAGACAAAGCTTTTTTGAAATCTGTTTATTTAACTTCGACCTATTTCCGCTAGTGAGACCAATTACCGATGCCAGGGAACGAGTTCCCCCTTTAAAATTTTGAGTCTTTCCTTTATAGAATAGTAGAAATTTTCTCTGCCCAAGATCATGATACTGCAAAGTTCATAGTATAATGGCCTAACATTTAATAAACAAGACAGTCGCTGCTTTACGCCCCTTCGGAAGGATTATAATAATATACCACTCCCGGATAAGATTACATAACTTTGCCGCTAGAAGATAGAACGAGAGGTAGGTCACTAGACAATAGACGTAGCCTTAATATATCATTTATGTGACTTATCAAATGTGATAAACATATTTTTTCATTAACCACTTCTATTGATTAAAGGTATTATAGAAATCCCTTTCTTGAACAATTAAAAAATAATTATTTAGTATTTAAACCATTTTTACATTTCTACCGCCGCCGCCTATGTTCCATAAAGGAGATGCCGACTTTACGCCGAGTTTTTGTTTTTATGCTGTCCCAATTGAGATCATATATATACTATATATAAATAAGAAAGTCTATATGCCAAGGAGACATATTAAGCGCCATCCTTTCTACGCCAGAACTTTTTCGACATCATGTATGATGTCATATTACCCCCAAATTTCATCAAAATCGATTCCCCAGTTTGCTGTCGTGTCCACATACACACATCCATTAAAAAAATACTCTCACTTTCGTGTTCGTGGACCTCAAATCGTAAAATCTGGTCTTATTTCTATTTTTGATTTTGAGTCAATTGCAGTAATGTCCCCATTTTATAGATGGGAACAAATCGCACTTTAAGGTTTTTAAGTTATTTTGTGCCATGAGAAAACGCTATAGTAAAGGAAATGTCAAATTATTATTTATTTAAATAAAGAATAATTTCAAATTAATAATTAAAACTAACAAATTGAATTCAATCGGATGTACTTTTTCCACTAATCCACTATAGATCTGGATGCGCTTTTGATTATTTATGACACTCCTCTTAATTCGATATGATTTCAGGCCTCGGTTGTCTATCACAAAGTTAGTCACGTTTTTGGGGTCTCGTTTTGTAAACTTAATTCTTTAGTTTTCCCCAAAAATAAAAATCCAAAGCAGTAATATATGTCGACCCCGGTAGCTAGAGCTCAAAAGAACTATTCTCCATATCCAGCGCTGTGGAAAATGTACGTCTAACCATTGCCGAACAATCTTAGAATTATGAATCAATGTTCCTTCTAATTAAAAATACATTTCCTGTCTTATATATTTAATTGCTGCCAACAAGTCGTTATCAAGAAAATTTACTAATTGAGTTTATAGTTGTGTGAAAATAGAAAGGGCCAATTGAGGATTTTCTGTAGCCCAATATCTGCAATTTTGAGAAGTCGCTCTTAAATTTCACGGTTTTCGGTCAAAATATATATTCGTCTTGGGAGTTCTGTCGATTTCTGCCTGGTGCACATGGGTGTTATATTCTTTGGCAACCTCTCTAATACAATATTGTCTCCAAATAGTTTTTTACCCCAATTTTTTGTTGTAATGTTAAATGTTCACTAAGAATTTTTCGTTTTGCTGCCAAAATGAGAACTGTTGAAAACTGTCTTCAGATGCGAATTTATTTCTGGTCCAATGGAACGCTAGTGAAAATAATTACCAAAATTAGAAAAAGGCATGAAATCAGCACAACAACTAAAAATCCAATAGAGCGCTGAGTGAATATTGCGCTGAAAAATTGATTTTGAAGTACATTTTCAAATAAATTACGGTATCTTCAACGCAAAGCGAGATTTCCTGATTTCACCTTCTTGGTACAGCCGCAGTATGTCTAATATTGCTTAAGCTAAATACCTGCAGTAGTACGATGCAGTTTGTTGTTGTTCTACCATAAATTATTTATCTAAAAATAACACAAATCCAAGAGTTCACTCATATTAAGTGCGACACTTTATATAGATGGATTCGTCCTTAAGACAATACTAACTTCTTCAAACCCTCAATCATGAGTACCATTTTATTAGAAATTTAATAAAGAACTCGCATTTTGAAATTATCTGTTAAACAGATACCGCTATCTGCTTCAAAGAAGCTAGTAACAATGTGATCAGTTCCAATAAAAATCGACTTTTAGGTAAATGCTGACAAAGCTGCTTATGTATGTATGCATAATGCGTTAGAAAATACCTGCATGCATGGTATGATTCCAAAACGTGTACTAGATTTTTACGGAATTATTATGACCCTATAATGTCACATCACAGCGAGGTCGATCAGATATGCACACAGCTTAATCGATTTGAGGCTGTAGATATGTCAACTTTAAATGAACCGTAAAATTGCACACTATAACATAACGTTGCTGTATTTTATTTTGTTTTTACTCTGTACACGTGGGGAATGAAATGAATAAGATTCAGCATTGTAGCGTTTTTTTTTCTTATAATGAGACTAAGATTTTATATTCAAGGCGCGCCATTTAAAACTCCCCAGACTTGTAACTTTCTTATTTTTAAATAAGATAAAAATATGGTTATAAAAGGAAAATTCAAATTCCTGGAATATATTTTACCTCAGCCTGTACGTAAACTGTGTTAAGTTTTCTTATAAAGGTTTTAATTAGCTTCAATTTATGTTATTACGTCATATTCTAAATTCTTTTTGGTTTTTGAGAAAAAAATTGAAAATCCCTCTAGATTCCAAACTGAATTATTTTAAAATAACTTTGAAACGATGACTGTGTATTTAAATAAAAGCTACAAACTAAAAACATTCACTTTACAATAAATTAGTTTAATCAGATAACTCTAGGATATTACAGATGTTTATTACAAATATTGTTCACAATATTGTCCATTAACGTGAACTCATTCTTTTTATTGATTCACCATTAACCGTACGTAATATAGTATGACGTCGAATAGAATTACACCAATTCCTTAATCTACTTTTCAAATCTTCTGTATTAAGAGGTTGGGTTTCATATACAAAGATCTTAAGGTAATGCCACAAAAAGAAATCCAGCGAATTTAAATCTGGAGATCTAGCTGGCCATCGCAATAATCCAGAATTACCTATCCACTGATATTTAAATAATCAGAAACGATATTGGCGTTATGTTGATGAGCACCATCTTGATGGAACCACGTATTTCTTCTATCTTGCAGGCGAAATTCGTCTAAATAAGTAGGTAGCTTTTTAAATTAGTTTCGAAAAAATGTGGCCCTATTAATCCGCTTCCATGAATACCTATTCACACGTTAACTTTATATTTTACTTGAAAATTTCTTTGCCGCATCCATCGAGGATTTTTGTCACTCCAATAATGCATGTTGTGTCTATTGATGCTGCTGGAGTGCGAATATAGTATCATGACGTTTACCTTTATGGATGTGAAATCCGGATGTAGAAGTGTTGATTACTTAGGCAGCCGTTTTTTATTTTAAATTGATTTTTGATCGAAGAATACTTCCTATCATTTCAGGAGAATATTGCCTTTAATCCATTACAAGTTTTGATCTATGTAGGAAATTTGTCTTCCTTCAAATATTTAAGGAATTTCGGCCATTTTAATAAATATTTTATTTAATAAACATCAAACTTGTATTTTGTTAATGTAACTAAAATTTATTCAAATCGAATAGTTAAGTACATATTAAAACTTAAATTCTCTTTATACAAACAATTTTTTTTATTGGGTAGCCTATTCATTAAAGACCATCAACAATATATTTTTAATGTTAGGACTTGATTGATGCATAGTTATTTAAGCCTAGACCTGATGCATTTATTTATCCTATGCTTGTCTTATGTGTAATATTACCGAGAGGCAAAAGTCTATAAAATTCAGGAAAAACGCGTGAAAAGATATAACTTCTCGCCGTAGGGCACGTCAGAACGTTCTAAATTGGGCAATACAGAAAAGGCGACGGTTGATAAGAAAGGTAATACAATAGAAAACATGATATAGTACACAAATATAACCCAGAACTTATGTATGGGACCTGTAAGATTGGCATACCTTTTTCTAGGTACTTCCTATATTATAGGATTCTGTAGAGGATAAATTAAATGTAATATTAATAGATTCCATTACAGTGCAGTTTTTTTTGCAATACTGATCATGTATTCACTAGAAGTAATAATAATAATAATAAATGCATTTATTGAAACAAAATTGATCGAACAGACTATTGACCGAGGTCTTTTTGCCTATTGATTGATTGATTTGCCAGCGTAAGGTGAGCTGCCGATTTCGGGCATGGAGGTTTATATACCGCCGGATCGGCTGCATACGCCGCGCCGAGTGGTCCTTCTGTCTATTGTTACGATATTAATATCATTTATAATATTTATTATATTCTAGTGATCCAACGTTCTTCAAGAGATACTATGTTGGTCAGTTGGTAAAGAAAGGGGTGGGGGGGGGGTTGTGGAGAGGATTGTTGGGATGCCGGATCTTTGTTATTTTCCTGATTGCCGATGTATCAGCTATTTTTAGTTTCTTTAAAGCTTGTGTTTTGCAATTTGAAAACAAAGTATTACCGTATTCAATCATAGGACGGCATATTAGCTTGTATATTTTGCTTGCAGTTCCCTAGTAGCACCAATATGTAATCCATATAGGACCAATATATGAATATTGGTCCTATATAGGGCAAATATTCATATATTGGTCCTATATCGATTATATATTGGTCCAATATGTTGTGCTACTAGGGTTATTTACTCCATTCCTCCTGTATGTTAAACTTTGAAAGTGTTTAGCTCTAGAAATCATGTTCTTCTTTTTGAGTTCTGTATGTGCATTGAAGTTAATGTTATTATCAAGTAGAATGCCAAGATAGCTGGTGGAAGATTCAGGAGTAATGGTGTGCTGATACATGTTGATAGTTGAAGAATCTGGTGATGTTAGGCGGTTGAATATGAGAAAGTGCGACTTTAAAGGATTGGGTTTAAGCCTCCCAGGTATTAAACCAAGTATATTTCGAGTTAATTAAGCTCTGTAGATTCTGAACTGCCATCGGCCAATTGCAGAATGTATCCCGTGTGAGAGAAAAACTCAGGATCTTCGTCTTGATAATTATATATGTCGGCACAATGTAGACTATATAATAGAAGTGACAAAGGAGAACCTTGTGGGAGTCCTTGTTCTGGAGCGAATTCCTATGAATTGGCATTTAGGATTTTAACTTTAATTTTTCTATCGGTTAGCATGTTATTGAGGAAAAAAATGATGTATTTAGGGTATCCCAGCTTATTAAATTTAAATAAGAGACCCAGACCCTTGTACCATATGCTATCAAAAGCTTTGCTAATGTCGAGAATGTTTCCTATTGAGTTTGCTGGTTTCTGTATTATTACAAAGTATTATTAGTGGTGAATGTCTAGTATTGAAGCCAAAACGATATCTAGAGATGTTGCTTCCTATTTGCTGCAGTCTGTTCTTAATAATCTTTTCAAACATTTTTCCTAGGACTGGTAGAATTGTAATTGGCCTGTAGTGGTGTCATTTCTGTGTGGTCTAAATTGGGTTCGGGGATGGTGACGTAGTTTCCCATTCTTAAGGTATGAAGTGCGTTCTCAAACAGAATTCATATAACTTTCTGACCGGGCTTGTGTTTTTTCCTTGTTTGAGTATCTCAAAATATTCGTCTTCTTCTATGTGATGTTGTTCATCTGATATTTCTTCAAAAAATGTGTCGTACCATTGTATTATATGTTCCTGATGATCGTCAAAATTATTATCTTTGCTTAACTCAGGTCACTAGAAGTATACTCTTTTAACTTTAAAAATTAATGTGTCTATTATCAGAGGTTAACCTGTTTTTCAGTTAAGAGAAAAGTTGTTAAAATGTTGTGTAAAATAGCCATAACTTGAATGTAGTGGATACTGAACTAACCAAAGGATAAGGGAAAAGTGCAAAAGCCAAATACAGATAACTTAGAATGATGATGCATCTCTCGAAATACTTGACTGTGTTTTGTAAAACAAAACCAAACAATTCAAATGTCGGCCATCTTATGCATTTTTCGTGGTTGGAAATGCCAAAAAATCCTAGTGACTCAACTTAGTGCCGCCATTTTGAATTTTTCTGTTATCATATAAGTATTTTTTTCCAAAGTACCATACACTTGCAAATTTTCAAGTTCTTAAGTTGAAAGCACCCAAACCGATATGTTACTATGTTATTACATTTTTAGTAGACTTGTCACAATGTTTTAAAGACTTAATGAAATAAGCTAGATATAAACTTTATACTTTTTGCTAACTTACTGTGTTTTCTATATAATAATCTTTGAATTATTGTATAACTGCTATAATTAAAATTTTGCTCGTCAATATACTATGCAGTATTTTTGTGTTCTACATTCTTTATCAAAGGTCGCAACACTTCATATGAATGTATATTGTATATTCTTAAATGGTTCATAACTTTTATATTTACTGGTCGATTTGTTTCGAAAACAATACTCTTTCTTATATCATCGTGATTACAAAAAAAGGGGAGCGGATGGACAGACAAACGAACATTTCGAAAGTCCAGAATTCGATAACTGGCAATGAATGAATTCATTTTTGTCCACGAACGATATTTATTTATGGTTTTAGAAAAGTGTCGATCAAATACAATATGCTCTTCGTTTTCGTATTTGCATAGAATATAACGGTATGTGACGTTCGTCAAAAAATCGAGTCCAAATGTACAGTACGTTCACTATTTGGGACCGAAGTAATCTGGTAAAACAATAATCATTTTAAAAATTTAAATTTCAATATTTCTTTCCATATTCTTTTCTAGAAACTTTAAAGTGAAATAAAAACCTCTTTTGTTTACGTTTATGATAATAAATAAATTAATGACGTTTTTTCCTTTTCAGAAAACTGGTGCCAGAATCAAGATCTTTTCGAACCTTGCTCCACAGAGTACTGACCGCATCATTCAGATTACAGGCGAGCCTGCAAAGTGTGTGGAAACCATCCGTGAAGTTTTAACGCTCATTAAACAGGTAGGTTTAAAAAAAAGATATAATGTATACTTTTCAGGTTAAATATCAAATACTAAGAGGCTTAGAATCAAGTTTTAAAATTTTCGATATGTTCCTCAGTAACTTCTGTTACACTTAAAAATTTTTATTTCAAAGGTACAGTGATATAAGGTTTGATGAGTGTGAGACTTGTGGTTTTTTTAATATTAAATAAAATAATGTCATAATAGATAGTACAAAAATTAATATTATTTTGTAATTTGTGCTATATCACCTGTGCCTTTATTAATAAATGCAACAAATTTTTTTTCATTCCTAAGTCTCTCTTGTTTCACTTGAATAGAAAAAAGTGCTTGTAAATAAATTTCCAAATTAAAATATTCCTTAAATATTAAGTATTAAAAAAATACTAAAGGTAGTACACATTTTTATTTGGCAATATAGTAAATATGACATATTATTGTTTATTGTTGCTACTTTACTATAGAATGAAAAAATACCAAATGCCTGAATAAATAGACTGAAATGCTATAAAATGTTATGATTACACAAATTCTTATCAGCTTCTCTTTATGAGGCCAATATATCAAGTTTTGTGGAAAATTATTCTGCAACAATGGTGCATAACTGCAAAGACATTTTTTATTTACATTGTATTTAATGTATTTGGTATTTTTTTATTTATAAATATGGGCAAATAAGAATGAAATTCCGACTGAGCGAAATTACAAAGTGCATTAGTTCACGATTTTGATAATAATTCCAAAGTTGTAAAATGAATTATAAAAGAAACACTTTTTGAAAAAGTGAAACCTCCTGGTATGTTGAAATTGTATGTCAATATAAATTACCCTATCTTGTACACTTATTCCAGTGGCCACCACACGTCTATTATGCTTGATATGATAACTCAATTAATTGATGTTTGGACAAATCTGAATTATCTTTTTGAAAATGTATATGTTTTATATAAACAACCATTTTACATTATCAATTTTTTTTTAATGCATACCTACTTTTGAGAATAGCCGAATAAGATTGAGGTCAAGTTTTCGACAGTAAAAGATTATGAACAAGTCTAATGTTACAAAAACAAGGATGTTTTATCTAAACCTAACATATTATTTACATAGGATGCATATTGTTTAAGATATAAAGAATTTAAAATCTTCTTAAAAAGTGGGATATTTTTCAATGTAACTTAGCAATTCTTCAAAACTGTTTAATTAAGTTATGCGAATTTTAAACAGTCAGTTGCGAAATTATAATGAACACATAATTGTTTACAAAATTTTTTGCTCATCTGTTTCTGAGATATCTGCTGTTAAAATGAAGACTCAATGCATTTAAATCATATGTTAATTTTTGTTTATTTTTTTTTTACATATTCTTATTAATAGACATGTATGTACATGCTTGTGTGTCTAAATCTAGAACAATTCGGCGAAAGAGAAAATATTTGGCATATAGTTAACATTATTACCAAGGAAAAATCTAGTATACTTAACTTTAGTAAAAATGTGTACAGTGTTACTCTAAATAAATATTAACTAAAATTCCTGTTTCCTTGTGAAAAGATACACTGCCCGTTGGGTAAAGTAACGTGCGGGTTGTACACTTTTGATGTTACCATCGATTATATTGAACATTTCAAAAATTAATTACTTACACCTGAAAATTCAAACTTTCATTTCATGAACTTTTGCACAATTATTAAATATGTTGCATACATATCAGATATTATACAATACACCAGCTTTATATAAAGGCCAAAAAATCTATTAAAGTCACTACTTATATTTAATAATAAATTAAAATTATGTTTTCTAGAGCCCCATTAAAGGTGCTGTAACTCCGTATGATCCTCACAATTATGATGACTTCTATGCAGAAGAATATGGTGGTTGGGGCAACCAAGGAGCTAACAACAACCGCCGTCCGAATCAAGATGGACCAAGAGGAGGAGGAGGAGGAGGAGGTGGATTCAGCGGACCTCCCAGGAATGGAATGCGAGATGGTCAAGCCAGCGGAGGAAGATTCAACAATCGTGGAGGTGGAAGTACATTTGGCAGTGGTGGAAATCGTGGAGGAGGCTTTAATATGGGAGGAGGGTGAGTACTAACAATCTTGGATATAAAGTCTTTGCCAAATATAAGGAGCATTTGCGGGGTCATTTGCTACTGTATCCCAGTTACTACGTACTTTTAAAGGAAATGCTACAAGGATAGATACCAGGGTGCAATTGAACCGTCATTCAAATTATCCAGGGTTGGACCACAAGTTTTTCTTATCGTTATATTTGTGAAGGGTCTAAAATAAAATTCAGATGATAAATCACAATTACAAAGGCATACGGGCCTCATTTTGGCAGGTTATAGCGAAACCTTTTTATAGTTAAATCATAGGTGTTATGAACGGATTTTGTTTGTACCACTCTTTTATACCATGTTCAAAGTTTCTACAGAAGGCAGTGGATATTTAAATTTAACTTCGCATTATTTATCTGCTAACACAGATACTTTAATTTAGACTTTGTAAATCAAAGTGGATTTAACATGATTTCACAACAAATGATGAATAAATCATAAGCAGTAGTAAAAGAAGATGCAAATGCTGTTTATATTTTGTAAAAGACTGTAAAAGAAATATTTTGTAGATTAAATGTCCAATTAGCTTCTTTTTTGTACGTTCGTTCAGCAACTGGGATGAAATATGCGAATTTTAACACCTTATTGAGTACACTGTAAGATATTTGCATCTCTCACACTACAAACTTCTCATATTTATGTCTTTCCAAAATAAATTTGAAGCTATTTTTATAGACTATCAGTTGCTATAAATTTGTTTTTGTTATAAATCTTACCAAAAGATTATTTTAGGAGTTATTAAAAAAAAAACGTTTTTAAGCCTTAAATTAATTAGTTTAAGAAGAAAAAACCTACACATAAGATGTTTCACAGAATTATCAAAAAGGTTGTATAGAGCTTTTTGTTTAGAACAGTCCGAAACAAGTTAGGTACCTATATAAAAATGTTTCATTTTTTTTTTACTGTAACTCAGCAAATTTTAATTATCTGAAAGTTTACTATTATTAAAATGCAAAATTTTGAGGGTGGTCATCCTATTCGTTCAGTTTAATTTTGTTATTCGTTTTCTCCACATGGTTGCCACGAGTAGCAAGGATATAGTAATCAGTAGAGCTCTTCATTGCTGTGTTAAGGAATAATTCTCTTGAAGGCTGCCCAGTTTTACAGAGGTCTACTTATTGTCATTTTTTATCCCGGTGCTACCCAAGCTTCAGCACAGGTCACACAGCAGATTATATGTCATGCACGGAAGGTCCTGAAAACTAATTGTCTTAGCGCAAATTTTTCAATACTTGGCTGTCTACTAAGTAACTGATAGTTAATGCTATTGAACAGTCAAATTTCCGATTAATGTCAAACTTATTTTTCTGGCAAATGTTGCACTGTTGGCTAATGGACTTGGTGCCAGCTGATTGTTTACCAATAGAGTGAGATCCCTCGATTCATTATTATTTGGCAGAATCAGAAGTCAAACATGTTATTTGTTATTTGAGTCACCTGGAAATAAAAATTCTGTGTGCTGACTTGCAAAGCAATTAACAACTGGTTTTTTGGATACAGTGAATGATTCCTTTGAAAAAGAATCTTGATCATTTTGTAAATAAAACATATCAGTTATTGCCTAACCTGTCTGTATCTGTATTTGTTTTGTGTACAAACTCAATATTTTTTTATTCTGCAAGCCAAGAAGTAGCAATAATAATATGCAATCTTAAAAATAAAAAAGTGTCTGGTAAATATATCTGACAATATAATATCGTTACCTTTGTACCTCATAAATGTGTCAGTAGGTAATGGTGAATGTCCTAATTTTCTCAAAATAGGATTCATAATTCTTGTTTATGGGGAATGTCGTAAAATTAATGTAGAAATCTACTGACAGTTTTCTCTTCAAAGTAGATTTAGATAAAAAAAAAGTTGACAAACAGCATCTGCACATTTCTTTAAATATGTTAATAGAATTTTGCGAGGACAAATATATTGGGTCGCTGTTTTTGATTTATCGAAAGCTTGTAATTCTGTGACCAGAAATACATTATCCAAGAAAGTAAAATCATTGGTATACGGGGTTTTTTAAGTTGCATTAACTCCTGTATAAAAAAATTGAAAATTAGTAATAACGTATAAAGAATTTCAACAAATGTTCATGATATACTTAACTAATTACATCAACAATTTACCAAATTATGTTCAACGTGGCTTTACCATGATGTATGAGATGATACCATTGTTCCAGTATCTGCTGTCAAGCAGGAGTATCTTTATCTCAAAATTTATGTTACAGTAGATGATGTACATGCACTGTGCCGGAGGAATATGCTCATTTTGAATGGGAAAAAAATTATTTTTATAAATTTTAATTTTAGATGAGCATCAGTCTTTAGTGATAACATAACTCTTTAGCAACTACATAGATAGTAGACTAACATGATAATTACACATAAATCACATTTTTAAATTGCTTAACACGTTTGCTGCCGGATGGAATTTTGGTATCATACTCAAAATGTCAATTTGCCAGCCAGCTGTCGATAGGGCACTTGCCTAACATGCCGACTGGTAGCCCGCGGTCATTTACTTTTATCGCTTTAAATGCGCTTGGACGCCCGCTATTCATTGTATATGAAAATACTCATAGGAATAGATTATTCGGCATACAAGGAATCGTAGGTAGAAATGGTTTGGCATTACATGTATGTTTAGTTCAATAAAATGTATATAAAAGTGAAAAGTGACAATATATGCCTTTATGTCTTTTTATAATTATTTAAGTATTATGGGCCCTGAAGAGATTGAATAAATATCAAAGAAATGCGTCAATTGTAATAAAAGTGTACCTATCCCTTCTAATTTGTCCAAAAAAGAAACTGAAATCTATTTATTATATTATGTAAATAAACATATCTTGTAACTTTCTAACTATTAAATATGTTTTACCTTTTCAAATACTGCCTTTAGTTTTCAAACTAGACAAAACTTGCAACAGAACTAAACACATGGAACCTGAAACTATTACGTGGTTATATTTTCTAATATCTACCGGCGGTCATTTGGCACACGGAAAATAATTGTATTATGTCCACGCCACCCGACTGCAGGCCACCATTAAATGAAAAGTGTATAGTTAAATTCAAATTAAAATGCTCAATCCTCATTTTTTTTTTTTAATTTTTTTTTTTTTCTCACGGGAAACCCAAGTTATGATATGTGCATTTTCGGTAATAAGCATATAAATGAGGGCGGCAAGAACAAAAAACGATCAAATGACAGCCGGTGGTCGGGCGGCAGCTAACGTGTTAATGAACACACCCGAAAGAGCTACATCAATCTATTAAGTGTGTACTATGCTGTAGCTTATTCACATTTGTCGTTGAAGATTAATTCTCTGCCTAAACAATAAGCTAGTTGTAAGAAATTATTTAAAAAGTATATTTTTATATTTCCTAGCATTTATGTCTACAAATATCTAGTATTTGCGTACCTTCTCCAGTAGATAATCATCTATATAATAGAAAACATAACGATATGTCGTTGATCCCATTGCATAAAACTACCACTTTTCAAAAGTCACTGCACTATAATCATACTATTTTATTTAACATCATTCTTAAAACCATGAGAGAAATTGACTTATTTATTATGTGTATTTTTTATTGTATGAAATAATAAAGTAAATATTACTTATTGTTATTTAGACGCCAACTGTACATAACATAATATGCAAAAAAATTAATAAATTCATATTCTAATCTAACTGATGAATATATTTAAATTTCTTTTTTAGAAACTTCAATAGACCATCGGTAGGAGGTGGTAACTTCATGCAGAACAATCGCAACAATTTTGGCGGAGGAGGAAACTCTAGACCTATGAATGGCGGAATTACTCCATTTGAGCGTAATGGTTGGGGAAGCGGAGGCTCATCAACCACCAACCAATTTAACAGTCCCCCACCAAGCATGTTGGGTAATGTGAGTCAAGGACTAACATCTTCTAATTCTCTTGGACTTGGTAACCAGAGTACTGGTGGTAATCTTGGAGATGGTGGTGGAAAAACTACAACTCAGGTTACTATACCGAAGGAGGTTAGTTTTACATTTTCTTATAAATTACATATCAATTTTAGAGCAAAGATTTGTTATGTTTTAAATTTTTTTAATGAGATTAGTACAATGAGGATAAAGTAGCAAATTTTTCTCTACCATACTATGCTGGATATATGAAAAAGTTCATCAAAATAATGTTATGTAAACGTCTTCAAGTCATAGCAAGCAAGAATACATATTGCATGAATCTCACAATGTTTTGATAATATTTTTTCACATCTTAAAATGTGAAAAAATATTCTGAAAAGTGCATGAAACATTCAGTGATTTAGTGTTACTATTCATTTGACATGAGAGGGTCAATCACTGAATAGGAAAGTAACTCACAGTATTTCAAGTCACTGCTTGTCGTCTAATTTGTATGGTATTTCGCAAAATTTGTATACCATATTGCACAGAGGTTAACCCTTTGGTTTTGGACTTATAGATTGTACAGGAATAACATAATTTTTGTTGGATGAATTCTCATTAAAAAATGAGAATAAAGATTCAGGTCCATGGGTGTCCAAAAATACTTTCTGAAGAAGTTACAATAGTTTGAGATAGCACCCAATATATGATTTTTTCATTTTTTTATTTCAAAAACTATTATGATCATAAAAATAAAATTTGAAACAAAGGTTTCATGAGGAATTTAATGGTTTTATCAAAGAAGTCTGTAAAGAAACATGAATCGTGTTTGTGAACGGTAAACAGTCTTAGTCAAACTCTTTCGATTTTTCGGTACTGACTAATGTCATAATCTAGTGATTATTTGCATAAAATTTCGTAAGAGGCACTCCTGATAGAAAGTCGTAGAAGGGGCTAAGAATGTTGAGAATGTCCCTCATTTACATACAAGAATCTCCTGAGATATTTTGTGGTGCACTATGTTTATTATACTCTTCGCAAATACAAAACGAAGAGTATATTGCATTCGATTGGCACATTTCTAAAACCGGTAATACTGCTCGTAGAGAAAGAAATTTCATATCACTGGGTTGATGTTCTGAACAACTTTCAAAATGACCGTCCTTCCGCCTGTCTGCCCGTCCGTCCGTCACGTTTCTTGTAAGCACGATAACTTAAGAACGAAAAGTCCGATTGTATTGAAATTTGGACAGTAAGTTAGTGTTGGCTAGATGAAGAACCTTGTTGTTTTTGAGCAAAATCTATCAATAAATAAAAAAGTTATAAATTTTTTTAAATTAAAAAAAATAAATTTTTTACATAATTTTTTTTGTTTTGTAATTAAACTAAAAATGTCTAAAACTGATATTATTTTTTTTTTAAACTGCGAAGAGTATCCTATAGAATGTGCAACAATTATATAAAAAGTGCAGTAAATCGGCGAAGAGTATAACGGTTAGCTTGTTTTATGTGTATTTTATATACATTTTTCTTGTCTAAGAAATATTTTTCTTAAAATTCATGATGATGCAATGCTTTTGATCTTGTCAAACTTTTTGGAATAATCCTTGTGCCTTTCTAATAGTTTCATTCCGGCGTTGGTTTATACATGTCGAGCTTGCTGTACAGCAGCGGCAGGCGCTTGCGGACTCGTACGGCTCCCGTAAGTAAATGTGAAAACTCACTAAAACTAGGGATGGTACAGGCTATCAATGTGGTAACACTCAAAATTTGTAGGGGGTCTAAAGCAGCTAATTGCACAGAGGAGTTAGAAAATATGTGATTTAGTCTATTTTATGGGCAGATACGTCCGCTTCCAGCATTTAACCCATCCTCCGCCTCACATAAATATTCGTTCTGAGAGCACGAAAAATTTTGGCGGATTCATCCGGTTCTGGGAATTAAAGAGTTAATTACCTGTTCTCAACAGCATAAGTAACAAAATAATTCAAGATATTCAGACCCAATGAGCGAATTGGCTTGGCTGGAGTACCGAAAATGCAACAAACTTTGAAGTGGCCTTTCCCCTGCCCTTGCAATTTGTACACCAGTGGATCTCTGAAATTTTATCATAAAAGCAGTTGTTCGGGTTAAAAGCAGTTGTTCGGGTTTCGCTGTTTTTATTATTCAGTTTAAAATATTTTGGTTACCTAAAATTAATTATTCTCATTTAAGTAGCGCATCATCTTAACTGGGTATCGTTACTGCTTAAAATTACTGTGAATTACTCTCAAGTCAAATAGAGTATTCGCCGATAACAAGTTGCCACGCAGCTGTTAACTTTTGTGAAATGTGCTGAATACTTTGTAATAATTATAAAATTTTGCCTTACTTACCTTAAGTCTACGGAACTAGTCTTTAATCTAGTTAATCTAACGTGTTCACCTAATTGACCATAGTGAAGGGTTTGAGGAGCCTGACCCCAGGAGCTCCGCGAAGACACCAGACTACCTTCAGGAAGTGCCAGCGATAGGATGTGCATTTTCTTTATATTTCTATGGTCAATTTTATGGATTATATAATCAAGTTTTCACTCAGTCAGTAAATACAATCTGCATTATTTCTTCATTAAGAATGTACCTCTTGTACCAATTTTCATTGTTTTGTTTAAACTAGTGTTTTAAATAAAAAATGAACACCAGATTTTGAGAGTGCCATCTTCAAACTTTCAGGAAACATTTGTAATATTATATTGTCATTCAATTTCGAACTAGAGCTGCAGCTGATTTAAATTGTATGCAATTTGTTACAATATTAACCAATCAATAAAGACAAATAGGTTTTTAAAACTGAAAATTTAACCTGATACCACATAAACATAACATACATATACAAGTTTAATGGGCAGCAATAATATGTTTCAATATTTAGGAATTTGCTCAGAATTTAAAAACAAAAATATTTAAATATGAATTGTATTAAGACTAAAAATGTATTAATAAATTTTACATTTTAGGATAATTTAAATGTAAATATGTATTAAATAATTTTGTAAATATAGTGATAAGTAATGGTGACTTCACCATCCACAAATGTTACCTTGTATTGTCGTCTTCGGGGAGATCATAATTTGGGTTCGTTTGTTTGCCTTTGGCATTAATGCTAACTATGTTGTGTACACTAATAGATACATTGTACAACCTTCTTTTTATTGATTTCGATAAACAGTTCAGTTAGCTTAGTTTAGCCATTAAAGACTATTAATACTTAATCCTTCCGAATTTATTCTATATTAACTTAAAATAAATTAGCATTAGGCCAAGAGAAAAACAATTAATATTAAGCTTTACTACCAATTTAAGAAAATATATAGATTTTTTTAATAGTTGTTTCCAAATAAAGTAACAGTTGTACTTTTAATGTTTCCAATGTACAACAAATATAGTAATTTTGTTTGACAAATATTTGGAAAGCAATTATTCGGGATATTTCTTTCTGAAAAAACTGCATGACCCTCATAAATATTCATATTTTTAGCTGGCTGGTGCCATTATTGGCAAAGGAGGTGGCAGAATCAGGAAAATTCGTCTGGACTCTGGCGCTAATATTACAATTGATGAACCTCTTCCAGGATCCAATGATCGCATCATTACAATAACTGGCTTGGCAAATCAGATACAGATGGCTCAGTATTTGCTGCAGCAAAGGTAAATATAATTTCCATTCTAACTAAAATGAAATGTTTGCTATTTTAACCCATTTTCCATAAAGAAGGTTACCATAATAACATTTTGGTATTTTTTATCTTCACAACTAAATTATTTGTTAATATACTGGAACATCTGCTCTATCCCAGAGCATAAACTTTACAATAGCTATTAAAATGTTTTCTTATTTATCATAACATAAAAATTTCACTTTTTGGCTACACTTAGCCTTATATTGCCAATCCAAAATTGGAATAAGTAATCAAGTAATTTCTAAAAAAAAAAAAAAACAAAAAAAAAAAGGAAAACAAAAAACAAAATGTAAAAGGGATTTAAGATTTTAACTTTATGTGAAATCACAAAAACATTAAGTTAGATAAATTTCACTTTTTTCAACGGTTTGGCTTGGTTGTCCAAATATATTGTTTTAGCCAAAGCAAATTAGCATAGACTAGAATATTTATTTTTCATTTTGGTATAATAGACAATAATTGGAAAGCAGATCTTATGACAAAATAAACGGAAATAATGTACAGGAAACCCGAGCCTTAACGCAGGTTACACACGTGGATTTTCCCGCGGCGGAGAATTGACTGTCTCTGCTCACAGACATGTAGCATTTACACATAGGGTGGTAAAATCCCGTCGCAGTCGTACGAGTCAGCAGACTGCTGACTATTGGCGGTGTAATTTCATCATCAAATCAATTTACTTAGTTTAACTATGTTATTTATTTACAAAGAGCATATTCTAGGATTATTGTTATTCTGTCATCGAATGAACAAAAGAAAAAGAAATTACTAATTTGGGTTTATCCAATTAATGAAAGAAGAAAGGAACAATTGTGTATACTCATGAAGATTTAACTCGCACTGAATTAGCGGTGTGGTTCGCGAAGATCCGGATTGCAGCCGGTTTGCACCTCTACACTGAATAAAACAACTTAAATGGTAGAACAACAGCTTTGTGTGTAAACGTGGATTTAGCTATGTACCCCACTGGTTGCACTTCCGACGTTTCTTCAAAAGAAGTCGTTCTTATTTGTTCCAAACCTTTACTCCTTAGTCGTAGGGGGCTGTGAGGATACTAGTGTTTACATTGAGAATAAATAAAGAATGAATAGTACCAAAAATACTTGGATGAAGACGGTAAAACTACCATTGACTCCAGTGGCAGTCGGCGGCTGCACAGCTACCGCCAACAGAAAATTGACAGCACGTTTATTTTCCATTATGTGTGTAAGCTCTAATTTACTTCAGTGCGCTACTGTTGTAACGACGGAGGCGGTCAATTCTCCACCATGTGTGTAATCGGCGGTACAGTAGATAATAGATATTGGCTATCCTCTGAACAATAGAATTTATTATCAAAAAATTGTTTCTATTGCTCAAACCCATATAAAACATTCTAAATACAGAATTTTAATATCTTGAAACAGAATATGTAAAATAAGTCATACACTTAGAAAATTATTATCCATATTAAGCTTGAGGTTATGGCATTTCCTTTATCTCGATTCTCGAATTAATTTATAAAATGTGTGTATGGTGGTAGCCTACAACTACCAAATTATATTAAATTATATCAGATTAAATATCCGAATTTTGGGGTCTGTTTGTGAGTTTTTCTCATTTATCAACTGTAAATGCTAATGAAGAAAACTAATTAATTGTCAATTATTGTTTGTTGATTGTTGTCTTCTCACTAGGCTAATGTTCTCGCTTCGACTACAGTACTAGTCAAAAGAGTCTTATATTAAACTGACAGGTACCTGAATCCCTCAATTGAACGAACTATGACCAAGTAATATAATGTCTAAACAAAAATTATTTTAATTTTGTTTGCTATAAATTTTTATATCTTACCAAATATTTACCTGCCATTTTGCTTAGAATGTCATGCCATCATGCCATGCAGACCAGTAAAAATTCTGTGTTTAAAGCTGATCTATTTATGCATAAACATCTTATTTCTTGATAACAATTAAAGTCTGGTTAATTTAAAAATAGTGAAGTTAGCTGTAATTCTGCCATACTTTTACTTCAACACATATCAGTATGTAAACCTACATTTGTTTATGTCCAGTCTATACAAATAATCACTTGCCAGTCCTTTACTGCATTTCTAAAGGCAGTTAACTTTACTGTAAGTACACATACACATTCCAACTAGTGAGGAATTAACAAGTCATGTGTGTGTTCAGTCCTTACTTTCTTGAATAACTTTAGTTAGTTATTATTATTCGTAATAACATGCTTTTATAACTACTAGCTGGGATGAGATATTAGCTTTTGAAATTTCAATTCAAACAAGATGCTGTGCTGAGCTATTTGATATGAACTAATTCCAAAAGCTAACATTTCAAAATAAACAACATTATCATAAGAGGCAAACTACTGGGAAAGTTATGTTTATGAGAAATGTATCTGCAAATTAATGCAATTCTAAGAAATTAAATGATTTTGTATAGGATCCAATGTTTCTTATGTGTTTGGTTGAAGAGAATTAAGCAAGTGGAATGTTTTTGTATAGATTTTTCCTAACAGTTTGCCTCTGATTTTCCTTCTTTATTATTATTACATACCTATATATACCCTTCTAAATTGCTATAATTTCCGAGTTTAAAACTATGAAAATGATATGGCTACATTTGCTTTCCCCCTACTAATTCTGCCAAATTGATATATGTCAATGTTGGTTGTAGTGTTGACGGAGATACCTGAAAAGGGGTTTTTGTGTATGAAAAGACATTAAATCCTTGGATGACAAATTTATTATTACCAATCAGGAGAATTATATGAAAGACAGAAGCAAGTAAAGATTTATTGTAAGGAATATAAAGGGCATATGATGATACAGATTATTTACATATCTTATTTAAGTTTGTTTTCAAAGCATAAAAGTACACTATTGCATACTCTTGGTCCCGTAAATTATAAAACTGTCAACAGCAGTGATGCAAAATTTCATGAAACTTAAAATTTGCGAAAATTTCAATGACATTTTTGTGAAAGTTTCGAAATTCATCTGAAATTTATGAAATTTCTGAAATATAAAATTAAACATTAAGTATCATGAAACTTTCATGAAATTTCAATGAAACTTTCATTTTATGAAATTTAATTGAATAATTCCCTAATATTATGAAAGTTAAGTGAAATTTCATTGAAATATTTTAAATGATGAAACTTAAGTTCTGTATAATATTCGCAATTTTTTAAACTTCCGAGAGATAATGACTAATAAATCCCATTTTTGAAATTAGTCTGATATATTTTTATTTTTTAATTTATTTTCTTTGATATAAAAAAATATATTTTGTTTTCTCCTTAATAAGATTGGAACTTACAAATATGTTCGTGAAAAGTAAAAAATAAATAAATTTAAAAAATGTTTAAACAATGTTTTTTTTAAACTGAATTGCAGTAAAAAGTAAAAAATCATTTTTATACAGCGATTAAATTACAAAATGATGAAAAAGAAAACCATTGAATGCTAATAAATTATAATATATTACCTTTATTATCATTCAGTATTGTGATAAAACGTTATGAATAGTATGTTGTAATGTAGCAGCAACAGCAATACTTTTCTACTTTTTAGTGCAATTCAGTTTTAAAAGAAAACCTTTTTAGTTTCCTGTCTGCCTCATTTTCTTTTATTCAAACGCCATCATTTCGATTGCTCTTGTCAAACTGTTTCATTTGATACTCATATCAAGGGGGGTTGTACAGAAATAGGTAATCCGCCATTTTGTGTTGGTTGCCATATTGGATTTAGAATAACGTCAGACAGCTTATCATATTCTACTTGTCATACTTTTTCATTTGATACCCACGCCGAGGGGGTTGTAAAAAAATAGGTAATTTGCCATTTTGTGCCGGCCACCATATTTGATTTAGAATGACATCACACAGCTTATTGTATTCCACTTTATATACCCTTTCATTCGATACTCATGTCAAGGGGGTTGTCAAGTAAAAGGTATTCCGCCATATTGGATCTACCATAATATTGAATATACTAGCTATATTGTACTGTCTTCAGAACCAAAGTTGTGTGCAAAATTTCAGCATGATTGGATATAAGGAAGTGGTCAAAAATTCGATCACCAGATTTAAACATACATGCGTACAACATTTCAAGCTAAAGAAATCCATTGAAAAATAATAATACATTTTTGAAAATAAACGAGTAGGTAATTTGTCAATATATTTACAAAATCTCCTGGACCCATATTCTCCACCCGAGAGAATGCCCATTTCGGGAGAAAGGAAAAGAAGGAAACGTAGAAACATGAAAAGAGATAAAACATTCAGATCTTCTACTCCCTGAGTCAAGAATAGGGTCCCTGTCCTTGTAGATTCAGATTAAATTCCAAACTCTAATACAACACATTACCATTACCAAAGTCATTAATCGAAAACCTCAGTTAGAAAATATATTATTGTTATATTTTTTCATTCAAAATAAGATTTTCTTTATGCAAAAATAATAGAACCTTGAAACCTAGAAATGAACGAAAGAAATGAAAGCAGGGGATTCTTATACTTGAAGAATAGCTAACCTAACCTCTAAAATAAATGTTTTAAACCAGACTTTAATCCTCATTGGTTGAAAGCAAGTTGTAAAAGCGCGCGAAATTCAAATTCCGTTTGCTGTAACGGAAATACAAATTTTGCAGCTGAAACTTTCATGAAAGTTTCAAAAATGTCGTAATTTTCAGATTCATCTGAAACTTTCATAAAATTCAGATATTTCCGAAATTTATGAGGGTACGTTGAAACTTTCAGAAATTTCAAATTGAAATTGAAACTTTCAAAATGAAATTTGAAATTTTGCATCACTGGTCAACAGTGGCCTTTTTTTTTTATATTATAGCAATGATGTCTTTCAATTAACAGCATATTTATTAGACAAACTGCTTTACGACTTAGGGAACTGACAGTTTGGAATATACTGTATAGGCTAGTCGGTAGGAGTTTCTACATCAGATTAATTATAAAGAAGCTGATTTCTTATATACACATACAGTTGGGTCGCAATGAACATCCAGTACTTTCTGATAAAATATGGTCCTAACGTTGGCTGACATTTTTGCATCAAAACGACACTAAAGATCAAATTTACTTTTATATCTCCCTTACTACAAATCTGAAATTAAGACCAGTTGGCAAGCAAGTAGAAGAAAGAATTTCCTATAAACGAGTATTGAGGCATTATAATCCCCAACTCACAGTGGGCTATCAAATATGTTAAGAAGTGGATATCTATTTGTTTTCTCAACGTGGGTGTTCTAAAATATAGATAATCCATGTAAGAAGTTCGGCAATAATTTCAAATTAAAATTAGTTACTTTATTTTATCTGTTAATTATAGGTTACTTTATATGCGTTTGTATTGTTTTCTCCAACACATGGCAGCTCACCTTTTGGTATCGCCACTAAGCCCAGATTGTATATTGTGTAAGGAGTTGCTCAGCTCTTTCTGCCCTTCACATTGACCTAAAAGATCTTTTGTGAATGATCCTACAATTAAGTATTGCCGAGGACTCCCAAGCTATTTACTAAGCTTGTGATTTTCCTTAGGACTAAGTTTCCTATGTTTCAAGGCATTTAATGCTGCCTTTTCCAGGTACTATAGCCTAATGCAGACTAACATCTTTGCAAAGAATATATTCCATAGTCTTTATTGCAATATCACAGTATCTGCATGTATCATTGACTGCCTTGTCCATATTCTTAACATGATATCTCAAAGGGCGAAGACCTGTCATCAAGTCAAACTTTATGAGTTCGAGAAGCTAGGTCTATGAACAAAACTAATTATTTTACGAGATTTTCCATTTCTAAATTCATACAGGAATAGAAGCTTCATTCAAAATCGTCTAGATATTTATTTATTTCTACAGTGCTTCCTCATGAAGACTTTGAGATTGGATGAGTTTAATAAACTAGTTATTGCAAACATACAATCAGCATACATCCCGGTTAGTGGAGGTCCAGAGACAGACATACATCCTGGTTATTGGAGATACAAGTGGCAAACATTTTAAATCTGCAGGACGTTTACTTTTAAGCCATGATTAATAAATGTCAAGCCTATTTTATTTTAAGTAATTAATTTCATTATAAATTAAATTTCCACCACTAAGAAATATTCTCATATAATTTTTCTTGTCTGCCATACTCCAAGGCAAAGGATTAATTGTGTCTCCTGATGTTACAGATGTGTCAGGTAATTGCACGCTGACTGTTATACCAACGCTGATTGTCTTGGTATTGCATATTATTAAGTCATCAGTGTTTCATTAAAATGCTGTAAATAATTATAGGACTAAGCTCCTATAACTAACTTCAATACTGTTGTAGATGCTTTGTGGTCTAGTTTTGTACTATGTTGAACCTTGTTTAATCAAAACCTAAAATCTTTATTGCCATCAGCAAATGTTTGTTAATGATTAATGATTAACACCCTTATAAGTCACTAAATTTATTAATTTTATTTTGGTGTTGTTTCTTGGCTTAAGAAACTGTACTATGCCTTCTACATTAAGTCATATCAACTTGGAATGGTATATATGTTAAATTTAATATTGTATTCATTTATTTTATGTGTATTGAATTCAAGCTGATAAAAAACAGTAAACACATATCTTGTACATATACTAAAGAAGATTACTAATATCATGGTGTGTGGATTTGGTGTATACTAACAGGGTGGTGTTGTGTGGAAGACTAGTGATTTTGTTGTTCTGTTTCGCTTAACAAGGAATCACTAATCATCCCACAAAGCTATCTGCTTCTTCAAGATCTTCATTCTCTCCTCACTCCTCTATCATGGTAAATGCTAACAAAAGTGTCATCATGTCCTTGTATATATAATTTTCTTGTTTTGCTTTTGTTTGTGTGTGTAGAATAGTTTATAGATGTAAAAAATGTATTCCATTTCCAGGTGTGATGTAAATAATGTTATTGTTTAAACCAGTGCTGTATCTAAATCGAAATAAAATAATAATATTAATATTTATTATTGTATATTAGTAGGTATCATTGAAAAAACTGAGTTTTGCTTAGTTAGTTAATTTTTAACACAAAGTGTTTTATTCTTTTCTGGAAAATCTTAGCAAGATGAATCTATAGGCAGGAAAAATATTTTATATTTCCAATTTTACATTTTACTTCAACATTTTTTTTAATCAATTTTACATTATTAGAAGAGAATAAAACATAAGTCGTGAAAAATGCCCATTATATGGGAAAGGACAAGTTCAACTGAAGGAACGTACTGTGACATTTTAATGCATTTATTATTTATATAGAGAGATCATCAATGATTACAAGCCATCATGTTTCCTTAAATGCTGTCAACCAACATGAACTCGCCACAAATATAAAATGCAATTGAAAAATTATTGACATGGTTTGAATCTATAAACCAGTCAAATTAGGCAAAAATCAGGCCCGTTTCTATGAACATTTTTATAACAGGCCAATACCATTCGATATGGTATGCTGTGCTAATTCTCATGGGAGTTATTTGAACAAGGTTTTAAGTTATACACAACCAAAGTTGTGAAAGTGATAAAAAAAAACTGAGTATATGAATATTCGACTTCAAACGGTGCTAAATCGACAGCAGATAGAGAAAATGGCTCAGAACCGTTGTAGAGTGTTGAATTACCTTCAAAGAAGTCCATGATTGAAAGAAATCTGTTTGAATTATGAGTACATTTTTTTTTTAATAGGAAAATAAATTTATTTAATCATCCATGACAATAACTATTCAAGGCGGTTTTTTTTTTACAACAATAGAAGAGTCATCTGAGTCTTCTAATAAACATCCTTCATCCCTTTCTTTTTCTCTATGCTCATCTCTTGAATTTTCTCAACTTCTTGCTCATATTATTCTTCTTCCTCTTCAGTATCACTTTCTTTTAGTAGATAAGTGAAGAATATCTCCTTTCCATTTCTAATAGTACTGCTATATCTTCTGTTTTTTTTTCCTTCTTTCTCCATATCAATTGTGATGTCTCGAGCATTTGAGCATGTTGTGCTCTTACAATTTTTACAGAGACTCGAACAGTTCAACCCAGTTTCTCTGCAACCACAACGCATGGGATTCTTATGGGGTACGGGCCTGTCGATCGCACATGCACGCTTAGTAGACAGCTGACGGGTATGCAGTAGAAAAATGGTAAACATTCAATTTATTATTATAAAGTTTCAGCTATTCATCAGCGATATGTGCTGTCACGGACTTTTTTTAAAGGAAATTTAATGCTCTGCAAAAAAGCTTGTGAGAAAATTCTCTATCTGCTGTCGATTTAGCAGCATGGGAAGCCAAGCATTCAGATATTCAGTTTTTCATCATTTTTGCAACTTTAATTGTTTGTAACTTGAAACCTTGTTCAAATAATTCCCAGCAAAATTGGTCTTGAGAATTGGTACAACATACTGAATATTATGGTATTGGTCTGTAATGGTCGAAAATTATTTTGCAAAACCCTTGATTAATTCAGTTGATCTATTAGGTCATTATCAGAAAATGACACAAAAAGAATTGCATACGGTTTAAAATTTTAAAAAATGACAATGAAAATAATCACAAAGATACAGTTTGAGAAGTTCATGTAAAAATATGTTTATGGAAAACAGAATCAAGGGTAGTATGAAAATCCACCAATACATAGAACCAGTGGGTAAAATGGATGAGTTCTTGTGGGTTCTTGTTCTAGTAGTAATTATGTTACAATGAGAATTATTGATAATTCTCATTGAACCACTCTTACAGACACGAGGAATAAGTTCTCATTTCTAACTTGTTTTTGTTTTTATGTATTTAAATGAAATAGGTCAATATTAATCTGTTTCATTTAAATACGTAAAAACACTTTATTTTATAAGAAATGAAATAAAATGTTCACTAAGTTCATAAAAAAACTATGCTGTGTCTATGCTTCCAATTCGAAATTTTACCCTTGAAATATTCAAATCTGTTTCGTTTCTATAAAACATGTCTTTAATGTTACACTAGCTGTAGAAATTACAAAGTTTTCTTCTAATTCGTATTCTTATTATTTTCAGTGTCCACCACAATACTGAGCGCAATAACTATTAAGGAGGAACAATTTGGCCTATAGAGACAAGGTTCTTTATATATTTACTTACGTATTGTAGTAAAAAACTATATCTGTAAACAATTTTTTTATATCTATATTTTTCTAATATTAGAAAACATTCCATTTTTTTGATGGGCATTACTTATAAAGTCAAATTTAACTTTTAAGAAACATCACATCTTTTATTTTGCTGTATAACCATTTTTATGGGTTTTATTAGGATGATTGATTTTTTCTTTAGAGACATACTTTTTTTAGATTAATAATTATGGTTTGTTTTATTAAATAGTGTGCGTCAAGTATGAACAACATTTTTCAGTTTTTTGACAATTTAGGCATCCAATTGCCTTTTTAACATACCACAACAAAAATATGAAATATTGATATATTGGAAATGTCTTACGAAGTTATTAAATAAATCATTTTCGAATTTTGTATTGTGTGCTTGTACATTTTGCAGGCCCAAAAATGGCACGTGACGGATTTCGAGCCCATCATAATTTGATAACAAAAACAAGTTCATATTGCTTGTTGTGTAGTATGCTTTAATACTTTAGATATAACTTGATGTATAGTACTAACAATAAAGAATATGTGCATTTGCATATTTGTACATCAGGGAACAATCCAGTACAAATAATCTTTTTGTTGTTCCATGGTCAAACTGCAAATATTCTACCAAATATTTTTATATTTTAAGTTTCTCTAAGTATATATATCTAAGTGTTATGTATGCCTATGTAATGTAATGAGTAATCAATAAAATTATTTCAGTAATATAGTTGTTTTATTTAATGTTACATTTATTGACCATTGAAATTATATAGTTAGATTACACTCTACGGTGTGATCAGTAGCGGATCCAAAATAAATTAGTAGGTGGGGACCTCTATCAAAAATGAGTCGCAAGTGAAAATGTTGTATTTTCCAAGGTTAAACGTTCTAAAATGAAAGTCAGAAATTTGACTTGCAAAAACACGTTATTCAGTTAAGTTTAATCAGCATTATTTAATAAAAAACGAATGCAGAAAACTAAATATTAAAGAAAAATAAATAAAAATCTATCTAAAGCAAAACTAAAAATTATGTAAATGCTAGTTAAAGTTTTCTGGCATATTTCTTTGAAAATATGTCTTCAAGAACTATTTTCACATTTTTATTGACGTTTATCAAACTAACCATTTAGTCTCTCTTGACCCATGGTTGACTTCTAGTGGCTCATTTCTTTTAAATGCTAAAACATGGGCCATATGGCAACACTATCTACAAATAAACTTTTCTAAAGTTGAAGGAGAACAGGGTGGCTATTCTGTCATTTCAGTGAATGTGAGCACTTGTCACGAGAGGAGAGAGCTCGCATCATGGTCCTTTCCCAGGGGGAACAGAAGTACTATTCTGTAACTGCAGTGGCTTCGCAGGGATGTGATGTCATCTTTCCAGCGTTGCTAACATTTGTTCCCACATTTCAACCAATAGAAGAGCCACAATGATAAGATCGTAAGTCGTGCACGGTATGAGGGAAAATGCATCCTGTCAAATCAAAACTCAAAATGCGAGTTTCTATGACATGCAAAGTTAGCAAAATGTGTATTATCTCATAAATGTGAAATAATTTTGTGGTGTAAGGGATAATGACATCAAAAGTCTGTTCCAACCTGATGAATGGTGCAGTAAAACATCTTTTGATTGGTTGGACGGACAAACAACTCTACAACTTATGTGGTAGAAATCAGTTTCCAAAAAGATGCCAAAAAACACGTGGGAACTTTAATGGCTATCCGTGGTGACTAAAAGTCTGTAGCAAGTTAGGTTTGTCGATGTAGACAAAGTCTTTTTAAAAATAATTGAACACTTTTACTAAAACACTCTACAAAAATATTTATTGATTTACAAAGTTTTACAACAATATTTGGAACAACCGGACGGTGCGAGAATTCACGCCAGAATGGCTGTCGTCTTCTACTAGGTTCATCATGAAGGCATTAGTCGAGTCTGCTCGGGGATGTCCGTCGTCAACATTGTACGCTGGGTTGCTTACATAACACCTCCCTTGCTAGACAGAAGTTTTATTTGGGACAAATAAAACTTTTACTCCTTGGACCTTGTTATCCCTTGATTGGCGGTCAACTGTTTCGACCTTGTTGTCCCTTGATGGACCCTCAACTGCGGAAGCCTGCACTTGTTGAGTAGGTTGTTTGGATTTACATTTCCTAAGTCGATGAATAGCCAATACTGAAACAAATGTGACAAAAATTACATAAAGGGGTAGAGTCCAGTAGTGGGCCGTCTCGACGTCCTTCTTCAGTTGGATGGGTTCTATGTCGTCTTGGGTTTTCTTTAACATGTGAAGTTGGTCCAGAGGAACATCTTCTAGTTTCAGCTTCCTGGTATTGTTAATTCTTGTCTTCATCGTTTTAATTTCTGGTAACAATAGGGGTTGTCCTCTGATTGATTCCTTTTCGTTTGAGTAAGTGTATTCTGATGTTTTAAAATTACACTTAGGGGGTAAATTGAATAGGTAGGTGCCTCGTAGAATAGTAAAATCTGTCGTCCTGCAGGTGGTTTGAATTTTTGTTTCATTCGGGAAAATGCCTATGTAGTAAGTTTCGGTAATTTGTTCGACGATGGAATGTACTGTTCTTATTGGAACCTGGGTACATGTGTTGTCTTCTTGGCTGAGTTGTAATAATTGAAATATACAATCGTTTTGTTTCCATCCATCGACAAGAAGGCTTTCTTGGCAATAATATTCAGTATCGATCTCCCTGCATGGCGTTGGTTGATATTGGTAGAAGTTTTCGCTCATAGTCAGATAGGTATTGGAAGGAATTATGGTCGTATGGTTTGGGGTAGGTATTGAATAAAGGTGATAGTACGAAAAGTGTTCCGGGTGTATTAGCGGAAATTCTAATGCAAATATTATTTTCTTTTCCGAATAATATGCTTTTACTTCTACTATTTCGTAGTACTTGTGAATGTCAATTTTGTTTACATATAATAGATGTTCTACAGGGTGATTATTTCTTAAGGTATCTACAATAAATTCCAACTCATCGATTTTGACAATACTATGATGTAGAGTATTTAATTTTGCAAAGGTTATAGAATTCTCTATATCGGTTAATAACTGAATTATGATATTTAAACTTAAATTTAGTTGATCTAAAATATTTTTTACTTGTAGATAATCGTTAAATTCGAATATAAATTTGTTAAGATCTTTCCTAATGCAATCGATACCATTCGCAATTACATCTTGATTATGTAGAATTAATGTTATTGTATGATTGAAATTATCGATAATTTTTGTAGTAAGAGAAATCTCTTTATTGAGCTTATTGGCTATATTGTTTTGATTTTCTTGCAAATTATGTATTGCTTGATTAAATTTATCGGCATCGTCTTGATCTAAGTTGCCAGATATGCTTTTTATTATACTGCCAAGTCCGTTTATTAAACCACGTTTTCGCCTCTTAATAGGGTATACTGAGGTGAACTTTTGTTGAACAATTTTTAGTTGAAAAGATATTGCTGCATTGAAATTTTGCAGTGCCATAAAATAAGGTTGGCTTAGGCCGTCCGTAATTGCTTTCGTAATTTGGTTATATTGGTTTTTTAGTGTTTTGATTTCATTTTCGATAGGTTCTAAATCGAGATAATGTAAAAATGTGTGAATGCTTGTTTTTATTTTTGCCGTACCTAATTTGAAGGGAAGGATACCTGGGTTTTTTGACAGGTCAGTTATCTTTACTTCCTGAAGGTTCGCCAGTGTTATCAGAGACATTCTGTAACAAAGGTTGTCTAATTAGTTTTGGGCGTTTAATACTTTGCTTAGAAATAGCCGCGGATTTATTTGTGGATATGATTTTAGTGGTTTGACTTAGCGCGGTTTCGGGAACGCATCTCGGCGCTAATTTATTCCTACTATTGATTTTTTTATAAATTTTTGTTTGGGGTTGAATGTCTGGTTCTTTTTCTCTAGATTCGTTACGTTTGCTAATTGTTTTTTCTTTCTGCTGATGGCAGTCCTCGTGAATTTTTTGATAAATTAGTTTCGTCTTTTCTTTGTGATTTTCTACGTAATTATTTAATAAGACGTTCGTTATATCGATATCAAACGGATCTTTTGTATCTAGATGCCCATTGATAATGTTAACAGGTTTTTGTTTGGTTAGGGAATGATGACTGTTGTTATAACCTAATATTGCGTAGGGCATTAAGTTTGTTATCGAATTTTCATTGGGTTGTTTTGATTTTAGAATTCGTAAATGTTCTATAATTGTAGAATGAAATCTTTCGATTATACCCTTGCTTTGCGGATTTAGAGGTGTCGTGTAGTGAATTTCAATGTCGTGTAATTTAACAAATTCTAACATGAGATTGTTTTTAAATTCGGTGCCGCTGTCGGAAATTATTTTGAGCGGCGCTCCGTGGTGGGTCATAAAAATTAAAAGGTTTTTGACTATGTTTATAGCATTGTGGGTTTCTAGAGGGTACGCTTGGCCGTACTTCGAAAATGAATCTACAACAGTTAGAAACTTTTGATTAGAAGCCTGAAATGTATCGATATATATTACTTCAAACGGTTTTTTAGCCGTAGGTGTTATTGCAAATTGCTGCTTAATCGGGTTGCGATCGTATTTATTGGTTTGACAGATATCACAGTTATTTATCCTATCTTCTACGTCCGCGTTTAATGTGGGCCAATAATAATTCTGTTTTATTCTGAGTACAGTTTCAGGTATACCACGATGATTCGTTTTACCCTCGTGATGATGAGTGATAATTTCTTGTTGTCTAAGTTCGTCAGTAATGTCTTCTAAAACTGTGTTACATTTTACTAATTTAAAACTTGAATTTTTAAACGTGTCCTTTACAATATTACAGATTTCGGGATAGAATTCATCTGTTTTAAATAATAACGCGTATGTTAGTTTGGGGTCTAGATAGTTTTTAAGAAAATTTATTATTTCTATGTTAAGTCGGGATTTGTCTATTTTTACAAATATCCGCTTTTTGTTATGGAACAAATTTCTCAGTTTTACGCGTTTATAAAGTTCGATTTCGGAATATAACAGGAATTCAATTATTACCTGATTATTATAGAGATTTAGTGGTTTTTCGGATATCGGAATCGTTTGTACAGGGTGTTCTATGCTAGTGTGGGCGGTTTCGTTAGACTGGTTTTCGTCATTATTTTCGGGGATTTCTACTTCGTTTGCGTCCTGTGCTTGGTTTAAATTATCCGTTATCGGAATATAATTATTTTGTACTTGATTTATGTCACTCGCGATCGGCGCGTTATTTCCGGGTTCCGGGTTTGTTTGCATTTCGTCTAGTTCGTTTATCGTATCATAGTCGTAATTTTCCGAATTTTCGATGTCATTAAGATTTGGGGTTTCGTCAATATGATTTACTAGAGACGCATTATCGTCGGAATCCGAAATTTCTTTCATGTGAATTTCTACGCGTGAAAGGGCGTCGGCGTTTGTGTTGGCTTTACCTTTCTTATATTGAATTTGATAGTCGAATTCTTCGAGCTTCAATCTCCACCTGATTAGTCGAGAATTTGGCTCCTTGAGGTTCATTAGCCACTCTAGGGGTTTGTGGTCGGTAATTATCTTAAACTTTCGGCCGAATAGGTATGGCCTGAAGTACTTTGTCCCATAGACGCAGGCCAATGCCTCGCGCTCAATTGTGGAGTAGTTTTGCTCCGCACTATTGAGTGTTCGAGACGCGTATGCTATTGGTTTATCATTTCCGATCGGACCTTGCGATAAAACCGCGCCTATTGCAAAATTGCTCGAATCGGTAGTCAAATTAAACGGTTTGGTGAAATCGGGGTACTGCAGTATCGGATCATTGGTTAAAATATGCCGGCATTCGTCAAAACATTTCAGGAAAGCTTCGTTATGTTCGATTTTTGACCCCTTCTTTAGACAAATGGTTAAAGGCTTTGTTAACTTAGCAAAGTTTTTAATAAATTTGCGGTAATAACCTACAAGACCTAGAAATCCTTTTATCTCTTTAACAGTTTTGGGAATAGGGTAATTTACAATGGCTTTAATTTTGTCTGGATTGGGTTTGACACCCTCCGCCGTAACTATATGGCCTAGAAAAGCAACTTCCCTTTTAAGGAATTCTGACTTATCTAGCTGGATTTTAAAATTAGTTTCGCGTAACCGCTGAAAAACTTTTGTTAAGTTATTAATATGTTCTTGAAGGGATACCGAGAAAATTACAATGTCATCCATGTACACCAAACATATATTGTTTTGTAAACCCTTGAGGATATTATCCATGGCGCGTTGAAAAGTCGCGGGCGCGTTCTTAAGCCCGAACGGCATTCTAACGTACTCGTAGTGGCCATTTTCTACGTTGAAAGCTGTCTTTTTTATATCCTCGGGTGCCATTTCAATCTGATGAAACCCGCTGGCAAGATCGAGAGTTGTAAAATATTGACACTTACCGATTTTATCGAGAATATCGGATATATTGGGAATCGGATATCGATCATCGATAGTTTTTTCGTTCACTTTCCGATAATCCACAACTATCCGCCATTTCTTTTTGCCCGAAGCGTCCGCTTTTTTCGGCACGATCCAAATTGGCGAGGACCACGGCGAATTACTGTGTCTTATAATACCTTGCTCTAGCATAGAATTTACTTGTTTTTCTACCTCCGGTTTGTGAATAAATGGGTACCTATAGCTCTTGGTATAAACGGGAATTTCATCAGTGGTTTTAATACTATGTTTAATTTGATTGGTAAATGTCAAAGGTTCGTTTTCGTATTTAAATATATCGGAGTATTTAATACATAACTTTTCTATTAAATTTTTCTCTTCCGAATTTAAGTGATCGGTTCTAATTAAATTTTTAATTTCGCGATGATTGCCATTTTCGGTATTGGATTGATCGGATTTAAAGTCGATATGAAAAATATCATATTCGTTAAGATTTATTAATTTTACTTCTAAAGGTGTATCTAAGTTTATGGTGACATCATTTTCATTCTCGTTAAGAACTTCGACCCAAGCATATCCGTTTCTAGCAATAGATAATGTTTCTTTTAACTCAACGTGTTGAACTTTTTGCTGAGGCACGATTACGTAGCCGTTATCTACTGTTACAGGAACTTGCACTCTTTGTCCCGTGTGAGACTTTATGTTTGCGTGATACGTGGAATTTATATTTGATAAGTAATATTTTATTTCTATGTCTTTATGTGGCATTTTGAACCTTGAATTTATAAAATCTAACTGAACTTTTAAATATTTTATAATATCTAATCCTATTAGTCCGTCAAAAATATCATGAAATTTAAATAAATGGAATTTTAATTTTTGCTCCGAGCCGAATTCTTTAAAACTGGGAATCAGCATACATTTAGTTTCCTTACTTTGCGAAAAAATAGTCGAGACTATAAACGGTTCCTCAAAAATACAATTTGGGTAATAATTTTCGGCAATTTTAGGACTCATGAAAGATTTTGTTGCGCCCGTATCGATTAACAGTTTTAGAGGCGGATTTTTAATTTCTATATAGGGTAATTCTTTTTTATCGGACGCTATATTAAGTTCTATTATGTTTCTTGGTTCGGATCGGGGGCCGTTTGAAAATTTCCAGATTCTTCTTCTTGATATTCTTGATATTCTTGATTTTCGTATTCAAGTGCGTACTCGGGTGCGTATTCTGCATATTCTTGGCCATTATTAGGCATTTCTTGCGTGTTTTCATATTCGACGTTGTATAGATATTCTGGCCTATTTGATGGTCCTGGTTGGGCTCGAAAATCTCCACCATATTGATATTGGGGTCTTCTGAATGTGTTTCGGGTTGAGGTGCTCATAGGGGTGCTTTGTTGCTGTTGAACATTTTGGCCTGGTTTCCATACATTATGCGGCTTCTTAAATGTTTGTGAATTCGTAGGGAACCTCTGTGGAGGGTAGTTTGTTCTTGGCTGTATGTTTATAGGCCCCGTCGGAAATTTAGGGGGTTGGAAATTGTTATATTGCGTTTGAAAATTTGGCTGCGCGAACCGCGGTACGTTGTTATTAGGCAAAAAATAATTTTGTAACTGTGGTCTCTGTTGGACCACAGGTTGCACTATGGGTTTTTTAAATATTGGCGGACTATTTAGGTTACCCGAAATATGTGATTTTTGTAAATATCGAATATTATTTTCCTCTACTATGAATTGCATGGCGGTTGCTAAATCTTTAGGCCGCATTGCCCTAATTGTGCTGCCTAATGGTTCCCTTAACCCTGCTAAAAATGTAACTAAAGCCTGCTGTGTAAAGAACTTTTTCTTACTAGTTTTAATATCGGCATCCGTATTATGAACCTCGATATAATTGCAAATGATATTTAACAATGACATAACCTTTTCATAGAATTGTTGCGGGCTTTCGTTATTTTGTTTTAAATTAACCAAATCCCTATTTAAGCTATTTTCGTCTCTTTGATCGCCGAAATTTTGTGTTAAGACGGCTTTCACTTCATCCCATGTACTGGCACCGTAAATGGAAATAACTTCGCGTGCCCTGCCCGTGAGTCTACTTTTAACTCCCTCGAATAGTAATAAATTTTGCAAATTCCCTGGGTTTTCCTCATCAAAGTAAATAGTGAGAAAGGTTTGTGAGACTTTAAGATAATTATAGAGTTCGCATGGATTTCCATCGAAAGGTGGAATTATACTTAAATTTTTAACGTCAAAAGATGGAGTTGAAGACATTTTTTGGCTTTTTTGTGATTTGATATTATTACTTAAACTAGAACTATTTGTAGAACTATCGTGATTTAATTCACTATTATGTAAACTACAATCTTTATTTAAATTACTAGGAATATTTTCAAGTTCAACGTGGCTTTCAGTACTTTCGCTCGATGCTGCCGTAACTGATGTTTCGCCCAAATGGTTCTCAATTAATAAAATACTATTATATAAATCGCTTAAATCTAGCTCACCCTTCGCACTGTCACAAAAGGACTTTATGGGGGTTGAGGATTCTGACATGGAAAAAAACTTCTACTTACATTAAAGAGAAGGCACACTTCATTGTCCGGGTCGTTGGTTCTTCACTTAGGGTACTCAATTCGCCTAAGACTTTTCGGTGATTAATTGTTGACACAAAAAAAGACGATTCGCGATGTAAAGTCTTTTTCACCGATCCTACCGACTGCGCCAGTTAGGTTTGTCGATGTAGACAAAGTCTTTTTAAAAATAATTGAACACTTTTACTAAAACACTCTACAAAAATATTTATTGATTTACAAAGTTTTACAACAATATTTGGAACAACCGGACGGTGCGAGAATTCACGCCAGAATGGCTGTCGTCTTCTACTAGGTTCATCATGAAGGCATTAGTCGAGTCTGCTCGGGGATGTCCGTCGTCAACATTGTACGCTGGGTTGCTTACATAACAAGCAATAGCGAAAAGTAAATTTAATTTGTAATGTAACACCTAGTTTGATTGTTCATAACCTTTGTTTAATATAATGTAATATTTGCAAGAAACTTCTTTATTAACTCACTTATAGGGACCCCATCTGCTAAGCCAGTAATTTCCTAGTAAGAATCAAATTCGAAAAATCGAAGAGCAATTTGAACCTGAAATCAGGGCCGGCGACCATAGTGGTGCTCGTTCTAAACTTTAAAGTTGGTACAGTAAGTTCATACTGAATAAACCCATGTGCGCTTATGTTATTACTAGCCCTGTTTATTAATACCCTGGTAAATAACAGCTATCGACAACTTCATGAATGAAGAAATTATTAGATTAGTGTTAATATCTGAAAGGCCATAAAAAAGATTCTTAATGACATATGAAACATAGTATTTTTCCTAAAAACTACTAGATATTTAATTTTATATTTTATAGTACAGGAAAATTAGCTATTTAGGGTAACAAAAATTAATAAAAGGGTCATCTCTGGGATTTAAGCAGGTAATAATCTGGGCAATGAGACGATGCATTCTTTGCACTTCCAAGTTCCGGGAAAATTTTTTAAAAATTGGAAAAACTTTTTTATCTTCGGTTTTTTTGCTCTAGCGGACCAAATAATGAAAATAGAGAAAGAAGTTCCCAACTCGTCTCTCTCTCTCTACAGAAAAGGTATTTACATATTTTTGCCTTACTTAAGCCATTTAGAAGATAAATCGAGTTTTCCACTGATAGTTTTAAGCCGCTTCGAAATGCGGGAAAAATGAGAATTCTCCGGGAGTTTCGTACGACCGGGCTCATCGATCAATAATTCTTACTATTCAGAGCCCCTAAAAAATTGAAAATAACATGAAATGTAGAGAAAAGTCTCAGCTTTAATGTGAAACTAATCACAAAATTCATAAAAAAAATTATCATAGAGAAAAAGCGTCAGAAGATGGCTTAGTAAACTTTGTACAGTTGATCCACAGATTTATTCATATCTTTGCCGGGAGTCCTTAGAATGATAATTCATTTAACTTATATATTCTTATATAATGACATACTAATCCAATTAACATTTTATTGCAATTACTTTTGTTGGAAAGATATGCCTTGCGATCAAAGTAGGGGGTATATTTCTCATCGATCAATCATCTCTAAATTTTGGAGTTCAATTCGCTATATCTTAATTAATAATAATAGCAGTCTTAATTTTTGGATTATAAGTACAATAAAACATATTCTCTCGAATGACTTTAGAGCTTTTTAAATGCGTGTAGTGCTTTTTGAGTTTGTCTACATTATTCGTACACGTTCAGAGAATGCACAATTGTATAATTATACAGAAAACATATACAACTTATTTGTTTCTTCAATGAAATTTTCACTAAATATAGATTAAAGTGCCTGGAATCGAGTCCATGCAGTGAAGAAGCACCCATTGTTACGGGAGAAATAGGCAGGGTGCATAAAACTCAAAGATACGAATAAATCAACTGTATAAAGTTTACTAAACCATCCTCTAACACTTTTTTCTCTATGATAAAAATTTGTATGAATTTTGTGATTAGTTTCACATTAAAGCTGAGACTTCTCCCTACATTTTATGTTGTTTTCGTTTTTTTAGCGGCTCTGAATACTAAGAATTATCGATCGATGTGTCTGGACATATGAAACTACCAGAGAATTCTCATTTGCCGTGCATTGTGGAGCAGCTCAAAACTATAAGTGGAAAACTGGATTTATCTCCTAAATGGCTTAAGTGAGACAAAAATTTGTAAAGACCTTTTTTGTAGAGACAGAGACGAGCTACAAATTTTGTCAAAAACTTTTTCTGTATGTTCATTATTTTAGCCGCTATAGCAAAAAAACCGAAAATCAAAAAGTTTTTCCAAATTTTTTTGAATTTTCCCGGAACTTGGAAGTGCAAAGAATGTATCATTCCATTCTACAGGTTATTACCTACTTAAATCTCGGAGATTATCCTTTTATTAATTTTTGCGAGGTTTTTACAAAATTTTGCTTTCATTGCCTGTGAAATTAGCTACCAACAAATATTTTGACGTAACTAATATATTGTTTACTTTAAATTACATATTTTTATTTTCCACAGTTAATTTGATAAATTGTCAATTTATAGTAACTTAATAAAATTTTTTATAAATATGTTCTATATATTAGTGGCGGTCAGGAGTCGGGATTTTGCTTGAAAATTACAAATATCTGCTACTGGACCAATATAGTCCCTCATCCCTCCCATTTTCGAGGGTGCTCAAACCGATTCCAGGATCTGAAAAAGTTTTTGACTCCGGCTACCCTCAAAATCGCTCCAAAGCCACCCTTCAAGACTCTTTCCTGGCACATAACTTATGGTAGTAATTCTAGAGAGGGATGACCACAGTCACCCCTACCCCTCGATTCAACCCCTATAGGGTATGGAATTTTTTTTTTGTAAAAAATATTTACAATTTTTGAAAAGGGAAGATGAAGGCGACCAGAAGCGGTTACAATGACTCCAAGGGGTGGATTTTTTTTTGTAAATAATAATCCACATTTTCAGAGAGGAGGTTTAATGAAAGGAAGATGAAGGTTATAACCAGGGGTGGTTACCACCCCTCCAGGAGGTGGATTTTAACTCCTGAGGATTGTTACAACCCTGGTCGCCTTTCATCTTCTCTATCAAACTCCCTTTCTGAAAATGTTAAATATTTTTTATAAAAAAAAAAATCAGCCCCTGGAGGTGTTGTAACCACCCCTGGTTACCTTCATCTTTCCTCCAACAAACCCCTTTTTTAAAAATTGTAAATATTTTTTACAAAAAAAAATTGAACGCCCTATAGGGGTAGGGGTGATTGGGGTCATCCCCCTTTAGAATTACCAAATTATAGGGAGGGCCAGTTCACCAAAATACAGCGTTGGACTGATGTCTGCACCGGGAAAGAGACGTTAATGGTGGTTTTGGGGGTAGCCGGGGTTAAAAACTTTTTTAAACCCCGTAATCGGTTTCAGCACCTTCGAAAACTGGGTGGAGGGGGGGGCAGGATTGGCTTAGTAGCAGATACTTGCGTGTCCTTCCAATTCCTGACCTCTACTGTATTATTAAAATGCTTTTTTATGGTCTCTCAAATGGTGTAAAAATAGGCGGGGTATTCCAAAAAAAAAAAAAAAAGTAAAGTTCATATCTCCAAAATGCGACTTTCAATTGTATTTCTGAAACGATTTTTTGAAAACGTGATTTTCTATAACTTTTACTTTTGAACTTTTTTACGTAACTCCAAAACAAACAATGTTAAAAGAGGTTCTAACGTCCCCGCGACCACCATATACTTGTATGACTATAATAAATACTTAAAGAGTCTGCAAAGTTGATTTCTCCTCCATGTTCTTCCCTTTTCCCCTCCCTCAATATTTACTACTAAACTGAGCACCACGCGTTAAAATGAAAAGATGATGGCCCTGCCTGAAATACACATGTTACATCATTTTAAACCGAACGCCAATATTCTTGACTTTTGTTGATGGTCTTAGGTGATTAGAGGTCGAGCTTGAGCTCATTGCCCCAATCATCGCTGTAGACCTGAACCGGCTTCGTATGGGGTCCGCAAATGCGGACAGTGTTGGCGATGTTAGCAGACCTCCCCTGGCCCTGACTGTTGGACCCTGCCAGCTGGGTCGTTTCTTCTGGCGCTCTTCTGTTTTGATTTTCTTTCTTCGCTAACATGTCTGCTCCCGGGAGCGTTTTTCGTCTGTCATGAGCGGAGGGAACAGCTGTTGCCGAGCCCTGTCGGAGATTGGAAGGGTTTGGGGGTGTTTGACTAGTCGGAAGCCCAGGGTGCCAACTGGCCTCATATGCTCTGATTTCATCGGAAGGAAGTATGAGCTGTGTAGCTCAAGGATTGTGTTCGACATAACATGCTTATTTAAGAGGATGTCTTGGCTCTTCTCCACGTTGACTTTGACTTTCCACTTGTTGCACCACTCTTCCAGAAGGGATGCTTCTTAATGGAGGTTGCAGGTGGCAAGTCTTGCACTCCATGATCTTGCGATTATGGCAGTGTCTTCTGTGTAGAGCGCCAAAAAAGTCCTTGCGGTTCTTGGCATGTCGGAGGTGTAGATGATGAACAGGTGGGGAGAGAGTACCGATCCCTGCGGTACGCCTGCTTCCATGGGCCTGTAGTTTGACAGATTGTCGCCAATCTTCACACGGAGTTGCTTCCGGTGAAGATAGGATCTCACAAGCTTGACGATGCCGACAGGGTAACCCATCGACAACATCTTCGCCAGGAGACCTTCATGCCAAACCCTGTCGAAGGTCTTGGCTAAAAAAATCGCTCCTGTGACTTGGCGGTGGTTGAAACCCTCCATGATGTACTCTGGTAGACGAAGTACTTGGAGCTCAGTGGAATGCTCTGTTCGGTAGGCGATGATGATCCTTTCTGCTACTTTACTCATCGCCAGTAGAAGACTGATGGGCCTGCAATTTGAAGGAAAGGTTAGATTCTCACCTGGTTTCGGAATCACAATGACGTCTGCTTTCTTCCACTTGATGGGGAAATAACGTAGCCTCAAGATGGCATTGATGATGTTCACCATTGCTGCTACTCCTTTCAGGGGTAGTTTCTTAAGTGCTATGTTTCCTATTTCGTCGCACTCCGACACTTTGTGGGGTTTGATGCTTCTCAGGATTTCCCTGACTTCTTCTGGAGAAGTTGGGGGATTATTTCTTCATCTGGCATGCGTCACAGCCTTCTGACTCTGAGTGTTACGTCGTCCTCCCAGTCTTCGTTCTCGTCGTCTCTCTGGTTTTACCTACATTGCAGTTCTAAGCTATCGGCAAAAGCCTCGGCTTTTTCCTATCGAGTGTAGACAATACCATTCTCTCCGTGGATGGACGGGACTGGTTTTCGCTTGACACGCAAAGCCTCCTGGGTGGTCCACATGCTTCTATCCTGAGGGTCCAGAGACTCTAGGTGTCGTTGCCATCTGTTCTGCCTGTGTTCTTGCAGGGCTTCTTTAACTCTTCGAGTCAGTTGGTTGTATTCCCTTCGGTGTTCAGGAAGTCTTGTCCTCTGCACCAGTTTTTTTAACCCTCCTCCTGTCTTGAATGGCTGCATAATATCTTCAGGGAGTTCTCCCATCGGCATTGCAACTCTTCTCGTTACAATTTCTGTCGGGCTTTCCATTAGCGCTGCCTGGATGTAGTTTTTTAGGGAGATGATAGCCTCTTCTACTTCTTCTTCGTTATCGATTCTGGGAACGTGTGCAATGTTCCTTTTGCAAAATTGCTCGGAACTGTTCCCAGTCTGTTCTTCTCTTAGTGAAGGTTTCTTCTTCAGGCACTCTATCTCCTAGTTTTAGGAAGATGGGGTTGTGATCCGAGGCCCTCAGCTTGTGTGTGTGAAGTTTGGCGGTGAAGGTCATCTCGTTGAGCAAGGCTATATCCAGCACGTCTGGCCTATGTCTTCCGTTGTCAAACGTCGCTTCTTCTGGACTTAATGCCTGTACGTCATGGTGATCTTCTAGAAATCGCAGCATCATCCGTCCACAAGTGTTAGTGAGTCTGCAATTCCAAACTAGCGATTTGGTGTTGAAGTCTCCTATAGCCACTATCTGGGTATCCCATATTATGAGAGCCTCCAGGTCATGGTTTAGGAGAGGATGTTGAGCAGCATGGTAACAGTAAACAATCTTGAGTGGACCGTTTCGTTCCGTTAAAGCTACTATGGCAGTGGCTTCCATGTTTTCCAGTTCCGGCGTGTCGATGATATGATGGTCTATAGTCTTCTTGACGAGCAGAGCAACTCCTCTTACGTTTGCTCTTAGTTGTTCTTTATAGACTTCGTAGCCTGGGATTCGAAGTTCCGTATTGTCCTGGCGAAGTTTGTTTTCTTGCAGGGCCATCACGTCGATGTTGTACCTCTCCAAGATTTCTTCTATTTCTAGCTTCCCCCCTCGGAGGCCGTTTACATTCCATGAAGCGATATGCAAGATTTTCAGCTTCACCAGCGTAGTAGCCATCTACTCTTGTAGCACATTTGGCATTTGGGCGAAGAATGCACTCATTGCTGAGCAGATCCGCTGCATCTGTGCCAGCACAGCTGTGAAGTTATAGGCCACAGCAGAATTTGGGGGTTTGACCCCCTTCTTCGGTGCTGTCTTGGCCCTGTTTGCAGGTGCGGCCTTGCCCTTGGCGCTTGCTGCATCTGCATAACTTTTTCCAGCAGTGACCTTTCTCGTCACTGCTGTGGCCGTCTTCGCCCTAGGTCCCTGGGTGTTGGCCTTTGAGGGGACCTACTGGTTTTTTGGGGTAGCTGGGGCATCCCCTGTAGCTCGCTGGGTGGGCCCCTTGACAATTTGCGCATTTGGCAGGCTCTCCTTTTTCTTTTGGCACTCAGCCGAATGGTGGGCCTGACCGCACTTCACGCACTTTGGTTGTGCAGTGCACCTACCCTGTGCATGGCCAAAGCGCTGGCAATGGTAGCACTGGGTGATGGCAGGGGAAGCTCTCTGTTTCTCTACCCTGACCACCAGGGAGCAACATCTGTTGACTTCCAGGATCTTTTCCCTGCCCAGGGGGACCTGCACAAGGACGAGAGGCATCTCCCTCTTAGTCCTCCTGAATGTCATCCGTTGAACTGATACTGGTGCGAGTCCTTAAGTCTTGAGGTCCTCCTTTATGTCCTCGTTTCTTACTCCGGTAGAAATACCTCTCACCACTACCCTCAGGGGCTTCTCCTCTGGCAGGGCATACGTGTGATGTTCCCACTTTTCGGTGGTGAACAACCTCGTCATCTTCTTGTAATTGTCGGCGGTTTGAGGCTCGATGGCGATTCCCTCTCCGACGACTTTTGCTTTCGTATATCTAACTTGAGCATCTCATAGCCTAAGGCTTACAGAGGTCCATATTTCCTTCTACCTAAGGATGATAGGAGGGACTTTCTTCTTCTCCTTGCTGGTCATGGCCTCTTGGGGGGCCCGGTGACCCGGTGGTGGTGACCTGAACAGTCTTTGTTTTGGGCTGTTTAGGCTCCTCTTCATCGGTGTCCATTTGATGGGTGGTCGACTTATTTCTCTTACGGGCTGCTGTATCATTGCTAGCAGCCGGAGGGGTTGGGGTTGCTCTCTGAATGGCCCTCAGGAGCTCCTGGTGTGGATATTTTAAGCCTCCAGCGCTTCTCGGGCTTGGGCGGCGATTTTCTTTTGCATGTGGGCCTTATTTTCCTCTAGGAGCCGGTGTATTGTACGGTCCTTTTTGCCTTGGATGGCGGTACTGCCCCGAGAGCTTCTAGAGTAGTGATCCATATTGCTGTCCTCCTCAGCAAGTGTCATTTTTCTTTCCTGTAAGGGAATACCTAGAATATTATAGGAGGGAAAAAGTGCATGTAAAATTTAAAAAAAAATAGATATTCGTCTCCAAAGGGAGTCTTTTACTTATCTGTTTGTTCTATTGTCTTGAAAAAGAATAGAACTCCTCTTCTTAGTAAAAACTTGGGTGTAGTAACTATTAGTCACCACTACTAACACTGCGGCGCTGGCGCTGCTCCGTAAACGCGTCTGCACGCTTTGGTGGACATGACTCGACTGCTTTTAAAACCGAGGGGATTAGTCATTTGAAGAAGTTGATGTTCTTCCTCAACATATTCTACATTATAAAGATCACCTAAACTTCATTGGCTATTAATATTCGCAAATTCCATTGTCCTTTAATATCTACACTTTAAGTAATACTAGATATTGTCTGTAATTGTTTATTTGTGGCATATTCAGATTTTCTTACTTTTTATTGGGTATTTTGCCACTGAAAAATATTTAAAAATTTTAATGAAAAAACCTCTGCGCCAAACGGATCAGACAGAGGTTGGTTCTTGAGTACTTGACTGTTTCAAAAAGTCTCACACCTAAAAATATATAAACTAGAACAATGTTATAAACTAAAAGCTGAAAATCAAAGCTATAAGTAGTTAACGTTTCGGAAGAGAATCTACTTCCGTTCTCAAAACTTTTTTGGCCGTCAACCATGACAGTTCTTTGTTTATGTATTTCCATAGTCACGTGCGACATTAAATTATATTTATCTTATTAACCTCCCTACAATAAAATTGTGGGAGGTTACTAAAATTGGTCCAAAATCGAAAATTGAGATAACATCAAATCTTTACGTTTTGAGGTCCCAGGAATCCAAAAAAGTGGTTTTTGAAAAATGTCTGTGTGTGTGTGTGTGTATGTGTGTTAGCACGATAGCGGCGAAACTACTGGACGGATTTGGATGAAACTTTGCACGAGGGCTTCTTTAGTGCTCTAGAAGATCTGAAAAGGTTTTGGTTGAGATCGAATTACGTTTAGTGCCATTTTGGCACAACAACTTGTTTATTTCATTATTACTTACAATTTGTAATCTAACCACTGGAAAGCAGTTAAAATTACGATTTCAACGATATATCACACTTGCACCTTTTTTACTTCCCTCGCATACCGAAGGGAAATATTGTATTCGAGAAAAAATCACCCTCCGAGATTTTTTCGGATTCTGACGTTTCAGAACACGTAGATTCCGAAAATATAGGTTTTTCAATTCCGTCAGTCTGTCTGTCTGTCTGTCTGTCGGTCTGTCTGTCTGTCTGTCTGTCTGTCTGTCTGTCTGTTGGTGTATTTACTAAAAAACTACTTGACGGAGAGCAGTCAACTTTGGTAGGTAGTTAACCCTACTGTCAGCGAAGAACTGGTAGAATTTTCACTGAAAAATATACAGGGTGCACCGTCTAAACGGAATAAATAGTGAAAAAAATTTTTTTTTGCTCAAATTTAAAATTTCCACGTTTCATGACGCGCTAAACCTGTTTCAGGAAAAAAAATTTTTTGAAAATTTTTTTCAAACATTTTTGAAAAAATTTTTACCAAGATGAAAAAAATTTTTTTTTGCTCAAATTTAAAATTTCCACGTTTCATGACGCGCTAAACCTATTTCAGGAAAAAAAAAATTTTGAAAATTTTTTTCAAACATTTTTGAAAAAATTTTTACCAAGTTGAAAAAAATTTTTTTTTGCTCAAATTTAAAATTTCCACGTTTCATGACGCGCTAAACCTATTTCAGAAAAAAAAAATTTTGAAAATTTTTTTCAAACATTTTTGAAAAAATTTTTACCAAGATGAAAAAAATTTGTTTTTGCTCAAATTTAAAATTTCTACGTTTCATGACACGCTTAACCTAGTTCAGGAAAAAAAAATTTGAAAATTTTTTTCACCAATATTTTTGAAAAAATTTTTACTACTAAAATGATTTTTTTTTTCTTTCTTCAAATTTAAAATTTTCACGTTTCATGGCATTCTAAGCCTGATTAAAAAAAAAAGTTTTTTGAAATTTTATCACTAAGATAGAATTTTTCTTTCTTTGTTCAGATTTTAACTATCCACGTTTCCATGACATTCTAAAACTATTCAAACAAATTTAAAAATGTTTTTGAAGAATTTTTTAAAAAATTTGAAAACATTTTTAATCCATTTATGTATCACTACTATAGAACAGACGAAAAAATTTTTTTTGCTCAAATTTAAAATTTCCACGTTTCATGATATTCCAAACCAATTTCGGAAAAAAAAATTTGCAACATTTTGTTACCAGTTTGGAAAAAAATTTAACACCAGAATGCTCAAATTTAAATGACATTCTAAACCTAGGTATTTCAGAAAAAAAATTTTGAAAATTTTTTTCACCAACATTTTTCAAAAAGTTTTTACCACTAAAATAGATCGAATTTTTTTTTATTTGCTCAAATTTAAAATTTTCACGTTTCATAGCATTCTAAACCTATTTTAAAAATACATCATTTTTAATTTTTAAACTTTTTTTAGCACTACTATAGAACAGAAGGAAACTTTCCTTTTTGCTCTAATTTAAAATTTCTACCTTTGACATTTTAAACCTACTTCAGAAGAAAAAAATTTGAAAATTATTTTACCATCTTTTGAAAAATTTTTAAAATATGAAATTTTTTAACCACGACTATACTTCCACTCCATTACGTGAATGTTGGAGTGAAAATGTGACAGATGGCAATAACATCTGGCATATGCACCTATTATACTTTTATTGAAAAATGTACAGGGTGGTCATACCAAGAAATAATTCAGTCATGGTGGACATTTGTAAAGGTATTTGCGCAAGCCTGCCATATGTGGCACCTGCTATTTAGTATTGAACTTTTGCTGTTGGATGAGCAATCTGTATATTTTTTTGACCAAAACTTATCAAGTTTTCTTTGTAATAATAGCAATAACTCTACTCCGATTATTATTCTCAATGTCATTTCGTAATTATTATTTTTTTAGAGAGACTGCCATGAACGAGGGAAGTTCTGTGTAAATACCTTTACCGATTTTTTTTATATACCTACATTTTTTATACAAATTATTGTATAGAGAACAAACAAAATTCACTGTCTCTATAATACTAACATATGTAAAATTACGTCACAAGTTGTCGGTGGTCCAGTGAGCTAAAGCGTCGACTTACAAATCAAGAGATCGACGGTTCGATCCCAACACAGCGCTGTTTTTTTTTCTTTCTTTTTTCATTATAAACTTATTAATAATTGCGGAAAATGTTACATGATTAAATATCATCATATATTAGGTGTTTATAATTATCAGAGTTTGAGGATTGGTCACTAGTTTTAAATGAAATATAAATAATTCTATTGTTGTTTTGGCGGTGAACACATACGACGTCGTAAATTAAATAAATATAGGTGGGTCATATTACAATAATATATTTGATTTAAAGGCATGTCATGACGGCTGATTTGAATTGACTATCAGAGCTCGTCACCGGGTAGGGAGGTTCCAACCGCTTCCAGTAGCTGCCGATTTTTTTTACTTACTTCGTCTCTAAGGATGGGCAACCAACTAGTGCAAAAATCTATTGAATAATTAGAAACGCATCTATCCTCGTTTAATAAAATAATCGCGGATTCTTTAAGTTTTCTTTTAGTTCCGTTGCTCTCTTTTTCCAAAATCTTCGCCGAGTCCCATTTAATTCTATGATTATTATCCCACGCGTGCTCACAAATTTTGAATTTTTCAAATTCTCCCCTTCTAGCGTAATTTCTATGTTCACCAAGCCTTACGTTGAAAGGTCTAGATGATTCACCTACGTAATGTTTTCCGCACTCACACGGAACACTATAAATACAATTTTTTGAACTTTGAACAATATTTGGACAAACAGATACTTAAATTTCAATTCAAATCAACATATTAGTGTTAAGAAAGGTGTTGTTAAGTATTTGTATGACAGGGCCAAAATTATTTCTTCAAATGATGTAATATTAAGGAACGAAATACAATTTATAAAAACTGTCTTATTAAATAATCAATATCCTGAGAGTTTTGTTGATAGTCAGTTATTGAACATTGGTAGTAGAGAGAATATACTATCACAACCGGAGGTATTTAGGTCAATGGCAGTAATTCCATATATACATGGTTTATCGGATAAATTACGAAAAATTGGGAACAGGTTTTCCGTACGAACGGTTTTTCAAACGGGCTCCACGCTAAGATCGGTTTTATCAAGAACCAAACCTCCAAATAGAACTCTGCCCACTTTCTCATGAAAACGTGCTCACATCACATCACACCGATACAGAATAGCCGTGTAGGGCAGTGGTCAGTCATCTGCGTGCGCAGAGAATGATTTTCCATAAAGGTCTTAACGTGCATAAACTTATGTAGCAGTAATAATAAGGGATTTAGTCTCTTTACTTTCAGTTCCATGCGTCTCTTGGACATACTTTTAAAATTAGATGTATATGCAAAATTTTCTACTGAATCCATTTCCGGAGGGCAATTTGCGATATAAACTTGCGTTCATCCACTATGTTAATTTTACACACCTTTTCGACAATACACAATATCTAAAATTTTTCAAATATAACTCGTGCTATCTTGAAAACTGTAGAAGCTATAAGTATCAAATTTTAGATGGAGGTTAAATATTGTACGGCTAGAAATTATTTAGTATTGGGAACGATATGATGTTTTGCATCAAACACTTGTCGCGTTTTATAAAGTTTCATTCCCATCTTTCTGACGCAGTATGCACTTCGAGAAATCTGTGTTCATCAAGTGTTACTAAACTTAAGCGCTATATATCTAGTTTACAAAATAAAAACAATTCTATTATTGCAATGCAATTTGCTATTATCTGGGCACCGGAGAAATAATTAGTAAATTTAAATAAGTACGTTTAATAATTGTTGTCATGTATCCCTAAATACGACAGCACACGTTCCTGTTTAACCCTTTCATGCACTGTCAATAGTTATCCGAAACAAATTGATATCTTTCGCTAAAATAATCAGACAGTAAAATTTCTTTCACAGAAATGAAATTTGGACTTTTTAGTACGATACCGCTCAGACAGTCAATATAATATCTCTAAAAATAGAAAAAGTACCTTGATGCTATATTTCTCTCTACACTGTATCAACACCCTCTCATTTTTTATTTTTTCTTGGAGGACAAATAACCAAAGTACTATTCCAAAACTGCTATCGTAATCTCCATACATTATTTAACCTCCATCTGAAATGTGATCCTTATGACTTGTATAGTTTTGAAGATAACATGAGCTATATTTGAAAAATTTCGAACATCATAAATCACCGTAAAGGTGTGTAAGATAACATCGGGGATAAACTCAAGCTTACATCACAAATCGCTCTCCGGAAATGGATTCAGCAAAAAATGTTACTTAACATGGACCTAATTTTAAAAGTATGTCCAAACCAAGAGCTGCACAGCAATGGAGAAATAAGCGGAATTTAGATTACCCGTGACTATAATATGAAGCAAAGACAATAGAAAGAAAAGCATGGGAAAAGAAAAATACGATACCCCTGTAACCACACTGGACATTATACAGTGAGGTCCATAATCTACGTAATTTACAATTTGTGAGTAAAAACCTAAAACAGGTCAATTTTTAATTCTAACATGACATTTTTTGAGTATAATTTTATACCTCCCCGATCCCCTGGAGTGACAGCTATCCCTTCAGAAATTTTTAGTGGAAAGAGTGTGATAGCTCATTTGAAAAGGTTTTTAGTTCTCTATCTAGTAATATAAAAGGGTTTTTGAATTTCGTATATTCTTCATCAGGAAAGTTAAATTTGATTCTTGCGTTTCTTCTGACATCAGTCCGATTGGTAGCAACGCTGCTGAAATTATGGAAGTGCCGTGTAGAAGTATCTTATGCACTGATGCGGGTATGTAATACCAAGGGTAGAGGTCCACAAAGAGTCTCGCTGTTTCTAGGGCATATTTCTGAAATTCAGCAAGATTTATTGCAAATCCACAACACAAAGTTATCAAAATAGTGTTGAATCTGTTAATTAAATCTTTATTGATATTTGATCCCTGTAATCTCCGCCGAAATATATGCATTGTGGAGGAAGCACCTCGCTGTATTTCCATCATTTGTGTTTCCACTCCCGCTAGGTTTTGGTTTGGTTCACAATAAGTCCCAATTCGCTCCTTTTGCATTGAATCTCTTCTTTCCGAGTAGCTGCTGTTATTTTATTTTCTTCTCTCACTTGCCTTACCAGACGATAACTTATATGGAGTAAAGTTTCAAAACAGCAAATCCAGGCATGTAATATTGACAAACCGAATCGAAATGTTGACGCATCAGCATCTCTTCTACTAACACCACTCAAGTCATTCATCATTTTAGGGGTTGCTCTACAAACGTAGCAAGTTTGAGTGGATTCTTACATGGAATCGCATTGCCGCATTCCATATTTTTCCGTCTACCATTGTGAATGAAAGATTGTGACTAACTTGTATGTTTTTATCTTTACTATTGAATATTGTAGGATTTAAGGCATGAATTTGATCTTCTATATATGCCATTTCATTTCCTGCGAGTTCAGGGCTTTCTTTTTGACTGCAATTTGACAGGTCGACAGTATCTAGTAGACGATGGCTTCAGATTCTGCCATATGATAACTTTCTCAGAATTTTTAATCGAGTAGTATAATTGCAAAGAAACTAAAGATGTAAAAAAGATGTCGGCATCAGAAAGCTCTTTGTTTGTATCGTACTTGACCACTACTTCCATCAACACCCCATTTAGACAGCATTACCATATTAGTCATTTCTGGGTCATCAATAGTAGCTAAGACGGACTCTTGTATTGAGCAGTTTCGGGAAACCGTGTGATCGAGCAAATCTTGAAGTTTTACTTCTGCTTGTGTTTCAGATACAGAAATCGACTGTGGACAGCAGCTTGTTTTAGCTTTAAGTATCTCGTCATATAAAGGATATAGATCTACTCCTTGATTTTTAGCACTCTGTCTTATGATCTTATATTGTTGTTTTGTAAAATCTCCTTCTAAAAAGAATGCCGGCGCTTCCTCTGAACTGTACTTTGTTATTTTGGTAATAGCTGATTTGGTACTTTCTATATCCCACAAATCTTCGGTTTTTCTAGGACTTCCAAATTACACACAAAGTCCTCATCTAACCAAACGTTAAGTGTCGTCGTGAATAGACGTGTTTTTTAAGATGCTCTCTAAAAAGCGGTAAAAAAGTTAAACTCGAGAAAATTTCACCCACCAGTAGATTAAGAAATTCTGCTTGAAATGAAGCGCCTCAATAGAAAAACAGAGTTTATATGGAATTAATAATTACAAGATTTTCTAATAATATTAAATCAAATAAAGCAAACAAGCTCAAGTGAAGTGCAGTGTCCCTACGTAGACCCTATATAGACGACCCAAGTGGTTCATGGGCAATGAATAGTAGCACAGTCAGTGTCAAGATGAGGCACATATGTTTACAAAGCAATATAGCTGTGTTGTGACCTAAAGTTATTGTATACAGTGGAAAGTTTTTAAATGGGACAATATTAACTCAACCCAAGGAAGAACAAGAAAGGAAATAAAATAAAACAGCAATTACAAGACGCTGCAGAAAGACAGATAAGCTATAAATTTATTTATTTTTATTTGATTTAATTGATATTATTCTATTCCATCTTTCTATCTGATCTTTACCATCTTAATTTTTATCAGCTCGATTTATTGATTCAAAACATAATATTTTATGATTAATTTGGAAGACGGAAATTGAAACCGATTGTCTCAAAGAAGCGGCAATTGAAAAGATATTAAACATAATATATAGGTCATCAAATGGAAAAACTGCCCAAAATTGAAACCGATTATTTCAAGGAAACGACATACACGGTGAGCAAACTATTCCTTCGGACCTCTTTTCTCATAATGCGAAAATAATAATAATAATGTTACCGCCAGATAGGGCCTTTCCCAGCAACTCCACCGTAGATAGATATTTACTTGTGGAACGGTTAATGAATTTAAAAAAAAGGGAAAAAAAGGGAAAAAATACAAAAATAAAATAAAAAATAAAAGCTGCCTGATTCAGAGACACAAGAAGCCGAAAACTTAGAACAAGAAAAATAAAGAGATGACGATAGATGGAAACTTAAAAGAAGCATGGAAACTGAAAAGAAGCATCTCGCAAACAACTGCATCACACCCCAGCCGATGATGACAAAAAATGGAAACTTAATAGAAGCATGGAAACTTAAAAGAAGCATCTCTCAAACACCTACACTTCCCATCCTATATTCCCACCCCTTGCGTCATGAGGCTCTCGCTGCTGACAACAAGCATGTCCAATGCCCAACCCGGCGTATGCAGCTGGTCCGGCGGTATATAAAACATCCGAGATTTGGTTCCGGCACGCGGTTTGGCCGTCCGTTGGGCGTATTCGACGGGCGCCCAGGCTGCGTGATAGAACGAACCTCCATGGATGCACGGAATTGGCAGCAATGCCCACCATACGCTGGCAAATCAATCAATCAATCAAATCAACTTTTGAACTAATTGAGCTCAGCAAGATCTAAATGAAAGATGAAACATGCTATACTTACAATTAACAAAAAATTAATGTATGTAGGAATAGTACATATATGAAATCGGAACATAAAGAGATTTCCGATGAAATCTGTACCTACTTAGAAGCTCTACCATTTCTACACTGTTACAAATAAGAACCTGGAACTATTTCATATTACTCTTAAAGTAATATATATAAAAAGATCCGGTGAGTGAAAAAAATCCCAAAAATTAATTTTTGAAGATGTACACTTCCAATATTTCAAAATTTTGAGAAAATGATATGTATAACTAACTTTAACCATCTATTACTCAATCACGTTATTAGATTTCTGTAGTCGATTTTTAAAGCTTGAAATGTGTACTTTTCGATGCTTCAAAGAAATTTACCTTAGAAATTAAATTAACCCTCTTAATTTTAAGAGAATGAAAAAAAGGTTTTTTTTGTTCCAAAATTCGTGAAATTAGGGGTAAGATAAACATTAATAACTTTAAAAAATATATATTTAGCATACCTAATTACAGCGATTTCTTATACATTACTTCAAGAGTAATATCTGAAAGTTCCAGGTTCTTATCTTAAAAATTATAGAAACGGTAGAGCTTATACCGATTTCATCGGAAGTCTTTTTATGTTCCGACCTCCATATACATGTACTACTATTCCTACATACATTCATTTTTTAATTTGAAAATATAATAATCCAATAGTCACATAGGGGAGTGAAAAGGAACATTGATGTGTATAGTTTTGTAACACCAAAATTATGGGCTATCACCAGGAGTATATAGGTATCTGAGTTCTGGACTTCCAAAGCCTATTGCGTTTTTTTTATAAACAATTTTGTTTATAAAAAGCGTTTATTTAGGTAAAGAGGTGAATATATCCGGTTCTAGAGGTACGATCGGGACAAACAAAAAACCAAAATCTTTGCAATTAAAATTTCAAGAAATCTGCGTTTTGGGTCATTTGAGTATGTATATATCATGCAAAATTGAATAAACTGGCTAAAAAGCCTTCTTTTTTCATTTTAGCGCCCGGGGACGTTTGGACGATCGGCTTCAAACTTTCAGAAAATATGCCTTTTGTTGAAAACAACAAATTTTTTCGGTCATTAAAAAAAAAAAATATCAGAAAAGAAAGAGAATTGCGACAACTTTAATTAAAAAAAAAAAGTTAATATTCGTCTATATGAACTCGAGATATTTAACTTTTAGCATCTTGTAAAAAGATAAATAGCAATAAATACAACACACACACACTCATATAGAAACAGAGTTGACTCTGAACAGAACAAATATTTGACATTAGCCAAGAATAACAAGGTTATAATTTTATAAAGAGAAGTTAGCAGTATACTAAGGCCCGGTACTTTCACTTAGGTATAAATATACTTTATCCGGCGGATAAATATCCGAAGGATAAGATAACCAGAATTTGCTATCTACTGGATATCTTATATCTGTACTTTCATTCAAATCACACCTTCGGTTAACAATTCGATGGATAAGATTTTAGACACTTCCCAAAGTAAGTGTTGCCAACTTAAGATGTGGTAAAACAAGAAAAATGTACGCAGAAGCTATGTACTTCAAATAAAGATAGAAATAATCCCCTACTATTATTGCTTGCCTGTTAATGACATTTGAGTCATTTGGTTGTTTGTCATTGTGAGTATAGTGTTTACAATGGCTTTTATTGTGCGATTTTGTGTCTGCATATTTTTAAATGGTATATATTAAATAAAACTGTGTTTCGTGTGTTATATTTTTGGACAAAGTGAGGAAATACATAAATAGCAGTTATTAAATTTTTTTAATTATTTTTCCCGCCGTGGCTTGTGAAAGTCCGTAAAGTCACCCAGTTATAAAAGTCACCACTGGCCAAACCTTATCTAAAATATTGTTAAACACAAAACAACAAAGAACTTTTCAAAACTTAGGTTAGAAAATAGTATAGCACTGCCAATCAGAGCGCAAGCGCATAGGCGTGGCCTCATTTATCCGGTAGATAAAAATCTTATTCGTCGATTTGGGCGCCGAATAGTTTATCCTAGGAATAAGCATATTTATCTGACTGATATCACTATTTGTAGGTGAAAATACCGATTATTTGCTTATCTTCTAGATAAGACTTATTCTAAAGAATAAATGTCGCTATCTATAGATGAAAGTACCGGCCCTAAAAGTAAAATATCTCAAGTTCAGATAGTCGAAAATTAACTTTTTTTAAATTAAAGTTTTCGTAATTCTTTTTCTTTTCTGATGAAACTTTTTCAAAAATGTTTTCAAAATTGTCCAAAAAATAAATTTGTTGTTATTTGGTTTATATATAAATGGCAACAAAGTGGCCAATATGACTTTAAAAATAAATGTTTAATGTCATCGGAAAGCTGGCATCGAAATCTACATTTGAAAAAAAAATTATCAATTTTGGACTTAATGGCACAAAATATATTAAATGTAATCTCGGCGGAAAAGGTAAAAACTCACAAACATCACATTTTCAAACATTAATATCTAAAAAGATACGACGAGTGGAAGGTCGTACAATATCTCTACGGAAAAAGTATGATTGGCGTTTTGTCGGCATCATAAATTGCATCGGCGAAATCAGAAATTCGGTTCGGCACGAGCGAATCAAGAACGGCTTTTTTGACATTTGCGATAAGTACTGCACGAATTATTGACTAGGTCACCGCGACCGCTAGCAGTAAGCTCCGCCTTTCTGCCGATAGTCTATACAAAACTATCTAGAGTTGTCCCTAAAAAGTCAGCTTGCACTACGTTTCTTCGTATAAAAAATATCAAATTCTCAATAAAATAAAGTCACAACCCGAAACACTAAAAAACAACTAGGATTTTTCAAAAACTGGGCATCACTTTCAAATTTTTGAACTCGATAGTATACACAATTATAAAGAGTTTGCGTTAAAGAATCAACTCGCAGTACGGTCCTTCATACCGAAATCAAATCTTCCTTTATTTCTTTATTGATATTGAAATAATTTTTTTGAATATTTAATTTTTTTTCAATATGAGCGTGAGTTAACTTTTTAAAGAAAATTCTATATAGTTTTCTATACTATCTACTGCGAAAATTTTATAGTGATATATATGTCAAGTTTTTGAAGATCCTTGGTTGAATATTTATAAATTATCATATTTCTCATACCTTATGCAGATTTTAAGGATACTAAATTAATCAGAAACACTTTCTTTCACTAATACAAAATATTATGGCATCACACTACTCCAAAATGGAAGCATTCCGACGCCAGCGCATAAACAGTTCTCTGTTGGATTTTTTTTACGAAAACCATATTGAGCATTTGACAATATTTAATTTTTTTCTGAAAAATGTACAATTCTGTTAAAAATAACACGTTCTACTATTTTAGAAATAGTTGACAAAAGCCACGAATGTGCGATTGTCAGGTAAGGTGTAGAGAAAAAACTTTGGCTATTTTTCAAATAGATGGAAATGTTCCAGGTGAGAGATTTATTAAATATGTAAGTGCATGGAGCTACTAAAAATTTTACTGATTAGTGTAGTATTTCTGTTCTCAATTTATAAATTCAGTCTAAAGCGTTGCTACTAGGATAAATCATTACAAAGCCTGTTTGTGATAGAATATCACTCATTAATATTACAAACGGTACACATTTACGAATATAGTTAACCAGATATGTTATGCGCTTATCTCAAACGAAAGCAGTCGACCTGGCTCACCATTACAAGTCCGTTGCCAGCTCTTGGATCATTCTTAATATTCCCGGTAGCATAGCCCTAGGTTAAATGATATTTTTTTACTTTTATTGAATCAGTTATGAAGTTGTTCAATAAACTAACATTATTTACTATAGATAAATAATGCAGTGGTTTGATTTTGGGCCCGCGGCCATGGAATAAATATTTTTGAACCGAATATCAGTGGTTTATGAGGTGGCCATTACAAAACACTGATAAAACCTAAATAAATTTGAAAAGAATTTAAATTGTTAGGTACTTGGGAAGTTACACTTTCAATTGAGCTCAATTTGTTTAAAAATGTATGCACAGTTGTATTAGTAATGTACTCTGTATTGGCAGATAAAAGTAGTGGTGCCTAAACGAAGGCAGAAAAAAAACCATTTTTTTTAAGATTATTAGATCTGCTTTAAGTTCACCATTTAAAGTCTCCAGGTAATAAACTCTGTGCAATTCTATTTTATAGAATTCTTGCTCATTCCAAGATGACAATATTCTTACACATTTGCTTCTAAAATGATCTCTAAATATATCATCAATTATTGTAATTTAAAACATATTCGTCATTGTAAGATCTTTTTTGTAAAGTTCAATTTTTCTCATTCACAACATTTCCGTTTATACAGGTAATTAAACTATGAATTACATTTTTTTCGTGCTTTCAATGTTAATTTTTATAGTCAAAAATTCACAGATTTCGCAATCCTTGCAATCATCGGGACATTGAAAATGATAACACCATACATAAAACATAGTTTTTCAACTTTTTCAACTTATAGCACGATCCACTACACCGCTGTATTTCAACCTTAAATGAAAAGTGGTAACTTGACCCCCTGTGATATATGCAACCCATATTACATTTGCGTATATCAGCCGTTGCATATGATAGTCTCAGTCGACAGCGACACATTACTTTGAAATAAAGAGATATTATTATTGTCACTCAACTTGTACAACAGACAACCTATATCAGTTAGTTGCAATTCTAACACATCATTTATTTGCAAACAGGCACCTATTTGTAGCAAGCTGTACACTTTTGTGTTCTATCGTCAGCATCGCTGTAAAAATTTTAGGTAATCTCCCGACACGGTAGGTAATGTAATTGGCAAACGCAGCAGCCTAATCGCTAGTAGCGCGGCCTTTTCGGCAACCGTGTACAAATTTTTGCTTGAATAATATAAAGTCATACATTTTCAGTCTGCAGCATCAGACGCGGATGTTATGTAATAAATTTAAGTAAAAGCAGATCAAATTTTAATTCGCTACTTATTGATTAATCAGTAAACATTAAATTCAATCGCAAAATAAATCATCTGCCAAGGATATCTTCGAACAAAAATAATTTAGTGTCATTGTAAGTGTTGACCAGTTTATATTAGCATTTTCTAGCCCCAGCAGTGTATATGTAGATGAGCGTAAAAATATCGGATGCGCAGTGGATTCCTAAAAAATAAAATCGATTATAACAAATCTCAAGAGTAAGTGAGCCCACTGGTCTTCTCTCTACTGTGCCGCGACACCGCTGTTTTTTGACCTTGAACAAAAACTAGTGACTCTACCCCATATACGAAAACATAAATATTTCCAATGTTAAAATATATTTTTCAATAAATTTTGAATGAAAAAGCTAATAGCGCTTTTTCACAAGCCCATTTCTGAATAGATATCAAGGTCACTTAACACAGTTCTTATATCCTGCATTATCTCATTTTCAAGACATCACCTAACCTGTATCGACGAAATCGGGACAGAATTATCCTTTGCTTACGCTATATTTTAAAGAGATTGTGACGTTAAATTAGATTCCGCCCATATATTTGTATGTGGGAATGTAAACTTAGAAATGAGTGAGGCTACGATTGTTTTTTTTTAATGTTGCTGTTGGTACCTGAGGAAAAAAAAAGGATATGAATTTTCTTCTTTACTTTTGTTGATAGCAAGGAGACCAGGTAAAATAAATTGTATTCATATTTATCGATGGCTAAGTAAGAATACTCCAAGAACCTTAATGTTTACTATGTGATTTTTAGTCATTATAACTTAGGTTCATTGTTTTGTTATGTCTGGGGTATTATTATAACTTCATTTAAGGTAATTTTCCGTGTTATTGTTAGGAGGAAATTTCGTTGGTTAACCTAAAAAGGATAAACGCACATACGAAATTTAGTAATCACTACGAGCGGGCATATATTTTATGACTTTTTGTAATGGTTCAAGCTAATGCTATTTGCTCTCACCTGTAGTGGAGAATCCTCATTTAGTTAAACAAATAAGGTTGTAAACATTCGAATTTATCTCTCCTTGATCAGCTGTCATATTTAAGATATAGGGAATAACGTGTTACCAACATTTGGTTATAAATGGAATATTTATTAGTCATTAAATCGTGGTTTTATTTATTTTATTGTTTATATGGTCCAATAATGGGTTTTGTGTATCTTAGTTTCTATTCTAAGGAGAGTTTTAATCATTCTATGGCTGGAACTAATTTTCTGTTACTTATCAATTCCTAGGGTATTTTCCTATGAGATGTTGAATTGTGATTGGTCGTTAAAACAGAAAAAAACAGGTGATTAGGAAAAAAAAACGGTTGGTTTCGAAAACCGGCGTGCTCTTCCTTTCTTTATTGAGTCGTCAAACCGATTAGTCAAGATTTTTATAATTGCTTGTAAAAGCAACCCCAACTTAATTACGGGGGATTATACTATAAAATTCTTACATTTGGAAGGCCTAATTGTGTGTAGCTGTTTGAAGCCAAATTTTGTTATAGAGGACTTCTAAATAGGCAATAAATACGACATTGTTGAATACCTGTTTGTGCCCTGACGATTTTGCGGGTAAGCACCATCTTGAATTTTCTGGAAATACTGACTCCTAATTTTTGTCATTCTTTTATGTAGGCAATTTGGATAATTTGGATAATTTAGGCAATTTGGATAATTTGGGTAATTTGAAATAATTTGGAAAATCTGGAAAATTAGACATTGTACTCAAGTGGTTGGTACTAAGTTACATAAAATTGTGAAGCTGATAAGCTGTGGATGTCTATGTAGTTTTTATCGACTTGGAAATTGGTGAATCGATTGTTGGAAGGTCCCGCGAAGCCATTTTCTGAAGTCGTCGTTTTGGTATGGTCACATGTCACAGTTGAGACACATGGTTTCTGATTATGAGGTCACATGGATTTAAATGTTGATGAGATACTGAAGCTGAGGTGTACATGAGGTTTTTTGCAGTAACAACAGCATAGTAACCTGTATTAACAGATTTTTGCTCAACGCTGGATACCGGATGAGTACCTTTTTTTCTAATGTTACCAGGATAACTAAAAGTTATATGTGTATTAATAATCTGCTGTTATATTTTAATCTTTACTTATTTCTCTATATATATATGATATTTATGGTCAAATATTTTCATTAGTTACTCAATTAAGCATATGTGAAAATAAGACATGTGAGTAACTGCGCAGTTAACATCTTATTTACAGGTATTTTATGGTTATATCATTAGTTTATAAGGTATATCAATCTTTTTTATTTACGTTGTTTATTGGCAGCGTCAATATAGAGCAACATATTTTAATTAAACCTAACTATAAATCATTGACAGTACATCGTTAGAGATCGTTAGTAAATCGTCAGCATATTTTTAACAATTCAGTTGCAAAGTATCAGTGATCAACCAATAGTGGTTTTTTGTAAAAAGAAAAAAGTAGAATATTTTTATTTGTAGGTTATTGGTACAATAGTAATTTCTAATCGTAGATCTAGCGAATAAGATTCTTTTTTTAATAATTTCCCATTAATAATATTCAGAAAACTGAGCCGATTTGTACATTATTAATTGTATTTTGTATGTAAATTAAATAATTATTTTAAATAGATTTCTTTGTGTTTTGACTTAAATTAAATTTAACACCGTTTTTGGTAGTTTTTTTATAATCGGTGTGTCATACTCACTCTAAGGGGGGCTGGAATTTATAGGAAATTACCTGGCGCTCATTTCAACTTATGGCAAAATTGAAATCGTTAAAAATAAACGATCTTCACCTCTGAGATTCTCGTGATAGAGCTAGCCGACCTTAAGATTTAAGAACTAATTGTAATTTAGAGTCAAATTTCACTTTGTATTTCTTAAATTCAATTTGACCCGTAACAAAGGTTAATTTGGCGCCTGGTTTGACGTAGCAAACATGTGGGGCCATTTTTGATTTTATTTTGCCACTTATTTTTTTAAAATAATTAAGGATTTTTTTTTGCGGTTATTAGTTATATGATCTTTCGATTTACTGTCATAGAGATTTAATTAAAAAAAAAAATTTTTTTGCAAAGCCATACAGCATGTACATAGCAGTTTAGAGATATATCTATTGTTTGCGGTGACCCTAACGGAAGCTGTGTATTTATGATTGTTCTAATTTTATATCTGCTTATGTTATAGTTGCATACTATACATGTAATCACGTAGTAAGTCTTTCTGTGACATTTGAGTTTTGCCATTTTCTCTTCAATACGTTAAAAATAGTTGACATATCATTGTACAAGTACCCATCGTACCGTTTTATTTTTTTCTGAACATAATTTACTGAAATATTTTCATCATTTGAACACATTTTCTTGGGTAGGCGTTATATATTTAGTTGCTATTTATCACAACTTTTTTTATTTTGTTATTGAATGATCGCCTATTATACAGGGTGGATATACTTACTGGTTTGAAACTAGGTCTCGTTTTTGTATTATCACTGGGAATTTTCTATTGCAATCGTTTTACTCCCTTGATATTAAAGTTTATTTTCGGTACTGTTAATATTTTTTTTTTGACAATGGCTTCAAAGTTAGATGCGGGAAGATTGAACAAGGATGAACTAAAGTATGAATTGGAGATTAGAGGATTGGAAGATGTTGGGACCGTGGAACAAATGCGAGGTACATTAAGAAGAATCTTACGGTTGGAACGGGCAGGAGATTCATTAACTTATCCAGATTATAATATGGACTGCGTTGAGGAGCTTGCAACGGCTACCACTAAAATAAAAGAAATTGAAGGGTTGATAAAGGACTTAACGTCTGGTGAAGATAGTGGACCTTATAAGAAAATCGAAGCGAAGATCAGCCACATTCTAATGCGAGTAGATCGTATTAAAACAAAGGATGACGATACTAAGAAGCAACGAAGTCAGTCACTGGCTAAGATCTTGCAACTACAGTCAACTTTATCCCGAAGAGTCAAACAAGTCACCATGGAGGAAAATATTTTGGATGTGACTGCGTTGAGTGTACAAGGTGGAAGTGGTTCAGATTCAGACGACAGTGTTGGTGCAGTTTTTGTGGCCAATAAGCCAATAGGGTCGAGTTCTACTCAGATCCCTGCTAATGTTGCCCCAGTTAAATCTATTCCAGTGATTAAGTGGAATGTTACATTCTCTGGAAAGCCCAAAGAAATGTCTGTGTTAGCTTTCATAGAAAGAATAGAGGAATTAAGTGTTGCGAGACATGTCTCGAGTCAAACTCTTTTTGAATCAGCATCGGATTTATTTACTGGTCATGCTTTGGTTTGGTTTAGAGCCAATCATTCGAAATTTTCTACTTGGGATAACTTATGTAAAGGTTTAAAGGAACAGTTTTTAGAGATAAACCATGATGAAAAATTATTTCAACAAATCAAGGAACGGAAACAAATGGATGGAGAATCGATCGGAATTTATTTCGCATATATGAAGAATGCTTTTGCAAGGCTTTCTGTCAAAGTCCCTGATGGAACGCAGATGAAAATATTGCGAGAAAATATTAAACCTTTCTATCAAATTGCTATTGCTCGGGATGAGCCAAAGTCAAGTGCGGAGTTGGAAGAGATGTGTGTGAAATTGGAACGGAGATGTTCATCGATTGATAATTTTTCATCCGCTCCTGTAAAAAAATGGGCTGTGGAACCTGATCTGATGTATATTGCAGCGGAACCTTCGACTATTCCATCTACATCTAATCAAAATAATACGTTTCCTAGACAATCGTCCAACACTTCTACTCTCACATGCTGGAATTGTCGTGCGAAAGGTCACCATACACGTCAGTGTCGGCAACCAAGAAGAAAATATTGTTTTAAATGTGGAACTCCCAATGTGACGAAGTATGATTGTCCAAAATGTAAAAAGCCAGATTCGGGAAACGCGAATGCGAGCCATTAAGAGGTCGGTTAGTGGAGGACTCGTGTGCGACCACTCTTTCTAGTGTTTCGGACGAAGCAAAATTGTTTCGACAAAAAATTATTTTAGATTATATTTTAAGCAATGTAGAGGATGATCAAAGACCTTATTTGGAAGTGTCAATTTTTGGAAAGAAAATGTTAGGATTGTTGGATAGTGGAGCAACCAGAACCGTTGTCGGAAGAAAAGGTTGGAAGATATTGCAACACTTAAATTTAAAACTTGATATGGAAGATTCACCTAATTGTACGTTAGCCAATGGAAGTAGATTGCCAAGTAATGGATCGATTTTAGTACCAATGGAACTCATGGGTACAGTGAAGCTTATTAAGGTTTTGGTATTACCAGATTTGGATCGTGGTCTTATATTGGGAACTGACTTTTGGAAAACAATGGAAATAATACCAGATTTGAAACGAGGTGTATGGAAATTTTCGGATGTGGAAGAAATATTTGAATTAAACCCCATTGAGGTTGACCTGAACGCGGAACAACGTCGCTCTTTTGATGAATTTATAGAACAGAAGTTTAGTTTAATGGGAAATTCTGTTGGTTGTACTCACTTAGTAGAGCATGAAATTGTTGTAGATTCCCCTCCGATTAAGCAGAGGTATTATCCTGTTTCACCTGTGGTGCAACGACAAATTAATGAAGAGTTGGAAAAATTATTGGAGTTGGATATTGTTGAACCGTCTACTAGTGCTTGGTCGTCGCCTATCATTTTGGTAACGAAAAAAGAAGGTGGTTATAGATTCTGTGTGGACTTCCGAAAATTAAACCAAGTAACAAAAAAGGATGCTTATCCTTTGCCATACGTATCAACGATTTTGGATCGATTAAAAGGAGCTCGATATCTTAGTAGCCTTGACATTAAGTCAGCTTATTATCAGATACCGTTGAAACCTAATAGTAGAGAATATACGGCGTTTACAGTACCGGGTAAAGGATTATATCAATTTAAAAGGTTATGTTTTGGATTAACGAATGCACCAGCTTGTTGGCAACGATTGATTGATAGAGTTTTGGGTGCAGATTTAGAAGAAAGTGTCTTTGTCTATTTGGATGACATCATCATTATATCTCCCACTTTTGAGAAACATATGGAAATCTTAGAAAAGGTGTTTTCAAGACTGATAGCGGCTGGATTGACTTTAAATCGAGAAAAATGCAAATTTCTTCGGTCTGAATTAAAATATTTAGGTTATGTATTAGACAATAAGGAAGGATTGCGAGTTGATCCGGACAAAGTTCAAGCAATCTTGAATATACCTACTCCAACTTGTGTACGAGATGTTAGAAGTTTCCTTGGTATGGCATCCTGGTACCGGAGATTTGTTGAAAACTTCTCTTCTATTATTGTCCCTTTAACAAATTTGTTGAAGAAGAAACAAAAATTTGTATGGACTTCTTCGTGTGAAGAATCTTTTCGACAATTGAAAGAGTGTTTAGTGTCAGCACCTATATTAACTACTCCAGATTTCACAAAGCCTTTTAGTGTTAAAACTGATGCGAGTGGATATGGATTAGGAGCTGTTTTGACTCAGTTGATTGATGGTCAAGAGCGGGTAATTTGTTACTTAAGTCGATCTTTGACAAGGCAAGAGAGAGCCTATAGTACAACGGAAAGGGAATTATTAGCCGTACTTTACGCATTGGAAAAGCTAAGGCCGTATCTAGAAGGAGCTACGTTCACCGTGGAAACGGATCACCATAGTTTGGTATGGTTAGATAATATTAAAAACCCCCATGGTAGATTATGTAGATGGGCGGTGAAGTTACAACAATATGACTTCAAAGTGATACATCGGAAGGGTAAAGATCATGTGGTACCTGACGTGCTTTCAAGGGCAGTCCCAATTATAGACTGTATCGCAGAAGAAAAAGATTTAGCATTGAACACCTTTGGTTATGAATTTGTGGACATCACGGATCGTTGGTATTTAAAAATGGTAACCAATGTTCTCAAGAACCCGTTATCTTATCCGAAATGGAGAGTGCAAGGTGACTATCTATTTAAATATGTACAATGTAAAGTTCCTGAACTTTCAGAGGAATCTGACTATTGGAAATTAGTAGTTCCAAAGGAATATCGTCGGGACATTCTCAAGGAGGTACATGATAGTCCTACTTCGTCTCATCCAGGAATTTTCAAAACATTCGAGAAATTATGTTATCGTTTTTATTGGCCGAAAATGAAATTTGATGTTACCACATATATAAACCGTTGTCGAGTATGTGCCAAACATAAGGCTGTTCAGAAGAAACCTGCTGGTCTTATGGGAACCCGCCCACAAATAACTAAACCTTTCGAATTGCTTAGTTGTGATATTATAGGACCATTACCTAGAGGAAGTCGAGGATATACTCACATTCTAGTCGTATGTGACTATTTTTCCAAGTTTGTGTTAACTTTTCCATTACGTTCTGCTACTGCTAATATAATTTGTAGACATCTTGAGGAAAATGTATTTTTATTATTTGGAGTTTGTAAACATCTTATCACCGATAATGGAGCTCAGTTTACCAGTAAGGAATTTCGGAAATTATGTGAAAATTACAATGTGAATATTTTGTACAATGCGGTGTATCATCCTCAGAATAATCCGACGGAGAGAGTAAACCGAGTCGTGAAGACGATGTTATCATGTTATATCCAGGAAAACCAAAGGAAATGGGACGTATATTTACCTTTTGTCACTTGTGCGATACGAACCCAGAAGCACGAAGTAACTGGTTATACTCCATATTATGTAAATTTTGGCCGAGAATATATAGGCAATGGAAACTTTCACAAGAACACTAATATTAGTCGTCAATCAGATCTAGAAGTGGATAGGGCTGAAGAGAGAATAGTCAGAGATAGTGGATTTGCGAAAATTTTTGAAGATATTAAAATAAGATTGAGGAAAGCGTATACTAAGTCAAGTCAAAGATATAATCTACGAAGGAGAAAAATACAGTATGAAGTAGGAGACATGGTGTGGAGGAAGAATCATGTTTTATCAAGTAAGGTTGACTATTTTAATGCTAAACTTGCTCCCAAATATGTCGGACCATGTAAAGTTAGAAAAGTACTAGGAACTTGTAGTTATGAGATTGAAGAAGATGGACGATTAGTTGGTGTGTATCATGTGAATGATCTCAAACCTGCTATTGAATTAGACTAGTTTTGGTTCATGCTAGTTAAGTACTTCGAATAGGTTAGGTTAGGATTATTATGATATAGTTTATTCTTTGAAGCCGTGAGACAAGCTATTCTTCAATGTACGTTTAAGTCTTTGGTGTATATTTATTTTTCTGTTCGGTTGGGTAACAACTGTTGCCGAGATAACAAGTTGTTGCAAGGGTGGGCCACTTTTTGCTGATTATGTCTATAATCAAGCAATTGATTTCAACTATGCGGTTGAAAATTCACCAAGTTTTTCTTTTCTTGTCTTGTTTTAATGAAAATAATACCTGTGACTGCCGAATAATAATTTTTGTGTAAAATATTAGACAAACGATTCAATACCGTCTTTTATCGGTTTATTTTTGAATTTTTTGGGAATCTGCTGTCGTAATATGTATTCATAATTTTTTTTTCAAGTTAGTTATTAGACAAACGACTCTCTCGTTTGTTATCGAGTTTATTGTGTTTTATTGGAGTCCGCTGTCATAATACAGGTTCATCTTTTATAATTAATAGACAGTTTGGTGAAATTTTCTTACGCATTGTTGATATCGAAAAATATGACATAATAACGTCATTTCTCTTTGTTGCTGTCCAAATTTCTATTTCTGTCTTCTATTATCTTTTTCTGTCATTCTTATTTTGTGATTTCTTCGATCTAAAGACTTATTTTTGTTGCTGGTAGTACAGATGGGAAGTAGTCCCTTGGGCTTGCGTAGAGGAAAAACTTTCTACCTATTGTTTTTATAGTATTCATAATATTATTTACTAGTCTTGCCGAAGGGCATTCTCGTGGTCTAGTATATATTGTCTAGTTGTGGTTTAAGTCCACGTATGTCAGGGGAAAATTGTTCGGAGAAGATTTTTTTTGGATGACAATTTGGTCTCTGTTAAACAGGGAGTTAGTTTTTCTTTTGTCTATTCATTGGGGTTGAGTCTTTGCCTGGACCAGTAATATCATGTTTTCTTTGTTAAATGCTTGTGTTCACGTAGCTTTCGGTTAACAACGCTTTAGAACTCCTTATATCCTATTCTCGGTTAAGTACCTGATCCTACGTAATGCTCTTTTCTTGATGTTTGTTGTTTAATACACTTGGTTGTTATTTCTACATAGCTGCTTTGTCTTTTCCTAATTAGTAGGATATTTTATATACCATCAGGGAACTTGCTTCGGAATGGGGGTGAGCAGGTTTCGATCGGGCTGTCTTAAAGGACAGGGCGTTAAGGAGGGTCTAACGTGTATCTAGGTAAGGGGGCTTGTTAGGCAGGAGTGGCCTAGGTCGCCTGACGTTCTTAATAGTGGCAAGTCTGCCTCCACGTTTTCACCTCAGCCCTTAACGTACCGTTCGGCCGGCGCACTGTTCACCGCACCTGAAGCGAGAGTATTCCCAAACGATGGTCCTTTTTGTCATCTAGTCGTGGTTTTTTTTACGTCTAGTTTTAGCCGCTTGGAGCTCTATCCAATACCCATTAACAGTCTAGAATCTGTTAATTAGGCAGTAGTTTTTTAACTAACTGTATCTTGGTTTAGATGTTCTTATGTCTACACCAATTTTAGCACTGGCAGCCGCTATAACGCTGCTCAGGCATTCCACCACAATGCCTGTGGAGACTGATTCTTTGAGGTCCTCTCCTAAATCATTTCATCTTTTCTTTCCTGTCATTATCTTTCTCGTTTTACACTGGGGGAAGCATTATCTCTTCTGGGTGAGGTTCTTCAGGAGTTTCCGTGTGCTGTCTAGCGACACTCATTATCGAGGCTTTTCATGCTACTTGACTTGCGCAGAATGGGTGTAAGTCAAACTGCCTCTCATCCTATTCATATTGTTTTGACTACACGTGGACTTTTGATGACTAACCTCGGAGGTGGTGATGGTTATGGCTTTGTCAAGTAATAAAACGAATTTTCTTGTGGTTTCTTGTATAGTTACCTATTATACAAGTTTTACTTCTTATTCCTTCTTTTATAATACGTTTTAAACCTCTTGTTAATTGCAAATGTGATAGTCTTAGAGCGGACTATTACCGGGCATTTTAAGTTCTGTTTTTTATCAACTTTCAGTTTCGTGTAACTTAGAAAAAAAATTCTTGTTGAATTTTTTTTAAGGGAGAAAGAGGGGGATTTGTGACGTTAAATTAGATTCCGCCCATATATTTGTATGTGGGAATGTAAACTTAGAAATGAGTGAGGCTACGATTGTTTTTTTTTAATGTTGCTGTTGGTACCTGAGGAAAAAAAAAGGATATGAATTTTCTTCTTTACTTTTGTTGATAGCAAGGAGACCAGGTAAAATAAATTGTATTCATATTTATCGATGGCTAAGTAAGAATACTCCAAGAACCTTAATGTTTACTATGTGATTTTTAGTCATTATAACTTAGGTTCATTGTTTTGTTATGTCTGGGGTATTATTATAACTTCATTTAAGGTAATTTTCCGTGTTATTGTTAGAAGGAAATTTCGTTGGTTAACCTAAAAAGGATAAACGCACATACGAAATTTAGTAATCACTACGAGCGGGCATATATTTTATGACTTTTTGTAATGGTTCAAGCTAATGCTATTTGCTCTCACCTGTAGTGGAGAATCCTCATTTAGTTAAACAAATAAGGTTGTAAACATTCGAATTTATCTCTCCTTGATCAGCTGTCATATTTAAGATATAGGGAATAACGTGTTACCAACATTTGGTTATAAATGGAATATTTATTAGTCATTAAATCGTGGTTTTATTTATTTTATTGTTTATATGGTCCAATAATGGGTTTTGTGTATCTTAGTTTCTATTCTAAGGAGAGTTTTAATCATTCTATGGCTGGAACTAATTTTCTGTTACTTATCAATTCCTAGGGTATTTTCCTATGAGATGTTGAATTGTGATTGGTCGTTAAAACAGAAAAAAACAGGTGATTAGGAAAAAAAAACGGTTGGTTTCGAAAACCGGCGTGCTCTTCCTTTCTTTATTGAGTCGTCAAGCCGATTAGTCAAGATTTTTATAATTGCTTGTAAAAGCAACCCCAACTTAATTACGGGGGATTATACTATAAAATTCTTACATTTGGAAGGCCTAATTGTGTGTAGCTGTTTGAAGCCAAATTTTGTTATAGAGGACTTCTAAATAGGCAATAAATACGACATTGTTGAATACCTGTTTGTGCCCTGACGATTTTGCGGGTAAGCACCATCTTGAATTTTCTGGAAATACTGACTCCTAATTTTTGTCATTCTTTTATGTAGGCAATTTGGATAATTTGGATAATTTAGGCAATTTGGATAATTTGGGTAATTTGAAATAATTTGGAAAATCTGGAAAATTAGACATTGTACTCAAGTGGTTGGTACTAAGTTACATAAAATTGTGAAGCTGATAAGCTGTGGATGTCTATGTAGTTTTTATCGACTTGGAAATTGGTGAATCGATTGTTGGAAGGTCCCGCGAAGCCATTTTCTGAAGTCGTCGTTTTGGTATGGTCACATGTCACAGTTGAGACACATGGTTTCTGATTATGAGGTCACATGGATTTAAATGTTGATGAGATACTGAAGCTGAGGTGTACATGAGGTTTTTTGCAGTAACAACAGCATAGTAACCTGTATTAACAGATTTTTGCTCAACGCTGGATACCGGATGAGTACCTTTTTTTCTAATGTTACCAGGATAACTAAAAGTTATATGTGTATTAATAATCTGCTGTTATATTTTAATCTTTACTTATTTCTCTATATATATATGATATTTATGGTCAAATATTTTCATTAGTTACTCAATTAAGCATATGTGAAAATAAGACATGTGAGTAACTGCGCAGTTAACATCTTATTTACAGGTATTTTATGGTTATATCATTAGTTTATAAGGTATATCAATCTTTTTTATTTACGTTGTTTATTGGCAGCGTCAATATAGAGCAACATATTTTAATTAAACCTAACTATAAATCATTGACAGTACATCGTTAGAGATCGTTAGTAAATCGTCAGCATATTTTTAACAATTCAGTTGCAAAGTATCAGTGATCAACCAATAGTGGTTTTTTGTAAAAAGAAAAAAGTAGAATATTTTTATTTGTAGGTTATTGGTACAATAGTAATTTCTAATCGTAGATCTAGCGAATAAGATTCTTTTTTTAATAATTTCCCATTAATAATATTCAGAAAACTGAGCCGATTTGTACATTATTAATTGTATTTTGTATGTAAATTAAATAATTATTTTAAATAGATTTCTTTGTGTTTTGACTTAAATTAAATTTAACACGGTTTTTGGTAGTTTTTTTATAATCGGTGTGTCATACTCACTCTAAGGGGGGCTGGAATTTATAGGAAATTACCTGGCGCTCATTTCAACTTATGGCAAAATTGAAATCGTTAAAAATAAACGATCTTCACCTCTGAGATTCTCGTGATAGAGCTAGCCGACCTTAAGATTTAAGAACTAATTGTAATTTAGAGTCAAATTTCACTTTGTATTTCTTAAATTCAATTTGACCCGTAACAAGATATTAGGGAAATTTTAGGCGACTTAAATTTGCTAATACGTTAAGCGTAAAAGGGTACAGTGAGCATGCGCATTAGCTCGAAAATAAGGTTTTCTCTGGTATTAATATTTTGCCACGTTTTGAGTTTTCCAAGCCTTTATTACTTTCTTGGCGTTATCTAAACAATGTAAACACATATAAGCCTACTTTACGTTTAATTTGACAGATTTGGCTTAAATATCAAAAAGTCAAATTATGTTCACACCTTGACAAAACAGAACCTGGAGTCATATATTTTAAATGAAAGTATTAAGATATCCATAAATTAAATGTATAAACAGATGTGAATGTTCTCTACCGAGCAACGTTGTAAAACATTAAACGTTACTAAGCGTACGTTGCTCTAACGCAAACACTGTAAAACTTTATCGGTTAATAAGGGATTCGGTTATTTTTTTAACGACTGCGCATGCGCATAACATTCATAAATTACGGGGACTAAAATCTCCCTATTCTTCCGGGTTTTCCGGTTATTAACGTACAGTGAGGTTAATGAAACAAAAAACAATTCAATTTCGCGAAATGTCAAAAAATGCTTTTTTTCGTTCACTTCTGTCGGCTCGAATTTTCGATATCGACATTCGGGAGCCTTCCTGATGGTGCATTTAGATAGTTATGTCCATTTAAAAACTTCATGTTTTGCATTTTCCGACGAGACTATTTAAAATTTCAGATTCACCTAGGCCGTAGCACATCGCATTAAGCGACGACTTTCTCAGCGGATTTCTCGGTTCGAATCCTGTACAGGTGTACTTTTTAAAATTTGTTTTGAACTTTTTTTAAATTATTTTGAAGTTTGTTTGGCAGATATTTATTATTCTAAAATCATCGCATTTATGCGATTAACGTTTAAAAACTATAAAAAAGTAAAAATAATTCATGTCTAAGTTAACGAATTTGTTCACGACTTCAGAGGCGTATATCACTATTCAGCGCCATTATTTTTCTACTTGTTGAATATAAATGAATTAATAAAAAAAACAGCTTGTTACAAATCTGTCACGCAGATTAACAGTTTTTGCCTCTAGAAAGACACCAACCGACATGTATGCCAATCGTATTTTCATAATTACCGAGCGGTAATTAATTGATAAAGAAAAAATCAGCTTGTTACAAATCTGTCATCCACAGTGAAATATCTCGCAGGTTAACAGTTTCTGCCTCTAGAAACCCACCAACCGATATGCATGTCAATCATATTTTTGTACTCATTGTGTGACAAGTAATCGATAAAAAAAATATCAGCTCTATACAAAAAATTCCACCAACCATGAAAAGCATGTCGACTTTCAAGAGTCATCTAGTGAAGTTCCCACCACCAAAAAAATTTCTCTTATCACTTTTTTTGTCTGCCAAGCTCTAAGGAACAGGATTAATAATGTCCCTAGCTTTTACAAATATGTTAGGCGATTGCACGCTGGCTCCCTATTTAATGTCTGAAAATGCAAACTTTGTAGAAGTAAAAAATAAATATCAACTTAAACGTCAACCACTTTAAAAAATTCAAGAGTGCTCACTGCTCGCCCCATCGGCGTCCTTCTTTGGGAAGCCTTAAACCAACATCTTGGCATATTTCCAGCCTTGTGAAAATGGGTATGTTGTCGAGGCCAGTAGCTCTTAGACTATGTTGCAGTGGCGTCGAGTGAAATAAAAATTGTAGGAATTATAGTAATTTTATTTAGATATCAACGTTGGTACGTGAGAAAAAAAAATGTAAAGGGACTTTTTGTAAGGAAATTTCACGAAGAAGACAGTGTTGCTTAAAAAAATATTTTTCGCTACGTTTAACCCTGATTAATCGTGAATTTAAAAATTCAGATGTTTATAACTTTTATATAAACAAGTGTAGACAAAGATACTTTATCTCTCTAAAGAAAGTTGAGGATTTTTCTAAGGAGATTCAAAAAAAAAATAATGAAAAATATCAACTTTTCGATTTTATACGATTGTTTTAACATTCCATTCAGCCCCTAAATGTCATACAGGTTTTACAGCCAAACCATCAGAAATGCGGTATAAACGCATATGGCCTTCTTTAAGCAAAATTTTGAGCTCTACAATTTTTGTTTGAAACCTTTTTCCATATCTCCCTTCGTTCTCGATTTATACGCGAAAATAAACTATTTCATCCTTTTTCTGCCTTTAAGGAAAGGGTGGGGTTAGTAGTATATTAGGCTTTTTTTACATCTCAGCTCAATACAACTTTTCCCGTAGATATCTCCCTCAGGACACATTTTGCGATTTAACCTACCCATTTGCTTGGTCTATTATGTATCAATAAGTAACTCCAGAATATATAATGAACTCTCAAAAAACTAGAGTCACCTTACACGTCTATTCACTTCAAGTGCTTATTACAAACTAATAAAATGTTGAACTTTCCAAGAGGGTTGAGGAATTTAACCCTTGGACAATACCAAAAAGAACCGCAGGTAGAAACAATGTTAATTGGAAAGTTGAAAAAAGGGGTTTTGACCGCATTTTTCTTGGAATTCGGCCACTGTGTATATGTGCAAACTTATGATTCTAGTTATTTATAGGTGATTGTCAAGTTGATCATTATTTTAACAATGAGTCTTTCGGTTACCCAAAGAACTGAAATTTTGATATTATTAGAATGTGGTGATAAAACAAGAACTCAGAAGCAGGTTTCCGAAATCTTCAATACCAAGTATCCTGACCATCGCATTTTTCAGTCTGCGGTTAGTAGAGTAGAAAATGAATATTCTGAATTTGGATATGCCACAGATATTCCTAAATCTGGTAGGAAACGCATTTTAGACAATAAAAATTGGATGTATCATTAGATATTCAAGATAATCCACATAAACCTACAAGACAAGTTGCCGCTGATAATGATGTTAGTAAAACATCCATATTGCATCTTCTAAAAAATGAAAAATACCAGCCACATAAAATTCGTTAACGACGATGACTTTGATCGTCAATTGGAATTTTGCGAAATGGCAAATAGATGCCAGGATGATCCGTTAATTTAAAAAAAAAACATTATTTGTTCTCAAGAAGTAACATTCGTCTTAAATGGAACAGGACTAACAGAACAGTAAATACTGGAGTACAGAAAATCCACATCGGATCATGGAGCCAATATTCAATATCCTGAGAAGGTGAGCGTTTGGGCTGGAATTATAAATTCTCAAAGTATCGGACCATATTTCTTTGATAGCACATTAACTGGCACGCGTTACTTGGATTTCTTGCTACATTTCTTAGTTCCAGAGTTAAGAATACTTTTCCCAGATGATGAATGACAACCCTAATGAAACTGATAGAAATGTTTGGTATCAGCAGGACATAGCTACGCCACATTTTGCGTTGGAAGTAATCTCAATCAAATTTTCTCCCAACAGATGGATCGGTAGACGCGGTGAAATTGAGAGGGCTGCCCGTTTTCCCGATTTGACCCCACTTGAGTATTCCTTATGGGGTTACTTAAAATCAAAAGTCTACTTCGATAGACCAAGTAATGTTGATGATTTAAAAGACAGAATAAGGCAAGAAATTAATCAAATCATCCTGGAAACGATACAAAATGTTTTAGAAGAATTTCAGTAACGCGTCCATTATTGTCAAGAAGCAACTGGCGGGCGCCCAGTTTGAACAGTAGATTTAAACTGTTCCATATTCTTTTCTTTACTTAGTAACATTAAGAATGTAGAATTAAAGAAGAAGCCCTATTGCATAGTTAGTTTGTTCAATTCACCACCCGCAAAGCTTTTGGTTTCCAGGTGTATGAATTAAAAAAAATATGTATTTATTACTTTTAGTAGTTTTTTTAAAATGAAAGCTTTTTTTAAATAGTTTATTGATATAATTCTTTTTCTTTACTTTTTAGTTTACTTATTTTGCCGACAGACAAAGCCCTTTCATTTGATACCCATGTCAAGGGGGTTGTGAAGAAAGAGGTAATCCTCCGCCCTAGTGCGTCCGCCATATTGGATTTAGAGTGACGTTACATAGTTTATCGTATTTTACGCGTCAAACCCTTTCATTTGATATCCATATCAAGGGGGTTATGAAGAATAAACTGGGACGTCCGCCATTTTGAATTTGGAACTATATTGGATATATCGTATTGTACTGTCACTGGACTTATACACGTGTGCCAAATTTCAAAGCTAGGTTAATAATTATAACTACTCGAAATTTTGATTGAAAGTTTTGACTTAAACAAACTAACAACACACTAACATTGCAAGTTATATAAAAGCTTTTAAAAAAGCCTTGCGCTGCTGAGTGGTGACTAGGCTATTTAATACTTGTGTCTAAAATATATTTTCATCGTAATTTAGGAAATTGATTAATACGTGTATTTTTCTGATATTTGGGTATCTAATCCGAAACGTAGATAGGTCGGTAAAGAATGTCCCATAAGTGAAGAAAAACAAATTTTGTAAAATGCATGCAAATGCAAAACACGACTCATTTGTAAATAAACTCATATAAAAAATTCCGTGTGAATAACACATAGGCGACGGCGGTAGAAATGTAAAAATGCATTAAATATTAAATACTTAATTATTTTTTAATTGTTGAAGAAAGGGATTTCTATAATACCTTTATTCAATAGAGGTGGTTAAAGAAAACATATTTTTATCACATTTGATAAGTCACATAAATGATATATTAAGGCTACGTCTATTGTCTTAGTGACCTACCTCTCGTTCTATCTTCTAGCAGCAAATTTATGTAATCTAAGGCGGAAGTTGCATAGATGTTATATAATCCTTCCGAAGGGGTGTAAAGCAGCGACTGTCTTGTTTATTAAATGTTAGGCCATGATACTATGAACTTTGCAGTATCATGATGCTAGGCAGGTAGAAAATTTCTACTATTCTATCAAGGAAAAAAATGTTTAAAGGGGAACTTGTTTCCTGGCATCGGTAATTGGTCTCAGTTGCGGAAATAGGTCGACGTTAAATTAACAAATTTCAAAAAAGCTTTGTCTATGAACTTTAAATAAACAATATTTCATTCGTCACTATCCGAGTTTTCAGAACTTGAATCGGTATTTATATTAATAATAATTGGATTGATAGGTGGTAATATAGAATATTCATTTTCCTCTCTTATCACATGAGGTACACACTTCCTCCATCTATCGCTTTTGCCTATTTCGTCTACTATTATCTTTATATTATTTAAGACAGGCTCACTTAATTGTGGGGATTGATTATATTGACGTAGTCTTGTTAAAAAAAATTATAAGTTCTCCTTTGGACGTTTTTCTATCCAAGCTTTGATGTTTGAAATTGCTAGTACATTTTCTTTGACAGCTTGCAAATTAGGAGCATCAGCAATAATGTCTTTCTTAGCCATGGAATTTAATTAATCCAAAAGTGCAATAAAGTACACATCTGAATGGGATTGAAAAGGCAGTAATATGGAGGCAGACGAAAATAGTAAGATCGTGTGCTTCAAAAATTTTTTCAACGGCATATTCCTCTTTAAAATTCTGCTTTCCAATCAGTTCTAACAAAGTCCCTTTTGTGTTTTTTCTGGTATATCCAAGCCTTTACCTTTCATAAATTCAATGATATCGCCTTTTCTTGTGTTGGTGTTCGGAATTTTTGTGTGTTGCCGCGAATGGTATGACGCATTGTCCATAACAATTACAGAATTTGGTGGGATATTTGCTGTTCCTAAGCCCACTTCTCAAATAATTAGGCTGTCATATCCTCGTGGTAGTCGGCAGAGGATTGCTTGATATTTTTAGCAGACAACAACAACGCATTTGGAATAAAACCGTTTTTACTTCCTGCATGTAGAATTATAATTATTTTCCCCCTAGAACATGGAGCACTTAAATTACAACCGTATATTATAACGTATTATAACCGTATTGAATTACATCATGGGTGTCAAACTATGTTTCATCAAGATAAATTGTGTCACTATTTGCATCGCGGTATTCTTTTATTTTACGCAATTACTCGTGTCGATGATCAACGATGCGTGCTGATTGCATAACTACCATTCGTTTGCCCAATTTTTGGCACCTAAAACCACAATCGAGCAAAACGTTTCGCAAAGTATCTAACGATCTATAGTTATAATCTGGATAGTCGCGTAACTTATCCCTAATCATTTCTAATGTGGGCACCTTCTGTTCATTGTAAAAGCCATACACAAATCGACAAATGACATCTTTGGACGCGTTATCAAGTTTTTTAACTTTTTGTTCAACTCTTTTCCGTTTAATAGAATAATCAACTACATCCCGCCCGGCTCTAATAACCCTATAAATTGCAGTACGGCTGAATTGGGTTAATTTACAAATCCTCTTCACAATTTGATTATATGAAGAATCAATATTTTCTCCTTTTAAACACGAGTAAATATTCAAAATGATCCTTTGAGCTTGAACGTTTAAGGTTTTATTTTCAAATTATGCTTGTATAGGCTCTGTATCAAAATAGTCCGTATCGTTGTCACCACTATCGAAATGTCCCCAAAATGCCATTTTAAACCATTCATTGTAAAAGCCACTCAAAAACAGTAATAAAACTAATAATTTGTTCAAATATTCACTAGAATTAAGTAATATATAACGCTGCCTGGCTGTACATGCAGTGTTCGGCACTGTCTCATACAGATCATACGATAAAAATAGTTCATACGTATTTTTTGTTTTATATATTATGGCATGCAAAAACTCTGAACAAGGTTGGTGTTGACAAATCAAATTCGCTAAGCCTCTAATCCCACCTATATTTCTATGTTACAGGCGGATCAAGTCCACGTGGACTGTAGACAAGGAGTGGTGAATATAAATTTGTAAAATTATGTGCTCTCTCATTCAATGTGAAGCGATATATTGACATTATCCCGGAAGATCCTCTAGTTCCGTGCTGTGCTGTTCCAATTGAGTTCGTAAGTACTATAAATATCTCAATTTCGCTTCATCAACCCCTTTAACAATGGAGTGGGGGCACGGGGGTTGAAAAATATTATAAAACAATCTGAGGCCTTGGCTTCTAGTACATGGATACACCAAACCTCAAATTTTTGTACTTATTGTTAATAATTAAAATTATGATTAACAATAAGCTGTTTTTGCAAATTGGGTGATATTATTTAATATTTATAGTGAACTTCATATTTCTAAGTCAAATAAAAAATTCCCGACAAAGGCGCGAGAAACCCAAAAAAAGCCATAAAACTCGTCCATAAGAGTGTCAAAGCCGACGTAATTTATTGCGGCTCAGGACCGTACTTAAAATTATTGTGCCGTGAGTTACAATCTAATTAATTTAATGCATGGTTGATAAATCAATAGTTAATTGTTACAGTGATAATGAAAAATTTAAGAAAATATTCTGTTTTGCTTGTGTTAAGATAGGAATAATATTTTATATATTGGTGGAGCATTGATGAATTTTATTAGTCTAAATTAAAATTATACCAAATATTCTTCTGTTGCTCAGTTTCGCCAATAATAATTTAATATACCTATCGAATTATTATTGTTGCCCAGCAAGGACCACGAGGAGGTACGAGCAATTCCTTGCCAAAAAGTGTGGGTTCAGAGTTAAGGTTATCGATATTATTAAAACAGGTCAAAGAAGTAAAGCAAATTTTTAAATTCAGTAAATAAAGAAAATATTGAATTTATGTCAATAACACGTAATCTAATTAACCCAGATTAAATAAATAAATAAAATTCTAGAAAACAAACAAATAAGTGAAATAAATAAATTCAATTCTGGACAGCAAATAAATAACTATAAAATAAATAAATTCAGTTCTGAAAAAGAAACAAATAAATAATTATCAAATAAAATATTTATACATATAATATAATAAATAAAAATCACGTTATATTGCATTTGCGCGTGTGTAAAACACTAATGAAACGATAATTCACAATGTACACTAAATCAAATCACATATAACATTTTTAAAACTCTAATCACTACACTCACTCAACACTTCACAACAACTTTCTAAATCGGTATCATCGTCGGCATCTGAATCTACAGATATTATTAAAAGGTCTTGATTAGGACTGATGCTTTTTTCTAACTTAATAAATTCATCTTCAATTTTAAGGACATGCTGAATACACTTTTTCCAATTACTTGGTGTTATTTCTCCCACTTTAGCTTTAATAAGGTCGACTACTTTGGCATCAAATTTGGGGAAGGTGTTGTTTTTGCGAATACTTCTTTTCAGCTGACTCCATATTCGTTCTATTGGGTTAAAAATGCAAACATATGGGGGTAACCGTAAAACTGTATGTCCTTGAGCTTTAGCCATGCTATCAATCACATATTGTTTTGGGAAGTTTTGCTTCTTAACAATTTCCAAAAGATCTTTCTTCCTAAAATTTTCTTCAAATTCCAAATTATGTTTTCGGAGAAATTCTTGAATATCTTTTTTCTTTGTTCCCGTATTTGGTATTTTCTCAATTTGTCGCGAATGATACGAAGCTTGTCTAAATCAATTACGCTGTTTTCTTCTATATTTGGTAGCAATGAAGTCTGAAACCATGCTTCAAGAATATCCGCACATCCGCAGTAATGTTTTGATGATAGTCAACGTTTGATTCTTCCATTTTTTTCCACTTAATTTGAGATCATTATGCACCCATCCATTTTCTGATCCACAATGTACAATTACTAATCTGGTTTCTTTATTTGCAGGCATATCAACTTTACATTTCTTTGAACCATATATCCAGCCTTTTTTCACTGTATCATGGGTATCATACCAAGTTTAATCTAAATAATAAATAGGTCGTTGTTCATTTCGAAATTTTTTTATATTTTCCAAATATTCATTACGCCATTCACAATTCTGAAGCTTTCCATAATACCTGCCCTTTTATTAATAATCTTGAACCTAAATCCTATCTTTATTATCCAGCGCCGAAGTGTTGCTTGACTAACTGACACTGCACCATTTGTTTTCAGTTCCATATGTATTGATTCCACCGTTGGTACCTCATTTTCCATATACTTGCTATAAATTAAATCTCTTAGGAATTTCACCATAGACGAATTTAATGCTCGTGCTGCTCCTTTATCCGATCTGACTTTTCGATTAGGTACCACATCCTTAATTATTCTATAGATAGACCGTTCTGAAATTTCTGTTAAGTAGGCCGTTTTTTCCACGGCTCCTTTTTCACCTTCACTTTCTTTTATATTTTTATAAACGTTTAAAACTACTTTTTTAGTATGTTCGCATAAATATTGTCTAGAACTTTTCTCTGTAATTTGCGAGCCATGCTGGTGCTAGGTTGAGAACCTTCCCAAGGCCTGAACATTATCACAATATTATTTTACCACAGCCACTAAAAAACGGAAAACACTCGAATATTTCACCATCCGCCGGAATATTTTTACGCAACTACATAAAATACGCTTAAACAAAGAGCAATTTCACTTATCTGTTAAAGTATTATACATTCTAGGCACTCACAATCAAAATAAAATATAAACACTGAACCACACACTGCATTATTGCATGAAGCACATAACCTATATATTCTAAATATAACAAAACTCGTTCGAAATATCGCGGAAAACTGTGGTCCGTCTCTGCTTAATACCTGTGCCGTTCTGCTTGCCCTTTTACAGCATTATGTATGTGTGTAAAAAATTAAGTAAACAGTAGTGACCGTTAGATCGTAAAATATTTTAGGAGTGAGTGGCGTAAATTAGAAATTATAACTGATACTGCCGAGTTTCCCTTAATTTCTTATTTTAATCCATGCCCCGCACTATCCTATTGGTAATAGGCGGCAAAGCTTTGAAATTTTTTATCTGACTTAGAAATATGAAGTTTACTTTAACTAAAAATAAGTGTCAGTTGTACATAAATTGTTGAAGACTATTTTTGGTTAAAATGATTATTAGGGAGATATCTCTTCATTTGGCGCTTAATCCCTCTCCCCACTGACCTTAGGTAGTGTTCATTTTAAACGTGTAGGATGGAATTGTTGTGATTACAGTTTTTGGTCCACTGTATCCAAATGGCGAAAACCCTAATGTACCAGAAAACTCCATATGGTTTCAACAGGATGGCACACCACCACATTATTCGGTAATAGTGAGTAATTATTTATATGAAATTTTCCCATACAGAGGATCGGTAAACGTGAATCGATAGAATGGCCAGCTAGATCTCCGGCCCTAACCTCATTGAATTATTTTTTATGGGGTTACCTTAAATCCAAAGTTTATTTTCATGACACTCAGTGCAAAAGAAAAAAATCGGTAAAGGTATTTACACAGAACTTCCCTCGTTCATGGCAGTCTCTCTACAAAAATAATAATTACGAAATGACATTGAGAATAATAATCGGAGTAGAGTTATTGCTATTATTACAAAGAAAACTTGATAAGTTTTGGTCAAAAAAATATACAGATGCTCATCCAACAGCAAAAGTTCAATACTAAATGGCAGGTGCCACATATGGCAGGCTTGCGCAAATACCTTTACAAATGTCCACCATGACTGAATTATTTCTTGGGATGACCACCCTGTACATTTAGTGCTAAAAAAAGTTTAAAAATTAAAAATGATGTATTTTTAAAATAGGTTTAGAATGCTATGAAACGTGAAAATTTTAAATTTGAGCAAATAAAAAAAAATTCGATCTATTTTAGTGGTAAAAACTTTTTGAAAAATGTTGGTGAAAAAAATTTTTTTTTCTGAAATACCTAGGTTTAGAATGTCATTTAAATTTGAGCATTCTGGTGTTAAATTTTTTTCCAAACTGGTAACAAAATGTTGCAAATTTTTTTTTCCGAAATTGGTTTGGAATATCATGAAACGTGGAAATTTTAAATTTGAGCAAAAAAAATTTTTTCGTCTGTTCTATAGTAGTGATACATAAATGGATTAAAAATGTTTTCAAATTTTTTAAAAAATTCTTCAAAAACATTTTTAAATTTGTTTGAATAGTTTTAGAATGTCATGGAAACGTGGATAGTTAAAATCTGAACAAAGAAAGAAAAATTCTATCTTAGTGATAAAATTTCAAAAAACTTTTTTTTTTTAATCAGGCTTAGAATGCCATGAAACGTGAAATTTTTAAATTTGAAGAAAGAAAAAAAAATCATTTCAGTAGTAAAAATTTTTTCAAAAATATTGTGAAAAAAATTTTCATCAATTTTCATTTTTTTTTCCTGAAATAGGTTAAGCGTGTCATGAAACGTAGAAATTTTAAATTTGAGCAAAAACAAATTTTTTTCATCTTGGTAAAAATTTTTTCAAAAATGAAAAAAAATTTCAATTTTTTTTTTTTTCTGAAATAGGTTTAGCGCGTCATGAAACGTGGAAATTTTAAATTAGAGCAAAAAAAAATTTTTTTCAACTTGGTAAAAATTTTTTCAAAAATGTTTGAAAAAAATTTTCAAAAAATTTTTTTTCCTGAAATAGGTTTAGCGCGTCATGAAACGTGGAAATTTTAAATTTGAGCAAAAAAAATTTTTTTTCACTATTTATTCCGTTTAGACGGTCCACCCTGTATATTTTTCAGGGAAAATTCTACCAGTTCTTCGCTGACAGTAGGGTTAACTACCTACCAAATTTGACTGCTTTCCGTCAAGTAGTTTTTTAGTAAATACACCAACAGACAGACAGACAGACAGACAGACAGACAGACAGACAGACCGACAGACAGACAGACAGACAGACTGACGGAATTGAAAAACCTATATTTTCGGAATCTACGTGTTCTCAAACGTCAGAATCCGAAAAAATCTCGGAGGGTGATTTTTTCTCGAATACAATACTTCCCTTCGGTATGCGAGGGAAGTAAAAATCGGTAAAGGTCTTTACACAGAACTTCCCTCGTTATTTGTTCATGGCGGTCACTCTAAAAAATTAATAATTACGAAATGACATTCATAATAATAATCGGAATATAGTTATTGCTATTATTACAAAGAAAACTTGATAAGTTTAGGTCAAAAAAATATACAGATTGCTCATCCAACAGCAAAAGCTCAATACTAAATAACAGGTGCCACATATGGCAGGCTTGCGCAAATACCTTTACAAATGTCCACCATGACTGAATTATTTCTTGGGATGACCACCCTGTACATTTTTCAATAAAAGTATAATAGGTGTATATGTCAGATATTATTGCCATCCGTCACATCAATCCAACATTCGCGCATTGGAGTGGAAGTATAGTGGTGGTTAAAAAATGTAATTTTTATTTTAATTTTTCAAAAAATGTTCAAAAAAAATTTAAAATTTTTTCTTCTGAAGTAGGTTTAAAATTTCAAACGTAGAAATTTTTAATTTAAGCAAAAAGGAAAGTTTCCGTCTATTCTATAAAAGTGGTAAAAGAAGTTTAAGACTTAAAAATTACATATTTTTTTTAAATAGGTTTAGAATGTCATGAAACGTGAAACTTTTAAATTTGAGTAAAAAAAGTTTCCATCTATTCTAGCGTTAATTTGGTAACTGGTAACAAAATGTTGCAAAAATTTTTTTTCCGAAATTGGTTTGGAATGTCATGAAACGTGGAAATTTTAAATTTGATCAAACCAAATTTTTCGTCTATTCTATAGTAGTGATAAATAGATTAGAAATGTTTTCAAAATTTTTTAAAAATTTTTCAAAAACATTTTTAAATTTGTTTGAATAGTTTTAGAATGCCATGGAAACGTGGAAATTTTAAACTTGAAGAAAAAAAATTATCATTTTAGTAGAAAATTTTTTTTCAAAAATGGTAAAAAAAAAATCGGTAAAGGTATTTACACGGAACTTCCCTCGTTCATGGCAGTCTCTCTAATAAAATAATAATTACGAAATGACATTGAGAATAATAATCGGAGTAGAGTTATTGCTATTATTACAAAGAAAACTTGATAAGTTTTGGTCAAAAAAATATACAGATTGCTCATCCAACAGCAAAAGTTCAATACTAAATAGCAGGTGCCACATATGGCAGGCTTGCGCAAATACCTTTACAAATGTCCACCATGACTGAATTATTTCTTGGGATGACCACCCTGTACATTTTTCAATAAAAGTATAATAGGTGCATATGGCAGATGTTATTGCCATCTGTCACATTTTCAATCCAACATTCACGTAATGGAGTGGAAGTATAGTGGTGGTTAAAAAATTTAATTTTTTTAAAATTTTTCAAAAGATGGTAAAATAATTTTCAAATTTTTTTCTTCTGAAATAGGTTTAAAATGTCAAAGGTAGAAATTTTAAATTAGAGCAAAAAGGAAAGTTTCCTTCTGTTCTATAGTAGTGCTAAAAAAAGTTTAAAAATTAAAAATGATGTATTTTAAAATAAGTTTAGAATGCTATGAAACGTGAAAATTTTAAATTTGAGCAAATAAAAAAAAATTCGATCTATTTTAGTGGTAAAAACTTTTTGAAAAATGTTGGTGAAAAAAATTTTCAAAATTTTTTTTCTGAAATACCTAGGTTTAGAATGTCATTTAAATTTGAGCATTCTGGTGTTAAATTTTTTTCCAAACTGGTAACAAAATGTTGCAAATTTTTTTTTCCGAAATTGGTTTGGAATATCATGAAACGTGGAAATTTTAAATTTGAGCAAAACAAATGTTTTTGTCTGTTCTATAGTAGTGATACATAAATGGATTAAAAATGTTTCCAAATTTTTTAAAAAATTCTTCAAAAACATTTTTAAATTTGTTTGAATAGTTTTAGAATGTCATGGAAACGTGGATAGTTAAAATCTGAACAAAGAAAGAAAAATTCTCTTAGTGATAAAATTTCAAAAAACTTTTTTTTTAATCAGGCTTAGAATGCCATGAAAGGTGAAAATTTTAAATTTGAAGAAAGAAAATAAAATTCATTTTGGTAGTAAAATTTTTTTCAAAAATATTGGTGAAAAAAATTTTCAAATTTTTTTTTCCTGAAATAGGTTAAGCGTGTCATGAAACGTAGAAATTTTAAATTTGAGCAAAAACAAATATTCATCTTGGTAAAAATTTTTTCAAAAATGTTTGAAAAAAAATTTTCAAAATTTTTTTTTTTCTGAAATAGGTTTAGCGCGTCATGAAACGTGGAAATTTTAAATTTGAGCAAAAAAAAATTTTTTTCAACTTGGTAAAAATTTTTTCAAAAATGTTTGAAAAAAATTTTCAAAAAATTTTTTTTCCTGAAATAGGTTTAGAGCGTCATGAAACGTGGAAATTTTAAATTTGAGCAAAAAAAAATTTTTTTCACTATTTATTCCGTTTAGACGGTCCACTCTGTATATTTTTCAGTGAAAATTCTACCAGTTCTTCGCTGACAGTAGGGTTAACTACCTACCAAATTTGACTGCTCTCCGTCAAGTAGTTTTTTAGTAAATGCACCAACAGACAGACAGACAGACAGACAGACAGACAGACAGACAGACCGACAGACAGACAGACAGACAGACTGACGGAATTGAAAAACCTATATTTTCGGAATCTACGTGTTCTGAAACGTCAGAATCCGAAAAAATCTCGGAGGGTGATTTTTTCTCGAATACAATACTTCCCTTCGGTATGCGAGGGAAGTAAAAATAATTTTTTACTTCCCTCGCATACCGAAGGGAAGTATTGTATTCGAGAAAAAATCACCCTCCGAGATTTTTACGGATTCTGACGTTTCAGAATACGGAGATTACGAAAATATAGGTTTTTCAATTCCGTCAGTCTGTCTGTCTGTCTGTCTGTCGGTCTGTCTGCCTGCCTGTCTGTCTGTCTGTCTGTCTGTCTGTCTGTCTGTTGGTGCATTTACTAAAAAACTACTTGACGGAGAGCAGTCAAATTTGGTAGGTAGTTGATGCTACTGTCAGCGCAGAAATGGTAGAAATTTCACTGGAAAATATACAGGGTTGACCGTCTAAACGGAATAAATAGTGAACAATTTTTTTTTTCGCTCAAATTTAAAATTTCCACGTTTCATGACGCGCTAGTCCTATTTCGGGAAAAAAAAAATCGGTAAAGGTATTTACACAGAACTTCCCTCGTTATTTGTGCATGGCGATCACTAAAAAAATATTAAATACGAAATGACATTGAGAATAATAATGGAAATATAGTTATTGTAATTATTACAAAGAAATCCTGATAACTTTTGGTCAAAAAAATAGTGCTCATCCAACAGCAAAAGTTCAATACTAAATAACAGGTCTCCCATAAATTATTCCTTGGGATGGCCACCCTGTATATTTTCCAATAAAAGTATAATAGCATATGTCAAATAGTATTGCCATTAGACAGTTCCACATTCACGCAGTGAAGTGGAAGTGTAGTAGTGGTTAAAAATTTAATTTTTTTTTTGAAATTTTTCAAAACTGTTGGTTAAAAATGTTCACTCCTTTTTCTTCTGCAATAGGTTCAGAATGTCATGAAACATGGAAATTTTAAATTTGAGCAAAGAAAAAAAATTCCATCTGTTTTAATGGTTAGAAATTTTTCAAAAATGTGTGAAAAAAATTTTCAATTTTTTTTTTTTCTGAAATAGGTTTAGAATGTCATGAAACGTGAAAATTTTAAATTTCAGCAAAAACAAATTTTTCCGTCTATTCTAATGGTAATTTTTTTTCCAAAGTGGTAAAAAAAAATTCATCTATTCTATAGTAAGTAGTGAAATAGATTTTATCAATTTATTTTTATTTGTTTGAATAGGTTTAGAATGCTATGGAAACGTTGAAATTTTAAATTTGAACAAAGAAAAAAATTTTTTTTTATGAAATTATTCCAAAATCTTGGTTAAAAAATTTTCAACATTTTTTCTTCTGAAATAGGTTTAGAATGTCATGAAACGTGTATATTTTACATTTGAGCAAAAAAAAAATTCCATCTATTCTAGTGGTAATTTTTTTTCCAAAATGGTAAAAAAATGTTACAATTTTTTTTCTTCCGAAATAGGTTTGGAATGTCATGAAGCGTGGAAATTTTAAATTTGAGCAAAAAAAAATTTTTTTCACTATTTATTCCGTTTAGACGGTCCACCCTGTATATTTTCCAGTGAAATTTCTACCATTTCTGCGCTGACAGTAGCGTCAACTACCTGCCAAATTTGACTGCTCTCCGTCAAGTAGTTTTTTAGTAAATACACCAACAGACAGACAGACAGACAGACAGACAGACAGACAGACAGACAGACAGACCGACAGACAGACAGACAGACAGACTGACGGAATTGAAAAACCTATATTTTCGTAATCTCCGTGATCTGAAACGTCAGAATCCGTAAAAATCTCGGAGGGTGATTTTTTCTCGAATACAATACTTCCCTTCGGTATGCGAGGGAAGTAAAAATTTGAAAATTTTTTTCACCAACATTTTTGAAAAAAGTTTTACCAAGATGAAAAAAAATTTTTTTTGCTCAAATTTAAAATTTCCACGTTTCATGACACGCTAAACCTATTTCTGAAAAAAAAAATTTTTCACCATCATTTTTGAAAAAATTTTTAGCAGTAAAAAATTTTTTTTTCTATGTTCAAATTTAAAATTTCCACGTTTCATGGCATTCTAAACCTATTTAAGAGAAAAAAATGTTTGAAAACTTTTTATCAACATTTTTTTTTTAATTTTACCACTAAAATAGATGGATTTTTTTTTCTTCAAATTTTAAATTTCTACGTTTCATAGCGCTCTAAATCTATTTAAAAAAAAAATCGGTAAAGGTCTTTACACAGAACTTCCCTCGTTATTTGTGCATGGCGGTCACTCTAAAAAATTAATAATTACGAAATGACATTGAGAATAATAATCGGAATATAGTTATTGCTATTATTACAAATAAAACTTAATAAGTTTTGGTCAAAAAAATATACAGATTGCTCATCCAACAGTAAAAGCTCAATACTAAATAACAGGTGCCACATATGGCAGGCTTGCGCAAATACCTTTACAAATGTCCACCATGACTGAATTATTTCTTGGGATGACCACCCTGTACATTTTTCAATAAAAGTATAATAGGTGTATATGTCAGATATTATTGCCATCCGTCACATCAATCCAACATTCGCGTAATGGAGTGGAAGTATAGTGGTGGTTAAAAAATTTCATTTTTATTTTAATTTTTCAAAAATGTTAAAAAAAAATTAAAATTTCTACTTCTGAAATAGGTTTAAAATGTCAAACGTAGAAATTTTAAATTTGAGCAAAAAGGAAAGTTTCCGTCTATTCTATAATAGTGGTAAAGAAGTTTAAGATTTAAAAATTACATATTTTTTTAAAATAGGTTTAGAATGTCATGAAACGTGAAACTTTTAAATTTGAGTAAAAAAAGTTTCCATCTATTCTAGTGTTAATTTTTTTTCCAAACTGGTAACAAAATGTTGCAAAAATTTTTTTTCCGAAATTGGTTTGGAATGTCATGAAACGTGGAAATTTTAAATTAGAGCAAACCAAATTTTTCGTCTATTCTATAGTAGTGATAAATAGATTAAAAATGTTTTCAAATTTTTTTAAACATTTTTCAAAAACATTTTTAAATTTGTTTGAATGGTTTTAGAATGCCATGGAAACGTGGATAGTTTAAATCTGAACAAAGAAAAAAAATTCTATCAGTGGTAAAATTTTTAAAAAATAGTAAACAAAATTTCTAATTTTTCTTTTAAATAGATTTAGAACGTTATGAAACGTGGAAATTTTAAATTTGAAGAAATAAAAAAATCCATCAATTTTAGTGGTAAAAAAATTTCAAAAATGTTGGTAAAAAATAATTTCAAAAAATTTTCAAAATTTTTTTTTCTGAATCAGGCTTAGAATGCCATGAAACGTGGACATGTTAAATTTGAAGAAAAAAATTATCATTTTAGTAGAAAAAAGTTTTTTAAAAATGTTGGTAAAAAAAAATATTTTTTTTTTAATAGTTTTAGAATGCCATGAAACGTAGAAATTTTAAATTTGAGCAAAAAAAATTTTTTCATCTTAGTAAAAAATTTTTCAAAAATATTGGTGAAAAAAATTTTCAAAATTTTTTTTTTTTCAGAAATAGGTTTAGCGTGTCATGAAACGTGGAGATTTTAAATTTGAACAAAAAAATTTTTTTTTATCTTGGTAAAAAAATTTTCAAAAATATTGGTGAAAAAAATTTTCAAAAATTGTTTTTCCCGAAAACGGATTAGCGCGTCATGAAACGTGGAAATTTTAAATTTGAGCGAAAAAAAATTTTTTTCACTATTTATTCCGTTTAGACGGTCCACCCTGTATATTTTCCAGTGAAATTTCTACCATTTCTGCGCTGACAGTAGCGTCAACTACCTGCCAAATTTGACTGCTCTCCGTCAAGTAGTTTTTTAGCAAATGCACAAACAGACAGACAGACAGACAGACAGACAGAAAGACAGACAGACAGACAGACAGACTGACGGAATTGAAAACCTATATTTTCGTAATCTACGTGTTCTGAAACGTCAGAATCCGAAAAAATCTCGGAGGGTGATTTTTTCTCGAATACAATACTTCCCTTCGGTATGCGAGGGAAGTAAAAATTGAAAATTTTTTAAAAATTTCGAAAAAAAATCGGTAAAGGTATTTACACAGAACTTCCCTCGTTATTTGTGCATGGCGATCACTAAAAAAATATTAAATACGAAATGACATTGAGAATAATAATGGAAATATAGTTATTGTAATTATTACAAAGAAATCCTGATAACTTTTGGTCAAAAAAATAGTGCTCATCCAACAGCAAAAGTTCAATACTAAATAACAGGTCTCCCATAAATTATTCCTTGGGATGACCACCCTGTATATTTTCCAATAAAAGTATAATAGCATATGTCAAATAGTATTGCCATTAGACAGTTCCACATTCACGCAGTGAAGTGGAAGTATAGTAGTGGTTAAAAATTTAATTTTTTTTTGAAATTTTTCAAAACTGTTGGTTAAAAATGTTCACTCCTTTTTCTTCTGCAATAGGATCAGAATGTCATGAAACATGGAAATTTTAAATTTGAGCAAAGAAAAAAAATTCCATCTGTTTTAATGGTTAGAAATTTTTCAAAAATGTGTGAAAAAAATTTTCAAAATTTTTTTTTCTGAAATAGGTTTAGAATGTCATGAAACGTGAAAATTTTAAATTTCAGCAAAAACAAATTTTTCCGTCTATTCTAATATATAAATAAATATTTGTATTTTCTTGACCGTTGATATCAAATTAACTTGATGTATCCTGGGATTTTTCGGTAATCTTTAAATGAAAATTCTTATATTTTCTTACGTTTCGGTTTTATTAACCATCGTCAGAGGAAAAACTACAATATTTATATCAACGTACAATTATTTTATGTGAATTTACAAATTTAATTTTATTACTTACAATTTAAGAAATTTTTTGTATACACTATATTAACATTTTACGTTTATTTCTGTTGAAAGTTTTAATGCAACTAAATGCTGAGCAAAAGTATTGCCTGCTTTCTGGTCTGTGTTATGTCACTATTGGTACAGTTTATTTAATTTATGGATGTTACTTATGAGGTTTTCTCTAAAGGCTGGTAGTGCGAAATATGATATTTTAAGAATTATCTTGCGGACTTGATGGAACGATGTAAAAATATATGCTGTTTAGTAATATCCCCTTTTTAGTTAATTTAACAAATTAAAGTATGTTTCACTTAAATTCTCTATATCAGTGCGGTTGTTTATTGCGTTGTTATGTCTTTTAATTTGTAACATTTCATGTATTGTCCTTCGATGATAATTTGGTTCCTTTGGTAAAATTTTTGTATTGTCAAAGTTAAAGCTATGGTTATGGTCTAAAGCGTGTTTGGTAAGAGCTGTCGAGTTTTGATTTAGTGTTCTATATATTATATTTGTGTAAATATATTCGTTTATGCAGGTATTGTTTTGTTTGGCCAATATATGTACTATTACAATTATTACAGTCTATTTTGTAAATTGCGTTTGTTTCGTCTTTTGGTTGTAGTTCGGGTTTTAATTTTGTAAAGAATTTTTTTGTTGTAGTATAAGGTTTATGCGCTACTGTTATATTGTGTTTTTTTAATACATTTGAAATATTCTCAGATACTTTTGGTATGTAAGGCATGGATACATAGTTGTTATTATTCTTAATTTTTTTATTCATATTCTTATTATAGATACTATGTATTCTTTTTTTAATTATTGGTTCTTAAAAATGTTTAGGATAGGAGTTTGTTTCGAGGACGGTTTTAATTTTTTTCAAGTTGTTTTGCCTATATTTTGGATGTGCAAGTTGAATGGCTCGATCTGTTAAACTATTAACAACGCTCTTTTTGTAATTGGTAGAAGTATGTGAATTATAATTTAAGTATCTTTGCGACCAAATTTCTTTCGTGTACCAGTTAGTATCAATAATTCCGGATTCATTATATTTAATGGTAATATCTAAAAAGTTTATGCTTTTTTCTTTTTCAATTTCGGTTGTGAATTGCAAGCGTGGATGAAAACTATTGAAATTATTAACAGTATATTCTATTTTATTTTTTGGTAAACAGATAATACAGTCATCTACATATCTTTTGTAAAAAATAGGTTTATAATTTAATGATTTTAATATCTGACATTCTAATTCCTCCATAACTAAGTTTGCAATGGTGGCCGATATGGGTGAACCCATAGCAGTTCCGAAAATTTGAGAGTAAAATTGGTTGTTGTATGTAAAATATGTAGAATTTAAACATAATGTAATGGCACTAACAAATTCGTTTTCAGTAATGGATGTATGTTTACTAATTTCAGACCATTTGTTTTTTACACATTTTATTGCGAGTTCTGTCGGTATGTTAGTATAAAGTGATGTGACATCAAGTGAAATTATACAATGGTCTTTAGGCACTAATTGTTTTTTTATAAATTCGCAAAATTGCCATGAGTCCTTTACATAATATTCTGTTTTTCCCAAAACCTTACTTACTATATTAGATAAAAATTGTGAAAGGTTGTATGTGGGACTGTCTATATTATTAACTATTGGTCTTAACGGGATATTTTCTTTGTGTAGTTTTGGTAGGCCATATATGAATGGGGCGTGGCCTTTATGACAGATGAGTTTATTTTTTTGTTGTTCAGTAATTAGATTTTTTCTGAGCCATGATTTAATAATGTTATTAATACTGTTTTGAATTTTTTTTGTTGGATCTTGGTTTTGTTTTTTATATGTAGTGGTGTCATTGAGCATGTTATGGATTTTTCTTTCATAATCTGTTTTATACATTATTACTGTTTTGTTACATTTGTCAGCCATTAGTACAAATATATCTGAATTTTCCGTTAAAAATTTTTTAGTTTCGTTAATATAATGATTTAAATGGGTTCTAGTTTTATTACTTGTATTTTTAAGTTTATTTTTGTAGTTTGTAGTATATTATTAGAAACAAGGTATGTAATATACTTACAAACTACAAAAATAAACTTAAAAATACAAGTAATAAAACTAGAACCCAATTAAATCATTATATTAACGAAACTAAAAAATTTTTAACGGAAAATTCAGATATATTTGTACTAATGGCTGACAAATGTAACAAAACAGTAATAATGTATAAAACAGATTATGAAAGAAAAATCCATAACATGCTCAATGACACCACTACATATAAAAAACAAAACCAAGATCCAACAAAAAAAATTCAAAACAGTATTAATAACATTATTAAATCATGGCTCAGAAAAAATCTAATTACTGAACAACAAAAAAATAAACTCATCTGTCATAAAGGCCACGCCCCATTCATATATGGCCTACCAAAACTACACAAAGAAAATATCCCGTTAAGACCAATAGTTAATAATATAGACAGTCCCACATACAACCTTTCACAATTTTTATCTAATATAGTAAGTAAGGTTTTGGGAAAAACAGAATATTATGTAAAGGACTCATGGCAATTTTGCGAATTTATAAAAAAACAATTAGTGCCTAAAGACCATTGTATAATTTCACTTGATGTCACATCACTTTATACTAACATACCGACAGAACTCGCAATAAAATGTGTAAAAAACAAATGGTCTGAAATTAGTAAACATACATCCATTACTGAAAACGAATTTGTTAGTGCCATTACATTATGTTTAAATTCTACATATTTTACATACAACAACCAATTTTACTCTCAAATTTTCGGAACTGCTATGGGTTCACCCATATCGGCCACCATTGCAAACTTAGTTATGGAGGAATTAGAATGTCAGATATTAAAATCATTAAATTATAAACCTATTTTTTACAAAAGATATGTAGATGACTGTATTATCTGTTTACCAAAAAATAAAATAGAATATACTGTTAATAATTTCAATAGTTTTCATCCACGCTTGCAATTCACAACCGAAATTGAAAAAGAAAAAAGCATAAACTTTTTAGATATTACCATTAAATATAATGAATCCGGAATTATTGATACTAACTGGTACACGAAAGAAATTTGGTCGCAAAGATACTTAAATTATAATTCACATACTCCTACCAATTACAAAAAGAGCGTTGTTAATAGTTTAACAGATCGAGCCATTCAACTTGCACATCCAAAATATAGGCAAAACAACTTGAAAAAAATTAAAACCGTCCTCGAAACAAACTCCTATCCTAAACATTTTTATGAACCAATAATTAAAAAAAGAATACATAGTATCTATAATAAGAATATGAATAAAAAAATTAAGAATAATAACAACTATGTATCCATGCCTTACATACCAAAATATCTGAGAATATTTCAAATGTATTAAAAAAACACAATATAACAGTAGCGCATAAACCTTATACTACAACAAAAAAATTCTTTACAAAATTAAAACCCGAACTACAACCAAAAGACGAAACAAACGCAATTTACAAAATAGACTGTAATAATTGTAATAGTACATATATTGGCCAAACAAAACAATACCTGTATAAACGAATATATACACACAAATATAATATAAGAACACTAAATCAAAACTCGACAGCTCTTACCAAACACGCTTTAGATCATAACCATAGCTTTAACTTTGACAATACAAAAATTTCACAAAAGGAACCAAATTATCATCGAAGGACAATACATGAAATGTTACAAATTAAAAGACATAACAACGCAATAAACAACCGCACTGATATAGAGAATTTAAGTGAAACATACTTTAATTTGTTAAATTAACTAAAAAGGGGATATTACTAAACAACATATATTTTTACATCGTTCCATCAAGTCCGCAAGATAATTCTTAAAATATCATATTTCGCACTACCAGCCTTTAGAGAAAACCTCATAAGTAACATCCATAAATTAAATAAACTGTACCAATAGTGACATAACACAGACCAGAAAGCAGGCAATACTTTTGCTCAGCATTTAGTTGCATTAAAACTTTCAACAGAAATAAACGTAAAATGTTAATATAGTGTAAACAAAAAATTTCTTAAATAGTAAGTAATAAAATTAAATTTGTAAATTCACATAAAATAATTGTACGTTGATATAAATATTGTAGTTTTTCCTCTGACGATGGTTAATAAAACCGAAACGTAAGAAAATATAAGAATTTTCATTTAAAGATGACCGAAAAATCCCAGGATACATCAAGTTAATAGTCTATTCTAATGGTAATTTTTTTTCCAAAGTGGTAAAAAAAAATTCATCTATTCTATAGTAAGTAGTGAAATAGATTTTATCAATTTATTTTTATTTGTTTGAATAGGTTTAGAATGCTTTGGAAACGTTGAAATTTTAAATTTGAACAAAGAAAAAAATTTTTTTTTATGAAATTATTCCAAAATCTTGGTTAAAAAATTTTCAAAATTTTTTCTTCTGAAATAGGTTTAGAATGTCATGAAACGTGTATATTTTAAATTTGAGCAAAAAAAAAATCCATCTATTCTAGTGGTAATTTTTTTTCCAAAACGGTAAAAAAATGTTACAATTTTTTTTCTTCCGAAATAGGTTTGGAATGTCATGAAGCGTGGAAATTTTAAATTTGAGCAAACAAAATATTTTCTTCTATTCTATAGTAAGTACCTACTTAGTGATGAATACATACATTTTTTCAAAAAAATTTTTCGGAAAAATTTTTATATTTGTTTTAATACGTTTAGAATGCCATGGAAACGTGGAAATTTTAAATTTGAACAAAACAAAAATTCCACCTATTTTGGTGGTAAAAATTTTTTCAAAAATGTTGGTAAAAAAATTTTCAAAACATTTTTTTTTTTGAAATACGTTTAGAATGCCATGAAACGTAAAAATTTTAAATTTGAAGAAAGAAAAAAATTCTCATATTTTAGTGGTAAAAATGTTTTCAAAAATGTTGGTGAAAAAAATTTTCAAATTTTTTGTTTCTGAAATAGGTTAGCGCGTAATGAAACGTGGAAATTTTAAATTTGAGCAAAAAAAAATTTTTTTTCACTATTTATTCCGTTTAGACGGTCCACCCTGTATATTTTCCAGTGAAATTTCTACCATTTCTGCGCTGACAGTAGCGTCAACTACCTGCCAAATTTGACTGCTCTCCGTCAAGTAGTTTTTTAGGAAATGCACCAACAGACAGACAGACAGACAGACAGACAGACAGACAGACAGACCGACAGACAGACAGACAGACAGACTGACGGAATTGAAAAACCTATATTTTCGTAATCTCCGTGATCTGAAACGTCAGAATCCGTAAAAATCTCGGAGGGTGATTTTTTCTCGAATACAATACTTCCCTTCGGTATGCGAGGGAAGTAAAATTAAAATTTTTTCTTCTAAAATAGGTTTAAAATGTCAAACGTAGAAATTTTTAATTTAAGCAAAAAGGAAAGTTTCCCTCTATTCTATAATAGTGGTAAAAGAAGCTTAAGATTTAAAAATTACATATTTTTACTTCCCTCGCATACCGAAGGGAAGTATTGTACCTATTCGAGAAAAAATCACCCTCCGAGATTTTTACGGATTCTGACGTTTCAGAACACGGAGATTACGAAAATATAGGTTTTTCAATTCCGTCAGTCTGTCTGTCTGTCTGTCTGTCTGTCTGTCTGTCGGTCTGTCTGTCTGTCTGTCTGTCTGTCTGTCTGTCTGTCTGTCTGTTGGTGCATTTACTAAAAAACTACTTGACGGAGAGCAGTCAAATTTGGTAGGTAGTTGACGCTACTGTCAGCGCAGAAATGGTAGAAATTTCACTGGAAAATATACAGGGTGGACCGTCTAAACGGAATAAATAGTGAAAAAAATTTTTTTTCGCTGAAATTTAAAATTTCCACGTTTCATGACGCGCTAATCCTATTTCGAGAAAAAAAATTTTTGAAAATTTTTTTCACCATCAGTTTTGAAAAAATCGGTAAAGGTATTTACACAGAACTTCCCTCGTTATTTGTGCATGGCAGTCACTCTGAAAAATTAATATTTACGAAATGACATTGAGAATAATAATCGGAATAGAGTTATTGCTATTATTACAAAGAAAACTTGACAAGTTTTGGTCAAAAAAATATACAGATTGCTCATCCAACAGCAAAAGTTCAATACTAAATAACAGGTGCCACATATGGCAGGCTTGCGCAAATACCTTTACAAATGACTGAATTATTTCTTGGGATGACCACCCTGTATATTTTTCAATCAAAGTATAATAGGTGCATATGCCAGATATTATTGCCATCTGTCACATTTTCAATCCAGCATTCACGTAATGGAATGGAAGTATAGTGGTGGTTAAAAAATTTCATTTTTTTTTAAATTTTTCAAAAGATGTTGGTATAATAATTTTCAAAATTTTTTCTTCTGAAGTAGGTTTAAAATGTCAAACGTAGAAATTTTAAATTTGAGCAAAAAGGAAAGTTTCCTTCTATTCTATAGTAGTGCTAAAAAAAGTTTAAAAATTAAAAGTATACATACATGGATTAAAAATGTTTTCAAATTTTTTAAAAAATTCTTCAAAAGCATTTTTAAATTTGTTTGAATAGTTTTAGAATGCCATGGAAACGTGGATAGTTAAAATCTGAAGAAAGAAAAAAAAATTATATCTTAGTGGTCAAAATTTTTAAAAATAGTAAGAAAAATTTCAAATTTTTCTTTTAAATAGATTTTGAACACTATGAAACGTGGAAATTTGAAATCTGAAGAAATAAAAAAAAATTCCATCTATTTTAGTGGTAAACAAATTTTCAAAAATGGTAAAAAAAAATTTTCAATTTTTTTTTTTTTTGAATCAGGCTTAGAATGCCATGAAACGTGGAAATTTTAAATTTGAAGAAAGAAAAAAAAAATTCATTTTAGTACTTAGTAAAAATTTTTTCAAAAATATTGGTGAAAAAAATTTTCAATTTTTTTTTCCCGAAATAGGATTAGCGCGTCATGAAACGTGGAAATTTTAAATTTGAGCGAAAAAAAATTTTTTCCGTCTTGGTAAAATTTTTTTTAAAAATGTTTGAAGAAAATTTTCAAACATTTTACTTCCCTCGCATACCGAAGGGAAGTATTGTATTCGAGAAAAAATCACCCTCCGAGATTTTTTCGGATTCTGACGTTTCAGAACACGTAGATTCCGAAAATATAGGTTTTTCAATTCCGTCAGTCTGTCTGTCTGTCTGTCTGTCGGTCTGTCTGTCTGTCTGTCTGTCTGTCTGTCTGTCTGTTGGTGCATTTACTAAAAAACTACTTGACGGAGAGCAGTCAAATTTGGTAGGTAGTTAACCCTACTGTCAGCGAAGAACTGGTAGAATTTTCACTGAAAAATATACAGAGTGGACCGTCTAAACGGAATAAATAGTGAAAAAAATTTTTTTTTGCTCAAATTTAAAATTTCCACGTTTCATGACGCTCTAAACCTATTTCAGGAAAAAAAAATTTTTGAAAATTTTTTTCAAACATTTTTGAAAAAATTTTTACCAAGTTGAAAAAAATTTTTTTTTGCTCAAATTTAAAATTTCCACGTTTCATGACGCGCTAAACCTATTTCAGAAAAAAAAAAATTTTGAAAATTTTTTTTCAAACATTTTTGAAAAAATTTTTACCAAGATGAATATTTGTTTTTGCTCAAATTTAAAATTTCTACGTTTCATGACACGCTTAACCTATTTCAGGAAAAAAAAATTTGAAAATTTTTTTCACCAATATTTTTGAAAAAAATTTTACTACCAAAATGAATTTTATTTTCTTTCTTCAAATTTAAAATTTTCACCTTTCATGGCATTCTAAGCCTGATTAAAAAAAAAGTTTTTTGAAATTTTATCACTAAGAGAATTTTTCTTTCTTTGTTCAGATTTTAACTATCCACGTTTCCATGACATTCTAAAACTATTCAAACAAATTTAAAAATGTTTTTGAAGAATTTTTTAAAAAATTTGGAAACATTTTTAATCCATTTATGTATCACTACTATAGAACAGACAAAAACATTTGTTTTGCTCAAATTTAAAATTTCCACGTTTCATGATATTCCAAACCAATTTCGGAAAAAAAAATTTGCAACATTTTGTTACCAGTTTGGAAAAAAATTTAACACCAGAATGCTCAAATTTAAATGACATTCTAAACCTAGGTATTTCAGAAAAAAAATTTTGAAAATTTTTTTCACCAACATTTTTCAAAAAGTTTTTACCACTAAAATAGATCGAATTTTTTTTTATTTGCTCAAATTTAAAATTTTCACGTTTCATAGCATTCTAAACTTATTTTAAAATACATCATTTTTAATTTTTAAACTTTTTTTAGCACTACTATAGAACAGAAGGAAACTTTCCTTTTTGCTCTAATTTAAAATTTCTACCTTTGACATTTTAAACCTATTTCAGAAGAAAAAAATTTGAAAATTATTTTACCATCTTTTGAAAAATTTTAAAAAAATTAAATTTTTTAACCACCACTATACTTCCACTCCATTACGTGAATGTTGGATTGAAAATGTGACAGATGGCAATAACATCTGCCATATGCACCTATTATACTTTTATTGAAAAATGTACAGGGTGGTCATCCCAAGAAATAATTCAGTCATGGTGGACATTTGTAAAGGTATTTGCGCAAGCCTGCCATATGTGGCACCTGCTATTTAGTATTGAACTTTTGCTGTTGGATGAGCAATCTGTATATTTTTTTGACCAAAACTTATCAAGTTTTCTTTGTAATAATAGCAATAACTCTACTCCGATTATTATTCTCAATGTCATTTCGTAATTATTATTTTATTAGAGAGACTGCCATGAACGAGGGAAGTTCCGTGTAAATACCTTTACCGATTTTTTTTTCCCGAAATAGGATTAGCGCGTCATGAAACGTGGAAATTTTAAATTTGAGCGAAAAAAATTTTTTTTCACTATTTATTCCGTTTAGACGGTCCGCCCTGTATATTTTCCAGTGAAATTTCTACCATGTCTGCGCTGACAGTAGCGTCAACTACCTACCAAATTTGACTGCTCTCCGTCAAGTAGTTTTTTAGTAAATGCACCAACAGACAGACAGACAGACAGACAGACAGACAGACAGACAGACAGACTGACGGAATTGAAAAACCTATATTTTCGTAATCTCCGTGTTCTGAAACGTCAGAATCCGAAAAAATCTCGGAGGGTGATTTTTTCTCGAATACAATACTTCCCTTCGGTATGCGAGGGAAGTAAAAATTTTTACCAAGATTAAAAAATTTTTTTTGCTCAAATTTAAAATTTCTACGTTTCATGGCATTCTAAAACTATTTAAAAAAAATAAAAAAATTTACCATTTTTGAAAAATTTTTTTCTACTAAAACGATAATTTTACTTCCCTCGCATACCGAAGGGAAGTATTGTATTCGAGAAAAAATCACCCTCCGAGATTTTTACGGATTCTGACGTTTCAGAATACGGAGATTACGAAAATATAGGTTTTTCAATTCCGTCAGTCTGTCTGTCTGTCTGTCTGTCTGTCTGTCTGTCTGTCTGTCTGTCTGTCTGTCTGTTGGTGCATTTACTAAAAAACTACTTGACGGAGAGCAGTCAAATTTGGCAGGTAGTTGACGCTACAGTCAGCGCAGAAATGGTAGAAATTTCACTGGAAAATATACAGGGTTGACCGTCTAAACGGAATAAATAGTGAAAAAAATTTTTTTTTCGCTCAAATTTAAAATTTCCACGTTTCATGACGCGCTAGTCCTATTTCGGGAAAAAAAAATTTTGAAAATTTTTTTCACCAACATTTTTGAAAAAATTTTTACCAAGACGAAAAAAATTTTTTTTTGCTCAATTTTAAAATTTCCACGTTTCATGACACGCTAAATCTATTTCTGGAAAAAAAAATTTTTGAAAATTTTTTTCACCATTTTTGAAAAAATTTTTAGCACTAAAAAAATTTTACTTCCCTCGCATACCGAAGGGAAGTATTGTATTCGAGAAAAAATCACCCTCCGAGATTTTTACGGATTCTGACGTTTCAGATCACGGAGATTACGAAAATATAGGTTTTTCAATTCCGTCAGTCTGTCTGTCTGTCTGTGTCTGTCTGTCGGTCTGTCTGTCTGTCTGTCTGTCTGTTGGTGCATTTACTAAAAAACTACTTGACGGAGAGCAGTCAAATTTGGTAGGTAGTTGACGCTACTGTCAGCGCAGAAATGGTAGAAATTTCACTGGAAAATATACAGGGTGGACCGTCTAAACGGAATAAATAGTGAAAAAAATTTTTTTTCGCTCAAATTTAAAATTTCCACGTTTCATGACGCGCTAATCCTATTTCGGGAAAAAACAATTTTGAAAATTTTTTTCAAACATTTTTGAAAAAATTTTTACCAAGATGAAAAAAATTTTTTTTTGCTCAAATTTAAAATTTCCACGTTTCATGACACGCTAAACCTATTTCTGAAAAAAAAATTTTGAAAATTTTTTTCACCAACATTTTTGAAAAAATTTTTACCGCTAAAAAAATTTTTACTTCCCTAGCATACCGAATTTAAAATTTTCACGTTTCATGACATTCTAAACATATTTCAGAAAAAAAAAATTGAAAATTATTTTCACACATTTTTTAAAAAAATTTTACCCCTAATACAGATGGAAAATCATTTTTCTTTGCTCAAATTTAAAATTTCCGTGTTTCATGACATTCTGAACCTATTGCAGAAGAAAAACGACTGAAAATTTTTAACTGTTTTGAAAAATTTCAAAAAAAAATTGAAATTTTTAACCATCACTATACTTCCAGTTCACTGCGTGAAAGTGGAACTGAAAATGTGTCTAATGGCAATAATATTTGGCATATGATATTATACTTTTATTGGAAAATATACAGGGTGGTTATCCCAAGAAACAATTCATGGTAGACCTGTTATTTAGTATTGAACTTTTGCTGTTGGATGAGCACTATTTTTTTCACCAAAAGTTATCAGGACTTCTTTGTAATAATTACAATAACTATATTTCCATTATTATTCTCAATGTCATTTCATATTTAATAATTTTTTAGTGACCGCAATGTACAAATAACGAGGGAAGTTCTGTGTAAATACCTTTACCGATTTTTTTTTCTTCAAATTTAAAATTTCCACGTTTCAAGCCTGACTAAAAAAAAAAAATTGAAAATTTTTTTGAAATTTTTTTTACCAACATTTTTTAAATTTTTTTACCACTAAAATAGATGGATTTTTTTTATTTCTTCAAATTTAAAATTTCCACGTTCTAAATCTATTTAAAAGAAAAATTAGAAATTTTGTTTACTATTTTTAAAAAATTTTACCACTAAGATAGAATTTTTTTCTTTGTTCAGATTTAAACTATCCACGTTTCCATGGCATTCTAAAACTATTCAAATAAATTTAAAAATGTTTTTGAAAAAATTTTTAAAAAATTTGAAAACATTTTTAATCTATTTATCACTACTATACAATAGACGAAAAATTTGGTTTGCTCAAATTTAAAATTTCCACGTTTCATGGCAATCCAAACCAATTACGGAAAAAAAATCTTTGCAACATTTTGTTACCAGTTTGGAAAAAAATTAACACTAGAATAGATGTAAACTTTTTTTACTCAAATTTAAAAGTTTCACGTTTCATGACATTCTAAACCCATTTAAAAAAATCGGTAAAGGTATTTACACAGAACTTCCCTCGTTATTTGTGCATGGCGATCACTAAAAAAATATTAAATACGAAATGACATTGAGAATAATAATGGAAATATAGTTATTGTAATTATTACAAAGAAATCCTGATAACTTTTGGTCAAAAAAATAGTGCTCATCCAACAGCAAAAGTTCAATACTAAATAACAGGTCTCCCATAAATTATTCCTTGGGATGGCCACCCTGTATATTTTCCAATAAAAGTATAATAGCATATGTCAAATAGTATTGCCATTAGACAGTTCCACATTCACGCAGTGAAGTGGAAGTATCGTAGTGGTTAAAAATTTAATTTTTTTTTTGAAATTTTTCAAAACTGTTGGTTAAAAATGTTCACTCCTTTTTCTTCTGCAATAGGTTCAGAATGTCATGAAACATGGAAATTTTAAATTTGAGCAAAGAAAAAAAATTCCATCTGTTTTAATGGTTAGAAATTTTTCAAAAATGTGTGAAAAAAATTTTCAAATTTTTTTTTTCTGAAATAGGTTTAGAATGTCATGAAACGTGAAAATTTTAAATTTCAGCAAAAACAAATTTTTCCGTCTATTCTAATGGTAATTTTTTTTCCAAAATGGTAAAAAAAAATTCATCTATTCTATAGTAAGTAGTGAAATAGATTTTATCAATTTATTTTTATTTGTTTGAATAGGTTTAGAATGCTATGGAAACGTTGAAATTTTAAATTTGAACAAAGAAAAAAAAATTTTTTTATGAAATTATTCCAAAATCTTGGTTAAAAAATTTTCAAAATTTTTTCTTCTGAAATAGGTTTAGAATGTCATGAAACGTGTATATTTTAAATTTGAGCAAAAAAAAAATTCCATCTATTCTAGTGGTAATTTTTTTTCCAAAATGGTAAAAAAATGTTACAATTTTTTTTCTTCCGAAATAGGTTTGGAATGTCATGAAGCGTGGAAATTTTAAATTTGAGCAAACAAAATATTTTCTTCTATTCTATAGTAAGTACCTACTTAGTGATGAATACATACATTTTTTCAAAAAAATTTTTCGGAAATTTTTTTATATTTGTTTTAATACGTTTAGAATGCCATGGAAACGTTGAAATTTTAAATTTGAACAAAACAAAAATTCCACCTATTTTGGTGGTAAAATTTTTTTCAAAAATGTTGGTAAAAAAATTTTCAAAACATTTTTTTTTTTTGAAATACGTTTAGAATGCCATGAAACGTAAAAATTTTAAATTTGAAGAAAGAAAAAAATTCTCATATTTTAGTGGTAAAAATGTTTTCAAAAATGTTGGTGAAAAAAATTTTCAAATTTTTACTTCCCTCGCATACCGAAGGGAAGTATTGTATTCGAGAAAAAATCACCCTCCGAGATTTTTTCGGATTCTGACGTTTCAGAACACGTAGATTCCGAAAATATAGGTTTTTCAATTCCGTCAGTCTGTCTGTCTGTCTGTCTGTCTGTCTGTTGGTGTATTTACTAAAAAACTACTTGACGGAGAGCAGTCAAATTTGGTAGGTAGTTAACCCTACTGTCAGCGAAGAACTGGTAGAATTTTCACTGAAAAATATACAGGGTGGACCGTCTAAACGGAATAAATAGTGAAAAAAAATTTTTTTTGCTCAAATTTAAAATTTCCACGTTTCATGACGCGCTAAACCTGTTTCAGGAAAAAAAAATTTTTGAAAATTTTTTTCAAACATTTTTGAAAAAATTTTTACCAAGATGAAAAAAATTTATTTTTGCTCAAATTTAAAATTTCCACGTTTCATGACGCGCTAAACCTATTTCAGAAAAAAAAATTTGAAAATTTTTTTCACCAATATTTTTGAAAAAAATTTTACTACTAAAATGATTTTTTTTTCTTTCTTCAAATTTAAAATTTTCACGTTTCATGGCATTCTACATACATGACGATGGTGCGACTCCGTTCATGACTCTTGGCAAATTTGGTTATAGTCTGTTCAACAGTATCCGTTCCCAAGTTTCAATGGATGTGTTACTGTTTCTGGTGTATCAAGGAGCATCAACAATGTACCTCTATACTTTGTTTTGGAACCATTGTATAATTTGGATGTTACTTTGACTGGCATAGCTCCACAACTGTATAACATATGTCCATACAGGTTTGAGTACTTGCTTATATAGCATAAGCTTATTATGCAGAGACAGAGAGGATTGCCGTCCAATCTTCCAATTTATTTTCCTATATTTGATTTCGAGTTCCTGCCTTTTCTTTTTAACATGGGCTTTCCAGGGAAACCTGGCGTCAAGCGTAATGCCAACGTATTTTGCCGTAGTTCCAAATGGAATTTCAGTGCCATTTATGCTTATGGGTACATGTTGTGTTGTTTTATTTATAAAATTTATATGACTAGATTTAGATTCATTTAATTTCATCCTCCGCTTGTTTGTCCAGGTATGAATTCTATTTATTGATGTCTGTAACTTTTCAGCTGCTTCTTTATGGCTATTTCCTACGGCTAATATGGCGGTGTAGCTTTGGTATATTTTTCTAGTTTAGGAATATCACTCGTGTACAGGTGGTATATGACGGATCCCAGTGCACTTCCTTGTGGCACTCTTGCTTTAATTCTTTTAAGCTCACAGTGGTTCCTCTTGCTTAATTCTAAAATGTCTATCTGATAGGTAAGACTCCAAAATATCAGAAAACTGTTTCAGCAGATTCATCTTCATTTTATATTTTAATTCTTTGTGCTGCACCTTATCAAATGCCCGTGCCACATCAAGAAATACTGTGGAACAGACATTCCTTTCTTCTAATGATTTTTGTATTATATCCGTAATTCTGTGGATCTGATTTATAGAGGAATGGCATTCTCTAAACCCAAATTGATCAGATTGGATGAGATCCTGTTCTTTTATAATTGGTTTTAATCGTTTTAGTAGAAGCTTTTCAAAAAGTTTCGATAGTACAGGCAGTGGGAAAATAGGCCTATAAGAAGAAACTTCGTGTGGCGGTTTGCCAGGTTTGGGGATCATTATGACCTATATGCTACCTTCCACAAAAAAAATGTTTGTAGATTTTTTTTTACATAAATTGAGAAATGCATTTAAAAATCGTCGTGTCTGAGCGAATTTTTGTCACATGCTTTGTACCGATTTTATGGAATTTATTCCATTTATTCCATTACATGCTCGCTGTATATTACTCTGCATATTGTTGCTTCCTATCCTTCAATTAAAATATGAATCCGTTGGATAGTTGTAGGCAAATAAATAAATAGGTACCTAAATATTTATGAGGAGACTCTCTTTATCGGTTCCATGCAGGATAATTAAATGGATGGTTTATTTTGTTTGCAAATTGAATCGTAAGATGCAATAATTCCACTCCTCACATCTCTGAACTTGGCCTGCATTGAGATAGGCGCCTGTCAAGGAGTACCTATTTCATTGGGAGTTGAAGAGACAGCACGTGTTAAAGCGCAGCAAGTGGTTGACAGGGGTTAGTATTAGTTTTGGCCCCGCGCTGTTAACTCTGACATTGACCTTTGTGCAGAGCGAAAGCGGCATCGCGGTTCAGTTTTCAAATTAAGGTAAGATTTTTGAAATAAGATATAAAGCCATCTTACATCAAAAATTAAATTTACTGTAAAATAAGTTTAATCGTAAACTCGAGTTTCATCAATTCATTCCTAATATTATTTAAAGTAAAATAACTAGTGGTGGTAATTTATCAGTAACAGTTGACTTGCAGTGTGATAACTGATAATTTAATTAAAATAATGTAAATTCTTTGCTGTCTTTGATATCTTAAGATATAATAACTGTCTTTTCTATTATATTAATTAAGGAATATTGAAAGAAAAACCGGTCAATTGTGACTCGGATTCGCGCACCGTATTATAAACAATGTATACAGGTAGATACGTAAAGCAACAGATTCCTGTTGACACTTCAGATATTTTTCAGAATTTTAAGCTCAATATTATGATTTTTAGTTCCACATAACAAAAACAAATTTTTAATTAATATACAGTATGTTTCACTTTTCATGATTCATATATCGCACTCCCTTTTTTTAAATTTGGGTGGAGGGTACTTACCCATCAGGAGATTGTGTCCCGGTAAAATATTGAAAAATCCGCCAGCGGCGTTCGTCGTTATGAAGAAAAATTAACCTAATTTTTCAAAGAAAAAATATTAGGCAACGTTTTCACTGTAAAACAGTCTCACTTATTCGTTGTTATCAAAAAGTCGCTAATATTTCAATAACTTTATTTTCGAACGTAATTAAGAGGTAATTAAGCTGAAGGAAGGCAATTGCTCCATTTAGAATCAATCACGTGATATGTTGAGCAAACGGTGTTTTACTTATCTATGTAAATTTTATTATTTATTGAATGGTTTATGAATCAAATTTGTCTAAAATGGAACTTTTTTTTATTTCCAAGTCAATTGTTGTATGATTTTGACTGTTAAGTAAACTGATTGACGTCACATGATTAATTTTAAATGGAACCTGCCTTCCTCCAGCTTAATTAACTCCAAATTGCGTCCGAAAATAAAGTTATGACTTTATAATTGGTACTTTAAAAAGGGAGATTTTATTTTCTCATTACGTGAACACCAAGTACACGATCTTACTAAAATTCGGCAGTAGTGATATGTGATAACAACGAATAAGAGTATGAGATTGTTTTACAGTTAAGACTTTGCCTAGTATCTCTTTTTGCAAAATTAGATACATTTTTCTTTATAACAACGGACGCCACTGGTGGATTTTTAAATATTTTGTCGTAACACAATCCCCTGACGAGTAAGTGCCTTCCACCCAAAAATGTAAAAAATCGTATTGTTAATAAGAAAACTGTGATATGGGAGTAATGAAAAGCGAGATACACTGTACATAAAAAAAATTACTCAAGAAAAAAATGCTGTTTCTTCTTAAAAAAACTCAAAACAGTATCTGAGAATCAAATTAAAATTAAAGCTCAGTTAAATAGTACACTAAACAACAAGTTTAGAAAAGCAAAGTTTTACTAAACGAAAAGTATAGTTTTTGAGTATGAGCGAGCGCAGCGAGCAAGTAACTCAAAAACTATATGAGTTTAGTAAAACTGGTTTTTTTACATGATTTGTTTATACCATTTTTCACATTTTGTGTTAGTTGGTAATTATAAGCAAATAGTGATAGATATATAAGCATTACAAAGTTTGAAATTTAAAAAAATCCATAGTAGGTACTTGTGTGGGATTTCGGTAACCTAGTAACTGACGCGGCTTTGTTTATTTGTATAATAACAGTTATAGTATATTACGTACCATGAACTGTAAGTGATACTTTTCAGGTCGAGAATGTAGTTTGGGAAACCGAGGCCCGTAGGGCCGAGGTTTCCTAAACATTCGAGACGTGAAAAGTCACTTACTGTTCGCGGTTAGTAAATAGTTTTTTGTAATACCTGCGAAAATCAAAGAAAAGTAATTAATGAGTTAAATTTGAATTATTGACAACTACCTGTCAAAATTAAATTTTAATATTTTAAATAAATTAGGTATATCATATATACTAGAAATTAACAAAAGAAAGCTTAATAGATAAACAACTCGTTGAAAAGTCAAGTTTGACAAGCAGTTTTTGAGGAAATACTATTATGGATATCGAAGAAGCTGCAAATATTGCTTGTACATCGCTTCTACATGGGAAATCTAAAAAAAGGTACGAAATCACATATGACGTATTTAGAAAGTGGTGCGACGCTAAATATGTGGATATTCATACCAGTGAGGCGGTTTTACTCGCATATTTTCTAGAGAAATCTAAAAAATATACATCTCCAGCCAGCTTATGGTGCGAATATTCCATGCTGCGGTCAACCATCTCCTTAAATGATAATGTTGACATTTCAAAATATGCCAAATTAAGGGCATTTTTAAAAAACAAAAATATTGGATATCGTCCCAAAAAAAGTGAGGTGTTTACAAATTGTAAAATTTTTGAGTGAAGCATCTGACCAAACATATCTGATGAAGAAGGTCGTTCTATTATGGGAATTGCGGGAGCCTGCCGCAAAGATGAATTATGCAAGGTAACAGTAGACGATATTGTTGATAAAGGAAGCGTAATACTTATCAAAATACCTGATTCTAAAAATCACCTTTCAAGAAGTTTCACTATCGTAGACAATGACAATTTCCACTGTCTGGAATTATGCAGGAAATATATGAATCTGCGACCAAAAAATTCAGAAAATAAAAGAGTATTCTTGAGATATAAAAATGGGAAATGCGTTAACCAACCAGTTGGGAGAAATATTTTCGCTAAAATTCCGTCTGATATTGCAACATTTTTAAATTTGGAAAATGCAAAAAATTACAGTGGACATTCGTTTCGCAGAACCTCGGCAACTCTTTTGGCTAACAGCGGAGTCGACGTTCTTGCGTTGAAAAGGCACGGTGGGTGGAAGTCCTCGGCAGTAGCAGAAAGTTATGTGGCGGAATCTTTAACGAACAAAATACAAGTAGCTAACAAGATTTTCAACATTAGCAACCTAGAAGCCGGTTCATCTCGTCAAACATCTGATAATGATCTCTCGGATAATATGGAGAATACTCCACTAGATGGTCCTGAAGTAATTAAAGAAATACAAAAAAATTTAACCTCAATTTTGACCGTTGATAATATGAATAATTGTACTTTTCACATTTCTATAAATAATAAAGATGCTTAAAATAATATCTTCATTTTTGTGTATGCATGAAATGTTTGGTTTCAACGATAGATTTTTTTTACCTAAAATTTCTGTTGATCTAAGCAGGTAAATAATAACTAGTACGTAATATTCACTTACAGCCCACGTCGGACTGTAAGTGAATATTACAGCCCTGTAACCATGGCAACCAGTAAATGAATTGTAAGTTCAGCTTACTCTAATAAAAATTTGTTAATAATGATCCACTTACAGTACAGGTATTACAAAAAGTGTATTTTTTGTGAGTCGAATTGATTCTAAGTTATATGTTAATTGTAAAAATGATTCTTGCTACTGAAAACAATTTAGACAATTGTTCTGAAGACATTTTAAATGTATATGAAACATTTTGTAAGTCAAACTGTTTTTATTAACACTGACATTACTATAATTATATTAAATTGACATTTTCATGTGGTGCCACTTTATTAAACGATTTTGAATTTAGTAAAATAGCATGTTATCAGTCAAAACGCGAAAAACCTTATTTATATAGCCTTATTTTTTCATTTTTGTTACACTTTCTTATCTGAAAGTAGATACACAGGGTGAAAACGAAATCTTGGATGCGAGAAACAAAGTGGTGAACACATTTAAAAAATGGAATTTTTGTACGTTCGTTCTTCAAGGGATTTTTTCAAATGTATACCTTAGAAATTATTGTGCTATGAAAAACAAATGGCATTAGTTTTTTTTATGTGTATATGTGTTTGAAATTAGATAAGTATCAAAAAATGACATCTAAAATAAAATCAAAACAAAAATTGGATTCTTTTACTCTCGGTATGTATCCCTTAATAGTTAAGATAAAAAAGTGTTCCAAAAACAAAAATATTAAGAAAAGATAAAGCTAAAATGGGATCCGAACTAGATGTTAATTTTGCTGCTGGTGATTCCTGCAGGGTGTTTAGAACTTCGTAAAATTGGTATTTAAAGAAAAAATAACTTTTACTTAAAGTTAACATAGCTTTCCATTCCAGAAGAGTTATTCTGCAAAACAAACAATTATTATTAAAATCGCACAAACAGTTTAGAAAAAAATTAACTTGAAAGTGCTGTCAAATTTTAGAGCATGCGATAATTTCTTTCAAGAGTGTATATATTTTCTGAAATTCCATATTTTGGCCAACAAAAAGGCGCCAGAAAATATTTTTGTAGTATCAACTCTTCCTGAGCTGTCTGCGAAGCACTAAACTTTAACTGCATGTGAAATTTCCCGTTTCAAGTTAAAATAATGTCGGAAACAGTTGGACAGACGGATAAACGAATCATCCTACTTTTAACCTTTGAGTACTGAACTCAAATATGAGCATAATTTTTTTAAACAAATTTTCCTGTAAAATTAGTAGTCAAATTTGGTAGGTAGTTGACGCTACTGCCACCGAAGAAATAGGAAGACTTTCACAGGAGAATATATTGGTCTAAAGAGAATAGATATTGAAAAAAATATTTTTTCGGTCAAGTTTAAAACGTTTCATGACATTCTAAACCCATTTCAACAAAAAAAGGACAATTTTTTTACGATTACTTCCAGTCCACTACTTGGATATGGAAGTAAAAATGTTACAGATGGCAATAATATTTGGCATATTATTAAGAAAATTGGCAAGGAACACACCTGTTATAGTTTTGTTGAAAAATATACAGGCTGGTCGTCCTAAGAAATAATTCAACCGTGGTGGAAATTTGTAAAGGTATTTAAGCAAACCTTTCATATTTGGCACCTTTTATTTAAAATTTGCTTTTTCTGTCGGATGTTTACTCTGTAAATTTCTTTGACCAAGGGTTATCAGGTTTTCTTTGTAATAATAGTGATAACTAAATTCCGACTATTATTCTCATGAGTCGTTTAAGTATTAATTTCTTAGAGCGACCACCCTGAATAAATTAAGTTCTGTGTAAATACCTTTACCGATTTTTTTATATAAATATTTGTTCAAGACCCAGGAACGGCTGATTTCTACACATTCTTTCGCAAACTCTAGAGTAAGGCTCGATGGTTCATCAACCTAAAATTGGCCCTGAAAAATATCAGCATTGGCCTGGGAAAATATCAACATACAGAAATTTCTTAATCCTTTCGGCTCTATATACTGTTGCATTTAATCGACGAGAAACAAAAGAGCCCGTGCCCTACTCTCGCTTATATGCGTCAGCTGCTAAATAAGCTCTGCAGACTACAGATTACTGTCGTGTAAAATCGGCATTATTTTTATTTTGTAATCTTGAGACTTAGTTTATCACACTACGAGGCCTACCGTCGATTTTATACGTTGCGTTACGTTAAATCGACAGTAGTCGGACAGTCCCGCAATTCAGTAGACACATATTAATTAAAGTTGTTTATAGGATAGTTTGTTCAGATCAGTCGAATTTGCAGAAAAAAGTGAGCATTAAATTACGAAATAGTAATTCTTAGTGTTTTTCTATTTAAAGTTAATTAGTATCATTGAGTAGTAGAATGGCAGATCCGTGTAGTTTTAAACCTAAAAAAGCGAGATATAACAACCCACATGGTTTAGACGACAAGGAAGTACGTTTTTTAAATGAAATATTAAAAAATGAAGATCCCCGTCTCATCAGCCCGGAAGAAAGAACTCTTGGTCAATCTTTTAACATTAAAAATAATAAAGGACAAGAGAAAGTCAAATAGATTATAATCATTAATCAGAGGCAGAACATTTTATCGACAATGCAATGGAAGTAAATATGAACTAGATGACAGCACTGAAGGGGATGATTTTGGACAAGATGACGATGAAGAAGACTTTGCTGAAAATGACGGTGGACAAGTACAAAATGAAGAACATGTCACTACTGAAAATTAAATTTCAGTTGAAAATAATGAAACGTACTACTGTGAGATTAATATTTCTTTAGCTGTATCAGATTTTATTCCTGAAGTGTGTTTTCTCATTATTATTAACATTTAAGCATATTTTCAAAATATGCAAATTCAGTATGCTGTTTTCAATCACTGTATCGCTATTATAATTATTTACAATGATTTACAAGTTCCGTATCTATTCTTATAGTTTAAGCGGTACATCGAGAAAATCGGCAAAATCTGACGGTTAATGCAGAAAGCAAGAAAATTTGCATGTGATTTGTACACATTCATTGTATTAAATTTACCCGCAGCACTTCGATTTCCGGACATGTAAATCCAAAATGGCGGCCAATTTGTAAAAAAGTAACTTTTATGACGATGTAAAAATTGCGTTATAATTGGGGTGATAATATGATGATATAATAGAAGCATTTGAGTATATTGCTAGCCCAGGTCTACCCCCTACCGAACGAATAAATATTATTCCTCCTGCAAAGCACCTTTTTAACGAGCCCCAAGTAAGAACAAGAAATCCAGTTGAAAGGTGCATCGGTGTTTGGAAAATGAGATTTCCTGTTCTTTCCTTGGGGATTCGACTGAAGATCTAAAGTAGAAGCCATTGTTGCAGCAACTGCCATACTGCACAATATAGCATGTTTGCGGCATGAGGAAATACCACCAGTTGATGACCAACAGCAAGAAGCTATTAACATTGTCAATGAAGTGGTGGTGGAGAATATGGGGGATAACAGGGTGATTGGCAATGATACAGTCACATTGCAGTTAATAAACTATTTTAATGGACTTCCGTGAAAAATGTTATGTAACAGTCTTTTAGGTTATAAACGCTCCTAACACCCATTGTACATCATATGGTGACGAGTATGTTTGTTCGTGAGTGTAAAAAATAAGGAAATATTTTAAAAATTAATTTTTTATTTTATGAAAACTTAGCTTTTACTTAATATCGTATAAAATGTGTCAATACAAATAAATAATTGATATAATAAAAAAATATCAAATAAAGGTAATTTTTTAGAACACGGCCCTCTGCAATTATAAGAGGTGAATTTGTAGATAATTTATAACTTTTTGTTAAGTAACGTCGCCTTTTGAATTTCTAATATTCTCAATTTTGCTCGATGATATTGTCTCATAAGCTCTATTTCCACATCTGCTTTCCTCTTCATATTCATCATCTCCAATTCATGCTTTTCTCTCATAAATTTGAGTTTTTGGCATTGTTCTTCTTCCATAAAACGTGCCTTTGCTGCTTCTACAGCAGATTTTGTATCTGCCCACTGGGAAATTTTGCTAATTGCAGTTTCAGACTTGCATCGAGTATTCTACTTAAGGGCTTTAGACTTACTTGCCCTTATTATGGCCGGACTGTACTTTCACCAATTTCCTGATTGATTTTGACTTTGAGACACTACAAAAGTAAAACAAAGTGTAAGAGAATCTGTGACGTAGGTACCTATTATTTACTTTTGCTAATTTCTACTGTAATTTCTATCTGTGGCTGAATTTCTTTCCTGTTTTCGGGTAGAACTTCAGTATGGAGCTGCGATGGGCTTGAAGTGCAGGCATATACTGAAAAGGAAATAACTCGAATATGGACTTATATAAGTAGGGCGAACAACTTACTGTGGTCTTCTAAATCGTCCAGAAATACAGCTTCTTCAATAATTATTTCGTTCAAATCTTCTTGGCTTGAAACAGACTTAAGAGCTTGATTCTGTCCATCGGATTGCTCCATTATTGCTGGAATAAAATGTTGAAAATGATTTGTAAAAGAAACTTATTATTGTAGACTAACAATTTTTAAACAGATATGTTCAAAGTATATTTGTATCAACTTATTTGTATCTCCATTAAACTGTGAAATGTCTCCATCAATTTTGCTCTAGCCAAGAAGTTCTTTGACTTCCTCATCCAGTATCGTAACTTTGGTTTCTCGATAAAGACCACCACCAGTACCTCGCACATACAATTTTTCATCAGGGAAATTCTTTTTCGTTCTCCTTTTAATAGTATCGTTTTTTTTAGAACTTTATCATTACGGGAATTCTCTCCAGAAATACTATTAAATTTACTTTCTATCTTTCGCCAAGTCTCTCCTTTCTGGAAATTTGCTTGGGAATCAGAAAGCTTGAATTCGACGATATTTCTACATTTTCTTACCGAGGAGATTAATATACACTCCTCTTTGGCAGAAAAGTTTGCAGATCTTTTTCTATCATAATTCTCTCAAAACAAAAACTAAGGTTCACGAGTGTATTGTAAAACTCTTGAATATGAATCACAGGTAACTATCACGAATGCCGAATGTCTAATGTTCACAAACTACCCACTAGTTTGTGCTAATGTCACATCACAAATTCTTCAAAATTTACAGTGTGCAAACGCCGACACTACCAACTGACATTTGAAAGTAACAGAACCTAGCACTACTGAACCCGGATGAATTACGCTTTACAGAACTGGAATATACCTGAGCTCCGGTTCAGCTTGAGCCGTGGCTCAGTTGAACCTACGCTGAACCTGGTATTGTAAAACTGGCCCTTAGAGCAGCATATCAAGCAGGTCAAATCTAGGACAGATCTGATGTTTTGGAAAGTCCACCAGAGTCAAGTGAATGGGGATGGAAAATTATTGAAAATGGATGGAAGCCAATCTGGTCCAAATCGCCAGGAATCTGGCAAGGTTGTAGAGAGCTAGAAAAATGCGGTTGTTCAAGCGATTGTAATACCATGCGTTGCCTATGCAGAAAAAATGATTTCCCCTGCACCCTTAAGTGCAAGAAATGCAAAGGAAAATGTAGCAGCAAAAGGTATAGGGCCTTCTACGTTTATTAAAATACTTTCTTGTTAATTCCTTTTTTTTTAATTACAAGCCATATGATTCCAGTAGCGATGACGAGGAAACTGTTATGATTTTATTTTGTATTTTGTTATTAAAAGCCATCTTTCTAACTTCAGAATTGTATTTTTGTTATAATTCCTTTAGAATTTTATTTTTTTGACATCACCATTGGAATCAGCGACCTCAAATTATACTTAAACGATACCTCACATAACATATTGCATTATTTTAAAAAAATGTTAAAGTTTAAAATAGCCGCCGAGTTTTTAAACAAATTCTATTATACTTGCACTATGACTATTTTTGTTACATTTGCTAACCTTAAAGCGTTCACCTACAGTTTGATAACAGTTTTTGGATATATTCTTCTTTTGTTTTTAAACATTTTACCCGAATTTTTTAAAATGGCTGCCATTTTTGTCTATGAGGTCAGGGGTCAAAGTGCTGCGGGTCAAATTACTTCTATAAATATACAAAGCATACATGCCAAAGGACTTGCTTTCTGCATCATTCGTCAGATTTTTATGCGTACCGCTTATACTATTATAGGTACAAATAAAGGCGACGACTTTAGGCGACAGTAGGCGTATCTACAAACATAAAAATACCTCTGGGCTCGTGGGTATACATGCAGCTAAGGTACTTAGAGCGGAAAGGGTTTAATGCTTCTTAAAACAAATTTAAACAAAAATACAACAGAACTTGTACTTACATCAAACTTTTACAAATACAAAACTTCGACGTGTACTAACACCAGCAGTATTAACTATCGTGTAGGGTTGGTTCTCTGGAGCTCATCAGAAAGGCACAAAGCCACTCACTGAGAATTATCCAATTAGAAAGACAAATTCATTTTAGGACCTTAATTGCTAGCATAACCAGAATTCAGGTTATCGAAAGAACGCAAAGATTGTAATTCAATAATTTAAAAAATAGTTTTTCTTTTAGTTCTCATAGATAGTTTATTCTCATTCTATGACACTCAACCATCCGCATCTAAAATTACATGTTAGTTGATGGGTATTTGATACGTTGTTGATGAATTGGGTGATAAATAGTTCCTTACATCAGTGAGAACAAAGTACTACATGTTTGCTGATATATTTGTTATATCAATGTTTTTCTTTTACCTGGAAAAGTTGAAATGTATTTTTAAAATTCTTAAAATGTATAATAACTTGCGATACTTTGAGTTGCAAATGCAAATAAAATTATTGATATCTTCGTTATATCTCCATTCGGGAGGCCTTAAGTATAAAACCTATAAAAGCTCATTGTGAACAGACAATATGGTGCAACCTATATATCTACACTGCATAATTGCATATAGTATGATAATGTATCGTGAAGTAACATTTATCTGATTCATGTCACGTTATCTTATATCTGAAACCATTAAGAATTTCTTAAAAGCTTTTATACTTAGACATCAATATCCCTACATTATGTTGACTATTATGCAAGGCTAATATTTAGACGTGCACATTATGATGATCATTCTGTTGACAGAACTGCGAACTTTACCGACCTAGTTGCTTTCGTATTTTCCAATGTTATCTGGCTGTTTTGATTTGTTACTCTTTGTAAAAAGTCGTCGTAAAATACAGCAATATCTAGATTAATATGAATGATTACATAAATAAATATGTGTCTGCCTTCCGCGTCTCTTCATAGCGTTTGTACATTTTTTATCTTATTAGATTTAAATATTTTTTTTTTTCAAAAGTTATACCATCCCACAGTAAAAGCCAATTACGAGGTGGGGAAAATACAGAAAACAGATTCATACGCATTGGGTAGGGAAAGAAGTAAAATTATATATGTGTAAATATACATGCGCGAAACAAAGAGACATGATAAACCAACTAATTTAAAAAAAAGAGAAAACACATTAAATACAATATTCAGTTTATTAAGAAAAGTTACGTTTAATATATGCAAAATATGAGTGAAATGTATCAAGCTGATTCTCAACAGACATGTAAGAGTAGTAGATAAGCTACAGGGCTTCTGGACCAAAATCCCATGTATTTTCTTATGGAGGTTCATTTTGCAGAATTTTGATTCGAGACAATGGCAACGATATCGATTCGGACTTTAGAGAATTTGAACTTTTGGGAAATCACTCAACTATTCTCAACCTAGACAACAGCCTATGTGGACTTGTAAAATTACTGTATGCTAATATATAATTTAATGAATGAGATTGGAGATAGCGGGAAGCGGTGTATAAATATTAATTATAGCGATGCTGACGCTCCCTACCCCAATGCATGATACTACGATACTGACACCCCAATGCATCGCTGTAGGCCCGGGCCGGTGCAAGAATGTATACGTGTACTTTAAGTGAGAGGACAATATGCAGCGTTATTCAACGGAGACGTTTGCCAGGTACCCACACCCAGGTATTGCAAACTAAAGAAATTTAGCGCCTCTGCCTCGATTGCGTTCGTGATATGAACGAGTGCCCAACAGTTACGTGATGTTATTAAAAAAGAGGGCTCTCGAAGGGTGGAGGCCAGTGGAGGGATGAATTGCTAACGCGGCCGTCCTGTGGCTGTTATCTGAGTGTCCAATTGTTATCTAGGTATCTGAAATGGTAAGAAATAAGGAAACAAAATTTCAAATAGATTATGGCTAATTGTTTGTCCTTATGCATTGCCTACATATATTTAGTCAGTTATAAGAGACTGAGATCTGAGTGGAAATAAAAACACTAATGTCCTGAAAATGTAATTGCATAGGTACCTACGTAAACAAAGTAACAATAGAGAGAAAATAATATGCAAAATTAGACTTTATAACAATATTACCTATAATTCTAATAATTGTTTTGATCTACTTACACACTTCGCAATTAATTGCAAGTGACACTGAATAATTTACTCATTCATCTTGTATACGCAAAGAAGCCCTTTACAGACAAGAAATATGTGAAAACACAATAAAAACTATTACTTGTAAAATACCTTTTACCACTTCAAGATAAAATAAAAGATATGAGGACGGTAGGTAAGTATTTAGAAAATATAAAAGGTGATTGCCGCAAAAGCGACGTACTAGGTGGATATATGTATTGACAATGGAAAAATTTCCTTGTTTTTATCAAATAATTGAATGTGCTTATTCTAAATGAAGAACACTGCTTATATAAATAGACACAATTTATATTTTATGAGTTATGTGATATTTTTAGGGATTTCCACTGACTAGGTACGCTTGTAAATGTCTACTTATTCTCACCCTGTTTTAATAATTAATAACTTTCAGATAGTTAATTTCTAATTTCTTCAGCAAAAAAGTAATTTTTTAACAATCTTATCTCATATTGAGAAGTTCTATCATTTTTTTGTATACTTTAGTCGGATCTCGGGGAAATATATTGTGTAGTTGAGTTCTTTTTCTACATCACCTTTCTCTTATATTTTTCTCTTCTGATTTCTTTTTATATATGGCCATTTTGTCTATAGAAGAAGTAAAATATTTTCTGATTCAAACAATGACACCAGGGGAATGGAAATATTTAATATTTTGTTTTAAAACAAGTGGTGGAATAGCTTCGGCTATGCTCGGCCAGGACGTTAATTTATATAAGGCGATTTAAAGAAAAGCATACTAAATCCGAAACTTTAAACTTAAGCTCGTATGGGTATTCTTAAAATATTTAATTAGATGTAAAATTATTTAACCCAATTCACTAATTTAATAACCTATATTCTTGCCTTTTAATATAAAATAAATAGAATTTACTGGGTACCCTGTGTATTTGATTAATTATGCAAGTGTAACGTTAATCTCGGGACCCAGAATGCATCGAATGCAGTACTTTATTTTAAGCATTATGCAAAAAATCAATTCTCTCTCTTAATATATCCTTTTATTTTTTATAAATGTATAGGACACTGGGACCCCGAATAAATTTCTACATCTTGTTTATATTAAATTTCGTCAAGTGTATTGATTCTGGATGATGCAAAATGGATTTTTAAGAAATTACGATATTCCTGCATTATTCTCATAAAACTATTTAACAGAATGCTATTTCAATAAGAAGCTAACTATTAAGTAAAAGGCTTTTATTTTCAGTTTTTGTATATTTTTTACTTGAAACCTGTAAAAATAACTCCATAAAACTCCAATGGGGAAATGTTTCTATTGATAAGTCGCCACAAAATAATCCATACTTCTGCTGGAAGACAAACATTTTTACAATTAAAACCGTAAGTAATTATATTTTGGCTAAAATACTGAGACCGGAATTTTTGAAATTAATCTATATTTTTGAACATTTACTGGTAAAAAAGAATAGACTAGTATACAGTTACAATATAGAAATATTGTACGTTAATGAAGTAAATTAAATCACAATCAGGGTGTGTCAGAATTCTAACTAAGTGACAAATACTGAAGATTTTGAATCAATTCTTTTAGATATATCCCAATTTATTCACCATTTAGTGGAGGAGAGGACAGGCTCATTGTACTTCTTCCTACAGACATATAACAATAATAATAGTAATTATTATTATATAACCTAGAACTCTATAATACATGGAAAATAAGTCACTCCAGGTTATATAAGGCGCTTGGTTTAGTGTCCCCAAAGACCTGTATGGTCATATATGAGACCTGTGTAACTACACAAGTTTTACAATAGATGACAATAATTATAAAGTGTACGAAAAGTGTGCACAAAATACAATTACCTTAATTTTTACAACCTTTTATGATTTTCTTATAAATATATCTAACTTTATGTCTATAAGGTACAGGGAAACATTTTAAAAGGAAGAGAGTTCTCATATTTAAAATACACGAGTATATGGATGAGTACAACATATACAGATACTCTTGGGGATGCTAATGATTTAATGAATGCGTCTGCCAGTTGTTCGCCTGTGGGTTAGTGTTATAATTTAAGAGTTAGGAAATTTATATTGGAATATTTAAAGCCGGAAAGAAGGTTGGATATGTCTGCCGTGTATAGTAAATAAAATAAAAAACATAGTGTGAAGAGTGGTCACTATTTCAGAAATAACTGCCATCTTGAACAATGCCTGAATTAAAACAATTATTTGATGCACAGGATATATAGTAATCGGACTGTTGTACATCAATTCATTTGTTAATAGGTAGGTAAGTCTAAAAATACAAATAAATGTGCAAATACCACATCATGTTTGAAATCTTTTTTCTATACAATATTCTTAAATAAACCAAATAAACAACGAAGAAAGAAAACAATATGAGATAGATAATTCGTTTAGTTTCACTTTTGCATAAACATTTAAATACAGATTCGCCTCTTTAAATCTACAAAATAGACAGTAAGGTACGTTTTCAACTGTACAATTAGCTCTTCTATATTCATTTCTGTTAGGTGCAAGAACAAAGGCCAAAGATCTTAAATGTTCCATCGTTCCATCCAAGGCAAAAGTTTCGTCTTCTTCTGTCTAACCATGTTGTAGTGGATTCACATATTTGTTTACATTCAGCATATTTAATCATATGTAGGTATATACGCTTTATGTGAAACAGCATTGCAATGTATAGTCTTGGTTTAGTGTACCGCTAAAATCGTACCCCACCACATTTTGTTTTTGATGAATCAATAGGACGCAGTAATAAACAGTTCAGCATTTGGCAACATTTCTCATTACGAGGGGCAATATCTCAAAATTTATTGAAATGAACGTCGTGTATATTTTCCACCGTTTCGCATGGATTGGACAGATGCTCATTTATTTTTTGTCATCCACAGTTCTTTATGGCCATCTGTTTAAAAGCTTTCCTTAAAATGGCATAGTACATAAACCATAACATTTATTTCAGCTGACTATTTCAACAGTCGATATCGTCACATTCACAATAAAGCTACTTACAGAACTTTTCCACTCATCTCATGCATAATTTTAGGTTATGTTTGTGACCTCCTACCAAGTTCAAAGGTTTTTTTTTGTTGTTTTTCCAATTTATAACCCAGTTAATGAATGATTCTTAATAATAAATATAATCTGACTTGAACTCTGTAGAAGGTCCTCGTTGACAGGAAACGGTGGTGTACTTGGATTGTTGGGAGTTACATTACCTTGTGTCCTCTCGAATTGTTCTCAATTTATAACACTATTTACTATACTATTTTTCCTCCTCATACAAGAAAATATCAACGCGCAAATAGCATTCTAAAACTCTTAAGAATTCCTTTCTTCTAAATAGTCAAAGCTGTCTCCAAATATTTTTTTTTTTTTACAGAAGAGGCGTTTGATGTACACTTTTCGCGCATATAAAGTCAAACTCAACTTCTTCAGGGTAATCTAGCTGAATTACATTTGATTTCTTAAGAAAAACATAATAGTAACTAGTTTCTCAAGAGCTCTTATGACTTTCACCACTTTTGGTAATTTTTTAATGAATTTGAACTTACCTCAAAACATGCCAAATAATGTACGACAGTCTATTATATATTAGAATTTTTCAAGAAACAGTCGGAGATATATCAAAATAACGGCAATTTCTCAAAAATTACTGCTATACTTAGAAATATGTGATCAACTTTTTTCCAAACTTTGCGCGTAGTAAGCGATGTCAAAATGAACACATCGTTCTGGCTCTCAAACTTCCAATAGGATACCATGATATATATAATAGAGTTAAGTAAGGCACGTGGGTGGTTCTAGCATATTTATGCACAAGAAGTAAGAAAAATAAAAATGGTAATTTGATTTGCGTCAAAATATGTTGATTTGTTTAAAGATTTATCGATATACGTAATGCAAGGATCGGATTAAGGATGGTGCCGAATGCAAAACCCTTGAAATATAATCGTTTCATCCTTATTTCACACAAGTTTGGCATATATACCGTACTGCTGAATTCAACCCCTGAACGAGACTTATAGAAGTAATAGGTATCAGTACTTTACGGAAAACAGATTATGCCTCTTTAAAGATTATCTATACAACAAAGAATGTACGACATGCAGAGTCTAGGGATTTGTTCCTTTAAAAACTAATAAATTGTGTGGATATATAATTCGATATACTACATCAGATTACGTACCTATACTATATAAGTATAGCTTATAACGCTACCAGTTGAACCCTCGTAGAGGTTCACATGCGTATTGAATCCTCAAAAAAGGGGTAACATTCATATATAAAATAACCTTACATTTATAGTTACAGGTTACCGCGTCCAAAGCGGAGACTAGAAATTTTGATACGTACCCAACTTTTTACAGAACGTACTAGTCTTTGGTCTGGTAAGTAGGTATGTATATAAGATAATCAAGTGTTACATGTGCACCCAAACAGGTTCATATATGACAAGAGGGCAATAGATTAGTAATGGAAAGGTTCTGTTATAGATATCATTGTATTGTAAGCCTGTGTGAGAGATATAGTAGAAACTGAGAAACATCCGCAGTATTATTGTGGCCTCTAAAATAGCATGCAGGTACCTAAATAGAAAAAAAATTGACCACAAAAGAAACATATATTACTAATTACTATTATTAAGTTTAAGCAGGATTATAAATAAGTACACAAGAAGTCATAAGACACTGCACAATACTTATGGTAATTTTACTTCCACACCACGTAATGCAGTGGAAGTAAGTATAATAATCGTCAAACAAATTTCAAACATTTTTCTTGTTGAAATAGGTCTAAAATGTCATGAGACGTCAAGATTTTAAATTTTCGAACGGTTTAAGATATTGAGTTGAAATTTTGTACACGTGCAGCGTTTTTTATTTTTAATTAAAACTAAATAAATACCTACATAAAAATTATGTAATTTACTTGTGATCTGTTGGAAATCTCAAATGGAGCTTTCATAATGTTTTACATATATGTTGTACATAACCTCTACTACTTCTTCAGTCCTCATTTTTTTTTAAATTTGTTAATAACGCCGAGCTAAGTCTAATTAGATTGGTTAAATAATAATTCTATCACAATATTCTTCACATGCCACCACTAAATCTAAAATTGCATTATCTCTAATGAAAAATGCACACAACTTACGAAGCTTTTCTCAATAAGTCTTAGCTTGTGGTTGACTCCGATAGTGCGTTCGTAAAATCAGTAAGCTTTGCGAGTGATGTCTATTCTAAACCGTTTATTCTGTATTGGTATCAATTATAAAAAGTTTACATAACATTTTAAAATTATAAACCAGAATAGATATGGATAGAATAGGGGTACAGTAAGAATAGGAGTACAGTATGTGTATAATAAAGGAAACAGAGGAGTACAGTGAGGATAAATATTGTTTTATAAACCATTTTTCTGTAATTTGGCAGACTGCTGTGTGTTCAATACATATATCGTCACTTTTGCCGTTAAGTATTTAGAAAAGCTAGTTTTGACTTATCTATAGTGCGTTTTCAATAGTTATAAGCCTGCATTTTTTTTCTGGAATCCCATTGGTAAAGGTGAAAAGTAATGTTCAAATTATCCATAATTTATATTATTTAATTTTTAGGGAATAACTTCTATAATACGTAATAGGGTTAAATAATAATAATAAAACAATATTTCTAAATAGTTTATTTGAACGTTACATCTTAACACATATATTTTAACGCATGAGATGCAGAGAAGGTTGGGTGAGGGATAATTGGTACCAAATTCCTATGTCGCATATATTCAGTATTCCAATGATGGGTACTCAAAGTTTTGCAGGTTAACGGTAGTGTTTATACAATAATACCCATGTCTCGCAATTTATTTACGCATGCATCGTATTCTAGACCCAGACGAATATTCATTTTCATTAGCTCGATAATTTCACGTGGATCAATATCAGATTCCCACTCTAACACTTCTTTCTTCGGAATTTGGCAAATACGACGCGTAGAACAGCCTGCATCCAAATTTTTCAATTTTTCATTTCTTCGAGTTTTATATTCATCGGTAAGTAACGCTAGATCAGACTTTCGTCCCTCATGATTTTCTTCCAATCATTTGAGATGGCTGACAAATGTTTTCGAGGCTATCTGGGAGGTATTGGACAACTCATCAGTATGCATTCTCTGCATGTGACATCTTAAATTATCTTTTCTTTTAAATGTTCTATTGCAAGAATCACATTGGAAAGAGAATATTTTATGAATATTATTGTGTCGACTTAGACCGCTAGTCCAAGAGAACGTTGCACCACAAATATTACATTCATACATGGTTATTTCTTTACTGTATGACATCAAATGACTAACAATCAGTAGGGTACCCTTATTTATCCTTACTGTACCCCTACTTTACCCTTACTGTACCCCTACTTTACCCTTATTGTACCCCTACTTTACCCTTACTCATTCTTGTTCCTCTGTTTTGTTCCTGTTCCTATCCTTGTTTATCCCTTTAAAATACAGACCTGTTAAAAAGTTGTAATCAAACCTGTAAAAAGTAATATTCAGAGGTATTCAGAAATTATCTGGTAGATTTACGTGTAAGTCATATAAACAGTGATCTTTACGCCGATCAGTAGTAAAGGATGCAAGAACAACCAGCAGGGTACCTTATTTATCCTTACTGTACCCCTACATTACCCTTGCTCATTCTTGTTCCTCTGTTTTGTTCCTATTCCTATGCTTATTTATCCCTTTAAAGTACATACCTGTTAAAAATTGTAGAAGTCGTGTAACTGTCTCGTCAATACCATACCTTATTTTAAACTACGCATGTAGGTGCCGCTGCGCTAAAAGAGAAAAGGAACACTCTGGATTTTGTCAATTAAATCATGCCTTGAGTCACTTTCATTTCCATCAGCACCACCGGGATATCCTTCTCTTGCCACTGCTAAAGGTGGTCCTCGGAAGGGTCGTATACTTTGCTGTTAATTTTATTCCAAAAATAAAGCTCCACTGCCTAATTGTTCATTGTTTACATCGTAAAATCTTTTAATTATATAATGAAGCAACACTTCAGTATCTTTCTATATAATTTAGAGTATTTAATTTTGAGGAATCATTTCTATCTGTAATGGGGTGGGAGTGAGGAGGAACATATCTGTTCGTGTTTTACAATTACAGCAAGCAACTATTATTGAGGATAAATGCTACTTTCACTTCTATAAAGAGATCTCCCCCTACAACAACCCACTCAACATATTCCCATTTCATTCCTACTGAAGTAGTTTAGCTATAGCTATTCCACGACTCGACCAGAACACATACACATATACATAGGTACACATCAACTCAAGAAATATTCCCTTCGACATTGCCATCTGCCTCACTTGTGACACAACCTCACTGTAGATAACAGCTACTAGGCATGTGCCACCCACCAGCAGTCTAGTCCATAACTACCGAGATGGTAGTTATGGACTAGTCCAAGACGACTAGACTGGAGTGGAGTCTAGTCGTCTTGGACTAGTCCATAACTACCATCTCGGTAGTTATGGACTAGGCTGCTGGTGGGTGGCACATGCCTAGTAGCTGTTATCTACAGTGAGGTTGTGTCACAAGTGAGGCAGATGGCAATGTCGAAGGGAATATTTCTTGAGTTGATGTGTACCTATGTATATGTGTATGTGTTCTGGTCGAGTCGTGGAATAGCTATAGCTAAACTACTTCAGTAGGAATGAAATGGAAATATGTTGAGTGGGTTGTTGTAGGGGGAGATCTCTTTATAGAAGTGAAAGTAATTTGAAGCATTTATCCTCAATAATAGTTGCTTGCTGTAATTGTAAAACACGAACAGATATGTTCCTCCTCACTCCCACCCCATTACAGATAGAAATGATTCCTCAAAATTAAATACTCTAAATTATATAGAAAGATACTGAAGTGTTGCTTCATTATATAATTAAAAGATTTTACGATGTAAACAATGAACAATTAGGCAGTGGAGCTTTATTTTTGGAATAAAATTAACAGCAAAGTATACGACCCTTCCGAGGACCACCTTTAGCAGTGGCAAGAGAAGGATATCCCGGTGGTGCTGATGGAAATGAAAGTGACTCAAGGCATGATTTAATTGACAAAATCCAGAGTGTTCCTTTTCTCTTTTAGCGCAGCGGCACCTACATGCGTAGTTTAAAATAAGGTATGGTATTGACGAGACAGTTACACGACTTCTACAATTTTTAACAGGTATGTACTTTAAAGGGATAAATAAGCATAGGAATAGGAACAAAACAGAGGAACAAGAATGAGCAAGGGTAATGTAGGGGTACAGTAAGGATAAATAAGGTACCCTGCTGGTTGTTCTTGCATCCTTTACTACTGATCGGCGTAAAGATCACTGTTTATATGACTTACACGTAAATCTACCAGATAATTTCTGAATACCTCTGAATATTACTTTTTACAGGTTTGATTACAACTTTTTAACAGGTCTGTATTTTAAAGGGATAAACAAGGATAGGAACAGGAACAAAACAGAGGAACAAGAATGAGTAAGGGTAAAGTAGGGGTACAATAAGGGTAAAGTAGGGGTACAGTAAGGGTAAAGTAGGGGTACAGTAAGGATAAATAAGGGTACCCTACTGATTGTTAGTCATTTGATGTCATACAGTAAAGAAATAACCATGTATGAATGTAATATTTGTGGTGCAACGTTCTCTTGGACTAGCGGTCTAAGTCGACACAATAATATTCATAAAATATTCTCTTTCCAATGTGATTCTTGCAATAGAACATTTAAAAGAAAAGATAATTTAAGATGTCACATGCAGAGAATGCATACTGATGAGTTGTCCAATACCTCCCAGATAGCCTCGAAAACATTTGTCAGCCATCTCAAATGATTGGAAGAAAATCATGAGGGACGAAAGTCTGATCTAGCGTTACTTACCGATGAATATAAAACTCGAAGAAATGAAAAATTGAAAAATTTGGATGCAGGCTGTTCTACGCGTCGTATTTGCCAAATTCCGAAGAAAGAAGTGTTAGAGTGGGAATCTGATATTGATCCACGTGAAATTATCGAGCTAATGAAAATGAATATTCGTCTGGGTCTAGAATACGATGCATGCGTAAATAAATTGCGAGACATGGGTGTTATTGTATAAACACTACCGTTAACCTGCAAAACTTTGAGTACCCATCGTTGGAATACTGAATATATGCGACATAGGAATTTGGTACCAATTATCCCTCACCCAACCTTCTCTGCATCTCATGCGTTAAAATATATGTGTTAAGATGTAACGTTCAAATAAACTATTTAGAAATATTGTTTTATTATTATTATTTAACCCTATTACGTATTATAGAAGTTATTCCCTAAAAATTAAATAATATAAATTATGGATAATTTGAACATTACTTTTCACCTTTACCAATGGGATTCCAGAAAAAAAATGCAGGCTTATAACTATTGAAAACGCACTATAGATAAGTCAAAACTAGCTTTTCTAAATACTTAACGGCAAAAGTGACGATATATGTATTGAACACACAGCAGTCTGCCAAATTACAGAAAAATGGTTTATAAAACAATATTTATCCTCACTGTACTCCTCTGTTTCCTTTATTATACACATACTGTACTCCTATTCTTACTGTACCCCTATTCTATCCATATCTATTCTGGTTTATAATTTTAAAATGTTATGTAAACTTTTTATAATTGATACCAATACAGAATAAACGGTTTAGAATAGACATCACTCGCAAAGCTTACTGATTTTACGAACGCACTATCGGAGTCAACCACAAGCTAAGACTTATTGAGAAAAGCTTCGTAAGTTGTGTGCATTTTTCATTAGAGATAATGCAATTTTAGATTTAGTGGTGGCATGTGAAGAATATTGTGATAGAATTATTATTTAACCAATCTAATTAGACTTAGCTCGGCGTTATTAACAAATTTAAAAAAAAATGAGGACTGAAGAAGTAGTAGAGGTTATGTACAACATATATGTAAAACATTATGAAAGCTCCATTTGAGATTTCCAACAGATCACAAGTAAATTTGTAGGTATTTATTTAGTTTTAATTAAAAATAAAAAACGCTGCACGTGTACAAAATTTCAACTCAATATCTTAAACCGTTCGAAAATTTAAAATCTTGACGTCTCATGACATTTTAGACCTATTTCAACAAGAAAAATGTTTGAAATTTGTTTGACGATTATTATACTTACTTCCACTGCATTACGTGGTGTGGAAGTAAAATTACCATAAGTATTGTGCAGTGTCTTATGACTTCTTGTGTACTTATTTATAATCCTGCTTAAACTTAATAATAGTAATTAGTAATATATGTTTCTTTTGTGGTCAATTTTTTTTCTATTTAGGTACCTGCATGCTATTTTAGAGGCCACAATAATACTGCGGATGTTTCTCAGTTTCTACTATATCTCTCACACAGGCTTACAATACAATGATATCTATAACAGAACCTTTCCATTACTAATCTATTGCCCTCTTGTCATATATGAACCTGTTTGGGTGCACATGTAACACTTGATTATCTTATATACATACCTACTTACCAGACCAAAGACTAGTACGTTCTGTAAAAAGTTGGGTACGTATCAAAATTTCTAGTCTCCGCTTTGGACGCGGTAACCTGTAACTATAAATGTAAGGTTATTTTATATATGAATGTTACCCCTTTTTTGAGGATTCAATACGCATGTGAACCTCTACGAGGGTTCAACTGGTAGCGTTATAAGCTATACTTATATAGTATAGGTACGTAATCTGATGTAGTATATCGAATTATATATCCACACAATTTATTAGTTTTTAAAGGAACAAATCCCTAGACTCTGCATGTCGTACATTCTTTGTTGTATAGATAATCTTTAAAGAGGCATAATCTGTTTTCCGTAAAGTACTGATACCTATTACTTCTATAAGTCTCGTTCAGGGGTTGAATTCAGCAGTACGGTATATATGCCAAACTTGTGTGAAATAAGGATGAAACGATTATATTTCAAGGGTTTTGCATTCGGCACCATCCTTAATCCGATCCTTGCATTACGTATATCGATAAATCTTTAAACAAATCAACATATTTTGACGCAAATCAAATTACCATTTTTATTTTTCTTACTTCTTGTGCATAAATATGCTAGAACCACCCACGTGCCTTACTTAACTCTATTATATATATCATGGTATCCTATTGGAAGTTTGAGAGCCAGAACGATGTGTTCATTTTGACATCGCTTACTACGCGCAAAGTTTGGAAAAAAGTTGATCACATATTTCTAAGTATAGCAGTAATTTTTGAGAAATTGCCGTTATTTTGATATATCTCCGACTGTTTCTTGAAAAATTCTAATATATAATAGACTGTCGTACATTATTTGGCATGTTTTGAGGTAAGTTCAAATTCATTAAAAAATTACCAAAAGTGGTGAAAGTCATAAGAGCTCTTGAGAAACTAGTTACTATTATGTTTTTCTTAAGAAATCAAATGTAATTCAGCTAGATTACCCTGAAGAAGTTGAGTTTGACTTTATATGCGCGAAAAGTGTACATCAAACGCCTCTTCTGTAAAAAAAAAAAAATATTTGGAGACAGCTTTGACTATTTAGAAGAAAGGAATTCTTAAGAGTTTTAGAATGCTATTTGCGCGTTGATATTGTCTTGTATGAGGAGGAAAAATAGTATAGTAAATAGTGTTATAAATTGAGAACAATTCGAGAGGACACAAGGTAATGTAACTCCCAACAATCCAAGTACACCACCGTTTCCTGTCAACGAGGACCTTCTACAGAGTTCAAGTCAGATTAAATTTATTATTAAGAATCATTCATTAACTGGGTTATAAATTGGAAAAACAACAAAAAAAAACCTTTGAACTTGGTAGGAGGTCACAAACATAACCTAAAATTATGCATGAGATGAGTGGAAAAGTTCTGTAAGTAGCTTTATTGTGAATGTGACGATATCGACTGTTGAAATAGTCAGCTGAAATAAATGTTATGGTTTATGTACTATGCCATTTTAAGGAAAGCTTTTAAACAGATGGCCATAAAGAACTGTGGATGACAAAAAATAAATGAGCATCTGTCCAATCCATGCGAAACGGTGGAAAATATACACGACGTTCATTTCAATAAATTTTGAGATATTGCCCCTCGTAATGAGAAATGTTGCCAAATGCTGAACTGTTTATTACTGCGTCCTATTGATTCATCAAAAACAAAATGTGGTGGGGTACGATTTTAGCGGTACACTAAACCAAGACTATACATTGCAATGCTGTTTCACATAAAGCGTATATACCTACATATGATTAAATATGCTGAATGTAAACAAATATGTGAATCCACTACAACATGGTTAGACAGAAGAAGACGAAACTTTTGCCTTGGATGGAACGATGGAACATTTAAGATCTTTGGCCTTTGTTCTTGCACCTAACAGAAATGAATATAGAAGAGCTAATTGTACAGTTGAAAACGTACCTTACTGTCTATTTTGTAGATTTAAAGAGGCGAATCTGTATTTAAATGTTTATGCAAAAGTGAAACTAAACGAATTATCTATCTCATATTGTTTTCTTTCTTCGTTGTTTATTTGGTTTATTTAAGAATATTGTATAGAAAAAAGATTTCAAACATGATGTGGTATTTGCACATTTATTTGTATTTTTAGACTTACCTACCTATTAACAAATGAATTGATGTACAACAGTCCGATTACTATATATCCTGTGCATCAAATAATTGTTTTAATTCAGGCATTGTTCAAGATGGCAGTTATTTCTGAAATAGTGACCACTCTTCACACTATGTTTTTTATTTTATTTACTATACACGGCAGACATATCCAACCTTCTTTCCGGCTTTAAATATTCCAATATAAATTTCCTAACTCTTAAATTATAACACTAACCCACAGGCGAACAACTGGCAGACGCATTCATTAAATCATTAGCATCCCCAAGAGTATCTGTATATGTTGTACTCATCCATATACTCGTGTATTTTAAATATGAGAACTCTCTTCCTTTTAAAATGTTTCCCTGTACCTTATAGACATAAAGTTAGATATATTTATAAGAAAATCATAAAAGGTTGTAAAAATTAAGGTAATTGTATTTTGTGCACACTTTTCGTACACTTTATAATTATTGTCATCTATTGTAAAACTTGTGTAGTTACACAGGTCTCATATATGACCATACAGGTCTTTGGGGACACTAAACCAAGCGCCTTATATAACCTGGAGTGACTTATTTTCCATGTATTATAGAGTTCTAGGTTATATAATAATAATTACTATTATTATTGTTATATGTCTGTAGGAAGAAGTACAATGAGCCTGTCCTCTCCTCCACTAAATGGTGAATAAATTGGGATATATCTAAAAGAATTGATTCAAAATCTTCAGTATTTGTCACTTAGTTAGAATTCTGACACACCCTGATTGTGATTTAATTTACTTCATTAACGTACAATATTTCTATATTGTAACTGTATACTAGTCTATTCTTTTTTACCAGTAAATGTTCAAAAATATAGATTAATTTCAAAAATTCCGGTCTCAGTATTTTAGCCAAAATATAATTACTTACGGTTTTAATTGTAAAAATGTTTGTCTTCCAGCAGAAGTATGGATTATTTTGTGGCGACTTATCAATAGAAACATTTCCCCATTGGAGTTTTATGGAGTTATTTTTACAGGTTTCAAGTAAAAAATATACAAAAACTGAAAATAAAAGCCTTTTACTTAATAGTTAGCTTCTTATTGAAATAGCATTCTGTTAAATAGTTTTATGAGAATAATGCAGGAATATCGTAATTTCTTAAAAATCCATTTTGCATCATCCAGAATCAATACACTTGACGAAATTTAATATAAACAAGATGTAGAAATTTATTCGGGGTCCCAGTGTCCTATACATTTATAAAAAATAAAAGGATATATTAAGAGAGAGAATTGATTTTTTGCATAATGCTTAAAATAAAGTACTGCATTCGATGCATTCTGGGTCCCGAGATTAACGTTACACTTGCATAATTAATCAAATACACAGGGTACCCAGTAAATTCTATTTATTTTATATTAAAAGGCAAGAATATAGGTTATTAAATTAGTGAATTGGGTTAAATAATTTTACATCTAATTAAATATTTTAAGAATACCCATACGAGCTTAAGTTTAAAGTTTCGGATTTAGTATGCTTTTCTTTAAATCGCCTTATATAAATTAACGTCCTGGCCGAGCATAGCCGAAGCTATTCCACCACTTGTTTTAAAACAAAATATTAAATATTTCCATTCCCCTGGTGTCATTGTTTGAATCAGAAAATATTTTACTTCTTCTATAGACAAAATGGCCATATATAAAAAGAAATCAGAAGAGAAAAATATAAGAGAAAGGTGATGTAGAAAAAGAACTCAACTACACAATATATTTCCCCGAGATCCGACTAAAGTATACAAAAAAATGATAGAACTTCTCAATATGAGATAAGATTGTTAAAAAATTACTTTTTTGCTGAAGAAATTAGAAATTAACTATCTGAAAGTTATTAATTATTAAAACAGGGTGAGAATAAGTAGACATTTACAAGCGTACCTAGTCAGTGGAAATCCCTAAAAAGATCACATAACTCATAAAATATAAATTGTGTCTATTTATATAAGCAGTGTTCTTCATTTAGAATAAGCACATTCAATTATTTGATAAAAACAAGGAAATTTTTCCATTGTCAATACATATATCCACCTAGTACGTCGCTTTTGCGGCAATCACCTTTTATATTTTCTAAATACTTACCTACCGTCCTCATATCTTTTATTTTATCTTGAAGTGGTAAAAGGTATTTTACAAGTAATAGTTTTTATTGTGTTTTCACATATTTCTTGTCTGTAAAGGGCTTCTTTGCGTATACAAGATGAATGAGTAAATTATTCAGTGTCACTTGCAATTAATTGCGAAGTGTGTAAGTAGATCAAAACAATTATTAGAATTATAGGTAATATTGTTATAAAGTCTAATTTTGCATATTATTTTCTCTCTATTGTTACTTTGTTTACGTAGGTACCTATGCAATTACATTTTCAGGACATTAGTGTTTTTATTTCCACTCAGATCTCAGTCTCTTATAACTGACTAAATATATGTAGGCAATGCATAAGGACAAACAATTAGCCATAATCTATTTGAAATTTTGTTTCCTTATTTCTTACCATTTCAGATACCTAGATAACAATTGGACACTCAGATAACAGCCACAGGACGGCCGCGTTAGCAATTCATCCCTCCACTGGCCTCCACCCTTCGAGAGCCCTCTTTTTTAATAACATCACGTAACTGTTGGGCACTCGTTCATATCACGAACGCAATCGAGGCAGAGGCGCTAAATTTCTTTAGTTTGCAATACCTGGGTGTGGGTACCTGGCAAACGTCTCCGTTGAATAACGCTGCATATTGTCCTCTCACTTAAAGTACACGTATACATTCTTGCACCGGCCCGGGCCTACAGCGATGCATTGGGGTGTCAGTATCGTAGTATCATGCATTGGGGTAGGGAGCGTCAGCATCGCTATAATTAATATTTATACACCGCTTCCCGCTATCTCCAATCTCATTCATTAAATTATATATTAGCATACAGTAATTTTACAAGTCCACATAGGCTGTTGTCTAGGTTGAGAATAGTTGAGTGATTTCCCAAAAGTTCAAATTCTCTAAAGTCCGAATCGATATCGTTGCCATTGTCTCGAATCAAAATTCTGCAAAATGAACCTCCATAAGAAAATACATGGGATTTTGGTCCAGAAGCCCTGTAGCTTATCTACTTGTAAGTATTACACATAAAGTTCAAAGGCGAAAACTTCAGAGCGTTTGCTCGAGGGAAGGAAAGTTACTTGTTGCAAATGAAAGGGACTGAAAATTTAGCATACTTAAGATATTTGAACAATGAAAAAGATTATAAATTAACATATGTAAAAACAAAAGAAAACACTGTTTCCTCGGGCAAGCTGAAAACACCGAAACTAGTTTATCAATTTTATATAGGGACGTTGAAATTTCTCTATGTAATTATAGTATTTCCGAATTCAATTGGAGCAGCACGGAACTAGAGATCTTACGGGGTATTGTCAATATATCACTTCACTTTGAATGAGAGAGCACATAATTTTACAGATTTATATTCACCACTCCTCGTCTACAGTCCACGTGGATTTGATCCGCCTGTCACATAGAAATATAGGTGGGATTAGATACTTAGTGAATTTGATTTGTCAACACTAACCTCGTTCAGAGTTTTTACTTCCCTCACATACCGAAGGGAAGTATTGCATTCGAGAAAAAATCACCCTCCGAGATTTTTTCGAATTCTGACGTTTCAGAACACGTAGATTTCGAAAATATTTTTTTTCAATTCCGTCAGTCTGTCTGTCTGTCTGTCTGTTGGTCCATTAACTAAAAAACTACTTAATGGAGAGCAGTCATATTTGGTAGGTAGTTAACCCTACTGTCAGCGAAGAACTGGTAGAATTTTCACTGAAAAATATACAGGGTGGACCGTCTAAACGGAATAAATAGTGAAAAAAATTTTATTTGCTCAAATTTAAAATTTCCACGTTTCATGACGCGCTAAACCTATTTCAAAAAAAAAAAAAAAAATTGAAAATTTTTTTCACCAACATTTTTGAAAATATTTTTACCACAAATATAGGAAGAAAATTTTTTTCTTTCTTCAAATTTAAAATTTTCATGTTTCGTGGCATTCTAAACATATTTCAAAAAAAATATTTTTTTGCAAATTTTTTTTACCAACATTTTTGAAAAATTTTTTACCACTAAAATAGGTGGAATTTTTTTTTGTTCAAATTTAAAATTTCCACGTTTCCATGACATTCTAAACGTATTAAAACAAATTTGGAAATTTTTCTGAAAAATTTTCTTAAAAAAATTTATGTATTCATCACTAAGTACTTACTATAGAATAGAAGAAAATATTTTTTTTTGCTCAAATTGAAAATTTCCACGCTTCATTACATTCCAAACCTATTTCGGAAGAAAAAAAAATTGTAACATTTTTTTACCATTTTGGAAAAAAAAATTACCACTAGAATAGATGGAAAATTTTTTTTTGCTCAAATTTAAAATATACACGTTTCATGACATTCTAAACCTATTTCAGAAGAAAAAATTTTGAAAATTTTTTAACCAACATTTTGGAGAAATTTCAAAAAATATATATATTTTTTTCTTTGTTTAAATTTAAAATTTCAACGTTTCCATAGCATTCTAAACCTATTCAAACACATTTTAAAAAAAAATGATAAAATCTATTTCACTACTTACTATAGAATAGATGAAAACATTTTTTTTGCTTAAATTTAAAATTTCCACGTTTCACGACATTCCAAACCTATTTCGGAAAAAATTGCATCATTTTTTCACCATTTTGGAAAAAAAATTACCATTAGAATAGACGGAAAAATTTGTTTTTGCTGAAATTTAAAATTTTCACGTTTCATGACATTGTGAACCTATTAAAAAAAAAATTGAATTTTTTTTTCACTCATTTTTGAAACATTTTTTACCACTAAAACAGATGGAATTTTTTTTTCTTTGCTCAAATTTAAAATTTCCATGTTTCATGACATTCTGAATCTATTGCAGAAGAAAAAAGACTGAAAATTTTTAACCAACAGTTTTGAAAAATTAAAAAAAAAAAAGAAATGTTTAACCACCACTATATTTCCACTTTACTGCGTGAATGTGGAACTGAAAATGTGTCTAATGGCAATAATATTTGACATATGCTATTATACTTTTATTGGAAAATATACAGGGTGGTCATCCCAAGAAATAATTCATGGTAGACCTGTTATTTAGTATTGAACTTTTGCTGTTGGGTGAGCACTATTTTTTTTACCAAAAATTATCAGGATTGCTTTGTAATAATTGCAATAACTATATTTCGATTATTATTCTCAATATCATTACATATTTAATAATTTTTTAAAGTGACCGCCATGCACAAATAACGAGGGAAGTTCTGTGTAAATACCTTTACCGAGTTTTTCATGCTATAATATATAAAACAAAAAATACCTATACTTAATTCTACTGAAAATTCCACACCTATAATTTTTAACCAATCAAAACGTGTTTTTTTGACAGATCACCATGGCAACAGATGAATTTTAGTGGAAATTTTTTCCTGGTGGGTACCCAACAGCGAATTATACTGGAAATTTTTTTGACGTTTATAATGACAGAATATTTTTTTGACAGTCTGGTTTTTATTTGTTTACATGATAATTTTGATACATTTCAATTACAAAGCTAAGATGTTTTCTATATTCTTTGGACACCTCCTTTCTTCTTAGTGGCGAAAATGCAGGACTTGGAATGTCTAATGAAATATATATAATATTTAGACACTATTTTATTCACCTTTTTTCCATTTAGCACTTTGAATTTTGAGTAGTTTAGATGCAAATATTCGTGAACAATTCGAAACAAATTTTCTTTCTTCAAGTAGGAACCACAATCCTCTATTAATGCGGGTAAATGAGTCATCGCACGATGATTGATCATTACATCAGACAATTTCACGCATATTTTGCATATAGTATGATTTTCAAACCGATTCATTTTTAAAACAAAAAATTTTGTTGGTTTTACTGGTTGCACAATATTCTTTATTACAACAAAACGCGAATTTTTCTGATGTTTTGAACTGTCAAAAACGAAAAAACGATGATCACAGCCTCCTATGATTGACGCTTGCTGACGCTGCGCGCTGGTTATGAATTCCATACCAATAAAGCGCGTATGAAAAGTTAATAAAAACGTAAAAAGCAATTTTCTACCACTTGTAGTTACTTAAAACTTCTGTAAAATTAAAGAATATACTATGTTGTGTCTTAAGATGGTATTTTCGTGCAACTACAACAAGTAGAAATCAACAATTTAAAGGTCTAAATTGCTGCCAAAACTGCCGCGCTGTAAATCTGTTCATGCAGCGTTTCGAAAAACCTTTTAAATTATGATTTTCTACCACTTGTAGTAAGCCCAAGTAACTATAAAATGAAAGAATATAATATTTTAGGTCCTAAAATGGCACTTTTGAGCTACTACAAGCAGTAGAAATCAACAGTTTATAGGCTAAGAATCCATTGGTGACAAGACAAACTGAATCTGTTCATGTATGTATCTATAAAACTAATAACATTTTTATTTTCTACCACTTGTAGTAGCCCAAAGTAAATAAAAAATCAAAGAATATAATATGTTTCATTAAGAAACTGCATTACCGTGTAACTACAACAAATAAAAATCAATATCTCATAGGGCAGGCTGAGAAACCATTACCGATACTGCAAAGCACATTAAATTTAATAAAATTATAACTTTCTATCACTTGTAGTAACTCAAAATTGATATAAAATAGAAGAATATATTATGTTACGCTCTAGGTTGCCATTTTCATGCAACTACAAAGAGTAGAAATTAAGAATTATCGCAGGCTTGTAATCTATACCTAGGATGATCACAAAACTTCGACTCAATCTAAATTTGTTCATGAACCTAGGTATTTGAAAATCAAATAGAGTTTCTAGCAGTTAAAAAATAACAAATAAATATGCCTTCAGTCTTTTATTTAAATATAAGTGGTTACAAGTAATAATAAATCTAATTATTTATATTATTTTGCCTATTGTAATTATTGTTTATATGAAAAACGCAATTATTATAAACTATAGCAGGTTGATTGGAAGTAGTTGCTTGTTCTTGATTTAGAGATTCTTGAATTGTCTTTGCAGAAGTTGAAGCAGACCTCATTGCGTCAATTATTTCCTGATGATGGCCCGAATCTATTTGCAGATGTGGTTTTATGGAGTGGCTGCTACTATGCCCTGTTATTTTAATTAATTGCTGTTCTTCAATTCCCGTTTTGGCTAAAGTTGGAACAGCAGTGGCCCTTGCAGAATGATTTGTTATCTTGATCTTGTTGACATCGATTCCAATCAATGATGCCGCCGATTTAAACCAGGAAGATATTGTATTTTGTCCAGCCGGGCTATTCTTGTACCAGCCTTTAGAATTGCGGTGCTGCCAGTTTGGATTTGAGTTAAAAATAAACGATTCGTTTTGATGAGGTGTCCGCTTGCTCGGTAATTTTTTGAACAGTCTAACTGGGCATATTTCTTCATTGAGTGTATTTCGTACTAGCCACTTACTGTCAGCCATTTTTTTTTAACCGTGGTCTTTGAGAAAACCGGGTTATACTTAATGCGGCCTGTTGGTTCCCCTTGATTGTCAATTTCCTCCAGAAAATATTCTATTGTTGCTGCCGCTCCTTCATTTTCTCTCCAGGCCAACTCATGAGCAGCAATGTGAAAGAACTTTCTTTGCAATCCTTCCGGAGTATTTTCATCCCAAAGCTCAATAATCTTTCTCAACTCGTCTGCTGATAATGCGGATGAACTTGCCTTTTTCTTGGTTGGATCCATTTGTAGCTTCCGACGCTTAGCATTTTTTGCAGCTCTTGCGTTCACAAATTCTATGTCAAAGAATGGATCAAATTTGCGATTATTCCTTTCGAAAAAATATTCCTGCAACTGCTTGGCTGTGGAGTTCGATAAAACTTTGATAACACTATTCTTGTAGCCTTCGGAGTTCTTTTTTCGCATGTTGAACCCATAGTTTTCAAGAATAAGCGCCTGTTCTTCCACACGTATACCCGCTCTATCGAATTCATACGATTTTTCTGCGCAAAAGTTTGTAAACTGCTTCCATACGCTTGACTTCGATTTCCTAGTATTCGCGGGTGTCAACTGCTTAATCTCCTGGCGAATAATTTCTTTGCTTTCTTGACCGAAGCGAAACATTTTTTTACGTCGTGCTGCTTGACAACTTCAAAACTGAAATACTTTTTAGGTGAGGGTTTCACTTAGTTGCCATGGTAACTAAATAATTAAGTCGACCAAGCCTTCTATGTCTTGCTGGATGAAGACAAAAATTGACGTTGTTGGAAATCGATACATAAATTTTAATTATTTGATTTTCAAACAATTTGGCGTGGAATTTTCTTACCGAATACCACACGAGGTCAAATTAAATCCAGAAATTTTTTGACCTCTAGTGGTATTACAAGTGAATATTTGAACAATTTTATTACTGTGTTTGAGTGATTTTTTGCAATTAATTGTTTCAAATGGCATTTTGGAGGTCTTTCGATAGTAGTAACAACGAAACGGACGATTTTGATACAGAGAGATACAAGCGGAATTTGAAAATAAAGACTTACACGTTCAAACTCAAAGGGTTATTTTGAATATTTACTCGTGTTTAAAAGGCGAAAATATTGATTCTTCATATAATCAAATTGTAAAGAGGATTTGCAAATTAATCAAACTTAGCCGTACTACAATTTATAGGGTTATTAGAGCCGGGGATGTAGTTGATCATTCTATTAAACGGAAAAGAGTTGGACAAAAACTTTAAAAAAGTTGATGACGCGTCCAAAGATGTCATTCGTCGATTTGTGTATGACTTTTACAATGAACAAAAGGTGCCCTTATTAGAAATGATTAGGGATTAGTTACACGACTATCCAGATTATAACTATAACTCATTAGATACTTTGCGAAACGTTTTGCTCGATTGCGGTTTTAGGTACAAAAACTTGGACCAACGAATGATAGTTATGGAATCAGCACGCATCGTAGATCATCGACACGAGTACCTTGGTAAAATAAAATATCGAGATGCAAACAGAGACATAATTTATTTTGACGAAACATGGTTTGATACCCATGAAAAAGCTTTTATTAGAACTGATTGGAAAGCAAAATTTTAAAAACGAATAGGCCGTTGAAAAAATTTTTGAAGCACACGATCATACTACTTTACGTCTGCCTCCATATTATTGCGTTTTCAACTCCATTGAAATGGTGTGGGCTGATATAAAAACAAGACTATGTCAATATGATCAATCCCCACAATTAAGTGAGTCTGTCTTAAAGAATATAAAGATAATAGTAGACAAAATTATGTTGCTCAGGGTACTCCCCCCGACGATTGTACAAAAATTTGCCACTACACGAATTATTTCTCCTATTTTCCTCCCTAGACTGGACTATATGGAATGCTTGCGTAAATGCCTTTACAAATTTCTAACATAGTTGAATTATTTCTTAGGATGACCGCCCTGTATGTTTTTCACTTAAACTATAATAGGTGGCTTCCTTGCCAATTGTGTTCATTATATGCCAAATATTATTGCCATCTAACACATTGTTAGTTGCACATCCACGTAGTGCAGTGGAAGCGGCTAAAAAAATTTCAATATATTAAAAAAAAAACAGGTTTAGAATCTCATGAAACAGGAGTTAATATTTCCTACGTAAAACTGAAATATTGCGCCTGTTCATTTTTACTTCCACATCCACGAAGTGGACTGGAAGTAATCGTAAGAAAAATGTCAAAACTTTGTTTTCTTGAAGTAGGTTTAGAATGTTATGAAACGAAATGAAATTTGAGCGAAAAAAAAAGTATGTCTGTCTGTCGGTCTGTCTGTCTAACGGTTTAAGATATTGACTTGAAATATGGTACACTTATATATTATAACGAAATCTGGAACATATCCGGTGAAGGGGTTTAAATAGTTGTACATAGGGGAAAATGAGTAAAGCAAGCTGGTAAGAGTACAGAACCTTGAAATTCGGTATATGTACTAGAAGCCAAGGCCTCAGATGTTCTTATAATATTTTTCAATCCCCCACCACCCCTACTCCATTATTAAAGCGGTTGATAAAATAAAATTGAGATATTCACTTAAAATTTGGTACACGTATGTATTATAACGACATCTATAATTATATTTTGAGATGATTCGGTTGAAGGGTTGGTGGTTAAATAGGGATAAATAGGGATAAATAGGGGAAAATAAGTAAAACTAGCTGGTAAGAGTCCAGAAACTTGAAACTCTGTGTATATGCTAGAAGCCAAGACCTCAGATTTTATTTATAATAGTTTTCAACTCCCCACCACCCCTACTCCATTATTAAAGGGATTGATAAAATAAAATTGAGATATTCACTTGAAATTTAGTACATGTATGTATTGTAACGACATCTGGATGTAGATTATATTTTGAGAGGATTCCATTGCAGGGTTGGGGGTTAAATAGGGGAAAATAAGCAAAGCAAGCTGGTAAGAGTACAAAAACTTGAAATTCGGTGTATGTACTAGAAGCCAAGGCCTCATATTTTTAATATTTTTCAACCCACACCACCCCCGACTCCATTATTGAAGGGGTTGATAGAATTGAGATATTCACTTGCAATTTGGTACACCGTATGTATTATAACGACATCTGGAACTAGATTATGTTTTAAGATGATTCCGTTGAAGGGTTGTGGGTTAAATAGGGGAAAATAAGTAAAGCAAGCTGGTAAATGTACAGAAATTTGGGATTTGGTGTATATACTAGAAGCGAAGACCTCAGGTTTTTTTATAATATTTTCCATTCTCCCACCACCCCCACTCCCTTATTAAAAGAGTTGTTAAAATTAAATTGAGATTTTGGTACAAGTATGTGTTATAACGTCATCTGAAACTAGATTATGTTTTAACATGATTCCATTGGAGGAGTGGGGGGCAAGACCACAGATTTCTTTCCGACATTTTCACCCAGCCCCATCACCTCTGCTCCGTTATTGATGGGATTGATAACATATAATTGAGATATTTACTTGAAAGTTAGTACACATATGTATTGTAATGACATCTGATTCAGATGATTCCATTGAAGGGGTGAGAGGTGGTAGGTTGTGAATAGGGGAAAATAAGTAGAGTAAGCCAGAAACTTAATTTTTAACGTATATGTTAGAAACCAACGCCTTAAACTTTTCTATGATATCTGTCCTAAATATTATTAAAATTCTATGACCAATAATTTCCACATATTAGAGTGCAAATATAGTCAAGATGTTTCCTTTAAAGTGACTTGGATGAAAAATCTGGATGTGGGAAATAGTGATTCCTTAGGCAGCGGTTTTTTATTTTGTTGTTTGATTTAAAATTTATAATTTCTTGTGTTACTTTTTATATTTATATTCATGTGTTTTTGATGTAACATTAGTTATCTTTTATATAATTATTTAGGTTTTATATAGGTAATTAATAATATTTTTCCGCAAAAAATTAATAAAATCCAACAGAAATTATTGATTTATATGAAACTTTAAATAACAAAGTTTAGAGGGACGGCGAAGAAGAATATGCAATCAGTTTTTTGAAAATGAAAAATTGCTAAATGTCTCACAGTACGTCACGTTTTACGTTGCGGAAATCATTTGTGATATTCAAGTATAGAGTTTATGTAGCACTACATTACAAAAAAAAATCAAATCGATTCGTAAACAAAGGAGTTACAGGGTTGTTCTACATTTAAGCGAGACACCCTGTATAGTAGGGGTAACTTTTTTTTAAATTTATCTATTTTTAATAGGTTTAGAATGTCATGAAACGTGGACATTTTAAATTTGAGCGAAAAATAATTGTTTCCATTGTCTATTCCCTATAGACCACTCTGTATATTTTCCAGTGAGAGTCTAATCATTTCTTCGGAGGCAGTAGCGTCAGCTACCTACCAATTTTCACTGTTCTCCGTCAAGTAGTTTTTTTAGTTAATGCACCAACAGACAGACAGGCAGAGAGACTGACGGAATTGAATAACCTATATTTTCGTAATCTACATGATCTGAAACGTGAAAATCCGAGGAAATCTCGGAGGGTGATTTTTTCTCGAATACAATACTTCCCTTCGGTATGCGAGGGAAGTAAAAAACGAAATTATCCAAATTAAAATTCAACTGTTTCAATGAGGCGCTCCCTATACAGATGCAAATAAAAAGAGCAATACGTTGAAAATTTCATTGGAAAATTTTCAGCCGTTCAATTTTTTTTCCCGAGGTTTTAAAACCTTTAATAACTGGATTAAAACTTATTTCAACAACAGAAACTGTTTACGATTATTATACCTCCAGTTCACTACGTGGATGTGGAAGTAAAATATCTGGAGCTATTCGTATACATTGTATTTTATATTTTTTATGTGTAATTAAACGGCTTGTATACATTAATATAAATTGTAATTCATATGAAAGCAGTGATATTTTCGACAAAACTATAACAGTTGTGTCCAGATACACATATTACATTTTACAAGTTCATGTTGCTAATTTAATTATGGACTGGAAGAAATGAGTCTGTCTGCATGACAAATAACGAGTATTTGCTAATTACTTTTACAAAAACAACTCCAAATTAACTTAGTTAGATTTTGATTTAATTAATAATAAAATACTACGTTTAAATCTAAGTACATTGCTCGAAACTCTAGACTAGAATACACAAGAGTCGTCTCATTTCATTCTGTGTCTAATAGAGCTATTTCACTGAAATGAACCAATAACTATTATCTACAATTTGGCTTGTGTTTCTGATATTACTCTAGGTGCAGTCACGTGCAAAGTCAAATTGTAGTTAACCAACGAGGATTTGTATTCAGTGGATATACTAAAATTACTACATATTGCTTGGGTCAGATGGTTTGTCTCTGAAAAAACAAATATTTAAAAACGGATGAAGACTGTCTACAGTTGTATCTCCAAGGTGGTTGTTCCCCTGAAACACGGTAGTTATGCCAGTATGTATGGTAACGTAGTTTCAACACAATCAACTTCTTGGCCAGTTCGGGTGTTCCCCAAGAATCTACTCTAGGACCGCTTTTGTTTACCGTATTCGTAGCAAATCTTAATGTTGAGAGCTCATTATGTTTTATAAGAATGATCTGAAACGTGTTCATGTAGGTAATTAAAAGCAAATAGGTTTGTGAATATCTGATTTAAATGCTTAATAAAGTAAATGATTGGCGTCTACTAAATCATGTAGCTCCTAATACATCTAAATATGAAAAGTTTATTTTATATAAGCCTCTTTTAACTATGCGTTAAATAATGGTATGCTGGGGAAATTTGATATAGTTCAGTGTTTGCTTAGAAAGATTCGATTAAAGTACATTTATTTCAATATTTCATTTGTAAAAAAATGGTTTTATTTTTATTACATTAGTTAAAATTGAAACATATTCTTTATAGGATTTTGCAAACAGCAGAAAAAAAACCAATCTATAACTAAAAGAAAAACTTTGTGTAAAAATATTAATGAAATCTTTGCATTCTTTCGATAACCTGAATTCTGGTTATGTTAGCAAATTAAAATCCTAGAATGAATTTATCTAAGTTCTTATTTGACAATTCTCATTCGAACACTAGCGTCCACACAGTCCCCTACGGCCATGCAGATTAAACTAGTATCTACATAACCATCTACGATTATGAAGATTCAATTAAACATGAGAACAAAGGCCTAAAACGAATTTATTTATCTACATTGTCTTAAAAAAAATTCATGGATTACATTTGCATGAAATCTATCATTCTGTTTCTTGGAAATGCTTAGCCTTTGAAGCGTTTTTCGCCCTTATTCTGGAGCTCATCATAAAGACATAAAGCCACTCATAAAGATATTTCATGCAAAACCAAGACAATTTCTATGAATAAGTGTTACATAATTATATTTGACATTGACTGATAACCGTAGGGGGTTATGTAGATACTAGTTTAATCTGCATGGCCGTAGGGGACTGTGTGGATGCTAGTGTTCGATGAGAATTGTCAAATAAGAAATTAGACAAATTCATTTTAGGATTATAATTTGCTACCATAACAAAAATTCAGGTTATCGAAAGAATGCAAAGATTTCATTAATATTTTTACACAAAGTTTTTCTTTTAGTTATAGATAGTTATTTTTTCTGCTGTTTGCAAAATCCTATAAAGAATATGTTTCAAAACAATTATAAGCAAACAAATAATAACTCACTTTTAAAAATTAGTTAAAATAGTTCTAATTCTAATGAAAACCTCATACAACCTATTAAAATGTAATAACCCATAAATAAGTATACACACTAGGATACCATGAGATACGGATTTCTTTTTATTTAGTAACACCAGACGAAACCTCGCAGTCGCATCTCGCAATAATCGAAAAGTGAAATTTAAAACCAACTAAAATTAATCTGTTAATTTTTATGTATAGTACATATGATCTCAATTGGGACAGCATAAAAACGAAAACTCGGAGTAAAGTTGGCAACTCCTTTATGGAACATAGGCGGCGGCGGTAGAAATGTAAAAATGCTTTAAATACTAAATAATTATTTTTTTAATTTTTAAAGAAAGGGATTTCTATAATATCTTTATTCAATAGAAGTGGTTAATGAAAAAATATGTTTATCACATTTGATAAGTCACATAAATGATATATTAAGGTTACGTCTATTGTCTAGTGACCTACCTCTCGTTCTATTTTCTAGTGGCAAAGTTATGTAATCTTAGGCGGGAATTGCACAGATGGCATATAATCCTTCCGAAGAGGTGTAAAGCAGCGACTGTTTTGTTTATTAAACGTTAGGCCACGATACTATGAACGTTCAGTATCATGATGTTAGAAAGACTCGGCAAAATTTTAAAGGGGAACTCGTTTCCTGGCATCGGTAATTGGTCTCAGTAGAGGAAATAGGTCGACGTTAAATGAATGAACTTTAAATAAACAATATTTCATTCGTCATGCATTATCCGAGTTCTCAGAATTTGAATCGGTATTTACATTAATAATAATTGGATTTATAGGTGGTAATATAGAATATTCATTTTCCTTTTTTATCAGATGAGATACACACTTCCTCCATATATCGCTTTTGCCTATTTCGTCTACTATTATCTTTATGTGCTTTAATACAGACTCACTTAATTGTGGGGATTGATTATATTGACGTAGTCTTGTTACATCAGCCTTCACCATTTCAATGAGGTTGATAACACAATAATATGGAGGCAGACGTAAAATAGTACACAGAGAAAAATGTGTGTGATATTTTACCACAATTGTAGAAAATTGTACTCCAAATTGGTCTTAAAATGGTGACAGGAACAATTTGTGCAAATAAATAATAGGTACATTTTTGGGGCAATGATTTTGTGCAGTTTATGCATTAACATTGTTTGAAATTTTTGTACAAACTTAAAAATCACATAAATTGAATTCTTTACAAATTTGAATTATGGTTGCATAAAAATACATAATTTTATTCCACTTGTGGAACAAATCTCTGAATAGATTCAGTTAGTTTCTACAATTTGTGTGAAATTTTTAAATATATTCTGAAGGTTTCCTAAACAAACATTCACATCTAAACCTCTTCATTTGTAAAACATATTTACAAAAAATTGTGCTCTTAAGTGACACACTGTTTATAGTTGTTTAAGAGAATGTGTTTTTAGTTTTCCACAATTTCTAAATGAGAAATCCTCAAATTGTATGTTTATTTTGTCAACTTTGTAATTCATTTTGCACATTATATACATTTAATTCAAAGAAGCCGTTCGGTAATGTATGAACTGGGGTTAATTTTGCAAAATTTATTACTCTATAATCTCCAAATTATGTATATATTTTTTGGTTCACCGTGCACTCATTTCACACACTATATGTATCCACTTCATTTTAATTGTATTATTCTGTAACACAGATTGTGAAATATTATTTCTAAAATTGGAGGCATTCCTAAAGGATTTCAATAAATAAAATTAAAGAATAAATATTTTATTTTAACAGAACAACAATGCATTTATATATTATCATATTGTAAATTAAAACATTTCTATTTTTTTAAATACAAATAAATTTTATACGCATAAAGTTCTAGTTGAAAAGCAGTACGTGACTTACATTTATGCTTAAAATAAATTCATTTAATAATTCTAATTTGGAAGGCTTCCAGTGCTTCTTCTTTTCAGCTTCTATTAACGCAGTTTGTAGTAATAAAGCTTATGTCGTAGTCACGTCATATTCTTAAAAAAAAATAACATTTATCAGTTCATCACCAAAATCAAATGTATTGCTTACCATCAGAAGTGTTATCTTCGTTTTGAAACAGTTCTTTTACAAGTTTGCCTTTTGGGTTTAGTTGTTTAGGAACAGCTTTCTGTCGCTTCGCATAAGAAAACGAAATTACTCTCAAACTGTAAACGACATTAAGTATTAGAAGATAGGTATCATGCGTTCTTCGCATATAAACAATACGCCATTTTTACATTTATATGTTAACAAAGTTAATTTAAGAGAACATATATGCAAATCTGTAACTCTTTGTGAAGTACTTACCTCTGTGAATGCTGGAATTAGATCTAGGAAACCCCACTCGGTTAATAAGTTTTCAACAAATTCCATCATAAATGTACTTGTATAATTCGGAAGTGTACGTCTTCACTTAATGAAATATCACCTGGATCTGATGTGTAATTGCCTGCGCGTATATGCGTAGCATGGCCGGCGCAGTCAGTACAATTTTTAACCAATAAACTTTACGTGAAACAAATGAAACAATTATACAAAATTTTAAAACAATATCACCAAACTGATTGTGAAAAGTATGTCATTAAATTGTGCAGTTTGTGCGGGCGGCATAGATTACTATTATTGTTCAGCGGAAATAAATATATTGGGACTCCTACTTTCAGAAGTTTGTCAACAACCATTTATAAAATAAAATCAGACTTTTGTGTTACATAAGTTATGCAAATTCTTTAAACAATTACTTAAAACTAATTATAAATAGAATGGCAACAAAATATATAGTCTGATGATACTATTAACAATTAATTAAGTTAAATTTGCTATGATTTGTTGAGAAAAAATAAATTTAACTCTAAATTTCGCCTATTTGTTGGTCGAAGTTTCCAATAAATTCATCGTAACTAAATCTTTATATTGGATAAATAAAACGCACAAGAATTATGCACAATTAAAATGTATAAAACTATATAACGTTGTGCCTTAAAATTTTACAATTGTTTAAAAAAATGCAACAAGACGTTGTTCCACAACATTGTGCAAAATGTTCCAAAGCGATTTCTCTCTGTGTATGATCGTGTGCTTCAAAAATTTGTTCAACGGCATATTCCTTTTTAAAATGTTGCTTTAAAATCAGTTCTAATAGAGTCTTTTTTGTGTTTCTTTCTGGTATTTCCAAGCCTTTACCCTTCATAAATTCAATGATATCGCCTTTTCTTGTTTTGGTGTTCGGAATTTTTGTGTGTTGCCGCGAATGGTATGAAGCATTGTCCATAACAATTACAGAATTTGGTGGGATATTTGGTAATAGCTGTTTCTTTGCCCACTTCTCAAATAATTCGGCTGTCATATCCTCATGGTAGTCGGCAGAGGATAGCTTGATATTTTTAGCAGACAACAACGCATTTGGAATAAAATCGTTTTTACTTCCAGCATGTAGAATTATGATTCTTTTTCCCCTAGAACATGGAGCACTTAAATGACACTTTTTGGTGTTATCTACCTAACCTTATTGAACTACATCAGGGGTGTCAAACCATGTTTCATCAAGATAAAACTATGTCTTTATTTGCATCTCGGTATCTTTTATTTTACGCATCGAATAAAACGTTTCGCAAAGTATTTTATGATTTATAGTTATAATCTGGATAGTCGCGTAACTTATCGCTAATCATTTCTAATGTGGGCACCTTCTCTTCAGTGTAAAAGCCATACAAAAATCGACGAATGACATCTTTGGACGCGTTATCAAGTTTTTTAAGTTTTTGTCCAACTCTTTTGCGTTTAATAGAATGATCAACTACATTCCCGGCTCTAAGAGCTCTATAAATTGTAGTACGGCTAAATTTGGTTAATTCAAAAATCCTCTTCAGAATTTGATTATATGAAGAATCAATATTTTCGCCTTTTAAACATGAGTAAATATTCAAAATAACCCTGTGAGTTTGAACGTGTAAGTCTTTATTTTCAAATTCCGCTTGTATAGGCTCTGTATCAAAATCGTCCGTTTCGTTGTCACTACTAACTATCGAGAGGCCTCCAAAATGCCACTTTAAACAATTAATTGCAAAAAATCACTCAAACACAGTAATAATACTAATAATTTGTTCAAATATTTACTAGAATTAAGTAATTTATAACGTTGCCTGGCTGTACTGCACTGCCTCGTACAAATCGGATGATAGAAATAGTTCATGCTTATTTTTTGTTTTATGTATTATGGCATGCAAAAACTCTGAACAAGGTTGGTGTTAACAAATCAAATTCGCTAAGCATCTAATCGCATCTATATTTCTATGTGACAGGCGGATCAGGTCCACGTGGACTGTAGACGAGGAGTTGTGAATATAAATCTCTAAAATTCTGTGCTCTCTCATTCAGTGTGAAGCGATATATTGACAATACCCCATAAGATCCTCTAGTCCGTGATGTTCCCATTGAGTTCGCAAATACTATAGATGTAGTGTTGAAAGATAGGGAAACGTCTAGAACTTGGCAAGAAAACATGGCAATTATGGCTTGAAATGTTAACACAGTCAATAATAATAATAAATGTGTCTTTATTATCATGAGTACGACATAACAAACACTAAGATGAGCATGATTGCGACGTTCGTATATATATATATGCTCGTCCACGTAATCATCAATAACCACAAAGTTACTATGAGAAATAAATATGATTAGTCACGGATAACAAATAATGCTAGACCACAGAGGTAGAAATAAAAAGTACAAAATAGACACTAACAATTAATATGATTAATAAAATGATGAAAGATAAAAGGGAGCAAACAATTATTCATTCATTCATTTTCATTTATTTCTACCTACGGTATGTAGCATTATGGACTAAGAGCCAGTGACATTTTTCAGTGATGATTTAGTTAAGGCCTGTTTTTTGAGAGGATGTTGAGGGGGGTATAACTAAGTGTCGTTCGTGAGAATTAGTCCGGATTCCAGTCGTAAGGGGGTGGCAGAACGCCCCCAATGTGTAAAAAAAACTGCATCTTTTTATTATTTAGTTAAGGCTGAAATTTTTTCCAGTACTCCTTTTATAGCCCACAAACATCGATCTAATATTGGCAGAACGATTGGCCAATCTTAAGAGGGTGGCAGAACACCCCCAACATGTCGTGGGAGCAATGAAATTTTTATTATTTAGTTAAGATTCATTTTTGAGTATGTTGCTGTAGCAACTATTCCAAATATATATGCAAACTGGCAGAACAAAATGGCGGTCCTAACTACCTGGCAGAACGATTTAAATGTGCCGTATGCGCGCCGTGACTTCGTGCCTTCGGTCGCAGATTAATTTGTATTATGGATGCTTTAAATATTTAGACCCTTTTTGTAATCACAGACATTCATTTACCTTTGGAGCTGGTATTTTAATACTCATTCGATGGAAATGAGACTTAAATGATACAAAAATTTGTTTTTCATACGAGAATAACTTTGCAACTATGAGGGACTGTTGTTGGAAATTCAATTCTCTATAAAAAGGGTCTCTTGACATTTTTTCGTATATTGCTTAGTTTCTGCGATATAGTGATAATTAAAAAAAAATTAAAATATTTTTTACATTCATACGCAAATATCTTTTGAACTATGCTAGATACGAAAATATGACTAAAGGCCTTTTTGTAGAAAATTTGATTTTCTAATTAAAAGCTTTCTTAATAATTTTTCGTATATCACTTCATTTCGGAGATAAAGTAAAAATAAAGAATTTTCTTTTCGGATTTCGTAAAAATATAATCGGTATCGACTGAGAACCACAAATTATGATGTATATTATTGTAATTGTATTGTCATAATAATTGAAAAATGCGATTTCCAAGAAAGGAATTACTAAAAAATTGTGATTATTAAAGTTCCATGTTCCAGATAAATAAATAACATTGTGAATATATGTAGAATCATTTATATTATTTTGAATGATAGCAAAAATGTTCCGTGACAGGAAATACATAAAATAAATAAAATATATTTCAAGAAACATCGCTATTAATTATTGCAATGCTAGAAAAAAATTGAATAAATCGTGATACGTGAATTAAAAGAAAATTTCTAATACATTTTTTATAGAGAACTAATTTTGAAAAAAATTATTTGATAAACATCATGAAGTATATATATTACTTCATGATGTTTATCAAATACATTTTTTTATTAATTAATTCTCTATAAAAAAATGTATTAGAAATATTCTTTTAATTCACGTATCACGATTTATTAAAAAAAAATTACCATTGCAATAATTAATTTCGATGTTTCTTGAAATATATTTTATTTATTTTATGTATTTCCTGTCTCAGAACATTTTTGATATAATCCAAAATAATATAAATGATTCTACATATATTCACAATGTTATTTATCTATCTGGAACATGGAACTTTAATATTCACAATTTTTTAAAATAATTTTGTAATTCTTTTCTTGGCAGTCGCATTTTTCAATTATTATGATAATACAATTACAATAATATACATCATAATTTGTGGTTCTCAGTCAATACTGATTATATTTTTCCGAAATCCGAAAAGAACATTCTTTATTTTCACTTTATCTCCGAAATGAAGTGAGATTCGGAAAATGATTTAGAAAGCTTTTCTGCAAAAAGTCTTCAAGTCATATTCTCGTATCTAGCATAGTTCAAAAGATATTTGCGTTTGAATGTAAAAAATATTTGATTTTTTTTTTATTTCCACTATATCGCAGAAACTAAGCAATATACGAACAAATGTCAAGAGACCTTCTTTTTGTAGAGAATTGAATTTCCAATAAAAAACAACAGTACAACTTTTCGTGTCCCTTATAGTTGCAAAGTCATTCTCGAATGAAAAACTAATTTTTGTAACTTTCAAGTCGCATTTCCATCGAATGAGTATTAAAATACCAACTCCAAAGGTAAATGAAGGTCTGTAATTCCTAGAACGGTCCTAAATAAATGAGCAAAATTATCGTTTATATTTAAAGCACTCATAATACAAATCAATTTACGACCGCACTCACGAAGTCACGGCGCGCATACGGCACATTTAAATCGTTCTGCCAGGTAGTTACGACCGCTATTTTGTTCTGCCAATTTACATATATACTTGGAATAGTTGCTACAACAACATACTAAAAAATGAAGCTTAACTAAATAATAAAAAGTTCATTGCTCCCACGACATGTTGGGGGTGTTCTGCCACCCTCTTAAGACTGGCCACTCGTTCTGCCAATATTAGATCGATGTTTGTGGGCTATCAGAGGAGTACTGAAAAAAATTTCATCCTTAATTAAATAATAAAAAGATGCAGTTTTTTTTACATATTGGGGGCGTTCTGCCACCCCCTTACGACTGGAATCAGGGCTAATCCTCAAGGATGACACTTAGTTATACCCCCCTCAACATCCTCTCAAAAAATAGGCCTTAACTAAATCATCTCTGATAAATGTAACTGGCTCTTCTACTATTAGGATTTTGGCATGTTTTCTAAAAGAGATTACATGTTGGGAGTCCCAGATATTTTTACTTACCTTGTTAAATACGCAGCAAATAGCAATATAAGAGCTTTTTTTTCAAATAGAGCGTTTTGTGTTTAGGCACTCTGAATAAATTGCAGATCGAGTGGGGTCAGTGGTGGGTGTCATCAGTTACTATCTTTGCAAATAATATTCAAAACATTTAGTCCGAGAGCTAGTGCCACAAAAATTTGTATTAGTAAAGGAACAGAATATGCCTTAATGGATTGTTGATGATCCATTGAATATCGCCCTTCGGTCAGTCAAGCTGGTAGCGGTGGGTTGAGCAGCGTGGGAGACGTGCCATGTCATTATCTAAGCCGAGCCTTTGATTTTTAGTAAATTTTGTAGTATTTACATTTTGAGCTTAACTGCCGCATTGTCCTACAATCTCATATCATCTCTTCATTCTGTATAGTTGTTTTTGTCGTTCATGTATATCGAGAAGTGTTACCTGGTAAGTTCATCTATATTAAATTTCAAAAATATCTAAGAATTTCATAATTTTTTCATGTTCTCAGTGGATTGACCCCAAGATAAATAAAGCCGGTCTGAAATTTAACATATCTTTATTTATTTAATTTTGTACAGAACACATTAGAAAATGCTTGACAAGGGTGGCGACATCTAGCATAGCTACTCAGCTAACCACCCACTAAAAAACTGAAAGTTAACATTAACGCTAAGGAATAACATATACAAAGTTGAACAAGTACACAAGATTATAAAGTGTTAGAACTCATTATGAATTCTTTTAGATGATTTTTAAAGGTCGCAACGGTTGAGCATGATTTTGTGACAGGAGGCAGAGAATTGAAGGCCTTGACGGCGTTGTAACTAAATGAACGGAGAAACAAGGCAGTGTTGTGCCTAGGAACATTATATAGGCTCTGGTGACGTGTGCTTCTTGGATGAATGTCGGATCCTTTGACGAGTTTATTATAGAGATAATTCGGTTGCTTTGACTGATTTATTTTATATACTAATGTGCATAAGTGCATAAAAAACTGCTGCTCCAATTTAAACCACTCAGCTTCACGGTAATAGGATGAAACATGATCAAAGTATCTAAGTGCATAGCAAAATCTAATACAACTATTCTGAAGCTTCTGTAGGCTCTCCTTATCCTTACAGAGTAAAGCTGGCCAGTAAACAAAACAACATCACAATATGCAGGCAATGACAAGATGAGGGAATCACACAATTTCAGTTTTACGTTCACAGAAAGAAATTCCTTGAATATATAAAGAGTACGTAGTTTCGCATAACTTCTTTGAAGAACGTTCGATACATGATACTCAAAGCGCAGATTTTTATCAAAAATTACTCCTAAATTTTTGCAAACACTGGTAAAATTTAAATTGACGTTATTTATATGTATATTAAAGTTATCACTACTCATAATATCATACTTATTTTTACCAAAAATGATCATTTGAGTATTAGATTCATTTAGTTTAAGGTCATGCGAGTTTGAGATTTTAGAAATCTGATCCAAATCCTCGTTAATATATTTTTTGGCTGACTCTACATTTTCAAATTTAAAGGAATGGTAGATTTGCATGTCATCTGCATACTGGTGTGCAACTGAATATTTTAAATGATTACTAAAATCTGCAGTGTAAACTGAGAACAACAATGGACCCAGTACACTTCCTTGTGGCACACCTTTGGTTAAAATAGTAAAGTCTGAAGTTACATTGCCCAGTATTACTCTTTGTTGTCTGTTCATTAAATAGTTATTAATAAAATTCAAAGAAGAGTTGCTTAGTCCAAAATACTTAAGCTTAGCACATAGAATAACATGGTCAAGAGTATCGAAGGCCTTACTATAATCAAGCAGAACAAGACATGTATTCTTACCTTCATCACAAGCCCTCACTATGTCATCACTAACCTGCAACAATGCAGTAGCAGTACTATGTTGAGCCCGAAAACCTGATTGAGTAACTGATATAATATTATTTTTAGAGAAATCTTCGGTCATGTTCGATATTGATCATAATTAGGACATTTTAGTATTAAATGTTTTACTGTTAAGATTGTATTGCATACCTGACATATTGGTTATTGTTTGTTAGTACAATATGTTCCCTTCTTTGAAGTGCTTGTGTTGTTTTCTATTTGCGTACTTTGGGTTTAATTTTTTTTAGTTTAGTAATTCTTTCTTAAAGTATATTTTTATGTTCATAGGGCTAATTACTCTGTATATTCTCTGATGCTGCTTTCTTTGCCGCTGGATCTGTAAATTGGTTTTCGCTAGTACCTACACGTGACTAGGAGTCCAAATAAAAGTAATTATTTTACGCAGAGTTCCCAGCCAGTGGACTAGCGCAAGAATATTTTGTATTTGTGGAGATGTAGTAGGTAGTACTATTGGGTAGACCTTCAAAGCACTGTGAAAATTGCTGCAAACACGAATATCATTCCAAGAAATCGTCTTTGTATATCTCAAATCATGTCATATTGCATAAAGTTCGGGTATGTATACGCTAGCTGCACTTGGCAGCGTTCAGTTATGTGAAAGATGGAAAATTCTATTCCTCTTTCATTCATTGATCTAACTTATTCTTTTTAAAGATCTTGTGATATATTTCACACGATGTATTATGGCCTTGAAATTTGATACAAGTAGTTGTCTCTTCTTAAGTAGAAAACAAAAAGTATATTGCATTTAATCATCATTTCTAAAACTGGTAATATCACTTGTAGAGAAAAAAATTTCATATCACTGTGTTGAGGATCGAATTCTGAACAATTTTCAAAATGTCCTCCCGTTTGGACAGCCAAGACGGGCAGCCGCCCGTCACGTTTTTTGTAAGCACGATGACTTAAGAAAGAAAACTCCGATTGAATTGAATTTTGGTCAGCAAATTAGTGTTGGATAGAGAAAGAGGCCCATTGTTTTTTTAACGAAACTGAGTATTACTTCTTCTAGACTAATGCTAACGATGTCCATCTCCACGAACCAAACGGTCAAGTTCATATCACTAACGTTATATTATAACTGCGTGCCGACCAAAACGAGCCCAAACCCGGTATGTCAGTTGAATAGTAAGTTCACTATCCTGTTTGCAGCATCAGATCATGGCCATCAGATAATTGTATTGCATCGGAACTATAGTCGTTTTCATAATTTAAAGGCACGTAAAAAATGCGGTAGGTACAAAGCGGGTAGGCGGCATCTTTACCTATTCAATGATACCGCCGCGCGAACTCTTTTGACGGGAATGTTTCGTGACTTGGAAATATGAAGGCAACTTTACATATGTATGCAAATTCTCAAGGTCATAGATCAAGCGGCATTGGTTCAAAATTGACTTGCAAGATTTGACCTAAAATGACTGACTGACAAACATGTATAGAGTTGAATAAAAACTTGTAAAAAGATTTCATGTGTGCAAACCACATGTTAAATAATTTCCATACTTTCTGACATTTTCGAATACATATTACGAATGTTGAAAAATACGTATGACAGCACGAGCTGTGTGGCCCGGGGCTCTCTCGTACACTCATTACAACCCTGAATTCATGCCTTAAGCCCATAATAAGATATGCAATCGCAAGAAAAATAAAACATTCATTTCACTCCTTTGTAATAAATTTTAAATGTTTCAATTAAAGCAATGCTGCAATTAACCCAATTCTATATTAATCCTTATAAAGCGTTCACATAAAACCTGATCCTTATTTCACAAATCTCTTCAATTAGGTATCACTATTTCAGAACTATACTTTATATTTGATAGCCTCCTTGGAAGTAATGCTCAAATAACTAATGATCTATCTGTATCTGATTTAGATACATAATTGTTATATGTTGTGTGAAATAAACAATTGACGTATTTTATTTTATTTTTATATTCTTCGCAAATACGAAACGAAGAGTATATCGTATTTGATCGGCACGTTTCTAAAACCAGTAATATCGCCCGTAGAGAAAAAAAATTCATATTGGTGGTCGAATTCTGAACAACTTTCAAAATATCCGTTTGTGTCTGTCCGTTCATCCGGCCGTCACGTTTCTTGTAAGCACGATAACTTAAGAACGAAAAATCCGATTGCATTGAAATTTGGAGTGTTAGCTAGAGGAAAAACCCTATTGTTTTTTTAACAAAATCGGCCAATAAATAAAAAGTTATTAATTATTTAAATAAAAGTAAAATAAAAATTTAGGTTTTTGTAATTAAACAAAAAATATCTAAAACTAATATTATTTGCAAAAAAATGCGAAGAGTATCCTATAGAGTGTGCAGCAATTATATTATAAAAAGTGCAGTAAATCGGCGAAGAGTATATGGTTCAGCGACAAAAAAGACCGATTTGCGTCAAATTAAGGTAGAAGGCTGCATAGATACCTAGACTCAGAGGCGCGTTTAGGCCTAGGTGCACTAGGCGCGCGCCTAGGGCCCCACTTTTCCAGGGGCCCCCATTTCTCGATTTATTGAGGTAAAAAGGCGATGTAAAAATTTGATTTCTTTGTTATGTCGTTATTTATTTTCGCTTTTCCGATAGCAATAATAATTACAACTATCATGAAACACATTTCTTCCCTTTTCCATATCATCCTCATCAGATCTCATTTGCAACAAATATAACAAAATAAGAATGGTTCATGCGAGTATGTGTTCACGAACATTTGTCGTTTATTTACATTTTATATCATTTGAATTTGAAATCATTTTATAGTTCTTCCGTTCGATTTCAATTGTTTTCATATTTCAATGTAGAAGTCTATAGGAATTTATTGTTTGTGTTCATCGTGTTTGAATATTCATTTTTTAAATCTTTATTCACTGTATCACACTGAAAAAATATGTTCTTAATATTAATGAATCGGTTCATCGACTGAAAAGTGATGAATTCGTTTATTAATATAATGCACGTTTACATAGTAACAATAGTTGTGTACATTGTCTTAATGAACATATACATTATATCAATAAACAGATTCATAAATTCTCCCATATTTTTTTCAGTGTATTAAAAAAAGATGCAATCAATTAACAGACCAATGTGGCAATTCCTCAGACGTTACTATTTAAGTTTCGCAGTCGGCCCGTGCCAGATGACGAATCAGCTTTTCGGTATATTTCACATTAATGAAAATAAATCTACTGATAATGATGATGCGAAAATTCAAGAACCTGATCTGAGAAAATTTTGATTTTGAAACCAGTGATGAGGACTGTGAAAAGGAAGAACCATTAGGAAACGATTCTAGTGAATCTGGCGATGATGAACAAATAGAAAAAGAATCTGAAAATAAAGAAAATTTGTAAAAAGAGTATGACGATGCAAAACAAGCTAATAATCAGTGCACTACAATAATAAATGCATTAGTATCAACCTATAGAGGCGACATAGATTCCGAGCTATCTCCAGATAAATTGCATCAATTTTTGATATATGCCGGCTTAAGTCGCCTGCTGAAATGTATAAAGGACCCCGCAGTTTTTTATAGTAAAAATGTGTTTCAGTCGATAGTTCTGAAACTTGGGGAAAATGTTCTCTTGGGCCCCCTGATTAAAATTCATTTTGACCACCAGTTCTACCGAAATCGATTTTTTGATTTAGAGACGATTGAAACTGTGAACATCTGCGAAGGTCTGCTGAAATGTTCCATAAAAATTCTGAAAATATTCATACTCATTTTTTGGAGAAAGTTAAACATCTTTTGTTTCTTGGTGTTTTTTTTTCAAAGTGCTTCCTTTTCCCGTAAAAAAATTACAAAACATATTTTTGTTTGTTTGTTATTTTTCTCCGGGAGAAGGAAGTACTTTGAAAAAAAATTCCAAGAGACAAAAGGTGCTTATTTTTCTTCAAGAAATGAGCATGAATATTTTCAGAATTTTTATGGAACATTTACGCAGACCTTCGAAGGTGTTCACAGTTTCAGTCGCCTCTAGATAAAAAAATCGAATTCGGTCGGACTGGCGGTCAGAGAGAATTTTAATCAGGGCGTCCAGGAGAACATTTTCCCCAAGTTTCAGAACAATCGACTGAAACCTATCCTTACTATAAAAAACTGCTGAGTCCTTTATTCTCAATGTGTTGCAGGCGACATTTTTTAATGTTGAAACCCTTTTGTGTATTTACTTGACCATTCCGGTCAGTAATCCCTCATGTAAATGCACTTTTTCGGCGCTCAAAAGAATTAATAACTACCTACGACGTACTTCGGGGCAACAGCGACTTCAAAATTTGTCTCTTCTGTATACTGTATCAGATGAACCACAAAACTGTGATATCAAACGTTCAAATTGACAAGTTTGCTGACATATAAAGCCGAAAAAAAATAATATGATAATATGTATTTGTAAAAATATACTTGCCTTCAAATCTTTAGATTTAATATTTTTTTAATCGAGGGGCCCTCAAATCTCACAGCGCCTAGGGGCCCAATTTATCTAAACGCGCCCCTGCCTAGACTTGCGAATGGATATCTCTTCTGCATTTTTTTACAGCAAAACAAATTACAATATTATAATTATAATTCTTGATACTGCCGACCCCACTATTATTTATTGTTATAATTATATGCCCAATTCATACTGGTACACACGCACCTGTAGCACCAGAAACTGAGCGCTCTTGTTTTGTCAACTTCTAGCTGCTACTGTAAAGATCAGTTCTATGAAAATGATAGCCCATTTCTATTCTCTAATTATATTAAATAAACTAAAAATTCTGTAAAACGTCAACTTTTACAAAGCTCTTATATCGATCTCGTTTTCACGACAGTAACACAACGATGCTGACAACGACGTGTTCCTGTAGATATCTTGTAGTATCTTGCGTCACGACAGAAATTTATAATGAACAGGCGCCAGCCGTGCCTTCGCAATGATATCTAACAATTTCTACTGTCAAGGGGGATTTTAGTAACTCTTAAGACTCCCCAAAGATGAAAATAAATAAAATTATACTTACGGTGATTGCTACAGTCTGCTCTCTCCGTCGTAATCTGATGTCTATCGGTGCACTTCTGATTAGATCTTATAAACTAGTACTTCTTAGACTATTAAGACCGTCGATAGATTCTGTGAGTATTCGGATCGCTACATAACTTGACGGGATCAGAGGTGACCCGTGCTAAGTAGTTATTCGATTCATGCCACACAATAACACGCAGGTTGTCAATCCTAGATCTACTGGATCAATAAAGAATCAAATTCAAAATATATTTTCATTTATTGAAATAATATTCATCAAATACAGAAAATATAAATATTAAATACTTAGCTAATTGTACATAAGACAACTTGTCAGAGAGCGGGTCGGATTATCTTCATCGAGGACGGACGTGTTGTGAGTGACGCTCCCGAGAAAACGCAAAAAGAACCAGTTAAAACGCCATTAAGGTCGATAAAATTAAAGTCATCGGTAGGTTTAAAAATTCTGCGCAAAATGAGGTGTGGTGTAGTAATAGAAAAAAAAAGCACCCAACAAATTAAAAATTGAAAATTACTGTAAAATGTTTGTTAATAATAGTAAAAACTAAACACGGGTCTAGCGCATGAGCCCTTACGTTGTAAACGGAAACTACCCGGGACCTATCCTTCAAGATGCCTCTCAAGTGGATTTGTGTGCGCAATCTTTGTTTGTAGGGCAAGGTAAACATACCAACTGTGGACGAAAAAAGATAAGTTATTAAGTAGTAGTTTCAGTTTATTATTGTACTAGTTTATTTCTATATTAAAATTGAAAAAAATAAAAGTATTAAACAGAGTTAATGAAATAGAAAAATACCCGGAATCGGAAAGCGGCAGTTGAAAGTAATTACTACAAACTAATATGCAGGTGTGCAAGATATTCTCTAAGTGAACGCAAGCGCTTTGATTCTTGAAATGTTGCTTGTTGATTTGTTGCTTGTTGCTTGAAAAAATTGTCTCTTTGATTGTTGAGTTGTTGTGTGCTGTGTCCGGGTTCTTTTTCTTCTTAAAGAATTGAAATTCACCACTCCTGTCCTAAAGTTCCCCTTGTTCTTCCAGACTTTCCCTCCAGTTAGGCACCTTTTGCAGATGTTGTCCTTATTCTCTCGGGTAGTTTTTCTGGTAGTTAGGCTCCGGTACAGGGTGTTTTGAAGATCCTACCGACTGCGCCAAATTTTGTTAGATCACAAGCGACACAACTAACTTTTTAAAAAGATTTATTTAATTATTAGGATAGTAGCTACTATCCTGATATGAAATGATTTTAATACAAAGGTGAGTTAATAACTGAAGTACAAATGTTACGTTACATATATTTATAACTTTAAAAATGCTGACTTGAAGAGTCTTAGAACAAAGGAATATTGTGAACGAGCCTGTGAATCAGGTGATGTTGAGTTAGCAAAAGGAGCAGCTGCCATATGTAATATCATACGCCTGATAAGGCTCCTGTCATATGACTCTAAATATTATAAGTTACTTGGCAATATTTTATATAACATGTATAGGATAGCTGCACTTGGCAGCGCCAGTTATGTATAAGAAGGAAAATTCTATTCCTATTTCATTCATTGATCTAACTTATTATTTTTAAAGATCTTGTGATATACTTCACACGATGTATTATGTCCTTGAAATTTGATACAAGTAGTTGTCTCTTTTTAAGTATAAAACAAAAAGTATATTGCATTTAATCCTCATTTTTAAAACTGGTAATATCACTTGTAGAGAAAAAAAATTTCATATCACTTTGTTGATGACCGAATTCTGAACAATTTTCAAAATGTCCTCCCGTTTGGGCTGCCCAACCGGGCAGCCGTCCGTCACGTTTTTTGTAAGCACGATGACTTAAGAAAGAAAACTCCGATTGAATTGAATTTTGGTCAGCAAATAGTGTTGGATAGAGAAAGAGGCCCATTGTTTTTTAACGAAACTGAGTATCATGGCCATCAGATAATTGTACACAGAGAGAAATCGCTTTGAAACATTTTGCACAATGTTGTGGAACAACGTCTTGTTGCATTTTTTAAAACAATTGTAAAATTTTAAGGCACAACGTTATATAGTTTTATACATTTTAATTGTGCATAATTCTTGTGCGTTTTATTTATCCATTATAAAGATTTAGTTACGATGAATTTATTGGAAACTTCAACCAACAAATTGACCAAATTTAGAGTTAAATTTATTTATTTTTTCTCAACAAATCATAGCAAATTTAACTTAATTAATTGTTAATAGTATCCTCAAACTATATATTCTGTTGCCATTCTATTTACAATTAGTTTTAAGTAATTGTTTAAAGGATTTGCACAACTTGTGTAACATAAAAATGTGATTTTATTTTATAAACGGTTGTTGACAAACTTGTGAAAGTAGGAGTCCCAATATATTTATTTCCGCTGAACAATAATGGTAATCTATGTCGCCCGCACAAACTGCACAATTTAATGACATACTATTCACAATCAGTTTGGCGATATTGTTTTAAAATTTTGTATAATTGTTTAATTAGTTTCACGTAAAGTTTATTGGTTCAAAATTGTACTGACCGCGCCAGCCACGCTACGCATATACGCGCAGGCAATTACGCATCAGATCCAGGTGTTATTTCGTTAAGTGAAGACGTACAATTCCGAATTATACAAGTACTTACATTTGTGATGGAATTTGTTGAAAACTTATTAACCGAGTGGGGTTTCCTAGATCTAATTCCAGCATTCACATAGGTAAGTACTTCACACAGAGTTACAGATTTGCATATATGTTCCCTTAAATTAACTTCGTTAACATATGAATATAAAAATGGTTTCTTGTTTATATGCGAAGAATGCATGATACCTGTCTTCTAATACCTGATTTCGTTTACAGCTAGAGAGTAATTTCGTTTTCTTATGCGAAGCGACAGAAAGCTGTTCCTAAACAACTAAACCCAAACGGCAAACTTGCAAAAGAACTGCTTCAAAACGAAGATAACACTTCTGATGGTAAGCAATACATTTGATTTTGGTGATGAACTGATAGATATTATTTTTTTTAAGAATATGACGTGACTACGACATAAGCTTTATTACTACAAACTGCGTTAATAGAAGCTAAAAAGAAGAAGCACTGGAAGCCTTCCAATTTAGAATTATTAAATGGATTTATTTTAAGCATAAATGTAAGTCACCTACTTCTTTTCAACTAGAACTTTATGCATATAAAATTTATTTGTATTTAAAAAGATAGAAATGTTTTCATGTACCATATGATAATATATAAATTCATGCTCTTTTATGTATTGTTGTTCTGTTAAAATAAAATATTTATTCTTTAATTTGTTTTATTGAAATCCTTTAGGAATACCTCGAATTTTGGAAATAATATTTCACAATCTGTGTTACAAAATAATACAATTAAAATGAAGTGGGTACCTATAGTGTGTGAAATGAGTGCACGGTGAACTAAAAAATATATACATAAATGAATTACAAAGTTGACAAAATAAACATACAATTTGTGGATTTCTTATTTAGAAATTGTGGAAAACTAAAAACACATTCTCTTAAAAAACTATAAACATTGTGTCACTTAAGAGCACAATTTTTTGTAAATATGTTTTAGAAATGAAGAGATTTAGATGTGAATGTTTGTTGAAGGTTTCCCAACCTTCAGAATATATTTAAAAATTTCACACAAATTGTAGAAACTGACTTAATCTGTTCAGAGATTTGTTCCACAAGTGGAATAAAATTATGTAATTTTATGCAACCATAATTAAAATTTGTAAAGAATTCAATTTATGTGATTTTTAAGTTTGTACAAAAATTTCAAACAATGTTAATACATAAACTGTACAAAATCATTTCCCCAAAAATGTATTAGAGGTGTTTTAAAACCTCATGAGCCGTGACCTTCATATGCGCAGAGACATTATCCGTCCTGTTGACTAGGTTACACTTCTTAAAAATATTATATTTATTGTTTACAATTTATCCCGAGCTCTTGTTTATGCATAAAGCAAGGCAGCCTCCAGTGTCTTCAAAAACATACTTATAACTCAGATTAAACTTTGCCTTTTGCGCATTTCGCGGCTCATGAGATTCTGAAACACCTCTATTTATTTGCACAAATTGTTCCTGTCACCATTTTAAGACCAATTTCTACAATTGTGGTAAAATATCACACACATTTTTCTCTGTGTAATTTCAATAATCGTGGAAAATACCCTATAGAACTAAGTTCAACTTTGTACCTCTGTATGTATTGGATTAAAATGTTTCAGCAATCAATTATCTACACGCTAAGAACGATAAGGCAACTTTTCTTCGACACGAATTTTTCAAAAACCGCTGAAGAAAAGTGGTCGCCATAAGGTACAAACTTAAAAATTATCAAATTCATTTTTTTTGGAAGTGCTTATGCAAGGTCTAAAGATATTATAAAAAAATATGTGAGTATTGTAAAAAAGATATATTTTTTTATTATACTTTTATAGCGTCAAAAAACGAGATATTGGCGATTCTTTAATTTTTGAAAATTAATGACATTGAAAATATCAACTTGAAAAAGTTATCAAACGTGTTGCAAATCGGTAAAAAATATTTAAAAAATTGTTTGATTGAGAAAATGTAATATTTTCATTTGCGATAAACAAAATTGTTTTAAATAATATCAGACCAAGTTCCCGTCTGGTAATATGGATTTTTATAATCGGCAGTGTCTCCTGAATTGATTCCAGCAAAGAAACTGCGTCCAAAATGTATTCGAAACTCATGTGCCTGTACAGCCTACTCTAGTATATTTAATCAAATCAAATATTTATATTTTTAGTGGGTAATTATAGATGACTTTCCGTAAATAACAGTTTGCGTAATGACTTAGATATGTGCAGATTAGTAGAGCATTTTTATCTAATGTGTTGTTTAAAATTACTTCTTATTTTTGACTAACACTAAAATATTTGCGATTGAGGAGACATGTAGCTTAGTTGCGACATTCTATACATCTTAAAAAAATAGTGTGACCTAATATAGAATACCAACAATATTGAAAATCTGATAGATAAAAGATGAAACAAGTTTCCCATCAAACCAAATACAATTTTACTGCAATACCTCCAGGGAATAAACTTTCACAGATATGTAACAAGATTTGGGACTAATCAAAGAAGAAATAGATTTCATCATAATCGAATTGTTTTTGTGTTTATTTGACGTAAAACGGTAGTCAATCTATTATACTTACAACAGAATCATTAGGTAGTCGTAGTAGGTACATCTTATCATTTTTATTTAGTCGTTACCCACTTATATTAAATAAAATCTATATGTATACTTAAAGTTCTACATATAAATTAAATTAATATAATAGTAGTAAAAAATAAAAAGAGAAGGTTGAATAAAGATGTACAACGAACACAAAACGAGAGAAATAGGACATATAAAAGGTTTCAACATATTAAGAATGAAGCAATGCAGGTGACTAGGAATGCGAAATAAAGTAGTTTCACTAATTCTACAAAAGAGAAAAGAATATTATGGAAAAATATAGACCGATGTACAAACGATAGCAAAAAAATGTGGAAAATCTTGAAGGAAATGTTAATCAAAAGAAGAAAACAAAGGACATTCTGTTCAATTTGAAAACAATTATTTCGTGCGGAAAATAATTTTAATAAATATTTTTCGGAAAGTATTACTGAAATTGCGATGAATATACCATATTAATAATTTTCAAAATATTTCATTAAATAAATTAAGAATTAATTAGATTAGTGAACTATCTAAGGTCAGTGGGGAGGGGGATAAAGCGCAAAATGAAGTGATATCTCCATAATAATCAAATTTTGGCCAAAAATAGTCCTCAACAATCCTGTAGTATTTATATATGTACAATTTACACTTATTTTCAGTCATAGGTAGAGAGCTGGCTGTACACTGTACAGATTTCCTATGAATACGATACATGAAAAACTTTATTGAAACATTCTTTATAGGATTTTGCAAACAGCAGAAAAATTAACTATCTATAAAAGAAAAACTTTGTGTAGAAATATTAATGAAATCATTGCTTTCTTTCGATAACCTGAATTCTGGTTATGCTAGCAAGTTAAAATCCTAAAATGAATTTGTCTAATTTCTTATTTGACAATTCTCATTCTAACATTCATTTTAGGATTTTAACTTGCTAGCATAACCAGAATTCAGGTTATCGAAAGAAAGCAATGATTTCATTAATATTTCTACACAAAGTTTTTCTTTTATAGATAGTTAATTTTTCTGCTGTTTGCAAAATCCTATAAAGAATGTTTCAATACAATTATAAGCAAACAAATAATAATTCATTTTTAAACATGAAAAACTTTGTATGAGTGAGTAAGTACTACACAGACCTACAGGGTGCCACTTTTCATATAAGTAAATTTTGCCTACGTCGTGGAATTTTACCGGAAGTGACGTCAAAATAGGAGGATGCGAGCAAATAAGAAGAGGCACCCTAGAAGGCTTGTACTTTAACTTAAAAAAAAAATAATTCATATATTCGATGACTTAAGAAAATACAAAAAAAAATACTTTCATCGAAGGTGCCTCAGGGTTGCGGGCAAATTAAGTCTGGCACCCCACTACAATCTCATTATACAGGGTGATTCACGTAGGCCATTCATTAGAAGTTCTTCAACTTGCAGTTGAATTAGAAACTTGAAATTTGGTATGCAGCCATAATCGATCATGCCCGTTCTATCTAAAATATTTTCAGTCCTCCAACTATACAGGGTGTGCTAAAAATTGGTACCAACTTTCTTATTTTAAATAGAAACCTATATTTTTCTTTACATGGTTCGATTGGTCTTTTAATTCTGAGTTTAGAGAACCTAAGTTATGTTAACTTATCTATTACAATTTTTGACATATGTCCAATTTTTGAAAAAAATTGCCGCTGTAGTAGTTTACGAACAAATTTGTATCTCGCAACCTTTCAAAATTATGAAACCAAATTTGTGAAGCAGTTACCTGGAAGTCCAGGCTAACTTTTGATGTCCCATCGGTGGTCCCATTTTGTACCATATGGGCGCAGTCGATTTTCAAATGTCGCAATCAAAAATTGTCAAAAAATCAATTTTTTCAAATGGCACCTACTATTTTCGAAAGAAAATTGAATTTTAGGGTGAGTTACTTAAGCATTCCCTATACCTAACTTCACCCCATATCGAGTTATTCAATAAAAATCAAGAGATTCCTTACTTCATCAAGTATGCCATGGAAACAAAAGACAGTTGTAATAATTTTTAAAGAAAAATATGGATTCTTGTTTAATTACACACAACACCAACAAATTATTATTAACGAACAAGAACAATGTTGACGAAATTCTGACGTAAATGTTCAATGTGACCACCATATTTTTGTTCAAATATTCTATTATTCTACTTTCAACAGATTGCGTAGCACATCTTTGCGCCTACCATTTCTGACGCCAGAAATCAATGCAAAATTGAATTTTAGGGCCACTTTTATTAACATTGTGTATGTCTATCTACAGTCGTGTTTGAGTTATTGGCATTTTTTGAAAAAAATATTGTTTTTTTTTTCTCAAGGGTAGTAGGCTTTGGAAACAATCATTTCGTTTTAATTTTTATTCAAAAATCGTATTGCAATAATAAATAATAACAACAAAATAACAACAAATAAACAGATTAACAAAATAATTATTTCAATACAAATGCTCAATGTGTGCACCGTTTTCACGCACAGAAGTTCGTCAAAATTGTTCTTGTTCGTTAATAATAATTTGTTGGTGTTGTGTGTAATTAAATAAGAATCCATATTTTTCTTTAAAAATTATTACAACTGTCTTTTGTTTCCATGGCATACTTGATGAAGTAAGGAATCTCTCGGCAAGATAAGGTATTTCTTGATTTTTATTGAATAACTCGATATGTGGTGAAGTTAGGTATAGGGAATGCTTAAGTAACTCACCCTAAAATTCAATTTTCTTTCGAATGAAAAAAATTGTAGGTGCCATTTGAAAAAATTGACTTTTTGACCATTTTTGATTGCGACATTTGAAAATCGACTGCGCCCATATGGTACAAAATGGGACCACCGATGGGACATCAAAAGTTAGCCTGGACTTCCAGCTAACTGCTGGGTTTCCATTTAAAATAAGAAAGTTGGTATCAATTTTTGGCACACACTGTATAGTTGGAGGACTGAAAATATTTTAGATAGAACGGGCATGATCGATTATGGCTGCATACCAAATTTCAAGTTTCGAATCCAACTGCAAGTTGAAAAACTTCTAATGAATGGCCTACGTGAATCACCCTGTATACCTCAAAATCTACATTTTGACGTAAGTTTTATTCATGTATTGGATGACACAAAAAATTTAAACCAGAATTGACGTCAAAATTCCATGACGCGGGTAAAATTTGCTTATATGAAAAGTGGCTACCTGTATGTCTGTGGTAGTACTTACTCACTCACACAAAGTTTTTCATGTATCTCATTCATAGGAAATCTGTACAGCCGGTTCTTCACCTATTAAATAACACCACCCAATTTGCAAAAAACAGTTTATTGTTAATAATTGAAATTATGATTAACAATACGCTGTTTTTTCTAAATTGGGTGGTGTTATTTAACTGAAAATAAGTGTAAGTTGTACATAAATGAATACTATAGGATTGCTGAAGACTATGTTTAGCTAAAATTTGATTATTAGGGAGATACCTCCTAATTTGGCCATTTTTCCTCCTCCCCACTAACCTTAGGTAGTGTTTACTTTTAACTTTTTTGTAGAAATATAACTTATATTACAACATTTAATATTAGATGTTATTCATTGTTTTCATTAAATAGAGACGCATGGGTCAATTAAGTAATTAATTCAATTTACTAGCGATGCACTTTTGCAATACAGATGAATATTCTAATTGTAGAGGGATAGATATTCAGTAATTGGAAATTTGATATAATTTACGACTTTAATTACTCTGGATTAGATAGTTCCATTTTGAATAATAATGCAGTCGATGAAACAGTAACAACGGCGAAACCTCGGAATTCTAAGCAGGGATGAATTTTCATAATTCCTTTTGCAATGTATTTTCAAGATTAATGTTAAAAAACTGCCAATGTCGATCTTCTTTGGAAATTTCGATTTTACCGTTGAGAAATTGGTGTCGTTCGTAAATAACTTGAAAAGTTCCCCTTCGTAAATAACTTGAAAAGTGAAAAAGGAAGGGGAACGCGTTTGGGTCTATAAAACGGGAAGGGAAAGGGTTAGGGACTTCAGGCTGGGCTCATTCTAAAGGTAATTTTATTGTCTAATAGCTTATTTCATTTTGCAATAATGCAACACCCGTGTGTGATTCACCCGTGCTATTTTTAAATAAAGAGAGATTGCTCCTGGGCGGCAGCATATTTTTTTGCTAGGGCCGTAAATAACTGAAATATCCGCAAAAAACTCATTTTGCCTATATTTACATGTTCATTACTACCCCCCTCCCGCCCGAAAATTGAGTTCAATAGGTTGACAAATTATAGGTAACTATGCAATTAATGACATGGTAAAAACAAAATTTAAAAAATATCGGTCCTCTTCTTACACTTTTTCCCTCCAGATCGTCCCTATTATTATTTTTATATACAATCAATTGATCTAAAAATTGGACCGTTTAAATATGGCGCTCGAGCGTACAGAAGGTGAGATTTAATATCTAAATGTCAAATATGACGCATAAAATACACATGATAAAAATTAAAGGTCCTAAAATTCTCCAGAGTTATTTTTCTATATTCCTACAACTTTAAAAATAAAGATGTTATGTACGTGACAATGAGTGTTATGTAATTTATTTTTTAAATTTGAGATTTCGATGCTGTTATTGGCCGTAGAATAAAAATTTTGAAAATCTTTATTTGTCTTTGGCAATACAAAGTATTACTAACTTGCTCCAACTTTTTAATATTTTTAAAACACTGATTTTAGAAAATATGATACTTTGCAAATAACGGAAAACGGTCGTGTTAAGCGAAGAAATTATAAAATACAAATGAAACATCACTTTATAAGCTTTGTTTTTGTATTCTATCATTTTTTCGCTAAATACAACAGTTTTTCAATATTTGACATTCAAATATTATATCTCGACTTATAAACGCTCGTGAGCCGTCTGTGAACAGCTATAGTTTTAGAACAATTCACCGTACAAAAAATAAGGAAAAACCACAGTATTTGTTATTTTATAGTCTTGTTTTTTGTGCTAGATCACTTCCTCATTATATGTAACACTTCTTGAATTATTTACAAATGAGTCTCGAAGTACCCATTTTTCAATGGTAAAGTCGTAATTTTCAATTCGTAACTTGGAAAATATGTTTCGGAATTTGGAAGGGAATTACATAGTGTTGAAAAAACATTACAGGCGAAATCATCAAAATCTATTCACTGCTCGAGAATTCCGAGGTAAAAAGTTTCATTGACTTAACTCTAAGTGTATAAATTAGAGAGTACAGAGTTATTACTTCTACATCCACGTTCTAGATAGCAGAAAATATTTCGGTCGGTCTGTCTGTCGGTCAGTGGTCTGTAATTTTTTTTTTTGCTCACGTTTTCTCAGTAACGGTTTGAGATACTAACTTGAAATTTGGTACACATATGTACCATGATTAGATTAGATTATATTTTGCGCTAATTCCGGTGAAGGGTTGGGGGTTAAATAGGGGTAAATATGGGAAAATAAGTAAAGCACGCTGGTAAGAGTACAGTAACTTGGGATTTGGTGTATATACTAGAAGCCAAGACCTCACATTTTTTAATAATATTTTCAAATCTCCCCACTCCCCGTCACCCCTCTCCATTATTAAATGGTTTAGTAAGATAAAATTGAGATATTCACTTGAAGTTCGGTACGCGCATGTATTATAACGACATCTGGAACTAAATTATATTTTAAGATGATTCCTTTGATGGATTGGGAGAGTTAAATAGAGGTGAATAGGGGAAAATAAGTAAAACAAGCTGGTAAGAGTACAGAAACTTGGGATTTTGTGTATATACTAGAAGCTAAGGCTTCAGATTTTTGACAACATTTTTCAACCCCCTCACCACCCTCCTCTATTATTAACAGACTTAAGGTGGCCATTCCCTAGAAAGAGACATCCGATAGGGAAATATTTATTATTTTTACCCACAACTTTTTTCTCTTAGTACGTATATTTAAAAAAACTATAAGAGTACCTAAGTAGAACCATAACAAGACTATTACTATGAATTTTCACTCAATAATGTTAGTGGTTTGCAAAATAGCTCGATTTAAATTTAAAAATTATGCTAATCTTCCTATTTCGTAGTTTTAAATCGAGCTATTTTGCAAACCACTGAAATTATAGAGTGAAAATTCATAGTAATAGCCTTGTTATAGTTCTACTTAGGTACTTTTATAGTTTTTTTAAATACACGTACTGAGAAAAAAAAGTTATGGGCAAAAATAATAAATATTTCCCTATCGGATGTCTTTTTCTAGGGAATGGCCACCTTAAATAAATAAAATAAGTTATTCACTTGAAATTTGGTACACGTATGTATTATACGACAATTGGAACTAGATTAAATGTTGAGATGATTCCGTTGAAGGGGTGGGAGGTAAGTAGGAGTAAATAGGGGAAATAAGTAAAACAAGCTGGTAAGAGTACAGAAACTTGGGATTTGGTGTATAAATTAACACCCAAGGATTTCTTTATAATATCGTTTAACCCCCCAGCACCTCCACTCTACTATTAAAGCTTTCGGTAAAATTAAATTGAGATATTCACTTGAAATTTGGTACACGTATGTGTTGTAATGCCATTTGATAAGAAAAAGTAAGTAAAGCAAGCTAATATGAGTCCAGAAACATTTTTAAAAGCTTTTATTTAACTTAGTTTGTATGTTAGTTAGTATGTCTGGGTCAAATTTTGCAATCAAAATGAATCCAGGAGGGCAGTGTTCAATAGTGGATTCGACGCTATTTCGGCAACGCCCGAATATGGATTACGCAGCGCCCGGAAGTTGCCTGGGTATTCTCCCGAGCATGGATTATGCAGCACCCGAATGTAAATTCGGTGTTGCAGTACCCGAATATGGATTCGACAGAATGCTCTAATTTGGATTCGACAGGGCCTGGAAGTTGCTTTGAAATTCGGCAACTCCGAATATGGATTCGGCAGCGTCCTATAACACCCAAAAATTGCCTTGGTATTCAGCAGCGTCCGGAAATTCTTTAGGCTTAGCTGACATTCCGCAAATTCTATGACCAATTATTTTCACATACTAGAGTGCAAACATAGTCAAAATGTTCTCCTATAAAGCGACTTGATGGGAAATCTGGATGTTGAAGTAGTGATTCCTTGGGAAGCGGTTTATTTCTTCCACGGTGACGCAACGTAGTGGAGTGGAAGTAAAAAAAAATCTTTTTTTTGTTGAATTAGCTTGATAATGTCATGATAGCTCGAGATTTTAAATTTATGCGAAAAAAAATATTTGTCTTTCTCTGGGTCTGTAAGTTTATTTGTGTGCAAGTTTGCTCTAGAGAGGTTTAATATTTGACTCGAAATTTGGTACCTACACTTATGCACTATAACGAGATCTGAAACTAGATTATATTTTGAGCTTACTTCACCCTCTAGGTAGAAAAGTGTTTTTAATAAGGCTATTCTGAAAAGAATGAAAGTTACAGTTACGCGTTGCCGATCGTGAGTATCTATTTGAACAATAAAAAAGCCGCTGCCTAAGGAATCGTTACTTCCACATCCAGATTTTTCATCCAAGTCTCTTTAAAGGATTAGATTTGCACTGTAATATGTGGAAATTATTGGTCATAGAATTTTAATAATATTTGGGGCAGATGTCATAGAAAAGTTTGAGGCGTTGGTTTCTACCATGAACGTTGAAAATGAAGTTTCTAATTTATCCTACTTGTTTCCCCTATTCACAAACTATCACCTCCCACACCAACATCACATCTCAATCAGATGTCATTACAATACATACGTGTACTAACTTTCAAGTGAATATCTCAATTTTACGTTATCAATCCCATTAATAATGGAGCGGAGGTGGTGGGGTTTGAAAAATATTAGAAAGAAACTTGAGGCCTTGGTTTCTAGTATATACTCCAAATTGCAAATTTTTGTACTCTTGCCAGCTTGCCTTGATTATTTTCCCCTATTTACTTCTATTTAACCCCCAACCCTTCAACGTAATCATCGCAAAATATAATCTAATTCCAGATGTCGTTATAATACGTCTACCAAATTTCAAGTGAATATCTCAATAATATTTTATCAACCCCTTTAATAATGGAGTAGGGGTGGTGGGGGGGTTGAAAAATATTATAAAACAAATTGAGGCTTTGGCTTCTAGTACATACACCAAATTTCAAATTTCTGTACTCTTACCAACTTGCTTTACTTATGTTCCTCTATTTATCCCTTTTAACCCCCAACCCTTCAACGAAATCATCTCAAAATATAATCTAGTTCTAGATGTCGTTATGATACATACGTGTACCCAATTTCAAGTGAATATCTCAATTTTATTTTATTATCCTCTTTAATAACGGAAAGGGGGGTGACGGGGGATGGAAAATATTACAAAAAATTTTGAGGCCTTGGCTTGCAGTACATACATCAAATTTCAAGTTTATGTGCTCTTACCAGCTGTCTTTACATGTTTCCCCTTATTATTCTCTTCCCAAATACAAATCGAAGAGTATATTGCATTCGATTGGCACATTTCCGTTGAAGGGTATTATTTTTCGTAGAAAAAAAATTTCATATCACTGTGTTGGTGATCGAATTCTGAACAACTTTCAACATGTCCGTCCGTCCGTCTGTCTGTCCGCCTGTCTATCTGTCCGTCTGTCCGTCCGTCCGTCACGTTTCTTGTAAGCACGATAACTTAAGAACGAAACATCCGATTGTATTGAAATTTGGACAGTAAGTTAGTGTTAGCTAGAGGAAGAACCCTATTGTTTTTGAGCGAGATCGATCGATAAATAAAAAAGTTATACATTTATTTAAATAAAAAAAAAAAATGTACATAATTTTTTTATGCTTTGTCAATAAACTAAAAATGTCTAAAACTGATATTATTTACGATAAAAACTGCGAAGAGTATCCAATAGAATGTGCAACAATTATATAAAAATGCAGTAACGGAGTATAACGGTTAGCTTGTTTACCCCTATTTACCTCCCAACCCTTCACCGGATATCTTCAAAAAACAATCCAGTTCCAGATCTCGTTATAATATGTACGTGTACAAAGTTTTAAGTCAATATCTTTAACCGTTCCAGCGAAAACGTGCTGACAAAAAAGTTACAGACAGACAGACCGACAGACCGACAGACCGACAGGCCGACAAACAGACACATTTTTTTCGCTCAAATTTAAAATCTCGACGTTTCATGACATTCTAAACCTATTTCAAGAAAAAAAAATCGGTAAAGGTATTTACACAGAACTTCCCTCTTTATTTGTGCATGGCGGTCACTCTAAAAAAAATTAATTACGAAATGACATGAAATGAAAATAATAATCGGAATATAGTTATCACCATTATTACAAAGAAAACCCGATAACTTTTGGTCAAAGAAATATACAGAATGGTCATCCAAGAGCAAAAATTCAGTACTAAATAACAGGTGACAAATATAGAAGGCTTGCGCAAATACTTTTACAAATGTCCACCATGGTTGAATTATTTCTTGGGATAACCACGCTGTACAGTTTTCAATAAAACTATATATAATAGGTGCATACGCCAAATATTATTGTCATCTGTCACATTTTCAACTCCACATTAACGTAGTGGAGTGGAAGTATAGTAGTGGTTAATATTTTTTTTCTTTTGAAATTTTTCAAAAATGGTGGTAAAAAAGTTTTCAAAATTATTTTCGTCTGAAATGGGCTTAGAATGTCATGAAACGTGAAAATTTTAAATTTGAGCAAAAAAATTTTTCCTTCCGTTCTATAATAGTGGTAAAAGAAAACATTTTTTTCCATTTATTTAAGTGGTAAGAAATGTTTCCAAAATTGTAAAAAAAAATTCAGTTTTTTTGTTGTAGATTTAGAATGCAACGAAACGTGGAAATTTTAAATTTGAGCAAAAAAAAATTTTTTCCATCTATTCTAGTAGTAAAACAGTTTTCCAAAATGGTAAAAAAATGTTGCAATTTCTTTTTTTCCGAAATGGGTTTAGAATGCCATGAAACATGGAAACTTTAAATTTTAACAAAGAAAAAAATTGTTTCATCTATTTTATTGGTAAAAAATTTTTCAATGTTGAAAAAAAATTTCAATTTTTTTGTTCTGAAATAGGTTTAGCATATCATGAAACGTGGAAATTTCAAATTTGAGCAGAAAAATATTTTTTTCATTATTTATTCCCTTTAGACGGTCCACCCTGTATATTTTCCAGTGAAAATTTAACCATCTCTTCGCCGACAGTAGCGTCAACTACCTACCTTTGACTGCTCTCCGCCAAGCAGTTTTTTTAGTTAATGCACCAACAGATAGACAGACAGACAGACGGACTGACGGAATTGAAAAACCTATATTTTCGTAATCTACATGATCTGTAACGTCAAAATCCGAAAAAATCTCGGAGGGTGATTTTTTCTCGAATACAATACTTCCCTTCGGTATGCGAGGGAAGTAAAAAATTTGATTTTTTTTTTACAATTACTATACTTCCAATCCACTACGTGGATGTGGAAGTAATAAAAAGGATATTGGTTGTATACTGAAGTTCACGTATTCAAGCAAAATGTTAACTTCTACCTACTCGTGAATGAATTCTTTGCCTGGATATTGTGGTTTCATACTTGATATATTGAAAACAAATTTGACTTTTCGAGCGAAGGGGACATATTAACTTGATATCAAATTATTTTTAAGGTAAAATAATTTGGTAACTTTATTTCATGAAATGGTAAGTATCAAACATTTGCCCAACGCCTCGAAATTATTTTCTCTTATCAGGAAAATTCGAAAGCTGTGAATCAAATATTACAGAAATAGATATTCGCTGTTGGGAATTGTAATATTTTTCTAGTAGTTATAAAAATGGTCACTAAATTTCTATCATTTTCTTAACTCATTTTGGCTGAGAATGCCAACAACTGACAAAATTATACTACGCAAAACTACATATTTATATAATAAACATGTTTTTAGGCTTAAAAATGTAAAAAAAAAATGTGAAAACCATTTTAGGTCTACAACCCCCTGTTAAGGCTACTGGGTTTGAAGTTGTAAGGATGGCAAAAAAATGCTGTTCTTAACGCCAAAAACTGGAAAAAGAAATCGGTAAAGGTATTTACACAGACCTTCCCTCTTTATTTGTGCGTGGCGGTCATTCTAAAAAATTAATAATTACGAAGTGACATTGAAAATAATAATCGGAATATAGTTATCACTATTATTACAAAGAACACCTGATAAGTTTTGGTCAAAAAAATATACAGAGTGCTCATCCATTAGCAAAAGTTCAATACTAAATAACAGGTGCCAAATATGGAAGGCTTGGGCAAATACCTTTATAAATGTCCACTATGACTGAATTATTTATTGGGATGACCACCCTGTACATTTTTCAATAATAGTATAATAGTTGTATATGCCTAATATTATTCACCATCTGTCACATTTTCAATTCCACATACACGTAGTGGAGTGGAAGTATAGTGGTGGTTAAAAAATTTCATTTTTTTTCAATTTTTCAACAGTTCAAAATTCAATTTTTTTTTCTTCTGAAATATAGGTTTAGAATGCCATGACACGTGGAAATTTTAAATTTGAGCAAAAAGGAAAGTTTACTTCTATTCTACAGTGGTATTTTTTTGAAATTGGTTTAGAATGCCATGAAAGGTGAAAATTTTTAATTTGAGCAAAGAAAAAAAAATTTTTTTTTAATAGGTGCATATGCCTAATATTATTGCCATATATTGTATGTAATTGTTTATTTGTGGCATATTCAGATTTTCTTACTTTTTATTGGGTAATTTGCCACTGAAAAATATTTAAAAATTTTAATGAAAATCCTCTGCGCCAAACGGATCAGACAGAGGTTGGTTCTTGAGTACTTGACTGTTTCAAAAAGTCTCACACCTAAAAATATATAAACTAGAGCAATGTTATAAACTAAAAACTGAAAATCAAAGCTATAGGTAGTTAACGTTTCGGAAGAGAATCAACTTTTTTGGCCGTCAACCATGACGGCCAAAAAAGTTTCGAGAAAATTAAGAAAATTATTGCCATCTGTCACATTTTCAATTCCACATACACGTAGTGGAGTGGAAGTCTAGTGGTGGTTAAAAAATTTCATTTTTTTTCTCAATTTTTCAAAAATGTTTTTAAAAAAATTTTCAAATTTTTTTTCTTCTGAAATAGGTTTAGAATACCATGATACGTGGAAATTTTAAATTTGAGCAAAAAGGAAAGTTTCCTTCTATTCTACAGTGGTATTATTTTTTTAAAATTGGTTTAGAATGCCATGAAACGTGAAAATTTTAAATTTGAGCAAAGAAAAAAAAATTTCCATCTATTTTGGTGGTAAAACATTTTTCAAAAATTTTTTTTTTTCATTCTCATAGGTTTAGAATGTCAGTCATGTCAAACGTAAAAATTTTAAATTTGGGGAAAAGAAAATTCCGTCTATTCTAGTGGTAAATTTTTTTCCAAAATGGTAAAAAAAAATGTTGCAAATTTTCTTTTCCGAAATAGGCTTGGAATGTCATGAAACGTGGAAATCTTAAATTTGAGCAAAAAAAATTTTTACCCAGTGATTAAGATTAAAATTTCTTGCAAAGAAATTTTTTTTCAAAAATTTTTTTAAACAAAGTAATTTTTAAATTTGTTTGAATAGGTTTAGAATGCCATGAAAACGTGAAAATTTTAAATTTGAACAAAAAAAAATTCAGTCTGTATTAGTGGTACCTACTTAAAATTTTTTCAAAAATAGTAAAAAAAAAATTTCTTAAAATTTATTTTTAAATAGGTTTAGAATCCCATGAAACGTGGAAATTTTAAATTTTAACAAAGAAAAAAAATTTTCCATCTATTTTAGTGGTAAAAATTTTTTCAAAAATGTTGGTAAAAAAAATTTCAAACAAAAATTTATTTTAGAAATAGGTTTAGAATGCCATGAAACGTGGATATTTTAAATTTGAACAAAGACAAAAATTTTTTTAGTGGTAAAAAAATTTTCAAAAATGTTGGTGAAAAACATTTTCTAAATTTTTTTTCCTGAAATAGGTTTAGCGTGTCATGAAACGTGGAGATTTTAAATTTGAGCAAAAACAAATTTTTTTCGTTATTTATTTTCACCCTGTATATTTTCCAGTGATAGTTCTACCATTTCTTCGCTGACAGTACCTACCTAATTTGACTGCTCTCCGCCAAGTAGTTTTTTAGTAAATGCACCAACAGACAGACAGACAGACAGACTGACTGACGGAATTGAAAAGCCTATATTTTCGTAATCTCCGTGATCTGAAACGTCTGAATCCGAAAAAATCTCGGAGGGTGATTTTTTCTCGAATACAATACTTCCCTTCGGTATGCGAGGGAAGTAATAATAAAAAAAACTAAGTTTTTTTTTACTTGAAAATTTGGTTTTCTTACTAATACAAATTTTCCATTCTTTGCAGTTATCATGTTTAAAGAAAATAAAAGAAGAACAAGTAGCAGAAGGGCATGTAAGAGTAAAAAGTTCGAAATTTCATAAAAGATTTTTCTTCAATGATGGTATTAGGGGGGTTTTCTAGGATGCTCTTTTCAAATTTCGCTGTCCTTCAGGTCAATAATATTCCCTAGGGAGTAAATGTCATGTTGCTTGAGTTGAAAGGGAGATAAAACGATAGTCTCGATAATTGCTTTCTTTACTCTGTTTAGTCCGTTTGGTACTCGTTTTACAACCCTTAAAATGTTTTTTAAACATGATGACTGTAAAGAACAGAAAATTTTGTTCATGTTTACAACCATTTAGAGGTGTTTTAAAATCTCATGAGCTGTGACCTTCATATGTGCACAGACATTATCCCTCCTGTCGACTCAGTTACACTTCTTAAAATTATTACATTTATAGTTTATAATTTATCCCGAGCTCTTGTTTATGTATACAACAAGGCAACCACCAGTGTCTTCAAAAAAATACTTATAACGCAGAATGAACTTTGGCTTTTGCGCATTTCGCGGCTCGTAAGATTCTGAAACACCTCTAACCTTAACACGGGGTTGTAGCCAAATATGACTAATATTATAAAACTCACACAGTTTTATAAAAATTGAAGCCATAATGTAATTTTCAGTTTTTGGCGTTCTGGGCCGAAATGGGTTAAATGAACTTGAACTTACCTGGTATTTGAATCTAAATTCAGATTCATTTTGTATCATGATATGATCTAATTGATATTTTCATACCTTTTAATAATCTCATTATTTTGCAGATACCCATAATGAATATGGAGATGTTTGGCTTGTACATTATCATAGAAATGGCAATATGGATTTGCACTAAGGGAAGCACAACAAATCCAGCGCATTCCTTAGAGACGGATTTCAAATATTATAACGTAGGAGTTTTGATGGTTTCCCATTTGAATTCTCCCTTTGACCTGGAGAGATGCGGTCCCGCTGTTGACATGGCACTAGAGGAGGTTAATGAAAAATTTCTGTCCCAACATAAAATTCGACTGAGAAAGGTGCAAGGGAGGTAAGATAAAAAAGCATGTCCTAGCTAAAGCACTCGATGTCATGAGGTCAGATAACATTTTTAAAAAATGTACCTTTAAAAAAATAGGATCAATATTTGGTAATAGCTAATTGATATTTTTTTATAAACCTATTGTAAAATGATAACTTTAGTTGGTTTTAAAATGAGTGTCACTTCTTATCATTACAGTAATAAATTTAAAACGCGAATCGCCTGTAAGAAAAGAACATCACCATTACTCATGTAATTTGTATAATAATTAATCATTTTGATAACGTTTCGCTTTAATATTGTAGTAAAACCTTGCTTATATGACACATGGGAGTTTACATGCCACTGGTGAGCAACTTGAATAACAGATATAACCCAATTTCAATCCATACTCTTTATACAATGTGTCCACGGAAAAGCGTTATTATAGGTGTAGTTAAATAACCATTTTTTTTTTACTATGAACACAATTTTCTGTATTCTGCTCTTGCACAAAATTGTTCACAATTTTTTTAAATAGATGTTTGAGTTATACAATGTGTCCACGGCAAAGTGATATTGTAGGTGTAAATAACAATTTTTTTTTCGATGAACATTTTCTGTATTCTCTCTTGCGTGACCCAAAACCTATTTTCAGTACGTTAAAATTTCAAAAATGTGTAGAGGGAGCTGGTGGCAGCTTAACAATAAAATTCGCTTTTTTTTAACTATGAACACAATGTTTTGTATTCTGCTCTTACTTGACCCAAAACTTATTTTCAGAACGTTCATAGAGGGCGCTGGTGGCAGTTTAAAAATAAAATTCGCTTCAAGTAAATTGTCATTTTTGTGCATGATATTAAGATATCGAGATAAGAAAAACTAGCTCATAGTTTAAAAATAGATGTTGTACCAAATTTGATAACTATACAGGATAATTTAGGCTATTTTTTAGAACTGTTTTAACTTTTGGCACACCCTATATAACTGGAGGCCTGAATAGTATATTATTATATGAGCTATTAGTCATGAAGGTGATATTTGAGCCCACGACCCAAAGACGATTGGCGCAAACTTGGTCATAATTGCGAATGTAATACTATGCTATTTCTACACCTATTAAACAAATAAATTAGAATGACATTTTATAACATTAATCGGTACCTACTCATAAGAAGTGGAAAAAGTAAGCAAACAATATGGCGATACACTTGGTTATCACTGTCAGCGAGTTGATTGTCAGCTGCAGCAAGAGTTGATGGCAGTAGATTTAAAATATCATTGGATCAGTGAAACAGTGATTTTTTCATTTGTATTTGTGACTGGTCGGACGCTGTGAATTATGAATCGATAATTCACACAGTGAATTATAGATACGATTTTTCACCAAAAAATGCTAATAATTATTAATTATCGTATAATTAAATAGGTGTAGAAAACATATTTTAAGTAGAAGGAGCAAGATCGATTATGGCCGCATACGAAATCTTAAGTTTCTAGTCCAACTGAAAGTTGAAAAACTAACGAACGGTCTACGTGAATCACCCTGTATAGTTATAAAATTAGGTACATCGTCATATTTTTTAATTTTGAACAAGTTTCTTTTATGGAATTCTTCAATATCTTACACAAAAATGGCAGTTTACCTGAGGCGAATTTTATTTTTAAGCTATCACTAGCCCTCTATACATTTTTTAAATTCTAACATATTTAAAATAGGTTCTCGGTCAAGCAACAGTAGAATACAGAAAATTGTGTTCATAGTAAAAAACCGCTGCCTAAGGAATCACTACTTCCACATCCAGATTATTCGCCCAGGTCACTTTAAAGGAAACATCTTGACTATATTTGCACTCTAGTATGTGGAAATTATTGGTCATAGAATTTTAATAATATTTGGGGTAGATGTCATAGAAAAGTTTGAGGAGTTGGTTTCTACCATATACGTTAAAAATTAAGTTTCTAGTTTACCGTACTTACTTTCCACTATTTACAACCTACCACCTCAATGGAGTCATCTCAATCAGATGTCACTACAATACATACGTGTACTAACTTTCAAGTGAATATCTCAATTTGATGTTATCAATCCCATTAATAATGAAGCGGAGGTGGTAGAGTTTGAAAAATATTAGAAAGAAATCTGAGGCCTTGGTTTCTAGTATATACACCGAATCCCAAATTTCTGTAGTCTTACCAGCTTGCTTTACTTATTTTCCCCTATTTGTCCCTATTTAACCCCCAACCCTTCAACGACATCATCTCAAATTATGATCTAGTTTCAGACGTCGTTATAATACATACGTGTACCAAATTTCAAATGAATATCTCAATTGTATTTTATCAACCCTTTTCATATTGGAGTAGGGGTGGTTGGGTTGAAAAATATTATAAGAAAATCTGACGCTGTGGCGTCTAGTACATACACCGAATTTCAAGTTTCTGTAGTCTTACCAACGGTTTAGTTATATTCCTCTATTTACCCCAAATTAACCCCCAACCCTTCAACGGAATCATCTCAAAATAGAAACTAATTCCAGACGTCGTTATAATACATACGTGTACGAAATTTCAAATGAATATCTCAACTTTATTTTGTCAACCCTTTTAATAATGAAGTAGGGGTGGTGGGGGTTGAAAAATATTATAAATAATCTGAGACCTTGGCTTCTAGTACATACACCGAATTTCAAGTTTCTGTAGTCTTACCAGCTTGCTTTATTTATTTTCCCCTATGTACCCCTATTTAACCCCCAACCCTTCAACGGAATTATCTCAAAATATAATCTAGTTCCAGATGTCGTTATAAAAGAAAATTTCAAATGAATATCTCAATTTTATTTTATCAACCCTTTTCAAATTGGAGTAGGGGTGGTGGGGATTGAAAAATATTATTAAAAAATCTGACGCTTTGGCTTCTAGTACATACACCGAATTTCAAGTTTCTGTACTCTTACCAACTTGTTTTACTTATATTCCTCTATTTACCCCAAATTAACCCCCAACCCTTCAACGGAATCATCCCAAAATATAATCTAATTCTAGACATCGTTATAATACATACGTGTACGAAATTTCAAATGAATATCTCAACTTTATTTTATCAACCCCTTTAATGGGGTAGGGGTGGTGGGGGGTTGAAAAATATTATAAAAAAATCTGAGGCCTTAACTTCTAGTACATACACCGAATTTCAAGTTTCTGTACTCTTACAAGCTTGCTTTACTTATTTCCCCCTATTTACCCCTATTTAACCCCCAACCCTTCACCGGATTTCCTCAAAAAACAATCCAGTTCCAGATCTCGTTATAATATATACGTGTACAAAATTTCAGGTCAATATCTTAAACCGTTCCGGAGAAAGCGTGCGGACAAAAAAAGTTACAGACAGACCGACAGACCGACAGACAGAAAATTTTTTTTCGCTCAAATTTAAAATCTCGACGTTTCATGACATTTTAAACCTATTTCACGAATAAAAATTTTTGAAAATTTTTTTGCGATTACTATACTTCCAATCCACTACGTGGATGTGGAAGTAAAAGAAATTGTTATTTACACCTATAATATCGCTTTGCCATGGACACATTGTATATAGCTTACGACGATTGTTACAAAAAATGGTCTATAATTTCTGATTAAATCAAATAGGTATAGTAATAGCATTTAAGTTTTACAGATATATATTAAGAACTATAATACAAACATTTTTTATCGAAGTCTAGTGCATACAAAAGCTGTAAATTTCTCTTTATGAAAAATATTCCAGAAATATACATTTTTCCTCTATATTTGCTCGGAGAAACTGTAATAACACTAACATAAAAGTGTCTATTACGTTTTCCATTCTATTCTAACTGGTTCATCCGAAATTAATCGCCTGGATAATGTTTTAACCTTTAAGGGGTAGGATATCCTAAAAATTATAACGCGTATCCTGTAACTTAACTCAAATAACCGCATTAAATCATTACTTAATTTATTAGGTTATTCGACTAGACTCTCTCCAGATTTTTTTAAACTGCGGTATGTGAGTTTTGCAAATTTAGAGTAACACCGATAGATCAACAAAAAACACGATCAATTCTATGTTTTCACAAATTTTAAAATCTCTTTGTGAAGGTAATACTTAATTATGGTTACAAAAACAGAATTTTCCCAAGCAATCGATTTATTCCTTAAAATAAACTCTTTTAAATTTAAATTTAAATTTTACTGCGAAAAACCGTACGTCACCGTATCTCGCACTGATGACGTCAGAGGTTGCATTGTCGGTAAACATGGGTTGTGTATTATAAATATACGTTATTTTGCAAAACCTTAACGTTTTATAATAGAAAATAAGTGGTGTTTTGTGCCAGGATGTAAAAATACATCCAAGAATGCACCTGAAATGGTTTTCGTGACAATACCAAAACAAAAATAACGCAAAATAAAGTGACTAATAAAGCCAACTTAAAGCAGCTAGACGTGATCCAGCTACAATAGCATCAATCTTATTTTTCTGCTGTGAGGATCATTTCAAAGTAAGTTGAGTAAGTAAAGTTTAAAACTTCATTATCATGCATGAGTATTGGTCTAAAATAATGAATAACTAGCTACCTAACTCTGTTTACATTACAAGTTTATGAGCAACATTTATAGGTTATGTTTATATAATATCAACCTTGTATGTATATTATATTGAACAAACTATATACAATAGTCATAACATAGGAATCAATAGACTACGTTAAAGTAATAATAGGTAAATATAAAGAGAATAAAAAAATACAGTATTTATGTTGCAGCTTTAGAGCCCCTCACTTCTGCTATGTTGAAAGGTTCATCTTTCTTCATAAGTTCTGCGATGATTGAACACATCCACTGCCGATAAATTTCCTGAAGTAGTTCTTACGAATCCTGTATTAGCCATTTCGAATTAAATCACAGGTAAAAACGTACAAAAAGTATTAAAAATACCATGTTTATATACTACGTACATGCGATATTACTGTTTGATGTAATCGATGACGTCACCAGTGTCACCCCAATAATGGCGTATTTCGCATAGCTGTTCAAATATTCAAATTCTATGTTATTTATTTGTTGAAATATTAATTTAATGGACGACGGATTGCTTTTTAAATACAGGGAAATGCTTTAATACATTAAATACTTCATTTTAATAATGCCGAAAAAGATAATTTGCATATAGTGAAAACACCTAATTACATCCATACATTTTCAAACGCGCCTGTTTGACCTAGAGGGGGTTACAACCTTCTTGTGCTGCTCCCTCTGAAGTAGTTTCCATAGACACCAAAGTTTTTAAGAAAGAGTATTTAATCATCATCAGATGATGTTAACATGGTTAGCGAAACACGCTTCGAATAACAGTATTCATAGTATTCGTTTGTAGTGTTCAAGTCTTTGTGGCATCTCTTTGAGACTACTACTTTTTTTTTGTATGCAGGGAGGGGAAATCCTCATGGACACCCGGTGCTCGAGTCTATCGCGTCGGGCAGTGCCAGACTTTTACCAGCTAAAACCCCTACTCCTCTTCGACCATCCTCTCTGGAACGTCTGGCGTATGTCTTCTATTATGCCCCAGTTTCTTTCTCCCTCCAGCACAGGATTATCATATTTTCCACCTGAGTATTATGCCTAGTTTTCCTTGGCACGTATTTCTGTGGGTAGCCCACTTAGGGTACTAGAAGATTGTGTGTTCTGGAAAGCCTTTTTCATAAAGCAGGTTTTGGGCAAGTTTGCTGTCAGCTCTCTCGAAAACTTCTTCCCCCTGTACGGCCAGGAGGTCTATGGGAACCACGCCAGCAATTTCGTGCTGGCTATTCTAATAATCACCTTCCTATGCACACACTCCAGTCTCCTTCTCATTCTAGCTATCTCTATTGCCTTCTCCCATACCGGAGCGGCGTAGAGCATGATACTCTGCGATACTGAGCCCTGATCTTTCTCTGACGCTGGATCCACCGACGTTTGACATGAGCTCATCTAGTTGAGCGATCTTTTCGCCTGCCCTAGCAATACTCCCAAGATATTTAAGGTGCTTCTTTGGTGTCACTTGGGTGTCCTGGACGATACGATACGTGGCCTATCTTCCTACGACTTGTCATCAACAAAACCTTTGTTTTTGCGGTCGCCAATTCGAGAGATCTCTACTTCATCAAGATGAAAACTCTTTCCAAGGCCTCGTTTGCGTTTGCCATTAGGAGCTGTCAGCTACGACCACCACGACGAGGTCGTCCGCGAAGCCTACTAACGTGACTCCTGCCGGGAGGGGAGGTCTCAAGACTTTGTCGTTACTACGTTCCACAGTGTCGGTCCTAGCACAGAGCCTTGAGGCACACCGCTGCTAACCTTCAAGGTGCTTGAGACTACTGTTGTTATCTACTTCTTCACAACGATTTGTCAGACGTTTGGTCATCCATGACTTATCCTAGTTGACCACCGTTTGCTATATTGCACGTCTAATGGCATTCCGCCGTCTGCCTTGATTGTATGGTAGATGCATAGCCTTACCAAAGTGCTTCCTCTTTAGCTTCTTGATGACATCAGCCGTAGGACATCCTTTTCGTCTCTTTCTGTCTTGTTTTTCCTGAGCTGTTAACCACTCTATGTTATAATCTCTTCGCTTGAAGTGGCCAAAATATGAGAGAATTTGGGAGAATCGAGCTATTAGTGCTATAGACTGTCCAAGAAACTCGTAGCAAACATCCTCAGATCCTTATCTCGAAGGCATCAATACGTCTGTCTACTTGTCTAATGGTCTATATCTCAGAGATGCCAAAAAGATGGAGAATTATCACTCATCTATTGAAAATCTTTCAAGTTCAATACGCTTCCCTTGAAACAAAAAACATATTTATTGGAATCATATTTAGAAATTGATCAAAAAATTAGAATGGTGGGTGTATGTACTCACACTATCACAGGCCTGTAGCTAGGGGTGGGCCAGGACCGGCTACACCCGTCCTTTTTGCCCGTCCTGCGGCGACTGCAGAAAATAATTAAAATACCAGTACACCCAAACCACAGTTGGCCAATGGAAATAATTGTTGAGAGGACGTAGACCAAGCTCCCAGTACAAAAACTGTACCCAATCGAACACCTAAAAATGAAAATGTGAAAGTGGTTGTAAAAATCATGTTACGCCCGGCAGACAAGTAAAAATTTTTTAATTGTTATTTTTTATGAATTTTTCAATTTAGATATGAAAAAAGATTTTACTTTTTAAAACACCTGCTTGAAATTTACACAATTTGTGGTAAATAATGAAGGAACCATTTTTGAAAAAATTTGTCTGACTGACAATATTTGTTAATAAATTTGTCAGATATAATTTGTTGCACATAATTTTTGTCATGGAAGTGCACTTCATAACACCTCTATGGTTTTTGTTTTAAAATAAAGTTTAAGATCTCTTCTATCTATCACAACTTGTCTGCCTGACAATTTTTATTAATTGATTCCTATAATGTTTTGTTTTATTAATTAATAATTTTAATAAAAGTACATTTCATAACACCTCTCTTTTTTACTTATAGTTTGAGATCTTTTTTATGCATAAAAATTGATGTCAGCTCGCAAAAAGCCTAAATAGCCCAGTCGTCAGGGGTTTTAAGGCGTCACTAAATGTTATATAAGTTTTTTTTTTTAATACGATAAAAAACAGTTTACAGCTGTAAGGTGCCGGCGACGCCTAAAAAATCGAAAATATTGGTCGAAATTAAAGGATTTGGCCAGTAACTCGAGAAATAAAAAACAGATATCACAAGACTTATAGCACTAGGCGATAGAGCGGGAAATTTCACATCAAAAACATATATGAAGTTTTTGGTACGATCAAAAATGCAGACTCCAGATTCTTTTGTTTGACGCACGAGAATGGAACGTGGTGACATCTCAGTACGGTTCGCAAAGCTTGCGCGGTCTTGGACGCGCTACACAAAATTTGTTGTAACTCTTGAACTAATTAATGAAATTGAGCTCAAAGCTCAAGCTTAAATGAAACAAGAAACATGTGGCTATTGGATTATCATATTTTCAAATATGAAATGATTTTATGTAGGAATAGTACCTACATATATGAAGTCGGAACATACAGAGATTTCCGATGAAATCGGTAAAAGCTCTACCATTTCTACAATTTTTAAGATAAAAATCTGAAATTTTCACATATTACTCTTAAGAGATCGTGCAGCATGCAAGACTGGACTTCAAATGTATTTTCAAATTCAATTAAATTAAGGGATTTGAATACGTGTGCACTTGTTTCCTACTTTCATCGTATTATGATGTTCTTTTTAACAATTTTTTTTTGTAAAGTTTAATTTCACTGTTTAATTTCAAGATAAACTATTTATTTCAATAATAGCGTGAAAAAAATAATAAATTTATTCATTTTTTTATGACAAAGAAACGGTTACTACACCCCTGGAAGTCCACGCTGACTAGATAGCTCATTTCAACGAATCATCAATTCGGTATGACAAATTTCAACCAATTACAGTCAGTGGGATCGGCCAACGTTCTTAACTTGTTATATAATATGTCCTCTACATATATTTAAGGCACATAAAACGTGTCGGCGCCTTTGACTTTGCGGTAAAGGTCAAAGACCCCGACATTTTTTATTTGCCTTAAATATATGTAGAGAATACATGACAATTTTATGTGACGATAATAAAAGAAGCCGAACACCTTCTGTATGGCCTTTTTTGTACATAAACTGAAAATTGATTGCGACCGGTCTCCTTTAAACGTTTTTGCAAGTTTTTTGTATCTCTGAATTATATACAGAACCTACTATATAGTAGGTTCTGTAGTAGGCCATAAAGAAGGTGTTCGGCTCCTTTTATTATCATCACAAAAAATTCTCATACATATTTCCTAAAGAGTTAAAAGAACGTGGACCGATCCCACTGAAAGTAATTGATTCAAATTTGTCCTACCTAGTATTTCTTATTTACTTTAGATAACAGCTACTGCATAGGCAGGGTACTCATTTATAACTCAGTTTTTCTTTTTGTAGTTTCTGTAACTATTTTGTCATTTATTGTCATTTACATTGTTCTGTAATAGGATTATTATTATTATTATCCTTATTCTAAAATCACAGCTTTTTGCTAGTGTCTTGTACATTCCAGGGAAGAATTTCATCTTATCCTGGACTGCCTACAAATTTTCTTTATTATTATTATTATTATGAATTTTTTATATTACAAACTGCTGCTGTTAAGAAATTCAGACATTTATTTTTTTACGGGGGTTATTTAAAATTGAAGATAACGATAAAATATTTAGGCTCACCGGCCCCCTCTGAAAATTTGTTGGCCCGTCCTTAAAACAGTTTCTAGCTACAGGCCCGCACCGTCACTGTTACGAGAAATTCAGGGAGCGTTGTCCTGATTTTGTCGTGAATTGTAGCACTACTATTGGGGTTACATCTAGAAATTTTGAGGTATTTCCGAGAATCAGGTACTATCACGAAGAGAAGAAATTGTAGAAAATCTTGAAGGTATTATGGAAAATCACCCTTCTGAATATTTGAGGTTGAGGCAATATCGGAATTTGTCTTATGCCACCTATTCTGCTATTATTACTTTCTAGGTCCACAAAGGATGCTAATGTAATATAACCATGGTGTTATATTTTGGGAAAAGAAAATATTAACATCACCAACAACAGCTCGATATGCTCAGATTACTTTATACCAAGTGTTTTTATAATAAAGCCGAGTGACATAAAATATTTAAATATACTGACCCATTACAATATCATCCCATGGAAATTATAAAATTAATACTTAGCAAATATTTTAAGATCAGAATTCATTATGAAACCAGAAAATTAAAAAATGTAGGAGGAACCAGAGTAAAACGTACTTTGACAAAACTATACTGTTTAAAAATCAATGATTTTTGTTTTGGTATAAGTAAATAAAGATCCTTTACTACAACATACTTTTTTTTCTCAAACTTTCTATACATCTGGTGGTTGTGAATATTTGACCGACTTGGTAACTCGGTGAGCTAAAGGGCGTTGTGGGTAGAATATTTGATCCCATTGTCTAACAATAACTGAATTCAATTTTGAGTTTCTACACGGTAATGTTGGCTACTAACGGATGCATGTCTGTGTTATTTGAAATATGAAACTCTCTCCCAGACAATCTTGACATTGAATTTAAGTCTAAATTGTGGTGTGTTTATTAAATATTCCATTTAATAGTGCAAACATATAATAAATTATAATGACCAACATTCAATATTAACAATTTAGCCATGTATAACTTACCCTCTTATTATACATGGTGTTTCTCTCAGGCCGGATATATTCTAAACGAATAGAGATATTTTAATTCTGTAAAAGCCAATTTGTAGAGCATAAAGAGAGCTTCATTTTTGAAAATAATTGTTTTTTTAACATATTAGTATATAGATGGCGCTGTGCTCTAAAGAAATATTTCGATGGGAGAAACTTTGAAATGGGGTTTATGTGAAAGAAAACGCATTTCTAAGCAGATTATGTTCTAAAAAATACCGTAAAACTAACCGTTTTCGAGATATTTGAGTCCAAGTGTTGGCTTTGCCAATATTGAATAATTGTAATCTCTTCAACATTCAGTCCTTTAAGTGGGACAATCTGTATTTAATTTACAGATTTTAGAAGAAAATATTTAAAGAATTTTTCATATTTTATGAATTAAATATATTTGAAGCAATCCTTGGAAAAAAATCTAAAAATATTATTTATCATATAATTCAAACATTTAAGCAATAAAAAACAATTACGAACATAAAACAAAATTTACGAACTAACGAAATTAAAATAACTATTTTAATAGGTGTTCAAAATTATTACCATTTTCATTAACACACATCGTAAACCTATTAATTAGTTCACACTAGCATACATTTTATTATAAAGATCTGCCATGTTTTCTATTGGTTCTTTGTATACTTCACTTTTTAAAAATCTCCATAAATAAAAGTCTAATGGAGTAATGTCAGGAGATCGAGCGGGCCATCTAAGTACTCCATTGGTACCAATCCATCTTCCTGGGTATGTTTGATTTAAATAATTAACAACGTTGTGATGATTATGTGGGCCTGTTCCATCCTGATGAAATCACATATAATCTAACTGAGCGGGCGGATTCCGTAATAGTACTTGTAAATCATTTTGCAAAAATTGTAAATATCTTAAATTCTCATGGTAGAGGTATGCGCCAACAATGTAACCATTAACGATACCACACCAAACATTTACTCCAAAACGATTCTGGGATCTGGTAAGTCTCATCCACCTAGGATTCTCTTGAGACCGGTAACGACAATTATGTGTTGTGATTACTCCATTGTTGTGGAATCGACTTTCATCACTCCAAATAATTGTATCTAAAAGATTTGGATTTTCTTCTAAGAGAATTGAAAATTGCGCCAAAAAATCTAATCTCCGCTCATTGTCCCCTGGAATCAAATGATGAAGTAAATGAACTTTACATGGAAAAAATTTGTTTGTTTTAAGAATCCTGTGGCAGGTGGAACATGCAATATTTGTTTCTTCCGTCAACTCGCGTACTGACATGTTTGGGTTATTTTCTACTTGATGTACTACCAATGCAATATTTTCATCAGTTGCAGTTCTTTTTCTTCTCGTTGTTTTTGGTTTCTTAAAACCTCCATAATTTTTCAAATTAGAACACAAACTTACAAAAATTTGATTTGTCAGGAAAACTTACAGCTCTTGAAGCATTTTTACGACATTCCCCATAAAATAAAATCATGTTTAATTTATCTTCATTTGTATGAGAAACCATATCTAATAATAAATATTCACAAAGAAAACAATAATTAGGTACAGTAATATAGTTCTATTGACACACCAGTAAACAAAATGTGATTGAAATAGAGAAGGTGTGATTTGAATGAAAGTACAGATAGAAAATATCCAATAGATAGCAAATTCTGGTTATCTTATCCTTCGGATAGTTATCCGCCGGATAAAGTATATTTATACTTAAGTGAAAGTACCGGCCCTTAATGTGACATATATTACAAAGTAACCTGTTTTTTAGTGACCTTGGCTACTGACAGTCAGCTGAGTTCGGTAGTTCGATCAGGACAGTGTTGTCCATTTTTCACTATTGTCCTCTCTTTCTAATGTTGCCTTCTCCGTCTGATTGTCACATTGTGGCAACTGCGCGAGTACTCCAATTTAAATGTCGATGTCAATGGCGCCATTGCTAAAAGATAAAAGGTTTTCCGCCGGCTGTTCTATTTTGTTAATTCCCTAATCTTTGCCTATACATTCCATTGTTGTATAAAGAGCAGGTAATGTAGGAATTACAAAAAATTATTATGATGAAAATATTTACCCTTCTACACATACCCGCCGCTGTTGGCTTTGGAATGTTATGACATCTATCCTTTTTATGGCTATATCATGTGATTATGTTGGTATGTATTGAAGAGATAGCTGTTATGTATCTACACTTGTTCTTTGATCTTAGTACAAAATTCATTTATGAGGGATTTCGTTCCTCGAAAGATTTTTCTTAATGGTTTCTGAACAATTTACAGAATAGTTAAAATATGTGGATACCATTCTAAACATAAATTTTTACGCTAGCAAGGTTTTATCTATTAATGGCTAAGTTTTTTTGACCAAGACGTAGGTAAATAAGTATATTTGTGTAAAAATTGTCAGATAACGCAAAATGATACAAAAAATGTAACTAAGAGCAGTTTGGTATTCTACAAACAATTACGCCATTTAATTTCTTTGACAATTTGAAAAGTGAGTATTTATCACAACTGCAGTATTTTAGCAACTGCAGTATCAACGAAAAGTGGATATAGCTAAAGCTAAACAATGTTACATTTAGATACAAACTTTCAGATCATTTAGATGACATCAATATATTAAATAATTATTTCAGTATTTCTGTAAAAGCTCTTTTTAATTTTTGGAGGAAATTCAACATTTTTACCTTCATGAATGTTGATGACATAAACCTTCCCTTTTGTTTCCACTACTGAGACTAAGCACTGAAAATTATTCATAAAAACTTTTATGACAGAACTACCTCTGTGTATTTCAGCTCCCGGGAGTGAAAATCCACATTGCATTTAAAACGTGCGGGGCCAATGACTTCAGAAAACTAGTGCGGGGCCCTTTACAGGAATAGAAATAGCCAGTGTTTCAAGCCGGTGAATGTATATTATTTATTCTTTTTTAAAGGTTTATTTTCAATTTTTGTTATTATAAGATTAACTTAAACCTATCAGGTTCAAGACATGTTTTAAATCGGTTTAAATATACAGTGTGAATGTAACGAAACGCACAAAATTCATATCTTTGGTATGTGTCATTTTTCAAAAAAATCCTGGAACAGGTCGATTTTAGTTTTGTAAATGCGTAAATGCTATTTTGTCACTATACCAAAATTTATGACGTCATTGCTTTTTGAGTTATGACGCCATCATGGAAACAGACATTTTTGTTTACTGTTTTTGGTGGTATATTCCTTTAGCTTTCTGGTGATATAAAAAAAAATGATATTACTTGAGCCATTCTTTTGGAAAAATGATATTTTATGTAAAAATAGCTTACCTTTCGCAAATTCACGAGTAATGTTCCACTTTTTTATGGACTGATAAATCTTGTTGCCTACATTTTTGTTTTAACTAGCATGAAAACATTTGACATAAAAACAAAACAAAGGAAATAATAAAAAAACAATCACCTTAACAACAGAGAGATACAGGCCTTTTTCTGTAAAGTATCGATAACTTTTTTATTCCTGGCACGTGTGGAACCTCAGTTTTGTGACATTTCTGAGACAGTGTAAAACTAGTGAATGCAATGCTACGTTAAGTGAAAGAGAACGCATAGAACTTTTGATGATGGTTGGATATGGTGATAGGCTGAGAACCCATCAGGAAGCATGTGATGTTTTCAATTCCAAGTATCCCGAAAAGCAAATTTCTAGATCCACTGTAAGTAGATTGGTGGCTAGATATGAAGAATCTGGCAGTGTAACTGACCTCCCTCGATCTGGTCGCCCTAGCACAAACAACGAAATCAAATTAAATATTCTTCTAGAAAAGGAAGAAAACCACCATCTTTCGACAAGGCAGCTGGCTTTAAATCATAACGTGAGTCAAACTTCTGTTGTACGCCTATTGAAAAAAGAAAAATACCATCCATACAAAGTGCAATTCATCCACGAATTGAATGAGGACGATCCAGATCGGCGCTTACAGTTTTGTGAACAGTTGATGATCTTGTGCGATGAAAACCAACATTTTTTTAAAGTACATTGTTTTTTCTGATGAAGCTACATTTTCTTTAAAGGGGACTGTACATCGGCATAACTGTAAGTAACTGTAGGTAACTGTAAGTTGGTGCCAGCAGTTATGTTTCCGAACAATGAAGATGAAGATATTCCTGTTGAAAACGTCGGGGCCCCACCTCATTTTGGGATAGCAGTGCGTCAATTTTTAGATGATACTTTTACTGGAAGCTGGATAGGTCGTCGAGGTCCGATTGAGTGGCCCCCGCGTTCACCGGATTTAATCCCCTTAGACTTTTTTCTTTGGGGTTACTTAAAGTCAAGGGTGTATTTTAACAGACCGGATACCATAGAAGAATTGAAAGACAGAATTGGCTTGGAGATGAGACGAATTGCCCATGAGATGATTCAGAACAGCGTGTCTACACCCGTCTTGGTTAATGCCATATGGTGGGAGGGTCGCAATTTGAGCAATGGAGATGATTTTTTTCTCACAATTACTTATGTAAGGTATCAATCAATAAAAATATTTTTTTCCAAAAGAATAGCTTAGGTAATATCAATTTTTTTCATATCACCAGAAAGCTAAATGAATATAACTCCAAAAACAGTAAACGAAAATGTCCGTTTCCATTAAAAAAAAATAAGATGACGTCATAACTCAAAAACCAATGACATCATACATTTTTGTATAGTGGCAAAATGTAGCAATTACAAAACTAAAATCGACCTGTTCGAGGATTTTTTTGACAAATGACACATACCAAAGATATGAATTTTGTGCGTTTCTTTAGATCAGACAAACATTAATGCATATGTGAAGTAACACCGGATCCTTCGCCATTTCTAAAAACAACGTATCATTTGATCGTATTACTCAGTTGTTTTACTGCTAAAATTATATTGTCTTCGTATAATGAAACATTTGTTGGGAATGTTAGTATAAATTGCATATTCAATTAAATTAAAATAAAGAAATCTTCTAATACTCACATAAAACGGAGATAGGTAGTATCCTTTAACACTCACGTATTAAATTAGTGAAATCGTTCAATTGCAAATACGAGTGCCTACTAAATATTCATAACATTGTTTTTCATTGCAAATGATTGGAATTTTAGATCAGTTGTACTTGAAGCAATTTGCACATTGTGTTTCCATTTACTAATCTTGTAATATATATTATGTTTTTGTTTACTCCATGAAAGAATTATTTAAGCCTTGTGATGAAAAATGTCTAAATCTCGACAAAGACTTTTTCGTACCTCTAAACAAGCTAACCATTACACTCTTCGCCGATTAACTGTGTTTTTTATATAATTGTTGCATATTCTGTAGGATACTCTTCGCAGTTTTTTTTATAAATAATATTAATTTTAGGCATTTTTTGTTTAATTATAAAACATTTTTTTTTTGTATTTCAAAAAATTAATAACCTATTTATTTATCGGTCGATTTTATTCAAATACAATAGGGTTTTTTCTCTAGCTATCACTAACTTACTGTCCAAATTTCAATACAATCGGACTTTTTGTTCTTAAGTTATCGTGTTTACAAGAAATGTGACAGACGAACAGACAGACAGACAGGCAGGTAGGCAGGCACGCAGCATAGACAGGCAGACGGACGGACAGGCAGACAGGCGGACTAACATTTTGAAAGTTGCTCAGAATTCGACCACCAACACAGTGATATGAAATTTTTTTCTCTACGAGCAATGAGAAATTAACTGAAGTTTTTAATGAGAACATACCCAAGTTCAAAACTCCAAAAAATAAAAGACAGTTTCCCTCTTGCTTTAACGGTGAAATTGTAAAAAATATAAAGCTAAAGCATAAGAAATTGATATTAATTAAACGCCATGGTAATAATAAATCGCTAACTGAATTTCGTAGACTTTGATCACAAATCAAGTCGGATATTAAAATTGCATTTCAAATTTATACAAATCGAATTGAAAATAATCTCACATCTGAACCCAATAAATTCTGGGCTTACATCAATGGGAAAAAAGGGAAAACTAGCATACCTAAAGACATGACTTATAACAATGAACCTCTGGAGACCCCTAATGATATCGTCGATGCATCTGCTAACTTTTTCGAGCAATTTTACTTCCTTAACACATCGGACGCTCCTGAAACCAAGTCTAATAATCTTTCGTTTGACTGTTTGGACATTAAACTCTTTTCCGAGGCTGAAGTTTGCATGGCGTTAAAAAGAATTAAACCTAAACTTACTGCAGGGCCAGATGGAATTCCAGCATTTCTACTGAAAGACTGTGCCAGTATTTTTACATATCCTTTCTGCATAATTTTTAATTTATGTCTTAGGAAATGCTATATTCCTGATATTTGGAAATACTCCAAAGTGTGCCCTGTGTATAAAAAAGGTGAGAGAAATGATGTTACCAATTATAGACCGATAACAATCATATGTAACTTTAGTAAAGCTTTCGAAATCCTACTGCATATATTTATGCACATGTTCAACTGAAAATATCTGCGCAACAACACGGTTTTATGAAAGGTCGCTCCACCGTAACGAACTTAATCTGCGCTACTTAGTACATTGCTGAATCAATTGATTCTCAAATACAGGTAGACTCAGTCTATACTGACTTCTCTAAGGCATTTCACAGACTGAACCGTAGGAAACTTCTCTGTAAACTTGACAAATTCGGATTATCTGACGGTTTACTTCAATTTCTTGAGAGTTGCTTGTCTGATAGAGTTCAATTCGTATCTTATAATGGATATAAATCTGTTGAATACCGAGCCATGTCAGGAGTGCCCCAGGGATCAAAACTTGGACCCCTTTTCTTTAATATTTTTATTAACGACATCAGTGTATATTTCTTAATATATGCCGATGACGTCAAGATGTTGCATAGGATTAATGATTTTAATGACTGCGAACTTCAAAACAACTTAACTAAGTAATCGGCTTGGTGCGATGAAAATGATCTTCACCTAAATGTTGGCAAGTGCAATGTTTTCAAGGATCTAGGTGTAACTTTTGATAAAATATTAACCTTCACTAACCATATTGATGCTGTAATTTCGCATGCATAGAGAATATTAGGCTTCATTTTGCGTAACAGCCATGATTTTAATGATGCGAAAAGCTTAGAAATGCTTTATTTTGCTTTCTCTCGATCTAAACTGGAGTATGCTTCACTCGTCTGGCAATCTGGGTATAATACTCATTGATTGATTGATTGATTGATTTGCCAGCGTAAGGTGGGCATTGCTGCCAATTCCGGTGCATGGAGATTTGTTCCACCACGCAGCCCGATCGCACATCGATCATCCCACCGTGTGCCGGAACAAACCCCCGGTGCTTTTTTATACCGCTGGACCAGCTGCATACGCTGGATTGGACATTGGACATGCTTGTTGTCAGCAGCGAGAGCCGCATGACGCATGGGGTAGGAGTATAGGATGGAGCGTGTAGGTGTTTGTGAGATGTTTCTTCTTGTTTTCCTTCTGTCTTCATCGGATGGAAAGTGTAGGCGTTTGTGAGATGCTTCTTTTAGGTTTTCGTACTTCTTTTTACTTTCAGGTTTTTGTGATATGCTTCTTCTTAGTTTCTGTCTGTGATCATCTTCTCTCCTATTCTACTTCTGAGTTTTCTGTTTCTTCTGTTTCTGAGTCTGGCAGTGTGTATATCCTTGATATTTCTTTATTGTATTCCATTTTTTGTTGTGCCAGCTTTTCCCAGTGTGTATAATCCTTTCCTAGCTTATTCATAATCCTCTCGATTGTTGTTATCCATGTGTAGCATGGTCTCCCTATTTTCAGTTTGTTGCTGTTCATTCGCAGCGCTTTCTTTAGTAGGTGTGTCGAGTCCCGTCTTTGGACGTGTCCCCAGTATTTCATTGCGTATGATTCTATTCTTTTGATTATTGTTCTTCCCTCTAGTAATGTTGACGTTTTCTGTCGTTTTTGTGGTTTTCCTGTTTTTGCTAGCAGTTGGATAATGTCCCTTTCAGCTCTTCTCAGGCTTCTTCTGTTGGCCTTTGTCGTTGCTGCGTTTTTGACTCCATATATCATCGTAAGCATTATGATGGTCGTGTATATCTTTTTGGTTAGGCACCATGGTGGTTTGTTGTCCTCAATGAAGGGTAGTAGAGCTCTTGTGACTCTGTAGGCTGTTTTGATTCTTTCCCTTACTGTTTCCCTCCTTTTTAGTTGATTCGTTAGGTATGTTCCTAGGTATTTCATTCTATTCGTGGTTCTCAGGGTGTAGTCTCCTATTTTGTATTTTTCCCCACTTGCTGGACTTGTTTTTGTCAATGGGTCTCGGACCATTATAAGGCTCTTCTTGAAGTTTATTTTCATTCCAGAGGAATCCAGATGTGTCATGTTTCTTAGAAATTTAACGATGTCTTGTTCTTCCTCGGTGATGATGAGTATATCGTCGGCGTATGCAAGTACGATGGGGGGCTTTATCGTTCCATCGTTTCCATTGAAATTCTGATTCTCCTTTATTGTGCTTTCTATCACTTGGTCCAGGACTGTCGTGAATAGTCGGGGGGATAGGGGACATCCTTGTTTGACTCCTATATTCTTCATTTTTGATTCCGTCGTCTGTCCAAACCATTGTATTGCAGTGTTTTCGTGTAGGCATGCTTTTATTATTCTGTCTATTAAGTAGTGCGGTACTCCCCTGTTGAGCAAAGTGTTGACTATAGCCTCATGCCTTATGGTATCAAATGCCTTTTGGAGGTCAATTGAGACTATATATAGTTTTGTTCCTTCTTTTCACTTTTCTTCCAGGATCCGTCTGGTGGTGTACATATGGTCGTCTGTTGATCTACCCTTGATAAATGCCGTTTGATAATCTGGTAGTTCGCCGATGTATTTTTCCATTTCTCTGAGGAGGGATTGTGCGTAGTATTTGTACCCTACACTGCAGAGTGTTATTCTTCTGTAATCGTCCACGTTTTGTGGTGATTTGGTTTTAGGGAGCGGTATCTGTATGGTTGTGTTCCACTCCTCAGGCAGGGGTGTGGTTTCCGTCCATGCGTTGGTGATGATTTCTAGGGTTAGCTGTTTTATGTTGTCCGGTCCATAGTATACTAGTTCGTTATTTATTTTATCTATTCCCGGGGCCGTGTTTCTTTTAGCTCTGGCCATTATTTCTAGTAGTTCGTCTTTTGACGGTGGCTTTCCCAGTGGCCAGTGGTCCATTTCTTGTATTGGTTCTATTTGACTTCTCTCCGCGTTTCCTTCTTCTAGTTTCCTCACCCAATGCTGCAGTGGTATGTATTTTCTTGGCTGCGTATTGTTGTTTCTCCTGTATGTTTTAAGGTGTCTAAAAGTTTGGTTTAATCTCTGTCCTGCTCCTGAAATTTTTAAACTGGAAAACTGAAGGTACATATCCACCAATTGGAGCTTCTCAAAATCAAATACTTGAAAAATTTGATATTACCAGTCTTTCCGAAAGGCGTGAGTCCTTTGCTTTGCGTTTTCTAGATAAAATTATGCATAATAAAGTAGATTGTAGTGAAATATTAAGCCAACTGAACTTTTATGTCCCACGAATTAATTCTCGTCATTCTCATAGCTTTTATTTATCCACTCCTAGATCTAACGTATTAAAGTTTTCTCCTCTGTATAATATTTGTACTAGTTATGTAACGCATTGCAGTGAATTGGAGATATTTGCCTAGCAGCCAGAAATTTCATCTACTGTCGTGCAGTCTAATCGCCTTCATAATTTCTATTTGTATTTTTTAGTTAGGTTAGGTTAAGTTAGTTTAGATTTCCATCCTATAAATTGTTTTGTACTGTTGGATGATGTATGGTTAAATAAATAAATAAATATTACAAGTTTTAGAAATGTGCCGATCGAATGCAATATACTCTTCGTTTTGTAGTTGCGAAGAGTATAATAAAGTAATAGGCAGATATGCGATAATTTTCGACGATGTATCAATATTGTCAACATTTGCCAAATTATTGATTTTCAAAAATTGCAAAAAACCTAAATCAAAAGATAAGCAAAAATAAAAATAAAAATGGATAACTTAGATAACTATACTGACGATTTATAACATAAACCGGACTTATGTTCTACTATATCTTTGCCCGAATATCAATTGAATTAATTGTTTATCCAAATTTACTAGCATTATTACTACGGATGAAAACACGTAAAGCAACTTATAGCAACAAGTTCGTAGGTATTTAGTTCGACAAAAATAGCGTTAAATTTTGACCAGGACTGGCGGATGAGAAACATTTAGACCGGGCAAGTACCTTTTTGGCACCCCTAATTAATAATTAGGTAAAAAGATACACGCAGATTATAAGCTGTTTACGTTTACTTTATAAAATAAACTATAATATTTTTATATAGAAATAGAAAAACTGCCTTTCAAGCCTTCGCGTCGGAAAAGTCTTTAATGATGGATTTGTAGTCAATTCCGCTTAATATGTCGTACTCGATCGACATCATCGCCAGCACAACTAAGCGATGTTGTGACATTGAGGACCGCAAATAATATTTCCCTAATTTTAATTTAGAGAAACTTCTATCCCCTGTTGTGACGGTTATGGGCAATGTCAATAAAATACGCAGGAAAATTCTCGATTAGATAGTTTTTACGAATACAATTTAGTACATCAGTTGGTGAACTTCTAGAGCCAGGGGCGACTAGTGAAGAAAATACCGTAAGCTCCTGGTAAAACTGTACTCCATCAACATCTCGATGATCACCATCTATTACCGATAGTTTGAAATCTTCGCGTTTTTTAAAAACTCTGTTCATTTCACTATTAATATCTTACAAAAAGGTACACATATCGTTGTATTTTTGAAGCTGCTCAAATCTTTCTTCTAATGAATTTATAGCTAACTATGTCTAAGATGGAAAAAAATTAATTTATGTTTAACGACTGTTTTGGTTAACTCCACTTTCATAGTTGAACTGGTGTTTTATTTCTCGTGGGAGAATTCTTGTCGACTGCTCAACTTGAGGTTCAATTTCTAAAAATTCCGCTAAACCCCTAGCATCCTTGATCTGATCCTAATTCCTTAAAAATATTTTTTCACTTTTGAAATCAAGGCTGTTTGTATGTATTCACAATCCGCCTTTTCTGAAGGGTTTAATTAACTAGGTTAATTCTGTACAATATCTGATATTGTAGATGTACCTAGAATCGTAGGGTCTGTTAGACACGACAAGGATTTTATATAATTTAGGCCGGAGCCGTGTCGCCGCTGCGATACCTATCAATTCTACTCGCAAGGGGGATTCAAGTTACCCTTCAGACTCTCAAAGACGAAAATAGACAAAATTATAATTACTGTGATTGCTACAGTCTGCTCTCTCCGTGGAAATTTTATGTCGGGCGGTGCACTTTTAATGAATATATCTTATAATTAGCACTTTGCTAGAAACACTTCTTAATAATGAAGACCGTCGATGGATACTATGAGTACTCGGACAAGCACACAGACGTGATGGGATCAAAGGGGACCCGCGGTAAGTAATCTCGTTCAACTCACGCCACAGAATCGCACGTCGGTCACAAATCTTATAATTAGTGGATCAATAAGAAATCGAATTCGAAATATATCTTCATTTATTGAAATAATTCATAAAATGTAAAAATGTAAATATTCAATACTTAACTAATGTATATAAGGCAAACATCAAAGAGCACCACTACTCGGCGAGCGTCAAAAGAACTATTACAATCGACTATACAAAAAGATTCAGGCTCCAATTAGTAATGATTGTAAAATGTGTGCCGAACTTTTTAAAAATTATTCACTTTTAATTTTGCACTGAAATTATCGAAATGCTTGTCAGGATGCTTAAAGTAGCTATCTATTTGAGTTCGATGGTTTTTCTGCTTTTTTAAACGTACTAACGGCATCGAACCCAAATATACTCTTTTCCTTCGACTCGCGTTCGAGCGACTATTATGGCGATGTCCGCCCGACCCTGGATTAAAAGTATTTTGGGTTCGTTAGAATCGACCCTCGGACTTTGAATTTTTTGACTAATTTTTGGTATGTTCTAGTGGTTTGGATAAGGATTATGCTCTCCCCCTTTGAGGATAACTAAATGAGGATTTTGGTTTTTATTGGAAAAACCGTCCCATTGATTTTTTCTTGAATTTTGACGTTTAAAATAGCTACTCGCTACATCCTGACTGAGGATTTCGCCCTGTGAACCACTAAATTCGTAGTACTTTCGAAAAACCAAATTCGTGGTACTTTCGAAAAGTTTGTCGGGCGGTGCGATTTTCCGCTCCATGCAACCTGAAAGTCAATTTTTTGAGTACTTTTGAAAATTCGAACGACGGAGCCCAAAGGCGATTGACCGTCGTTCTCGAGATGAAAAATGTTTTGGTCATTTTTAGTGAAACAATTTTTTACGCAGATTTCTATAAAAGATGATGCCAAAGGTGGTTATAAGTCTCTATGTTTCAAAGATGATTTTTTCATAGGATTTTTTGTCTGATATAGTATAGTATAGTAAATTGGATATTTTTTCAAAGGGATCGTTTTACTGGGTTCAATAATAATATCAAGTAATAATAGAGCAAATAAAGTAGCTCTTAATTTCCTTGGTCTAATTTGTGGCAGTATCTTTACCAAAAACATCAATCCTATTGCTATTGGAAGCCTCATGTATAGTAGGTCATCCTATATTTGTCCAATTTGATAACGAAATGGAGTGACTGTGCTGATACGGCTCTCCCAGTGGGTTTAAGGGTTATCAGCTTGATATGAGTAGGATGGATAATAATGTTGATGTAGATTTTAGAGCACCTTATTCCGATGTGGTCAGGTAATTGCTAATATTTTGATATGCGAATTAATAGTAATTATTATAAGAGTTCTGTCCAGATTGGTATTTTCAAATATTTTAATTTTTGTCGTGTGGCACCACTTGCACTAAGCGCCCTGGGCGGACGCCCGGGTCACCCAGCCCTTCCGCCGGTCCTGATTTTGACAAGCTTTTAGGCCAGATTATCAAAATTATGTTATTTGTTTGATTCGATAATTTTTTACTTACCTTTGTTAACAACCACTCATCTTCCACACAGGGTTCATTTATTGACTTGTAATAGTATAATTTATGCTCCTAATAATACATGCGCGTGTCACCTGAAAGTTCAAGAACTTAGTTTATTAGTTAAGTATTTCCGTATTAATTAGGTTAAGATTATTGCTGCTTCTGCAGAATGTTGTAACTGTGCAAGCTTAATTCGTAATGTGTAATAATATTTAATCAATATTAATAAATGATATATCTTTGAATCAGATGGTCGTGTTTTTGATTTTAAGCCCTGCCCAGTCAAATCACATGATATTTATTTTCTGCGTTTTAGTACATTTTAATAAAGGCTTGTTATTAAAAAGTTTATTATTACTTATATTCTAATATTTCTGTTTTAGTCACAGTATGTCTATTATTGACCATTGAGAACCTGCATAGTTCGCTGATTGTCCTGGCTGCAGCATCAGGTCACGGATCGGTAGTACATATACAGGGTGTTTTACGAGAAACTGGACATGCTTTAATGGCAGATAGAGGACACCAAGAGTAATATGATTACACACCCATAAAAAAGCTAGTTTGGCCCTCGTTGCTGAAACACAAGGTGTTTTATGTATTTTTGCCAAAATTTCTTTTGGTTGTTATTTTGTAAGGGAATGGAATAATAAGTTTATATTTGGCACATATAATACACTCCTGATCTTGAATAAATACTTGTATCACACACACAAAAAATCCAGGTCCGGACTTGAAAGAAAAAAGTTTTTGTTGTTCTTAAGAAGACAGTACCCTGTATGTGTTTTTTAAATTTCAATATTAAATTCGAAAAGTACATAAAGAACGGAACAAAATAGCTTCATTAATTTTTTTGGGACACCTTTGCCGTATTCGAGATAAATTTCAATAAACAATGCAATATGAGACTAGAAAATATCGATGAATGATACGCGCAAAAAATGCTTTCACTATTAAATTAGGCATTTACTTTTTTTGTCATCAATAATTATTATGTTTTAATCATCAATTTTTATTTTAATAATTATTAAAGGAAAAGCAAAAAATGCAAATATTCAGATATTGTTATAAAAGATATTTACAAATTAGAATCATAATTAAATTTTGTGTTCAAAATGACCCCCCTCAGCTTCAATACATTTTCTGATCCATGTCATTAATGTTCACATTGTAGACCTCACATTTTAATTGTTTCAAAAAAAAATAGTCTACAGGGTTGAAATCTGGAGGCCTTACCGGCCATACATGAGGACCTCCCCGACCATCTGTTTGGATTGGATATGTATTATTGAAATGATTTCTAATTTGATTGGAGAAATGCGATGGGGCTCCATCATGTTGAAACAACATACCTCGGATATTTACATTTTCTATAAGATTCGGTAACGTATGTTGTAAAAAAATAAGATAAACATTACCAGTTAGTGTACCTTCAAGAAAATGTGGTCCTAACAAGTGACCGCCTACAAGTCCAATCCAAACGTTGATAACTAAACAATGCCTTTAACCGTTAGAAATGAATTAGTTGTCCCTATTGATCATAGTAGCCTTACATTAAAATGACAACTATTGAATAATTTGTAAACAAATGATACGACGCTACTATTATCAATAGTGACAACTTTAAACGATGACTTTAAACGTTAAATCACTAAGTTGTCTCTATTGATGAATACGTTTTATTACAATATCTGCATTTTTTGTTTTTCGAGCAATTATTATGTTGATAGTTTGCTACTTGTGCATTATTAATATGCAACTTTGTTGCTACCGTTCTTGTTATTGTTAATGGGTATGATGTGTTGCATTTTAGTTCTTAATAAATGAGAGGAATGAAATAGATTCTTGATTTATTATTCTATTTATTTTACCCCTTCGTAAAAATTGGTAATAGAGACATAATAATTATTGCTGAAGAAAGAAAGTAAATACCTAATTTAACAGTGGAAGCATTTTTTGCGCATGTCATTCATCTATATTTTCTAAAGTTTCGTATTGCATTATTTAATTGAATTTATTTCGAATGCGGAAAAAATGTGGCAAATAATTGATGAAGCCGCTACGTACTTTTCGAATTTAATATTGAAATTAAAAAAAAAACATATGCAGGGTGTTCTTGAAGAACAAAAATATTTTTTTTGAGGCCGGACCTGTGGTAGGAATACAGAATGGGAAGTGTAGGTGTTTGTGAGATGCTTCTTTTAAGTTTTCATGCTTCTTTTAAATCTTTCTTCTATTTCTGGATCTAGCAGTGTGCATTCCCTGCCGCCCACTTGCATCCAGATATGGTTTCATGCTTCCCAGGGTGTTTTAGCTTCAACGCCCCTCATCAGTGCGTCCATTTTGTTTGTTTACCAAAAGATTGGATACGGTGTATGCTTGTTGCCAACAGCGAGAGCAACATGACGCATGGGACAGGAATATAGAATGGGAAGTGTAGATGTTTATGAGATGCCTCTTTTAAGTTTTCATGTTTCAAGTTTCCATCTATAACCATCGGGTGGGGAGTATAGGTGTTTGTGAGATGCTTCTTTTAATTCTTTTTCTGAGTCTTCTGTTTCTGCATCTAGCAGTGTGCATTCTCTTCCGCCCACTTGCGCCCAGATATTTTTTCATTTCCAGATACTTGTGTTTATGCTTCAACGTCCCGCATCAATGCATCCATTTTGTTTGTCAAGACATATATTAGCTCGATGTAAGAAGCACCAGTAATTGGTGTGTTCTCGTTTCAACGTCCTGCATTAGTGCGTCTATCCTATTTGTTTCTCAAGACCTATGTTAACTTGCTGTAAGAGATTTTTTATATTATTGTTATCTGTCTCGCGGTAAAAGAGCTTTTTACAAGAGGCCCGAAGGAATATTTTGTAAACCCTGTATGTTGGTTCGTTTTTATAGTAATTAGCTTCAGTTGCATCTCTCCAACTCCGGGCATTTTTCTAGTTTATTATCTATGTTTACTTATCTTTTTCGTCCCCAGCTAGTATGCCTATACTGCATTATAAACACATGTTTTTTTGGGGGGGAGGGGAAATCCTCATGGACACCCGGTGCAGGTGTCTAGCGCACCGGATAGTGCGAAAACCCCTCCAGTTTCTGTGTTTCCTCGTGGCCTGGAACTGCTTTCGCTTCCCATTAGGCCACAGGGGGCAATCTCTCTGGTTTGTACTTCCGTTTACGGATTCGGGTAGAGTTTCCTCTCTTCCTCCTCCTTTACTCCAATTATCCTCCCTATCTCCACCGCCACTTCTGTCCAATTCTGCTCAGACTCCAGCTTGTGTCCGATTATATTGTCTGTCGTCAACAACCCTAAGCTAACCCTTTCGTCCGCCCATCGCGCATCGCCTACAGAAGAACAGTCTGTGCTCTGCGTCGTCGTTCTCTCCACAGTACACACACTCACGGGTTTCGGTCTTCCCTATGTCACATAAATATTCTCCGAAGGCGCCATGCCCCGTCAGGGCCTGTGTGAGGTGCAAACCCACCTTCCCGTGCCTCCTCCCTACCCATATTCTTACGTTTGGGATCAAATGTCTCGTCCACCTTCCTTTTGCAGAGCAATCCCACCTTTTCTGCCATATTTCGAACAGCATTTCTCTGGCTTCCCTTATCTCCGTACCATCATAGATCTCCTTCCTTTCCTTCGCCAGCAGATCGATCGGCGGTATTCCCGCCACTACTAGGGCTGCTTCATACGACGTCATCCTATATGCACTGCATACTCTTAGCGCAGCGCAGCGCTGTACTCTTTAGAGGTATCTGCTTGTTCTCTGCACCTCCATGGCTTTCTTCCACACCGGTGCTGCGTAGAGCATGATGGAGTTTACGACGCTGCATGGCATCCTTCTTTTGCTAGATCTCGGACCTCCACATTGTTCATCAATCTCCCTAATGCCGAGACAGCTGTCCCAGCTTTTTCGGCCGTCTTCTGGGAGTGTAACCTGTAGGTCAGTCGGGGATCCAGCCAGACGCCCATGTACTTTAACCCCGTATTGGGTTGTACTTCTAGTTGCCCTAGTCTCACCGTTACCGGTTCCACCTTCCTCTTCCTGTTGATGACCAAGCATTCGGTCTTCTCTGGGGCTAGTTCTAGATGCATACGTCCTAACCAGCGTTACATTTTTCTAATGGTCTGGTTCACCGCATCCGCTACCCCGGCCACCGATCGACCCGTGGCCGTTATTGCCAGATCGTCAGCATACCCTGTGACTGCCACGCCATTCGCCATTGGTAGTTGCAGGATGTCGTTAAACATAATGTTCCACAGGGTGGGTCCCAGTATCGATCTCTGTGGAACTCCACATGTCACCTTCCTCCAGTGCTCAGTGCCTTCCCCTTCCCAGCATGAACACATGTTGCTCATACCAGTAAACATCCACTTGGAAAGATTCCAGGTATAAATGTATGGATCGTTTTGTTTCCGTATACAACGGCCCAGTCAGGCACTGCACTAGACACGTGTGTACTTTATTTTTGGTACTATTAACAAACACTTTTCAGTAATTTTGAATTATTAATTCGGTGTGTTCTTCTGTTATTACCTTCACGTTACTCAGAATTTTTTAACCTACAAATGACTTAAATTTTATGGCGTTTAATGGAGTTTTAACCGATTCTTTCTGCGTTTTCTTCGGGAGCGTCTCACGGCAACACTACCCCACCGCCATCCACCCTCACTCGCATCAAACATGTGAGCGAATAAAAGGTGTAACAAAAAAGGAGTAACAAATTAAGATGTAAACAGCCCAAGAAACCATCATTTCACGTGAAATATACCCAATTCTGCTTTTGCTTGACTTTTAAATTTTTAGAGAAGTCTCCAGTGATGCAAACGCGGATTATTTGTCGACTTTTGTCTTATGTAGTCCATTCTCTATGGATTTTGTCTTAACATATTGTATTGTCATCGATACTACATATGCATGAAAAATTGCAAGGCAATAGATCTAATGCAAGTAGTTCAAAATTGACTTTCATGTTTTGAACTAAACTAATTAACGCCTGTCTGACTAACATGTAAAGATGAAATAATTTCTTTTATTCAAAATCATAGAGTAACAATCAAATTGTTTTACATGTTAAAAGTTGGAAAGTATGACATTTCAACTTCTTTCAACAAATGAACTGAAATGTGACATTTCAGGTTGGAAAGTGACATTTCAGGTTGGAAAGTGACATTTCAGGCTAGAAAGTCTTACCAGTTAATAGTTATTTATTATACTAGTGTGTAATTATGCACATTAGTCACGCAAGAAAAGTTAAGCACTCGACCTGACGATCTCGCGGTTAATTTTATTAAGTAGATAACTAATGTACAATTACACACTTATGCAATACAACATTTTATTTTACACTTTCTTTTAAAAAATGTTATTTGAATATATATTTTTTTTATTTGACAAATTAATTTTTATATTTGTAAACATTGGAATTGGGAAGATCATAGAATGGTTGCTATGCAGTTGCTTGTTACTTATTGTCAATTATTTTATACACTTAAACAACAAATAGATGTGAAAAATAATAATTAATTGTGAAAAATGAATGAAAATTGGTATGTTTCGGGAAGAAATTAAAAAAGAAAGAATTCAGCGAATACAACGATTGGGCAAAACGCAGCGGTGTTACTGGTATAAATGTAGTGAAGTGTAAATGCTGGCTTAATTTCTTAGCCTACAGAAAAGTGTTCAACTTCCTCAATGTGGAAAAGTATCAATGCTGACGGCAACTTTAAAGGTTTATAAAAAAATGATATTTCTAAATAAGAAAAACTGATTGCTTTTATAAACAGTGAGTCAAGAAGTGATAAACCGAATAAAGCGGATTCTATATTCCCTCACTAGTGACTCTTGAATATTCTCTCACTAGTGTGTAATACATCACATTCTATATGTAAAATCACCATTATAATCCATTGAACTGTTACATTGACCTTACCTTGACAGGACAATATTTTATTTTTTTATATGTAGGGGGGCCCAGTGTGAGTATAAAATTCGGTTTTCGGGGTTGAAAGCCCCCCCCCTTTTGGCCCCATATTGAAAAAGGGAGCGTAAACAGATTTTCCGTGATATCTTGAGAACCGTAAGCCTCACAAAAAATTTTCTCTGACTTTTTTTTAGAGAATTAAATTCTCTACAATCTTGGTCTAGATACTTCTTACCATAAAATCTAAAATGAAAAAGTTATTATTAAAAATGGACTAAAATTTTCAAGAAAAATATGATTTAAGGGTTATAACTTTTTTTTCTATCGATTTTATTGAAAGAACACATCAGATGTTAATGATGATGATCATTTTATTGCGAATAGCTCTCTCTGCTCATTTTTTAAATTTCGTTTCTTTGAAGAGGTATTAGGACGCTGCAAAGGCATCAAACCAATACTCTTCAAAACGCTCGAACGGGTGCAGGAAAGAACACCTAAAAGTTGGGGGAGCACCCCTAATAACGCCAAAGACGCCCCTTTTAGAAGGCAGAGAATATTATTGGCAATAAAATGATCTACAAAAAACATCTATGTTTTTCAATGAAATCGATAGAAAACAGTTATAACCCTTAAATGATATTTTTCTTGAAAATTTTAATCTATTTCTAACTATAATTTTTTAATAATTTAGTTCTCTACAAAAAAAGTCAGAGAAAATTTTTTGTGAGACTTCTCGGTTCTCAAGATATCGCGGAAAAACTGTTTGCATCCCCCTTTTCAAGATCACGGAAAAATGGGGGGGGCTTTTAACCCCGAAACCGAGTTTTATACTCACACTGAACCCCCTTATTAACAATTAGATATCAGAATAAAAGCCTTCTAACCTAACCTAAAGAAAACATGGAGTTTGTAAAAAAATATTTTAATTGTCACCAAATTAAAGAAGAAAATTTCAGCAGGCATAGGAGTTTAAACCCGGACTTTTCGCACCGTAAGCGATGCGATGATGATGATGATGATGATGATGATGACAACAAATTTTATTTTCAATTTAAAACTTATAAAACATTGCCTCCCCGGATCGAGAACCGGAGCCAACCGCACAACCACGTCGCGCAGCGTTGTGGTGTTAGTACGGTGGAGCGGCTCAAGGCAATAAAATTATAAAGTCAATACTCCTTCCCCCTGTGGCGGCTTAAAATTAACAATAAAATTAAATATATTTAAAACCGCAATTTTAAGGCACTGTAAACTAAAACATTCAATGGGAAACGGGGTGGTCACACTAAATAAATTTTTGTTGATGTCACGGGAAAGAACTCAATGAAAATACCGTTCTAAGCAAATGGTCCTAGTGGTCTGCCCGCCGTTAGAAAGATAGGTGAAAAGGAAACATTAGAGCTTAATTTTACAAAGGTTCTCGAATTTATTGCTTATTGCATACTTAATAAAAACGTAAAATGCTATTTTCATATAAGTCTAAAGTGAATTTTTAGACAAAAAAGGACAAACTGACAAAAAATACAAAAAAACAAACAAATTACAAAAGAAAAGATAGATGTAGTTTAAAAGGTGTGAAAGGAAAAGTGTAGGGTAGATAAAAGTTTTGGTAAGTGGAAGTTTGGCTAGATAGGCTGCCGAAACATAGGCAACGCCTAGTATGGTAATGGGTGTTTAATTTGGAAAGGAACATTATGCATTCTGATTTGGGTTATGTTGCGCATTAGCGGACTGTCGCCCAGTCGAAAGGCATAGAATTTTTGTGATGTGTTCCGGACGAAATCCGCTAGTGGTGTTATGTCGTTGCATCAACCGTATAATTCTCTGAGGGAGGTGTATCTGCCTGAAGCAGTGATGAGGCCCATAAATTTATATTCTGAACTGTTCTCATTGTCGTGGCCGGAATGCTGCACCACACCGGCGCCGCGTATGTGATGGCCGCACCGTAAACGAGATACATTACCTATGCGCCAACCGTACGCCTGAAGATGAACACTAGAGTAAGGAATAAATAGTAAGACAAATGACATCACGCTTCTTTATTCGTCCGCCGCAGCAGCACTAATGCGTCCCAGCTCGATGCTACAAGATTTGCTCTCTCCGTACCACCTTTTGCTGAACAGGCGGTACAATATCGATCGGCGCCGACCGACTACACTGCATCATCGTTTCCCACATAGTAACAGGCTCTCGCTCAGTATTACATCATCTGACCTTGAACTTTCTTTAACATTTCCAATGTTAAAAAATAAAATCTTGTCCTGTCCAATATGCAAGGTTCGGCCTAAAGGACCCCGCAATAATCTTATGAAAATTGAGTTTCGGTCAAATCGCCTGAATTTTGGATATGTCTTAGGTTTCGTCATCCCATGCAAAAGTCTCAATGGGCACAGAGCTCGAAAATCAATACTTTGGCTGCTACGGAGCTTGAAAGCTCCAAAGCTCCACCACAGATATATTTATTCGTGCAGTCTTTATAAATATTTAAATAACTTATTTTTTCGATTTTAATGTCTAAGTTTATGTAATTGAGGTTACTAAACTCAAATCCGATGTCAAATTGTCCAAATTGACACGTGAGAGCTGTCAATTAGCTGCCAAAGCGCCTTAAAGAAGTGCAAATCCTATTTTTATATTATGAGTTTATGCTGTTTAGGTAACTCAGTTCATGTATAATGTGAATACAATAATTCGACAATTGGCAGCTGTCAACAGGCTGTCAGCTAGCTGTCAAAGTGCAATAACAAAGTGCAAATCTTATTTTTTTGTATGACTTTATGCTTTTTAGTTCTGAGTTACCTAAAAAGCATAAAGTCATAACAAAAAAAATAAGATTTGCACTTTGACAGCTAGCTGACAGCCTGTGGACAGCTGTCAATTATCGAATTATTGTATTCACATCATGTATGAACTGAGTTACCTAAACAGCATAAACTCATAACATAAAAATAAGATTTGCACTTTGTTAAGGCACTTTGACAGCTAATTGACAGCTGTCAAAAATCAATTTAGACAATTTGACATCGGATTTGAATTCAGCAACCTTAAAAACATAAACCTAGACATAAAAATCGAAAAAATTAGTTATTTAAAAATCTATAAAGACTGCACGAATAAATAAATCTGTGGTGGAGCTTTGGAGCTTTCAAGCTTCATAGCAGTCAAACTATTGATTTTCGAGCTTTGTGTCCATTGAGACTTTTGCTTGGGTGATGAAACCTAAAACATATCCAAAATTCAGATAATTTGACCGAAACAAAATTTCCATAAGATTATTGCGGGGTCCTTTTGTAAGATTTCAATGGACTAAGAATAATAGCCATATTCTATGCCTGTGTTGGATAAATATTTATATATTAAAAACGACGCAACGTCACTTTGGCAGTCGTCAAGGGCGGTCATATATCGAGTTTCTGGGGGGGGGGGGCTACGGGCTACTTCAAGAAATATATTACCTATTAAAAGATTCAAAATAATGAAAATTATGTACATACTGATAAATATTATTTTATTTAGAAACACAAAAAAAATATTGAATTACATAGGTAATAATTAATTATTGCAAATTCAGATAATAGTTAATAATAATAATAGTAGTTATTTGTTATATAAGTGTTAAAGGTGATATTTTATTTTGTGAGTAAAAAATGATTTCGAAACGGGAGTACCGAGCAAAGTAAAATCGCAAACCACAACTGCCTTTTGCTGCATTTCAATAAAATTGACAATTCAGAACAAAATTTCGTGCTTATTTTGACAGTTTCTTAGAATATAAAAAACATATAAGTAGATTTTATTTTTAACACGCCACATAATGTTCTATTTTTAATTCGTAGCAAATGTCATTTTAATAATAGTTGCAGAATAGAAAATATTTATGAATCGAAATATTTACTAAAAAAATACTACTAACAAACTAACGAACTGTAACTATAAAACAAAGTCTATGTTTCGTCTTACTCCACTTTTAGAGAAACGTTCAATAATGTTGTTCTTCGTTAAGGGCAACAGGGACGCTGCTTGAGCTTAGTGCGCCCGAGTGCAACCAAATTTTTGGCGCCCTACCTCCTAATTTCGAATGAAATTAATAACGTAAAACATAATTAAAACAAAAACAACCATTCTAAAATCCGTACAATGTACATATTATAATATAGGTAACATAAACATAAAACATAAAATTTATAGGTAACATGATTTTAAAATACGTACATATAAGTATTATAGGTAACATAAACTAAAACGTTTAATAAAGTGCATGTTTAAAGTATCCAGTATTTCATGCTCGATTGAAATAATGGGCAAATTACTAACTCCTTGTTGTACCATTGTGGACCTCAAATATTTTTTTATTAGAGTGGTTCGTTTATAAGTAAGCGACGAAAAACTTTCTGGTATAAATATTATATGTTTGGTAATTCCAGCGCCCCTGACAAAGAGCGCCTGCGTGCCCTGCACGCCTTGCACGCCCGCTTACAGCGTCCCTGAAGGGCAACATCCCTGTGAACGTTCATTAGTGCGAGATCACTTAACCTTTCTTCACCTATCTTGGACCTCAGCCAACTCTTCAGTCTTCTCAGTCCGGAAAAACTTCTTTCGGCAGATGATACGCTTACTGGCAAAGTGCAAAGAATTTTTAAAAATTCGTGTATGATTGGAAACATAGTGGTATCACCTTGTTTGAGGCCAGTTAGTCCATAGGTTGGAACTTCCACATTATTACCGTTTTTCCATTTCATCTTCCATAATCTTAATTCAGCGGAAAGACTTGACTTCAACACCATCTTATTTAAAATGGACACCGGGAGTCTATTTGGTAACCACTGAAGTGTATGCAAAAAAATTTTGAGCTGTCTAACTGAAGATTTCGTATAGTTATGCAATTTTGAATAAGGGACTAAAAATTTGCAAAAATTCGCCAGTTTTTGCTATGTAAAAATAGTATTTATTATTAAAGCACAATGGAATGTATTCGTCATTCCCGAGTAAAATGAGCTTTGGAAAGTTCAATTCGGACGATTAGAACGGAAGTTGTAAAGAAAAAGGCGTATAAACAATTGAACGAATGAATGAATCTTGCGGTAATTCTGCAATAACAAATATAGGGGCGTGTGAATTACATCAAGAGTATTTTTCCCGTAATATGGCTAAGTTATTACTATATTTACAAAAGAAATCGGCGTGCTAAGAGCAACAACACTGCTATAAATTAAAGTCACTGGTCTATGGTGTAGTAGTATAGTGAGTCGAAAGGAATGATTTATAAAATCCGAAAATGGAAAATCAAGCACTGACACTTACATTATTAATTAATATATTTACAAATGCCGAATACCGACTACCAACGTTTATACAAGCGAAAAAAAGGTGGAGTAGGATAAGACTATACTATAAGGTCTAAGACCGAGAAACTAAATATTTTTATTTGTTTCCTAGTTAAAAAGATGTAACAAAAAAATTCCAAGAAAGTCGTAATTGCGACTCTCTTGAATTGTTCAGCCCGGCTGGCGGGTGGCCATCTGTGCACATGTAGGCTCACTTCCAGGAATTTCCTGGTTCCGAGTATCTAACTGTTCCGATATAATAAATTTTCTACTTTATCACTACTGAAAACATTTCAATATTTGCTGCCCAACTCAAGTATAATCAGAGACAGAGATAACTTACATTTTATCTCTAGTAAAAAAATTACATTTAAATGTATACTGTCTAATACTATTAATAATTAACTTTTTTTTAATTAAAAATCAGTTTTTCGCATTTCTCGCCCCTGTGTAGTTTGGGTGGGGGGGGGCATGGCCCCCATGGCCCCCCCCGTTATGACCGCCCTTGGCAGTCGTCATCTGACAAAAGAATTTTTTGTTTATTGCATACTTAATAAAAACGTAAAATGCTATTTAAAAATTTAGTAAACGGTTTATTGGCTTTTTGTAAGGACGGTGATTGTGAATAAAATAGTATACAAACCTTGGTGAAAAGTTTCATTGCTGTCTCAAGAATTAGTTGACCTCGCCGCTTCGCACCTCGGTCAACTATCTCATCTCTAGACAACATTGAAACACTTTGGTAGTAATATACTATTGCTAATTGCAAATTTCAGACTGACCTTTATTCTTGCGTAGGTTTGTTAGACTAATGTAAACTGTATATCAGGGACTATTTTGAATGGAATGTACAGAAATCTCGCAAACAATGCAAACCGTATGTATTTTCAGAATGATTAAATCCAAATAAATTTCCTTTAAAGCATATATAATATGTCGTAACCGTAATAATGACAAGCGTAGGTAAATTAATTGTAAATAGTTACAGTCTGAAGGATTAGTTTATCTCGAATTTACTATAAATTCAATCTTACGCTTGCGAATATTAAACGAATGGTTTATATATATTGGAGTATTTACTGTATATAAACAACCAATATAGCAACAACTAATAGCTAGAATAACAAATTTTAAATAAAATTTAACATTCACTCGAAATAGAGTAAAGTTTTATAAAAAGAACTGTATATCTTAAATATGCAAATTGTATTAAAACTACCAAATTCAGCTTGCTTGAGGGCCTATTTAAAATTTATTCAAGTCATTGCCTTTATAACCGTTATAATTCAATTATTCTACTTCAAAAGTTGAAACATTATTTGACGGAGAATTTTATGCGAAGAGAATAAGAACATGAATTAAACGCTTTTCAGGAGAGCAGAGCTGTCATTTCATGTTAATGTTCACGTGCATCAGTCAACAAAGAAACATATTTTTTTAAATTTATAAATATTAAACCGCCCCCCAAAAAAAAGGTTATAAGATGTATGAAATAAAGTTCCTCCCAGTCTCCTCGTTAATTGAACATCGATAACATATCGACTTTAGTAACTCTCGGATATTGAATTTATTTCAAAACTATTTTTAATGGTCTTTTATTCAAGTTCCACATACTGCAGGGTATTTTTACTTCCCTCGCATACCGAAGGGAAGTATTGTATTCGAGAAAAAATCACCCTCCGAGATTTTTTCGGATTCTGACGTTTCAGAACACGTAGATTCCGAAAATATAGGTTTTACAATTCCGTCAGTCTGTCTGTCTGTCTGTCTGTCTCTGTTGGTGCATTAACTAAAAAACTACTTGACGGAGAGCAGTCAAATTTGGTAGGTAGTTAACCCTACTGTCAGCGAAGAACTGGTAGAATTTTCACTGAAAAATATACAGGGTGGACCGTCTAAACGGAATAAATAATGCAAAAAATTTTTTTTTGCTCAAATTTAAAATTTCTACGATTTTTGAAAAAATTTTTACCACTAAAAAAATTTTTTTTCTTTGTTCAAATTTAAAATTTCCACGTTTCATGGCATTCTAAACCTATTTAAAAGAAAAAAAAAATTGAAAATTTTTTACCAACATTTTTGAAAAAATTTTTACCACCAAAATAGATGAATTTTTTTTCTCTCAAAATTTAAAATTTCCACGTTTCATAGCGTTCTAAATCTATTTAAAGAAAAATAAAAAAAAATAAAAACATTTTTGAAAAAATTTTACCACAAATAGATGGAATTTTTTTTTCGATATAAAATTTCCACGTTTCCATGGCATTCCAAATTTATTAAAACAAATTTAAAAATGTTTTAGAAAAATAAAAAAAAATGAAAACATATTTTAGTAATCTATTTATCACCATCATAGAATAGACGAAATATTTTTTTGCTCAAATTTAAAATTTCCACTTCATAACAACAAATTCATAACATTCTAAACCTATTTCGGAAAAAAAAATTGCAACATATTTTCACCAATTTGGAAAAAAAATTAACACTAGAATAGACAAAACATTTTTGAAAATTTGTTCTATATTTTAATCACCACTATACTTCCACTCCATTACGTGAATGTGGGATTGAAAATGTGAGAGATGGCAATAATATTTGGCATATCCTATTATATACTTTTATTGAATAATGGCATCCCAAGAAATAATTGAGTCATGGTGGACATTTATAAAGGTATTTGCGCAAGCCTTCCATATTTGGCACCTGTTTAGTATATTGAACTTTTGCAGTTGGATGAACACTCTGTATATTTTTTTGACCAAAAGTTATCAGGTTTTCTTTGTAATAATACCAATAATTATATTCCGATTATTATTCCCAATGTCATTTCGTAATTAATAATTTTTTTGAGTGACTGTCATGCACAAATAACGAGGGAAGTTCTGTGTAAATAACTTTACCGATTTTTTATACAACTTCACATGTTTGTCGGAGTTCGAGTTCGGTCGGTGACCGAGACAGGCGCGTTCTTAAGTGCCTCCTACAAAATCTCCAATAAAATCGGTTAGAACTGTGGGAAATCGTGCGAAATTGTGTTGAATTAAAGCTTGGACAATTTAATATTAATTGATGTAAATTAGCATAAGTCTAGTTATTTCATATAGATGATATTTGATGATAGTATCACTAAAAGCATATACGCTTTTAGTGATGCTATTGTTTAGATATAAACAACTTGAGAAAGGGATAAAAACATCTACTAAAAGAAAGTAAACATAAACTCATAAATTACCGCGCAATAACAAACTATAGGCATCAGTGACAGATATATGAAGCGAAGTGCAAGAAATCAATCCAAGAAGCGCAAAAGAGGCGATTAGAGAAAGCTAAGCTATATTAATTTATTAACGTAATGTATTAACTTAATTTATCAACTCAAGGTTTAGTTTTAAATAGTCGAGAGTCGGATGGAAATCAAAACAGTTGGTGTCTGCTGGATACACATGGCATTTCAGGTGTTGTCCTAGATCTGCTTCTTGCTTTTGCAGATTTTATTTTTGTGTTTTGCATTACCTTGGCAGATCGGTATTGGTCTCGGTGTCTTCAAGTGTTCTCTCGGAGCTCTTTTTGGTTTACAGATTTTTTTTTCCAGTTTCGCATTACCTTGACAGATCGATATACAACATGTCTTCAAGTGTTCTCTAGAGGGTCTTCCTTGCACTTCCACTGTGGACGGTTTCTGTGGAACGGTTAATGAATAAAATATTTTTGCGGAGAGCTGATTTATGTCTTGGCAAGCGGACGAGGTGGACGCACTGACACAGAACGCTGAAGCGAAAACGCGGATTTCTGGTGAAACATGTGAAACCATATCTTGAAGCAAGCGGGCAGTAGGAGGTGCATACTGCTAGACTCGGAAACAGAAGCATGGAGGCTTGAAGGAGATATCTCACAGACACCTACATACCCCATCCGGTAATGATAGATGGAAATTTAAAAGAAGCATGGAAACACAAAAAGAAGCATCTCACAAACTCCTACACTTCCCATCTTATATTCCTACCTCATGCACTTTCAGAGCATGCTGCCTAAATTGCAAAGCCAGATTTTCTAACCTCAAAATATGTATCAAATATGAGAGTAATCACTTTCTTCTATTTCTACAAGTCAAATCTTAATCAATTTTGATCTACGTTGGCTTAAAATGTAGGTTATTGGATACACTTTCAGAGAATACTGCCTAAATTGCAAACCCCGATTTGCTAAAATTCAACAAAACATAATTACCCTACTCGAAATTTTATTAACATGTTTTATAAATTACTTTCAGTTATTACCACATTTTGTTATAAAAAAATTTTTCGGGACAATTAATTAAAATTTTACCTGCAAATAAAAGAGGTTTGTAAATTATTAAAATAAAAAAATGTATACTATAAATGAAAAAACTCTAATCTTTTATTGATAATAATTGTGGAGATATATCGAAGCCACTAATTAAATATTAGTATATCTATCTAATATTTAATATCTATTTACAAGATCCAGTCGAATATTTTGTTATTAATTATCTTGAAGATATATTGGGGAGGTTAACTAGATACTGATAATACCATCAGTCTACCAAATTTATTATTATTACAGATTAAAGTGCAAGCTTTATCATATTAAGTAGGGATTTGAATAATTGTATTTTATAAGTGAATATACTCTAATTTTGTGCAAATATCAAAAACTATGGATGCGATATTATTCTCGCTTTTCACTAAATGTAATTATTAACTATATCTATAAAATTGTTAGTATTGACATTGTATTGATTTATAGAAAAAGATTTGATGAAAGAATCTTTAAATTTTAATTTTAAATTGTTTTATATAAATTAAACATTGTTACAAAAATGAAATATAAAATCAAGAAAAGAAAGTTGTGTGAAATTATTTGGAATGGTGATAGAAAAAAATATAAAAAAAGATTTAATATTAAATAACATGTATTCCTACATCTAAATTTGATGAAAATCAATTAAAGATGATGCAGAAAAAATTGATCAATTTGACTTGTAGAAATAGAAAAAAGTGATTACTCTCATATTTGAGGTTAGAAAATCGTAGTTTGCAATTTAGGCAGTATACTCTGAAAGTGTAACCAATAACTTACATTTTAAGCCAAGGTAGATCAAAATTGATTATGATTTGACTTGTAGGCAGATTATTGTCCAAAAAGGCTCTTTTTTCCACTGTGCGTCGGTCTGTCTGCTAGCGTTCTATCTAAAAAACGATTTGAAGGAGAACAGTGAAATTTCGTAGGTAGTTGACGCTACTGCCAGCGAAGAAATGAGTATACTATCCCTGAAAAATATACAGGGTGGATCGCCTAATGAGAATAAATACTGAACAAAATGTGACAAGTGGCAATAATATTTGTTATATAGTTAACATAATGGTTACCGCACGCCTCCGTCTATTTTTAGGGGGCGGTGACGGGCAGCCGGATAAATGGGCTTTGCGTTTTTCAATATCATTAGGTCAGAGCAATTTTGGATAATTTTTTATATAATTAAATTTGAAATTACCGTTAATTGGAAATAAATATACGTTTATAACTATAATGAAAGAAAAATTTAATAATTATAGCATATAAAAATTTCCAAATCTAACAGTTGCTTTGAGAGTTTTACTGATAATGCCAGTATCTGTAGCAACATGAGAGAGATCATTGTCGAAACTTAAAGTAATTAAAAATTATTTGAGATCGACAATGTCGCAAGAGAGACTCTCCAATTTAGCAAAATTATCAATAGAGTCTACATTATTAGACACTATCGATATGGATGATTTGATTAGAGATTTTGCTAATGGAAAATCCCATAAGACGCATTTTGTTTAATACGAAAACATTTTTTTAAATTTTTGTTATTTAAATATTTTAACAGACATATCCACCAAACAAGTAGTAACAAGTTTAGATATATAACCACTATAAATGGGTAATATTGTAATTAAAAAATACTTTTGGTGAATATATACAATTATTTCTCAGTTTTTATTTTAAATATCGACTGATTATTTACCATATTCACTTCTATTTTTATCGCTATATTAATTTTTGGTTTTATTTCCAATAATGCTTCGAAAGTATGATTCTAATTCTTATAATAATGATTATCTGTGCAATCTCTTTATGAATGTTCGTAAACGTCTTCTTTATTGTTTTATAATAAGAGTCTTTATTTTGTTTGTTGTTATAACTGAAAATTCTTTTTCTTTTATTTTTATATATGTGCTGAGTACCTGTCTTTCTACTGATATATATTAGAAAAGTATATATTGTTTTCTGTTTTTTTAGATATAAAATATCCTTATTAACTCATGTTGACTCTTTATGTTAGCTCTACAAGGTTTTTGGTTATAGCTACTTTGTTATTTTTTTAAATAGGAGGCGCCGTTTTAGATTTTCCACATTATCGCCCTAATCTCTAGAAACGACCCTGCCTTCAATTTTTGGTAGCTTTTATTTATTATATATTTTTTGTGTCAGATGACCACTCTTTTATCCACTCTATGCTTTTTTTAACCAAAAGTTCAAGGTTTCTTTGTAGCAATGGTGATAACTATATTCGGATTATTGTTCTAAACGATTTCTTAATTAATAATTTTTTTTAAGTGACCACCTTATATACATAAAGAAGGAAGTTCTGTGTAAATACCTTTACTATTTTTTAAACTTACATTTGTTAATATCCATTCAAAAACTACATTTCTTAAAATTTAGTCATTTTAGACGTTTCCTAGATTTATGGCATCATTTACCTCTTATGGATGGGTCAACGATTTGTTGATGACTTTAAAAGATGAGCAGTAATTTTAATTGAAAAATAATCGGTATTTACACAGAGCTTCCCTCTTTATTTATATTTCAGTAAAACTAATTAATAGGCGTCTTTCTTATCAATTCTGTTAACTATATACCAAATATTATTGCCATCTGTCACATTTTTAGTTGCACATCTACGCAGTGGAGTGCAAGTGTAGTAGTGCAAAAAATTTAATAGGGTTAGAACGCCATGAAACCCGGAAATTTTAAATTTGAGTGAAAAACTGTTTTTTCTTTATATATTCCCTTTAGACGCTCCGCTCCACCCTGGATATTTTGGAATGAAAGTCTACTCATTTTTCGCTGGCAGTAACGCCAACTACCTGCCAAATTTGACTGTTTTCCGTCAAGTAAAAGTAAAAGTTAGGGGGATTTTTCGAAAATCGCGTATTTTCTACATTAACGACGCATTGTACGCATTTTAATAATTTTTTTTAACCTTAATCAAATGATATACCCGTTACTTTATTAAATACAAAATATATGAATAACATGAATATCTTTAATATACAGGGTGCGCCAAAGTTCTGATTTTGGTCGATTACGGCTGTATTTGAAATGGTGGAAATATATTGTCTATAGATTATTTTCTTGATTTTCAATTCTGAATAACCAGAAAATATGTACAATTATACAGGGTACTCCGTTTTCGTTGTCCGAGCAACAACTTCGTTATTTTAAATGGAACACCCTATATTTTTTTCCTTTATCGAGTTACCCATCTAATTATATTCATAATTCTATTAAGGTGGTAGGTACTTAAAATGAACCGTTTACGATATAAAAAAGATTTTTTGACAAAAAGTGAGGTTTGCGGATAAGTTTTTGAGTACCTCTGATTTCATAGACAAGAGAGTTTTCAAAATTCTGCTTATACTGTTATGTTGAGCATATTAAGGGCTAGTAGGGCAGAAACATTATTAATATTAATCTTATACAGAGTGCTGAAAAAATTGAGTTTAATGTTTCGCTAATAAAAAAGGCCGTAATTCAATTTTTTCAAATGGGACGTACTATTTTCAGTTCTGTCATCTAATGAAGTGTTAAATTATCTTTCCATTGATATATCATAGTAGGTATTTATCTTTAGGAGTTGCATAGATATTAAGGTTAATTGTCTGGATCAGTCATTTTTCTTGCTGGAACTTCATGAGGTTTGTACTGCACTTCACCAGTTTCGATAAATCTGTCTCTAAGATTACTAAATGCAGGTTCTAAAGGGTGTCTCCTTTCAGGATATCTGGTTTTATAGACTCGGGATGCTAAGAGGCTGTTCCTTGAGCACTCCCCCAGAATAAAAATCATGTCAACCATTTCTTCCCGCGAATAATTCATATTTAATATAATTATATGCAAATGCAACTTGGAAATGGAACTGTAAAAGCTACTAGTATTTTATTAAAGACAATCAAAACAAAAGCACTTACCGATATAGCAGTAACACAAAACTTTAGAACATCCACAGACACGTGTTTTGACATCTACGTCTCTTCGGTGCGGCTTTTTCTAAAGTTCACAATCAACTGAAATATGTAAGCAAATACTCGTGTTATAACTATCAAAGGATTACCAGAACAGGATATTAAAAATTAAAATTAGATTATAGGAAATTCCCCGTAAAGGGATAATTATCAATATAATTATATGCAAATGCAACTTCCTGGAACTGTAAAAGCTACTAGTATTTTATTAATTATTTTTATATTTTATTATCAATATAATTATATGCAAATGCAACTTCCTGGAACTGTAAAAGCTACTAGTATTTTATTAGCTAATAAAATACTAGTAGCTTTTACAGTTCCAGGAAGTTGCATTTGCATATAATTATATTGATAATTATCCCTTTACGGGGAATTTCCTATAATCTAATTTTAATTTTTAATATCCTGTTCTGGTAATCCTTTGATAGTTATAACACGAGTATTTGCTTACATATTTCAGTTGATTGTGAACTTTAGAAAAAGCCGCACCGAAGAGACATAGATGTCAAAACACGTGTCTGTGGATGTTCTAAAGTTTTGTGTTACTGCTATATCGGTAAGTGCTTTTGTTTTGATTGTCTTTAATAAAATACTAGTAGCTTTTACAGTTCCAGGAAGTTGCATTTGCATATAATTATATTAAATATGAATTATTCGCGGGAAGAAATGGTTGACATGATTTTTATTCTGGGGGAGTGCTCAAGGAACAGCCTCTTAGCATCCCGAGTCTATAAAACCAGATATCCTGAAAGGAGACACCCTTTAGAACCTGCATTTAGTAATCTTAGAGACAGATTTATCGAAACTGGTGAAGTGCAGTACAAACCTCATGAAGTTCCAGCAAGAAAAATGACTGATCCAGACAATTAACCTTAATATCTATGCAACTCCTAAAGATAAATACCTACTATGATATATCAATGGAAAGATAATTTAACACTTCATTAGATGACAGAACTGAAAATAGTACGTCCCATTTGAAAAAATTGAATTACGACCTTTTTTATTAGCGAAACATTAAACTCAATTTTTTCAGCACTCTGTATAAGATTAATATTAATAATGTTTCTGCCCTACTAGCCCTTAATATGCTCAACATAACAGTATAAGCAGAATTTTGAAAACTCTCTTGTCTATGAAATCAGAGGTACTCAAAAACTTATCCGCAAACCTCACTTTTTGTCAAAAAATCTTTTTTATATCGTAAACGGTTCATTTTAAGTACCTACCACCTTAATAGAATTATGAATATAATTAGATGGGTAACTCGATAAAGGAAAAAAATATAGGGTGTTCCATTTAAAATAACGAAGTTGTTGCTCGGACAACGAAAACGGAGTACCCTGTATAATTGTACATATTTTCTGGTTATTCAGAATTGAAAATCAAGAAAATAATCTATAGACAATATATTTCCACCATTTCAAATACAGCCGTAATCGACCAAAATCAGAACTTTGGCGCACCCTGTATATCTTCTGCGAAAAATCAAAACAGACGCGGTTCAGGAAAAGGTTGTCATGGTGACAATCTGATTTAAATCGGCTTTTGAATTTTTTATGCTTACATATTCACTTTACTCGCATTTCGAGAGCCCCTTTCAAGCTAAAGATTTTTTTGATGCATTAATTGCCAATTTATTTCAATTCCAAGCCTTTGTTAAAATAAAAGTGTATTCTAGGTTAGGTATCTTTAGATGTTTTAACTATAGTGTAATGGAAACAATATACAGGGTGTCTCATAAATAATTAGATATTGAGCAGCTACGTTAAGTTGCATTCCAGAGGAGACATAGCGGTCCAAATTTATTTGGAGGTGGATGCTCCCAAAAATTTCATAGAATTTCTTCATCGACCCATCTCTAAAAGTCTGATTTTATCTTATAGTCGAGTCATCAGAGTCTTTACTTCGAAACCTACAACAACACTGATTTTAATGAAACTGTCGGACTCAAGTAGGTATTCACATTGTTAAAAAAAAATTATAAAAAAATTGTCAAATAAAAAGGGTTTGACGAGTAAAATACGATAAACTACATTCTGAATCCAATATGGCTGTCGCCCCAAGATGGCGGATCATCTTTTTATTCACAACCCCCTTGACATGGACATCAAATGAGAGGGTTTGGAGAGTAAGATACGATACGATACGTCATTCTGAATCCAAAATAGCGAATGATCCAGGACGGTGAATTACCTTTTTCTTCATGACCCCCTTCATATGGGTATCAAATCAAAGAGTTTTATCTCTGTGTTTGTTTGTAAAATATATAAAGACTAAAAAGTAAAAAATAAAATTATGTATAAAAGAAATGTTAATAAAGCGTTTGTTTAAATACAATTTTATTAAAAAGTAAAACATATTTTTTAAATTCATGCTTCTAGAAACTGAAAGCTTTTGGAGATGGTCATATGACACTACGGTACAGTTTTTTTTTTCTTCAGGGCTCGTCTGTTAGTAGAAAACTCCGAGGGCACTGCAGCCTCCTGGGCTTAATTATTGTGCTTTCCATGCCATGCTTCACTCCGCCCACTCCAATACCCCTGTACCTCTAATCAGATGATACAGGTCTATGGTCGGACGGGTGCTGATAAGTTCCGGGTCTGTTCGTGTTTGCCCGTAGACGCCATATCTTCTGCGAGCCAATGCCTCGCAGTAAAATATGATGTGGTCGACCGTTTCCGGCTCCTTGCTGCATAGCCTGCAGTCTAGGTTGCCGTCAAATTTGCCGATTGTATTCAGGTACTTCTTTACAGGAAAGTGTCCCGTCAGAAGTCCTGTTATTAGTCTTAACTGCGCCCTGTTCATTGCGAGCAGTTCTTCAGTTTGTTTTGCACATGGACCTTTAATAAGTGTTTTTCCATGTCGATTTCCTGGAATGTTCCTCCAGTGGTTCTTGTGTTTACTCTTGACCCAGTCTTTAATCGCCCCTCTGGCTGAGCTTTTAGAAATGCCCAGCACGGGTTCTGGGCCATAGAATATGTAAGCTGCCCCTTGTTTAGGAAGTTCATCAGCTTTTTCATTGCCGTCAATTCTGGAGTGTCCTGGCACCCAGTGTAGTTTGACTCTGTTCTGCTCGAGCAGAATTTTCAGCTCTTCATGGCAGTCCCATACCAGTCGGGATGACACTTTGTTAGAGGCTAGTGCTCTAAGTGCTGCCTGACTGTCTGATGCAATGGAAATCTGCTGGTTCACATATTGTCGGTTTGCATTCTCGCGTACACATTCAAGTATAGCCAGAATTTCTGACTGGAATACAGTGGCGTGTTGCCCAAGGCAAAGACTTATACTTGCCCTGGGTCTTTCACCATGTATTCCAGCTCCAGCTCCTGTGTTTGTCCTAGACCCGTCAGTATACCAGGTTAGGTCCTTTCGTAGTATGTCAGGAGCTTCTGTTGACCAGTCCTTCCTATCTCCAATGGTGATATTGCTGGGCTTGTTGAAGGTGATTTTTCGTACCATGTAGTCTGACCTCATGTTCAATAGAGGGTCTTCTACAGTGTTCATTATCCTCAAATGTCCTCCCGATCTTAGATTCGTGGTATTTGAGTTTTGCAGCCTATATGCCCCCATTCTGGCCTCTCCCTGGATCACTATGCTAAGTGGGGGGAGGTTTAATAGGGTCTCCAAGGCTGCCGTGGGGGTGCTCTTCATAGCACCTGTGATTCCTAAGCAGGCCAGTCTTTGTACCCGGCTCAGCTTATTCGCCGCAGTAGTCTGAGTTGTCTTTGACCACCAGACTAGACCAGAGTACGTAATGGTGGGTCTTACAACACTAGTGTTAAGCCAGTGCAATACACTAGGCCTGAGCCCCCATGTTTTGCCATATGATCGCCTGCAGGTTGCCAATGTGGCTACCGATCTATGTATTATCCTGTCTAGGTGTTGGTTTCAGGTAAGCTTGGAGTCTATAGTGACTCCAAGGTATTTAACCTCTCCCGACATCTGCAGTTGTGTGTTTTGAAGAACTAAAGGACCTAGGCCCTCCAGACTTCTCCTTCTGGTAAATGGGACGATGTGGGTTTTTAAAGGGCTAACTTTCAGCCCTTCCTCATCGCTCCATTTTTTAACCATATTCAGTGCCATCTGTAATCGATCCCTGACTATGGTGTTAAATTTCCCCTAACTACGGCACAGTTACTTTGCTCAATCGTGCTTTTAGTTTCCAGATGTATGAATTTTTTAAAAAGGTTACTTTTTAATACATTTTTTAAATAAAAGCCTTCTTTAATTATATGTGAATCACTGAATATTTTGCAAAATTATTACCTACAATTTACAAAATAGGTGATTTCTTTAAAACATGTTTCTGAGAAATATATTTCTACGAGTTCACGTAAATAAGATATAGTTCCAGTGAATATATTCATTTTATTTTTCTACCCATTATAAATAATATCTTTAATATCATTATAAACAATATCATAGTTATTTAATTTGAATCTTCCTCTTTAATGTAGCCTGCATTCAAGCTGTTGAAAACGCTTCACTTCATTTCATTTATCTACTTAAAAACTAACAAATTTCTTTGTCCAACCGCAATTTAAACGACTAAAGTCCTTTTTTACAAAACTGGTCATAACTGATTCCAAATTACTTCCACATCCACGTTACGTAGTGGATTGGAAGTATGGTAATCGTAAAAAAAAAATAGATTTAGAATGACATGAAATAGGTCGAGATTTTAAATTTCAGCGAAAAAATGTTTCTGTTTGTCTGTCTGTCTGTCTAAATTTTGTACACATGTATATTATAACGAGATTTGGAACTGGATTGTTTTTTTGAACATATCCGGTTAAGGGTTGGGGGCTATAAATAGGGAAAAATAAGTAAAGTAAGCTGGTAAGAGTACAGAAACTTGGCATTTGTTGTATATACTAGAAGCGAAGGCCTCAGATTTTATTATGACATTTTTCAACCCCTCCACCACCCCCACCCCATTATTAAAGGGGCTGATAAAATTAAATTGAGATATTCACTTAAAATTTGGCACACGTATGTATTATAACCACATATGGAATTATATTATATTTTGCGATGATTCCGTTGAAGGGTTGGGGGTAAGTAGAGGGGAACATAAGTAAAGCAAACTGGTAAGAGTACAGTACTTTGGGATTTGGTGTATATACTAGAAGCCTAGGCCTCAAATTTTTCATAATATTTTCTATCTCTCCCACTACCGCCACTCTATTATTAAAGGGGTTGATAAAATAAAATTGAGATATTCACTTGAAATTTGGTACACGTATAAATTACAACGACATCTGGAACTAGATTATATTTTGAGATGATTCTGTTGAAGGGTTGGGGGCTAAATAGGGGTAAATAGGGAAAATAAGTAGGCAAGCTGGTAAGAGTACAGAAACTTGGGATTTGGTGTTTATGCTAGAAGCAAGGGCCTCAGATTTTTTATAATATTTTTTAACTCCCCCCACCACACCCCCCCTAAATTCATAAGGGTTGAAATATAAAATTGAAATTTTTGCTTGAAATTTGGTATATGTATGTATTATAATGACATCTGTAATTAGATTATATTTTGAGACGATGAAGTTGGAGGGTTAGGGGTTAATTAGCGGTAAATAGGTGAATATAAATAAAGCAAGCTGGTGAGAGTATATAAACGGGATTTGTTGTATATGCTAGAAGCGAAGGTCTCAAATCCTTTTATAATATTTTCCATCTCCCCCACTACCCCCACTCCATTATTAAAGGGGTTGATAAAACAAGACTGAGATATTAACTTGAAATTTGGTACACGTATAAATTACAAAGACATCTGGAACTAGATTATATTTTGAGATAATTCCGTTGAAGGGTTGGGGGGTTAAATAGGGAAAATATTTAGGCAAGCTGGTAAGAGTACAAAAACTTGGGATTTGGTGTTTATGCTAGAAGCAAGGGCCTCAGATTTTTTGTAATATTTTTCAACTCCCCCACCATACCCCCACTAAATTTATAAGGGCTGAAAATTAAAATTGAGATTTTTGCTTGAAATTTGGTATGTGTATGTATTATAATGACATCTGTAATTAGATTATATTTTGAGACGATTACGTTGAAGGGTTGGGGGTTAATTAGGGGTAAATAGGTGAATGTAAATAAAGCAAGCTGGTAAGAGTATAGAAACGGGATTTGTTGTATATGCTAGAAGCGAAGGTCTCAGATATTTTTATAACATTTTTCAGCCCCTCCACCACCTCCACTCCATTATTAATGGGGCTTCATAAAATTAAATTGAGATATTCACTTGAAATTTGGTACACGTATGTATTATGACGACATCTAGATTATATTTTGATGCATGGATGGGGAGGTAAGTAGAGGTAAATAGGGAAAATGAGTAAAACAAGACACCAAACCCTCAGATTATAATATTTCTCAATAAGAGTCCTGATATTTCATATGCTAAAAACCAACGCCTCAATTTTTTTATGACATCGCATCGGCCGCAATATTATTAAAATTCTATGACCAATTTTTTCCATATACTAGAGTGCAAATATAGACAAGTTGCTTTCCTTTAAAGATATTTGGATGGAAAATCTGTATGTGGAAGTAGTGATTCCTTAGGCAGCGGGTTTTTTTTTAAGAAATAAACAAAGAACCTGATTGATAAAAATTGAATAAGCTTTTAAAATAAGTCATGAAAATCGCGCATATAGTAATTCAATTATTGAAAATGGGCAAAGAAAGTACTATTGGAAAAGCCATGTCTCGGCTCATTTTTATCCAAATTAATTGGTAAGCTTTAGCTCTGTATTTGTGACTCATTCCAGCAATAAAACCTCATGAACCAACTATTTTCTTACCTAAGGAATTCCTTCAGCATATGCAGAATTTAATTTTGCCACATTTCTAACATACAAAAATTCCTTTCCATTCGATGACATAACTATAAATACTGCTAGCACTTTTTAAAGAGCACATTTAAATAACGACACATTATTGCAAAATATAGTCAACAATAGTCAGTTTGTGAATAAGTCATAACATAACGTTTTAATCAACGCACGTTATTTTAATTGTGTAATACAAAATTAATTGATTGCAGCGTAAGAAGAAACATTTATTATGTATGGCGAATATTATACCATTCATATATTGCAGTCTATTAGATAAGTGTACCTATGACAAACAGATTTTCTCCTCATACAAGTTGAGCAAATTGTTCACACAAACTGTAACGAGGACCATCTACCCCAATTTATTACAATCAACAGATGCTAAAAACGAAGCCAAAATATAAAATACTTATATAGTCATGGTATAATATTCACCACACAGGATAATTATTTTTCTTTCTGCTAGGGCTTATTGCAATCAATTTATTTTGGATTTAGTCGAGGAAATGAAGCAGGAAAAAGGTCTAAACTCCAACATGAGACTCCAACCCAACTGATTTTTATATGAGACGGTGCAGAATGTTCCTAAAGATGAACAAAACTAAGTCAGGGTCGTGGAAACTGGTGCTTTTTCTATTGTCATTATATAAGTATAAGAGCTTCTGTGCGATTTTGCGTCTGCACATTTTTAAATGGTTTATGTAAAAAAAAATGAAAGAGAAATGGAGTTGCTAAAAATAACAATCATTTTAATTAAATCTAAAAAACTGTTGTCATGTGATACATTTTTGGACAAATTGAGGAAAGAAACAAACAAATAGCAGTTATTACATTTTTTTATTATTCTTCCCGCTGTGACTTTGTGAAAGTCTGTAAAATCGCCCATAGTTATATAAAAATCACCATTGGCTCAAGTTTTGTTAAATGCAAAACAAAATCAACTTTTGAAAACTTAGGTTAGAAAATAGAATAGCACTGCCAATCAGAGCGCAAGCGCGTAGACGAGGCTTCATTTATCCGATAGATAAAAGCGTTATTCGTCGGTTTGGGCGCCGAATAGTTTATCCTAGGAATAAGCATATTTATCTGACTGATATCACAAATCTAAAAAACTGTTGTCATGTGATACATTTTTGGACAAATTGAGGAAAGAAACAAACAAATAGCAGTTATTACATTTTTTTATTATTCTTCCCGCTGTGACTTTGTGAAAGTCTGTAAAATCGCCCATAGTTATATAAAAATCACCATTGGCTCAAGTTTTGTTAAATGCAAAACAAAATCAACTTCTGAAAACTTAGGTTAGAAAATAGAATAGCACTGCCAATCAGAGCGCAAGCGCGTAGACGTGGCTTCATTTATCCGATAGATAAAAGCGTTATTCGTCGGTTTGGGCGCCGAATAGTTTATCCTAGGAATAAGCATATTTATCTGACTGATATCACTATTTGTATTTGTAGGTGAAAATACCGATGTTTAGTTTATCTTCTAGATAAGACTTATTCTGCAGAATAAATGTTGCTATCTACAGATGAAAGTACCGGCCCTAAGAGTGGGGATAGGTAAAAAATGCCAAGAGTAAGTAAAATGCTTAGAATTGTTCAAAATATAAAGTCCAATGTCCTTATTGATAGTCAAGGACCAATAATAATCGTAAATACCAGTTTTTTGCCAAAGAAAGCTTAAATATGCGTTTTATTATTTTTAAATGCCTACAAGGTATAATTAGTTTCATGTCATTAAAAAAAACTGGTGGTAGGGAACGACAAGACAAACAAAAAAACCTTATATAACATGGGGTCTAAAGCTCATAGTTTTGGAGAAAAAAAATAAACAAAAATTTCCGAAATACTTAATAACCTAGTTTGAGAACTGCTGGCATATTGGGGTAGGTCTCATTGCCTCGTGTCTTGTCGCACGAGATACTCTGATATTCCTGCAAACAACTATGCCGACAAAGCAGTTAGAAGCGACCGACAGAGGACATCGTCATGTTTTTTGCTTCTTCGCGGCCAATTATCCTATTAGGCGTGCTATCTCTCCCTTGTAATATTCCCAAGTAATAATTTCAGTTTTGTCCTTACTTGGTAAAGAACGCACGCATGACGCGACGTACCCGTTCCTTGTTTTGTCTGTTTTCTTTTTGAATTTTGTGCCACTTATGTTAAGATTTATTTCATTGATTTATCGTTCAAGTCGTTAGTGCTTGGTTACGTAAGACACTACTTCTCGTTCGTGCTTTTTGTGTTACTTTTTGGATTTTGGATCAAGTTTTTCTTTTTGTTTTCTTTATTGATAACGTTAATTCACAGTTTAGTGTGGTGTTTTAAAACGCAGATTTTGGACATTATGGGAGATTACACGTATCCAGAGCTCGCGGATATAGACTTGGTACATGGAGAAAGTGGTGGAAATGCAGCTGGTGCGGAAGAGCTTTAGAACAATTGAAGGGGTAAGTGGATGAAGGGGTTATGTTACAAATTGTAAGTTTTGAGATAATTGATGTTTAGTAAACTGTTGTGTGAATTTTTTGTTGTTTCTTATCTCACCAATTTTATAACCCAAATAGTTGAACCTCTGCCTAAGTTAGTACATGTAGTGAGAATTTGATTTATTTTTTGTAAATTATGTTAAATGAAGGTGTCATGTGCACTTGACACCTGATCATCAACTATTATTATACTTAAGACCTGTGTACATAACACCTTCATACATTAGTAACTTGCAAAATATAGCTACTAGGAAGATGAATGATGGAGGTATGGTAGAAGAGACTCATACCACCTTCTTCCACTGAAAATCTCAAAATTTCAAAAAATGTCACATAACACCTTCATCCACTTGCCCCTTCAATTGCAAGGACGTATTTCAATGTGCATAGAAACCATAAAAAATGATCCTAATTTACCAAATGTGTTGAACGGAGTAAGTATGTTATTAGTTCGACGTACCGAAATGTGTATACGTGGAGATGGAGGTCATTTCGAACAATTTTTGTAAAAAATTCAAAAGAATTGTTCAGTTATTGGGTGTTACCTATTGGGCATTAAAGGTATGATTATTATTATTAGTATTCGTTGTCTTGTTTTTATCTGTTTATTATTGTTTACATTGATTTTCATAGAGACCAAAGACTTGATTTTTAGTTTTCGATACCTGATTGGGAAAAATTATGCGCTCAATTCGTTAAAAAAATCAGATTTTTTCCTAACTTGAAATACACAACTATTTTCTGTTATCGTATCTCGGACGTCTAACTGTTCGTTTTCCAATTTCATAAAACAATTACTAATTTTTTAAGCTTTTAATACAATGTTACAAATGTTAATAAACCACTTTTAAATTTTATAAATTCTTATAAACGACAATAAAAGCTACAATACGTTTGTTCTAAATTAAAAAACACATGTAAATAAATCCTATTTAAACCCCTGCGGCCACGCTATGCTTGCGTTGTGCCGAAAGAGAAGGAATTATTTACATTTTCATAATTAGTGGTATAAAAAGTTCAATACAAATAGTCCCATCAAAGTGCCACACTTCTACCGACGGGAACACAAGTCGGGTATTACAGTTTTTTATCATTTCTAATATTTGGAACTATAACATCCATTGACCCTGAAAAACAGTGGTTCTCAAATCTTTCCTACCATAACATTAAAAATGTAAACCCAGGCCAGTTTTTTTCAAAGTGCCCCTAGAGAAAAGGGTCATATAGGTTTTCTGTTTGTCTAGTCGGTCCCTATTACCAGTTTTTTTTAATGACATGAAACTAATTACACCCTGTATCTCGAGAAGGGTGAGGTTATATAAAAAGTGTCAAGAGTCAAAAAGTGCTTAGAGTTGCTCAAATATTTTGATTCATTAAAAACGCCCATAAATAATCATAAATACTTACTAGTTCTTTGAGAAGAAGAAGCTTAAATATACGTTTCTTTTTTTAAACGCGTATATATAGAGAAGGTCGAGGTTAGGTAAAAAATGTCATCAGGAGTCAAGAAAATACTTCAATAGTTCAAAATATAAAGTCCACATATTATAGTTCATAATAAGCGCCCAAAATACAAGTTTTCTGAAAAAAGCCTAAATATATATTTTTTTCACGCCTATATCTCGAGAAGAGTGAGGTTAGGTAAAAAAATGCCAAAAGTCAAAATATGCTTAGAATTGTCTAAAATATAGAGTCCACATGTCTTAGTTCCTAATAGGCGCCCAAAATACTAGTTTTTTTGAAAGAAAAGCCTAAATACAAACGTTCGAACATTTTTTCAAACGTTTATATCTCGAGAAGAGTGAGGTTAGATAAAAAATGTCAAGAGTCAAAAAATGCTTAGAATTGTCCAAAACGCAGAGTACAATAGTTCTTTTTCAATTAAAAAAAAATGTTGGTGACCGGAAATACCGAACTTCTGTCCCAGTTTACGAAAAAACACAAGTTCCCATTACCCATACTTTGTTCTGTACATCAATACGAACATTTTGCACCGTCTCACACAAAAATCAGGTGGGGCGGAATCTCATGTTGGGGTTAAATGCTTCACTTCCTCGACTAATTGTGTTTTTTAAAACAATATGCATTGTTCAGTATACTTCTATATTTTGCAACAATGTATCATTATTTAAATATACTGTTAAAGAACTTATAGGTACAGTACCTACTTATCCCGGAAAGAAATGTTTGTTTGTTTGTTTAATTTGTGTAGGTACCTCTCAAGAAACCTGTTCAACATTCTGTGTTGAGTAATTATAGGTACGTTCAAGTTTTTATCTTTAGGAATGTTCATTAAAATGATAGTTTGTGTGAGAAACGCGAATAACTCAAAGTCTTCCCCCTAAATAAATAAAACCAAAACATATTTTTTTACTTTTAGGCCCGGTGCTTTCACTTAAGTATAAACATATTTTATTCGGCGAATAACAATTCGAAGGATAAGATAACCAGAATTTGCTATCTACTGGATATCTTGTATATCTGTACTTTCATTCAAATCATACCTTTGGTTAACAATTCGATGGATAAGATTTTAGGTACTTCCCAAAGTAAGTGTTGCCAACTTAAGATGTGGTAAAACAAGAGAAATGTATGCAGAAGCTATGTACTTCAAATAAAGATAGAAATAATCCCCTACTATTATTGCTTATAACCTGTTTATGACATTTGAGTCATTTTTATACTTCACGGTTGTTTGTCATTGTCATATTATAGTGTTTACAATAGCTTGTATTGTGCGATTTTGTGTCTGCATATTTTTAAATGGTATATGTTGTTACGTATTTCCACCTTTTAGGAAACACCCTGTATGAATCTGTGGGTTCTAAATAATTTTAACAAGGGGTAAATCACTAACACTTTATTTAATAATCTACTGACTATACAATACTTCAAAATAACCTTTACACTTTGTTTACTTGATATTTAACCTCACTTTTGTTACCGAACGTCACTTTTCAACTTCTTCACTTTTATAAAACTTCTCTTCTGCGCCGGAAATCGCGCCTTATATACTCTGAAATTACCTCTAGATCCATCCAGAAACAATCAAGAATCTTCTCTCACCACACTCTAGAAAACTCTATTTCTTTCTATAAGTTTCCAGTCACTCACTATTAGGCATTGGCGTATCAATCTCCAGTTTCAAGGGAGTGTAATACATAACAATATAAAATAAAACTGTGTTTCATGTGACACATTTTTGGACAAATTGAGGAAATACATAAATAGCAGTTATTACGTTTTTTTTATTATTCTTCACGCTGTGACTTATGAAAGTCCGTAAAATCACCCAGTTATATCAAAGTCACCAGTGGCCAAACCTTATCTAAAGTATTGTTAAACACAAAACAACACGAACTTTTCAAAACTTAGGTTAGAAAATAGAATAGCACTGCCAATCAGAGCGCAAGCGCGTAGACGTGGCTTCATTTATCCGGTAGATAAAAAGTTTTATTCGTCGGTTTGGGTGCGGAATAGTTTATCCTAGGAATAAGCATATTTGTCTGACTGATATCACTATTTGTAGGTGAAAATACAGATTCTTTGCTTATCTTCTAGATAAGACTTATTCTGCAGAATAAATATCGCTATCTATAGATGAAAATACCGAACCTTTTATAGTTAGTTAATAAAAATAATTGATAAAATGAAATAAATTGCGTACCAGGATGGAACCTTGATAAGTCCAATAATTTCCAAAATATTTTTTTTCTAAATTTTAGCAAAAGATCAAAAGAGACTTCGAATAATTACAACTCATTTTGTGTGCAACTTGGTATAACATATGTAAGTTGGTAGGTAGTTAGCTGCATTCTGTATAATTTAGAAAATCACGTGCCTGTTTGTAAACAAAAAGCCCACAAATATTAATTTGTGTGTAGGTAATTGCTCTTTACTCATTCAATCGTGGGTATTTGGTAGCTTAAAATAAACGAAAACATATAAAGTATGTTTATAGAAGGTAGTATAGAGGAGAAACAAAAAAGAATTAAGAACATGGAAAATACAATATGATTAGAATACATAAATACCAGAAACATATCTAAAAATACTCATCTAAAAATTATAATGTCTACTTGGGAATCTATAAAATATCGTATTGCATTTAAAATAAATATTTTGAATTTCGATTAGTCTTGTTGAATTGGAATACCAGATCTATTGATAAAATATTATATAAGGTATCCCAAGAATATGAGGCAAAGCATAGAGAATTTGATTAAAATAACACTAGAAGAACTTGTTTTTTTTCCCAGAATAACCCCTATTCAGAGCTATCTCCCTAATAGCACATAGACGTCCCAAAAACGTCCCAAGAACGTACTTACAGGACATGAAAACGTCCCGTGGACGTACTTTACCGACGTAAGACGTACCGAGGACGTTTGAGGGACGTTCCGTGTGGCAAAACGGGGTGTCCCGAGGACGTCCAACCCAGGACTTATGTGGGACGAATGTAGGTCTAGAGAGGACGTCCTAAAACGTTGTTGGGACATACTATGCAAAACACCACTTCCAAGGTGTATTCACAACAGAGTGTATTTATGTTCCTTTTTGGGTTTTCTAACCACATGCATTTCTTTCGAAATAGAATCCAGTGATTGCATTCTATTTCGAAGGGAATAAATGTGGTTAGAAAAGCCAAAAAGATTAAAAAAATGGCAATATATAATTACCATGTAGAAAAATTATTCAAATAGATTGATTTTAATACTTGGTATTTTTATTTATCAACACCAAATGACAAATTTATGCGAACATTTTATTTCTATTGTGCTATTGAAAAATAAGTTATGGCATTTGTATTTTTTTTAAATTAACTTCTTACTCTACAAATTCAAGTGTCAAGTGTCAAAAATACAATTTTTATGGGATTTAAGTTATATAATACCTAGTACAGTATAATATAGTTATATATACATTAAGTCATATTGAATATTATATTATAAGAAATAAGCCAAGTGTGCAATAAAACGTAAGATAAATGTATATCTCACCTTCTCTTAACGTTTTGCACACTTCGTCGTTTTATAATTATCTTAGTTTATATTATTCTCTAATATTCTCTCTTTTTTGACACCCTCTCTGTTCTTTCTTTTGCCCTTTTCAATCACGATGCAATAGCCATTTCGGTGTCCTTCCAAGACTTTGAAGCGTTAGCGACTTCAGCAGCCCCTGTGCAAATAAAAGAAAAATTAACATTTCAGATCAAATCTTGGCAAAAAACATTAAGACTAATATATGCCACCTGATGGCAAGATTAATAACATTATTATAAGTTTAATGTTATATTTTTTGCCAATATTATTACAGAATTCAAGTAAATAAAATGGCTATGGGTTAAGATGCATTAGGATTTACGGTTAGAAGCAGGTTTATTAGGTTGAACATTGATGATTTATAAAAGTTTTTGTATGTACGTACAGCGTAATTTCAGAAAAAATATAACAAATAGGGCATATAAGTTACAAATTTGTAAATTTTCCTTAAAAAGTACCTTTATTAGTTTCTTCTTTATATTAATTTACTGAAATCCCTAAATATGCTTTACAAGTTTGTTGATGTTTTCTGGCAAATGTTTTTATTACTCGATGTATTAAACCTTACCTATTACAAGTTTCATCACCTTCCACTTGTTCATCAGAGATGTCGAACCATATATAACACTTCGTTTAACACACTGAGTAGGTACTTTTTCTTTTCAATTTTTACTTCCCTCGCATACCGAAGGGAAGTATTGTATTTATAATGTTTAACCAACAATCTTCTTTTAAGTGAATAAGTTCGCTACATGATAAACAACTAAAAACTACATACCCAGGTTCACAGGTGAATTTTAACAGAGCCAAATAAGGTGGGTGGTAGCATATTTATTATATATATTCTATAACCTACAAATAAGCAGCACCAAATTTATCTAGAATAAAATATCGATCTAAATACTTATATATTAATAAATCAATTAAATAGACTTACCTATTTTTGGTACTTTCTTTTGTAGCCGTTAAAAGTGACTAGTGGGCGGAGGCGGAAGAAATAAAAATGATGCAATGCAATAACAACACGACGTTTGGCGGGAATTCTAAAATAAAAGAGGTTTATAGGAACTTAACATATTTTTAATTGTTATTCATTCCAGTATTTCCATTTATTCTCATTGCGATATTTTCGTACTAAATGATAGTAGCACACTAATATAGAGGATAGTAGTATAATAACTACACTTTACTGTCAAAAAGTACAAATTAATGTGATTTCGCAAGATGAAAAAAATAGTTGAAACGAATATAAGATTTCTGAAATCAGTAAAATCAAATTGACAAAATTTAAATGGACCATGAAAATGAAAATATTTTGTTATCAAAAGAAATTTTATTAGTAAAGCTTTTTAAGGATTTTGGTTTCATTTTTACAGTTTTTGATTTCCTTTTTTAATCATATCCTCATCTGCTCAAAAAAAACATCACTCCTAGAGGTTATTTCACAAATGTGTTTAGGTTTGTCTTGACTAGACTCTAGCAGGATGTCCTTAAAACGTTTTATTCAGAACGTTTTAGGGACGATAGCAAATGGACGTCTTTGGGACGTGCCATATAAACCCGGGACGTTCGGACCTAACGAGGACCTAAGTGTACGTCCTCGGGACGTTTGTTGTTATCAGGGCTGCCTTTAAAAGTTAAATCTCGATGGACTTAACTGCCGAACTATTATATTTACTGTAACAGAATTTAGACAGTATGCGTAAATAGTAGGTAAGTATCTATGATTGAGAAATATGGCACCATTCACATCTTGTCTAGGAAGCCCTACCCCTAGTGCCTTTCGCCCCTAAATTATGATAAAGATAAATTAGATACATTTTAAAAATCCTTAAACGATTTTCTAAAAAAAGTAGCCTTGTTTAATATCTATAAAATAACCAGTTGGATGCCTAAAAGTTTATAATTATTACCAATTTAACTCTCTTAAATTAATAATATAATCCTTGTGTCCAAAATTAAAAAAAAATAAATACTGAGATCTTCGCAAAATTTTGGACACAAGGATTATATTATTAATTTTTTAAGAGAGTTAAATGGGCATAATTGTAAACTTTTAGGCACCCAATGAGATATTTAAGTTTTACCGAGAAAAGTTGTGTATTTGTCGTGTATTTACGAACAGAAAAATAACAATAAAGATGAGGAAATCCTAGTAATAAATAAACCTGAAATATAAACTGCACAATTCACTTTTAGATAGTGCACAATCTAGGTTTATTCTTTTATTTTTATTGTTCGAATAGGTCCTTGCAATCGACAGAATCCGACTATAACTCTCAGTGGCTTCGTAATAGCTTTATTAAAATTACCTTAAGAACGTTTTAAAGTAAAATTGATGGATGACCTAATAAACTTCATAAAGTTCCTTCGAACCTTATAGTATAGGAGCCAGCGTAAAATTGCACGCTGGCTGTTCTCTAACTGATACAAATGTCAGATAATTACCTGACACATTTGTACCAGTTTGAGATATTAAGCGGGTTGCTAAAGGTGCATATAGACACTCCAAGACTGCCTGCTTTAACTGTGTACATTTAGACCAATATAAATAGAAAGACGCGTATTAATTTTGGTTTTTAAAGTCATTGAATTATTTTATCACTTTTTGCTAAATATATCTAATGTGTAGAATCAAACGTACGGCTTTTGAAACATTTTCAAGTAATTTACACTATAATGTTAAAAAATGAGATTTTATTGTTCTTTTATTTGGGTCCTTGATTGGACGTAAATACGGAAAGAACGAAAAATCCAAAATGGATGTTCAATTTTGGGGATGTTCCGTCTAATGGACGTATGGACACTTTTGGATGTTAAAAAGAAGCATCAGAGACGAATGTTGTAATAGTTGCTTGTAGCCAACTCTTTTGGGGACAAAATTTTACTTATATAGTATTTGTATACTTAACGATGTATATGACGACATTAATTTCAACAACGCTGGGTATACAAACTTTAAAGGTAGTAAAATTTCTGAGATGGAATATAAATATCTATTTTGATAAATAATAATACACCGTCGATATTCATATTAGTCACGCTCCATTATTGTATGAAAATTGCGAACCAGTGAAATTCTTTCCAATATCTCCCTTTGATCTTTTCAGGAAAAAATTCATTCACTTAATTATATATCTTCATTTCTTAATATGTGCCTAATATATAAATATACACTACATTAAATACTTTTCCTTTTCTCTCCAAAACAGACTAACGTAAATGTCAGCAATATACACCTCCAAATGGTATTGAGGAGAAGTATGAAATTCTACTTTTTGTAAATATTTTATTACCTTTTTATTTCCCTCGCATACCGAAGGGAAGTATTCGAGAAAATATCACCCTCCGGGAGTTTTTCGGATTTATACGTTTCAGATCACGTAGATTGCTAAAATATAGGTTTTTCAATTCCGTCAGTCTGTCAGTCTGTCTGTCTGTCTGTTGATGCATTATCTAAAAAACTACTTGACGGATAATGATCAAATTTGGTAAGTAGCTGACACTATCACCAGCGAAGAAATGGTTGAACTATCACTGGAAAATATATGGGGTGGACCGTCTAAAGGGAATAAATAATGAAAAACATTTTTTTTGCTCAAATTTAAAATTTTCGCGTGACATTCTAAATCTATTTAAAAAAAAAAACTGAATTTTTGTACCAACATTTTTGAAAACCTTTGAAAACCCCCTAAAATAGACCGATCTTTTTTTTCTTTGTTCAAATTTAAAATTTCCACGTTTCATGGCATTCTAAATCTATTTAATTAAAAAATTTGAAGAAAAAATTTGTAATGTTCTTTTACCCCTACTATAGAATAGAAGGAAACATTCCTTGATGCTCAAATTTAAAATTTCCACGTTTCGTGACATTCTAAACCTATTTCAGAAGAAAAAAAATCGGTAAAGTTATTTACACAGAACTTCCCTCGTTATTTGTGCATGGCACTCACTCTAAAAAATTAGTAATTACGAAATGACATTGAAAATAATAATCGGTATAGTTATTGCTATTATTACAAAGAAAACTTGATAAGTTTTGGTCAAAAAAATATACAGATTGCTCATCCAACAGCAAAAGTTCAGTACTAAATAGCAGGTGCCACATATGGCAGGCTTGCGCAAATACCTTTACAAACGTCCACCATGACTGAATTATTTCTTGGGATGACCATCCTGTACATTTTTCAATAAAAGTATAATAGGTGCATATGCCAGATATTATTGCCATCTGTCACATTTTCAATCCAACATTCACGTAATGGAGTGGAAGTATAGTGGTGGTTAAATAATTCCATTTTTTTTTTAATTTTCAAAAGATGTTGGTGAAATAATTTTCAAATTTTTTTCTTCTGAAATAGGTTTAAAATGTCAAACGTAGAAATTTTAAATTTGAGCAAAAAGGAAAGTTTCCTTCTATTCTATAGTAGTAAGCTCAAAAATTAAAAATTACGTATTTTTTAAAATAGGTTTAGAATGCTATGAAACGTGAAAATTTTAAATTTGAGCAAATAAAAAAAATTCGATCTATTTTAGTGGTAAAAACTTTTTGAAAAATGTTGGTGAAAAAAATTTTCAATTTTTTTTTTTTCTGAAATACCTAGGTTTAGAATGTCATGGGACGTGAAAAAAAAATTTTTTCACTATTTATTCCGTTTAGACGGTCCACACTGTATATTTTCCAGTGAAATTTCTACCATTTCTTCGCTAACAGTAGCGTCAACTACCTACCAAATTTGACTGCTCTCCGTCAAGTAGTTTTTTAGTAAATGCACCAACAGACAGACAGACCGACAGACAGACAGACTGAATTGAAAAACCTATATTTTCGTAATCTACGTGTTCTGAAACGTCAGAATCCGAAAAAATCTCGAAGGGTGATTTTTTCTCGAATACAATACTTCCCTTCCGTATGCGAGGGAAGTAAAAATTAAAAAAATGTTCACCAACATTTTTGAAAAATTAAAAAAAAAGAAATTTTTTAACCACTACCATTCTTCCACTCCACTACGTGAATGTGGAATTGAAGATGTGACAGATGGCAGCAATATTAGTAACAATAGTATGTTGTTATGTCGTACATATCCGCACACAATTTTTTTTATATTATCTCTGGTGAGTAGTATTACATTCTATTCTTATATGGAAAACCCCCCACAGTAGGAAGAATACACAATCTTAATTGTGTATTCTTAGAGCATATATATCAATGACTCTTAAGTCATTGATATATATGCTCTAAGTAGGGTAAAACTCTTAGAGAATTTGCCGAAGAGATAGTAAACTTTACTAGGCGACCATAAAGCGACGATATAGAAATACAAGCGCTTAGAGCCACTCAATCTGTTCGCGTCAAATCTCGGATTTCTTGGAGCTTGCTTATGTCGCGAAATTCGCGCAAGTTTCAAGAAATTCGAGACTTGCTGGCAACCAGTTTTGAAATGAGCTGCAAAATTTACACAATGCTGCTGTAATGTAGCAATTTCCAGCCGTTTCATATTCCAGCTCTGCCTCTTATAATGGCGTTGTCTCAAGAACAGAACTTCCAATTCAAGAATCATTAATGATTAGGAACACGTTAGTTCAGTAACTTTGTCATCAAAAAGGGAGGTTACCTGACATCATATCGAGCATGTTTTTTTATGTCATATATGATTACAAATTAATCAGACCGTGCTTAAAAATCAAAAAAACTGCGAGACTTCTGCCTTATTCTCAGTTTTTGTCGATTTTGACTCCTAAAGCCTACTTTTTCGGAAAAACCAATTTAATGCTTTTTTAAAATAGACTGAATTTGCTATAAATTATAAGATCTGTTTATAACTAATTTCTAAAAAAATTTAAAAACAATATTCCCCTGTTTTCCGATACATTCAATATAATAGTGTCACGTATTTTGACCCCTGAAACACCCCTTCAGGATTCGTGGGTTCCAAACTAATTTAACAAGGGATAAACACTTTTATTTAATAACTTACTGCAAACTACACAAGATTGTTAATAACTAAAATACACTTTTACTGGACTAAAATAATCATTGACAATGGTTACTATTTCATATTTACAGTTTCGGATTTCTAACCTCTCACTTGTCACTTTTCAACTTCTTTCTCTTCCTCCCAGAGTTGCAGTTAGGAGCTGGCCAGACGGGTGTCTGCCAGGGGCGCAACCCCTAGGGGACGCAATTCGCAAACCCACAGCTTGCTAACTGACATAAAGAAAAATTTGCACTTGATTACGATAGGCGCCCCCACAGATTGGGAATGGCGTCCCTAACTTAAGACACAAAATTTGTACCCTAAATAAAAGATTTTAAAAAACTTTACACAAAAACCAAAATTTTGTCACACTCGTACATTAACAATGGTCGTTTCTCTACTCTCCAGCACACGCCGACCAAAGCGACCGGGCAGCGCACTGTGGGCTAAAATATAACAAAAAAACAAAAAAATATTCAAAGCATTTTTCGATGTATTTCAATGCTGGATATCACCTCCAGCATTTGAAAAGTTACTAAAACGTATAATACGAATCGCTCACGAAGATGGTAATGACTAAAATTTTAACCATATTAACCATTTTCTGGCGAGAGTGAGCGTTTTTTCATTTTTAGAAATCTTGGAGGGACGCAAAATTCAAATCTCACCGGGGGCGCTCATGACCCTAGCTCTGATTCTGCTTCCGCCGCTAATCTTACCTTATATTCACGCCATTCCCAATCTGTGGGGGCGCCTATCGTAATCAAGTGCAAATTTTTCTTTATGTCAGTTAGCAAGCTGCGGGTTTGCAAATTGCGCCCCCCTAGAGGTTGCGCCCCTGGCGGACACATGTCTGGCCAGCCCCTAGCTCCAACTCTGGAAGGAAGAAGAAGAAGTTGAAAAGTGACAAGTGAGAGGTTAGAAATCCGAAACTGTAAATATCAAATAGTAACATTGTTAATGATTTAGTCCAGTAAAAGCGTATTTTAGTTAATAACAATCTTGTGTAAAAATATTAATAGGGGGACTGTGTGGATGCTAGTGTTAGAATGAGAATTGTCAAATAAGAAATTGGACAAATTCAATTTAGAATTCAGGTTATCGAAAGAATGCAAAGATTTCATTAATATTTTTATTTAATTTAATTAATTATAAGCAAACAAATAATAATTCATTTTTAAACATGCATAGAGTATATAGGCTCCAATACTAGTTAGCTAATAGATAGGTGAGGTTGTTTTTAATCAGTCAATGTCAAATATAATTATTTCACACTTATTCATAGAAATTGTCTTGGTTTTGAATGAAACATCATATGAGTGGCTTTATGTCTTTCTGATGAGATGAGATCCAGAATAAGGGCGAAAAACGTTTCAAAGGCTAAGCTTTTCCAAGAAACAGAATGATAGATTTCATGAAATCGTAATCCATTAGAATGAACATTTTTTAAGACAAGATAGATAAATAAATTCATTTTAGGCCTTTGTTCTTATTTTTAACTGAATCTTCATGATCGTAGGGGGTTATGTAGATACTAGTTTAATCTGTATGGCTGTAGGGGACTGTGTGGATGCTAGTGTTAGAATGAGAATTGTCAAATAAGAAATTAGACAAATTCATTTTAGGATTTTAATTTGCTAGCATAACCAGAATTCAGGTTATCGAAAGAATGCAAAGATTTCATTATTATTTTTACACAAAGTTTTTCTTTTAGTTATAGATAGTTTTTTTTTCTGCTGTTTGCAAAATCCTGTAAAGAATATGTTGAAACATATTCTTTACAGGATTTTGCAAACTGTATACTGAAGTATACATAAAAGTATTATATATTTTTACAGATCGTAATCAGAACTTTTTATATACATCAATAATATAGACCAGGAGTTAGCGACAGATTTTCAGACGTGATTTACTCCAGCATGCCACTTGAATATATTAAGGTATAGATATTCTGACGATAATAAACCGTATATTAATGAATAATCCCGGACTCTTCATATTTAAAAGTTAGTTAACATTTGTTTGCAAATTAAGCGTTTTTATGCGATTTCTATCAGGCTGCCATGTGCTTCAAAATGAAATTCAACTAAAAAGCTACAGGCAAAGTCTTTGGCAAACCGTTTGCGTGAGTTCATAGGGTCGCGTCGGACAGGTGTACCTGTATTATTTATTAATTATTTATCCGCGTTTCGGAACAGTCTGCCATTGAGTAGTATACATCTTTATGCTATACGTGAGGTAAAAAAAATGGCATACCGTTTGCGCATGTCCAAGGGTACCTCGCATTAAAAACATCTAGTAAATTTTTCCTAATAATGTGCCGCCATTTAATTCAGTATGCCATTATGTTCCCATGCAGTTTAAGATAACGTATGAGGTATATGAAATTGGCATAGTGATTGGGACAGTAAAAAGTGCAGGCATACGCAACAGAAGTTGAAAAATGCTTAATGAAATTTCCGTGTGTTTAAACAGTATGCCCCTTTGTTTTTCACTCCATTCAGATGTATTTAGGTGGTACACCGATTGGCATACCATTTAGTTGACTGTCAAGTATAAAATAATTTCTAAAAGCACGACAACGGCTAGTGCGAAATAAACTACTTATTTTTTATGATTTTGTACAGTATGCCTCTCCGTTTTTAGGTGAATCATGTGATATCTACGCCAAATCATAAGTGGCATACTGATTCAAGAAGTTCATGGTTTCCAAAAAAATAGAATTTTCATTACGGATAGAAAAAAATCTAGGCACAGGGCTTGCCTTCTACTTTTCATCATTTACATCAGTTTTTTCCCCCGAACTTTGATTTCGATTTAAACTGGGAACTACACAAGATATCCGGAATATTTGAGAATATAAGGAAGCTCGAAACTACAAAAATTTTAATTTTCTCGACTGTTCGGCTACATCTGGGAAAATAAGCGAGATATCAAAAAATGCCAAGAGACCTTTGTTTGTGTAGAATTGAATTTCTACATATAAAATACCCTTCAATTTTCTGGATCACGCATAGATCCGAAGAGATATGCGGTAGTAACTTTTTTTCGCGAAAATATTCCAAAAAAAAATCCCTTGTAACCCGTCGGTCAATTGACATGAACAGGATGAATTTATCACCTTTGGACAATCAGTAACAAGCCCTCAATAGAACAAAGATATCGACCGTGCCGTTTGCTCAATCATTCGCCTAGAAGTTTATGCTTTCTCTGCGGAGAGATAGACCGGCAGAACGACCAACTGACAGACGGGAATTTTTGCAAAATCTTCTTTTTGGGCTTCAAGAGGTGTCAAAACGTCGCGAAACGTTCGTTTTAACGATAGCCATTTGTCCCGTGCGGCTTCTGAGGGATCGATTATTTTCCAGTAATATTTTAATGATTGTAATTGAATGAAAGCAAGTTTTTAAATGATATTTGAATACATGGTTTTTTACGATAATGATTTTTGGTGTTCAATTTATCTCAAAGGCAATGTCGAAGTATTAATTTTTTTTACATTAATTAATCAAGGGGGAAACATGACGGGATGCGCCATAAAAAATTTTAACATGCTTTTTTTATACGATAAACACGCACGACTGGTATGCCATTTTATTTTAGCGAACTTTGTGACTAATCTGAAGTATAAACTGAAAGGCATATTTTATTTATTTATTTATTTATTACATACACTGTTCAACAGGTAAAATACCCAATTACAGAACAGGAATAAAGGCATACAAAGCATTATTTACATAATATACAACAATATAGAAAGAAAGTAAAATGAAGAAACAAATTACTTAAATGTACGAACTATGAATAACTAATGATACGAAGAAAGAGAAAAAAATAACATGGGAAATGTTTAAATATAAAAACTATATATACATATATACACATATGTGATTCAAAGTTAATTAAGAAAAACAAAGACACTCACTGGTTATTTAATTTAGAACATTTTGTTTTATGTCGCTAAGGCTGCAATTAAAAATATCGAAGTCGTTACATAATTTGTTAGAAGTACTGCAAATCGTATATAAAGGTGAATTATTTAGTACGTTGCGTTGGTACGCGGCGTAGGTAAATAGAAAACTTGGTGATTACGAGAGGTTAATCTGGGAACGTGAAAATTAAGCTTACTAATTATTTCGGGTGCGTCAAAATCATTGTGTAGTAATTTAAACAAAAATACTTGAGAAAAGTACGTACGCCTATCCTCAAGAGTAGTCATAGAATATCTTTCAAGCAAGTTACTTTGCGGAAAACCAATCACTGGATAGGTACCCTCGGATTTGCACCACAGTAATTTAAGAACTCTACGTTGAACTGCCTCCAAGTTATTCTTGTGAACATCATAACTGGAACTCCAAATTAGCGATGCGTACTCAAGTTTCGATCTGAAGAAGGATTGATAAAGAATTTTTGGAGTATCAGTATTAGTGAACTCTCGACTAGTACGAACGATGAATCCAAGGGCTTTGGAGGCTTCGGACACAATGGTATCGATATGATCAGTGAAGGATAATTTACTATCAAAAGTTACGCCGCCGAGGTCGCGAAATGTTATAGGTCTTTGAAGTATGACATTATCTAACCTGTAATCAAAAATAAAAGGTGATGTTTTTAAATATATATTGAAAAAATGGCAGCAATTTTTCCTTAATTTCGCCACAACTTTTAATGAATTTGAGTTAAGTGAAACTCGCACAATTTGTATGCCGCTTGAGATTACACTTCATTATATCATGACTACATCAATGATAGAATGGCATACTGGTAAAATATACAGAAAATTATTTTTCTATTTTACAATTTAACTTTCATTTTTTAATATGATAAACCAGTTCAAATCGTATATCGTATTTTACATATCGACATGTTAGGATACATATTTTTTTACTGCAATAAATTTTTCATTGCATTAAATGACGGCACATTATTAAGAAAAAACTAAATGTTTTTAATACTAGGTGCCCTTGGATATGAGCAAACGGTATGCCATTTTTTATAGCTCACCTATAGCATAAAGATGTTCTGAAACGCGGATAAATAATTTCTTTAAATACAGGTATACCTGTCCGACACGACCCTATGGACTCACGCAAACATATGCCAATGACTTTGCCTGTAGCTTTTTAGTTGAATTTCATTTTGAAGCGCATGGCAGCATGATGGAAATCGCATGAAAACCCTTAATTTGCAAACAAATGTTAACTAACTTTTAAATATGAAGAACCCGGGATTATTCAAAAATATATGGTTTATTGTCAGAATATCTCCAAGAGGCACACTGGAGTAAATAACGTATGAAAGTCTGTCGCTAACTCCCGGTCTAATACCTAGGCGAAACACAGTATTTTAATCAAGTATTTGAAATATTTAAAATATCTGTCATTCTTTAGTTTCATAAAAATGCATATAGAAACAAAAAAACAAAAAAAATGACTTCAGGGGACACCCGGGTTTGAACCGGGGACCTCTCGATCTGCAGTCGAATGCTCTACCACTGAGCTATATCCCCTCTTAACAAAACTGTGCTTATACCAGTATATTACGCACTACAATAATTAATAAGATTAAAATATTTTCACTTCTCTCTCATTCCGAAGGAAAGTATTTTCAGAGGAAATTAATATTAAATAAAAAATCGGGCTTACATAAAAAAATTCATGCATAAATTAAAATGCCAAATACAGAATAAGAATTTTAGTTCGTTAATTATTTAAAACAATACATAAATATATAAATACAAACAAAATAAGTACCTATAAGCAATGAAAATAAATTATTTTACTTTTCTATCTGAAACATTTTAATCTTGAATAAATGTACCTATTAGTAGGTATACAGTATACTCTTCGCAAATACAAAGCGAAGAGTAGGTATATTGAATTCGATCGGCACATTTCTAAAGGCAGTATTACACGATCCAATAAATCGACCGATTTTTTGTCCTTCAATTTATTGGTGTGTGTAATGCATAAAAATCTGCGGATTTATTGGTCAAGTAAAATCGGTCAATAAATCGAGCAATTAGAACATGTTCTATTTTTCCTCGATTTTATAGGGACTTTCTAGTAACATTTTTTATTTCACTGCATTACCAACATTCAGAATTGTAAGGTTAGTTTGATTTGTTTTTAGTTCTCATTCTTGCTTATAAACAAAGTTGTGATATACCGAAAAATCCAAAAATCCATCTCTTATGACAAACACTTAAAAAGTTTTATCTGCTGTCTTTGTTATTAATGTACTGTGTTAAAACTTTGTTTTTTGCAAAAATGGGACGTCTACGTAATTTACGTTGTCTTTCAAATCGCCAGAAGAGAATACGAAAGCTAAAATACATTGTTTATGTTCTGATGATCATGTTGAAAATAAAAAATGGAAAACCTCGCAGACATTGAAATCAGGGCGACAACCAAACGGCAACCGTCCAGGGAGTAACTAAACGGAGGATTGACATACCTGATTTAACAACAATAAATCGAAAAATAAATATTGCTGCGTGTAATACAGTTTCTTTTTTTCAATTAATTGATCGATTTTTTGACCAATTAATTGGCCGATTTCTTGACCAATTAATCGTTTCGTGTAATACTGCCTTAAAACCGGTAATATTGCTCGTAGAGAAAAAAAAAATTCATATCACTGTGTTGGTGATTGAATTCTGAACAACTTTCAAAATGTCCGTCCGTCACGATAACTTAAGAACAAAAAGTCGGATTGTATTGAAATTAGGACAGTAAGTTAGTGTTAGCTAGAGGAAGAACCCCATAGTTTTTGAAAAAAATCGATCAGTAAATAAAAAAGTTATTAATTTTTGAATATTTTTTTTATGTTTTGTAATTAAACTAAAAGTACTTATCTAAAACTAATATTATTTACAAAAAAACAGCGAAGAGTATCCTATAGAATGTGCAACAATTATATAAAAAAAGTGCAGTAAATCGGCGAAGAGTATAATGCTTAGCTTGTTTTATTAATTTGTAGACTGTTCCTTAGTCGATAATTTTAGACCCAAAATTTTTATTTCAAGATTGGGTCCCACGTAAAATAGCATAGTACAACACTTTCTATTAAAATTATGCCGAATCTGTTATACCTATACAGCTATACCGTGACCATTTAAGACGTGTAAAATATCATATTTCTTTTAAATTATGTTTATTTACTCTTATTAGATTATATCCCAGATTATATATTAATTGCTCAACTGCTTTTGAGCAAGTAATAACATCTATAAACAAATAGCATGATTTATACTAACACACAAGTGTTTTATTATAACTCACTGTGTACAGCCAATCACCTTTAACCTCATGCCTATATAGCCTGTCCAATCGACGTAACGCGCAAAATAAAATAGAATGGTCCATTATTATTGCAGGGAGGGAGGTGATTTGACATGTTTGAATAGTTTGGTCATTGTCAAATCAAGTTAAATAATAATTGTACCATAAATGATGATTTAGGTTAGTTAAGATAAACTATTACCTATGTTAATATTTATTGTTATAATCGTTGATAAAGTATAGTATTCAACTCGCCTACGGCTCTCGCAGCAAACTTCATCTGCGTGAGTTATTATATACATTACCGCTCGTTAACTAATACTATTTATTACAATTTTCAACCAATTTAAAAGAAAATTAAATTGGGGGTACGATTCGTATATTTGTTTATTTTTTCTTTTAGAGCACAGAGTTGCTAAGATTTTTTATTAATCACACAAAATTACGAAGACATACACGATATTGAAACTGTAGTATAGGCAGGTACAAATTCGAACGAACTTTACATTGCTTGGCCACTCAAAGTTGTAGATTGATGTTCAATAGCCTAAAGCCTCCCTAGAAAAATCTAGATATGAAAGATTCAGTTCAGATATTCTCTATAAATATTCAGAAACACTCTGCATTATATATTTTTAAAAAGTAAAAAGTGAATTACTACTATTATTATTTAGTTTGTATGAATACACGCTCTTTACCTAATTATTATATTATAGTATTGCCATCTTTCTCTAAACTCTTTGAGATGGCAATGTGCGATCGTCTTATGAGCTTCATGATATCATGTGGATTATTAAGCAACAATCAACATGGGTACATTAAAGGACGGTCTATAGAAACAGCAATTTTTCAGTTTACTGAAAATATTTTAAAAGCGTTTGAAGCAAGTCATCTGTCATTAGGAATATTTCTTGACCTATCAAAAGCATATGATTGCTTAAATCATACATACCTTCTTGAAAAATTAGAAAAATATGGAATACGGGGAACAGCAATAAAATGGTTCAAATCTTACTTATCAAATCGTACACAAAAGACAGTCATTATTAACAATGGAAAAGAAATAAAATCTGACATTAACGAAAAGAATATAGGCATTCCACAGGGCAGTATCACAGGACCGATTTTGTTTATCATTTACATGAACGATCTAGGTAATATAATATTTAATGAAAAAAATAGTTCGATTACAAATTATGCGGATGATACGAATTTATTAGTTACAGGAGAAAATTATCCTGAGATAATAAACTTAAGTAATACCTTAATGCTGAAAGCAAAAGAATGGTTCACAAAAAATGGATTTTTATTAAATTTTGAAAAAACGAACATTATCCTATTCAGAACACTACAAACAAAAATAGAAACACCTAAAACTGTAAATATTTTAAATGACAAATTAAACATTCAAGAAAACGCAAAATTTTTAGGAGTGTATATTAATGAGCATTTACACTGGTCAACACATAAAATATTTAGGCAAAAAACTGAATGCTATTTGTTACAGCATTCGGATTATCTGTAAATATTTAAAACAGAAATATTTACGAATTATATACTTTGCGAATTTTGAATCTAGCGCGAGATTTGGAATCATCTTCTGGGGAAGTAATAATATCCAAGAAATATTCCTAATACAAAAGAGACTTGTAAGATTAATGCACAACTTGGCTTTTAATGAGACCTGTAGGGGGGTTTAAAAAAAAAACAGAATTTTAACTATTATTGGAGTATATGTGTATGAATGTTTAATGTTTGTTTTTAAAAATAAAGATAAGTTCACAACTTATAATATTTCTCACGCCTATGAAACACGGTGTACTGATATAAACTACTCAGTACATCGGCTAACAATAACGGAAAAGAATCCACATTATATGTGTATAAGGCTATTTAACAAACTACCAGAGAAATGGAAAAAAATTGAAAGAATAAATAAATTTAAAAAAGAAATTAAAAATATGTTGATGAATTTAGAGCCCTATAATTTGGAAGATTATTTTGAAAGTTAAGTTATGGTTAGCGAACTTTTGTTTTGACGATATTTCATTTTTGATATGTACCTTTGATTGGAAAGTGTAATATCCTCTCTGAAATAAATAAGTATTATTATTATTATTATTACTATTATTATTAAGAAGTTATTTGTATATTATAATACGCCTTTGCCTTCATCAGCTCCTGTGAAACGCCTGTTTTCGTTTGCGGGCATGATAAATGCCCCAAAAATAAGTTCATTATCTGATTTTAATTTTGAACTATTAATAATGTTAAACGCAAATGGCAATTTGTAAATGGGTTTTTGTATTTTTCTATAATTAATAAAAATGGCATTCTCAGTAGCCCAACTTGTAGCATTTTCTTAGTCCCACAATAATAAACTTTGAAATGAAATCATCAGTTATGGTATTTGGCAAATATACTCCAAAAGTTGAGAATGAGTTTGTAATTAAAATAGGAAACACGAGACTACAATCTGCGCAAAGTGCCAAAAACTTCGGATTAGAATATAGATACAGATCTACGTTTTAAAAAAGATATAAAGAAAAGAATTCAAAAAGCCGACGCTTCATTAAAAATTTTATTTCCAAATCATCACTTAATATCACAGTCCCTTAAAATACAACGTACAAACTCTCTTATTATATTTAAGTTATTGTGACGCTATATAGGGACCGTGTCTAGATAAACTAGACATTAATCGAATAGAAAAAGTTCAAAAGTTTTAATGCCTGATATTAGACTTATTTATTACGTTCTTCCTTGTATTAGCTGCCTATCTTATTTTTTTCCTTTCTCTGTTTTCAGTTTCAAAAAGATATATTTATTTTTCTTTGTTACGTGAGTATGATTTTAACTCGCTGTATAATGTTCATGTATTTGAAATATACCTGTGTCACTGTTAGAGCTGAACCTTGAACTGTTTTAAATTATTTTCAGCTCCATTTTGCAAGTTTTATTTAATTAATTATTTATGATCAAGTTTACATACTCTGATTGCAAATAAATACAATTATTATTATTATTATTATTACTTCCCCAAAAGCCAGTCGCCCTTCTCTCTGTCTCCGATGCCACCAGAGAGGGTACGCTGGTAGTACCAGTAACCACTCTACGCCGTGGAGTCAGTGATCACTGGGTCCGCGAATCGTGTGCTCTGAGCAGGCGTAACGAACCAAAAATGAGAGCCTTCCGCAGTCTTCCGGTTAAGATTTCTGCCGAGTTTCGACATGCCGGTACTATTTTCAGTTCCGAAAGCAGTGTGTGCCTCACTCTACCGAGGGATCCCATTATCAGTACCACAAGTTTAACAGTGTGGTCTGGATAGAATCTGCGGAGTTCGTAGTGAAGGTCCCGATATTTAGTCCGTTTTTCCTCTTCCTTCAGGACAATGTTTCCCTCCGTTGGGGGCGGAGAATTCAATAACAAACATTGTCTTGAGTTGGAGGTCGAGGAGGACTATGTCAGGCACCGCTCATCCCCACAACGGACTCAATATCCTCCGACGGCACATTATGATGCCTTAAACAAAAATGCTCCTACCCCCGCGTTTTCATGGTCACAGACCATGCAGAGGAGGAGGTCCGAACTGCCCGAAAGGTATAATAGGTGCATATGCCAAATATTATTGTCATCTGTCACATTTTCAATTCCACATTCACGTAGTGGAGTGGAAGTATAGTGGTGGTTAAAAAATTTCACTTTTTTCAAATTTTTCAAAAATGTCGGTAGAAAAATTTTCAATTTTTTTTTTCTTCTGAAGTAGGTTTAGAATGTCATGAAACGTGGAAATTTTAAATTTGAGCAAAAAGGAAAGTTTCCTTCTATTCTATAGTAGTGGCAAAACAAATTTTTTCTTTGAAATAGGTTTAGAATGCGATGAAACGTGAAAATTTTAAATTTGAGCAAAGAAAAATTATTTTTCCATCTATTTTAGTGGTAAAAAATGTTTCAAAAATGTTGGTGAAATAAATTTTCAAAATTTCTTTTCCTGAAATAGGTTTAGAATGTCATGAAACGTGAAAATTTTACATTTGAGCAAAAAAATATTTTTTCTCTGGAAATTCATAAGCACAATAATATCAAGGATTATAATTTGTTAAATGATCAATTAGATCTTATATATTCACCTCTGTTTACAGCCGACAGACCCATAATTGAATATTCATAATTAAGTTTATTATTGTCATCTACCTGCTTAAGCCCTTATTGTACCTATCTATACATTCAAAATTGTCTATATATATATAACATTTCTGTGCAATTGTAAGTCAGTCATTTTTTATTCACTGCTTCATAATGGCTTTACAAGTCGAAACTGCAGCCGAAATTTTTATAAATACATAGTGGTAGAAAACACAGTAGTGTATTTTATTTAGTTATTTGTGCAAAATGATTAACTACCACAGAGTAACGTCTCCTTCAATCAATTTTTTATAACACCCCTCTTTTTTGCGTCGGAGCGAGGGTTAAAAATATTAAAATTTGTCCTATAATAGGATATAGTTTTTAGATATTCCGTCCCTTTATTGACCTTATTAGCTTCCTAATAATTCAATCTTTAATTATCAGTAGCATTCCAACATCTCCGTAACCTAAATTTCTAAAATATGATGCTCGGGCTCATGTTACCCTAATAATATCGATGTAGGAGGGTTCTAATACAAATTACATGTTGGTCATAGCGATGACACGATGAATACAACCAAATTGGTTTGCTTTTCATTAGAACTTCGCTGATTTCATGTTATGCATACATATTATACACAGCACATAAACAAGTGTCGAAGTATTAATTAGTCTGAATTGTAAATATAAAATTTAAACTGAATAAATTGGAAAATTGCACACATGTACTTATAATGTGCAACAAAAACTATTGTAAATATACATACAACTGTCTATATTATTATATCTTCACAAATACAAAAACGAAGAATATATTGCATTTTATTAGCACATTTATAAAACAGTAAATGTTACTCAGAGAGAAAAATAATTCATTTCATTGTACTAACGAATTCTGAATCCGGAGATTATTCGAGCCACGAGTGAGCTGTGCCACTCCCTTAACAGCGTAATCACGGCCCACACTTCAACGACCTCTGCGGAAAAGAAAAAAATGGCACCGCAGGGGAACGTCGTGTGACAGCCGTGACCGCGTGATTTGCCTCAATCGGCCGGCCCACGAGGAGAATACCTCTATAAAAGACCTTTTTACAGTACGAACGCCTTCCCTCCGGTAGGGGCCCACTGCCTGAGGGTGACGCTAAATGGACCCAGCTCGTGGGACGAAATATAAGTGATATAAATTTAAAGACGAGCGAGAAGAAGGAAGATAGCCAGGATGACATTGTGTTTACCGAGGAATACGGCTCGAAAAATCTCCATAGGTACGGGAACAAATGCTGGTAGCACTGAGGGACAAACGGGAATAAACCTGTTCCAAAAATGCTCAAGGATAGATAGATCTCCAACGAGTCCAATGGCATCCTAAATAAATTTTGAGGTGCTGCAAGTCCAGAAAAAGAGAAGGCAGGAGAAAGACAGGACCCAGGCCATCCGAGATGGAGATCGATGATATCACCAAGAAAGCTGTTAGGTAGGCTGAGGAGCTCTGGCTCTTGATGAAGAGAAATCCATATACGAAAGAGATCAAGAAAGTAATTGAGGATATCTTCCAAATCTTAAAGGTACTGAAAAGACTGGGCAGCAGAAGCGCTAAGGATATCCGGGAAGACTCCACCCAGATGGAGGTACAGAGGGAAGCTGGTGTGCGCGAAGTCGCCACACGTGAAATAGCGACACAAACAGAAAGTCCCTGGAAGATGGCAAAGAAGAGCAAGAGGACGTAAAGGCGGAACGAATTCGAAATAAGGTTGACGAAAAGATAGCGGACTTCAACGCCCTGCCCTGGTGGAAATCATTAAAGTGGAATGGCCGGAACAGGCTTACAGACACACCAAATGGGAAGAGGGTACCCCCAATTGGGCGAGGCTGAAGACTTGGCCGTGGTCTTGGAGGTAGGAGATCAAGGCGACAGAGGTCTAACAAAACAGGCGAAAACGTGTGCCCTGTAACAAAAGCCTTGTTTAATAAATGCTTAGTGACAGGGCACGTGGAATACGGAATGAGTCAAATCAACCTGACCCTAAACCATCATAAGGTGAGGAGGAACGCAGACCGCCACGCGTTCCTGCCCCTGTTGACGGACTTTTTGCACAGGCCCGTCAAGCCTCTAAAATTTTGTTGTATATGCAATCAACAGAACCCCGACTCGATGTCAAGACGACAAGACTGGTTGCCCACGTGTTAGGCTTGAAGTTTCCCTATCACAGATTGGCGTCCGAAAGCTATTAGAACGTCTCATTAAATTCATTAAAATAATTATGAAGCATAATCACACCTAAAGGAAATTTTGCAACCGTATTCGTACAACCTTGATCAAGGATTGCGTTCAAACCACAATCCGATGGCTGGCTAGGTATGGTTCTTAGGTCATCTAACAGGGGTTCAGTGGAAGGATTACCATAGTTCAGGGAAAGCCGCGGTCCATTGGCACGTAAGTGGGCTCTAAAGAAACCTCACGACGTCCTCGCAAACAAGAAAGGCATCATATATACATAGGACAAAGCTCGCGGCCGTAATTCGGGATAAATACCTGAAAGCGGCCCATGAAGCGTCATCCAATTCAATAATTAATCTCGGCCAAGCCTCTTACAGCAAAGCCGCCAAAATTGCACCACGCATAGACTCGACTACACACTATCCAACGAGGGTAGTTTCATTTCGATCCGAGCAGGGTTTATCCAGAAATTGATCAAAGCATCATTGTATACCAATTGGCATCATCTAAATTGCGTACATGACAAAAGGACCGAACTTTCAGCATGTCCGTCGTTACGCTTGCCCGTCCGTCCGTCACATTTCTTGTGAACACCATAAGAAAGAAAACTTTCATTGAATTGAAATTTTGGGAGAAAGCTAAACAAACCCTACTATTTTTTTACAAAACCTAGATACCACATAAACTTAAGAAACCTGCCAAGATTACAACTGTCTCTATATATTTACTGCACATAAAAACCTTAAAGGTGTGCCACTTACGTATAGATGGGAGAGCGGGGCATGTTCAAATTTGGTAGAATATGGTAAATCATAAATATAATGCACAGAACAGCATTGTTCTCATGTATAGTATGTTCTGGCATAATTAAAATAAGAAATAATCGGAAACAATACTCTATTAATTAAAATGTCTTAACTCCTGAAGTACAGTTGCGCAAATCACCCCTAACTAGGACGTTATACAGATATACAGAGCCGTACTTACCAGAAATGTCATTCAATTTCTGCCGAAAACTCGATTTTTAATTCTCTAGTATCTAGTAGTAAAGATACCGACTTTGGTATTTTATTGGCCTGTTTTTATAGTTTTTTTTATTTGCATTAAATATGAACCATACTAGTAGATCCTCAACCGCTCTTGTTCAGGTCCCAGATCCGTAGGCGAGTACAACAGGTAGGATGAGAGTTTTATGGATCATCATTTTTGTTTTTCTGCATACCTTTCGGCTTCTAAGATGTTTACTCAACCAACAACAACATTTATTAGCCAGCATTGCTCTCCTTTTTATTTCCTCACATGTTGACTTGCATAGCTTCATGTAGGTTATTCCTTATTGCACTGTCATATACTGCCTTGAAATCTATGAAGAGATGGAATGCATCTATGTTAAATTCGTTGGCCTTTTCTAATGTTTGACGTAATACGAAGATCTGGTCTATTGTTGATCGACCAGGTCTGAATCCACTATTACCATAGTGGATTTAGACCCAGCAGCGTTTCTGCATATATGCTTAATCGCTAGTAAAGAATATTGGAAATGATCTTCTAAACGTTAAGGAATATGATATAATACTAGAAATGAACATAGTATCGCGCGTCTGAGGGATACGACAGAAATTTATAATGGATAGACGCCAGCCGTGCCTTCGTAACGATAATTAACAATCTCCACTCTCAAGGGGATTCTAGTACCTCTTAGGACTCCACAAATATGAAAATAAATAAAATTATACTTACTGTGATTGCTACAGTCTGCTCTCTCCATCGTAATCTGATTAGATCTTATAAACCAGCACTTTTTAGAAACACTTCTTAGACTATTAAGACCGTCGATAGATTTTGCGAGTATTCGGATCGCTACACAAACTTGATGGGGTCAACGTTGACCGGTAGTAAGTATTTACACGCCACAGAATCACACGTAGGTCATCAATGTTAGTTCCAGTGGATCAATAAAGAATCGAATTCAAAATATGTTTTCATTTATTGAAATAAAATTCACCAAATACATAAAATAGAAATATTCAATACTTAGCTAATTGTATATAAGACAACTTGTCAGACAGCACCACCTTTGGCAAGTCGTTACGTCCCGAAGGCTCGAAACTCAATCAGCGGCGAGAGGACTATAACAATCGACTGTACAAAAAGATTCAGTCTTCCAGTCAATTATAATAGTAAAATGTATGTCGAACTTGAAAAAAAATTATTCGCTTTTAATTTTGCATTGAAATTATCAAATTGCTTGTAATCTTTGTCAGGATGTTTCGAAAAGCTTTTATATGAGCTTAATGGTTTTCCAGCTTGAAAAAATGTACTAACGGCATTGAACTCAAAGAGTTATCTTTGGGTTCAAGTCGCATTCGAGCGACCCCTATGGAGATGGCCGCCTAGGTCTTTTTATAAGGTACTTTGGGTCCGTCGGAATCGATTCATCTACTTTGAATTTTGAGACAATTTTCAATGGACGTTCTTGTGGTTCGGACTCGAAGTATTCGCCACCACTTTCGGAATAAATAAATGTATATTTTGGTTTTTATTTGAAAAACTGCTCCGTTGATTTCAAATTTTGTCCAATTTTTGGTACTTTCGAAAATAATTTTCGAACGACGCGCGACGGTGCCCAAATGCATTTTCCGTCATTATTTTCAAAGACATTTTTAGTGAAATAATATATTATTAAGTTTTCGACGAAAGACGATGCCAAATGCGTTTTTCGGTCTTTCGCGAAGTGACAATGTTTCAAAGTTGATTTTTCATGGAAATTTGGTCTGCATTTAGTTTTTCTTAAATATTTTTATATTTTAAAATGGATCATTTTACAGGGTTCATTAACAATAGCTCTGACAAACACCCAGCACAATTAATTTTTAGAGTGAAACATGTACTTACACTATACAACAATATATTTTTTTGCCAAACGATGTTTTTTAAGCCATGCTAAAAACGCGTGTATTGTCTTTCTTCACTTTGTAAAATACAACACATAATCGTTTCAAATGATTAGGAATCGTGTCACAAGTTAAAAAATTCCACTATGCCAGTCAGAATAATAATTGCCATGATTGCCAAATACTATACGAAACAAGAATGCCGCTGGGGGTACGAATTTCGAAGTTGTCACTACTCGCTGTTTTCATTTGAGGCTCTATATGTGGCATATAAGATACGAAAATTCAAAATAGAGTACTGCGTAGGTACTGTACTTTCCTACCTTTGTTGGCTTTGCTCGTAATCTATAATAACATTCCACAAGCTATGCTAGGCTGACGAGAAGCAATAACTCCAAAACACATGTTCGTAGCTGCATTCTTGTCTCTTACTGGGGTATATGATGGCAATCACATAAAATTTTTCATTTTTTATATATATTTTACTATGTTTACAGCACTATAGAACCATCAATTTTTCTTATTTCACAGATTATTTGTGTTTCAGCTACCCATCATGTAGCGGAACATTGGCACCCGGTTTAGCTGCTGACATGCATTTCATTTCCGACGTTATAGCTTTCATAGGCCCAGCATGCCTTTTCGCCTTAGAGCCGGTGGCTCGTCTTGCCGCTTACTGGAACACCCCTATTATTACCGGCATGGGAGATCAGGTGAGAGCTAAAAAACATTTTCAATTATGATATTGTTATTGTTTCATCTCGAAACATGGCAAAACTCCAAAAACCACGTCCTACTGAGTCAAACATATTGGAAATTTAACTGGCGTTGGCTTGATTAAACTTTCATTAAAACATGTTGACATAATTTATATAACGTTGTTGTTTGTATCATTGAATTTTTATGGTTTAGTAAAGCTACAAGTAGTTTTTTGTTAATAAAAGTATTAAGCTGCTAAAGTTAAAATTGGACAATTAATTAATCTAATAACTATACACCGGGTGAATAGAAAATCCCCGAACGGTCAAATATCTTGAGAAATATACATAGGATCGAAAAAAAAGTGTGGAATATTTTTAAAAAAGCTATCCAATAATACCATCCCCTGGGAGTAGGGTGAGGGCACAACTTTTAAATCTTAAATAGAAACCTACAACGCCATCTACCGCGAATCAAAAAAAATGAGACAATAACTACGTATTTTGTAACGTAGAACCCGAATCTGCAATAAAAAAATGGGGGTGTCCTTTTAAAATTTGTCCCCAGCCCACCTCCAGGGGGTCGAGTTTGGTATCATTGGATAGCTTGTTTAAAAATATTCAACAGCACGTACTTTTCTTTCAATGGGATGTATATTTCTCGAGGTATTTGACCATTCTGGGAATTTTATTCACCGGTATATTTCGGTGAGTAAAATAGTCTTTAGAGATCTAAAATTGTTAAGAGCGTTAGTGTTTAAAACTATATAAGAAAAGGCATTCTTGATGAATTTATCAAAGCATACTTTCATAGGCGAACTAGGCGTTAATACAAGCATTGTAAGAGTAACAGTATTGCACCATTAACTTAACCCAATCCCTAACTCATTTTTAAATATAACTCATATAATCTATTACGGTATAACTGCATTTTAATGTTAACCCGGCTGGCTTATACTCATTATGAAATAAGAATTCAATGAATGTTGATGGCAATGTCAGACCTAGATATAAATAGATAGGTAATTTTTGCAACATTCAATAATAACAAGTTATAAAAAGTGCCATATTGTTGCTCCAGTGATAATTTATTATTATTACACTGTCTGACTGCTATAAACTGTATGGTCTCGTTTCTCTTTACCCAACACAAAATCATCCTAGATTTTCAAGACGTTACCTCGCTCCATTTGAAAAGCGAGTAAGACAACAAGAAACAACTATGAAACCGGTTGACACACAATTAATTTTTTTTAAGATATGTTTGATATTATCATCGTCACTAGATGGATGAATTTTTAAGGATAAGTATTTTTTTGGTGTAGAATACGATAGAAAAAAGTTTACAGCTTTACAGCTTTCAGCGACCCCTAAAAAAATCGAAAATATTGGTCGAAATTCTATTTTTGGCCAATAACTCGAGAAATGAAACAAATTTCACACCAAAAGCGTAAATTAAGTTTTTTTGTATGATCAAAAATTTAGGGTTCAGATTTCTTGTATTTAACGCACGAGAAGGGAACGTGGCGACACATAGGTACGGCGCGCGAAGCTGCGCGGTCTCGGACGCACTACACTAAAGGACACCGCACACTTCTATAGGTGCAATTGGCTTCCGGTCAAATTGTATGAATTTTTGATATGTTGTAGCCCGAGTCGTTCTGATCCAAAATCATTAAAAAGTTACTATCTTCTACAGGCTAATTTCGGCGCTAGACGGCGCCGAAGAAAAAATGTATTTTTGAAAAAAAAATGTAACTTTTCATATTATATTAGTAAATATATTTAGGTTTAGATTAAGGTTCAATATGTAATCTACATGATAGTTAGATAGGGTCAGCCAACGAAATGATGCCACAATTATACCACTTAGTATAACCTAATATAATTAATACAACATGGAAACGACACTATATAATTGTAAAGGTACATATATACAATGTACTTAACCATAATATTATTATACAATAGGCTCTTGGTTCTCTTGGTTCAGATTATGTCCATTTGCAGCAGCAGTAATGTCGAACAGCAGGTGTGTCAAAGGATACTTTACATTTTCTTCATGACGAGCATATCCAAGGTACCAAAGTACGCTAGCTATATGCGAACATGTACCCAATGTACGACTTCCATATTTGCAAGTACAGTAGTAAGAGATTATTGGTTCGTCTTCACCATTGATATCGTAGTGAATCAAAAGCTGATGCTTTACAGAGTTGCGATGCCTTGATTTGATTCTGATTCTCAAGAACCCTGGTTCATTTATGGGATCGCCAAATTGAAATAAAATGTTCCCTATATTTTAGGTGTTGTCTTGTACATAGGATGGGGCAAGTTTTATCTGGAAAATCCCGAATGTTAGATTTCTCAGATATTCCTATGTAAGACGTGGAAAATCGAGCATCTGACTTTCCTCTATAGGGAGCCACCTACCCCGTCTTTGGAGGAGTATCTCTTCTTCCACTCTAACGTGAAGAGTATTAATTTCATTTGCCCGGTCTAACATTCTACAAGCCAGCATTTGCTCCCTCCATATTAATTGGCTCATGATATTTATTAATTATTGCACATGTTATTCTAATGTAATCTCTAATATGAGGGACTGGTGGCATTGGTACTGCATCTCTGAAGAATGTAAAAATACTCTTAATATGGCAGTTTCTTGCTTCCACGATCCATCTGGTCTTTGTAACAAACCGGGGTGAATTCGTCTCTTCAGTGGTAAGCTGATGCTGCGAGCCAGAACTATACTGGGTGACACAGGAGACATGTAATACCCCGTAGCATGTTTATTTAAAAAGATATTATTTTCAAATTTGGTACACATATAATGCGTGATTGTCCTTTTTTAAGTACAAAAAATTTATGTCCACCACTTCCGGTTTCACCGGAAGTGACATCTACTCTGTTATTTTAAATGGCACACTGTACATTTTTTTGACCCATCTGATTCGTCCCTAGATTCTCTTTTCAACCATGTATCGGAACATGGCATTTGTTTTTAAAATGACAGTTAATATCAATTTTAGTTTGTTAAGTCTAGGTGACCCTGATATGAACCTTGGCAGATATTGATGCGTAGTGTGCCGTGATATCGAAAGACCTGTGGCATGCAACTTTGTGCCTCATATTTTTTTGGGAATAACCAGTAGCTGAACAGACTAATAAGATCTAACTTATTTTAAAAAAATATCTTTAAACAACCCACGATATCTTAAAAACCAAGATAGGAACCCCATTTTTTTACTTCACCTAGTTAAAAAATACTTATTTATGTTTTATTTTTGTCCAATACAATTGCTGTACCTATCATATTTTGCTTTCTTCATTAAAATTAGTATCGAATGTTATTGCATAGTAATGAATATTGTACTGCAACAAAAATATTTACTAAGCAGGCGGTGGAAACAAAATGAAAGTAGGTAAAACGATTTTTTTAATAAATAAGAAACATCAGTAAAACACATTTGAACAAAATTGATGAAAACCATTTCACTATCTAATACATTTTTACAACGAATGAATGAAATTAAAATAAAATATTTACTGAAGTACTACATACAAAAAACATTTTTTACTACAGATGTTCAAAATGTTGTCCGTTATTGTCTCTGCACAATCGTGTTTTGTGACGGTAGCCCTAAGCACGTTATCTAACTGCAATTTAGTAATCCCATCGATTGATCTTCTGACTCTCATTTCCATGTCTTCTCTGTTTGTTGGTGGAGTCCTATAAACATTTTCCTTGAGGTAGCCCCATACAAAAAATCAAGCGGCGTAAGGTCTGGCAAACTTGCAGGTCATCGAACGGGTCCATTTGTTCCCATCCAGTTTTCTCCAAACCTTTCATTTAAATAATTCACCATAACTCTGCTGTTATGTGGTGGAGCCCCATCCTGTTGAAAAATTATTGGGTTAACATTAGGTGGCAGTTCTTCCAAAAAATCTTGTATCTGGTTTTTCAAAAATCCCAAATATCTTCCTCCATTTAATGGAGCATTAAAAATTATTGGCCCAATAATTCTTCTAAATCGCTCCTGATATGCACTTTCTCTCATATTTCTGGGATTTTCTTGTGCCCAATAACGGGTGTTGCTACTATTAAATAATCCCAAATTAGTGAACCTCTGGACTCGTCGGAAAATAAAATTTGTTCATGAAAATTATTATCCAAATTGTGTCTGTTCAGAAACCAATTGCAAAAGTTCAATCTTCTTTGAAAATCATTTTCGTATAAATGCTGGTGTATTTGGTACTTGTATGATTTAAATTTATGTTTTTTCAAAATGCGTCGAGCTGATTCCGATTTACACCGGTTTGGTCCTCAATCTGTCTCATCGAAATCGTAGGATCTACCTCGACAATTGCAAGTACATTGATTTCCGACACTTCATCGATAATGAAATTATTTTCCGGTACTTCTGGTTCACTTCTGAATTGCCGTTCAACTCTTACAAAATAGTTGTTTGGTGGATGAATTCTTTCAGGAAATCTTTCTTCATATAAGTCTGCCTGCTATTTTTTTTTACATTCGCCATAGATTAGTAGCATATCTACTTTTTCATTTCGTGAATTCATGGCAAAATAGCGTTAAAAACGTGATAACTTAGGTACAATTTAATGAAAAATACTTAAATTTCTGCCAAGTAAACAATTCTTAATTGTCAAATCAAAATGACGCGTCGTTTTACCTTCTTTTATTTCCACCGCCTGCTTAGTAAATATTTTTGTTGCAGTACAATATTCATTACTATGCAATAACATTCGATACTAATTTTAATGAAGAAAGCAAAATATGATAGGCACAGCAATTGCATTGGACAAAAATAAAAGATAAATAAGTATTTTTTAACCAGGTGAAGTAAAAAAATGGGGTTCCTATCTTAGTTTTTAAGATATCGTGGGTTGTTTAAAGACGTTTTTTTTAAATAAGTTAGATCGTATTAGTCTGTTCAGCTGCTTGTTATTCCCAAAAAAATATAAGGCACAAAGTTGCATGCCAGAGGTCTTTCCATATCACGGCACACTACGCATCAATATCTGCCAAGGTTCATATCAGGGCCACCTAGACTTAACAAACTGAAATTGATATTAACTGTCATTTTAAAAACAAATGCCATGTTCTGATACATGGTTGAAAAGATAATCTAGGGACGAATCAGATAGGTAAAAAAAATATACATGGTGCCATTTAAAATAACAGAGTAGATGTCACTTCCGGTGAAACCGGAAGTGGTGGACAAACATTTTTTGTACTTAAAAAAGGACAATCACACATTATATAAGTGTACCAAATTTCAAAATAATATTTTTTTAAATAAACATGCTACGGGGTGTTACATGTCTCCTGTGTCACCCGGTAGACATTTTGACTAGATTACCCAAAAAGTCTTGGGCTTCGCGGTATCCCCTATCCGGTACAAAAATATCACCATCTTCGAACCAGTTTCTTAAGCCAATCCGATACCTTTCATATTTGTGCTTCGACATTGCCGCGTCATTATGCTAGAGTCCGAAAAATAAGGACCATGAACATCGAATATATGTCCATTGGGAGCCATAATTAATGCTGGTTTTCGAAGATAATATCCCTTATGTGTGCAATACGACTCACGTAACACTTGGAAAGCTCTGCTTTTGGGGATTTTTATGTATGTCCCGTCAATATACGCTACTGCTTTTCGATTTCCTGGTTCAGGATTGTACAGAGTGTTTGCGAAATCTGTTACGTGTTGAGCAACGTATTGGGTCTCTGGTTATGTGCTGTAAACACAGATTATTTGGCACAAATTGTTCTACTAATGAAACATGGACTTTTGAAATTGCCATGCTTACAGCTTGGCGACTGGAGTAAGAGAACATTCCCATCAAAAAATTATCTGAAAGTCCTTGTCGTAATTTGTATAAGAAACATAATAAATCCTTTTTGGTTATCTATGTTTTTGGTAAATATTAACGCGATCGCAAAATTCAAAAAGTTCCCTAAACTGTACTTTGTTTACTGGTGTTAATGCTTCAAACTCTTGATCGGAAAAATTATTTTCACTTTTAAATATATTGACAAATTTATATTTCATGGCAGTGTTCCGCACTATATTTAGAAAATGTTTTAAATCACTTCCTTTTAAATTGAATGGTCTGGTAATACCTCTAAGTACATTGAATAATGGTGGCAAGAGAAGTCCTTCATCAACCAAATGACCTCCACAAATTCTTAGACCTTCAGGCATAAAGATGCCAGTCTTCAGAGAGAGAGATAGAAGCAATATTTTGAGTACAGTTGGATCCGGATCCTCTGCGTAAGCTTGAACTTCTGCATCTATACTCAAATCACAGTTGTGGCAAATCTTTGTTCCGTAATTGGTATTTGAGGCAATTGCAATTCGATTCGACGATGATCAGCAATGTTCCTTTTTTCTTCGCCCAAACGCACCACTTGTCTCGGTAATCCATTATATTCACAGATGAAACACTCTATTCTTACTTTAGCGACCTTGGCCGAACACAATCCTTGAGCTACACAGCCCAAAACTTCCTTCCGACGAAATCGGAGCACATGATGCCAATTGGCACCCTGAGCTCCGACTAGTCACACACCTCCAAACCCTTCCAAACTCCGAGAGGGTACAGCAACCGCCGTTCCCTCTTACGACAGACTAAAGACGCTCCCGGGAGCCGACATACCAGCGAAGAAAGAAACTCAAGACAGAAGAGCGCCAGAAGAAACGACCCAGCTGGCAGGGTCCAACAGCCAGGACCAGGGGAGGTCTGCTAACTTCGCCTACACCGTCTGCATTTGCAGGGGAGGTAGTCGTAAAAAGCGGGCCCACCCCTTACGAGGCCGGTCCAGGTCTACAGCGATGATTGGGGCAAAGAGCTCAAGCTCGACCCCTAATCATCCAAGACCGTCATCACAGTCAAGAATATTGGCGTCTATTCTTACTGCAAAATTATATGCCATATTTAGTACATGCACTGTGCTGAAAACACAGTTCAAAAAAGAAGAAAACAAGGTTAAAGAAGTTACAGATACTAACATTTCAACTGTCACTCGCTAACCACTGTCAGAGCTGACGCCAATGTCAAAGTGTCATTACGAAATGTCAACTGACAGACTGTAATTTCGCAACTCGCGCGGATAGGTGGCGCCACTTATTTGTCGAAAAAAGCATTTTTTCTCAAAAATAATATTTTTCCTCAGCGCCCTCTAGCGCCGAAATTAGCCAGTAGAGGATAGTAACTTTTTAATGATTTTGAATCAAAATGGCTCAGGCTACAACATATCAAAAATTCATACAATTTGACCGGAAGCCAATTTCACCTACTGAAGTGTGCGGTGTCCTTTGTTGTAACTTTTAAAGTAATTAATCAAATTGAGGTAAACTAAGCTTAAATGAAAGAAGAAACATATGATTATTGAATTATTATATTTTTAAATATAAAAATGAATGTATGTAGAAATAGTATATATATGAATTCGGAACATAAGAGATTTCCGATGAAACTTACCATTTCTACAATTTTTAAGATAGAAACCTGAAAGTTTCATATATTACTCTTGAAGTAATGCATAAAAAAATCCAATGAGTGAAAAAAATCCCAAATATGTATTTTTGAAGATGTACACTTCCAAAATATCAATATTTTGAGAAAGTGATAAAACTTGATGTATAACTAACTTTAACCACCCATTACTTTGGTTTAAATCGAGTTATTAGATTTCTGCAGATGCGATTTTTAAAGCTTGAAATATGTACTTTAAGATAATTCAAGGGGATTTACGTTAAAAATTAAATTAACCCTCTTTATTTTACGTAGATAAAAGAAAAAATTTTCGTTTTTCGTCGGTCCACAATTCGTGAAATTAGGGGTAAAATAAGCGTTAATAACTTTTATTAAAAAATGTATTTAGCATACCTATCTACATTACTTCAAGAGTAATATGTGAAAGTTTCAAGTTTTTATCTTAGAAATTGTAGAAATGGTAGAGCTTGTACCGATAGTATCTGAAATTTCTTTATGTTTCTACTTCATATCCGACTTCATATATGTATTCCTACATACATTAATTTTATATTTGAAAATATGATAATCCAATAGCCACATGTTTCTTGTTTTATTTAAGCTTTGTTGAGCTCAATTTAATTATTTAGTTCAAAATTACAACAAAAGTGTAGCACGTCCGAGACCGCGCACGCCTCGCGCGCCTTACTTATGTGTCGCCACGTTTCATTCTTGTGCGTTAAACAAAAAAAATCTGGAGCCTACATTTTTGAACGTGCAAAAAAACTTCATGTACGTTCTTGATGTGCGATTTCTCCCTATTTTTCGAGTTATTGTCCAAGAACCGAAATAGGGCAAATATTTTTGATTTTTTAGGGGTCACCGGTACTTTACAACTGTAAACTTTCTTTTATCGTATTCTACAAAAACAAAAATACTTATTCTGAAAAATTTAGCCATATAACATTTGGTGAGCGGATTTTATCAAATTCTGTCTCTCTCAACTGGACTATTAGTTAATATTAATTATTATTTACATTTTGGTTTTCAGCCACCTTCTGAAGGAGAACTGTCGGTAGCCTCAAGGATTTTAGGAAGATATACTCCAAATAACAAAAACGATAGTGCGGTAAGTACCTTCTTATGTTAACATTAATACAAAAACTAAAACATTTAATCGTTTTTAAAACTATGAGAGTAGAATGTGATATGCCCCACACAACGTAGAAATACTTTGTTTATATATGTTTGTTTATTCACTGACGATATAGAGAACTACGAAAATTACTTTCATAACAACTTACTGAGAAAAAATCTGTCTTTAACACGTATTATAACTCGCGGTTAATTATTAAATATTATTGAACATATATCTATATGATAAAAAATTCGTTGGAATAAAGTTACTAAACATATGCAAGTTATGGGGATTCACTTATATTACTCTGCAAAATAACCTGATTATAAAATTAAATTTAGAAGAAGAGATATGAATATAAATAATCATCTTTTTTATTTTTACCAAATTTAAAGATTATTGAGTAGTGCTCTAGAGATTATTATTACATTATAAAAGTTTGACAACGACTTATGAATTATAATAAACAGAAGCTGAACTCCAGAAATATTTATCATTACCCCTTGAGTCGAGATATATATTTTACTAAGTCAGATCTATTAGATGTGTATTTGAAATCGAAATTATTTTTTGAGGAATATAAATATAATTAGTGAAATATAAATTCCGGAAATTCAATATAATGTTACAAATTACACCCCCTTGGAACTGGAGATGATACGCCTATGCCTACTAATAGTGACTGGAAAGAATCTAGAAAGAGCCATGGACTTTTCTAGATTGTGGTTGGAGAAGATTCTGGTTTAATCTAGAGGTGATTTCGGAGTATATAAGGCGCGATTACCAGCGCGGAAGAGGAACTTTATCAAGAAGGCAGTTTATAAAAGTGAACAAGTTGAAAAGTGAAAAGTGAGGTTAAATATTAAGTAAACAAAGTATTGTATAGTCAGTAAATTGTTAAATAAAGTGTTAGTGGTGTTTATCTCTTGTTGAAATTATTTAGAACCCACGGATTCATACAGGGTGTTACCTAAAAGGTGGAAAAAACGTAACAATAATTTTTAAATTGCATCAAGTAATAAAATCGCGAAGTTAAATAATCGCTAATACAAAGTCTTCGCAAATATGAAAATAAAGATTATATTTTATCGACATATTTCTAAAATGGTAAATATCCGCTCGTGGCGAACAAAATATAATAACATTTTCGTTGTGTCTAGGCTCCCGGTACCGGTAACCAACGTTTTGCAACAGCTGGTAATTTTGGGGATTTTGAGGATTTTGTAACATTTATATTATGTTCTAAGAAACAGAATGATGTTTAATTTTGATATTTAAACAGTGTCCGCCAAAAAATCTGCACAATATGGAAAACTTTTTTATTCAATTGTTTTTTTTTAAACGCGTTTCAGAATAATTAATAACAAAATTGCCAAAACTGTTTGTAATGTCTCAACTATGAGACCTCAAAAATGCCATTAGAAATGTTAGAATGGCCTGAAATAAAACCAAAGAATTGCAAATGCAAAATGCAATAAGACAATAATAATATCTATGGAAAAAGAAGGAAGACATACAGAAATGTAGTATTTAATATAAGGCTCTTGGGAGCCAGGCCCAAAAAAATTCTCTGAATTTACTAAGCCTGTTTTTTTGCCAGTTGATTACAGTAGTTGTGTATACAAACACACTGCGGTCAGTTAAGCGAAATCGAGAACAGGTGTCTCAGGTACGCTATCAAAGGTGTCATGATTAAGGAGGTAATAAAATGAATTTACTAAGGCTGAAAATCGTTATACGAATTATATACTGCATATAAATAACCGTTGTCAGTCAGTCAGTTGAATGTGGGGACGTAGCTGGTCAGTCAGCCCCAATGTATGTACAGGGTTATTCATTATACAGGGTGGGGAAATAGTGCGTCGGACCTCGATATCTCGAGTTCTACGATAGCTAGAAATTTTTTAAAAAATTGCAAGTAAACTAGATAAAAAAGTCTATAACTGGAAATTATTTTCTAACAAACAGGGCGAGCCAAGACGAAATTACAGGAGCAAGTGCCTTTTACTTCCCTCGCATACCGAAGGGAAGTATTGTATTCGAGAAAAAATCACCCTCCGAGATTTTTTCGGATTCTGACGTTTCAGAACACGTAGATTCCGAAAATATAGGTTTTTCAATTCCGTCAGTCTGTCTGTCTGTCTGTCTGTCTGTCTGTCTGTCTGTCTGTCTGTTGGTGTATTTACTAAAAAACTACTTGACGGAGAGCAGTCAAATTTGGTAGGTAGTTAACCCTACTGTCAGCGAAGAACTGGTAGAATTTTCACTGAAAAATATACAGGGTGGACCGTCTAAACGGAATAAAGAGTGAAAAAAATTTTTTTTTGCTCAAATTTAAAATTTCCACGTTTCATGACGCGCTAAACCTGTTTCAGGAAAAAAAATTTTTTGAAAATTTTTTTCAAACATTTTTGAAAAAATTTTTACCAAGATGAAAAAAATTTTTTTTTGCTCAAATTTAAAATTTCCACGTTTCATGACGCGCTAAACCTATTTCAGGAAAAAAAAAATTTTGAAAATTTTTTTCAAACATTTTTGAAAAAATTTTTACCAAGTTGAAAAAAAATTTTTTTTGCTCAAATTTAAAATTTCCACGTTTCATGACGCGCTAAACCTATTTCAGAAAAAAAAAAAATTTGAAAATTTTTTTCAAACATTTTTGAAAAAATTTTTACCAAGATGAAAAAAATTTGTTTTTGCTCAAATTTAAAATTTCTACGTTTCATGACACGCTTAACCTATTTCAGGAAAAAAAAATTTGAAAATTTTTTTCACCAATATTTTTGAAAAAATTTTTACTACTAAAATGAATTTTTTTTTTCTTTCTTCAAATTTAAAATTTTCACGTTTCATGGCATTCTAAGCCTGATTTTTAAAAAAAAGTTTTTTGAAATGTTATCACTAAGATAGAATTTTTCTTTCTTTGTTCAGATTTTAACTATCCACGTTTCCATGACATTCTAAAACTATTCAAACAAATTTAAAAATGTTTTTGAAGAATTTTTTAAAAAATTTGAAAACATTTTTAATCCATTTATGTATCACTACTATAGAACAGAGGAAAAAATTTTGTTTGCTCAAATTTAAAATTTCCACGTTTCATGATATTCCAAACCAATTTCGGAAAAAAAAAATTGCAACATTTTGTTACCAGTTTGGATAAAAATTTAACACCAGAATGCTCAAATTTAAATGACATTCTAAACCTAGGTATTTCAGAAAAAAAATTTTGAAAATTTTTTTCACCAACATTTTTCAAAAAGTTTTTACCACTAAAATAGATCGAATTTTTGTTTATTTGCTCAAATTTAAAAATTTTCACGTTTCATAGCATTCTAAACCTATTTTAAAAATACATCATTTTTAATTTTTAAACTTTTTTTAGCACTACTATAGAACAGAAGGAAACTTTCCTTTTTGCTCTAATTTAAAATTTCTACCTTTGACATTTTAAACCTATTTCAGGAGAAAAAAATTTGAAAAATATTTTACCATCTTTTGAAAAAATTTTAAAAAATGAAATTTTTTAACCACCACTATACTTCCACTCCATTACGTGAATGTTGGATTGAAAATGTGACAGATGGCAATAACATCTGGCATATGCACCTATTATACTTTTATTGAAAAATATACAGGGTATTCCGCTTGAAAAAATTGAGCATATTCAATTTAAAAAGTTTTCATTGAAAAATAATTTTTGGCCACCCTGTACAGTTTTAGGAAATGAGAATGATTCAAAAATATTAATTAGATATTTCGCAACTGGTATTCATATAAGTTTTTCTTAAAACCCATAATTGTGACTGTGGTGATTTTTTTAATATCCATCTGCAGATTGCATTATTTCAACAAAAAAATTCATTACATCCAAGTAGTTGGGAGATACTCAATGCTAATATAGGAATGAATAGAGCTTAGAAAGAGGCTTCAAGAAATGTACTAATGTACATAGCATTCCATTAAAAAAAATACTTGTTCCTGTAATTTCGTCTTGGCTCGCCCTGTATGTTCGAAAATAATTTCCAGTTATAGACTTTTTTATCTAGTTTATTTGCAATTTAAAAAAAAAAAATTAGCTATCGTAGAACTCGAGATATCGAGGTCCGACGCACTATTGCTCCACCCTGTATATTGACCCCACATTTATACTTGTTATTATTGAAAAGAGAAAAAAGTTTTGTGTAAAAGTTGTAGGATAGACCTACACAATGTTATATATTCAAAATCAGAAGAAAAAGGGCTTCTCGAAAATGCTATAATATATAGGGTATTCCATTTTAAAAATATATATTTATTTCATATCACGTAACCTATACATGAAATTGTTTTTTTTATCACGTTTCAATAAAATATAGGTAACTTTCATATTAAACTTTTTTTTCTATTTTTAATAATAACAGAAACAAAGGGGGGTCAATATATAGTGAATAGTACAGACATTGGGGCTGACTGACCAGCTCCGTCCCCGCATTCAACTGACTGACTAACATAACTGTTATTTATATGCAGTATATAATTCGTATAACGATTTTCAGCCTTAGTAAATTCATTTTATTACCTCCGTAATCATGGCACCTACGCCCAAGTAGATTCTAGACTTAGGTACGGAATTTGCTTGTGGGGAAATTCTACCGAGGCAACTAATGTACTTATTGCACAAAAAAGAATAATTCGATGCATAACAAACATACCGCAGCGGGAATCATGTAAAGATGTTTTTAAAAAGCTGAATATTTTAACTCTCCCGTGTATATATATATATACGAAATGTGTATCTACGTCTATAAGAACAAAAGTAGTTTTACCACCAATAAAGATATATATAGTTATAATACGAGGCATGTTGATGAGTTTCATGTGCCGTTCGCTAAACAAAAACTTAGTTTAGATGCTCCCAATTGTATAGGACCTAGGATGTTTAACTGCCTGCCACGAACAATTAAAGACAGTGAAAATCTGCATATTTTTAAAAGAAATTTAAAAACATTTTTAATTGACAAATGTTATTATAAAGTGTCTGAATTCTTACACTAATTGACGAATCCCATACAATGTACATTGTCACAGTGGAAAATAAATGTTATTATTATTATTATTATTATTATTACCTTTGATAGCGCACCTGAGACACCTGTTCTCGATTTCGCTTGACTGACCGCAGTATGTTTGTGTACACAACTACTGTAATCAACTGACAAAAAAACAGGCTTAGTAAATTCAGAGAATTTTTTGGGGGCTGGCTCTCCGTCTATAACTAACTTATAAATTGGAAGAAACCGTATGTATGTAAAAGTGCAACCTAAACTTAAATAAAAATGAACCTTTTATATCCACAATACGTTCAAACAATTTAAATATAAAATATAACAATATAGTAAAAATGCAAGTGTGCAATTTAGATACAACGAACTTACAACTAATATTAATAAATGAAACGAATAATCATAAATGAAACATGAACAGGCAATTTGGAAAATATGCTAGTTAAAATACAGGGGCTTCACGCTTCACAACAATTATTCGAAAAAAATCATAGGTGCGTCGGGGACCACTGAAATTAACAACCCTCATACTTACTGGAAATAACATAAGGCATAAAAGCAAATAAGTATCTATATTATGTAAAGTAAGTTTCTATTTGTGGATATAGACAACAGCGGTCCTCGATGCACTTATGATTTTTTTTCGAATAATGATGTCTGTAGTAAAACAAATAATGTACATACCTACCTACTAAAAATTATCAACCACCGGCCCAACAATAAATTTACAGCAAAGGAAATAGCCAGTGTTTCGATCCAGCGAATATAAATTATTTGTTTCCTTTTAGAGGTTTATTTTTTGTGTCGGGGGTTTTTAAAACTTTTAATTTACCTTTTATTTTCAAAATTTCTTATTGCAAGATTGACTTAAACCTATCAAGTTCGAGTTATTTTTTAAAGTTGATGGGATAAACTTAGCTTTAAAAAACTCAGTAATAGACATGGCACATGCACTTATTAAATAAAACTAGAAAATCTTCATAATAATCGTTATCACTATAAGTTTCAATAATACCTACCCCAAATTTTCATCTTGGAAAAATAACACAAAATTATACATTGTGTCCACATAAGTTACAGCAAAAACCAAAATATGGTTACAATTGTATTTGCCTGTAGAATAATATTCTGAAAGGTTGCATCCATAATATTAATAATTCTTAGGTTCCTATCCTTCACTGTTGTCTGGTAACTTAACTATTTTGACGAGATTGAGCATAGCTGTGGAAAATAACCAGATTCTACACAATGAATAATCTGAAAATACAAAATAAGTGAAAAAATACTTAGGTTCTAGTAGAATTAATTGTTAAGATTATACATTAAACTAGCGGGGGTTCAAAGTAGGTTGGGTTTGGAGACAGACGTATATTTGGTAACTCTTACAAAATCTCGAATAAGGTCAGTTAAAACTGTGAGAAATCGTGCTAAATTGTGTTGAATTAAAGCGTAGATAATTCTACATTGATTGATATAAATTAGAATGAGTCTGGCTATTTCATATAGTTGATATTTGATTTAATTATATTAGTTGTACTATCACAAAAGCGTATATAAACAACATGAAAAATGGGCAAAACATCTGGCAAGATAATATAAACTTTGCATCATAAAATCTTCAGTGAATGACAACAAGCTGATTTTTAGGAAGGATGAAAACGAGTGCAAGTAGTGTGGAAATACTACAGAACAAAGAGGGAAATTGCCAACAAAAACAAAATGGGATAAAGATAAGTCCATTAATTGTATTAGTTTGTTACATAACAGGAAGGTCTCGACGGACAGCTGTCACATGGTCCATATACTGGGCTTATTTACGAATACAAATATATTTCTCAGGTCAGAGTAGCTGGGGTCTGCTGGATATACCGGGCGTCCCAAGTGTTATCCTATATCTCTTTTTTTACTTTTGCAGATTTTATTTTCTATTTTGCATTACATTGGCAGACCATTGGTGTCTTCAAATATTCTCTCGGGGCTCTTCCTTGCATTTTCACTGTAGTTGGTCTACCTGTGGAACGGTTAATAAATAAAAGCTTCTTGCGGCGAGCTAATGTGTGTCTTGGCAAACAAACAAGGTGGGCGCACTGATGCAGGAAACGGAAACACGGATTTCTGATTAAACATATCTGGACGCAAGCGGGTGGGAGGAAATGCACACTGCTAGATGCAGAAACAGAAGAAGGACAATACTCAGAAGAAGAATAAAAGCAGGGAAACTTAAAAGAAGCATCTCACAAACACCTACACTTCCCATCCTATATTCCTAAACCATGCGTCATGTGGCTCTCGTTGCTGGCAACAAGCATGTCGCATATCCAGTCCAGCGTATGCAGCCGGTCCGGCGGTATATGAAACATCCAGATTGGATGCTCGGAATCGGCAGCAATGCCTACCTTACGTTGGCAAATCAATGAATCAGTCAATCAAGATTATATATTAAACCAGCGTGTACTTGTGGTTTTTCTCAAAATTGCTAGTTATATGAGTTGACATGTTCAGGTTTTCGGAACATCCTGTATAACAGAAATGTTAAAATGCGTAAACAATTAAAATACAATTGACGCGTCCGAGCATTTTTTAAAAAGTAGAAGTTTTTAAGATAAATACTTAGGGAGGGAGGGGGGCAATTTTCAAAAAAACCATTATCTCACGCCTAGACCAAATTAAAAATATCAACTTTCAACTCATTGTCAGCGGTTTGAGAAATTCTGTGGTGAATAAGTGAGTTTTCACTTTTATATACAGTGTTTCCAGCAGTGGCGGCTCGTCAGGGGAGGCTGAGCCTCCCCTTGGAAGAACCACCATATCTTCAAAAGTAATATCTTAAGAAATTTCTATTAGTTATATCTCAATTTTCAATATTTTTTATTGTTTAGTATTCATTAATTAATTTTCAGTTTATATATAACATTTTTGCATTTCCTTTCCACAAACATACCTATAACGTTACAGTCCGGATAGTCTTTGTATGCATATTTCCCGGTCGGCCGGTCTTTTACTGAATGAACACTGCGGTTCGCTGGAGGCTAATACGAAATAGCTTCCAACTTTACCGCATTTACTTATAACATGAATGACCTTGAATTTCTTTGCGCTGTGTAAAATAGCAACACTTGGAATAGCCAAGTATGAGGCTAGCCTCCAGATCTCAGTTCTTTATAGCGCATGTGCACAGGTCATTCAAGAGTCAGGTGATTCACAAAGTAAACGAACTGACGTCTGACAGTTGCGTTTAGCCGGTTAAGAACAACTTGACGTATAAATACATAAAACATTTGATAGGCGTGCTAAAAATAAGTGCTCTAGGTAAAAATATTCCCAACAACATGTCTTGTTGTCCAGACGTGGTGGATTATTTGTTATTAAATGGATTTACTACTCTTATTTATGACGAAAAGGTAAGAATTAAAAGAAATGCCAGGCCTACACCAGCAATGCTTTCGTTAGTTTTTAAAAGTGGTAAACAAAACAGAGGGTTTTGTGATAACAATTATAAAAAAGTCGAGTGGTTAACGGCATCAACAGTTAGAAACAAATTATATTGTTGGAGATGTTTATTATTTACTAATGATCAATCCTCAATTTGGGACAGGGCCGGGTTTAATAATTTGCAAAATTTGTCGCGAGGTTTAGAAAGGCACGAAAAATCCCAGGAGCACATTTCATCTTGCATTAAATTCGAAATGTTTGGTAAACAAAATATTGTAAATTTCTTGGATTCTGCACATAAGAGAGAAATAGAAAATGTTAACGAAAAGGTCCGTGAGAATAGGGAAATATTAAAGAGGTTGATAGATGCCGTTATATAGTTATCTTCACAAGAAAATTCTTTCCGAGGACGTGACGAAAAACGAGAATCGTGCAATAAAGGAAATTTCAAAGAGCTGGTAGATTTTTTAAAAACTTATGACCCAAAATTAGAGAACTTTTTGAATAACGCCACTATTTTTTGAGACAATTCCGGTAAGCTTCTGTAGAATGATCATTTTCAGCACTTAAACGCATAAAAACATTTTTACTAGAAACAAAATGAGTCAAGACCGCCTTTCAAATGTATCGCTTATTTCAATAGAAAAACGTTTTTTGTCAGAATTGAGTAAACGCGATTCATTTTATGATGAAATAATCAACCATTTTGCTAGTTCCAAAAATCGCAGGTTACCACTCATTTATAAAAATATTCAGGCTTTAAAGCAGATATTAATATGGGTAGTTGTTATTTTAGAAAAAATATTTATTTGTGTTATTTATTTTTTAGGAAATATTGTTTATAATTCTCCATAATATAGAGTTCCGCGGTTATATTTTTTTTATATAACTTCTTTCTCAAAACTATTTTAATTTCTATTAAAACTTATAATTTTACACGCCTGGCAGTGATAATGAATACAATTTTTTGTTTGTAGAAAAACACTTTAATTTTTTTACCAAAACTATTTTTATTTTTATTAAAAGTTATATAATTTAATTACAAGTGGGATAGTAGGACTCCTTTGGATACCGATACTCGAGTCGTAGGAACGAGAATTTCATGAGAATGATTTTTTCATCTCATCATATTTTCTATTTCCTTTTCATTCTATTCTTTTATTAGTTCTATTCTCTCAAGTCGTGAATCGGTATCCTGGCGAACAACCCACGGCAAAAAAATGTAACGCGCCATTGTAATACCTCAGGGGTGGTGGGGAAATGTACAAATTGTAGTCATATTGCACATCAGTTGTCTTTTAGAATATCAAGCCTCCTCTGCAGACAATATCACGAGCCGCCACTGGTTTCCAGAGTACGTACTTGACCATATAACTCCAAAACTAGTGATCCGAATACAGTTTACACTGCTATGAGCGGTATGAGTTTATATTATCACTACCACAAAGCAAGGAGGTAGGCAAATATAAATTTTAAAGGCGTTCATCTAAATCACCGGCACCTCCGCCAATTTAAAAAAGAACCACATTTATGCAGATAGTTTGTTATTACACGACTTTTAAAAAACCCACTTTCATAAACTTTTAACTAAATGGCACTTGTTGAAGAGAAATATTTTAGGTACACTTGTGTCAGGAGTTTACCATCTGTGCTATTAAATAAGTTGAAAGAACTGTTTCCGGTCTAACATATATACTATTGTGTACCCAGGTTGTTTTGCCACTTAAACCCAAAAATCAGGAACAAATTTTTCTTAAATTAAAGAAAAATTGATGCACATATAGTCATATCGCCTTCGCGGTGCCTCAAAGCTTCAAAATGTCCAATTCCAATATAATAAATAAACAAGCTAACCGTTATACTCTTCGCTGATTTACTGCACTTTATTAATTGTTGCACGTTCTATAGGATATTCACATTTTTTTGTAAATAATATTAGTTTCAGACATTTTTAGTTTAATTACAAAACATGAAAAGAATTATGTAAAAATTTTGTTTTTTTTTCATTTAAAAAAATTTATAACTTTTTTATTTATCCATATATTTTGCTCAAAGGGTTCTTCCTCTAGCTAACACAAACTTACTGTCCAAATTTCAATACAATCTGACTTTTCGTTCTTAAGTTATCGTGCTTACAAGAAACGTGACGGACGGACAGACGGACAGACAGGCGGACAGACAGTCAGACAGACGGACAGACAGACGGACAGACGGGTGGACGGATATTTTGAAAGTTGTTCAGAAATCGATCACCAACACAGTGATATGAACTTTTTACTTCCCTCGCATACCGAAGGGAAGTATTGTATTCGAGAAAAAATCACCCTCCGAGATTTTTCGGATTCTGACGTTTCAGAACACGTAGATTACGAAAATATAGGTTTTTCAATTCCGTCAGTCTGTCTATCTGTCTGTCTGTCTGTCTGTCTGTCTGTTGGAGCATTTACTAAAAAACTACTTGACGGAGAGCAGTCAAATTTGGCAGGTAGTTGACGCTACTGTCAGCGCAGAAATGGTAGAAATTTCACTGGAAAATATACAGGGTGGACCGTCTAAACGGAACAAATAGTGAAAAAAAATTTTTTTCGCTCAAATTTAAAATTTCCACGTTTCATGACGCGCTAATCCTATTTCGGGAAAAAACATTTTTGAAATTTTTTTTCACCAACATTTTTGAAAAAATTTTTACCAAGATAAAAAAATTTTTTTTGTTCAAATTTAAAATTTCCACGTTTCATGACACGCTAAACCTATTTCTGAAAAAAAAAATTTTTGAAAATTTTTTTGAACATTTTTGAAAAATTTTTTACCAAGATGAAAAAAATGTTTTTTGCTCAAATTTAAAATTTCTACGTTTCATGGCAAATTTTTTTTTACCATTTTTGAAAAAATTTATTCTACTAAGTACTTAAAATGATAATTTATTTTTCTTCAAATTTAAAATTTCCACGTTTCATGGCATTCTAAGCCTGATTCAGAAAAAAAATTTTTGAAAATTTTTTGAAATTTTTTTCTACCAACATTTTTGAGATTTTTTTTAACACTAAAATAAATGGATTTTTTTTAAATTTCTTCAAATTTAAAATCTCCACGTTTCATAGCGTTCTAAATCTATTTAAAATAAAAATTAGAAATTTTGTTTACTATTTTTAAAAAATTTTACCACTAAGATAGAATTTTTTTCTTTGTTCAGATTTAAACTATCCACGTTTCCATGGCATTCTAAAACTATTCAAACAAATTTAAAAATGTTTTTGAAAAATTTTTAAAAAAATTTGAAAACATTTTTAATCTATTTATCACTACTATAGAATAGACGAAAAATTTGATTTGCTCAAATTTAAAATTTCCACGTTTCATGACATTCCAAACCAATTTCGGAAAAAAATTTTTGCAACATTTTGTTACCAGTTTTGAAAAAAAATTAACACTAAAATAGATGGAAACTTTTTTTACTCAAATTTAAAAGTTTCACGTTTCATGACATTCTAAACCTATTTAAAAAAATATGTAATTTTTAAATCTTAAACTTCTTTTACCACTATTATAGAATAGACGGAAACTTTCCTTTTTGCTCAAATTTAAAATTTCTACGTTTGACATTTTAAACCTATTTCAGAAGAAAAAAATGTTAAAATTTGTTTTTAACATTTTTGAAAAATTAAAATAAAAATGAAATTTTTTAACCACCACTATACTTCCACTCCATTACGCGAATGTTGGATTGATGTGACGGATGGCAATAATATCTGACATATACACCTATTATACTTTTATTGAAAAATGTACAGGGTGGTCATCTCAAGAAATAATTCAGTCATGGTGGACATTTGTAAAGGTATTTGCGCAAGCCTGCCATATGTGGCACCTGTTATTTAGTATTGAGCTTTTGCTGTTGGATGAGCAATCTGTATATTTTTTTGACCAAAACTTATCAAGTTTTCTTTGTAATAATAGCAATAACTATATTCCGATTATTATTCTCAATGTCATTTCGTAATTATTAATTTTTTAGAGTGACCGCCATGCACAAATAACGAGGGAAGTTCTGTGTAAAGACCTTTACCGATTTTTTTCTCTACGAGCTATGTAATCGGTTTTAGAAATGTGCCCATCGAATGCAATATACTCTTCGTTTTGAATTTGTGAAGAGTATAATAAATAGATATCTATTCTATACGAAAAAGATTTTCACACAAAATGAAGAAGTTAGCCTAAGCTATCTTTCATCGCTTCATGGACAGTGGCGGACTGATAATGGTGGTGGTGGCATAACGCCCCTAGCCTAAAACGCCCCCTTTATACAGGGTGATTCATAATGGATGGATTATTAGAAATATATGGAGAACGGGTAAATATATCCTTTTGAAAATTTTGGGAGTTACTAAAGTTAGCATGGCCAATCGAACCAAAATAACTACGAGCATGTGGTACTTCCGGTTATACCGGGAATTGATACCAATTTGATTATTTTAAATGAAAAAGCCTGTATATTTTCGACTTTTCGAAATGACCGTGAAATTCTGATTCCAAGCATGTAGCACATCCTATACTTAAACCCAGCAGTTTCGGAGGTATTTAATATTTTATAAAGAATTTGACAGGTGCAACGGTTTGCAAGAACCGTTATAACTTTCTTCGTGTAGGGGATCCTCATTTGTTTGTTGGCACGTAGAAAGAACACAAGATGAGCTAGTACCAACAATGAAAATAAATTCCATAATAGTATAATAAGTGTTCTATTTTTCACGTTACATTTTGTCAAATTCAAACCTCAAAAACTTTTTTCTTTTAAATGGAGCACCCTGTATTTTTCACACCAAATTGTGTAGAATTAATTTCACTTTTTTCTAGTATCGGCATTGTAGGGGTTTAAAGTTACAACTTTTTGAAATATTGGCGATTTTCTTAAATGTTCAAAATTTTTAATAAAAATTGCCATCAACTTGGCCATGATTAGAAACAACCATTAATGTCAGTCATTCTCTTAAGTCGAAAAGACCATCACGTTTAAATCACACCCACGAGGACTTTAGATTTGTTTATTAATTATCGAAAATGTGATAAGGTAATATCAACAACATGTAACACACTTGCTGCTTGGTACCCACAAGAACAGAAACCATCACCATACACCGTAAAAAGCATATTGGCTAATTTTAGAATACTTAGCTGTATCAAGGCAGGAATTTTGATTAAGCCTTAGACATATTAGCTGAAGAAGAAATCTTTCCAACTTACTATTTAAGTTTTCCTCAAAAAATTGTAATGACATCATTGTGACTCATTGCACAGTAAACACTAAACCGCCAATATTCTTGAATATTTCGCTCTCTGAATACATGAGGATTCGAACAAAGAATTTATATAAATAGAAGCAGATACACATTTATAAGTGTGTTGTCAACATCTCGTACTCAAGTTCAGACATTACATTTTATAATTATCTCTTTCTTTATGATGAAAATTACTATAGCCCCATGTTTGTTGCAGTACTACTGTTTTTAACATGACAAATAAATGTAAGACAACAGGCTATTCTTATCCTCAACTACACCACAAACAACACATTTTTTCACTATTTTTACGATTCAACGAGAATAATTGTTTAAATTTACAAAACACGAAAATAATTTTGAGGTTAGAGTAGTTAAAACAGACACAGTTCTTAAATGACTAAATTCCACATATGTCTTTGCTACACTCATAACACGGTCTTGGAGTGATTGCAACAGAGATAGCGTAATAGGCAATATTGTATCTTAGAACGAAATGGTGAGAAAAATGTATGTTGGACATGATGGCAACAGTATCGTATAACTTTTACACTTTATCTCGGCTTCTATTTATATAAATTCTTTGGATTCGAATTACTAAAGAAGTGAGAATTGTGTTGTTATAAAGTCCATTTTTGGTCAATTTAGCATCATCTGTCCATATATTTTCCAAAAAATAATTGTCACCTTTATGCCAAAAATTGTATGTTTCTTTTAATTGTTGAACCATATGTAACGAGAATGGACTTATGTTTTGATAAGATTCTGTGAACTGAATTCTTGGATAATTCCGATTCCAGAGCAGCTTAATGACATAATTGGAAATGCCAGAAAATACCCCATAATTGTTATTTATATATTTTCATCATCAACGTCCTCCTTAGAATTCCTGCCTTGACAGAGCCCAATATTTTAAAATTATCCAATATTCGTTTTACAGTGTATCGTGATGGTTTCTGTTCCTGTGGATATCGAGTAGCAAATGTGTTACACGTTCTTGATATTGCCTTGTCACAATTTCCATAAATAATAAACAAATCTAAAAACTCTTCGTGCATGTAATTTAAACAGGCTGGCATTTTTTGACATAAGAGAGCGACTGACATTAATGCTTGTTTCTAATCATGGTTAAGTTGATAGCAATTTCTATTGAAAGTTCTTGAACATTTAAGAAAATCGCCAATATTTCAAAAAGTTGTAACTTTAACCCCTGCAATGCTGATATTAAAAAAAGAAAAATTAATTTTACATAATTTGTTGTAAAAAAAATTAGGTTTGAATTTGACAAAATGTAACATGAAAAATATAACACTTGGTATATTACTATGGAATTTATTTTTATTGTAGGGATTACGTCATCTTGTGTTCTTAATACGTACCAAAGAGCAAATGAGGATCTCCTACACGAAGAAAGTTGTAACGGTTTTTGCAAAGCGTTGCAGTTGTCAAATTTCTATAAAATATCACATATCTCCAAAACCGCTGGATTTAGGTATAGGGTGTGCTACATGCTTGGACTCAGAATTTTACGATTATTTCGAACAGTCGAAAACATATAGGGTGTTCCGTTTAAAATAAGCAAGTCGGTATCGACTTCCGGTATAACCGGAATCACCACATGCTTCTAATTATTTTGGTTGCAGTAGCCACACTGACTTTCGAAACTCCCAAAATTTTCAAATGGATATGTTTACCGGTTCTCCATATACTTCTAATACTCCATCCACCATGAATCACCCTGTATATTGAGAACCTTCGTAAATAAATTCGGACCATCGCCTCTCGTCCTTCAAAATTTCGAGTGAGGAAAAAAATGTTTAGAGAAATCTTCTCCCCCCGCTCTTCAAAATTTGTAAGAAAACACCTTCAATGAAATCTATTTGTCTTAATATCTACCGAAATCGCCGGAAAGGCTGCGGCAACATTGAATCCGCCATTTTCATGTCAGTCGGTGGATAGTAAGAAAAGCAAATTTTGCATTCAATCAAGAATGCTAAGCTTTGTATTTAATTACTTATTAAGTATTATTTCTATATCTACCTATATGTATACAGATAAATATTTCGTATAATTCATCAAATACAAATATTTTGGTATCATTCGATACCCGTTAGTAAATAAAACAGTTACTTAAACCAATTCTCATTTGAAAATTCATTTCTAAGTAGTAGAAAATAAAATTAATTTTGAAACTCAAATGATGACATTAAAATGATACAAATGTTCTTTATTGCCAATATCAATCACAGTTATTACTTTGTGCCTCTTTAAACGAGCAAATTCTTTATAAAATGTAAAAATACCTCCTTTGGTACAAATTAAGAGACGATATTTTTTTGGTTATAGTGCAATCAGACGTGTAGTATAAAAGCATACTTTGAAAATAAATAAAACAATAGTCGGGTAGGTCCGTTGAAAATATAGAAGTTTAATATTAGTACTTAAGAAACTCTTTATTTTCACTTTATCTCTGCATAAAAAAGGCAACAAATCCATCGTAAAATAACACAAACAATTAAATAGATATCACGGTATAAGATAATCAAAGCAAAATCCCATTTCAAGCTACATTTGCTTAAATGTTCCATTAACTCTAAATTGATTAAGATACCTCCTCTGGACCAAAGATCCACTTAGCTAGATTGTCCGTACATTAAATTGTTATTAACACTAAATTGCAATATCAATCAACTTAAGAATTACTTAATTAAAATATCTTCTGGTCAACCAGAGGTTGACATCTATGTTACTTAACTGTTCTCCGTTTCAATCAAAAAGAAAGTTAGTGTTAATTACGAATAAAAATTAGTATAAAACTATTGTCATCTAATGTAAATTGAATAAAGTGTATCAGACAGGACGCGTAAATGTTTAGTATTTTTTGTTATGTCGAACAATGTTGATTCAATAACATTAATATTTATTTGTCTTCGACAGGCATACACAATTACAGGAAACATTTGAGAAACTCATATAAGAATAACAAATATTAGTTCAAAAAAATCCTAGTAGTTTAAAAATATTTATTTCTATATTAAGAGCAGAAAGTGCTCTCGCCTCCAACGTTCATTTCATGGGGCAAACGGCATGGTGTTTAGCGGAATTAGCCGATTCTCTAAGAAGTCTACGAAATTATGCATTGAACACTGTATGGCAGGTTGGTGTTTGTTTCGATGCCTATGTTAGTAAGCAGCAAGTGAATGTTAACGTATTCACTTGCTACTCGTCTAGCGTTTCTGTTAGAATCCGTCGCGATGCGATCCTGATTGAAGCTTTCAATGTCGTCTCTCGTGATACACTCAGAAGAAAATCGCAAATCTCAATATTTATATCCTAGAATAGTTCTCTGGATACAACATTTTATATCGGAATGTACTCGAGGCGTGAGAATTGGCATGCCCCAAGGGAGCGTATTGGGTCCTTTCACTTTTTTCATTTTTATAAATGACCTCTCTCAAGACACCTTGAGAGTAAGACATTTTGCGGTTGATTACATTATATACCATAACATCAAACCTCCACGACTGTAAAATGCTTCAGGAGACTCCGGTGAACATAAAGATGGGGGTTAAGGGAGTAAAAAGTCAATTAATTGCATTTGATAACAAAATATGTAAATATAATCACACATTAGAATATTGGAAAACAATTCTCTAAAGGCGGTAAGCTTAGTAAAATACTTAGGAGTTCACCTACTCAGTAATCTGAACTGGGATATACACCTCAAGAAGATCATTGAAAAGTCCGTCACATTTCAAATTCTGTTATAAGAAAGGATTCCACTTAGAATTATAGTTAACACAGCAGGTCTACACTCAGTACCTTAAATTAAATAAAAGCACGCGACTATTGTATTCATTATTTAAATTTAAATTATAAGATACTGGTCTGAGCACTATACGCATTTAAATTTTATCGGCTAGACATGACAAATGCTTGACCAATAGCGTGGTAGCTTGTACGATCAAGTTTAGCGAATAGTAAATTAGCATGTTCATACGCCAACTCAAAGGAGGCGCTGAAAAGATGGCGTAGAGGCGATTGGCCGTGTAGGCCTTAAGAATTAAAAGCCGCCATATATTTGTAAATATCTGTATATAGTGATTAACAACTGCGAATAGAATCAGTACAGTAGTTATTTTAGTTTATATGTTCCGTGTTATTGTGTACCATTGCCCATAGCTACAGCAGGGCAATGTTTCGTCGAATCAACTGTAAGTACAACAGACTTTTAATATTATGTATGCCTCTCGTGATGCTAATGTTGCTGTTTGAAGCCAACTGCGACAATGCAAAATTATTGATGGCTTCAATACCTCATTCCACGTTTGGCCAGTAATACTTCCTATTGCATCCAGTGTTCAATTAAGACTTCTCGTACTCTATGAGAAGATAGTAGTGCGTGAATAACCTCGTTTTGGTGGCGTAGCTATACCATCCCGTTATTTTGACATCTCCCGTGTGTTTTGGGCATAAAACATAGTGTTCAACTGCCGAACCAGTTTATGTCGAAATTATTAATTGTCGGGCCTATTTTTGTTATTAATTTTACGTACAGTCCGTAGTATTTCCATGTGTGATCTCATGTAATTTAATTGAGCCTTTTTTATGTTAACGTAAGAATTCTTTGTTTTACTGCTCTGGCCAGATCGGGTTTAGTTTAGTTTAATTATTTACTGTATACGGATCTTAACTGAGTACCTTTTTGCTGTGTATTTTGCTATATATCAGAAGGACTTTTAATGATTTGTTTACATGATTATTCTGACGAAAGTTTTTGTAAAGTTTACTCACACCCTGATGTCAATTGCTCTACTATTTGTGTATTTGTCAGTAAACCATTAAAGTAAGTTAAATTCAATGACTCGTTTTATTTCCACTTAAGAAAGTTTAACGTTTCACTTGGCGCCTAACGTGGGGTTCGTTTTTTTTAATTAAGTTTCATTTAATAAAATAAACTGGAAAACTTTCATCAAGAAATTTAATAGGAGATATAACGCTTTCAAGCTTATATTTGCTTGATAAAATACCACACTACCACACTAACTCTCTTTTAACTGTATCCGCTGTCATATATTATTTTTTCCCTTTCCCTTTTTTCCTAAAAATAATTTGGGGCAAAACCGCCCAAATCGACCCTCCTCCTTTAAAACCGTACTTGAGACTCGATCCTTTGTGGACTCTGGAATGCTTTATTGATGGTAAAATTAATATTTTGGTGCCTTTAAAATTTCGAGGCAATGCGCACACGCACGCAAGTAGGTATTGGGGCACTTGAGATCATCCCCACCACTCCATATTTAAGCCACGCCTTCAACCAATCAGAGGCAAATACCTCCACCACCACACGCTTCCAATCAATTAGAGACCAGTACTTCATTTATGTCTACTAATATCCACGTCTCGAAAAGCAGGTAGAAAGTGGACAATTCCAAAAGTAATTAATGCAATCACCTTCATACTTCAGCCTGGAGCTGGCAAAAGTTGGATTATAGAGCTCTTGAAAAATGAGCCATCTCTACACGCTCTTGGTTCCTTAAGGATATTATGTTTTGGGCTGAGATTATTCCAATGAAATAAATTTAAGGCCTACCTAATTGCTCAAAGCAGGCGAGAGGATCTTAGGATGACTGCCTTCTTCTTTTGGCCTGCCGTTCGACTGATGTTTGATGGGCCGAGTGGTTGCCCCAAAGGAGGAGGCTCTCAATTCTGAAAAATTTAGGATCAATAACATCGAGCATGTCATTTTATTAGGACGGCCTTCTTGACTGATTAGACCGGCACAGCAAAGTTCTTTGGGGTACAAAATACTTATTTAATTTCTTCCGTATTTTAACCATATTGTTATGAATTACACCCCCTTGGAACAGGAGATGGTACGCCTATGCCTACTGATAGTGACTGGAAAGGCTCTAGAAAGTGTCAAGGACTTTTCTAGATTATGGTTGCAGAAGATTCTGGATTAATCTAGAGCTAATTTCGGAGTATATAAGGCGCGATTACAAGCGCGGAAGAAGAAGTTTATTGGAGAAGTGACACGTTCGGGAAAAAGAGAGGTTAAAGTAAACAAAGTTTATTTTGAAGTATTGTATAGTCAGTAAATTGTTAAATAAAGTGTTAGTAGTGTTTATCTCTTGTTGAAATTATTTAGAACCCACGGATTCATACAGGGTGTTTTCCAAAAAGGTGGAAATCCGTAACAATATTTTATTGATTCTTCTAAGATTCTGTGTAGAAGGTCTTATGGGCAGAGTTGTAGTCAGAACGATTAAGCAAAAATCGTTTTGTGCAGGGTAACATCAACGCTAACGCTAGTTGCGCTTCAACGTTCGACTGGATTTTTTTACCAGGGCATAGTCATTTCCAAACCCCTCTAGAGACAAAACAAACCTTCACATATTAGGAGGTGCACATAACCCTAAGTTTAAGGGACGTAAACTGAAAGATAAAACAGCCGGGCATGGGTCACAGCACTCTTAATAAAAACTAAGTTCATGCTTAGTGACTTCTGGCCCAGTATGGCCAGTGTAGGTGGCACATCGCCAGCCTCTCCCAAGTTCATCACAAAATCGGTTGGCTGAAAGAGTGACAGGTTCGGTAGGAATGCCTCTACCTACGGGGGTAGGTGGATCTATTTAGTCTAAATGCACTAAATAATCAAAATCCAACTATGAAACGAAAATGACAGAATTTTAAATTTTAAAATAATTATATTAGATCTCTCTCTCTCTCTCTCTTTCTCTCGCGGATAATATGGTCACCCTAATATGACAACTTTCCCAAATCTGGAACTAGAAATTTGAGAAGTCACATTAATACTACCTGTTTCAACTGCCACATTGAAAGACATTTTTCGGCACTGTGTTATATTAAATCGTTGATTTTGGTAAATTAAGAAGAAAGGTCCGGTCGTCTTAAAATTTGGGCGGTAAGTGAAAACTAGTTAGAGAAAAAATCCTATTCTTGTAGTTGTAAAATATTTTAGTAAATAGGATGAAAAAATTGCAACCTTTGATGAGATTCTAAAAAGCAAAAATACCATATCGTATACCCATGAGCATTGCGCCAACTAAGCTGACATCATCAGGAGATAATTAGACAAATACAAATATAGCAATTATATCTAAAAAATATATTTAATTTCAAAACCTGTGAGAAATATCATATATGACTCGAGAGTTGACTAACGTCGCGCATAGATGCACCGCCAAACTCGATAAAATTTAAGCCGCTGCTAGGTCAAGAAATTCTGTGTAATGTGAATTGTAATAATAGAAAATACAAGTGCATATGGAATTAATATAAAACAAATGACTAGTATAGTGTTTTTAATAGTACCAAAAAATAAAGTAAACAAGTGCAGGTGCCTTAGAAATAGACCTATCTACAGCCAAAACCCCATCAAGTGGTTTATTGCGGTAAAGAAGGGCAGGGCAATAAATACTTACTGTCAAGTGAAGCGACATTATATTATAAAGCAATACAGACATATTGGCTGTGTGGTGACGTTGAGTAATAAAACTCCAACTAAAACTGTTTTGTTGGAAAGTGAAAATGAATAATTTTGTGTGCAGTGGAGATTTTTAAGTATACGAAATCAGCCCAAGAAAAGAAAAGGAACAAACCAGCAATCACCCAGAGGCGCTACAGAAACCTAAGCTATATTAAATCATTTTATTTTATTTTATTTTATTATTCTAATAACTTTATCAACTTAATTTCTATTAACCTAACTTATTATCTCAAAACCTAATACCCTAAACAGTTCCTTTAATAATCAGATCTAATTGTTACTATTAGTTTATTAGTTTATTAGTGTACTAATAGAATATAAAAAAATCGCCAAAAGCAAATGCGTGAAATTATTCCCCTTCAACGTTCCTAGTCTTCTGTGGTAAATTATCCAAGAGCCTGATCGTTTGTTTTCTGCTCACCTGTCTTAAACGATCTTAAAATATTACCATATTTATCAAATTTATTATTCTTCGAGTTAAACCGAAGGGAAAGTTTTAATGAATAAAATTAAGAAATGAGGCTTTCCATCATTTTAAATTTTAGAACAGATTTAAATTAAATTAGATGAAAAATAAATAACATCATTATAAAGAAATATATGAACCAACTTATTTGAATTATATTTCTTACAAATTCTTAAGTGGTTAATTTAGGAATGTAATTAATTATTCTTAAAATATTAAACTATTCCTGGAAATTCTATCCTACAATATTTTATTAGAAAAAAAATCATTTCCAGAACAGTCATCAGAAATATTGACGAAAGAAAAATAATATTTTTATATTGATCATAATTCAACATCTCATACTAAGGGTGATACAAGTTCCCACGGCGTTTTATCAGAGTCAAATTTTTGACGGTCACTCAAGAACATTTATATAAGTACATTTATACCAAAATATTGTCATTCTTTAACGAATTTAACCAATCATCTAAACTTAAAACTCTGTCATGGTTTACCGAACCGCGACCTAATAACTAATAAAGCGGACTATTGATCTGGCTGTCCCTATTCATACTCTTTTTACATTTTTCTAACCTTTCAAAGGCACCTTGCCGCGTATTATTTGTTACATGATTGTTATTTAAAGCATAAACCTTGGTTCATATGGAATTGATACAAATTTTGAATTGTTAAGTTTGAAAGATCGTGAAGGGTTTCCTTAAATCTACGTTTCCTAATTAATTTATCTAAGTAGGAAATACATAGGTTGTTATTGTCTCTTTCATATTATTGCTGCTTGGTCCTTCTCTTCTTCTGTTCCGCTTCATCTTCTTCTACTCATCCCCTCCGGTGGGGCCTGTTTGTTCCGTGATTTGTTGAGGTCGAGTTCCAAAGACTCTACTCATTGTTTAGAATCTTCAGCTTAGGCCTCCTGTATCTCAGCTGGTTTGTGGGATTGTAATTCGTCGCTTGACTGATTAGGCAGTTCTCATGTTCCATGGAACAGTTGTCATGACAATTGCGTAGATCTTGGTCTTGACTCTTTCCTGTATTATTATACATTGAACGCCAAACTTCGGTTCATGTCTATGAAGATGTCAATGTTTCTCACAAACCAAAGTACATCCACAGCACATCTAAGTGCGAAGTTCTCAATGGCTTGCATTTGCTTTAGATATGTTTTCGCTGCATATCCCCAGGGAATTGAATGGTTGTAGTCTTAGACGACCATACGTCTATTCTGCAAGTTGAGTTGTCTGCTTCCCCGTATAATCGATTAGATCTTGGATTTGACCTACTTGTTATTTTTAATCATATCACTGTTCGACTTCCACGTTAATATTTCATCACTCGTGGTGACATTACCTGAAGGACTATCTAGCCGTTTCTTGGAAGAGCATAGTTTTGCTGTTATCAGGGTTTTTTGTACTTTCCATCTGTTGCACTTCCTGAAGGGTTGCTGCTTCCTGAAGTTAGTTGGTAACCTTCTTTGCACGCCTTGATTTAGCTGTTATACTGTTTCATTGACACGCAGTTAGCGAATAGGTGCGAAGATAGTACGATGCCTTGCGGTTCTCCGGATTCCACTTGTCGATATGTTTGCCTCAGAAAAAGACTAAGACGAAATGGGTGACACTTTAAGCATTCCTCAAGCTCAACGCGGAAGAGGATCCGAAAATCAACAAATTCTAAAAAGATGAATAAAAACTCATGGTTGTCAAAGTATCCACTATTAACATAGTTTGAAAATAATTTATTAAGGAGATCAGTGAAGTTTTTAGTAAAGTATTTGGTAACTATTTCACTGTTGTTAGCAAGATTTGATAGACGAATGAATGAACAAAAAATGTATTTAACATTTTTTTTAATGGTAGGGTAGAATGTTTTTTTTTTAAACAAAATTGGCAATATTCACAACATTGGATTACTTGCATTTAAATATTTTGAAACTGAGTTCAAAACAGATTTAACATAGAAGCATACTAGATTAAAACTCGCATTTTATCTTAACCTGAATACTATATCCAATGATTTATTATCTAATATTAACATTAACATATATGAAATGGCTTACAATAATAATATATTTTTTCTACTGTAGGGAATTCTAAAGGATAAGAGCAAATATCCAACCTTAACCAGGATGTCATATTGCCAGTGTCGACTAAAAATTGTATTTTCCAGCATATTCAAACAATTTGGATGGAAACACATCGCTCTCATTTTAGATAGATCTGATCTGTTTTCACTAACAGTGGGTAAGTAAATTAGCAGATACAAGTAGATTCATGCATTATTTTTGTAAGTAAAGCAGGTAGCCTTAAGGGTAGTAAACTTTAAGTATCTGAACACGATTAAAAGAAATTTATAAATCGAAAAAAATATAGTCTTCGTTTTACTTCCACATCCACGTAGTGGAGAGGAAGTATAGTAATTTTACTTCCACATCCACGTAGTGGATTGGAAGTATAGTAATCGCAAAAAAATTTTCAAAAATTTTTATTCGTGAAATAGGTTTAGAATGTCATGAAACGTCGAGGTTTTAAATTTGAGCGAAAAAAAATTTTCTGCCTGTCTGTCGGTCTGTCTGTAACTTTTTTTGTCCGCACGCTTTCTCCGGAACGGTTTAAGATATTGACCTGAAATTTTGTACACGTATATATTATAACGAGATCTGGAACTGGATTGTTTTTTGAGGAAATCCGGTGAAGGGTTGGGGGTTAAATAGGGGTAAATAGGGGGAAATAAGTAAAGCAAGCTTGTAAGAGTACAGAAACTTGAAATTCGGTGTATGTACTAGAAGTTAAGGCCTCAGATTTTTTTATAATATTTTTCAACCCCCCACCACCCCTACCCCATTAATGGGGTTGATAAAATAAAGTTGAGATATTCATTTGAAATTTCGTACACGTATGTATTATAACGATGTCTAGAATTAGATTATATTTTGGGATGATTCCGTTGAAGGGTTGGGGGTTAATTTGGGGTAAATGGAGGAATATAAGTAAAACAAGTTGGTAAGAGTACAGAAACTTGAAATTCGGTGTATGTACTAGAAGCCAAAGCGTCAGATTTTTTTTAATAATATTTTTCAACCCCCACCACCCCTACTCCAATTTGAAAAGGGTTGATAAAATAAAATTGAGATATTCATTTGAAATTTTCTACACGTATGTATTATAACGACATCAGGAACTAGATTATATTTTGAGATAATTCCGTTGAAGGGTTGGGGGTTAAATAGGGGCAAATAGGGGAAAATAAGTAAAGCAAGCTGGTAAGACTACAGAAACTTGAAATTCGGTGTATGTACTAGAAGCCAAGGTCTCAGATTATTTATAATATTTTTCAACCCCCACCACCCCTACTTCATTATTAAAAGGGTTGATAAAATAAAATCGAGATATTCATTTGAAATTTGGTACACGTATGAATTATAACGACATCTGGAACTAGATTATACTTTGAGATGATTCCGTTGAAGGGTTGGGGGTTATTTAGGGGTCAATAGGGGGAAAGTAAAGCATGCTGGTATGAGTGCAGAAACTTGAAATTCGGTGTATGTACAAGAAGTTAAGGCCTCAGATTTTTTTATAATATTTTTTAACCCCCCCACCACCCCTACCCCATTAATGGGGTTGACAAAGTAAAGTTGAGATATTCATTTGAAATTTCGTACACGTATGTATTATAACGACGTCTGGAATTAGTTTATATTTTGAGATGATTCCGTTGACGGGTTGGGGGTTAATTTGGGGTAAATAGAGGAATATAAGTAAAACGTTGGTAAGACTACAGAAACTTGAAATTCGGTGTATGTACTAGAAGCCACAGCGTCAGATTTTCTTATAATATTTTTCAACCCAACCACCCCTACTCCAATATGAAAAGGGTTGATAAAATAAAATTGAGATATTCATTTGAAATTTGGTACACGTATGTATTATAACGACGTCTGAAACTAGATCATAATTTGAGATGACGCTGTTGAAGGGTTGGGGGTTAAATAGGGGCAAATAGGGGAAAATAAGTAAAGCAAGCTGGTAAGACTACAGAAATTTGAGATTCGGTGTATATACTAGAAACCAAGGCCTCAGATTTCTTTCTAATATTTTTCAAACTCTACCACCTCCGCTTCATTATTAATGGGATTGATCATCATATCAAATTGAGATATTCACTTGAAAGTTAGTACAGGTATGTATTGTAGTGACATCTGATTGAGATGACTCCATTGAGGTGGTAGGTTGTAAATAGTGGAAAATAAGTACGGTAAACTAGAAACTTCATTTTTAACGTATATGGTAGAAACCAACTCCTCAAACTTTTCTGTGACAGCTACCCCAAATATTATTAAAATTCTATGACCAATAATTTCCACATACTAGAGTGCAAATATAGTCAAGATGTTTCCTTTAAAGTGACTTGGACGAATAATCTGGATGTGGAAGTAGTGATTCCTTAGGCAGCGGTTTTACTGTTAATTTTGTCTTGAAATTTTTAGTTTGGTTAATTCTTGATACTTTTGGTTCTTGTGCTTGTAAGTTTTTGTTATCGTGCACTTTTGTCGATCGAAAATAATTGGTTATTTCTTCTTAACACTTTGTATGTCTATTATTTATACATATATATTTGAACTTGTTAAAATAAAACAGTGAACATTAAAATAAATAGGATAATATAAATTAAAATAACATTGATTGTGGCATGTAGTTATGAGAAAGATACCTATATTTCTAGGTATATTTTTTATACTTATAAGTTTTTTATCAAAGTTGAAATTATTACTAGTATTTTCTGGTAATATGTTCATTTCCTTAGAATTCAGCGAAGTTGCATTTGCATTTAGTCATAAAATATTTTTTTATTCCAAACTAGCGAGGCTTACGATAGCTTTTCAATAGAGATAAAATTAGTAAAATGTAAAATAATTTCCAAAATATTTTCACTTTTCAAAACTTTTTCTCAGTTCTCCTGTATACGGAAAGCAAATCTACATTAGTAAACAATTAATGGTTCCAGCAGTCAGTGCTGTAAAAAAACTAAATGCAATAAAATATAACGTCAGTGTTAGTTAATTTTCAATTGCCCATTTTTAAGTCTAATCTCCGAGACGGACTTTTTATAATTTGCTTGCAGATGATGACATTTAAAATGAACTGTCATTTGTTTGCTCCTAGACATTTACTTAGCTTTAAAATTCAATTAATATTCTTTGAATAAATTTAAAACGTGTTAATATAGATTATAAATTTAATATTGACATGCTGACTGCTTACAACATGCTTATCTGGCCGTGAAAAACAAGACGAGGTGGCCGAGTGGTTAAGGCGTTGGACTGCTAATCCAATGGGCTCTGCCCGCGTGGGTTCGAATCCCATCCTCGTCGGACTTTTGTTTACAGTTTTTTTGGTGCTTAATTTTTATGATTTATTTTTCTATACAAATCGGTATTCCATTTATTTTACATGTACTTATGTGAACAACATTTGGAGATACAATTGTGGCCGGGTGGTAGGTAATCCTACCTCTGATTCGAGTATCTCAATCTACTTATCTTCGCATTGAGTTTTGCTGATAATGCAAATTCATTTGTACCTGCATTTATTTATAATTGAAATATTTTAGGAAAATTAATACCTGCATTATTAAGAAATAGGTATCTTAATCCAAATACGAAATTTAAAATAGTTTATTAACATCGCCAATAGAAAATTACTTTGAAAAAATGCGTTGTTATATTATATTAGAGATTGATGAAATCGGATTGTATAATTGTGAATATTGTTAAAAATTTACAATATGAATAAAAGTAGTTAGCATTCGTAACTGAAGTTTAAAACATATATAGCCTCAACAAATTGGTATGTCAGGATGGCCGAGCGGTCTAAGGCGCCAGACTCAAGGTTACCTTGCCTATAATGTAGGTTATGAGCGTTCTGGTCCACTCTGTGGGCGTGGGTTCGAATCCCACTTCTGACAGTATTTTTTTTTTCTACACTGAATTTTATACAAACGAATATGTAAGTAACTAAATAAAACACACTACTATGTTTTCTACCACTATGTATTTATAAAAATTGCGACTGCAGTTTCGACTTACAAAGCCATTGTCAAGTAGTGAATCAAAAATGACGTCATTTTTGATTCACTGCTTGACAATGGCTTTGTAAGTCGAAACTGCAGTCGCAATTTTTATAAATACATAGTGGTAGAAAACATAGTAGTGTGTTTTATTTAGTTATTTGTGCAAAATGATTAACTACCACAGAGTAACGGCTCCTTCAATCAATTTTTTGAATATGTAAGTTTTATTTTATCGGCCGGTCGCCACGAACTTTTATAGTAGGAAGTTATGAAAAAATAGCGAAAAATTTTCATTTTTGAGACAATATTGAAGGAGGGAAAAAATAACGAATCGGGTTTTGCACCTCCCCCCCCCCTCGGAACATTGTTAAATTAACAAAAAACGTAAATTTGTAATAACTTTTTGAAAAACACTCCGAAATGTATGCAAGCATTGGAGAACACTTTAATAATTGTAAGACATATTCCTATCAAGTCTGCTACGGTGACCGGAACATTGTAAATAGGGGGTTAACATGAATAAATCTAAAAACAATTCTATTTATATCATTTTTATTAAATCAATTTAAAAAAAGCGAAATTATGTATTTTCTATCAGGAGGGGTTAAAAGTTCACCCATAAGTCCTCGAAGGGGGTGAAATCATCCCCATAATATAAAAAAAAAATCAAAAATATTTTGAAAATAAAATATTTAAATGTTTGTCGGTGAGTCTATCGGCCAGTCCGTCAATCTGTAACTGTTTTTGTGCGCACGTTTTCTCTGGAACGGTTTACCTTTTCCAATATTGTCTCAGACTTTCCCTATTTTTTAGTTTTTACTTTAATGACTGATCTATTGAAGATATAACTTATATCTTCAATAGTTGCTTATATCGTATAAGCAACTTTATTTTCTTTTTACAATAAATATATCAAATCTGTACACTGCAGATGATAAATTTTGATGATATGGAACAATTGCTGAAAATGAGGAAAAATGTAGTTACTCAGTTTTTGATGAGTGAATTGAAATCAGTCTTTCTAAGAGTTAATGTTAAAAATTCTTTAAATATGTGAATGAAATATCAGCAGGTGAGTTTTAAGTGATATTAGGAGGCACATTTTGTGTGCAATCAATACATATAGGTATACTTAAATAATTTTTTATAAAATGTATTATTATCCCATTGTACAAATCTTTTTTTCGGTTTTTTAACTTATTCTAATAAAGTACCAATAGCTGTCAAATTTTAATAATTTGGAAGTAGCTGAAGGTGAAGAAAGTAATTCCAGTATTTCCAGAAATTCCACTCCACCACTAAAAATATAATATGTAGTCATATTCTTAAATAATTAATGGATTATTTTGGATCAATGAATCGCTATTATTTAGTCAACTTCTTTATACGTAGGTAGTTGGAAGAAGAACCCATCTCCATTTTCGATAAAGAATTGGTACTTAAATTTTTTGTAGGTTATTGCAGCACACCCTGTATAGGATTTTATTAACAGACAAAATTAGTAATTGCTACATAAACTTCCAATAAACTCTCAAAATGCTGTTATTAGAACAGGCAATGAAGGCAAAATTTTGTAAAAACCCCGCAAAAATTAATAAAAGGATCATCTCCAGGATTTAATTAAGTACGTAATAAGCTGTAGAATGGAATGATGCAAAAACTTTTTGATTTTCGGTTTTTTTGCTCTATCGGCTAAAATTATGAAAATACAAAAAAAAGTTTTCAACAAAATTTGTAGTTTCTCTCTTTCTCTACAAAAAAGGTCTTTACAAATGTTTGTCTTACTTAAGCCGTTTAGGAGATAAATCCAGTTTCCACTTATTTTGAGCCGCTCCGAAGTGCGCGAAAAATAAGAACTCTCTGGGAGTTTCGTACGACTGGACACATCGATCAATAATTTTTACTATTCAGAGCCACTAAAAAAATGAAAACAACGTAAAATGTAGAGAAAAGTCTCAGCTTTAATGTGGAACTAATCACAAAATTCATAATAATTTTTATCATAGAGAAAAAAGTGTTAGAAGATGGCTTAATAAACTTTATACAGATGATTTATTCATATCTTTGAGTTTTACACAGAGATAAATCGCTTTGGAACATTTTGCACAATGTTGTGGCACAACGTCTTGTTGCATTTTTTAAAACAATTGTAAAATTTTAAGGCACAACGATATATAGGTTTATACATTTTAATTGTGCATAATATATTCTTGTGTGTTTTATTTATCCAATATAAAGATTTAGTTACGATGAATTTATTGGAAACTTCGACCAACAAATTGGCGAAATTTAGAGTTAAATTTATTTATTTTTTCTCAACAAATCATAGCAAATTTAACTTAATTACTTGTTAATGGTATCCTCAAACTATATATTTTGTTGCCATTCTATTTACAATTAGTTTTAAGTAATTGTTTAAAGGATTTGTACAACTTATGTAACATAAAAGTGTGATTTTATTTTATAAACGGCTGTTGACAAACTTGTGAAAGTAGGAGTCCCAATATATTTATTTCCGCTGAACAATAATAGTAATCTATGCCTCCCGCACAAACTGCACAATTTAATGACATACTATTCACAATGAGTTTGGTGATATTGTTTTAAAATTTTGTATAATTGTTTCATTTGTTTCACGTAAAGTTTATTGGTTAAAAATTGTACTGACTATGCGGCCATGCTACGCATATATGCGCAGGCAATTACACATCAGATCCAGGTGATATTTCGTTAAGTGAAGACGTACACTTCCGAATTATACAAGTACTTACATTTGTGATGGAATTTGTTGAAAACTTATTAATCGAGTGGGGTTTCCTAAATCTAATTCCAGCATTCACAGAGGTAAGTACTTCACACAGAGTTACAGATTTGCATATATGTTCTCTTAAATTAACTTCGTTAACATATAAATATAAAAATGGTGTCTTGTTTATATGCGAAGAATGCATGATACCTATCTTCTAATACTTGATTTCGTTTGCAGCTTGAGAGTAATTTCGTTTTCTTATGCGAAGCGACAGAAAGCTGTTCCTAAACTACTAAACCCAAAAGGCAAACTTGGAAAAGAACTGCTTCAAAACGAAGATAACACGTCTGATGGTAAGCAATACATTTGATTTTGGTGATAAACTGATAAATGTTATTTTTTTTTAAGAATATGACGTGACTACGACATAAGCTTTATTACTACAAACTGCGTTAATAGAAGCTAAAAAGAAGAAGCACTAGAAGCCTTCCAAATTGGAATTATTAAATGGATTTATTTTAAGCATAAAAAATGTAAGTCACCTACTGCTTTTCAACTAGAACTTTATGCATATAAAATTTATTTGTATTTAAAAAAATAGAAATGTTTTCATTTACAATATGATGATATATAAATGCATGCTCTATTATGTATTGCTGTTCTGTTAAAATCAAATATTTATTCTTTAATTTTTTTTATTGAACTCCTTTAGGAATACCTCCAATTTTGGAAATAATATTTCACAATCTGTGTTACAGAATAATACAATTAAAATGAAGTGGATACATATAGTGTGTGAAATGAGTGCACGGTGAACCAAAAAATATTTACATATCTTGAAGATTATAGAGTAATAAATTGTGTAAAACTAACTCCAGTTCATACATTACTGAACAGCTTCTTTAAATTAAGTGTATATATTATGCAAAATGAATTACAAAGTTGACAAAATAAACATACAATTTGTGGATTTCTCATTTAGAAATTGTGGAAAACTAAAAACACATTCTCTTAAAAAACTATAAACATTGTGTCACTTAAGAGCACAATTTTTTGTAAATATGTTTTACAAATGAAGAGGTTTAGATGTGAATGTTTGTTTAGGAAACCTTCAGAATATATTTAAAAATTTCACACAAATTGTAGAAACTAACTTAATCTGTTCAGAGATTTGTTCCACAAGTGGAATAAAATAATGTATTTTTATGCAACCATAATTCAGATTTGTAAAGGAGTTCGGTTGAGTTTCTCAAAGTGAACAGACGCTTCGAATAAAAGCTCTCAAAAATAGCTCATAAATATAGGTTAAAACACCGCTAATTTATATGAAATTTAGACCATCGATAGGTCAAGAAATTCTGCACGTCGTAAAGTGAAATATTTAAAAAACAAACTTTATACGAAATAAATATTTGATTATTTCTAGTACAGGCCTTTCTGTAATATAAGAAATAAACAAGTCAGTGCGGCGTGTTAAGATATATCCCAGAAAGACTTGAAGCGAGGGCTCTCAAGACCAAGGTAATAAATATTCAGTGTCAAGTGATATAAATGTTTGTACCTAGACGTTGGACGTTGGGGCTGAGACCCAATGCTTTCTTGGAAATTGTAAATAAACAATTCGCATGAAGTGGAGGTTAATGAAACCAACAGACATCACCAGCAAACTACAAGAAAAAGATAAGTGAATGACTGAATGACTGATCCATAATTTGTAATTTATTGTTTCTGTTTGTATGTTTGTATTTTTTAGTATTTTTTAGTATTATTTTTACTTTACTTTTATAATATCCTATTTTATTCCTATTGGAAAACGACAGTTGGAATTAGGCACTACAAAAACCAAAACAATATACAGGGTGTGCGGAGGTTTCTCTCGGGCCACTTTCTCATTCTCAACTCGCTGTAAAAAGTTATTTTACCGCGATACAGATAACATAATAAAAACACTCTCTTACAGCAAGCTAATATCGGTTTTGAAAAACTGGGCAAAAGATGGACACACTAATACAGGACGTTGAAACGAGAACACATCAATTACTGGTACAAAAAATCGACGGCGACGGAAACTGTCTATATGGAGCATTAAGCCACCAACTGGAGGGAGAAAATATAACATCACAGGCACATACCAATGCGACGAAAACCCTACGAAAACAAGTAGCTGATTATATCGAAAATCACTTAGACCATTTCATGCCATTCATGCAGGCATCCATCCATGAACTAGCACCCCGTTACAATAGATACAACTCTAATACGGGAAAAATAAATGCGTTCATTCGAGATATGAGAAGGTTTTGGGGGGGGGGGGGCAGGAAACAATTGCAGCAACAGCAAATATGAAAAACAGGACAATAATAGTACATCAAGAAGAAGGAGAACATATAATCTTCCATCCTACTAACCAACAGGGAAGAGAGAACACACCACTAGAGATAGTATATAGGAAGCACGGAAACGAAAGAAATCACTACGATAGCGTGATTATTGCACAAGAAAAACATGAAGCAGAACAACCAGAAGAAACATACGCTCGAACTGGGGCAATAACACCCCGCCCAGAATTAGAGGAAGCAACGCACATAAACATGTACCAAATATCACAAAGAACAGAGGAAGCCAACAGTCAAGAATTACAACACGATGACATCATCCTGGCGACATGGAATGTCAGAGGCTGCATAACGAGAGAGAAAAGAGAAAAAATCGATGAGGCGCTTATGATGGAACACATACACGTTGCATGCATACAAGAGACACACATGATAGACGGAACTGCAGTTACTCAAAACTACAAATGGCATCTAAGTGGAGGGGACAAAGAAAAAACCAGCAGAGGAGTCGCATGGGCAATAAGACGGAACACCCCTATCCAGATAAAGACAAGAAAAGTAAACGAAAACATAACCATGGCAGACTTACAAATTGGAAAGGAAAACATATGCATATTAGGAGTACATGTGCCCTCCGACAAACGGGCAGGACGAGTATTCAGACAGATCACCCAAGAGACTAGAAGAAATAGGAATAGAAAAATGAACATAATAATACTAGGAGACTTCAACGTGCATATAGGAAAGGACGACCAAACACATGAAGACAAGAATATCATAGGAAAAACCTTACTTCACACATGGACAAACGATAATGGAAGCTCGCTAAAAAACTTGGCACATCTGTTCGATCTAACAGTTAGAAACACATGGAGCAAGAACCTAACCTGCCTTAATACCTGGAGTAAAGGAAACATCAACTCTCAAATAGACCATATCCTAGTGGATAGAAAAATAAGGGACAGGGTCAAAAACATTAAGGCAAAACAAGCAACAAACGTCAAAACAGATCACAAAATATTATATGGAACACTAGTAATAAAGAAACAAGAAGCAAAAAAAAGATACAACGAAACATCAAATGACACATGGAACATCTCACTGCTACAGAACGAAGAAATAAAAAAGAAATACCAGGAGGAGATAGAAAAACAGTTAACAGGAAAAGAACTAAATTGGTCAACAATGGGTTTAAAAATGAAAATAGCGGCGAGGAAAACGTTGAAAAGGAACAAATCCCCTATGAGCCCAACAAGAAAAGACATGAAAAGAAATTACGAAAAACTAAAGAAAATAAAGGCCACAGGAAAACAATATACACCGAACATAGACAAAAAGATAATAAAAGCGGGGAAAGAAAAAAGAGACGCAGAGAGGAGGCACGAACAGAAAAAATGCAGGGAATTCTTCGAAAACATAGAATCCACTCCAGCAGGACAGAGATTAAACCAAACTTTTAGACACCTTAAAACATACAGGAGAAACAACAATACGCAGCCAAGAAAATACATACCACTGCAGCATTGGGTCAGGAAACTAGAAGAAGGAAACGCGGAGAGAAGTCAAATAGAACCAATACAAGAAATGGACCACTGGCCACTGGGAAAGCCACCGTCAAAAGACGAACTACTAGAAATAATGGCCAGAGCTAAAAGAAACACGGCCCCGGGAATAGATAAAATAAATAACGAACTAGTATACTATGGACCGGACAACATAAAACAGCTAACCCTAGAAATCATCAGCAACGCGTGGACGGAAACCACACCCCTGCCTGAGGAGTGGAACACAACCATACAGATACCGCTCCATAAAATCAAATCACCACAAAACGTGGACGATTACAGAAGAATAACACTCTGCAGTGTAGGGTACAAATACTACGCACAATTCCTCCTCAGAGAAATGGAAAAATACATCGGCGAACTACCAGATTATCAAACGGCATTTATCAAGGGCAGATCAACAGACGACCATATGTACACCACCAGACGGATCCTGGAAGAAAAGTGGAAAGAAGGAACAAAACTATATATAGTCTCAATTGACCTCCAAAAGGCATTTGATACCATCAGGCATGAGGCTATAGTCAACACTTTGCTCAACAGGGGAGTACCGCACTACTTAATAAACAGAATAATAAAAGCATGCCTACACGAAAACACTGCAATACAATGGTTTGGACAGACGACGGAATCAAAAATGAAGAATATAGGAGTCAAACAAGGATGTCCCCTATCCCCCCGACTATTCACCACAGTCCTGGACCAAGTGATAGAAAGCACAATAAAGGAGAATCAGAATTTCAATGGAAACGATGGAACGATAAAGCCCCCCATCGTACTTGCATACGCCGACGATATACTCATCATCACCGAGGAAGAACAAGACATCGTTAAATTTCTAAGAAACATGACACCACATCTGGATTCCTCTGGAATGAAAATAAACTTCAAGAAGAGCCTTATAATGGTCCGAGACCCATTGACAAAAACAAGTCCAACAAGTGGGGAAGAATACAAAATAGGAGACTACACCCTGAGAACCACGAATAGAATGAAATACCTGGGAACATACCTAACGAATCAACTAAAAAGGAGGGAAACAGTAAGGGAAAGAATCAAAACAGCCTACAGAGTCACAAGAGCTCTACTACCCTTCATTGAGGACAACAAACCACCATGGTGCCTAACCAAAAAGATATACACGACCATCATAATGCCTACGATGATATATGGAGTCAAAAACGCAGCAACGACAAAGGCCAACAGAAGAAGCCTGAGAAGAGCTGAAAGGGACATTATCCAACTGCTAGCAAAAACAGGAAAACCACAAAAACGACAGAAAACGTCAACATTACTAGAGGGAAGAACAATAATCAAAAGAATAGAATCATACGCAATGAAATACTGGGGACACGTCCAAAGACGGGACTCGACACACCTACTAAAGAAAGCGCTGCGAATGAACAGCAACAAACTGAAAATAGGGAGGCCATGCTACACATGGATAACAACAATCGAGAGGATTATGAATAAGCTAGGAAAGGATTATACACACTGGGAAAAGCTGGCACAACAAAAAATGGAATACAATAAAGAAATATCAAGGATATACACACTGCCAGACTCAGAAACAGAAGAAACAGAAAACTCAGAAGTAGAATAGGAGAGAAGATGATCACAGACAGAAACTGAGAAGAAGCATATCACAAAAACCTGAAAGTAAAAAGAAGCACGAAAACCTAAAAGAAGCATCTCACAAACGACTACACTTTCCATCCGATGAAGACAGAAGGAAAACAAGAAGAAACATCTCACAAACACCTACACGCTCCATCCTATACTCCTACCCCATGCGTCATGCGGCTCTCGCTGCTGACAACAAGCATGTCCAATGTCCAATCCAGCGTATGCAGCTGGTCCGGCGGTATATAAAAGCACTGGGGGTTTGTTCTGGCACACGGTGGGATGATCGGTGGGCGATCGGGCTGCGTGGTGGAACAAATCTCCCTGCACCGGAATTGGCAGCAATGCCCACCTTACGCTGGCAAATCAATCAAAATCAATCAATCAATCAACCATAATTCAGATTTGTAAAGAATTCAATTTATGTGATTTTTAAGTTTGTACAAAAATTTCAAACAATGTTAATGCATAAACTGTACAAAATCATTGCCCCAAAAATGTATCATTTATTTGCACAAATTGCTCCTGTCACCATTTTAAGACCAATTTGGAGTACAATTTTCTACAATTGTGGTAAAATATCACACACATTTTTCTCTGTGTATGCATCCTGCCTATTTCTCCCGTAACAATGGGTGCTCTTTCACTGCATGAATTCAATTCCACACGCTTTATTCTATATTTCGTGAAAATTTTATTGAAGAATGTTACGAAACAAATAAGTTGTATATGTTTTACTGTATAATTGTGCATTTTCTGAAAGTGTATGAATAATGTAGACAGATTCAAAAAGTACTGCACGCATTTAAAAAACTCTAAAGTCGTTCGAAAGAATATGTTTTACTGTACTTACAATTCAAAAAATTAGACTGTGCTATCATTATTAATTAAGATATAGCGAATTGAACTCCCAAATTTGGAGGTGATTGATCGATAAGAAATATACCCTCTACTTTGATCGCAAGGCATATTTTTCCAACAAGAGTAATTGCAATAAAATGTTAATTAGATATAAGAATATATAAGCAAAACGAGTAATCATTCTAACAACTCCCGGTAAAGAAATGGATAAATCTGTGAATCAACTGTACAAAGTTTACTAAGCCATCTTCTGACACTTTTTCTCCATGATAAAATTTTTTATGAATTTTGTGAATAGTTTCACATTAAAGCTGAGACTTTTCTCTACATTTTGTGTTATTTTCATTTTTTTAAGGGCTCTGAATAGTAAGAATTATCGATCGATGAGCCCAGTCGTACGAAACTCCCGGAGAATTCTCATTTTTCGCGCATTCCGAAGCGGCTTAAAACTGTAAGTGGAAAACTCGATTTATCTTCTAAACGACTGTTGTAGGGAAAGAGACGAGCTACAACTTTTGTTGGAATTTTTTTTCTCTATTTTCATTATTTTGGCTGTTAGAACAAAAAAACCGAAAATCAAAATGTTTTTCCAAATTTTTAAAAATTTTTCCGAACTTGGAAGTGTAAAGAATGCATCATCTCATTCTCCAGGTTATTACCTACTTAAATCCCAGAGATGATCCTTTTATTAATTTTTGTTACCCTAAATGGCTAATTTGCCTGTTCTATATATTTTATACGAGCAAATTATCTTCAATGGCATACAATTATGGAATTAATAATATTATATTGCATCCACCTGACAAGCTGCGTGACTTAATTTGAGAAAATCACAGTTCAATATGTGCTAATATTGACATATTTAATTGCAACATGGTGTTCTGAAAACTTATTAGAAAAGTGGCTAATTCTTCATCATTGCTTTTGTTTGGGTTTATTAATTATTTAGGTATAAAGCATGTTTTTCATTTTTTATTTTTATTTAATCGCGTTATTTATATTATATTGCTTTATTAGTTTATTTTTCTTTTGTACCTATTGCGAATTTTATTTATACGTATACAAAATCCTTGTGTTCTTAATTCCTAAGTTTTAGTAATATTATCATAAAAATTTACAAATACAACTACTGTCTTCCGAAAATTAATTTGGTTACAACTATTTTTCACAAAAAGTATTTAGGTTAGTCGTTGTATTGTGGTGTAATCAATAGACTACCCAGCTCTATTAGCGGTGTTATTCCAGGTTGTAAATTACTTCTAATAATCAATGTTGTTTTTGACACTACTATTACGTGATATTTTTTTACTTTTTGTTCTATAAGCTCTATGCAGGACCGGATTTTGAAATTTTCCGCCCGTAGGCAGATTTGAATCTGACGCCCTTTTTCAGACAAAACCTAAGTGATTATTTAAACGTGTCTGTGTGTATTTTTCATTATAAATCATAAAGTGGATAATTATTATTTTGTCATTATTCTTTAAAAGTCATAAAATTTTTGGCGGCATGCCGAACTAAATAATTTGCCGCTCTAGGCAGCTGCCTACATTGCCTATTGAGAAATCCGGCACTGGCTCTATGGGACTAAGATGTCGCGTCGTCCATTCTTCACAGTTTCATCTTTGCACACTCGTCAATGGGGATTATAATTTGAGGGGGGGGCTTAGTCTTTACGCAAACAATTTAAAAAAAGTCTATAACGTTACGTAAACATTAAAACTGATCATTTATAGAAATCGTTTTGATACAGATATACCATCAACATCAACCTAAGCTAACAGCAGGCATAAATTCGATAAATAAAAAACATCTCTGAGGCTTTCTTAAGCCATTGATGATGGGGCGGCCTCGAAATTGTGTCAAAATATTTACTCGTATTAGTATATAAGATACTATTTTAACTTAGATGAACAATTTCTACAGATGATACGTACCTAAGAGAAACAGCTGCAACATTATAATTTGTCGTTTTACAACTCCAGATGATTATTACATATTATCGACATTTTCCATTATTTACTTGCAGCTAAAAGACCAATTGCATACTATAACTACATTAGTGGCTAAACTTTCAAAATGGGACTAAATAAAAACATTAATCCAAATTCGCCGAGAATAAAAATATACTGCCCCGGGTGAGGATCGAACTCACGACCTTAAGATTATGAGACTTACGCGCTGCCTACTGCGCTACCGAGGCTTGAAAACTACATTGTTACATTCGTACAAATACTCCACTGATGGTCATTAACACTAATAGCTAAATTAAATGGGTATTAGTCTTCGTCGATTACCGTTTTAAAAAAATGGAATGGTTTCAAAGTATCATATTCGAAAGTTACTAACACAGTTGCAAACAAAATAACAGGACTTTTTATGTTAAACTAAAAGGCATAAAACAACAGTTATGACAAAAAAACGGTATAGTTAATAGATAAGTTTGTACTGGACTTCAAACTCAAGAATAGAGTTTCGAAGAGATAGAATTTATTGATGTTTGAAATACAAAATAATCATTACACAAGTCAAAAAGAATTACATAAAATTCAATGAGACATTACAAAAATTTTTTTAAAGACACACAATACAATAATAGAAATAACAAAATACATTAATAAATAGTCCAGTCCCAGTCGGTAAAATAAAACATACAACAGAAGCTCGCAAAAAATGTTATCTGAAATTTTCCTTCAGTAACAGTTGGTTGAGGGATTATACATCACAACACCAAAAAATCAGTTCTAGGGGTGCCGCGCAACCCCCTCCAAGAAAACACCCATTCGGTGAAAAAAGCCTTATTTTACTGATAACTCGTTAACCGTTGAAGATATAAAAAAATGCTCATTATAAAAAAGAAAGCTTGACTACTTTCCTAAAAAAAGTCTCTTTGTAATTTTTTTACATATGCCATTGTTTCCTAGAAAATCGATATTGAAAATATGAGAAAAATTGAATTTTTGGAAAATGCGTTATATAATCATTAATATTTTCATCAATTATTGTCGGCTATATCTAAGAAAATCAGGAAGCAAATGAAAGATATTTTTATAACCTTCAATTCCATAAAAAACTATAAAAGTAACTAGATTTCTAGGGTTTTTAAGGTCGTGTTAGTAAAAATTGATTTTTTTAAAATATATATTTGTCAATTGTTCACATAAAAAATAGAATCGGATGTGAAATTCATTCATTTAATAACTTTATTTTGTAACCATGAAAAATAATAAAAATCCCTATACATGTTTTGTAATTTGGAGATTGCGTAAGTAAACATTGTTTTTTTAAGTAGGTCTTTGCCAATTGTTGACATGTTATGGAAAAAGAAGCAAATGAAAGATTTAATAACTTTTATATCATAAAAAAATATAAAAGTCACTGTATTTTTAGTAATTTTAAGATTATGTCAAAAGTAACAAAATAAAACACTTTAATAAGTTTTAATGTGAATTTATTTACAAATTTAAAAAAAAAACATATTTTACAATATCAACGTTTTTTTTTTTTATATTACATCTGCAACTTCATTGGATATTATTTCTTCGTCGTAATCAACTTCTTCTGGTTCAACGAGAGGTGTATTTGTGCATATTACCTTTTTACAAGAACCACAAGCTTCGATACAAAACAGGCCAGCTTTTTTACAAGAGCAAGCATTTCCACAACCCTTTTTACAATTGCAAAAAAATATTTTTAGAATTTCACTTGGTGCTGGCTATTTTGTTATCATCTTTGGAGGTAATATTTTTCATTTTTTCCATTCCCATTGTTCTGGTAATAAATCATTTGACAGCCATTGCTGAACTTATAAATATACTCTCTCTGAAACAATGGTGTGCTGCTGCATCATTGGTAGGAGGAAAAGATGCAAGATTCTTTGACGATACATACATACATGTACCTACCAAATTTCAAGTGAATATCTCAATTTTATTTTATTAAATCCTTTAATAATGAAGAGGGGGGTTGAAAATATCATAAGAAAATTTAAGGTATAATATCTTTATTTTGTAACCATAAAAAATAATAAAAGTCGCTACCTCGGTCGCTACCTATATGTTTTGTTATTCGGAGATCGTGTAAGTAAACACTGTTTTTTTTATTTTTAAGTAGATCTTTGCCAATTGTTCACATGTTATGGAAAAAGAGGCAAATGAAAGAATTAATAACTTTATATATTAGAAAATTATAAAAGTCACTGTATTTTTAGTAATTTTGAAATTATGTCAAAAGCAGCAAAATGAAACACTTTAGTAATGAGTTTTGATTTGAGTTTATTTACAAATTTTAAAAATATGCATTTTAAAATATCAACGTTTTTTTTATATTACATCTTCAACTTCATTGGATATTATTTCTGCGTCGTAATCAAATTCTTCTGGTTCAACTGGAGGTGTATTTATCCAATTGTGCATATGTCGTTTTTACAAGAACCACAAGCTTCGGTACAAAACGGGCCAGCTTTTTGCCAAAAGTAAGGCATTTCCGCAACCCTTTTTACAATTGCAAAAAATTATTTTTAGAATTTCACTTGGTGCTGGCTATTTTGTCATCATATTTGGAGGTAACATTTTTCCTTTTTTCCATTGCCTTTGTTCTGTTAATAAATCAATGAACAGCCATTGCTGAACTTGTAAATGTACTCTCTCTGAAACAATGTTGTGCTGCTGCATCATTGGTAGAAAGAAGAGATTCAAGATTCACAGCCTTTTCTTTGACGATACATACATACATTTACCAAATTTCAACTGAATATCCAATTTTATTCCCTTAAATCCTTTAATAATGAAGAGGGGGTGGTGAGGGGGTTGAAAATATCATAAATAAAATTTGAGGTCTTGGCTTCTAGTATATACACCAAATCCCAAGTTACTGTACTCTTACCAGGTTGCTTTAGTTATTTTCTCATATTTACGCCTATTTAACCCCCAACCATTCACAGGAATTAGTGCAAAATATAATCTAGTTCCAGATCTCGTCATGGTACATATATGTACCAAATTTCAAATCAATACCTTAAACTGTTGCTTAGAAAACGGCGCACAAAAAAGTTACTGACCGATCGACACACGGACAGATTTTTTTTGCTCAAATTTAAAATCTCGACGTTCTATGACATTCTAAACCTATTTCAGGAAAAAGATTTTTTGAAAAATGTTTTGCCATTACTATACTTCCATTCCACTACGTGGATGTGGAAGTAATTGTTAATGAACAACATTTTAATACTAAAATACCGATTTTAACAAAATATTCAATAAAATAAAATATATCGTACCAGGCTTTCCAACACCGGTTTATTTTGAAAATAACAAACACTTTATCACTTAAAAAGCAGAAATACGTAAATATTTAAATTTGTATGATTAAACAAAATTATTGTAAATCCAGTTACTTTTTACTTGAAATTTCACTAATTTTATTTGTTTGATAGTTAATTTAATTTAATAAAATTTACTAGAATAATATTTAGAAAAAACACGTGGCTGTAAAACGATGCACATCCATTTAATTCTAAACGAAGCGTCACTGTGCGTTAAAATTCTCTCCCGTTCAATAGCACTTTTTTCTACCCGAGAAATATTGTATAATTTTAAATGGTATGATCAAATAATATGAAGCCTACTTTTATTTTTAGACCAGGTACATTCAAAAATATTAAAATACAAGGATTAGATTAATTTTTTTAAAAGTCCAAAAGGGGCTTTTTATGAAGTTTTATTTTTATGCATTTTTATAACTATTAAATGATTAGAAACAATAGTTATATGATATATAATTTAAAAAAATAATTTTTTTGAACTAAATTTTCGATGTTTGGGTCTTTTTTTTAATTTTTAGGAAACAATAAGAAATAGGTCAAAATTTGGCTAACTTCAACATGCTGGTAAATTTGTAAATGTGAATATATTTATTCGTAACTTTTTCTGCATTGAAGTACTACCTTGAACTAAAAGATAATGAATGCATTTATAACTTATATTTAAAGTCAGTTATTTTTTTTGGGCTTGTGAATAGTTAGAAGCGCAAAAAATCAAGAGATAACTATATTATATTGTTATTTTTATATAATAATAAATATCAATGGCCACCAAAAATGGCAACACAAGAGAGTATTTTATATCCCCTTTAAAGCCCATTTTGATTTTTCTTCCTAGCTTGTTTGGTTTTCGAACAATTCGATTTTTTCTGTAGACCGCGCGCAAAAAAATTCAATGAAACGAAAATTCGCGCGTATTAAAAATATAAATTTTGCAATTTTTTTCAATATCGATTTTCTCGAAAACCGTGGCATATACAAAAAAATTACAAGAAAACTTTTTTTTTAGGGAATTAGTCAAGCTTTCTTTTCTATATCTTCAACGGTTAACGAGTTAGCAGTAAAATAAGGCTTCTTTCACTGAAGGGGTGGGGCGTGGTTACGCGGTACCGCCAGAACTGATTTTTGTGGTTTTGTGATGTATAACCCCTCCACTAACAGTTAATGAAGGAAAATCTCAGATAACATTTTTTACGATGGAAATTTTCATAATCATCGGACTGAAAAGGATGTGTGCTTGTCTGATTAATCATAATAAGGCAACGGGTGTCAGAACAGACGGAACTGACAACTGCATAGAAAAAATTCATTCAAACTATAAAATTCAGAAGATATTAGGATTGATTTAACTTGTATTTTAAATATATTTAGGGACAGTATTATTAGATGAGGAGGTAATGTATTATAAAACAATGAACATTACACTATTTTTTGATTTTTTTAACGATAAATGTTTAATTTATATGTTGGAGTTTGTACAAGTATTGTGATTATGTTCTTCGGATACATTAGTATATTTATGGATGTTAGTTTTAACATAAATTAGGTTTTGCTAAATATATATACTTGATGTAGTTAATATACCAAAGTTTTTAAAATATTCTTTAACATCTGCCCCCATACAAGTATTGCATAACCTAAGGTGGAATGGATCAGAGTATAAGTCATCAGAGTTATCTCACCTGAATTATATTTAGTTAAGGAATTCAGCAAATATAGATGTTTAGATACTTTATTACTTATATAGTCAAAATGTTGGTCCAATTTTAGTGTAGGATCGAACGTGATCCCCAGAAATTTTACTTTAATAGAGTTATTGATAGTTTGATGTCTTAAGCTGAAAACCATTTCCTCACTTTTATCATTATTTAGTTTAGAGAATTACATAGGAACCATTGTTCTGCATCATACTTTGATTTTGCCATAGCTTGGGAAAGAATTTCATAATTTGAATTGACATTTATAACTGTAGCATCATCAGCAAACAACACATAGTCACATTTGCTGCCAGTTCCAACAGTTAGTAAATTGTTTATATAGATTAAGAACAGTATTGGATCTAGCATAGTGATCCTGAGGTATTTAATTTATTGAGGCTCTATGAAAAATAATATGAGATAAATGTTTTAGTACTAAAAATGCATTATTTTATTTTAAGATTTTCTAAATTAAATTAGTAAGTTGTACAATATAACCTTGTTCAATTTTGTGACTAGGTAAAATTCTGGAACATGGTTTAAAGAGAGGTGGCCTACTTGCTTTCGTGCGAGAATTAGATGGCAATGAAAACGACTCAATTGACAATTATTTACGAGATGCAAGTATGTATGCAAGAGGTAAGTTGATTAATATGAAACATAGTTTACATGAAATTTTAATGTAGAATGTAGATGTTATTTCACTATAAACAAATTTTAAATATGGTAATTACGGCAGTATATTACTAAATACAGATTGTTGTAGACAGAAAAAATATTCCGATTAGGTGGCATCAAATAAAATATAATTAAATTTTTCTTTAGTCGAATGCAAAATTTGTTTGGAGAAACTTTTTACTTTTTACTTGGTACAGAAGTGGGTTAGAAGCTTTTTACAAATTTGCATACGTACATACAGGGTGTCCCAAAATAATGGTAGACATTAAAGGGTTTATAATACTCATCAACTAAAAGATAATAGACTTGGCTCCTAAAATGTTTCGTAAGGAGGCTACAGCCTTTTAAATGTGAATATTTCATTTGCAAGAATATAGTTTCATTATACATTCTAAAAACTAGTACTTCTTATCGGCTGATTTGTGATCTTTGTTTTTCACGTAGAAGTTGTTGTTTGTAATTGGACTTATACAGTGATGCAGATTAATACATTTTATTTGAACAAAAATATTATATTCTTCAATAATTAATAAACGAGATATTTGTACTTCTACATATCTACATCCATGTAGTGGAGTGGAAGTATGGTAATCGTTTTTATAACCGTAATATAATTTTGCTATTATTTTTAAATTCATACAAGAGATCTCCTCTTGTGTGAATTCTTCTAAAAATACGTTGAAAAAAAAAGATATTTTTTCTCACCACGATTGCGTAACTTCAATGATTTTGGTAAAAAGATATGTTATAGGAATACTCTTAAAGATAAAATAGAAAAGGTTTCGTAGTGATCATAGAATATCTTCAATTTAAAAAATCATGATAACTTCCCTACTATTGAATAGATGGATAATTTTGTTTTGCCCAAATTTAAAATGTCGACGTTTCATGGCATTCTAAGCCTATTTCAGAAGAAAAATATTTTCGAAATTTTTTTTACCATTTTTGAAAAAATTTTTACCACTAGAATAGATAGAAGCAAAATTGTTTTGGTCAAATTTAAAATTTCCACGTTTCATGACATTCTAACCTATTTCAAAAAAAAAAATCTAAAGAAAAATATTTAAAAAGAATCGGTAAAGGTCTTTACACAGAACTTCCCTCGTTATTTGTGCATGGCGGTCACTCTAAAAAATTAATAATTACGAAATGACATTGAGAATAATAATCGGAATATAGTTATTGCTATTATTACAAAGAAAACTTGATAAGTTTTGGTCAAAAAAATATACAGATTGCTCATCCAACAGCAAAAGCTCAATACTAAATAACAGGTGCCACATATGGCAGGCTTGCGCAAATATCTTTACAAATGTCCACCATGACTGAATTATTTCTAGGGATGACCACCCCGTACATTTTTCAATAAAAGTATAATAGGTGTATATGTCAGATATTATTGCCATCCGTCACATCAATCCAACATTCGCGTAATGGAGTGGAAGTATAGTGGTGGTTAAAAAATTTCATTTTTATTTTAATTTTTCAAAATTGTAAAAAAAAAATTTAAAATGTTTTCTTCTGAAATAGGTTTAAAATGTCAAACGTAGAAATTTTAAATTTGAGCAAAAGGGAAAGTTTCCGTCTATTCTATAATAGTGGTAAAAGAAGTTTAAGATTCAAAAATTACATATTTTTTTTAAATAGGTTTAGAACGTCATGAAACGTGAAACTTTTAAATTTGAGTAAAAAAAGTTTCCATCTATACTAGTGTTATTGTCTGTAATTGTTTATTTGTGGCATATTCAGATTTTCTTACTTTTTACTGGGTATTTTGCCACTGAAAAATATTTAAAAATTTTAATCAAAAAACCTCTGCGCCAAACGGATCAGACAGAGTTTGGTTCTTGAGTACTTGACTGTTTCAAAAATTCTCACACCTAAAAATATATAAACTAGAACAATGTTATAAACTAAAAACTCAAAATCAAAGCTATAGGAAGTTAACTTTTCGGAAGAGAAGAGAATCTACTTAGTCAAGTACTCAAGAACCAACCTCTGTCTGATCCGTTTGGCGCAGAGGTTTTTTCATTAAAATTTTTAAATATTTTTCAGTGGCAAAATACCCAATAAAAAGTAAGAAAATATACTAGTGTTAATTTTTTTTCTAAACTGGTAACAAAATGTTGCAAAAATTTTTTTTCCGAAATTGGTTTGGAATGTCATGAAACGTGGAAATTTTAAATTTGAGCAAACCAAATTTTTCGTCTATTCTATAGTAGTGATAAATAGATTAAAAATGTTTTTAAATTTAAAAAAAAAATGTTCAAAAACATTTTTAAATTTGTTTGAATAGTTTTAGAATGCCATGGAAACGTGGATAGTTTAAATCTGAACAAAGAAAAAAAATTATATCTTAGTGGTAAATTTTTTAAAAAATAGTAAACAAAATTTCTAATTTTTCTTTTAAATAGATTTAGAACGCTATGAAACGTGGAAATTTTAAATTCGAAGAAATAAAAAAAAATCCATCTATTTTAGTGGTAAAAAAAATTCAAAAATGTTGGTAAAAAAAAATTTCAAAAAATTTTCATTTTTTTTTTCTGAATCAGGCTTAGAATGCCATGAAACGTAGAAATTTTAAATTTGAGCAAAAAAAAATTTTTCAATCTTGGTAAAAAAATTTTCAAAAATGTTTTCAAAAATTTTTTTTTTCAGAAATAGGTTTAGCGTGTCATGAAACGTGGAAATTTTAGATTATAACAAAAAATTTTTTTTACTTCCCTCGCATACCGAAGGGAAGTATTGTATTCGAGAAAAAATCATCCTCCGAGATTTTTACGGATTCTGACGTTTCAGAACACGTAGATTACGAAAATATAGGTTTTTCAATTCCGTCTGTCTGTCTGTCTGTTGGTGCATTTACTAAAAAACTACTTGACGGAGAGCAGTGAAATTTGGCAGGTAGTTGACGCTACTGTCAGCGCAGAAATGGTAGAAATTTCACTGGAAAATATACAGGGTGGACCGTCTAAACGGAATAAATAGTGAAAAAAATTTTTTTTCGCTCAAATTTAAAATTTCCACGTTTCATGACGCGCTAATCCTATTTCGGGAAAAAAAATTTTTGAAAATTTTTTTCACCATTTTTGAAAAAATTTTTACCAAGATAAAAAAAAAATTTTTTGTTCAAATTTAAAATTTCCACGCTTCATGACACGCTAAACCTATTTCTGAAAAAAAATTTTTTTTCAGCAATATTTTTGAAATAATTTTTACCAAAAAAAAATTTTTTTGCTCAAATTTAAAATTTCTACGTTTCATGACACGCTTAACCTATTTCAGGAAAAAAAAATGAAAATTTTTTTCAGCAATATTTTTGAAAAATTTTTTACTACTAAAATGAAATCATTTTTTTTTCTTCTAATTTAAAATTTCCACGTTTCATGGCATTCCAAGCCTGATTAAAAAAAAAATTGGAACATTTGTTTACCATTTTTGAAAATTTGTGTACCACTAAAATAGATGGAATTTGTTTTTATTTCTTCAAATTTCAAATTTCTACGTTTCATAGCGTTCTAAATCTATTTAAAAGAAAAATTAGAATTTTTTTTCTATTTTTAAAATATGTTACCACTAAGATAGAATGTTTTTCTCTTTGTTCAGATTTTAACTATCCACGTTTCCATGGCATTCTAAAACTATTCAAACAAATTTAAAAATGTTTTTGAAAAATTTTTAAAAAAATTTGAAAACATTGTTAATCCATTTATGTTTCACTAGTATAGAACAGACGAAAAAATTTTTTTTTGCTCAAGTTTAAAATTTCCACGTTTCATGATATTCCAAACCAATTTCGAAAAAAAAAAAATTTGCAACATTTTGTTACCAGTTTGGAAAAAAATTTAACACTACAATGCTCAAATTTAAAAGTTCCACGTTTCATGACATTCTAAACGTGGGTATTTTAGAAAAAAAATGTTGAAAATTTTTTTCACCAACATTTTTCAAAAAGTTTTTACCACTAAAATAGATTGAATTTTTTTTTATTTGCTCAAATTTAAAATTTTCACATTTCACAGCATTCTAAACCTATTTAAAAAAAAAATCGGTAAAGGTATTTATACAGAACTTCCCTCGTTCATGGCAGTCACTCTAAAAAAATAATAATTACGAAATGACATTGAGAATAATAATCGTAATAGAGTTATTGCTATTATTACAAAGAAAACTTGATAAGTTTTGGTCAAAAAAATATACAGATTGCTCATCCAACAGCAAGAGTTCAATACTAAATAGCAGGTGCCACATATGGCAGGCTTGCGCAAATACCTTTACAAATGTCCACCATGACTGAATTATTTCTTGGGATGACCACCCTGTACATTTTTCAATAAAAATATAATAGGTGCATATGCCAGATGTTATTGCCATCTGTCACATTTTCAATCCAACATTCACGTAATGGAGTGGAAGTATAGTGGTGGTTAAAAAATTTCATTTTTTTTAAATTTTTCAAAAGATGGTACAATAATTTTCAAATTTTTACTTCCCTCGCATACCGAAGGGAAGTATTGTATTCGAGAAAAAATCACCCTCCGAGATTTTTTCGGATTCTGACGTTTCAGAACACGTAGATTCCGAAAATATAGGTTTTTCAATTCCGTCAGTCTGTCTGTCTGTCTGTCGGTCTGTCTGTCTGTCTGTCTGTCTGTCTGTCTGTCTGTTGGTGTATTTACTAAAAAAACTACTTGACGGAGAGCAGTCAAATTTGGTAGGTAGTTAACCCTACTGTCAGCGAAGAACTGGTAGAATTTTCACTGAAAAATATACAGGGTGGACCGTCTAAACGGAATAAATAGCGAAAACAATTTTTTTTTGCTCAAATTTAAAATTTCCACGTTTCATGACGCGCTAAACCTGTTTCAGGAAAAAAAAAAATTTGAAAATTTTTTTCAAACATTTTTGAAAAAATTTTTACCAAGATGAACAAAATTTTTTTTTGCTCAAATTTAAAATTTCCACGTTTCATGACGCGCTAAACCTATTTCAGGAAAAAAAATTTTTTGAAAATTTTTTTCAAACATTTTTGAAAAAATTTTTACCAAGTTGAAAAAAATATTTTTTTTGCTCAAATTTAAAATTTCCACGTTTCATGACGCGCTAAACCTATTTCAGAAAAAAAAAATTTTGAAAATTTTTTTCAAACATTTTTGAAAAAATTTTTACCAAGATGAAAAAAATTTGTTTTTGCTCAAATTTAAAATTTCTACGTTTCATGACACGCTTAACTTATTTCAGGAAAAAAAAATTTGAAAATTTTTTTCACCAATATTTTTGAAAAAATTTTTACTACTAAAATGAATTTTTTTTTTCTTTCTTCAAATTTAAAATTTTCACGTTTCATGGCATTCTAAGCCTGATTAAAAAAAAGTTTTTTGAAATTTTATCACTAAGATAGAATATTTCTTTCTTTGTTCAGATTTTAACTATCCACGTTTCCATGACATTCTAAAACTATTCAAACAAATTTAAAAATGTTTTTGAAGAATTTTTTTAAAAATTTGAAAACATTTTTAATCCATTTATGTATCACTACTATAGAACAGAGGAAAAAATTTGTTTTGCTCAAATTTAAAATTTCCACGTTTCATGATATTCCAAACCAATTTCGGAAAAAAAAATTTGCAACATTTTGTTACCAGTTTGGATAAAAATTTAACACCAGAATGCTCAAATTTAAATAACATTCTAAACCTAGGTATTTCAGAAAAAAAATTTTGAAAATTTTTTTCACCAAAATTTTTCAAAAAGTTTTTACCACTAAAATAGATCGAATTTTTTTTTATTTGCTCAAATTTAAAAATTTTCACGTTTCATAGCATTCTAAACCTATTTTAAAAATACATCATTTTTAATTTTTAAACTTTTTTTAGCACTACTATAGAACAGAAGGAAACTTTCCTTTTTGCTCTAATTTAAAATTTCTACCTTTGACATTTTAAACCTATTTCAGGAGAAAAAAATCGGTAAAGGTATTTACACAGAACTTCCCTCGTTCATGGCAGTCTCTCTAAAAAAATAATAATTACGAAATGACATTGAGAATAATAATCGGAGTAGAGTTATTGCTATTATTACAAAGAAAACTTGATAAGTTTTGGTCAAAAAAATATACAGATTGCTCATCCAACAGCAAAAGTTCAATACTAAATAGCAGGTGCCACATATGGCAGGCTTGCGCAAATACCTTTACAAATGTCCACCATGACTGAATTATTTCTTGGGATGACCACCCTGTACATTTTTCAATAAAAGTATAATAGGTGCATATGCCAGATGTTATTGCCATCTGTCACATTTTCAATCCAAAATTCACGTAATGGAGTGGAAGTATAGTGGTGGTTAAAAAATTTCATTTTTTTTTAATTTTTCAAAAGATGGTAAAATAATTTTCAAATTTTTTGCTTCTGAAATAGGTTTAAAATGTCAAAGGTAGAAATTTTAAATTAGAGCACAAAGGAAAGTTTCCTTCTGTTCTATAGTAGTGCTAAAAAAAGTTTAAAAATTAAAAATGACGTATTTTTAAAATAGGTTTAGAATGCTATGAAACGTGAAAATTTTAAATTTGAGCAAATAAAAAAAAATTCGATCTATTTTAGTGGTAAAAACTTTTTGAAAAATGTTGGTGAAAAAATTGTCTTCAAAATTTTTTTTCTGAAATACCTAGGTTTAGAATGTCATTTAAATTTGAGCATTCTGGTGTTAAATTTTTTTCCAAACTGGTAACAAAATGTTGCAAATTTTTTTTTCCGAAATTGGTTTGGAATATCATGAAACATGGAAATTTTAAATTTGAGCAAAAAAAATTTTTTCGTCTGTTCTATAGTAGTGATACATAAATGGATTAAAAATATTTTCAAATTTTTTAAAAAATTCTTCAAAAACATTTTTAAATTTGATTGAATAGTTTTAGAATGTCATGGAAACGTGGATAGTTAAAATCTGAACAAAGAAAGAAAAATTCTATCTTAGTGATAAAATTTCAAAAAACTTTTTTTTTTTAATCAGGCTTAGAATGCCATGAAACGTGAAAATTTTAAATTTGAAGAAAGAAAAAAAAAATTCATTTTAGTAATTAGTAAAAATTTTTTCAAAAATATTGGTGAAAAAAATTTTCAATTTTTTTTTCCTGAAATAGGTTAAGCGTGTCATGAAACGTAGAAATTTTAAATTTGAGCAAAAACAAATTTTTTTCATCTTGGTAAAATTTTTTTCAAAAATGTTTGAAAAAAAATTTCAAATTTTTTTTTTCTGGAATAGGTTTAGCGCGTCATGAAACGTGGAAATTTTAAATTTGAGCAAAAAAAAATTTTTTTCAACTTGGTAAAAATTGTTTCAAAAATGTTTGAAAAAAATTTTCAAAAAATTTTTTTTCCTGAAATAGGTTTAGCGCGTCATGAAACGTAAAAATTTTAAATTTGAGCAAAAAAAAATTTTTTTCATCTTGGTAAAAATTTTTTCAAAAATGTTTGAAAAAAATTATCAAAAATTTTTTTTTCCTGAAACAGGTTTAGCGCGTCATGAAGCGTGGAAATTTTAAATTTGAGCAAAAAAAAATTTTTTCACTATTTATTCCGTTTAGACGGTCCACCCTGTATATTTTTCAGGGAAAATTCTACCAGTTCTTCGCTGACAGTAGGGTTAACTACCTACCAAATTTGACTGCTCTCCGTCAAGTAGTTTTTTAGTAAATACACCAACAGACAGACAGACAGACAGACAGACAGACAGACAGACCGACAGACAGACAGACAGACAGACTGACGGAATTGAAAAACCTATATTTTCGGAATCTACGTGTTCTGAAACGTCAGAATCCGAAAAAATCTCGGAGGGTGATTTTTTCTCGAATACAATACTTCCCTTCGGTATGCGAGGGAAGTAAAAATTTGAAAATTATTTTACCATCTTTTGAAATAATTTTAAAAAATGAAATTTTTTAACCACCACTATACTTCCACTCCATTACGTGAATGTTGGATTGAAAATGTGACAGATGGCAATAACATCTGGCATATGCACCTATTATACTTTTATTGAAAAATGTACAGGGTGGTCATCCCAAGAAATAATTCAGTCATGGTGGACATTTGTAAAGGTATTTGCGCAAGCCTGCCATATGTGGCACCTGCTATTTAGTATTGAACTTTTGCTGTTGGATGAGCAATCTGTATATTTTTTGACCAAAACTTATCAAGTTTTCTTTGTAATAATAGCAATAACTCTACTCCGATTATTATTCTCAATGTCATTTCGTAATTATTATTTTTTTGAGAGACTGCCATGAACGAGGGAAGTTCTGTGTAAATACCTTTACCGATTTTTTTCTTCTGAAATAGGTTTAAAATGTCAAAGGTAGAAATTTTAAATTAGAGCAAAAAGGAAAGTTTCCTTCTGTTCTATAGTAGTGCTAAAAAAAGTTTAAAAATTAAAAATGATGTATTTTTAAAATAGGTTTAGAATGCTATGAAACGTGAAAATTTTAAATTTGAGCAAATAAAAAAAAAATTGATCTATTTTAGTGGTAAAAACTTTTTGAAAAATGTTGGTGAAAAAAATTTTCAAAATATTTTTTCTGAAATACCTAGGTTTAGAATGTCATTTAAATTTGAGCATTCTGGTGTTAAATTTTTTTCCAAACTGGTAACAAAATGTTGCAAATTTTTTTTTCCGAAATTGGTTTGGAATATCATGAAACGTGGAAATTTTAAATTTGAGCAAAAAAATTTTTTTCGTCTGTTCTATAGTAGTGATACATAAATGGATTAAAAATGTTTTCAAATTTTTTAAAAAATTCTTCAAAAACCTTTTTAAATTTGTTTGAATAGTTTTAGAATGTCATGGAAACGTGGATAGTTAAAATCTGAACAAAGAAAGAAAAATTCTATCTTAGTGATAAAATTTCAAAAAACTTTTTTTTTTAATCAGGCTTAGAATGCCATGAAACGTGAAAATTTTAAATTTGAAGTAAGAAAAAAAAATTCATTTTAGTAGTAAAAATTGTTTCAAAAATATTGGTGAAAAAAATTTTCAAAATTTTTTTTCCTGAAATAGGTTGAGCGTGTCATGAAACGTAGAAATTTTAAATTGAGCAAAAACAAATTTTTTTCATCTTGGTAAAAATTTTTTCAAAAATGTTTGAAAAAATTTTTTTTTTCTGAAATAGGTTTAGCGCGTCATGAAACGTGGAAATTTTAAATTTGAGCAAAAAAAAAATGTTTTCAACTTGGTAAAAAATTTTTCAAAAATGTTTGAAAAAAATTTTCAAAAATTTTTTTTTCCTGAAATAGGTTTAGCGCGTCATGAACCGTGGAAATTTTAAATTTGAGCAAAAAAAAATTTTTTTCATCTTGGTAAAAAATTTTTCAAAAATGAAAAAAATTTTCAAAAAATTTTTTTTCCTGAAACAGATTTAGCGCGTCATGAAACGTGGAAACTTTAAATTTGAGCAAAAAAAATTTTTTTTCACTATTTATTCCGTTTAGACGGTCCACCCTGTATATTTTTCAGTGAAAATTCTACCAGTTCTTCGTTGACAGTAGGGTTAACTACCTACCAAATTTGACTGCTCTCCGTCAAGTAGTTTTTTAGTAAATACACCAACAGACAGACAGACAGACAGACAGACAGACAGACAGACAGACAGACAGACCGACAGACAGACAGACAGACAGACTGACGGAATTGAAAAACCTATATTTTCGGAATCTACGTGTTCTGAAACGTCAGAATCCGAAAAAATCTCGGAGGGTGATTTTTTCTCGAATACAATACTTCCCTTCGGTATGCGAGGGAAGTAAAAAGTTTAAAAATTAAAAATTATGTATTTTTAAAATAGGTTTAGAATGCTATGAAACGTGAAAATTTTAAATTTGAGCAAATAAAAAAAAATTCGATCTATTTTAGTGGTAAAAACTTTTTGAAAAATGTTGGTGAAAAAAAATTTCAAAATTTTTTTTCTGAAATACCTAGGTTTAGAATGTCATTTAAATTTGAGCATTCTGGTGTTAAATTTTTTACCAAACTGGTAACAAAATGTTGCAAATTTTTTTTCCGAAATTGGTTTGGAATATCATGAAACATGGAAATTTTAAATTTGAGCAAAAAAAATGTTTTCGTCTGTTCTATAGTAGTGATACATAAATGGATTAAAAATGTTTTCAAATTGTTTAAAAAATTCTTCAAAAACATTTTTAAATTTGTTTGAATAGTTTTAGAATGTCATGGAAACGTGGATAGTTAAAATCAGAACAAAGAAAGAAAAATTCTATCTTAGTGATAAAATTTCAAAAAACTTTTTTTTTAATCAGGCTTAGAATGCCATGAAACGTGAAAATTTTAAATTTGAAGAAAGAAAAAAAAAATTCATTTTAGTAGTAAAATTTTTTTCAAAAATATTGGTGAAAATTTTTGTTTTTCCTGAAATAGGTTAAGCGTGTCATGAAACGTAGAAATTTTAAATTTGAGCAAAAACAAATTTTTTTCATCTTGGTAAAAATTTTTTCAAAAATGTTTGAAAAAAATTTTCAAATTTTTTTTTTTCTGAAATAGGTTTAGCGCGTCATGAAACGTGGAAATTTTAAATTTGAGCAAAAAAATTTTTTTTCAACTTGGTAAAAATTTTTTCAAAAATGTTTGAAAAAAATTTTCAAAAAATTTTTTTTCCTGAAATAGGTTTAGCGCGTCATGAAACGTGGAAATTTTAAATTTGAGCAAAACAAAAATTTTTTCATCTTGGTAAAAATTTTTTCAAAAATGTGAAAAAAATTTTCAAAAATTTTTTTTTCTGAAACAGGTTTAGCGCGTCATGAAACGTGGAAATTTTAAATTTGAGCAAAAAAAAATTTTTTTCACTATTTATTCCGTTTAGACGGTCCACCCTGTATATTTTTCAGGGAAAATTCTACCAGTTCTTCGCTGACAGTAGGGTTAACTACCTACCAAATTTGACTGCTCTCCGTCAAGTAGTTTTTTAGTAAATACACCAACAGACAGACAGACAGACAGACAGACAGACAGACTGACGGAATTGAAAAACCTATATTTTCGGAATCTACGTGTTCTGAAACGTCAGAATCCGAAAAAATCTCGGAGGGTGATTTTTTCTCGAATACAATACTTCCCTTCGGTATGCGAGGGAAGTAATACGTAATTTTTAATTTTTAAACTTTTTTTAGCACTACTATAGAATAGAAGGAAACTTTCCTTTTTGCCCAAATTTAAAATTTCTACGTTTGAGAACTCTGTATATTTTCTTGACCAAAAGTTATCAGGTTTTCTTTGTAACAATAGCAATAACTATATTCCGATTATTATTCCCAATGTCATTTCGTAATTAAAAAATTTTTAGAGCGACCTCATGTGCAAATAACGAGGGAAGTTCTGTGTAAATACCTTTACCGATTTTTACTTCCCTCGCATACTGAAGGGAAGTATTGTATTCGAGAAAAAATCACCCTCCGAGATTTTTTCGGATTCTGACGTTTCAGAACACGTAGATTCGGAAAATATAGGTTTTTCAATTCCGTCAGTCTGTCTGTCTGTCTGTCTGTCGGTCTGTCTGTCTGTCTGTCTGTCTGTCTGTCTGTCTGTCTGTCTGTCTGTTGGTGTATTTACTAAAAAACTACTTGACGGAGAGCAGTAAAATTTGGTAGGTAGTTAACCCTACTGTCAGCGAAGAACTGGTAGAATTTTCACTGAAAAATATACAGGGTGGACCGTCTAAACGGAATAAATAGCGAAAAAAATTTTTTTTTGCTCAAATTTAAAATTTCCACGTTTCATGACGCGCTAAACCTGTTTCAGGAAAAAAAAAATTTTGAAAATTTTTTTCAAACATTTTTGAAAAAATTTTTACCAAGATGAACAAAATTTTTTTTTGCTCAAATTTAAAATTTCCACGTTTCATGACGCGCTAAACCTATTTCAGGAAAAAAAATTTTTTGAAAATTTTTTTCAAACATTTTTGAAAAAATTTTTACCAAGTTGAAAAAAATTTTTTTTTGCTCAAATTTAAAATTTCCACGTTTCATGACGCGCTAAACCTATTTCAGAAAAAAAAAATTTTGAAAATTTTTTTCACATTTTTGAAAAAATTTTTACCAAGATGAAAAAAATTTGTTTTTGCTCAAATTTAAAATTTCTACGTTTCATGACACGCTTAACTTATTTCAGGAAAAAAAAATTTGAAAATTTTTTTCACCAATATTTTTGAAAAAATTTTTACTACTAAAATGATTTTTTTTTTTCTTTCTTCAAATTTAAAATTTTCACGTTTCATGGCATTCTAAGCCTGATCAAAAAAAAGTTTTTTGAAATTTTATCACTAAGATAGAATATTTCTTTCTTTGTTCAGATTTTAACTATCCACGTTTCCATGACATTCTAAAACTATTCAAACAAATTTAAAAATGTTTTTGAAGAATTTTTTTAAAAATTTGAAAACATTTTTAATCCATTTATGTATCACTACTATAGAACAGAGGAAAAAATTTGTTTTGCTCAAATTTAAAATTTCCACGTTTCATGATATTCCAAACCAATTTCGGAAAAAAAAATTTGCAACATTTTGTTACCAGTTTGGATAAAAATTTAACACCAGAATGCTCAAATTTAAATAACATTCTAAACCTAGGTATTTCAGAAAAAAAATTTTGAAAATTTTTTTCACCAACATTTTTCAAAAAGTTTTTACCACTAAAATAGATCGAATTTTTTTTTATTTGCTCAAATTTAAAAATTTTCACGTTTCATAGCATTCTAAACCTATTTTAAAAATACATCATTTTTAATTTTTAAACTTTTTTTAGCACTACTATAGAACAGAAGGAAACTTTCCTTTTTGCTCTAATTTAAAATTTCTACCTTTGACATTTTAAACCTATTTCAGGAGAAAAAAATTTGAAAATTATTTTACCATCTTTTGAAAAATTTTTAAAAAATGAAATTTTTTAACCACCACTATACTTCCACTCCATTACGTGAATGTTGGATTGAAAATGTGACAGATGGCAATAACATCTGGCATATGCACCTATTATACTTTTATTGAAAAATGTACAGGGTGGTCATCCCAAGAAATAATTCAGTCATGGTGGACATTTGTAAAGGTATTTGCGCAAGCCTGCCATATGTGGCACCTGCTATTTAGTATTGAACTTTTGCTGTTGGATGAGCAATCTGTATATTTTTTGACCAAAACTTATCAAGTTTTCTTTGTAATAATAGCAATAACTCTACTCCGATTATTATTCTCAATGTCATTTCGTAATTATTATTTTTTTGAGAGACTGCCATGAACGAGGGAAGTTCTGTGTAAATACCTTTACCGATTTTTTATCTTGGTAAAAATTTTTTCAAAAATGGTGAAAAAAATTTTCAAAAATTTTTTTTCCAGAAATAGGATTAGCGCGTCATGAAACGTGGAAATTTTAAATTTGAGCGAAAAAAATTTTTTTTCACTATTTATTCCGTTTAGACGGTCCACCCTGTATATTTTCCAGTGAAATTTCTGCCATTTCTGCGCTGACAGTAGCGTCAACTACCTGCCAAATTTCACTGCTCTCCGTCAAGTAGTTTTTTTAGTAAATGCACCAACAGACAGACAGACAGACAGACCGACAGACAGACTGACAGAATTGAAAAACCTATATTTTCGTAATCTCCGTGATCTGAAACGTCAGAATCCGTAAAAATCTCGGAGGGTGATTTTTTCTCGAATACAATACTTCCCTTCGGTATGCGAGGGAAGTAAAAAATTGTTGAAAATATTTTAACCACTACTATAGAATAAATGATGATTTTTTTTTACCAGTAGATTACATTAAAAAATATTTTGTTTGCTCAAATTTAAAATTTCCACGATTCATAATATTCTAAACCTATTAAAAAATAATAATAATAATATTTTTATCCACTAGTGTACTTCCACTCCACTACGTGAATGTGGAACTGGAAATGTCACAGATTGCAATAATATTTGGCATATGAAACTATTACAGTTTTATTGAACAATGTACAGGGTGGTCATCCCAAGAAATAATTGAACAATAATGGACTTTTGTAAAGGTATTTGCGCAAGCCTTCCATATTTGGTACCTGTTATTTAGTATTAAATTATTGCTGTCGGATGACCGTTCTGTATATTTTTTTGACCAAAAGTTATCATGTTTTCTTTATAATAATAGTGGTAACTATATTTTGATTATTATTCTCAATGTCATTTCGTAATTAATAATTTTTTAGAGTGACCGCCATGCAGAAATAAAGAGGGAAGTCCTGTGTAAATACTTTTACCGATTTTTCAACATCGTGAATTGCAGGGTAAAAATCGAAAATTCATCTCGACACAAATGGGTATGTTTTTACGACTGAAAATGAATGTTCGCCCCTTTTGCGACACTTTGGTACTTTGCTGCAAGCTGCCAGCTGCAAGGAAAAAAAGTTGTTTATTTTGATTGGAAGTAAACATTTTTCATGAATTTAGCCTTGCCGTGATTACATGAAATTTTGGTCGAGATTTCCCCCACTATAAATGCGAGTTTCTAGAGGACTATTGCGTAGTTATCGAAGTAAGTCATGAAACCTTTTTCAAGTCGTAGAAACTTCAAAGATTTTAAAATTTTGATGAGAAAGTAACAGAAATATAATGTAAAACACCACTCTATCCATTAAATGCTACCACAACGCTCAATTTGCGTTATTTTAAGATTGTTAATAAAAATCGTATTTTAGCGTTCTTACGTAAAGAGCTTTAGCCCCCTTAGGGATCATTTTAGGGACCACATGTATAGGAACTTTTTCCTTATTTTGATGAGTATTATACACCCCTTAACTGTTTTTAATCGTTATTCTATGGCGCCCTGCATGTACATACTCAAGGAAAATCCTGCCAATCGTTGCCTTTCAGACATGTTATATCCTGATTGAAGATGAAGGAGTGAAAATAAGTTATCTCCGTTATAAATATACATCTAAATATAATATGATAATCTTTATTTTTCAGTAGTCATTTTAAGCGTTAGAGGTTCATTGGTGCGCAAATTCATGCTTTCTGCACACGCTTTAGGAATGACTAAGGGAGACTGGACATTTTTGGATGTAGAAATATTTCCAGTGAGTAACAATACCTCAAAACAATATCTCGGTATTTATTTAAATTTAGATTACATCGTGTTAAAATTGTGTAAAGTTGAACAAATTAATTAATTAATTAATTAATATCTAAATATTTACCCTTATTATTTAAATCAATGATTATTGTATTACTTATATTTTATGTATATCGTAGAATAATTTAATAAGACCTTTAGTTGAGTGTAAATTATTAATTAATTGTAATAGATTCGTAGAGCGTAGAGAATAGATATTAAATTTTATTACTGTTATTATTACTATTTTACCGTAAATTAGGCCTGACGGATAGATCATATAAACAGACTACCTACAGGGTGTCCCGTAATAACGTGCCAAAAATTTAACAACTAATTCCTTATTGAAAATGAAGTTAGGTTTTTCATATAAAATGTTTCAAAATAAGCCTCTCCTATCTAGCTACAACCTCTTAAAGGAGTGTGAAAAAAAAACGATTTTTAATTTCTATCTGAAAATAACGTAATAGGAAAAAAATGAGATTTGGCACATATTGATTAATAACGAAAAGGCATCCAATGAAATTATTTCATCCATCTAGCGATGGACAAAGGGGCGATATTAACTATTCTTCTTATAATTTTGTAAATATCTTTCTGCCTGCTATTTTTTCTTTCAATTAAAAAGAAATAACTAAACATTATGATTCATTTAGAAACTTTTTGAAAATATTTCATAAAATCGACCGTTTTTAAGAAAAGAAAACTAAATTACATCTGCCTAAGTGATCAATTAAAAGCGACGAGCACAATTGTATTAGTCTAAACACTAAGTACAATAGGTTGGTGTCAAATTATAATTTGACAGATTACGTAAAGTATGCGTAATTGCTAAGAGGCCAACTGTTAAGGGATGGGTGAGACGCAAGACGAGGTAAAAGGCAGAGCCGGATTACCGGTATGTTCGCTCGATTACTATTTCAATGTAGGTATTATTTGTCAGCGGCGTCTTGTGAAATTTAGATTGGTATTATCTTGGTATTGAGCCATAGTACAAAAGGCATATATTATATCATGACTACCAAGATAAAATAAAGCAGTTTTGCGGAAAAAAATTTCCATGGAAATATGCGAAAAAAGTTTTAAAAATGATCGTTTTGCGCCGACCTTTTACCGGTTACGGCATACTATACCAATATGATCATTTGGTGGTTATAAATTGCGTGAGACATTACAAATTAAGACGAAACTATTGAAAAGCCAACTACATAACACAAAATACATAAAAGATGAATTTAAACAGTAAATCAATTTGAATATAAAGACAACGTTTGTTGTTTTTAAAGCATGTTGTTAATGCATTTTGTTCAAAATGGCGACCTCCAAGTTGAATACACGTTTGCACAAAGAGGTCTATAACTAGAGGAGACAAGCCGTTGATTAGCCACACAACGCTTCGTCCTTGTCGCACACCTCGTGTCCTCTCCCTCTGATTTACAAAATAACACAGCCGACATCAAGTTCTATAACGCCGACACGGCCTTCTTACCCCGTGCGTTCTTTGAATTTGACACCAATCAAAACATCAATAGCGTTCTGCTTTATTTACAATTACACGTGTTTTCTTCAGATTTTACTTCTGTTTATAACGTTTTGTATACTAGTTAATTAACTTTTGATATTATTGTATGTTATACAATATTTTATATTTAATTTTTTTGTGACAATGGTTCATGATTATAAAGTTTGTAGTAAAAGTAAAACACCCATGAGTCACAGAAGTATGTTTGGGTAAGTAATTTAATATTTCCATCAATAAATCTTTTACTTCCCTCGCATACCGAAGGGAAGTATTGTATTCGAGAAAAAATCACCCTCCGAGATTTTTTCGGATTCTGAAGTTTCAGATCACGGACATTACGAAAACATAGGTTTTCAATGCCGTCAGTCTGTCTGTCTGTATGTCTGTCTGTCTCTCTCTGTTGGTGCATTTACTAAAAAACCACTTGACGGAGAGCAGTCAAATTTGGTAGCGAAAAAATCGTAGAACTTTCACTGGAAAATATACAGGGTGGATCGTCTAAAGGGAACAAATAATGAAAAAAATGTTTTTTGCTCAAATTTAAAATTTCCACGTTTCATGACACGCTAAACGTATTTCAGAAAAAAAAAATATGAGAATTTTTTTCACCAACATTTTTGAAAAATTTTTTACCACTAAAAAATTTTTTTGCCTGTTCAAATTTAAAATTTTCACGTTTCATGGCATTCTAAACCTATTTCAAAAGAAATTTTTTTTACCATTTTTAAAAAAATTTTACGACTAAAGCAGATGGAATTTTTTTTTTCTTTGTTCAAATTTAAAATGTCCACGTTTCATAGCGTTCTTAGCCTATTAAAAAAAAAAATTAGAAATTTTTTTTACTATTTTTGAAAAAAATTTACCACTAATACAGACTGGATTTTTTTTCTTTGTTCAAATTTAAAATTTTCACGTTTTCATAGCATTCTAAACCTATTCAAACAAATTTAAAAATTATTTTGATTTAAGATTTTTTGAAAAAAAAAATTTATGAAAAAATTTATCTATTTATATTATCACTTGGTATAGAATAGATGAAAGAAATTTTTTTTTTTAAATTTCCACGTTTCATGACATTCCAAACCTATTTCGGAAAAGAAAATTTGCACCATTTTACTATTTTGGAAAAAAATTTACCACTAGAATAGATGGAATTTTTTTTTTCCTCAAATTTAAAATTTTCACTTTTGACATGACTGACATTCTAAATCTATTTGAGAAAAAAAAAATAGAAAAGTTTTATCACCAAAAAATTTTTACCACTAAAACATTTGGAAAATTTTTTTTTCTTTGCTCCAATTTAAAATTTTTACGTTTCATGGCATTCTAAACCAATTTCAAAAAAAAAAATACCACTGTAGAATAGAAGGAAACTTTCCTTTTTGCTCAAATTTAAAATTTCCACGTGTCATGGCATTCTAAACCTATTTCAGAAGAAAAAATTTTTTTAAATTTTTTTAAAAACATTTTTGAAAAATTTAAAAAAATGAAATTTATTAATCACCACTATACTTCCACTCCACTATGTGTATGTGGAATTGAAAATGTGACAGATGGCAATAATATTAGGCATTTGCACCTATTATACTATTATTGAAAAATGTACAGGGTGGTCATCCCAAGAAATAATTCAGTCATCGTGGATATTTATAAAGGTATTTGCAGAAGCCTTCCATATTTGGCACCTGGTATTTAGTATGGAACTTTTGCTGTTGGATGAGCACTCTGTATATTTTTTTGACCAAAACTTATCAGGTGTTCTTTGTAATAATAGTGATAACTATATTCCGATTATTATTTTCAATGTCACTTCGTAATTATTAATTTTTTAGAGGGAAGTTCTGTGTAAATACCTTTACCGATTTTTTTGTTTTTGTACTGGATACATCTTAGTAAAATCTGATAGTTCTGTAGAATATTTTTCTAAATTAATCGTATACGGATCCATTGTCAACAGACATTTTTGATAAATATCCCCCATGATTAGGCTCACCAAAATTACGTTTTAAACATACAAAGATTTTGAGGTTATTTTACATTTTACCCGAAACTAAGCCCATTCTTTTCGTCTACACTTGGTGTAGAGCTTAAAATGGTGTAGCTGCACTCGACGAAAACAACATTTGAAAAGCAGTTACACCCATCGAAAAGAACGAAATATTCAGTTACACTAATTACACTTTAAGCACTGATGCACAAAGTGCTAACGAAAATAACGGACCTACTGTAATCAAGCGCACGTCACCTCCCGTCATGTACTGTGACTACTATGCGACAAAGAGAGAAGGATGTGTGAGAAGGATGAGAACACCAGTGCCATTTTCTGATTATACGTCAGGCTTATGTAGCTTGTCTCCTCTGGTTATAGAATTCTTTGCGTTTGCAACCGTTTTCTAAAATTGCCATACCTGACATCAACCTACTAAGTGTTTTGACTAGTCGCTTTTGAATGATCACTTAGGCATGTAATTTAGTTTCTTTTTTCTCAAAAAAGGTTGATTTTACGAAATATTTTCAAGTTTCTAAATGAATCATAATGTTTAGTTGCTTTTTTTAGTTGAAAAAATAAACAGCAGGCAAAAAGATACTTGCAAAATTATAAGAAGGGTAGCTAATATCACCCTTTTGTATACACGCTAGGTAGGTGAAATAATTTCATTATATGCCTTTTCATTAGTAACCGAGGTGTGCTAAATTTCGTCTCTTTCCAATTACGTTATTTTCAGTTAGAAATTAAAAACTGTTTTCTTGCAGACCCCTTTAAGGGGTGTAGCTGGACAGGAAAGGGTTATATTGAAAAATTATATATGAAGAACCCACCTTCATTTTCGATAAGGATTTGGTAGTTAAATTCTTTGGACGTTATTGCGGGACACCCTGTATATAGATGTTTTCCTAATAACTTGAAACTAGTACAGAAAGTTGGCAAACATATTTTTGTGTTTATGTCATACTACAAAAGTTAATTTTTAAAAGTATTCTTTACTCTTTCGTGCTCCAGTAATTCCTGACTGCTACTAACTACTACTACTTGATTTACTAATAATATTTAATTAAGTTTTTGTTTCAGGGTTCTTATTGGGGTGATCACGATTGGAAAGCCGGTGATTCTGAGGATGCCGTTGCAAGAAAGGCATATGAAGCCTTGTTAAGGGTTTCTCTCCTTCAACCAACTAGTGACAAGTTTCAAGATTTTGCTGATAAAGTGAAACAAAGGTCTTTAGACTACTACAACTACACCATTAGTGAGGGTGAAGAGGTATGTATATAAAACAAAAAAGTAAATCAAAATCAATAGTGGGTTTATTAATGATAGACAGTAATAATGGCCCTGATATATCAACGGCCTCACATTTTTAGAGGGTTTCCAAATTCCTTGATTATTTTGGTGATTTATTACCTTATTTGCAAACAAGGAAAGCAGCTGATCTGTTTTACTTAAAATGTAGCTAGCAACATTTCCCTCTGGGATCGCAGTAAGTTGATTGCCGATACCTTAGTCGAGCAGCGAGTTGGCCTCAGAAGTCAGTACTCACTAAGTATGTTAACAAAGAGTAAATCGTGTTGAATCTGACTATTTGAAGATATAATGTTCTATAGGTTTTTGTAGGAAAACTTTTAACAATTTTACTCTTCTATGGCTAAAAGTAAAAATAAAAAAGCAATATTTCTGAAAATCAAAATGATATTTGAGGGCTGGATTGCACGCATTTTGCATAGCAAACAGTGTGTAGGAAATTTTTAAGATAGACCAAATTAAAATCAATAATATCTAAACTGCTCGAAATATTTTGTAGGTAAATTTCGTCATCGGAGCATTTTATGATGGAGTCTATCTTCTAGGAATGGCACTAAATGAGACCTTATGGGAAGGAGGAGATATTAGAAATGGTCTAAATATAACAACTCGAATGTGGAATCGAGATTTCCTCGGTAATAAATATGTACAATTATTATTAAACCAAACTGTTAATAACAGTGTAATAATTACATGGAAACTACTAATTATAAATGTATGTACATTAAGGTGATTCAAATTTACACTTGTGGAAAATAAATTTCGAAGTCTTGCCTCACCCCAGATTTGTCCGAAATCCCAAAAAGAAATGTCCTAGTTTCACTAATTTCAGCAATATCGATTGATATTAAAACATGCCTCCGAGCCCATGAAGTTTCCCATATATTTCTTATGGGTAAACGACATTTCTTCGTAAATTTACGATAGAATCGTTAAAACGTAATGCAGAATTGTGCAAATAATACAAATTAATAGTTGTTTTATATAACTCCCAAAATCACCCTATGAGGACAAAAGTAGAGTACTTCGCATTTTTGACGTTTATTATTTTCTATTAGGATTTTTTTTTAGTTAAAAAACAAATTAATTCGTATTCATTGGATAATGCTGAAGAGAAGACTTGTATGGGATTTTTATTTCACTATGTATTAACAATTTTATCGCAAATTTACGAAAATATGTCTTTTACCCGTAAGGAATACATGAGAAACTTCATGGACTCGGACGCACGTGTTAATATCAACGGATATTACTCAGATTTGGAGATGACTTTTTTGGGATTTCGAGCAAATCTGAAGATTGAGACAAAACAAATTTTAAACATGACTTTTTTAAGCCACCTTAGTGTACACGATTGTATAGGTGGATTGTACATTTGGAATCATAATAATTAACTTTTACAAACTAATAAACCATTGCTGAGGTTTAAGTGACAATATAAGTCAAACAATGCATTTCGCTAAACCAGTTACCAATATGAAAACCAAAAACTAATTTATGATTTATTTTGTATACACACTGCTTACAGGGTGGGCCAACAAAATTATTATTCAATTTCTTTGATGTCAAAACGGAGATCTTATCGATGGTACTCACGTATTATCAAGCAACTTGTAAAACTGTGGTCTTATTAAAAAATCGGTAAAGGAACTTCCCTCTTTATTTGTGCCCATGCACAAATAAAGAGGGAAGTTATGTGTAAATACCGAGTGACCGCCATCGGTCACTCTAAAAAATTAGTAATTACGAAGTGACATTGAAAATAATAATCGGAATATAGTTATCACTATTATTACAAAGAACACCTGATAAGTTTTGGTAAAAAAATATACAGTGCTCATCCAACAGCAAAAGTTAAATACTAAATAACGGGTGCCAAATATGGAAGGCTTGGGCAAATACTTTTATAAATGTCCACCATGACTGAATTATTTCTTGGGATGACCACCCTGTACATTTTTAAATAATAGTATAATAGCTGCATATGCCTAATATTATTGCCATCTGTGACATTTTCAATTCCACATACACGTAGTGGAGTGGAAGTATAGTGGTGGTTAAAAAATTTATTTTTTTTTTAAATTTTCAAAAATGTTTTAAAAAATTTTCAAAATTATTTTCTTCTGAAATAGGTTTAGAATGCCATGACACGTGGAAATTTTAAATTTGGGCAAAAAGAAAAGTTTCCTTCTATTCTACAGTGTTTTTTTTTTTAATTGGTTTAGAATGCCATGAAACGTGAAAATTTTAAATTTGATCAAAGGAAAACAAATTTTCCATCTATTTTAGTGGTAAAAATTTTTTCAAAAATGTTGCTGAAAAAAATTTTCAATTTTTACTTCCCTCGCATACCGAAGGGAAGTATTGTATTCGAGAAAAAATCACCCTCCGAGATTTTTACGGATTCTGACGTTTCAGAACACGTAGATTCCGAAAATATAGGTTTTTCAATTCCGTCAGTCTGTCTGTCGGTCTGTCTGTCTGTCTGTTGGTGCATGTACTAAAAAACTACTTGACGGAGAGCAGTCAAATTTGGTAGGTAGTTGACGCTACTGTCAGCGCAGAAATGGTAGAAATTTCACTGGAAAATATACAGGGTGGACCGTCTAAACGGAATAAATAGTGAAAAAATTTTTTTTTCGCTCAAATTTAAAATTTCCACGTTTCATGACGCGCTAATCCTATTTCGGGAAAAATAATTTTTGAAAATTTTGTTCGCTAACATTTTTGAAAAAATTTTTACCAAGATGAAAAAAACATTTTTTTGTTCAAATTTAAAATTTCCACGTTTCATGACACGCTAAACCTATTTCTGAAAAAAAAATAATAATAATTTTTTTCACCAACATTTTTGACAAAATTTTTACCACTAAAATAAATTTTTTTCTTTGTTCAAATTTAAAATTTCCACGTTTCATGGCATTCTCTAAACCTATTTAAAAGAAAAAAATGTTTTAAAATTTTTTACCAACGTTTTAAAAAAAATTTTTACCACTAAAATAGATGGAATTTTTTTTCTTACAATTTTAAATTTCCACGTTTCATAGCGCTCTAAATCTATTAAAAAAAAAAAAATGAAAATTTTTAAAAAATTTCGAAAAAATTTTACCACTAAAAAATTTTTCTTTGTTCAGATTTAAAATTTCCATGTTTCCATGGCATTCTAAAATTATTCAAACAAATTTAAAAGTGTTTTTGAAATATTTTTAAAAAAATTTGAAAACATGTTTAGGTAATCTATTTATCACTATTATAGAATAGACAAATTTTTTTTTTTTTCAAATTTAAAATTTCCACGTTTCATGACATTTAAAACCTATTTCGGAAAAAAAAAATTGCCACATCCTCACCATTTTGGAAAAAAATTTAACACTGGAATAGAGCGAAAAATTTTTTTTGCTCAAATTTAAAATTTTCGCGTTTCGTGACATTCTAAACCTATTCAAAAAAAAAGTTTTGAAAATTTTTTATATTTTTTAACCACCACTATACTTCCACTCCATTACGTGAATGTGGAATTGAAAATGTGACAGATGCCAATAATATTTGGCATATGCACCTATTATATACTTTTATTGAATAGTGGCATCCCAAGAAATAATTCAGTCATGGTGGACATTTTTAAAGGTATTTGCGCAAGCCTTCCATATTTGGCACCTGTTATTTAGTATTGAACTTTTGCTGTTGGATGAGCACTCTGTATATTTTTTTGACCAAAAGTTACCAGTTTTTTTTGTAATAATAGCAATAACTATATTCCGATCTGTATTCTCAATGTCATTTCGTAATTAATAATTTTTTAGAGTGAGTGCCATGCACAAATAACGAGGGAAGTTCTGTGTAAATAACTTTACCGATTTTTTTTTCCTCAGATAGGTTTAGAATGTCAGTCATATCAAACTTGGAAATTTTAAATTTGAGGGAAAAAAATTACATCTATTCTAGTGGTAATTTTTTTTCCAAAATGGTAAAAAAAATGTTGCAAATTTTCTTTTCCGAAATAGGTTTGGAATGTCATGAAACGTGGAAATTTTAAATTTGAGCAAAAAAAAATTTTTTTCATCAATTCTATATCCAGTCAAAAATAGATTAAAATTTTTTGCAAAAAAATTTTTTTTCAAAAAAATCTTTAATCAAAATAATTTTTAAATTTGAATAGGTTTAAAATGCCACGAAAACGTGAAAATTTTAAATTTGAACAAAGAAAAAAAATTCAGTCTGTATTAGTGGTAAAATTTTTTCAAAAATAGTAAAAATACGTCCCTTCGGTATGCGAGAGAAGTAAAAATTTCTAAAAATTTTTTTTTAAATAGGTTTAGAACGCTATGAAACGTGGAAATTTTAAATTTGAGCAAAGAAAAACATTTTTCCATCTATTTTAGTGGTAAAAAAAATTTTCAAAAATGTTGGAAAAAAAATTCAAAAAAAAAATTTTTTTTGGAATAGATTTAGAATGCGAAACGTGGAAATTTTAAATTTGAACAAAGACAAAAAAAAATTTTAGTGGTAAAAAATTTTTCAAAAAAGTTTTAAATTTTTTTTTTCTGAAATAGGTTTAGCGTGTCATGAAACGTGGAAATTTTAAATTTGAGTAAAAAAAATTTTTTTTCATTATTTATACCCTTTAGACGATCCACCCTGTACATTTTCCAGTGAAAGTTCTATCATTTCTTCGCTGACGGTAGGGTCAACTACCTACCAAGTTTGACTGCTCTCCGTCAAGTAGTTTTTTAGTAAATGCACCAACAGACAGACAGACAGACAGACTGACTGACGGAATTGAAAAACCTATATTTTCGTAATCTCCATAATCTGAAACGTAGAATCCGAAAAAATCTTGGAGGGTGATTTTTTCTCGAATACAATACTTCCCTTCGGTATGCGGGGGAAGTAAAAATCATATCTTTTTAAACAGTCTGGTAGTTTATTTCCATTTTTTGTTATCTCCTAAATCAATCTAGACTTTAATTTATGATCAAATTAAAATCGATACAATTGATGTAATCATAAATACTTTATTACAAATTTAGTAAAGGGCTCACAAGAGAAGTAAATTATTCCATAATATGTATTTAACATGACTTAAATCCGAGGGGCAAACCACGAAGGAAACCTGGTGTGCATCCAAAAGGAGATTCGCGAAAATCTCGAGGAAAACCGAGGAAATCTGAAAGAAATCTTCACCAAAAAGGAAATCTGGTGTGCAAACAATCTTGGTGTGGTCGACCCGTCGTATAAATCGGTTAATTACACAGACACAAGCAAAAAAGTCATGTACATCAGGATTTTCTTCTAACCAGCAAAAAATCACTGAAAATTTTAAATTATACAGGGTGTAATTAGTTTCATGTCATTAAAAAAAAACTGGTGGTAGGGAATGAGAAGACAAACAAAAAACCTTACATAACATGGGGTCTAAAGCTCATAGTTTTGGAGAAAAACAAACAAACAAAAATTTCGCAAATTTTCAATAAAATTTTTTGAGAACTGCTGGAATATTGAGGTAGGTTTAGATCGTCGCGCGTGTCTGCCTTATACTCTGACTCTCCCTTGTGCAATATTTTAGTTACTGTGGGTATTTCGTTATGTACACACATCCAACCCGCCGTTCGTTGTTTTTGTTATTTTTTAATTTGACTTACCGTTCAAGTTGTCAAATTCTTGATTACGTACAGACACAACTTACTTGTTCGTTCTTTTTGTATTTTTTTGGCTTTTGTACCAAGTTTTTATTTTATTTTTCTTTATTGACAACGTTAGTTGATAGTTTAGTGTTGAACGAAGTGCGTATGTCTTTAATTCGACGTACCGAACTGTGTATTGATGCAGATGCAGAGATTTCGAATTATTTAGGTAGGTAGTAAGCTTTTAACCCAGGACACTCATTTATGTTACAAATGTTAATAAGCCACATTTAAATTTTCTAAATTATAAACAATCCAATATTTTGTTCCAAATTAAAAAACACACACGTAAAGAAATGCTCTGTTTAAACCTCTATGGCCATTATTTGCTTGCAATTGTGCACGAAGAGAGAACGAATTATTTACTTCTTTACACTGGCCTCAGTTCAGTTGAGGCGGTCCATCAAAGGCGGTCGATGATCCTTTGACACTGCGGGTGCCGGCGAGCACTTTTTTATGACAATTTAAAAGTTGTATGATTGGGAAGTACAAGTCCATCGACCAAGAAAAGCAGTGGTTCTCCACAGTTGTCTACCATATTATTAAATATGTTAACCTAGATCAGTTTTTTTAAAAGTGCCCCTAGAGGGAAAAGTCATAAAGTTTTTTGTTTGTCTAGTCGGTCCCCCTTACCAGTTTTTTTTCATGACATGACACTGATTACACCCTGTATATAGAAATACTGCACTACTGGTAAAAAATGACTAAAGCAATATATCTATATTTATTTTGATTTGCTGAATCTGACGTCGGAATTCCTCCACCACCATTTTATCTAACATCAAAAAATACCTTGAAATTAGTGGAAATCTCAATTTTTATAAGGGCAATATTGTGCCACTGGAAATGTCACAGAAACATTCTCCTTTTTATTCTGAGACAAATAAATTAAACCTAGGTAACGAATCTTTCCTAAACTTAAAAAACAACCGTAACATACTAGGGAATCATATTTTTCTCAATCTAATTTTTTACTGCGTAGATCTATTGAATGCAAAAGTGTTCACTACAACAGGAGAAAATATTTAAAAAAATATTCGACAGTGTAAAAGTCTCCGAAGAGTGGATTTTTTCCATTTTTGCAATTAAAAGGACAGACAGACCAAAAGTATAAACCTGTCAAATACGACGTCTGTCAAATCTCAGCTGCGTTGTTTTTTAACGAGGATAAAAAGTCTATTGTCTAATTTCGTTGAGTTGTGTTAGAACTCCCGAATGTATTTTATCTTGAGTAATTTAGGGAGGGCGCCATTTGAAAATTACCTTTTTTCTCAACCTAAACAAATTATTATTCTAATTTTTTTCTAGAAATACCTTTGTTTTTTTGCAGCCCTTCGTGGGTACAAAAATTTCATTATAAAAGTACATATAACGAACATATTTTCACAACTTGTAAGTTGTTAGGCCTCACGTTTTTTCTTCTCGACTTTTCCGACATCCACTCGCAGCTTGTGCCTCGTCTCACAAAAATGACCTAATGCAGAATGGGTATAAAATTAAAAGTCCCACTGTTTTCCATGAAAAGGCACGTATTAGGACTCGCGCGTGTTTCTCATATGGTAGCTTCAGGACTAGTTTTATTCGCATTTATTGTAGACATGTCTAAAATATACATTTCTTTAGGAATATTGTTACTCTATTTCAAAATATAATTAATAAATCAATTAAATTAAATTATAATTAATATTTAGCTGATTTATTAAGCGCAGTGAAAAGTTTCCTCTTAGCAGTTTTGGCTACTCTTGATCATATTATATATTAACGATTTTGTATTCATTATTTCTTGCAATCTGTTTAGTTATATTTAATTCAATAATAAAATCGATACCATATATACAAAAGTTCATAACTCCATGTATTAGACTTTGAAAAAACGAAAGTTTAATACGCCAAGATTGTTGTGAATTAATAAATGACTACGTCGTTTTACTTCCACATCCCCGTAGTGAACTGGAAGTATAATCGTAAAAAAAATATATTTTTTCCTTTAAATAGGTTTAGAATGTGATGAAACGTCGAGATTTTAAATTTGAGTGAAAAAAAAATGTTCTGTCTGTCTGTCTGTCAGTCGGTCTACCTGTAATTTTTTTTTTTCGTCCGCACATTTTCTCTGGGACAGTTGAAGATATTGGAACTGGATAGTTTTTTTAATATATCCGGTGCAGGGTTGGGGATAAATAGGGGTAAGTAGTGGAAAATAAATAAAGCAAGCTGATAAGAATACAGAAACTTGGGATTTGTTGTATATACTAGAAACGCTGGCCTCATATTTTTTTATAACATATTTCAACCCCTCCACCACCCCCACTCCATCATTTAATGGGTTGATAATGTAAAATTGAGACATTCACTTGAAATTTGGTACACGTATAAATTATAATGATGTCTAAAACTAAACTGTATTTTGAGATTACTTTGCTGAAGGGTTGGGGATAAATAGTGGAAAATAAATAAAGCAAGCTGGTAAGAGTACAAAAATTTGGGATTTGGTGTATATACTAGACGCCAAGGCCTCAGAATTTTAATAATATTTTTCAACTCCCCCCACCACCTCCACTCCATGGAGTTGATAAAATAAAATTGAGAAATTCATTTGAAATTGGTACGCGTATGTATTATAACTATATCTGAAACTAGATTATATTTTGAGATTATTCCGTTGAAGGGTTGGGGGTTAAATAGGGGTAGATAGGGGAAAATAAGTAAAACGAGCTGGTAAGAGTACAGAAACATGGGATTTGGTATACATGCTAGAAATGAAGGTCTCACATTTTTTTATAACATTTTTCAACCCTTCCACCACCACCACTCCATTATTAAAAGGGCTGATATAATTAAGTTGAAATGTTCACTTAATATTTCGTACATGTATGTATTATGACGACATCTGGAACCAGATTATATTTTGAGATGATTCCGTTAAAGAGGTGGGGGGTAAGTAGAGGTAAATATGGGAAAATGAGAAAAGCAAGCTGTAAGAGTACAGAAACTTGAGATTTGGTGTAAATACTAGACGCCAAGGCCTCAGATCTTTTTATAATATTTTTCAACCCCCATCCCCCACCTCCGCTCCATTATTAAATGGGTTGATAAAATGAAATTGAGATATTCACTTGAAATTTGGTACACTTATGTATTTTTTAAGACCCACACTAAAAGACAAAAAGAAACAAACAAGTTATAAGTGAACGCCAATATTCTTGCCTAAAGATGACGGTCTCGGATGATTAGGGGTCGAGTTTGAGCTCTTTGTCCCAATCACCGCTGTAGACCTGGACCGGCCTCGTAAGGGGCGGCTCCGCTATTTCGGCCACCCCCACCCGACAATTCGGACGGTGTGGACGATCTTAGCGAACCTTTCCTGGTCCTGGCTGTTGAACCCTACCAGCTGGGTCATTTCTTCTGGCGCTCTTCTGTCTTGGTTTGCTTTCTTCGCTGACATTATAAGCGAGAATATAGAGATGTAATTTTTTTTACCCACTCTCCACAGGTATAACAGGTCATGTTCGAATTGATGACAATGGCGACCGAGACGCAGATTACTCCATTTTGGATTTGGATCCGATAACAGGGAAGTTTGAGGTAGTCGGTCATTATAATGGTTTGCATAAACATTATTCTGCTGTACCGGGGAAGAAAATACATTGGCCTGGTGGAAGGGAGGGACCGCCCCCGGATGTGCCCAAGTGTGGATTCATGGATAACAGTCCTGACTGTCGAAACCATGGTAATATTTAAAATTTTATTTAATATCTATTCAACAATATAATGTTTTCTCTAATATTGTTAATGCTGCGTAGAGGCATACATGATGATTGTTTATGGATCATTTGCGTTTGGTGTGTTTCTGGCATTCACCATAACCTTAATATGTGTTACATATAAGTAAGTACTAACGGCTCAAGGTATATATTTGAGAACAGAGACTATATATGAAAAATTTTAAAGTTTAAGATTTAAGTACATCATATCGTTTTACTTTCAACAGATGAATTTTTTAACAGGTGTGTATATATCTACCAAAATAGATATGACTAACCGACTGAATATTACAAAGCTTTTTAAACATTTCGTAATATGTCTGGTTACATTAAAATTGTTACGGCATAAGATTATTAAAACTACAATTTGAAAATGTTGGGTAATATTTTTCTTTACAGACTTCACAAAATATATGAAAAGACACGATAGAGGTTCAGAGATTTAAATTCGTATAGTTACATTTTTTACAATAAAATGGACATAGTTATGTAAAGTCACATTTTTCTAAATATTTTTAATAAGAACTTGAGGATATTCAATTTTTTCTCTAGAGATCCTCTAAAAAAGAAGCACACCTCTAAAATCTCCTTCCCAGTAGTACTTTCAAATAATCTAAGTCTTCTGCAGGGGTCTGTTTCTTTCAGGATTCTACATAAGAGTTCAACTTGTTTGCTGTAAAAAGTTTACATATCAAGCATGCAATCGCAAATAAACACTTTCTAATTTTGAATATTCATTTGATGTGGTGTAATGAGGTTTTTACATAACAACCTCCAGTTTCAGGATGTCATATTGGATCCTTCATTTTGACTTTAAATATTTTAATTGAGAACAAATTGCATAGATTGCAAATAAATTTTAATATAAGGTAACAGATTAAAACATCACATTCACGATTTACTTGCTTTATGCATATTAGATAGGTCTGTTTAAAATAAATTGCTTTTACCTATTTTTATATGCCACTATTTTAGAACCTTCATTTAACATTTTTGAACATCATGAACCTTGTTACTTTTAAAAGTTTGTGTTAGTCAGATGACCAAAAATAGATCACTTGAAAATTTTATATTTTGAGTTTTGATTGGTTTTATATGACCTGACACAAAAATGTCCAATTTTAGGCCACCATACTGGGGATCCGCCATTTTAATTAACAAAATTGCGGTAAACAAATAAAATAACTTCCAATGTTGTTCCATTTAGTATTCTCATAGTATAGTATTTTTTGTGCTAATTGACAATTTCCAGGCACATGAAAACTGCTGCTGATCTGAACAATATGTCCTGGAGGATAAGACCAGAAGAAGTGCATCTAGAAAAGGGCAGATCTTTTGGTTCAACGTTAGCACTTCAGAAACTTTCAGAGGTAATGGTAAATATAAAGGAACATTTTTAATTAAATTAATAAATATACATTATAATTTATATGTCTCAAACAATGCAGTCTGCAGCAATTGTTGCAGTAATACTTAGGAGTTTATGTCAAAGATACAGATTAAGAATTAGGTATAAGCAATTGTAAAATTTTTAAGGAAAATCGATTATGGAAGTTGAAGTGAATATTATAAAAAGTTCAATTTCAATAACACGTTAACGTCAATCATTGTTTAAGAATTCGTTTCGAACTGCGACTTTGGTATCTATATTAACATTGCACAATCACTATAACATATGTGATTTCTGTGTGATCATTAATTTATCTACAAAATGGCAACGTCTTTATGCTTACAGAGAACATAATGATGAATGAATGTTAACAAAGTGATTTAGTAAATATGTGCTTGTATTATTAAAGAAACGCCTCGAAAAAACTCATTTTGCGTTCATATCCAAATCCTATTTCTAATATATCCGCTTCATGCAGTCTTTCTGATGGCACCTAACTAAACTGTAATTTTCGCTTTTTTTTATTTAACGCTTGATCCCACTAATATTAATTTGTCTTTATTATCGGCGACTAGAAGTAAAGAACTAAATAGTAATTTGAATACTTAATCTCTGTTTTCTAATTGAGAACACTAATATATTAACAAATTCAATACAATTCTACAACTATCTAATGCAGATACAATATCAGAACAAATAGAATAACGTCACAATACTAGTCATTTATATATCAACGTCGTTTTCGCGGGAATGGCACATCTGACACCATCACAGCATCAGTCACGATTGCCAAAGCCAAAGCTTTCTTGGTAACATCAGCTTAACGTTTCGGAGGGCGTCCTCTTCGTCTTTTGTTATCCGGTTTTCTCTGAATATTGTCCTCACTCTAGCTAATTTAGCAAGGAATTGAGAGGATTCGAGCTGCTGATATGATGAGTTGTCCAGAGAATTCGTAGTAAATGTCTACAGACCCCATATATCGAAAATATCAATAGATTGTAGATTGTTCAAGGAGTCGCCAGGTCGCGGCCACCAGGCCCTTCGGCCCTTTGTTGCTTTGCCTTAAAAGGTCTTTTGGTGAATTGTTGTTCCTCAGGACTCCCCAGATTTTTAAAAAGCTTCCTAGGAGCGAATTTCCCTACGTCTTCGGGCATAAATTCCACCTTCTCTAAGTACTAATGTGGACTAACATCTTGCATTAGTAAAGAATATGTTCCGCAATTTGTGATGCAGTATCATAGTGTCTGTATTTATCATTATCATACCTTGCTCTTATCCTTGAGAGATTGTCTCAAGGGAAAATGGCCCATTTCAAGGGCCTGACATTTAGCTTTAAGTCTGACTTTTCGAGTTAGAGAACTCTTGTGGCATTCTTTATTGAATATGTTATGAACTTTTTCGCTTGTCTTTGGCCTGGAGTATTCCTCCAGTAGGACCTTTTCTATTCCTTTTTCCATTTTAAAATTTCTTTCGTTATGTGTCTTTTAGATAAGCTGCAAAACGGTTCAGGCCCAATAATTTCTCTTCGGCACCTTTTCTTGCAAAGATATCAGCAAATTAATTTCCTCTTATTCCGTCGTGCCCTGGCACCCACATCAAGGTAACCTTATTACTTTTTACTAGTTGCTTCAGCTTTAACGCTGCTAGACTATCTGAAAGTATATGGATTTTTGCCCTTCAACTGCCTTTTTTATGCATTCCTGGACATACATAGATCTATAGTAAAAATTTCTGCTTGGATTACTGTTGGGGCCTTACCTAGGGCTCTGGATAGCTTGTGATTAGACCCCTCTACGCCCACGCCAACCGCTTTATCTTCGATACATCCATGTACCCAACATTAGTGCTTCGATCCTGCTCTTTTCACGGCTCTCAGTCAGCAGATCAAACGGGCAATCTAAGTCCTGCTTGGTTGGCATAGTGTTAGTTTGTTTGGTCATGGACTTAAGTCAGATTAAATCCAAAATCCCCAACCAAGTCACCTGGTGAGACTATCTGCCGCAGCCTTAGAGCGCTAAATGCTGTGTCCTTCCTTCCATACAGATGTAGAGAACTAGGTCTAGCATTGCTTCCATAGCCGTTGTGGCACAGTAGCACATTGCTCCTGTAATCCCTAAACAGGCAAGGTGCTGCAGTTTATGCCACTTTCCTTGTGTTAATGTTTCTTCAGTTTTTGGCCACCATACACACGACGCATAAGACATAACTAGTAGATCATTTTCGGTTCGAGATCCCAAGTCTTATATTTCTAGGTAATTTATTTATATATACTTTTCCATTTAGTAATTAAAATTATATTGTACTTTTCCGCTTAGCAATTAAGATTAGGATTAGATCGAAATTGTATAAAACCATATAGTTTGTGCATTGTAAAATTAGTATACCAGTACTCAACATCCGAAGAAGCCACTGTGTGGCGAAACAATTGTCATGTTGACAAGAAATAAAGTGAAAATCAAAAACTAATATAGTTTTCTTCCCAATTATTATCATGGATTTTCATCAAGTAACGGCCCAATCTGTTCAATAAATTACATTTAGTTTAAATCTTGCGTATACCTAATTATTAATTAAAATACTCGGTAAAGCGTGATTAACATTATTTTTTATTTGTAGACTTATGGATTGACTAGTTGTAGAACGTCCGTAACATCGTGTAATTCTCTGCAAGCTACAAAAATATTCACCACTGTCGGAATATACAGAGGAAGCAGAGTTGCAATTAAGAAAATTATTCGGAAAAAAGTCGATATTAATAAAAAATTACTGTGGGAAATTAAACAGGTAGGTTCAGTATTTTCATGTAAATATTGCTTTATACATTTTTGAAACATTTAAGCATAAATGAAAATAATTTTAAAAAATTATTTAGGTAAGGGATGTTACCCATGAAAATACAGTGCGTTTTTTGGGTGCTTGTATTGAATCTCCAACAATATTGATATTGACGGAATACTGTCCGAAAGGAAGTTTAAAGGATGTGCTAGAAAATGATGCTATTCATCTTGACTGGAATTTTCGAATGTCGTTAATATATGATATAGTTAAGGTATGGAAAACATTTATGATATATCTTTTGGTGCCTCTGAAGTAATTTCGATAAATACCCAAATACTTCGATAGTTAATTCGTTACAGTCGAATATTGACACGATACGCGTTGGCATCATCGGAAGACGATTGAATATATTTTGTGTCAGTTTGAATCGTCTCCCGATGATGCAATACGGTCGGTGAATCGCGCGTGTTTGTGGAAGTGCCCCCGCCAAGATATCTTTTTAGTGTAGGCAAGCTAAGTCTTGTCTTCAGACAAACTGCAACCTCAGCGAAAAAATACTCACATGTAGTTTGCGATGTCTGCAAAAAGTTATTATTTATAGTAAAAGTTGATTTTATACGAAAAAAAAGTGTTCGGGTTAAAAACGTGGGCAATAAAAAAACGAGCAAAATGAGTGGTGGTGGAACACAATTGGCCCAGTGGTTCCCTCGCAAATTACAAAAAAAACACTAAATTTGCACATTCTTTCAAAAATTCATAGCTCCGGTACAAATACATATTCGAGGATGAAATTTGCACACGTTGGAGTTTTAGCAGTCCTTAACCTACCCTCAAAGTTTCAACCGAAAATACCATGTAGTTTTTGCAATCCATTGCTTTTGAAAAAAAGGCACTTTCTGTACACCGCACTATGGTTTCTGAATGGATTCCTTGGCCAAAATCCCATTTTCCAATTTTCAGAAATAACCTCTTTGTACCAAATGTCGATAGTAAACACCCCACTGGACAAGGTTCTCTACTTGCGCGTCTGTTACATCCAGCCTTTTACACAACTAGGGCAATATAATTTGCTGTTTAGAATAAAGGCTTCAGTTATCGAGCGTAAGCCGTTGTGCAAATGACAAGTGGGAAAGTGTGCTATTGCTGTGTTTTTAAATATTTTTGCGTCGTATTTTTTTTATTGTTCTTCAGGTATGTATTTATAAATTTAATAGAAAAATCCCAAATCTGTCATTAGTGGTTCCAGTAAAATAACAATGATGTTTATCAATTTTCTTATTAAGAAATGATATAAAAATTTGAATTGACTTATAAAATATCGGTAAAGGTATTTACACAGAACTTCCCTCGTTATTTGTGCATGGCAGTCACTCTAAAAAATTAATAATTACGAAATGACATTGAGAATAATAATCGGAATAGAGTTATTGCTATTATTACAAAGAAAACTTGATAAGTTTTGGTCAAAAAAATATACAGATTGCTCATCCAACAGCAAAAGTTCAATACTAAATAGCAGGTGCCACATATGGCAGGCTTGCGCAAATACCTTTACAAATGTCCACCATGACTGAATTATTTCGTGGGATGACCACCCTGTATATTTTTCAATAAAAGTATAATAGGTGCATATGCCAGATATTATTGCTATCTGTCACATTTTCAATCCAACATTCACGTAATGGAGTGGAAGTATAATGATGGTTAAAAAATTTAATTTTTTTAAAAATTTTTCAAAAGATGTTGGTAAAATAATTTTCAAAATTTTTTCTTCTGAAATAGGTTTAAAATGTCAAACGTAGAAATGTTAAATTTGAGCAAAAAGGAAAGTTTCCTTCTATTCTATAGCAGTGCTAAAAAAAGTTTAAAAATTATGTATTTTTAAAAATAGGTTTAGAATGCTATGAAACGTGAAAATTTTAAATTTGAGCAAATAAAAAAAAATCGGTCTATTTTAGTGGTAAAAACTTTTTGAAAAATGTTGGTGAAAAAAATTTTCAAATTTTTTTTTCTGAAATACCTAGGCTTAGAATGTCATTTAAATTTGAGCATTCTAGTGTTAAATTTTTTTCCAAACTGGTAACAAAAAGTTGCAATTTTTTTTTCCGAAATTGGTTTGGAATATCATGAAACGTGGAAATTTTAAATTTGAGCAAAAACATTTTTTCGGCTGTTCTATAGTAGTGATACATAAATGGATTAAAAATGTTTTCAATTTTTTTTTAAATTCTGCAAAAACATTTTTAAATTTGTTTGAATAGTTTTAGAATGTCATGGAAACGTGGATAGTTAAAATCTGAACAAAGAAAAAAAATCGGTAAAGGTATTTACACAGAACTTCCCTCGTTATTTGTGCATGGCGATCATTAAAAAAATATTAAATACGAAATGACATTGAGAATAATGGAAATATAGTTATTGTAATTATTACAAAGAAATCCTGATAACTTTTGGTCAAAAAAATAATGCTCATCCAACAGCAAAAGTTCAATACTAAATAACAGGTCTCCCATAAATTATTTCTTGGGATGACCACCCTGTATATTTTCCAATAAAAGTATAATAGCATATGTCAAATATTATTGCCATTAGACAGTTCCACATTCACGCAGTGAAGTGGAAGTATGGTGGTGGTTAAAAATTTAATTTTTTTTTTTTAATTTTTCAAAACTGTTGGATAAAAATGTTCACTCCTTTTTCTTCTGCAATAGGTTCAGAATGTCATGAAACATGGAAATTTTAAATTTGAGCAAAGAAAAAAAAATTTCCATCTGTTTTAGTGGTTCAAAATTTTTCAAAAATGTGTGAAAAAAATTTTTAATTTTTTTTTTTCTGAAATAGGTTTAGAATGTCATGAAACATGAAAATTTTAAATTTCAGCAAAAACAAATTTTTCCGTCTATTCTAATGGTAATTTTTTTTCCAAAGTGGTAAAAAAAAAATTCATCTATTCTATATTAAGTAGTGAAATAGATTTTATCAATTTTTTTTATTTGTTTGAATAGGTTTAGAATGCTATGGAAACGTTGAAATTTTAAATTTGAATAAAGAAAAAAAAAAAAATTTTTGAAATTTTTCCAAAATCTTGGTTAAAACATTTTCAAAATTTTTTCTTCTGAAATAGGTTTAGAATGTCATGAAACGTGTATATTTTAAATTTGAGCAAAAAAAAATTTTCCGTCTATTCTAGTGGTAATTTTTTTTCCAAAATGGTAAAAAAATGTTACAATTTTTTTTCTTCCGAAATAGGTTTGGAATGTCATGAAGCGTGGAAATTTTAAATTTGAGCAAACAAAATATTTTCTTCTATTCTATAGTAAGTACCTATACTTAGTGATGAATACATAAATTTTTCCAAGAAAATTTTTCGGAAAATTTTTTAAATTTGTTTTAATACGTTTAGAATGCCATGGAAATGTGGAAATTTTAAATTTGAACAAAAAATAATTCCACCTATTTTGGTGGTAAAAATTTTTTCAAAAATGTTGGTAAAAAAATTTTTCAAAAAATTTTTTTTTTTCCTGAAATAGGTTAAACGTGTCATGAAACGTAGAAATTTTAAATTTGAGCAAGAAAACATTTTTTTCATCTTGGTAAAAATTTTTTCAAAAATGTTTGGAAAAAATTTTCAAAAATTTTTTTTTCTGAAATAGGTTTAGCGTGTCATGAAACGTGGAAATTTTAAATTTGAGAAAAAAAAAATTTTTTCACTATTTATTCCGTATAGACGGTCCACCCTGTATATTTTCCAGTGAAATTTCTACCATTTCTTCGCTGACAGTAGCGTCAACTACCTACCAAATTTGACTGCTCTCCGTCAAGTAGTTTTTTAGTACATGCACCAACAGACAGACAGACAGACAGACAGACTGACGGAATTGAAAAACCTATATTTTCGTAATCTCCGTGATCTGAAACGTCAGAATCCGTAAAAATCTCGGAGGGTGATTTTTTCTCGAATACAATACTTCCCTTCGGTATGCGAGGGAAGTAAAAATTGGCGGCGTTTGGCCGTGATAAATTTTACGCCAATGTAATCAGTCCTTATCAGTGTTTATTGTTCCGTATAGTTTTCCCGCAACTATTTGCAACTTTTGATAAATTATTATATTTTGTAAAAGTATGCATCGTTTCAAGACCGAAGACCTTGTAGAAATATGGTTATAAGGAAGTGGCAAAGACGAGAAATTCTCGGCAATTTGGGACTATGTAAAAAATACGATAGGAGAGATATTGATTCATCGAACGAGCAGAGACTACGGAAAAAAATACTTGGCTAAAAGGACATTTCGTTTTTGAAATAGACGAGCCAACGCCATCATCTTCTTCTGGTCGGCCGAGTCTATCATTCTCCGAAAAATCATCCAGATCACAGAGAAGGGAAGCTGCGCAAGTATCACATGAGAAGAAAGTCGAAACATCTTTAATTGTACAAGCTGCGAGTATAGCTGCACGTCAACAAAAAAAAAACAGGATGTTGCAGCAGTTTTGAACGAAGTAAACAAAAGTCCAACCCGACCAGCTAAAATCAGAAAAATCTTTTTTTTTTTCAGAAAAAGAAATTTTGAATTACTCAGCCGAAGAAGCATTAGAACTAATTTTAGATTCCAATTTAAGTAAGCAACAGTATTTGGATATTCGACGTGGAGCTAATTGTAAAATGTACCCACCCCGACTATAAAGAAGTTTGGAAGGCTAAACAAAAATGTAGGCCAACCTGGATCAAAATTTCCCATATTGTGGCAGATGTACCGTTAAGCAATTTACTGGAATATGCGACAAACAGAATAGTACTTTCGCACGAAGAGCCAATTATACAGTACATGGAATCATTACAACTTACTGAAATTAATGCTGAAATAATTTTCAGTTGCGGCTTCGATGGAAGTTCAGGTCATTCAACATGTAAACAAAAATTCACCACTTCTGGTACCCATTCTGATGCATCTTTGTTTGCATCTACGGTAATGCCTCTTCGCTTGCAGTCACACGAAACCATTTTGTGGAATAAAAGAACTCCGCAATCTGTGAGATTTTGTAGGCCTCTTAAACTGGAGTACGTAAGAGTCAGCAGAGCATATATTAAAAGAAAAGCAAACTATCGATCTGCAAATTAAGAATCTTAAGGAACTGACAATTTCATTACCGAATGACAGAGCAATTAATATTAAGTTTAATCTTTTCATGACCTTAATTGAGGGCAAAGTACTGAATACTCTAACCGGAACAAAGTCAAGTCAAGCTTGTCCGGTATGTGGTGCCACAGCCCATGATTTTTTGCGAATTGAGGATTTCAAAACGACAAACGTATTTGATCCAAAACCAAATACTTTCCAGTTTGGAATAAGTCCATTACATTGGATTCGATTTTTGAGTCTATTCTCCACATCTCCTATTGATATGATATACGTGAATGGCAAGTCCGAGGCCAGAAAAATAAAGAAATTGTTGTCAAAGGGGAAAAAATTATACAAGAACGATTTTTAGAAAAATTTCATTTACATGTGGACAAACCAAAAGCCGGGTTGGGTAGTACAAACGATGGTAATACTGCTCGTCGATCATTTAAAACACTAAAAAATTTCCTAAAATTACCGATGTTGATAAAAAAGTCATTTTAATTTGCCTGTCCTGTAACTACCAAATCGATGCACCAAAATTGGAAGAATATTGCTACGCAACAGCCAGACTATACATGATGAAATATTCCTGGTACCCAATGCTTGCAACTGTACATAAAGTTCTAGAACACAGTAAACAGATCATTGAAAATACTGTATTGCCAGTAGGGTATTTTGGAGAAGAAGGATATGAAGTGAAACGGACCGGACCCACCTATATTAATCGAAAATTAATTTCCGCTTCAATTAGTTCAAATTTACATATTTCCGAAAATTGTACATAATTCGGTACGAAATCAAATATCACCCAGTATTCACATAAAAATATTTACGTGTATTCTTGCAGTGAAGATGTAAAGTTTCAAATCATTCGAATGCATACCGTTTTAAAAATCTCTAAAAACGTACATCTCGGGCAAAGTTAGGGTACTTTGCAGTGATTAGACACTTCAGATTATATGGTTAACATAAACATTCGACGATAACATAAACACAGTTGTACGTTTTCTCGTGGGATCGCAGCCAAAGAAAGAGATGTGGGGATACAACGTCACAGATTTTCGGGCATTTCTCAAGTATAAAAACGCGAGGTAATTTTCAAACGAGATCAATCTTATTTTCATTTTTGATTGAATAAGAACTACGTTGCTCGGCTTTGTTCTTTGAGCTCAGTTCATTAATTGACCAGTCTGCTGTTTCATCAAATTCATACTAAGTCGCTGACTAGAATTCGCGCACAGTTAATTAAATTAATTCTAATTGTCTACCAAAGTTGCTCGGCGGCGTTCTTAGAGCTCTGGTAGTAAAATATCACAACTTTATTAAAAAGGAGAAATCTTCTCGATATACCTAAGTCCGGTAAAATTAACAACAATAAGCCAAAAGACTGTGGTCAGCTTGTATCGGTTGTACCATTTAAATTACAACATGCTAAGCATCCCAGATGATGAAACGACTGGGGATGACCCGGGTCATCTCGCGATTTACACTCAAGGTATCAAATAATTAAAAGTCGCGGGGGAAACTGCAATGAATTTAGCTTGTAGGGAAATATTGAAATTTAATAAAACCATGCTGGGAAAACTATAATAATATCAATCAAACGTAGGTTTTGTATTTCGGACATTTAAACTCACTACACCGCGGTTTTGACAGGATGGCACTATAAATGATTAAATTTTATTCAGTACTTTGCTACAATTATTTTGTCACTTTATTTAAATAAGATTCTCAATATTTTAGCGTGATAATGTGTTCTAGATTTTGTCACATTTTATTTTATTTTAAAATATTTTACTTTTCAAACATCGACAGATTTTGTTGGTAAACAATTTCTGTTGCGTTTTGCTTTGTCGTGTGGTCAATGAACTTCTGCAATATTTGATTGTTCGAAGTGTTTTACAGCTCTTCGGACCTGCCGGTTTATTTATGTCCTACTTGTAGGAATACGGTCACTGGACTTTTGTGGGCCACCCACTGATAAGGCCTGTGATTTGCCTCCTGCTAGTTTGACATAATAATCATTTTTAATATTATTACATGTTAAACTTTGTACTGGGTGTTTTACCTTGTATTCATTCCGATGACATATTTATGTCATGGGCGAGTTGAAATTGATACAAATTGCTTGTTCAATCAATTGTTTGAACAAATTACAATCTTCGACACACAAAAAACCAATTGGTAGCCAATAGGCTGGTTCTGTATCAATTTTATTGATCAGATCACATCATTCTACGCTTCGAAACCAAACTATGTTTGAATGGGCAATTACTAGAGATTTCAACTTGCCGTGTATTCAATTAAATAAAATATTGCGAGATTTCGCCACCCAAGTATGAACTTTACATGTTCCGAATTCAACATTTTTTACTGCAGTTTTGAACGAGGATTCTCGTTATAATCATTATTATTTTTAGTGATTATTGGAGTTGTTTATTTGACCGTTCGACAAACTTACACGTGACTGTTGTCCCAACGAAATCTGTTGCTGTAATATAAATTTGTGGTTGAATTACTCACATTTTGATTTATATGTAAGCAATTATTTTCTGGCCATTGCCACATCAATATTTTATAAATGATACTTTCTGACAATTGTCTGATTATACGTATAAAAACGTTACTTGTTTCTAATTCTTTTACCTTTACCAGAAATTGAAAATAAAGTGCATAATTACCAGGAAAAACTAGCCAAGTAAATATAAGATTTACTTGAGCTTAAATAAAACGAATATTAAAATAAAATAAGTAAACATAAGGTTTACTTGAGCATTACAATAGTGAATAAAAGTGAAATCTAAAATATGATAAAAAACTTAAACAAAAGTTAACATAATTCAGTAAATTAAATAAAAAGAATAATTTAGAGTTTGAACTTTATACAGGGTATTATAAAAATACTTAATTATTTTATCGATTAAATAAACCAGTGCCAAAACAATATTCAGTGCTTAATTTGAACAATTAAATAAAGAACTATAATTAGAACTTTGCCAAATAAATTAATAGCAATATTTAGAGTAAAGAACGAATCATTAAATGTCATAATAAATAGTTAATTATCAATTCAATAAATAAATAAGAACCAGTAATATCAAACCTAGAAAAGAACTATGGTAACAATAAACTACAAATCACAAACGTAAATTTGAGTCCTACCACTAAACTAGACGATCACACAGCCAAATTAGTTTAATTGATTTAATAATTAGACATTCAGGGGAGAGGGGAGGGTAATTGATATTATAATCAAATCAAAATTTAACAACAAAATAATAGGGGTGGGGGGGGTGCGTTACACTGGTGCCGTAGTGACCAGGATCTTAGAGTTTTCAAATTGATATTACTTGGTTTCATTAATTTATAATGTTGTCTATTGTTCTTCAAACAACAGACATTGTTATCGTGTGTCCGAAATATAGAGCCGTCCACGTATTTCAATTTTTTTAGATAAAACTGATACTGCTTATGTTTTAAATATAGAATCCCTTGGAGCCAGCAGCCTACCCACCACCGACCCAGAAACTGTCGTACCGCCTCCGCCGCCCCCACCTTGGAAGAAAAACTTGACCGCCTGCTGCAAACAGTACAAGAAATGCAAATAAATCAACGTCGCCTACATGCACAATTGGGAAAAAGCATAGTAGCCATGCATAGGGAACGACAAGCCGCCACCGCCAATATCAGACGGCAAATCCAAGAAATTGCCACCTCCAGAGACACAACCACTTCTATTGTCTCGCAATTTCCCTCCAACGGCTGCCGTCCCATTTACATAACGCCGAGTCCGCCAATGCCAAAGTTCCAAAGCAAAAACAAACATCCTGTAAAGTACCTACATGAACTGGAAGCCTACTTACAAAAAATGAATGTACCTGAAGAAGACAAATTGAATGTGGTACATGAATCCTTGATCGACGAGGCACAAGACTGGGCGTCCATTTACCAAATTTGCTGGGAAAGTTTCGACGACTTTAAGGCAGACTTCCTCAGTTGTTTCTGGTCTGAGGAAGAACAAAACAAACTTCGCCGCCTCCTATCTACGCACCGATGGTCACGCAAAGATGGGCGAAACATGGAAGCTGATTTTGCTCATTATGTTGGGTTAGCACGCTTGCTAACCGAACCGCTCCCCGAGCCTACTCTTGTGAACGAGCTGATGAAACATTTTCCTGCCAATATCCAGTCTCTGTGGCCACTCAAAACCAACAAGTCCATATCAGGCGCTGCCGAATTTCTCCGCCAGCAGGAGAATATTTTGTCACCGTCTACCTCCATGGTGACTACTTTACCTACACACCCGCCGACGACGATGCCTCAGAGTCCTAATAAACGATACCGATGGGATAGGGGAGAGAGGAACAATCAAGAAAATTAGTTTCCTGTCTGCAGACAACCAATATTCTAATTACAATGCCCTATTGTCTTGACTGTATTGCTGACCAGCTAGCTGCAATCCCGTATCTCTACAATGCGACATATCATGATGTGGACAAATTTAAACATGTAAATAAACTACTCTATGGTGGAATGTCCAGTACTACATTAATGGACACTGGCTGCGAATTTCCATATAATTTGTGAGAAGATACACTTAGGCATAAGTGCACCTGGGCAGCCGTACACATTACCACTACGTGCAATGTTAGTCGAAATGGGTTTGCACTAAAGAAAAAGGCGTCACGCAAAACATTAAGCTACATAATTACAAATCTAACTCGCTGAAGACGACTTCGATGTACATGCAGTTATAATGTACCTGAATTTAATTGACCATATACCTGTGTCATGTACTGGCTAGGGCGTCACAAAAACAACAAAAATATGGGCATCACAAATACAAGAGGCATATGAATAGGGGGGCGATATGGGTATCAGAGGCGAGCTGGAATATGGATGGTTACTTCGAGAGGTGTTGGATGGATGTCATCATCGAGACCCACTGGGATTCACATCGCAGGGGAGGGCGGCACCGAGGCCTACGAGTGGTTTCCGAAGCAGGGGAGAGCACCGCCGATCCGAAGAGGAGGCTAGATTTTCATCGCAGCGTCGGGTACTTAGGGATGTCGACAGGGTATAAAAATTCATTTTTAAATTGCTGATAGGGTTCTTTTCAATTTCTTTTTCACTTTGAAATAATTTTTCAGTTAGGGACAAGTAAGTTGAGGGCAACTTTAATATTGTTTGATTTTGTTTTAATTTTTTTTCTTCTGCACCAGAAATATGATTTAACATAGAGACATTTTTGTTGCTTTGCAATAATTTCTCCAGGGGTATCTTTGACTACAGTGGAACTTTTATTTCATATCATTATTAACTTCGGTTTAAAGTAGCTTTCTCCTGGATAGAACTCTGTGACTGGCTTGGTTACGGATTTTTGTCCTAAGGCTGTTTACGGGCTATCATATGTATTCCGCAACGAGGGAAAGCTGGAACAGGATTCTGTGCAGCATGGAATATGGGGATAAATACAGGGAACTGAGGGTCACAGCTTTTATTCTGGAGATATTTTTTTTGTTATCGACTTAAAAAAAAAAAAAAAAAAAAATTTTTTCTTAGATATTTTTGGGGAAAGTAAATTTTTGTTTTTCCGACGTATCTATTTATGGTGCAGAGAACTCTTCAAGTTCAAACAAATAGAATTGTACAACCAGTTAGAAATATTTTTTATTATTCTCATATAGCCTAGGAAAACTATTATTTTTTTTTATTTTTTTTTCTTAAAACTTTTTTAGGTATTTCTAATAATTTCTTACAGGATTAGATTAGGTATTTTTTTTATCAGTCAGAGTTAAGGAAAACTTGTAAATCATAAGTGCCACCTTGATCAAATTCGCGCAGTTTGTAGCTTATAAAATAACTAGCTTCGCCGTCATTATATAATCAACAAAAGGGGAGAGTGAAACGGACCGGACCCACCTATATTAATCGAAAATTTATTTCCGCTTCAATTAGTTCAAATTTACATATTTCCGAAAATTGTACATAATTCGGTACGAAATCAAATATCACCCAGTATTCACATAAAAATATTTACGTGTATTCTTGCAGTGAAGATGTAAAGTTTCAAATCATTCTAATGCATACCGTTTTAAAAATCTCTAAAAACGTACATCTCGGGCGAAGTTAGGGTACTTTGCAGTGATTAGACACTTCAGATTATATGGTTAACATAAACATTCGACGATAACATAAACACAGTTGTACGTTTTCTCGTGGGATCGCAGCCAAAGAAAGAGATGTGGGGATACAACGTCACAGATTTTCGGGCATTTCTCAAGTATAAAAACGCGAGGTAATTTTCAAACGACGGTAAGCGCCTACGGGCGGACACCGATATGCATCCCACACACTGGGAGCACAACTACGAAGCAAACGAGATCAATCTTATTATCATTTTTGATTGAATAAGAACTACGTTGCTCGGCTTTGTTCTTTGAGCTCAGTTCATTAATTGACCAGTCTGCTGTTTCATCAAATTCATACTAAGTCGCTGACTAGAATTCGCGCACAGTTAATTAAATTAATTCTAATTGTCTACCAAAGTTGCTCGGCGGCGTTCTTAGAGCTCTGGTAGTAAAATATCACAACTTTATTAAAAAGGAGAAATCTTCTCGATATACCTAAGTCCGGTAAAATTAACAACAATAAGCCAAAAGACTGTGGTCAGCTTGTATCGGTTGTACCATTTAAATTACAACATGCTAAGCATCCCAGATGATGAAACGACTGGGGATGACCCGGGTCATCTCGCGATTTACACTCAAGGTATCAAATAATTAAAAGTCGCGGGGGAAACTGCAATGAATTTAGCTTGTAGGGAAATATTGAAATTTAATAAAACCATGCTGGGAAAACTATAATAATATCAATCAAACGTAGGTTTTGTATTTCGGACATTTAAACTCACTACACCGCGGTTTTGACAGGATGGCACTATAAATGATTAAATTTTATTCAGTACTTTGCTACAATTATTTTGTCACTTTATTTAAATAAGATTCTCAATATTTTAGCGTGATAATGTGTTCTAGATTTTGTCACATTTTATTTTATTTTAAAATATTTTACTTTTCAAACATCGACAGATTTTGTTGGTAAACAATTTCTGTTGCGTTTTGCTTTGTCGTGTGGTCAATGAACTTCTGCAATATTTGATTGTACGAAGTGTTTTACAGCTCTTCGGACCTGCCGGTTTATTTATGTCCTACTTGTAGGAATACGGTCACTGGACTTTTGTGGGCCACCCACTGATAAGGCCTGTGATTTGCCTCCTGCTAGTTTGACATAATAATCATTTTTAATATTATTACATGTTAAACTTTGTACTGGGTGTTTTACCTTGTATTCATTCCGATGACATATTTATGTCATGGGCGAGTTGAAATTGATACAAATTGCTTGTTCAATCAATTGTTTGAACAAATTACAATCTTCGACACACAAAAAACCAATTGGTAGCCAATAGGCTGGTTCTGTATCAATTTTATTGATCAGATCACATCATTCTACGCTTCGAAACCAAACTATGTTTGAATGGGCAATTACTAGAGATTTCAACTTGCCGTGTATTCAATTAAATAAAATATTGCGAGATTTCGCCACCCAAGTATGAACTTTACATGTTCCGAATTCAACATTTTTTACTGCAGTTTTGAACGAGGATTCTCGTTATAATCATTATTATTTTTAGTGATTATTGGAGTTGTTTATTTGACCGTTCGACAAACTTACACGTGACTGTTGTCCCAACGAAATCTGTTGCTGTAATATAAATTTGTGGTTGAATTACTCACATTTTGATTTATATGTAAGCAATTATTTTCTGGCCATTGCCACATCAATATTTTATAAATGATACTTTCTGACAATTGTCTGATTATACGTATAAAAACGTTACTTGTTTCTAATTCTTTTACCTTTACCAGAAATTGAAAATAAAGTGCATAATTACCAGGAAAAACTAGCCAAGTAAATATAAGATTTACTTGAGCTTAAATAAAACGAATATTAAAATAAAATAAGTAAACATAAGGTTTACTTGAGCATTACAATAGTGAATAAAAGTGAAATCTAAAATATGATAAAAAACTTAAACAAAAGTTAACATAATTCAGTAAATTAAATAAAAAGAATAATTTAGAGTTTGAACTTTATACAGGGTATTATAAAAATACTTAATTATTTTATCGATTAAATAAACCAGTGCCAAAACAATATTCAGTGCTTAATTTGAACAATTAAATAAAGAACTATAATTAGAACTTTGCCAAATAAATTAATAGCAATATTTAGAGTAAAGAACGAATCATTAAATGTCATAATAAATAGTTAATTATCAATTCAATAAATAAATAAGAACCAGTAATATCAAACCTAGAAAAGAACTATGGTAACAATAAACTACAAATCACAAACGTAAATTTGAGTCCTACCACTAAACTAGACGATCACACAGCCAAATTAGTTTAATTGATTTAATAATTAGACATTCAGGGGAGAGGGGAGGGTAATTGATATTATAATCAAATCAGAATTTAACAACAAAATAATAGGGGTGGGGGGGGTGCGTTACAGAAGCTAGAAATAAATTGTACAAACATGACCGACAATTTCACGTTAGGAAAATTAGTAGGCAAAATAATATGGAAGACATTTTCAACAGAGCTATGGATACATCAGATCCTATCATTTCAAGTATTAGTTTACAAAAACGCATAAACCGTCAACATAGACCGGGAGTTCAGTTCGGTCGTCGATGAAGGCAGACGCGTTTTTAAGTGGATCCCATGAAATCCCGAAAAACTAGAGTAAACACGGTGTGAAACGCGCAAAAATGTGTTGAATTAAAGAGTGGAACATCCTACATTAGTTGATAAATATTAACATAAATTTGGCTAATTCATATAGCTGATATTTGATATTTAACTATGACATCACTAAAGGCGTATATGGGCAGCTCGACAAAGGGTACAGACATCTGGCAACATAACTCGGATAAAAAGAAAATAAACACGTTGAATGGGACCAGGTCATAAACTCGTAAATTATCCACAAGTGCATGTACCTAAGACGACCGACCACCCTCCCAAAGTGGCTAGTACGAAGCATGAAAGATAAGTGTTATTTCTATTTATTTCTAAGATAAGATATATTTATTAAACCTTCACAGATGGGAAGAATGTTGTGATTCGGAAATCCATTGTTTCACATATACGCGAATGAATGAATTCTTCATGTGGAACGGGTACTTTTGTTTAAGAAATAATTTATTTACTATAAACTTTTTGTTTCTCGCTGCAGAGTTATTAGTTTTATATGGGGAATTTGAATTAGGCACTACAAAAATCAAAACAATATACAGGGTGTGCGGAGGTTTCTCTCGGGACGCTTTCTCATTTGCAACTCGCTGTAAAAAGTTATTTTACCGCGATACAGATAACATAATAAAAAGACTCTCTTACAGCAAGCTAATATTGGTTTTGAAAAACAAGGCAAATAAAATGGACACACTAATACAGGACGTTGAAACGAGAACACGTCAATTACTGGTACAAAAAAAAATCGACGGCGACGGAAACTGCCTATATGGAGCATTAAACCACCAACTGGAGGGAGAAAATATAACATCACAGGCACATACCAATGCGACGAAAACCCTACGAAAACAAGTAGCTGACTATATCGAAAATCACTTAGACCATTTCATGCCATTCATGCAGGCATCCATCCATGAACTAGCACCCCGTTACAATAGATACAACTCTAATACGGGAAAAATAAATGCATTCATTCGAGATCTGAGAAGAGAAGGTTTTTTTGGGGGGGGGGGGGGGGGGGGTAGGAAACAATGGCAGTAACAACAAATATGAAAAACAGGACAATAATAGTACATCAAGATGAAGGAGAGCATATAATCTTCCATCCTACTAACCAACAGGGAAGAGAGAACACACCACTAGAGATAGTATATAGGAAGCACTGAAACGAAAGAAATCACTACGATAGCGCGATTATTGCACAAGAAAAACATGAAGCAGAACAACCAGAAGAAACATACGCTTGAACTGGGGCTATAACACCCCGCCCAGAATTAGAGGAAGCAACGCACATAAACATGTACAAAATATCACAAAGAACAGAGGAAGCCAACAGTCAAGAATTACAACACGATGACATCATTCTGGCGACATGGAATGTCAGAGGATGCATAACGAGAGAGAAAAGAGAAAAAATCGATGAGGTTCTTATGATGGAACACATACACGTTGCATGCATACAAGAGACACACACGATAGACGGAACTGCAGTTACTCAAAACTACAAATGGCATCTAAGTGGAGGGGACAAAGAAAAAACCAGCAGAGGAGTCGCATGGGCAATAAGACGGAACACCCCTATCCAGATAAAGACAAGAAAAGTAAACGAAAACATAACCATGGCAGACTTACAAATTGGAAAGGAAAACATATGCATACTAGGAGTACATGTGCCCACCGACAAACGGGCAGGACGAGTATTCAGGCAGATTACCCAAGAGACTAGAAGAAATAGGAATAGAAAAATGAACACAATAATACTAGGAGACTTCAACGCGCATATAGGAAAGGACGACCAAACACATGAAGACAAGAATATCATAGGAAAAACCTTACTTCACACATGGACAAACGATAATGGAAGCTTGCTAAAAAACTTGACACATCTGTTAGATCTAACAGTTAGAAACACATGGAGCAAGAACCTAACCTGCCTTAATACCTGGAATAAAGGAAACATCAACCCTCAAATAGACCATATCCTAGTGGATAGAAAAATAAAGGACAGGGTCAAAAATATGAAGGCAAAACAAGCAACAAACGTCAAAACAGATCACAAAATATTATATGGAACACTAGTAATAAAGAAACAAGAAGAAAAAAAGAAAAAAAAGATACAACAAAACAGCAAATGACACATGGAACATCTCACTGCTACAAAACAAAGGAATAAAAAAGAAATACCAGGAGGAGATAGAAAAACAGTTAACAGGAAAGGAACTAAATTGGTCAACAATGGGTTTAAAAATCAAAATAGCGGCGAGGAAAACGTTGAAAAGGAACAAATCCCCTATGAGCCCAAAAAGAAAAGACACGAAAAGAAATTACGAAAAACTAAAGAAAAAAAGGCCACAGGAAAACAATATACACCAAACATAGACAAAAAGATAATAGAAGCGAGGAAAGAAAGAAGAGACACAGAGAGGAGGCACGAACAGAAAAAAAAAATGCAGGGAATTCTTCGAAAACATAGAATCCACTCCAGCAGGACAGAGATTAAACCAAACCTTTAGACACCCCAAAACATACAGGAGAAACAACAATACGCAGTCAAGAAAATACATACCACTGCAGCATTGGGTCAGGAAACTAGAAGAAGGAAACGCAGAGAGAAGTCAAATAGAACCAATACAAGAAATGGACCACTGGCCTCTGGGAAAGCCACCGTCAAAAGACGAACTACTAGAAATAATGGCCAGAACTAAAAGAAACACGGCCCCGGGAATAGATAAAATAAATAACGAACTAGTATACTATGGACCGGACAACATAAAACAGCTAATCCTAGAAATCATCACCAACGCATGGACGGAAACCACACCCCTGCCTGAGGAATGGAATACAACCATACAGATACCGCTCCCTAAAATCAAATCACCACAAAACGTGGACGATTACAGAAGAATAACACTCAGCAGTGTAGGGTATAAATACTACGCACAATTCCTCCTCAGAGAAATGGAAAAATACATCGGCGAACTACCAGATTATCAAACGGCATTTATCAAGGGTAGATCGACAGACGACCACATGTACACCACCAGACGGATCCTGGAAGAAAAGTGGAAAGAAGGAACAAAACTATATATAGTCTCAATTGACCTCCAAAAGGCATTTGGCTATAGTCAACACTTTGCTCAACAGGGGAGTACCGCAATACTTAATAAACAGAATAATAAAAGCATGCCTACACGAAAACACTGCAATACAATGGTTTGGACAGACGACAGAATCAAAAATGAAGAATATAGGAGTCAAACAAGGATGTCCCCTATCCCCCCGACTATTCACCACAGTCCTGGACCAAGTCAAAACAGCCTACAGAGTCACAAGAGCTCTACTACCCTTCATTGAGGACAACAAACCACCATGGTGCCTAACCAAAAAGGTATACACGACCATCATAATGCCTACTACGATGATATATGGAGTCAAAAACGCAGCAACGATAAAGGCCAACCGAAGAAGCCTGAGAAGAGCTGAAAGGGACATTATCCAACTGCTAGCAAAAACAGGAAAACCACAAAAACGACAGAAAACGTCAACATTACTAGAGGGAAGAACAATAATCAAAAGAATAGAATCATACGCGATGAAATACTGGAGACATGTCCAAAGACGGGACACGACACACCTACTGAAGAAAGCGCTGCGAATGAACAGCAACAAACTGAAAATAGGGAGGCCATGCTACACATGGATTACAACAATCGAGAGAATTATGAATAAGCTAGGAAAGGATTATACACACTGGGAAAAGTTTGCACAACAAAAAATGGAATACAATAAAGAAATATCAAGGATATACACACTGCCAGACTCAGAAACAGAAGAAACAGAAAACTCAGAAGTAGAATAGGAGAGAAGATGATCATAGACAGAAACTAAGAAGAAGCATATCACAAAAACCTGAAAGTAAAAAGAAGCACGAAAACCTAAAAGAAGCATCTCACAAGCGCCTACACTTTCCATCCGATGAAGACAGAAGGAAAACAAGAAGAAACATCTCACAAACACCTACACGCTCCATCCTATACTCCTACCCCATGCGTCATGCGGCTCTCGCTGCTGACAACAAGCATGTCCAATGTCCAATCCAGCGTATGCAGCTGGTCCGGCGGTATACAAAAGCACTGGGGGTTTGTTCTGGCACACGGTGGGATGATCGGTGGGCGATCGGGCTGCGTGGTGGAACAAATCTCCCTGCACCGGAATTGGCAGCAATGCCCACCTTACGCTGGCAAATCAATCAATCAATCAATCAAACATAGACCGCAATTTCCTTTTGAAGTAATTAGTATGCTGCTGAAACTGAAACCTGAAACTTTACAATCTGAAGAGAGTAGCGAGGTCGTCGATGATAATAATAATAATAATAATAGTCCTTTATTTAGCACTTTGCTATACATGTTCACAATAAAATAAAATATATACACATATACATACATATAGATATTATAAACTATAAGATCCAAGGTAAGCATGACAGAAAACTTATATATAATTGTCCCTAACTATTCTTTTGAAAGAAGCTATGTTCCGGGCTTGCTTAGCTTCCATATTAAGGCTGTTATATTTATTTAAACCCCTAAAGAAAATTGATCTCTGTGCTGCAGTTGTGTTTACTCGCTGCAATACAAAATTTATTCTACCTCTAGTGTTATAGGTGTGGAAGTCCTCAAAGGTTTGTACATTTTCTTGCATGATGTCGAGGGTGATGTAGAGAACGTCCTAGAAGATATATTGCCTATTGACCAATTAGATTTATTAGAAGCGGTTGATTTCTTCGAGATTTACTCTGCAATGTGTTTTTTTTTGTTTTGCCCAAAGTCGATTGGAAGCATGCGAAGAGCGCGATCAAAAACCATTAATTTCAGCGCTGAGCGTCGGCTGTGCATAGAAGAGGCGAAGAGTGGGGGTAGCCGAATTCCCCTTCGCTTTCGCTTGCCTGCTGTATACACACGTAAGTTGTTAATAAACATTTATAAAAATAACAAAGTTCAACAAGTATAATTTGTCAACATATCAAGGAAGTATGAACGATTGAGTAGAAGGTGCAATAAGCAATTAAGTAAGCAAGGTCAATAAGAGATCATTAATTAGCTGGCTAGCATAAACGCCGAGAGTTAAATAAATATTGCGATTGTTAATATTCGATTCTATCTCAAATTAAATTAAGAAAAATTATGGTTGGCGAGATAACATTTTTACCCGCGGCCCGAGTTTGAAGCGTAATTGTTAGAAATTGTGACTCAGCAGACAAGCGAGAGCCGCTTCCATACGCCGCCGACGCTTAGCGCTGAAATTAACGGTTTCCAATCACATTTGTTGCATACTTGCAATCGACTTTTGACAAAAAAAAAAGTTTTGTAGAGTATATCTCGAAGAATACAACTGTGTTGGTTAAATATCAGTCCCCCTAATCTCAATTGAAATTGAGGATAGGTTAAGAACAACTGACACTCCAACGTGTGCAAATTTCAGCTTTTAATATGTATTTAATTCGGAGTTGTGAATTTCTTAAGAGACGTGTAAGTTTAGTGACTTTTTGCAATTTGCGAGCACTGGGCCAATTGAGTTCCACCGGCGCTCATTTTGTTCGTTTCCGCCAAAGATTCTTTTTCCAAATTAATCGTCATTTTCGAGACATCGATAACTACATGTGAGTATTCTTTTTGCTGAGGTTGTAGTTAGTCTGAGATCTGGAGACCTCGAGAGCTAGCTCGCCTACACCATTGGTGGTAGTGCTCAGGATAATAATTTATAAATATTTTTATAGGGCATGAGTTACCTACATAGTTGCGAAGTGTCAGTTCATGGAAAATTGCGGTCATGCAATTGTTTAATCGATGGGCGATTTGTTTTGAAAATATCTGATTTTGGATTGACCTCCTTAACGACTCCATTAGAAGTGGTTAAGGATAGCAAATATTATAAAAGTAAGTTTATCTAGAATCACATTCATGTACTGTTTAAAAATATATTTAAAAATTTAAACATTATTGTGACGTTACTTCACTCAGAAGGTACGAACTGTCATTTTGGCATCCAAGCGATGGCGGTCGGTTTACGATTGAAAGGAAAGCTCGAACCCAATTCCATTTATGGCGGAATAACCATTACCCTTGAAAGCCGGTTTAGCAACAGTGAAGGTGCGGTAATGTCCAGCGGGTCAAGGGAAAACTAGACTTCACATACATAGCAGTAACATGTACAATTCGGAATATAACAATATTTATTACAATTATACCTACTATTTCCAACACCATCTAATTAACTATTACTAAAACTAACAACCAAACAAGCAAACAACCAATCAAGAACTAGAATCTAAACTACGGTTAGGCTACAATGATCGGAAACAAAGCTATATATAATATGTGTACTGTAATGAGTATCTATCTACTAATATGTTTATTGACGTCCTATGTCATTTTATGATCAGGTACTATATGATACCTCGATGTTTTCAAAGCAGTGATGTCTTATTATTGAAAACACCAAGGTGTCGATATCTCCATGAACGATGTTTTGACATCGATGTCCCTTGAGTAATGTAAACAAACAACACTCGTAATCCGCCCATAGTAGGCAATGCAGAAACTACAAAACATCCAAATTAAGCAGTTATTGAAACATACTAAACTTGGGATTTTTTTTGAGCCGTGTGTGCAAATTAATACAAGGCTCAGGGGCACAGGTAGGTCACATGTTTTCATTCTAAAAGTTGCAACTAATTCAAAGAACTGATTTGCAGCATCCTGATTTTTATATTCGCATAATTAGATTATAATTAAATAAACATGCTTAACAGGATAAATAATCAATAACTATAAACTAACACTATCAATTTACTGTAAAAGAACCCTGGAGAAAACTACCTCGTTATATTATTTGTTTAACACTGAAATCAATATGTAAAGTGAACTAAATCTTATTTTTCCTGACAGAAAATAAACAAAAACCACTTTTTCTTCCTCCTACTCGGAAAGACGTAGCTTCCTAGGAAACATTTTCAAACATATTGTCGCGTATTTTTACCCCTGAACTACACGTCAGGGTCCGTGGGTTCTAAAATAATTTAACAAGGGGTAGCCACTAACAGTTTGTTTAATAACTTACTGGAACTACACAATATTTGCCTTAAATAAAATACACTTTTACTAAAATAACGTCTCACTTTTCACTTTTCAACTTCCTCTTCTGCGTGTTTACATTCGGATTACATATTCTAATGTTGCTTCCGGAGTCATCTAGAACCAAATCGAGAATCTTCTCCCACCACACTCCTGAAAACTCGATCTCTTTCCACATATTTCTAGAACATATATTGACTATTAGCCATAGGCGTATCAGTCTCCACTTTCTAGGGGGTGTAATGCATAAAGCAATATATTTATCTAAAATTTTACCACCTATTTATTTTTGTTTACACCTACCTACACTGAGGGAAAAATTGAATAATGATAAATAAAAATTTAATTGTAGCAAATAAAGAGTTGTGTATTTGGGACAAGAGAACACTTTAATTGTAGGTACTAGATAAAATGGAGTTGTTGATCCTGTTTAGTTGTCATAAATAAGAAATACCAAGTGAAAGTAGTTTCCTATTGTAAATAAATAATTTATTAGTGACAAATAAACATATACTTACTGTGGCAGGTAAATAGTATATTTATAGCAAGTACTTACATCATTTAAGTACTATTAGTAGTTTTACTAGCCGAATTTTATATATTATTTAAAGCTACATTTTTACTCGATCGCTAAAAATAAAAAGATTCGATTTTTTTATGACATCCCGTAGAATTGTTTGAAAGTCTAACAAAATTATTATCTTAATCAATTTTGATCAAAGTTAGTGGGTACCCCCAAACAAATCGAATATTCAATTTATGGACTATCAGTATAAATTTCTGTTAAACTCAATTTAAAAATAATATGCAGATACATTTTATTATGATGAGCAGTATAAATATCATTGATAGTTTTAAGCTACGTAGGTATCTATCCGGTGAAAATAAAGCCTCCAATGATTTATAAAATTTAGCTACTAAAACTACTATATACGAGTAAAGCTGCAAGTATGCTATAGACTTATAGTACAGGCAATGAAGGCAAAATGTTGTAAAAACCTCGCAAAAATTAATAAAAGAATCATCTCTGGGATTTAAGTAGTTAATAACCTGTTGAATGGAATGATGCATTCTTTGCATTTCCAAGTTCCAAGTATTTATTTATTTACATACACGAACCCAACAAAATTTACATTCCATTTACAGGGCCGGAGAAATAAACCAGCTTAAACGGGAAAATTCAAAAAAATTTGGAAAAACTTTTTGATTTTCGGTTTTTTTACTCTAACGGCTAAAATAATGAAAATACACAAAAAAGTTTTCAACAAAATTTGTAGCTCGTCTCTTTCTCTACGAAATAGATCTTTATCAATGTTGGTCTTACTTAAGCCGTTTAGGAGATAAATCCAGTTTTCCACTTATAGTTTTGAGCCGCTCCGAAATGCGCGGAAAATGAGAATTCTCTGGGAGTTTCGTACGACCGGACATATCGATCGATAATTATTACTATTCGCTAAAAAAAATGAAAGCAACGTAAAGTGTAGAAAAAAGTCTCAGCTTTAATGTGGAACTAATCACAAAATTCATACAAATTTTTATCATAGAGAAAAATATGTTAGAAGATGGCTTAGTAAACTTTATACAGTTGATTTATTCACATCTTTGAGTTTTATGCATCCTGCCTATTTCTCCCGTAACAATGGGTGCCTCTTCACTGCATGGATTCGATTCCACGCACTTTAATCTATATTTCGTGAAAATTTCATTGAAGAATGTTAAGAAACCAATAAGTAAGTTGTATATGTTTTACTGTATAATTGTGCATTTTCTGAACGTGTTTGAATAATGTAGACAAATTAAAAAAGTACTACACCCATTTAAAAAATTCTAATGTCATTCGAAAGAATACGTTTTATTGTACTTATAATCCAAAAATTAAGACTGTGCTATTATTATTACTTAAGATATAGCGAATTGAACTCCAAAATTTGGAAGTGATTGATCGATGAGAAATATAACCTCTACTTTGATCGCAAGGCATATTTTTCTAACAAAAGCAATTGCAATAAAATGTTAATTGGATTAATATATCATTATATAAGAATATAGAGTCGGGTACAATTTAAACTGACGTGTGTCATGGCCGCCAAAACGTCTGAACTAAGATTTTATTTAAAGCATAAGAAACACCAGTAGTTCTCAAACAGTTCTCAGCAATGACATCGCTAAATAATTTTAAAAATATATAATAAAAGATATTATCATAAAATGTTAAGATTATTAATTTAGTAACTTCATAATTTTAGTGGAATTCTGATTATACAGTGTCCATAAAGTTGGCTACATATGGGAAAAAATTGTATTTTGTACATTTCTAAAAAAACTCTATTGGGGGTTTGTTTATGCATGTCCAACAACAAAAAATTACATTTTGACACATGTCATGTGATCACCGGTTTGGCAGGACTGTAAAAAATAGTTGAAGGTGGTACCGAAAAATGGGTCAAATTGTTAAGATATCGAAAAATTGTATGAAGAAAAAGTGCATATAGAATACAACAAGGACTCCATATAGTCGCGTCATTTTAGCATAAAAAATCTGAAAACCTCATAAAAAAAGGTACAGGGTGAATTGACTTAACTCTTGTTCCAAAGAGTTCAGAAAGGCATTTAAAAAAACAGTACCTTTTATTTTTTGGCGGAAATGTTTGGTTTCATTTCTTTTCCGATAATTGGCCAATTTAATTAAATGAATTGAAAAATTTGTTATCATACACAATATGCCATAAAATTAAACGAAAATGGTTATTCGGGGGTTTCTGGGGTCGCTGATCACCAATCTGAAGTCCAATTTGGAAAATTCAAAATGGCGGACCGAAAATCGGGCCATCTTCCATAAGAAGAATGAGAATGGATATCTTGGCCTTGAAAATCTGTACTCGGGAGTTTTCGGGGTCCCTGATTACGAATGCGAGGCCTGATTTGGTAAATTAAAAATGGCGGACCGGAAGTAGAGTCAATTTATTAAGAAAAATTCATATTTTTTTCGTTCTTGGGCTGAAAATGAGTACTCAGGGGTTTTTAAGGTCGCTGATTGCGGATGAGAGGTCCAATTTACGAAATTCAAAATGGCGGACACGGGAGGAACAGTCAATCTCTTCGGAAAACCTCGTATTTTTTACTTTTTCGGGCTGACAGTATGAAAAATAAAAAAGTATTTCCTGAAAAATATACTACTTCCGGTCCGCCATTTAGAATTCTCCCTAACTGGACATCAGATTCGTTATCAGCGTTAACGAGAATCTCCGAGTCCCCCCCCACGTTCAGCCGAAAAAAGAAAATAATACGAGTTTTCAGGAGAAATAGAGTGTTATTCCAGTCCGCCATTTTGTATTTCGTAAATTTGGCCTTTGATTCGTGATCAGAGACTTCAGAAACCCCCGAGTACTCATTTTCAGTCCAAAAGCAAAAAAGATACGAGTTTTTCTTGATAAATGAACTCTACTTCCGGTCCGCCATTTTGAATTTACCAAATCAGACCTCAGATTCGTAATCAGCAACCTCGAAAACCTCCTAGAACAGATTTTCAAGGCCAAGATATCCATTGTCATTTCTTATGGAAAATGGCCCGATTTCCGGTCCGCCATTTTGAATTCCCCAAATCGGACTTCAGATTGGTGATCAGCGACTTCAAAAACCCCAGAGTAACCATTTTCGTCTAATTCTATGGCACATTGTGCATGATAACAAATTTTTCAAATAATTAAATTAAATTGGCCATTAATATTGGCCAATTATTGGTCCAAAATTTAAACCAAACATTTCCGCTAAAAAATAAAAGGTACTGTTTTTTCTAAATGCCTTTCTGAACTCTGCCACAAAAATGAAGTCAATTGACCCTATACCTTTTTTTGCTGCTCCTCGTTGCTCGAACTGAGCAGTTCAGTTCAAGCAACGAGGAGCAGCAGTAGCACCGGCAGCACCAGCAGCAGCAGTAGCGGCGGCAGCAGCAGCAACAATAGGAAGCTTCCAGCTAGAACCTGAGGATGGCAGATGAGATTCCGTCGAAACCTCGTTCAGATAAACGAACCCCCAATACAGTATTATTTAGAAATCTCAATAATACAAATTTTTCCGATATATAGCCAACTTTACGACGGACACTGTAGGTATATAGGTTCAGGCACAAATGAAACTGATAACAAAAAATGAATTGCCCAATTCAATCAATAACAATGAGTGATCAGAAAAAGAAATCAAAGACTAATATTGCTACAGTCCAGCAAGAGACACGGGAAGGTTTGGGCATTTCTTGCCAGGAAAGAATATAGGATTGTAGTATTAGTAGGGGAAACGATGTCAGTAAAAATAAAATATTTCATATAACAAAAGAAAATCTGAAATCTCTATGAGAATAACGAAAATGAATTATTTTTGTTTTAGCGGTAATAAATAAAAATTCTAGTTGACAAAATAAAAAAGACACATTTTTGGGGAAAATAAAGTTTTAACAAAACTCGAGGCGCAGTTTAATAAAATGAAAATTATAGAACGAAAATTATTAACTTTTAATAGAGCTTAATCAAATAAAAAAAAAAAAGTAGAAGTGCTGGGGATCGATCGAGCATCTTACCGATTGAGCTAGGCTAGCTACTTTGTTCTGCTCTAAAACGTGTATGTAATAGAAAATTGTAAGACTTAGTGGTTTAATATTGTTCGTTTAACGGATGAATATCCACTATTTACCACTAAAAATAACTTAAATATTTCATATAAAGACCTTTTTCATATTTAGAGTAGTGTTAGTTCACGGAAATAAATAATATTCGTCGTCAAATCACACAGTTTGAGAATCGCTGAGCTTATGACTATGTTTCTCACTCCTCAGTGTACATTTCATATTTCCGTCTCAAAAGAAGTGGGAAAGAATCTTGGTAGACATACATTGTCAATGTCTTTAGGCTATGGCTTTAAGTTTGTGTGCAAGAGATAGTGAAAACGTATGTGCAATATTAATTCATACAACGGTCTTTTTAAACTTGACCCGACTCTATAAGCAAAATGAATTATCATTCTAACAACACCCGGCAAAGATATGAATAAATCTGTGGATCAACTGTACAAAGTTCACTAAGCCATCTTCTGACACTTTCTCTCCTTGATAAAATTTTTTATGAATTTTGTGATTAGTTCCACATTAAAGCTGAGACTTTTCTCTACATTTTATGTTATTTTATTTGTTTTTAGGGGCTCTGAATAGTAAGAATTATTATCGATCGATGAGCCCGGTCTTACGAAACTCCTGGAGAATTGTAATTTTTCGCGCATATCGAAGCGGCTTAAAACTATAAGTGGAAAACTCGTTTTAACTTCTAAACGGCTTAAGGTGGCCATTCCCTAGAAAGAGACTTCCGATAGGGAAATATTTATTATTTTTGTCCATAACTTTTTTTTCTTAGTACGTATATTTAAAAAAACTATAGGAGTACCTAAGTAGAACCACAACAAGACCATTTCTATAAATTTTCACTCAATAATTTCAATGGTTTGCAAAATAGATAGATTTAAAACTACGAAATAGGAAGAACAACATAATTTTTAAATTTAAATCTAGCTATTTTGCAACCCGCTGAAATTATTGAATGAAAATTCGTAGTAATAGTCTTGTTATGGTTCTACTTAGGTTCTCTTATAGTTTTTTTAAATATAGGTACTAAGAAAAAAAAGTTACGGCCAAAAATAATAAATATTTCCCTTTCGGATCTCTCTTTCTAGGAAATGACCACCTTAAGTAAGACAAACATTTGTAAAGACCTTTTTTGTAGAGAAAAAGATGAGCTACAACTTTTTTTGGGAACGTCTTACTCTATTTTATTTATTTATTTATTTATTTACATACACGAACCCAACAAAATTTACATTCCATTTACAGGGCCGGAGACTTACAGACATATAGATAGATAGATAGATATTTTATTTAACCAAATTACATAATATAACATTTTTGGCAAGTCAAAGAAAAACAATATAATAAGTATAACAATATAGAGTTATCGAATGCATATTGCGAAGGCATGCAGTTGTAAACACATTAAAATATGAAAAGACAGTTACAAAAGTAAGTAACTACAAGAACAATTTACAAACAATTTGTAAAAACTCAAACAATTATCAATTTATAAAAGTGCGATGACGGTAAGCATTTCTCAGTATATAATTGTATATAAATATTTAATTAATAGGGGGTATAATTTCAAAGGGGGTTTGCATATATTCCTCAACTGAATAAAAACAATGTATAAGCAAATGCTTTTTGATTATCCCCTTAAATGTATTTGGATTAGTCAAGAATTTTAAATAGTTCGGTAGATAATTGAACAATTTAAAATCCAAAGAATTTTTTGTTGTTTTCGAAAGTCGAAAGCGTGGTGTTCTAAAATCATTTCTATGTCTAGTATCATACGTATGAACTTCAGCATTTGTTGCAAATCGAATTTTATTTTTATAAATTTCTAATAACGTGACATAAATATATAAAGACGGAAGAGGCATTATTTTAAGATTTTTGAAAATGAGCTTGCAGTGGTCACTGAAGCCAGCACCGGCCACTATTCTGACTGCTCGTTTTTGTAGGCGGAAAATTTTATCTGCATAAGAAGAATTACCCCACAGCCATGTACCATAACTAATGTGTGAATGGAATAGCGCAAAATAGCTCATTTTTAGAGTCTCCATTGATAACGTTCTTGTTAGATTACGTAGAACAAATACCGATCTCGATAGTTTCTGACTTAGTTGTGCGACGTGGGACGACCAATTTAGTCTGTCGTCAATAGTGACACCGAGCAGTTTTGCGCTATTTCCCTTAGTTATATTATGACTGATAGAAAAGACTAGGTTTTGAGTATTTTCTTCATTGAGTTTCAAATTGTTAGATGTAAACCATTGTTTTGCTTGTGAAACAGTGACGGCACTTTTTAGCATAAGATCATTCATGTCTGGACTTGAATTTATTATGGTTGTATCATCAGCAAATGCAACACAGGTATTAGGGATCATGTTATGGAATAAGTCATTGACATATATTATAAACAACAGCGGTCCCAAAACTGAACCTTGGGGTACTCCGTGTATGACTGACCTATAATCGTAAAAATAATTTTTTATACATACGGTTTGTTTTCTATTCGATAAATATGATCTGAAGAATGTTTGAGATAAACCCCTAACTCCATAATAGTATAACTTGTTTAACAAAATATCGTGCGAAACACAGTCAAAAGCCTTTGAGAGGTCACATAATGTAATTGATACTAGTTCGCCACTCTCAAGACCACTGACTATGTCGGCGACTACCTTGAAAACTGCTTGGGATGTGCTACATTTACTTCTGAATCCAAACTGACAACAGTTTAGTACGTTATTAGATTCGAAAAAATGCACAAGCCGCATTTTTAATATTATTTCAAAAATCTTGGAAATAATGGGGATGATGGATATGGGGCGGTAGTTCTCTATTATCGAAATGTCCCCTTTTTTGAAAACCGGTAGCACTTTCGCAATTTTAAAAGCATCAGGATAATTTGCTTCACTTACACAAGCATTAAATAATATTGTTAAAGGATGAATAATTATATCTGCAGTTGCTTTGATAATTTTACTATCCATGCCATAGATGTCTGTACAGCGCGAGTTTTTCAATTTTTCCAGAGCCTCAATGACTTCACTCTCTGTAATTGGATGAATAAAAAAGGTTAAACTCGGAGTAGTCACACCGTCCATATAGTCAACTTCTCTACTTTGAGAAGTATTACTGGGTAAAGTAGTAATAATTTTTTCGGCTATAGTAGTAAAAAAATCGATGGCTTCAATTTCATGGCCAACTGTATTAGATTGTGGTTTATTTCTTTCAAAATTAACCAAACGCCAACTGTCACGAATCTTATTGTCAGATTGTGCAATAAATTCATCATATTGACTTTTCTTAGTAGACAAAATTTTCTGTTTATATTCTTTCTTAAGCATGTTATATGATGTAATAAGACCCGGATTTTTTGAGCAGTCACAGACAGTTTTAGGAGAGGACAATGTGTCCCTCATTTTTCTTAGGTCGTCATTAAACCATCCGAACGGTGGTTTATTATTATTAGTCTTACAGGTTCTCAACGGAACATGTTTAACTATTAGGTCCGCATAAGTTTGTGTTAAAAATTCAGTAAGAAAAGTAGAATTAGTTGATGGACTTTCAAAAATGGACCAATCAATTTCAGTAATTGATTTTCTTAGTTGTATGACGCCATTATCTGTTATTTTACGTTTCCAAATCTTACAGTTAGATTTTATATCATTTTTAAGAAACATTGTTTGTGCCCGATGATCGGCTATGAGGGCCTCTACTACAGCTATTTCATAACCATCATCCCCTATATTAGTTAAAATATTATCGAGACAAGTCGAAGACTGGGGTGTAACTCTCGTATAATCCGAGATTGTTATTTCTAAACCAAAAGATGTAATTAAACATACTAATTCATTTAGAATTGACGAGGTTTTGCGAAAATTAATATTATAGTCACCAATTATAATTATATTCTTGAAATTGTTAGAGCAGTGTATCAGCAATTTCTCCAACAATTCGAATAAAATTTCTATACTACCATTTGTAGATCTCTTAAAACGTAATTATAACTGTTTTATTTTTATTAAGCTCAATAGCACAAAATTCTCCCTGTAATTCTTTAGAGAAAATATTTACATTGACAGGTTTAAAGTTAATTTTATTGTTGGTGAATATTGCAACACCCCCATGAACCGTTTGCACGCTACAGAAGAAAGTAGCCAGATTGTAACCTGGTAAATTAATAGTGCCGATATTATTTTCATCAAGCCAATGTTCGGATAGGCATATTATATCATGGTTGTGTTTTTCGAGATATAAAGACAACAAACCTAATTTGGTGGACAAACATTGGACATTTACATGAAAAACGCTTACCGCACCATTATCATGGTACGATTGAAATGAATTAAATGAATTAATTATTTCACTGGAATTCTTGGTGTCCTCGGGTGAAAAAACTGGTTAACCATCGCTCCAAGCAGATTCTAGGTTGCATTCATCGATAGTAACTTTAAATGATGAGTAATACTGTGGATACATAGATTTCATTTTTTCGCAGACAACTTCCGGAAAAGCTGGCCTCAGAATCTCCAGAAGTTCCTCAGGCTTGAAATCTGGGTGAAGTTAGTACACGTGAAGAAAAGATTTTCTCGAAATTATTTTCATAGTTAACTTTTCATTGCTGCCAATAATGGGTTTATTTTCACGTCTGTTTTTCTTTCTTTTATTAATTACCTCTGTGAAAGGTTCGTCCTTTAAATTAATCAGTTCATTGCATTTCCCTTGAGCGACAGCTAGGGAAACAGCATTAGATACATCAACACCGCTTATCATCGGTGCCTGCTGACCAGAGGTGACCGGTTCGATGGTTTTATTAGGAGTGTCAGCACATACTATCCCCCTTCTATTGGCATGCGAGCGAGCCGATTTATTAGGTTTGTTGATATCCTTAGATGCCTGCACGGTCACTGTCTTATCAACATTTTGATTTGGATTTATAGGTTCCTTGGAATTTTTACGCGATAAAACGTTTGCAGTAAGATCTACAGATGGTACTGTATTACACTTGTCATAAATTCTGTTTGGAACTGACTCTTTTAATTGATGTAACTTATTTAATAACTCGATTTGCTCTTTTAGGGAGCATGTCACATCTACTTGATTTTTTATGATTAAGTCCTTCTGACTGATAATATCCTTCAAAAAGAATACCTCATTTGCTTCACCAAATTCTTCCTTAGCACTGCTGAAGGTCATATCAAGGTCTGATAATTTACGTTCAGGTTCACAACAAATTATAGTGTTTTCATCTACAAACTTCACGTGTTTTAAAGATGATGCACAACTGTTATGTGACACTGTAAAGCATACACAACACTTTGGACCACTTTGGGCCATTTTTTTACACTTTCTACAACATTTTGGTGCAGACGAATCACCCATGTCTGCATTGATTGACGCCATTAATAGATAAATATGATAAATAATATGATAAATAGATGATAAACGTGATATAGTGTAAAAATTGATAATAATATTTTCATTATTTTAGCCGCTAGAGCAAAGAAACCGGAAATCAAAAAGTTTCTCCAAATTTTTTTGAATTTTCCCGGAACTTGGTGTAAAGTGCAAAGAATGCATCATCTCATTCTCCAGGTTATTACCTACTTAAATCCCAGAGATGATCCTTTTATTAATTTTTGTTACCTTAAATTGTTAATTTGCCTGTACTATTGCCTAATGTAGTAAATGTATTTATAAGTAGTGGATGAACAGATTGGTCATTATGCGTATAATATGCATTTCATTTTTCTATTTGAAATGGTTAATGGTCTCTATATTGCATAGATTTTCCATTAGGGGAAAAGTATAAGATATCTTCCTTTTGCGAAAACTTTGTGTACCTGAAAATGGTTATGTAATCATGACGATTAAAACTATTTTACAGTTTAACAAAATTTATTAAAACTTTTTAAATGACAAAACACAATGTTGATTCAACACACAAAAGTAAAAATGAATAAAGCACTTTTGCATTGCACCTTTACGTACCGAACCACTTTAACAAATGATGAATTCTCTTATTCTGTATGACGAAATATGCACTCACGAATCAAATGATTTAATAACCAGAAGAAGTCGAAGAAAAATGTTGTTTTGTCACAAATAGAAGAGAAGTTCTTATTGATATATATTTTTAGAAAATTTGCTTTAATTGTGGTAGCCACATATTTAATTATTCCTTAGCACAGTTTAATTGGAGCAATTATTATTAAACACATTTATTACCTGTTTATTACTTGTAGAAGAGTACATCAATAGGAACAGGTGTCTGTTTTTAGAAATGTCATTTTATTTATAAGAAATGTTACATGGACTTGCCCGAATTAAAAAAATATTTGTCACAATTAAATTATTGTCATCAAAAAAATGTACCTAGCCGGTTTTTTCAGTGTAGTTCCAAGTAAATACATCATTTTTCAATGAAAACTGATTGATTCATTTATAAAAAGCCCTCTGATGGTTATTTTCATAATTTAGAATCAAGAACTTTTTTGCCATTCTTTTTATACATGTCTCATAAATAAGTGGGCAGAGCAATTACGCATAAACCAGATCAAAATATATCCACGATGTAACCTGATGTTTGAAAATATTTTTCACACACTGATTTATTTTTTACAATCTTCATTTGAACATTTGTATTTTATGAGTTTCTTTATTTATTAGAAATGTTATGGGTAGCACCGGAACTTCTACCTCTAACGGTGATACCTGGCACGCCTGCTACTCAAAAAGGCGATGTCTTTAGCTTCGCCATTATTCTAGAGGAAATAATCATTCGGGGCGGCCCTTACGAAGCAGCTAGACAATTTCTCGAAGCTCACGGTAAGTTACCTACCATATCATCAAAAACATAATTTCAAACAAGTTGCTTAATTATTCTGCGTTTGGTTTTTTAGAAATAATTGCTAGAGTAGCAGCCAGAGAGAATCCACCTTTTCGACCGGCGGTGAGTTTGAGGGATTGTCCTGAAGAATTGGTCGAGCTCATGGAGAAATGCTGGAATGATAATCCTGACGACAGACCTCCATTCGACAATATCCGTTTAGGTCTACGAAATATAATGAAGTGAGACTTGAATTACATATTTCGTTAGTTTTAGCTTTGATGCAGCGAACCTGTGAATTGTTTCAGGGGATATTGTGAAAACCTAATGGACGATCTTTTAAGAAGGATGGAACAATACGCCAATAATTTGGAAGTGTTAGTAAGCGAAAAAACGGAGGAGCTAAGTCAAGAGAAACGAAGATCAGAGGAGCTTCTTTACCAAGTATTGCCTAGACCAGTAGCTCAACAATTGATGTTAGGAGAAATTGTACAACCGGAGCAGTTCGAGTGTGTCACGATTTATTTTAGCGATATTGTAGGATTTACTGCATTATGCGCCAAAAGTACCCCAATGCAGGTATGGGTAGTTCTTAAGTATTTAGTAGCAACATATTGATTCGTGCATAGAATGAAATATTTTATACATATTTTACATGGTAGTGTACATGTAAAGTAAAAAACTGGATTATTTTGTAATAACCCATCCCTGGTAGTGATTGAGGCTCATAAGCTCCCACACAGCACAAGTCTGTCCGAGGGACGTACTATGGCAAAGACCATTTAGGATTTGGGCTTGCCTATGGACGTCCCAATATCCCAATATGTATGCTTTTCGGCACTCGTTTGGTCATCCCAATGTCACAACTTGGTACCAGATAAAGGCAATACGACGGACGTCCTGAAGGATGTCTGAAGCTCATAACTAGGGACGTACCAGGATATCCCGGGATATTTCGGGACGTCGTAAGTACTACGAATGGGCATCCACAGGGACATTAGAGGATGTACAAAGTACACACTGAAACGTCCCAGAACATCTTAATATTATATTTTCTTATATTTCAATATATTAACCATCGCCAAAGAAACCACATTTTTACAAAAAAAATAAACTAAAAATATTTTCCATGTATGGACCGAAGTGCTACCTACTTATAATTGTATATAAGTAGGTAGCGCATAAATCCACGTGTATATTTTTTGTGTTTTGTAAAATTGTTGTTTCTCTGACGACGGTTAATACACTGAAACAATAGAAAATATTATATTTGTCATTTGAGCTGACCGAAAAACCCAAGGAATTACTTATCTAGTTATTTGATATAAACGGTCAAGAAAATAAAATCAAATATAAGACAGACTTAAAAAACAAACTCACATTATTTGTAATGTCAAACTACTCAAAAAAAAAAACTACTTCGAAAAAACATAGAATAACAAAATAAGTATGTTGCACATAACTCCATAAATATTTTGTTTTTGTAAAATTTTATTTCTGTCCAAGGTTAATAAAAAAATTACACATGCGAAGCTATTTGAATTATCAGTCAAGGAATTAAAAACACCTAGGGGTTATAGGAAGCTAAATATATTCAATATTTAAAGACAAAACTCATTTGTAACACCAAAAAGCAAACTTCTTAAAAGAACATAAGATAACATTTTTTAAACTGAATTATATAAAAACATATTTTTTTATCGAGTAATGTGTTCCTACTTCTCTATTCTCTTCATTGCCTCGCTCTTGCTTTTGCCCTGCTCGGATTATTTTAAACACTTCTCTGCTTTGTACCTATTTCATAATATTATAGGTACCCATTCATGGTTGCATCTAAAATAAACATTTACTTATTATTTGAATCAACATTATCAACAAAAATTTAGTCTATATGAAAACTGGGTAAGATAAAGATAATATAGAGAACATCGAGGGATACAGGTTTAAATTGAAGCACTAATAAGAATAATTTGTCGCATTATAAAATGCGATCCTGTATTACGACTTCATTTTAATGCATACAAGTCACATATGGCCGTGGCTGTGAAGCCATTTACATAACACCATTCATAAACCAATAGGTAACCGTTTTGTGCAATTTACTCAAAAGGAAACAATACATCAGGACAGATTTGCAAATTAACTGAAATTTATCCATACGCATGTCCTGTTTGATACATATTTCCCTTTAAGAGTGTAATGAAAGTTTCAAATTAATATCTTGAAGCAAAATTATTTTTACTTACCTATTTTCATACACTGTTCATCGTCAAACTTCACAACACTAAGTACGACCTGGTTCACATTCTCTCTCCAACCTGGCTTCGTAACATTCATTCTTGGCCAAATAAGCTTCATTTCGTAGGTTTGTTGGTCATTAAAAATAAGGGAGCCAGAATTTTTGTTTAATACTGTTTTCTTCTAAGTTTTCTATAAAGTTTCCTCTCTTTAGTTTCCCTTGGCATCCTGAAAGTTTACAAAATTGTATTAAATTGGGGAAGTTTTATAGGTTATCTTATTTTTAAATGGCTTGTACTTACTTTCTATAGTGTCGAACAAAAAGGTCTCAAATAAAACTGAATTAAACAGATAAAACACAATCAAAAGTGTTAAAAATGTTTCCTACAACCACTAATAATTTATATTATTTGATGTAGATAAATTAACTGATATTCCAAGCTTGTTTTGAGTTTACACTAAAGAATACCAGATACAATAGAAAGCACAGGTTTGTGAAATTGGATATGGCCGCCGGAAATCGCAATGGCGCCTTATTTGAACATATTAAAGAAGTATATTGGGTTACAGTTTAAGGAGATTTAGGGCCCTTCACTGGACGTCCTTTTTTAATCCCCATGTCAATTTACAGTTAATGCCAAAATGAAACCAGTTCAGGATATCCTCTTGGCCTCCTTTTGAAGGATATCCTGGGATATCCTAAAATGGGACGTCCATTTCACTATCCACTTTAGGTACTGGGATATCCAGGTACTTCAATTTGACATCCCATATCCCGATTGTGCTGTGTGGGCTGATATGTATCGACAGTCGATTATCAGTATTGGCTAACCTTTTGCTATCGGTTAATCCCTACTCAGATTGGTTACCTTAGAAAATCTTATCGCACTATGGGTTTTAAGCCTTGTTTGTTCTGGGAATACCAATGAAGTCCGTAATTGATCGCGTTGATTCCAATTCGATGTAAATGTCTTTTAAATAAGATGTTTTATCTCTTCAACAGAAATGCAGAATTCTTCATCTATAACACTCATGATTCCAATACAGGGTTGACACCTAGTGCCTTTGGGTTCTTCAATAAAAATTTCTGCTATTATCTAAGATTGTCTCACGTTCGTTCGTGCTCTGATTTGTACAGAGATCATTTTTAAACGCGTATTCTGACATTTTACGCCAGCTTAAAAACTCCTCTTCAATATTAGATGTTTATCTATACTCCTAAGCTGTGTTCTTGGCTTTGCAGGCTGCTGGGAATGTTTGGAACTGTTTGGGAGTCAGAAAACTTTCGGTTTGGGTAATCCTCAACATACAATCTGATGGCTAATAATGCGTTTTCGTTGGCTCTTCTCTGATAAAAATGGGTATCATTCTTGACTGTAATACAAAACACATGGTTAGAACTATAGACGGCTTATGTGTCCACTTATGCATTGATAAGCACCTATTTCAAATAGAACTTCGTTCTATTTGAAAAAGGAAAACTTTTTCAAATAAAACCTTTTTTTACGTAACTTTGTTCGAAGAATCTAATGTCAGTTATGAGAATTCGAAAAAGTTTGAGAGAAGAAATGATGAACTTTGAGACGACTTTCCTTCGGTTGGCACACTTTTGGGCCTTTCTAGTCTTTTTTGATAAAACCTTAGACATTGCGTATGAAAATTTGAAGCAAATATTCTCCCTGAATTATTATATCTAAATAGTATTATTTATTTTAGGTTGTAGACTTTTTGAACGATCTCTACAGTACTTTCGATAGAATAATAGGATTCTACGATGTTTACAAGGTGAGTTTGATACAATATATACAAACCAATTGTAATTATAATGGAAGCGGTGAACTGGACGCGCGACAATTGAATTTAGCGTAAAGCCAATCGTTATCGAGAAAAATGGATGAATAGTGAATTTTAATGTCAGCTCGTAATAGGTCGAAAATGAACTTCTATTCATGAAAAGTTATATACCAATTTTATCAGTCTCAACGAGTTGGTTTGAAATGGTTTTGTACCTATGAATTTTTCGTAAAATCAATCGTTATCCAGCAAAATGGACTAACAATCAATTTTTATAGGAGAGCTCGTAGTCTGTCAGACTCTTGACACATATCTGAATTGGATGTTGTATAACAGAACGCGTGCTACATTGGATTAGTCCATATCAGATTTCTAGTAAACAAAAATAGGAGTACAGGTTTTTTATTTCTTTAAAAAATAGATTTATACTATTTTATTTAGACTATTTTACTTGACTACTTGGTTGCTCACAATTTTCAACTGCAAGAGGAAATAAATATATTGTTACGTGTTTGCACCCCCTACTAAGCACCCCCAAAATTACCAAGTACAATATACAGTGTGACCCATTTGGTCATCCTGTAAAATCTTTATTTAGTGTGCGATTTTCGCAGTTTTTACTTCCCTCGCATACCTAAGGGAAGTATTGTATTCGAGAAAAAATCACCCTCCGAGATTTTTTCGGATTTTGACGTTTTAGATCACGTAGATTACGAAAATATAGGTTTTTCAATTCCGTCAGTCTGTCTGTCTGTCTGTTGGTGCATTAACTAAAAAAACTACTTGACGAAGAGCAGTCAAATTTGGTAGGTAGTTGACGCTACTATCAGCGAAGAAATGGTTAAACTTTCACTGGAAAATATACAGGGTGGACTGTCTAAAGGGAATAAATAATGAAAAAAAGAATTTTCTTGCTCAAATTTAAAATTTCCACATTTCATGACACGCTAAACCTATTTCAGAAAAAAAAAATTGAAAATTTTTTTCACCAACATTCGGAAAAATTGTTTACCACTAAAACAGATGGAAAATTTTTTCTTTGTTCAAATTTAAAATTTCCGTGTTTCATGGCATTCTAAACATACTTCAAAGAATTTTTTTTTTTATTTTTTTTACCAACATTTTTGAAAATTTTTTTACCAGTAAAACAGATGGAAAAAATTTTTTCCTGTCTTCAAATTTAAAATTTCCACGTTTTACAGCGTTCTAAACCTACTTACAAAAAAATTACCAGTTTTGAAAAAATTTTACCACTAAAATAGATGGAATTTTTTATTCTTTGTTTTTTTCAGAAATGGGTTTAGCGTGTCATGAAACGTGGAAATTTTAAATTTGAGCGAAAAAAAATTTTTTTCACTATTTATTCCGTTTAGACGGTCCACCCTGTATATTTTCCAGTGAAATTTCTACCATTTCTGCGCTGACAGTAGCGTCAACTACCTGCCAAATTTGACTGCTCTCCGTCAAGTAGTTTTTTAGTAAATGCACCAACAGACAGACAGACAGACAGACAGACAGACAGACAGACAGACAGGCAGGCAGACAGACAGACAGACAGACTGCAACCACAACTTCTCAGCTGGCTGCCGAGGAAGCTATGAAAGCGTAGCAACCAGTTAGCTCAGGGCTGGTCGAGGGTCACTAGGTGGCGAGAAGAGTTATATATTTCTGTTTCTTAACGATTATTTGCTTGTCAAATTTACCAAACAAAACTTTAATAAACTATACAAATTTGGACGCCAGCGTATTCAGTAAATAACACTCTTGCAAACTTTATCAGGGGGAGAAAACAATCAAAATCAAATATAAAACAAATAATATATTAACATAAGTATAAAAGAGTGAAAATTTTACAACACTTTACAATTTAGTAGAAATATTAATGGTGAAATTTGATTTAATTAGTTAAACAACAAAAATTTAGTTTAGAAAAAAAATTAAATTTGAATATTAACAAAAAAATTACAATGAAACGATCAACTGGTTTACAAATTATCTTCTGACCAAAAGTTGAATTTTGCACATAAATTTGGCTACTTAGCTTAGCGGAGACGTGGAATCCCGACGAGGTCTGTTCCTGAAGATGGCCACGGGTACCCGGGAAGGACGTAATATTCAGGTCCTGACAACGCTGATTTCCAGGAGACGCTGCGTCGGAATAGTATCCAATACTTTTAGGATAACTCCAAATATTCAAGTTATGCCTTGTGCCTTGCTTCAATGGTGGTTTGGTCCAGGATTTTACATAAAAAAGGGGAATGTAAAGAACCAGTTGATAATATAAAAACTTTAAAATGGGGGAAAAAAGAGATACAAGAAAACTACAAAAAACTATAGTGACGAAGGTCACTGCAAAACCAAACTATCAGCAATTTAATAAAAAACCTGAGTCTTGATAAAATTTTACTTTACTCTACTACTGAAAATGTATGAATAAACTACTGATTAATATAATATATGAAATTAATAAATAAGAAAACTCTACTCTCATGAAATTTTAGCCGTTTACAAAATGACTGACTGGTTATGACCAAAAACTTGAATGAAGGTAACAAAATTTAGTTAGAATTAGAGAGAAAATATCTGAATTACTATCTGAAAAAAAACTAATACTGTAACAAATATAGCAAACAAAATTATGGGTTTAATCTCCCAAAAAAAATTAACTAATAAAAAATTATATCTTAACCTCTTGTACTAACACGAGGTTAACTAAATGCGACAAAATGACTTTAGGTTTCGACTTTTAATGAGATAAGATTGTCTACACACGATTAAGAAACAAAGATTCTAATTTATCCTTTGATTAATTTCCGAGTTTAATCCTCGTACAAATAATCTAAATAATGACAAAACACCACGGTATTGTGTCTCAAGCGACCACAAAATACAAAATTGCCGCGATAATTAATGAATTAGCATGTGTCCAAATGGACGCCGACATCACACAAACATGTGTGTTAATAAAATTAATTATTATACGGAATATCCTTTAATTCCCAAAAATAACTATACAGCAACGTTAACTCAATAATATGGCATCATTTAATAATCAAATATATTCAAAATATCAAAGGATTAAAGAAATAAACGTGAAAATTCGTTAAAGAACAAGTACCAGTCTTTACTCACCTAGGTCGAAATCAAAAGTGAACTACCAGGGATATTTCAAATGATGGTTCTACCGCGTTTGCGCACTTGTTGACTTCCGGTCGTTATTTCGGCGGGTAATTCAAATTTATTTAGCACGGGTGCTTAAACGAAAAAATTATTTTTTCGTTACACCACGGAAACTACCGAGAAAAAAAATTTTTTTTTTTTTGAAAACTAAGTTTAAAAATTTTTTTTGTAAAAGAAAACACCCTATACATCACGCTATTATCGTATAGTTTAATTACTCGAGGAGGGACGTAAAAAATTAAGAGAGCAGGAAGTAGTGACAAAAAAATTTTAATAACCATGCAACCTTGTATAATTTCTAATTATACAAGATAGGTACCACAAGAAAAGTTCGTTTACCACTGGACAAAGTCCTCAACATCACCAATTCCGAGACTATTCAACAAGAGTCCACGTATAGTCAAAGAGATACAAAAAGAGGAAAGGTAATTTGACTCACACCCATTCTGCGCTAAGTCAAGTTGCATGAAAAGCCTCGATAATGAGTGTTGCTCGACAGCACACGAAAAACTTTTGAAAATTCCACCCGGAAGAGATAATGCTTCCCCCAGAGTAAAATGAAACTAGAAAAGAGAATAAGAAAAAAGGAAGGATTAAATGTTTTAGGGGAGGACCACTAAGGATCAGTCCCCACAGGCATTGTGGTAAAATACCTGAGCAGCGTTGTAGCGGCTGCCAGTGCTAAAATTGGTAGAGGCATAAGCACACCTAAACCACGATACAGGAACCAAGTTACCTGCCTAGATACAACAGTAGAAGAAATGTCCTAACTGTTAACAAAAAGAATTGGATATAGCTCCAAGGGCTTAAACTAGAAGTACGAAACAACTAAACCTTATTGGATACATCTCCAGGCTAAAACTAGATGTTCGCTACAACTAGGTGACAAAAAAGGACCATTGTTCGGGAATACTCCTGCTTTCGGCGCGATGAACAGTGTCTCGACTGGGCGATAAATCAAGGGCTGAGCTGAAGCGGGGAGGAAGACCTGTCTCTCGAGGAACGTCAGACGACCTAGGCCACTCCTGACTGACAAGCCCCCTGGCCTACGTGTCCGCTCGACCCTCCTGACCCTCTGTCATTGAAGACAGCCCGATCGAAACTAGTTCATCCCCATCCCGAAGTAGGTTCCCTAATGGCAATTAAAATATCCTACTAAGTAGTATAAGGTTAAAGTTTACTTACTAGAGAGTAAACATAAAGATAATTATTGATGCCTTAATTACCCATCAAGACAACAATAGTGATATTTAACAACAACAATACCAAACGACAACAATTATATTCATGATGACGAAAAACACTAGATGGGACATAACAATTTTTGAGAACACTATATAAACAAGATAGAGATAAAAGATAAAGTATTTTAGCAATTTACCTAGCTGAAGAAACAATAAGCAGCAAAAACACAAAGTTACCGATTTAAATTCAGCAAAGACTCAACTAAATGAAGGTATAAAGGAAAACTACTTGAATCACCGCTAAGTATCTTGTACTATAGAACAGCGACAATCTGTATAACAAACGGCACACGCCAGGCAGGAAAGATATGTTACCACGAACAAATTCCTGCAAAGATACGTGGACTTAATCCACAAACAAGATACGTGGACTCAACCCACAAGATAAGCAAAATTACGTGGACTTTAACCACAAACCAAAATGCGTAGGACTTAACCCACAAGCTAAACAATATGTCTACCAGACCACAAATTCAAAAGGCACAACTGGTAAATGACATATTATAAACATCATCAAAAACACAGGTAGGAAGTTTCCATACAACAAAAGACCAAAGGCCTTTCACCAAATTCTAATCATTAGTTGAAGAGTACTCTAGCAAAATTGTCAAAAAGCTACTTATAATACAAACGACTAAAGTAGTCAACTAGGCAAAACTAAAAATAAGAGATAGTGATCCTAGAGAAATATAGGAAAATAGAAAATAGCGATAGAAGGAAAGAGACAATCACAAAGAAGAAGAATGACGTTGTTATGTCATATTTTTGACATCAGCCATGCGCAAGAAAATTCACCAAAAATGTGACTATAAGAGACGAACCTGTATTATGACAGCGAACTTCGATAAACCACAATAAACTCGATAAGAAACGAGAGTGAGTCGTTTGTCTAATAACTAACTTGAAAAATTTATGAATGCATATTACGACAACAGATTCCCAACATATTCAAAAATAAACCGATAAAGGACGGTATTGAATCATTTGTCTAATATTTTACACAAAAATTATTATTCGGTAGTCACAGGTATCATTTTTATTAAGACAAGACACGAAAAGATAAACTTGGTGAACTTTCAACTGCGTAGTTGAAATCAATTGCTTGATTATAGACACAATCAGCAAAAAAGTGGCCCACCCTTCAACCCTTGAGTAACTGTTGTTACTCAGCCGGAAAAAGGAAAGACATTAAAAAAGATAGAGACATTTTTATTCTAAGTGTTCCTAGTTCGAACCCCCTGGTTCGGAGTCATCGTCCGAGTCTAAATTCGCGTAGTCTGGTTTAAGATCCTTAACATGCCAATTTCCAATGTCATTACCATCGGTATCCTTAAGATTATAAACTAAATTAGAAATTACCTTTTTAACAATACAAGGAATATACTTAGCAGCCAATTTTGCAGAATAGTTTTTTGTTTTACTAGATAAGGTATAATTTTTCTTCCAAACTCTATCACCCACATGAAATTTAACTTCACGTTTTCTTAAATTATATTGTTTTGCATTACGAAGGTAAGCATCATACAAACGTGCGCGAACATCAATATATAATTCAGGTAACTCCTGTAGATCATTAATTAATTTATTCTTCTCACTGACCGATCTCAAATTATCTGCATTTTCAGATATTTTACCATAATAATCCCCAGATAATGGAATATTCCTCCCAAAATTTAAAAATGCTGGGGAATAACCCGTTACCTCATGTTTGGATAATCTAATAGCCTGGGCAACTTTAAAAATAGCAGTATCCCATGTTTTATGGTTACCATGAATATAAGATCTAAGTGCAGTTACAATGACTTTATTTACTCGCTCTGTATGATTAATTTGAGGGTGATATAATGCATTTAGAAAAACTTTCTGTACTTTATAATTCTCCATAAAAGTTTGAAATTGTTTACTAGTAAATTGACTACCATTGTCACAACAGAAAATCTGCGGACAGCCATAAATAAGAAAAACTTGATTTTCTAAAAATTTAATTATACCTTTGGATGTGGCTTTTGACATAGGATGAACTAAGACATATTTCGTAAACCAGTCCACTACTACTAGAACATAACGATTACCATTTTTCGAACAAGGATACGGACCTAACAAATCTGCAGAAATAAGTTGAAAGGAAAAATTTATATTTCTATATGACCCCATTAAACCAGCTCTAGGTAAATTTGGACTTTTACTAGCCAAACAGATAGTACATTTTTTAACATAACGATATACATCTCTACGAATACCAGGCCAATAATAAAGTTCTAAAATACGAGAAAGAGTTTTGGAGACTCCAAAATGTCCTGCAGTTTCGTCATCATGATATAATTTAAAAATTTCGGCGCGATTAGCAGCAGGCACAACAATTTTCCAATCTGACAAATTATTAATCTCTGGTTGATTACAAAAAACATGTTTATAAATAATGTCGTTCTCAGCTCGAAAAGCAGGGTAAGACTCAGGCTTTTCTTGGATTTTCTTAAGTAAATTATTATACCAGTCATCCCGTTTGAAAGTTGATACATCTAAGACTGAAATGTTCGGAATTGAATTATCAAAATTTTTTACATCAAAATCGGAACATGAATCATGAGCTTCACCCAAAAAAACTGAATCAATACTGTTTACTGACTTGCTAGAACGATGAAATTTTTCAACAGTGTTTACCCAAGTGTCCCACTCTAACCGTGACGTTTTAATTTTTATTTTGCGGAAGTTTTCCCTTTGCCTTTGCCCTTGCCTTTGCCTTGGCATGTCTCTGTGTCTCGAGAAGTAGAGGCCACAGGTTCTGGACTTTGCGCAGCAGTGACAGTGTCCAGGTTTCCGCCACCAGTTACTACGTTTTTTGGACTACAATTGCAGTTTGGCTTTGTGACATTTTTACGTCCGCAACCATAACAAAAAATACTTCTTAGTTGTTTACAAGAATTATAGGCATGGCCAACCTGATTGCAATTCCAACATCGCAATGTGGAAACTGCAGCCAGAGTGGAAGATAAATTTCTTTGAGCAGCATTGGCTTTTTTAAAATTACGGAAATCACGGGACATATTTTGACTTGTATCAAAATTACGAGAAACATTTTTACTTGAATTGAAATTACGAGAAGTATTTTTGTTTACGGTGGAGCTAGAAGGTAAGGTATAATTTAACTCTGGTTCTAACAAACTAGTGTTCCCAGAAGGGGGTGGCTTATATCGATCAGACATGGTGCGTGCTTCTTCTAAACGTTTACATAAATTTGAGAGTTCGGAGACAGTATTAGGCTGCTCCAGAGCTAAACGGTCGACATAATAAGGCAATAAATTTCTACGAATTTTATTAACTTTCACGATTTCTGAAGGTTTTTCAGACAGTCTATTAAAAAGGTTTTCCATTGAGGCAATGAAAATTGTGACTCGTTCGTCACAGCCTTGTGTTCTATTGTTTAATTCAATCCACAAATCATCTTCATAAAAATACGGGAGGAAATCCCTTTTTAATTGTTCGACTAACGTATCCCAATCGTTAAATCGTTGTCGATTGCTACAAAACCATGTCCACGCATCATCTCTAAACAAATCACAAGCTGACAAAAATAATTCTGACTTAGGCAAACCTCTAGCTGCACGTAACATTTCAACTTTTTCCAAAAAAGAGTTAACCGATTCTTGGTTAGAACCACCAAACTGTAAATTCCATTTATAGGGAGCAGCATATTTCGCCGGAAACCGTTCTGGTGCCGTAGAAACTGTAGGACCAGGTGAAGATGTAGCCGCAGGAGATATAGTTTTTAAAGCTATGTCACCTTCTAAACCCAAAACATCAAGTTGCAATGTTTTTTTAGTAGTTTCCTCCTCTTCAGCATCAGCTTTTAAACGCTGTACTCTACCAGAAATATGGTTTAACCTTGAAGAAATTCTTTTATAAGCCGCATCTGCGGTTGTACCAGAAAAATTATCAATAACAGACTGTAAGTCGGTTATTGTTTCCTTAATTTCTTTAACATCTGACTTATGGTCAAAAGGATTTACAATACTGCCATAGCTAAAACTACGATTGGCATCTTCCTGATGCAAAACCCCCCTTAAAATGTTTCTTCTTCTATCGGCATCTCCGATAGGTTCAATATTTCTGATCATTAACTCATAAGTAACTTCTTTAGTTTTCAAATGATTAGGCTCCATTTTGGGTTTATAAGTTGACCAAACGTTAACAGAAAAGATAAGAGACGGTAAACTCTACGATAAACAAATTTAATATCAAAATTATACGGTTAAATTACTGTAACTCTAAAATTTTTTTCACAATACTTTTAAATTACAAGTCAAAATGCAATGTGAGGAGAAACTTCACAAAATATTAGCAAAAGATATACCAAAACAGCGATAAATGTCAACAAGATAGCAAAATAATTCAAATAGGCAGAGATAATCTTTCAATATCAAAACAAATAAATAAATCAGATAACGAGAAATTTTCTATCATAAAATATTGTACACCGAATACGCAAGTGTGACAATATCAAAATACAAAATATAAGAAAAATATCAATAAATCTAGCAGAGTCTTCCTTTGGTCAGAATACTTGATTGTTTCGTTCCCTGTATTTGCAAGAATATCAGTTTTAAGAAAAAGAGTAACAAAATTCAAAAACAATTATTTTAAAAATTCAAAATTTCTAACTCGGGCCCCACGTTGGGCGCCAATTTGCAACCACAACTTCTCAGCTGGCTGCCGAGGAAGCTATGAAAGCGTAGCAACCAGTTAGCTCAGGGCTGGTCGAGGGTCACTAGGTGGCGAGAAGAGTTATATATTTTTGTTTCTTAACGATTATTTGCTTGTCAAATTTACCAAACAAAACTTTAATAAACTATACAAATTTGGACGCCAGCGTATTCAGTAAATAACACTCTTGCAAACTTTATCAGGGGGAGAAAACAATCAAAATCAAATATAAAACAAATAATATATTAACATAAGTATAAAAGAGTGAAAATTTTACAACACTTTACAATTTAGTAGAAATATTAATGGTGAAATTTGATTTAATTAGTTAAACAACAAAAATTTAGTTTAGAAAAAAAATTAAATTTGAATATTAACAAAAAAATTACAATGAAACGATCAACTGGTTTACAAATTATCTTCTGACCAAAAGTTGAATTTTGCACATAAATTTGGCTACTTAGCTTAGCGGAGACGTGGAATCCCGACGAGGTCTGTTCCTGAAGATGGCCACGGGTACCCGGGAAGGACGTAATATTCAGGTCCTGACAACGCTGATTTCCAGGAGACGCTGCGTCGGAATAGTATCCAATACTTTTAGGATAACTCCAAATATTCAAGTTATGCCTTGTGCCTTGCTTCAATGGTGGTTTGGTCCAGGATTTTACATAAAAAAGGGGAATGTAAAGAACCAGTTGATAATATAAAAACTTTAAAATGGGGGGAAAAAAGAGATACAAGAAAACTACAAAAAACTATAGTGACGAAGGTCACTGCAAAACCAAACTATCAGCAATTTAATAAAAAACCTGAGTCTTGATAAAATTTTACTTTACTCTACTACTGAAAATGTATGAATAAACTACTGATTAATATAATATATGAAATTAATAAATAAGAAAACTCTACTCTCATGAAATTTTAGCCGTTTACAAAATGGCTGACTGGTTATGACCAAAAACTTGAATGAAGGTAACAAAATTTAGTTAGAATTAGAGAGAAAATATCTGAATTACTATCTGAAAAAAAACTAATACTGTAACAAATATAGCAAACAAAATTATGGGTTTAATCTCCCAAAAAAAATTAACTAATAAAAAATTATATCTTAACCTCTTGTACTAACACGAGGTTAACTAAATGCGACAAAATGACTTTAGGTTTCGACTTTTAATGAGATAAGATTGTCTACACACGATTAAGAAACAAAGATTCTAATTTATCCTTTGATTAATTTCCGAGTTTAATCCTCGTACAAATAATCTAAATAATGACAAAACACCACGGTATTGTGTCTCAAGCGACCACAAAATACAAAATTGCCGCGATAATTAATGAATTAGCATGTGTCCAAATGGACGCCGACATCACACAAACATGTGTGTTAATAAAATTAATTATTATACGGAATATCCTTTAATTCCCAAAAATAACTATACAGCAACGTTAACTCAATAATATGGCATCATTTAATAATCAAATATATTCAAAATATCAAAGGATTAAAGAAATAAACGTGAAAATTCGTTAAAGAACAAGTACCAGTCTTTACTCACCTAGGTCGAAATCAAAAGTGAACTACCCGGGATATTTCAAATGATGGTTCTACCGCGTTTGCGCACTTGTTGACTTCCGGTCGTTATTTCGGCGGGTAATTCAAATTTATTTAGCACGGGTGCTTAAACGAAAAAATTATTTTTTCGTTACAAGACAGACAGACAGACAGACAGACAGACAGGCAGGCAGGCAGACTGACGGAATTGAAAAACCTATATTTTCGTAATCTCCGTGATCTGAAACGTCAGAATCCGTAAAAATCTGGGAGGGTGATTTTTTCTCGAATACAATACTTCCCTTCGGTATGCGAGGGAAGTAAAAAAATTAAATTTTTTTAATAACATTTTTGAAAAAATCGGTAAAGGTATTTACACAGAACTTCCCTCGTTCATGGCAGTCTCTCTAAAAAAATAATAATTACGAAATGACATTGTGAATAATAATCGGAGTAGAGTTATTGCTATTATTGCAAAGAAAACTTGATAAGTTTTGGTCAAAAAAATATACAGATTGCTCATCCAACAGCAAAAGTTCAATACTAAATAGCAGGTGCCACATATGGCAGGCTTGCGCAAATACCTTTACAAATGTCCACCATGACTGAATTATTTCTTGGGATGGCCACCCTGTACATTTTTCAATAAAAGTATAATAGGTGCATATGCCAGATGTTATTGCCATCTGTCACATTTTCAATCCAACATTCACGTAATGGAGTGGAAGTATAGTGGTGGTTAAAAAATTTCATTTTTTTAAAATTTTTCAAAAGATGGTAAAATAATTTTCAAATTTTTTGCTTCTGAAATAGGTTTAAAATGTCAAAGGTAGAAATTTTAAATTAGAGCACAAAGGAAAGTTTCCTTCTGTTCTATAGTAGTGCTAAAAAAAGTTTAAAAATTAAAAATTATGTATTTTTAAAATAGGTTTAGAATGCTATGAAACGTGAAAATTTTAAATTTGAGCAAATACAAAAAAATTCGATCTATTTTAGTGGTAAAAACTTTTTGAAAAATGTTGGTGAAAAAAATTTTCAAAATTTTTTTTCTGAAATACCTAGGTTTAGAATGTCATTTAAATTTGAGCATTCTGGTGTTAAATTTTTTTCCAAACTGGTAACAAAATGTTGCAAATTTTTTTTTCCGAAATTGGTTTGGAATATCATAAAACGTGGAAATTTTAAATTTGAGCAAAAAAAATTTTTTCGTCTGTTCTATAGTAGTGATACATAAATGGATTAAAAATGTTATCAAATTTTTTAAAAAATTCTTCAAAAACATTTTTAAATTTGTTTGAATAGTTTTAGAATGTCATGGAAACGTGGATAGTTAAAATCTGAACAAAGAAAGAAAAATTCTATCTTAGTGATAAAATTTCAAAAAACTTTTTGTTTAATCAGGCTTAAAATGCCATGAAACGTAAAAATTTTAAATTTGAAGAAAGAAAAAAAAAATCATTTTAGTAGTAAAAATTGTTTAAAAAATATTGGTGAAAAAAATTTTCGAAATTTTTTTTCCTGAACTAGGTTAAGCGTGTCATGAAACGTAGAAATTTTAAATTTGAGCAAAAACAAATTTTTTTCATCTTGGTAAAAATTTTTTCAAAAATGTTTGAAAAAAATTTTCAAAAAATTTTTTTTCCTGAAATAGGTTTAGCGCGTCATGAAGCGTGGAAATTTTAAATTTGAGCAAAAAAAAATTTTTTTCATCTTGGTAAAAATTTTTACAAAAATGTTTGAAAAAAATTTTCAAATTTTTTTTTTCCTGAAACAGGTTTAGCGCGTCATGAAACGTGGAAATTTTAAATTTGAGCAAAAAAAAATTTTTTTCAACTTGGTAAAAAGTTTTTCAAAAATGTTTGAAAAAAATTTTCAAAAATTTATTTTTCCTGAAACAGGTTTAGCGCGTCATGAAACGTGGAAATTTTAAATTTGAGCAAAAAAAATTTTTTTTCACTATTTATTCCGTTTAGACGGTCCACCCTGTATATTTTTCAGTGAAAATTCTACCAGTTCTTCGCTGACAGTAGGGTTAACTACCTACCAAATTTGACTGCTCTCCGTCAAGTAGTTTTTTAGTAAATACACCAACAGACAGACAGACAGACAGACAGACAGACAGACAGACAGACAGACAGACAGACAGACCGACAGACAGACAGACAGACAGACTGACGGAATTGAAAAACCTATATTTTCGGAATCTACGTGTTCTGAAACGTTAGAATCCGAAAAAATCTCGGAGGGTGATTTTTTCTCGAATACAATACTTCCCTTCGGTATGCGAGGGAAGTAAAAATTTTTTCTACTAAAATGATATTTTTTTACTTCCCTCGCATACCGAAGGGAAGTATTGTATTCGAGAAAAAATCACCCTCCGAGATTTTTACGGATTCTGACGTTTCAGATCACGGAGATTACGAAAATATAGGTTTTTCAATTCCGTCAGTCTGTCTGTCTGTCTGTCTGTCTGTCTGTCTGTCTGTCTGTCTGTCTGTTGGTGCATTTACTAAAAAACTACTTGACGGAGAGCAGTCAAATTTGACAGGTAGTTGACGCTACTGTGAGCGCAGAAATGGTAGAAATTTCACTGGAAAATATACAGGGTGGACCGTCTAAACGGAATAAATAGTGAAAAAAATTTTGTTGTTCAAATTTAAAATTTCCACGTTTCATGACACGATAAACCTATTTCTGAAAAAAAAAATTTTTGAAAATTTTTTTCACCAACATTTTTGAAAAAATTTTTACCTAGATGAAAAAAATTGTTTTTACTCAAATTTAAAATTTCTACGTTTCATGACACGCTTAACCTATTTCAGGAAAAAAAAATTTGAAAATTTTTTTCACCAATATTTTTGAAAAAATTTTTACTAGGTACTAAAATGAAATAATTTTTTTTTCTTTCTTCAAATTTAAAATTTCCACGTTTCATGGCATTCTAAGCCTGATTAAAAAAAATAAATTTGAATTCTTTTTTACCATTTTTGAAAATTTGTTTACCACTAAAATAGATGGATTTTTTTAATTTCTTCAAATTTCAAATTTCCACGTTTCATAGTGTTCTAAATCTATTTAAAAGAAAAATTAGAGATTTTTCTTACTATTTTTAAAAAATTTTACCACTGAGATCCAATTTTTTTTTCTTTGTTCAGATTTTAACTATCCACGTTTCCATGACATTCTAAAATTATTGAAACAAATTTAAAAATGTTTTTGAAGAATTTTTAAAAAAATTTGGAAACATTTTTAATCCATCACTACTATAGAACAGACGAAAAACATTTTTTTGCTCAAATTTAAAATTTCCACGTTTCATGATATTCCAAACCAATTTCGGAAAAAAAATTGCAACATTTTGTTACCAGTTTGGAAAAAAATTTAACACTAGAATGCTCAAATTTAAATGACATTCTAAACCTAGGTATTTCAGAAAAAGAATTTTGAAAATTTTTTTCACCAACATTATTCAAAGAGTTACCACCAAAATAGATCGATTTTTTTTTTATTTGCTCAAATTTAAAATTTTCACATTTCATAGCATTCTAAACCTATTTTAAAAAATACATACTTTTTAATTTTTCAACTTTTTTTAGCACTACTATAAAATAGAAGGAAACTTTCCTTTTTGCTCAAATTTAAAATTTCTACGTTTGACATTTTAAACCTATTTCAGAAGAAACAATTTTGAAAATTATTTTACCAACATCTTTTGAAAAATTTAAAAAAAAATGAAATTTCTTAACCACACACTATACTTCCACTCCATTACGTGAATGTTGGATTGAAAATGTGACAGATGGCAATAATATCTGGCATATGCACCTATTATACTTTTATTGAAAAATGTACAGGGTGGTCATCCCAAGAAATAATTCAGTCATGGTGGACATTTGTAAAGGTATTTGCGCAAGCCTGCCATATGTGGCACCTGCTATTTAGTATTGAACTTTTGCTGTTGGATGAGAACTCTGTATATTTTCTTGACCAAAAGTTATCAGGTTTTCTTTGTAACAATAGCAATAACTATATTCCGATTATTATTCCCAATGTCATTTCGTAATTAAAAAATTTTTAGAGCGACCTCATGCGCAAATAACGAGGGAAGTTCTGTGTAAATACCTTTACCGATTTTTTTTCTTCAAATTTAAAATTTCCACGTTTCATGGCATTCTAAGCCTGATTCAGAAAAAAAAAATTTGAAAATTTTTTTAAATTTTTTTTACCAACATTTTTGAAAATTTTTTTACCTCTAAAATAGATGGAATTTTTTTATTTCTTCAAATTTAAAATTTCCACGTTTCATAGCGTTCTAAATCTATTTAAAAGAAAAGAAAGAAATTTTGTTTACTATTTTTTTTTAATTTTACCACTAAGATAGAATTTTTTTTCATTGTTCAGATTTAAACTATCCACGTTTCCATGGCATTCTAAAACTATTCAAACAAATTTAAAAATGTTTTTGAAAAAATTTTTTAAAAATTCGAAAACATTTTTAATCTATTTATCACTACTATAGAATAGACGAAAAATTTGGTTTGCTCAAATTTAAAATTTCCACGTTTCATGACATTCCAAACCAATTTCGGAAAAAAAATTTTTGCAACGTTTTGTTACCAGTTTTGAAAAAAAATTAACACTAGAACAGATGAAAACTTTTTTTACTCAAATTTAAAAGTTTCACGTTTCGTGACATTCTAAACCTATTTAAAAGAAATATGTAATTTTCAAATCTTAAACTTCTTTTACCACTATAATAGAATAGACGGAAACTTTCCTTTTTGCTCAAATTTAAAATTTCTACGTTTGACATTTTAAACCTATTTCAGAAGAAAAAATGTTAATTTTTTTTTTTAACATTTTTGAAAAATGAAAATAAAAATAAATATTTTAACCACCACTATACTTCCACTCCATTACGCGAATGTTGGATTGATGTGACGGATGGCAATAATATTTGACATATACACCTATTATACTTTTATTGAAAAATGTACAGGGTGGTCATCCCAAGAAATAATTCAGTCATGGTGGACATTTTTAAAGGTATTTGCGCAAGCCTGCCATATGTGGCACCTGTTATTTAGTATTGAGCTTTTGCTGTTGGATAAGCAATCTGTATAATTTTTTGACCAAAACTTATCAAGTTTTCTTTGTAATAATAGCAATTACTATATTCCGATTATTATTCTCAATGTTATTTCGTAATTATTAATTTTTTAGAGTGACCGCCATGCACAAAGAACGAGGGAAGTTCTGTGTAAAGACCTTTACCGATTTTTTTTCTGTGTTCAAATTTAAAATTTCCTCGTTTCATAGCATTCTAAAACTACTAAAAAAAAAATTAGAATATTTTTTTACCAATTTTGAAAAAAATTTACCACTAAAATAAATGATTTTTTTTCTTTTTCCAAATTTAAAATGTTCACGTTTTCATGGCATTCTAAACCTATTCAAACAAATTTTAAAAAAATTTTGAAAAATTAAAAAAAAATTGTATTTATCACCGCTTACCATAGAATAGATGAAAACAATTTTTACATTTCATGGCATTCTCAACCTATTTCATAAAAAAAACACTACTATAGAATAGAAGGAAACTTACCTTTTTGCTCCTTGCACAAATAAAGAGGGAAGTTCTGTGTAAATACCTTTACGGATTTTTTTGTTGTTGAGATATGTTTAGAATGACATGAGATGTCGAGATTTTATATTTGAAAGTAAAATAATGTCTGTGTCTGTCGGTGGGTCTGTCGGTCAGTCCGTCGGTCTGTAACTTTTTTGTGCGTACGTTTTCTCTCGAACTGTTTAAGTTATTGACTGAAAAACTGATAAATGTATGTATTATAACGAGCTTTGCATAAATGTCGGAATTTTTCTCAAAAATATATTGCAAATTTACTATTTTTTAATTATAATATTCTGGAAAAGTTCATCTCACCTGCTACACCCTTTATTGTTAATTTCTTTGAATGTCCTTAGGTGGAGACAATTGGTGACGCATATATGGTAGTGTCAGGCTTACCCGAAAGAAACGCCGATAATCACGCAAAAGAAATTGGTTTATTGGCCCTAGCAATTTTAGATGCAGTAAAATCTTTTACAATTCAACACAGCCCAGATTACCAATTGGAGCTTCGAATTGGAATCCACTCAGGACCAGTATGTGCAGGTGTGGTTGGTCAAAAGATGCCCCATTATTGCCTTTTCGGAGATACTGTGAATACAGCTAGCAGAATGGAAAGTACTGGTCAACGTAAGTATCCATTTCACGAATTACATTATCACATGTAATACCTACCACTTTGTGCTTTAAATTTTATAGGTAATTTTTTTTCGAAAACGTAGTTACCTGCCAAAGTGTATATTGGCAGTTTTTATTTGATTAAATCCCAAGCGCTTGAGTGCGAGTGATTTAATTTTTGATAATAAACTACTAACTACGAATTATATTAGGTACCTACTATTTAGCAACGTAGTTTGAGAAAAGATTAATATATCATTAATTAAATACATAAAATATATGTATCTACTATCGTGTAAAAAGTAACAGTTTTTTACATCATTTCCAGTGTAAAAAGTGGCCTTTTATAAGAAACTGCAATAAATCTTTTTATTGCACGCTTTTATTGCCCGTTTTCTAAAAAAAATTATCAAGGACAATAGTATTTTACTCATTATTAATTCTTAACAATATTTACTTCTACTTTGCAATTAGCACAATTTTCAATATGAATTCTAGGCAACTCGTGACTCCTCGATGTAGTAGGCAGTATATCCATTAGCGTCAATGGCATTGTTTGAACTTGCTTCCTTAGATAGTTCTTGATATCCTAATTTTGTTTTTAATTGAATCTTCAACGTAAGATTCTGCCACCGTGGATGACTTCCAGCCACCATGCCTCTTCAGCTGTAAAACATCCCCTCCTGCATCTGCAAGCATGGTGGCAGATGACCTTCTGAAACTATGGCCAGTATACTCCTGTGCATTGGGCAACCCAAGATATCTCGCAATTTTGCTTGGTATTTTCCCAAAGATATTGTTACCTATTTCCACCTCTTAGGAAACACCCTGTATGAATCCGTGGGTTCCCAATAATTTTAACAGGGGGTAACTAACACTTTATTTAATAATTTACTGATTATACAAAACTTCTTATTTAACCAAAATAACCTTTACACTTTGTTTACTTTATATTTAACCTCACTTTTTCGCTTTTCAAGTTTTTCACTCTTATAAAACTTCCCCCTCTGCGCCGGTAATCGCGCCTTATATACTCTGAAATTGCCTCTAGATCCATCCAGAACCAATCAAGGATCTTCTTCTACCACAGTCTAGAAAACTCTATCTCTTTCTACAAGTTTCCAGTCACTAATAGGCATAGGCGTATCAATCTCCAGTTTCAAGGGGGTGTAATACAGTATTAACACCTATCGGCTCAACAGAACACTTTTCATTACGGTACTTCACAAACAGTCGCTCATGTTTTGTTGCTGGTGACCTAAGAGTGGAGTATTTTCTATAAATTTCAACCATATTTTCCAAGTCTCTCGTTTTGTCAATAATAAAAATTCGAGGTTTATTTGTTTTTTATGTTGGAATTCTCACTATCAACTTATTACCAATATCTTGCACATCACCAATGCTCATTTTATAAAACTCGTCTCTTCTGCATCGGCAACGCCAAAAATTGCTACAACCTTCATCATTAAATATCTATCATTAGGTGCTTCGTTTACAAATGTGTATATTTCATCTTTGCTAAACACTTTAGATTTCTTGGAACGGTATCCTACAAACTGCCGCTTCATATAAGCGGTTAACTTAGAAAACTGTTTAAGATCGATGTCCTTTTATAGCTATCAGTAAAGCTTTCACCATTGAATATTCTAACCAAAGACTTGAAGGTTTTATATGCTTTGCTCTCTCTGAAAAGTACGCAAGGAACACATTTTCCCTAAGATTCTTCACTATCTTCAAAACACACCAATCTTTGAACAGGGGCGCGTTTAGATAAATTGGGCCCCTAGGCGCTGTGAGATTTGAGGGCCCCTCGATTAAAAAAATATTAGATCTAAAGATTTGAATGCAAGTATATTTTTACAAATACATATTATCGTATTATTTTTTTCCGGCTTTATATGTTAGCAAACTTGTCAATTTGAACGTTTGATATCACAGTTTTGTGTTTCCTTTAATACAGTATACAGAAGAGACAAATTTTGAAGTCGCTGTTGCCCCGAAGTACTTTGTAGGTAGTTATTAATTCTTTTGAGCGCCGAAAAAGTGCATTTACATGAGGGATTACTGACCGGAATGGTCAAGTAAATACACAAAATGGCTTCAACATTAAAAAATGTCGCCTGCAACACATTGAGAATAAAAGACTCCGCAGTTTTTTATAGTAAGAATAGGTTTCAGTCGATTGTTCTGAAACTTGGGGAAAATATTTTCCTGGACCTCCCGATTTAAATTCTCTCTGACCACCACTTCGACCGAATTCGATTTTTTGATCTAGAGGTGACTGAAACTGTGAACATCTTCGAAGGTCTGCGTAAATGTTCCATAAAAATTCTGAAAATATTCTTGCGCATTTCTTGAAGAAAAATAAGCATCTTTTGTCTCTTGGCATTTTTTTTCAAAGTGCTTTCTTCTCCCGGAAAAAAATAACAAACAAACAAAAATATTTTTTGTAATTTTTTTACGGGAAAAGGAAGCACTTTGAAGATAAACACCTAGAGACAAAAGATGCTTATTTTTGTTAAAAGAACACGCCTACTGTTCAGAATTTCTTAGACAAAAATAATTTCGACCAAGAATTTCCCTAAAATTTTATTTTTTTCTACTTCAGAAAGATCCCAAAATATTCAGCCACGTTCTTTAGGTAATAATAATCAGCTTATGCCTCTTCAACTTTTTCTTCAAAGTGCTTCCTTTTCCCTTAAAAAAAATCGGTAAAGGTCTTTACACAGAACTTCCCTCGTTATTTGTGCATGGCGGTCACTCTAAAAAATTAATAATTACGAAATGACATTGAGAATAATAATCGGAATATAGTTATTGCTATTATTACAAAGAAAACTTGATAAGTTTTGGTCAAAAAAATATACAGATTGCTCATCCAACAGCAAAAGCTCAATACTAAATAACAGGTGCCACATATGGCAGGCTTGCGCAAATACCTTTACAAATGTCCACCATGACTGAATTATTTCTTGGGATGACCACCCTGTACATTTTTCAATAAAAGTATAATAGGTGTATATGTCAGATATTATTGCCATCCGTCACATCAATCCAACATTCGCGTAATGGAGTGGAAGTATAGTGGTGGTTAAAAAATTTCATTTTTATTTTAATTTTTCAAAAATGTTTAAAAAAAATTTTTAAATGTTTTCTTCTGAAATAGGTTTAAAATGTCAAACGTAGAAATTTTAAATTTGAGCAAAAAGGAAAGTTTCCGTCTATTCTATAATAGTGGTAAAAGAAGTTTAAGATTTAAAAATTACATATTTTTTTTAAATAGGTTTAGAATGTCATGAAACGTGAAACTTTTAAATTTGAGTAAAAAAAGTTTCCATCTATTCTAGTGTTAATTTTTTTCCAAACTGGTAACAAAATGTTGCAAAAATTTTTTTTCCAAATTGGTTTGGAATGTCATGAAACGTGGAAATTTTAAATTTGAGCAAACCAAATTTTTCATCTATTTTATAGTAGTGATAAATAGATTAAAAATGTTTTCAAATTTTTAAAAAAATTTTTCAAAAACATTTTTAAATTTGTTTCAATAGTTTTAGAATGCCATGGAAACGTGGATAGTTTAAATCTGAACAAAGAAAAAAAATTCTATCTTAGTGGTAAAATTTTTTAAAAATAGTAAACAAAATTTCTAATTTTTCTTTTAAATAGATTTAGAACGCTATGAAACGTGAAAATTTTAAATTTGAAGAAATAAAAAAAAATCCGTCTATTTTAGTGGTTAAAAACATTTCAAAAATGTTGGTAAAAAAAAAAATTTTTTTAATTTTCAAATTTTTTTTTTTTTAATCAGGCTTAGAATGCCATGAAACGTGGAAATTTTAAATTTGAAGAAAACAAAAATTATCATTTTAGTAGAAAAAAATTTTTCAAAAATGGTAAAAAAAATATATATTTTTTTAAATAGTTTTAGAATGCCATGAAACGTAGAAATTTTAAATTTGAGCAAAAAATATTTTTTCATCTTGGTAAAAAAATTTTCAAAAATGGTGAAAAAAATTTTCAAAATTTTTTTTTTTTCAGAAATAGGTAGCGTGTCATGAAACGTGGAAATTTTAAATTTGAACAAAAAAATTTTTTTTTATCTTGGTAAAATTTTTTTCAAAAATGTTGGTGAAAAAAATTTTCAAACATTTTTTTTCCCGAAATAGGATTAGCGCGTCATGAAACGTGGAAATTTTAAATTTGAGCGAAAAAAAATTTTTTTCACTATTTATTCCGTTTAGACGGTCCACCCTGTATATTTTCCAGCGAAATTTCTACCATTTCTGCGCTGACAGTAGCGTCAACTACCTGCCAAATTTGACTGCTCTCCGTCAAGTAGTTTTTTAGTAAATGCACCAAGAGACAGACAGACAGACAGACAGACAGACAGACAGACAGACAGACAGACAGACAGACAGACAGACAGACAGACAGACAGACAGACAGACCGACCGACCGACCGACCGACCGACCGACCGACCGACCGACCGACCGACCGACCGACCGACCGACCGACCGACCGACCGACCGACCGACCGACCGACCGACCGACCGACCGACCGACCGACCGACTGACTGACTGACGGAATTGAAAAACCTATATTTTCGTAATCTCCGTGATCTGAAACGTCAGAATCCGTAAAAATCTCGGAGGGTGATTTTTTTTCCCTTCGGTATGCGAGGGAAGTAAAATTGCAAAAAAAATATTTTTTTCTCTTTGTTATTTTTTTCCAGGAGAAGGAAGCATTTTGAAAAAAAACACCAAGAAACAAAAGATGTTTATCTTTCTCCAAAAAATGAGTATGAATATTTTCAGAATTTTTACGGAACATTTAAGTAGACCTTCGCAATTTCAATCGTCTCTAAATCAAAAAATCGAATTCGGTCGAACTGGTGGTCAAAATGAATTTTAATCAGGGGGCCCAGGACAACATTTTCCCCAAGTTTCAGAACTATCGACTGAAACACTTTTTTACTATAAAAAACTGCGTGGTCCTTTATACATTTCAGCAGGCGACTTAAGCCTGCATCAAAAATTGATGCAATTTATCTGGAGATAACTCGAAATCTATGTCGCCTCTATAAGTTGATACTAATGCATTGATTATTGTAGTGCTCTGATTATTAGCTTGTTTTGCATTGTCATACTCTTTTTCGAAATTTTCTTTATTTTCAGATTCTTTTTCTATTTGTTCACCATCGCCAGATTGACTAGAATCATTTCCTAATGGTTCTTCCTTTTCGCCAGTGGCGGCCCGTGAAATTTTGGTAAGCTATAACTTACTAGTGGAGATGGGACCCATGCCAAACTTTAATGGATCAATACCACGGCCAAACGGAGACGTTTTGTGGAAAAAATATTTGATTGGAATTTGCGAAAATTTTTTTCAAAAAATGCAGTGCCTCCCCATGGAATCTGGAAAAGTACTTGTAAAATATCTATAGTGTATTTTTTTCTCGAACAAGGAAGAAAATATAGGGACATGTTTTTAATTTGATCAAAAAGTCTTCATTTTTTTAAAAGTTACATCATTTTGAAATTTTATAAATTAAATATCAGTGTAAAATAAAATTTCAAACTGATGTCACTTTATAAAAAATGAAGATTTTTTGATCAAATTAAAAACCTATCCTTATATTTTCTTCCTTGTTCGAGAAAAAATATACTATAGATATTTGACAAGTACTTTTCCAGATTCCAGGGGAGGCACTGCACTTTTTGAAAAAAAAAATCGCAAATTCCAATCAAATATTTTTTTCCACAAAACGTCTCCGTTTGGCCGTGGTAGTGATCCGTTAAAGTTTGGCATGGGTCCCATGCTCCATTAGTAAGTTATAGCTTACCAAAATTTCACGGGCCGCCACTGCTTTTCGCTGTCGTCATCACTGGTTTCAAAATAAAAATTTTCTCAGTTATTTTCTCGGGTTTTCTAGATTGTTCTGTCTCAGCTTCTTGAATTTTCACATCATCATTATCAGTAGATTTATTTTCATTAATGTGAAATATACCGAAAAGCTGATTCGTCATCTGGCACGTGCCGACTGTCGAAACTTAAATAGTAACGTCTGAGGAATTGCCAAATTGGTCTGTTAATTGCATCTTTTTTGAATACATTGAAAAAAATATGTTATATGAGAAATCAATGAATGAAAGAAAGTTCATTGAGAATTTATGAATCTGTTTATTGACATAATGTATATGTTCATTAAGACAATGTACACATTTATTGTTACTATGTAAACGTACATTATATTAATAAACAGATTCATCACTTTTCATTCGATGAACCGATTCATTAATATTACGAACATATTTTTTTCAGTGTGATACAGTGAATAAAGATTAAACAAATGAATATTCAAGAATATTCAAACATGATAAACACAAACAATAAATTCTTATAGACTTCTACATTGAAATATGAAAAAAATTGAAATCGAAAGGAAGAACTATAAAATGATTTCAAATTCAAATGATATAAAATGTAAATAAACGACAAATGTTCGTGAACACATACTCGCATGGACCATTCTTATTTTGTTATTTTTGTTGCAATTGAGATCTGATGAGGATGAAATGGAAAAGGGAAGAAATGTATTTCATGATAGTTGTAATTATCATTATTGCTATCGGAAAAGCGAAAATAAATAACGACATAACAAAGAAATAAAATTTTCACATCGCTTTTTTACCTCAATAAATCGGGAAATGGGGGCCCCTGGAAAAGTGGGGCCCTAGGCGCGCGCCTAGTGCGCCTAGGCCTAAACGCGCCACTGTCTTTGAATCGTTTATACACCAACTCATACTGTTTTCGTGACTTCTCAGGTATTAAAGTTGACGTTGCTCCTTGTGCCATCTTCATAACTTCTGGGGGAGTATTTTGACACTGTTCTCTAATTAGGTGTTTTCACAAATTTTAAATTCACTTTCACTGTGAAGATAATGCCTTATTATGGTTAAAAACACTTGAATTTTGAGAAACAGTCGAATAATACCTTAAAATAAGCCATTTTAATTTTGCATTGAAACATTTCGCCAAAAACACTACATCAATTCACTACGCACTCATGGCGTCATCAGTTATATTGTCAGTGTCATTTTGTGTTATAAACACGTTATTTTGAAGATAAATTTCCTAAGTAACTTTTACAAATCCCGTATTAGGTAAGCGTTACTTATTTAATCACATGTAAAACGTAAATAAAGTGAATAGAATGTTGTTTTTAACACTTTTTAAACGCGATTTAAGAAACTAATATAACCGATGACGTCACCGCGTGTTTTGCGTACTCGTTCAAGTACTAAAACTTTATGTTATTTATTTGTTGAAATTTTCATTTGATGGATGATAGAACGCTGTTTAAATATCAATAAGTGCTTTAGTATAACAAGTACTTCATTTCAATAATATCAAAAAAGCAAATTTGCACATAGTGAAAACACCTAATTCAAACATTCAAGAACAATAATAGCGACTTCAACTACGCCAGTTTATTTATAATATCGTATCCTTAGTTACTATCATCACAGATTTTCGAATAATACTAACCGTCAAAGTGACATTCACAAAAGGTTTGATACAGTCTTACAAATATTTATGAAATTTCTGCCAACTTCTTACAATAATTGGCACGATCGAAGATCGCTACGCTCGTATTTTTAATCTAGCCATTCGTGCAATAAAGAATGGATGTTTACACTTGTATCTTAAATAACTATTTTAATATTAAGCTCTTGCTTCCAGACGCTTTCTTGACATTTTTTTGGATTTGCTAACCTCTATTTGTTTCAATTTCTCAAACGACTCATCCAGTAAAAAACGAAGTAGGTATTTGCCACAATGAATGATACAATGGTTAAAAGTTTATTAACAATATATTTACCTATTTAATCTTTATTTTTAATTTGAGCAATTTAAAAAATTAAGTTAAGGTTATTTGGCGAAGCAGAAAGTACTTTCTGAAAGACTGAATAAGTGCTGCTAGTAATAATTGTAATCTTCAATTCTCGAATTACTAACGTATTGTTACTATCTGATGAATTATCGTAAGCACATACATTTTTAGCATACATTTTCTCACACATGTAATACTTGATTTGTCTGCTTGGTGGGCATATTGCAACAACCTTTAAATATCATTTTTGTATTAATCTGATTGAATTTTAAAAACCTAAATATATGTTACAATTTACACGAGTTATACTAACTTTGGGCAAGAAAAGAAGTTATACTTATACTTATACAATTCAAAAGCACAAATGATATTTGTGGAAAATATTTTACGAAATAAAACCCCTGAACTCTATATAATAAAAGAATTCAGTAAATAAAACATGCCATATGTCATTGCCTACAACGCGAATTGTAGTTTACTGCAAACTTATTTTGGGTATAAAAAGTGTAGGGGTCTTTGCTCTTTACGACACCGTCAAAGGCGCCGACACTTTTTATACCGGTTAGGTATATGAGAAGAAGTATATAGCGATCAATATATGTCTAGATACCTAGTATTACAGAAATAAAGCGAAAACATAATATTAACAAAACTGAAACATTATTATTAACATATAGGTATGTATATACCATTAATATGCGAGTTTAGGATTGTCTTCAGAATTATTTCCTTGTCCTTCAAATTCTGGATTCTGTGAGTGACATGCTTTATTTTCATTTAGCTAATCGTTCTTTACGTTTTTAGTAGTGCTGAAACATCGATGTTCTTCCTTTTTGCCACTATAGAGTCTAACTAATACTGATGTTAATTTTCATTATTATGTCAGTGCTGTCAACTTTTTTTTATAGAAAACTCCCATTTATTTTTTTCATGGAAATATACAGGGTCCTACAGCTCACCTCCCGTCTTCTACTACACCTAAACGATTTATTTTAGAAAAATGATTCAAACGGGACAATAGACTGTTTGTTAGAGAGCACATTTTTAAAATATTTTTGAATATACAGGGTGTTCCAGAAATTGGTGGTGCATCAAAGTTGTATCTTTTTAAATGGAACACCCTGTAGTTTTATTGATTTTTGGGACCCTTTCGAGCTACTGTACATATCCCTAGAATATTATCAAATTTGATTTGATAGTTCCAGAGGAATAAATTAAATTCGAAAAAAAAAATTTTTTTCGTCATATTTTAGAAAATTTATAAAAAATAGAAGAAACATCTTCAAACCAAAACTAAGGAACAGGTTGCTTATAATAAAAGGTTAGTTTATCCTACTATGAATATCGTAAAAATAACTTATACAGGATGTTTAAAATTCAATGCCAAACTTTTCAAAATGTAATGCTATTTTTCTCCATTTTTTCAAATGGGACACCCTGTATATTTTTATCTCATCGGATGCAGAATTAAAAAATGAGCATATTTTTTAATTACAATTATCTCGACTATCTTAAAGGTTTCACAGATAAGTATTCGTCAAAAACTACTACAAATCGTAAAATTATTATCTAATAGTTTTACTTAACATTTTTCAAATCAATAACTAGAACTTATGTTCAATATGTGTTCCGTTTTATCATTTAGCTCCTCTAATGTTATTAAATAAGCAAATACCTAAATTAGACAGTTTCTCATATAACTGTCTATGCAGTTCTCCTCTTGAAGGCGTAAATGAAGGGGAGTAAACAGAAATCATATTCCTGTTGTTTCTTAACCATAATAAGGTAATTTAGTAGATAGCCATGGAAACAAATTTGCTTACAAACTGTCATACAAATAGACATATGTCAATATTTTAAATTACGTATTAGTAATTTACAAGTTTTAAGCATTTTTTGTGATGGAGTACAGCAGAGAAGAGCTAGTAGATATGATTTTCATATTAGGAGAATCAGAAAGAAACTGTTTTTTGGCAAGTCGAGTTTACGCACAGCGTTATCCGGAACGGAGACATCCAGACAAAAGAAGCCTGAACAACTTATTAGAGAGATTTGTACAAACGGGACATGTAGACTATACAAAACCAGTTAAAAATAGACCCGCTCGAAATGAAGAAAATGAATTGTCTGTGCTATTATCTGTTACGGAAAACCCTTTCGTTAGTCAAAAAGCAGTCGGTGATGCCGTAGGTGTAAGTGAGAGAACCGTTCAACGAATTTTAAAGGACAACCGTTTTCATCCCTACCATATCCAGTTTCATCAACAACTCTTCGATGCAGATTTTGAGCAACGTGTCGAATTTTGCAATTGGGCGCAAGCTAAAATTAGGATAAATTGTGAGTTTTTTGATAAGGTTTTGTTTTCTGATGAGGTCACATTTCATAAAAACGGATTTGTGAATCGCCATAACTTTCATTACTATTCCGACCACAACCCAAGGATTTTTAGGCAGGTTGACCAACAACACAGATGGTCAATAAATGTGTGGGGGGGAACTATTTGTTAACATGTTATTGGTCCTCACTTTTTTAACGGACATTTGAATGGTGCTATGTATCTTGATTTTTTGCAAAATCAATTGCCAAATTTATGTCAAAATTTACCAATACCTTTGAGAGATGCAATGTGGCTGCAACACGACGGAGCCCCAGCACATTATTCATTACAAGTCAGGGACCATCTCAATACAACCTTTCCAAACCGGTGGATTGGAAGAGGAGGGCCATGTAATTGGCCGCCCCGATCACCCGACTTCACTAAATTGGATTTCTTTTTGTGAGGCTACGTTAAGGAAATCGTTTATCAGGAACCTCCAACCACACCAGAAAACATGCAGCAAGGAATTAGGAACGCATTTCAAAACATTACACCCGACCTATTAGGAAGAGTAGCAAGATCATTTCATACCCGCCTTCGTTTGTGCCTCCAAGAGAACGGAAGACATATTGAACATAAGTTCTAGTTATTGATTTGAAAAATGTTAAGTAAAACTATTAGATAATAATTTTGCGATTTGTAGTAGTTTTTGACGAATATCTGTGAAACCTTTAAGATAGTCGAGATAATTGTAATTAAAAAATATGCTCATTTTTTAATTCTGCATCCGCTGAGATAAAAATATACAGGGTGTCCCATTTGAAAAAATGGAGAAAAATAGCATTACATTTTGAAAAGTTTGGCATTGAATTTTGAACATCCTGTATAAGTTATTTTTACGATATTCATAGTAGGATAAACTAACCTTTTATTATAAGCAACCTGTTCCTTAGTTTTGGTTTGAAGATGTTTCTTCTATTTTTTATAAATTTTTTAAAATATGTTTTCGATTTTAATTTATTCCTCTGGAACTATCAAATCAAATTTGATAATATTCTAGGGATATGTACAGTAGCTCGAAGGGGTCCCAAAAATCAATAAAACTACAGGGTGTTCCATTTAAAAAGATACAACTTTGATGCACCACCAATTTCTGGAACACCCTGTATATTCAAAAATATTTTTAAAATGTGCTCTCTAACAAACAGTCTATTGTCCCGTTTGAATCAATTTTCTAAAATAAATCGTTTAGGTGTAGTAGAAGACGGGAGGTGAGCTGCAGGACCCTGTATAATTTACTTAAATTTTCCCATAACCTTTTATATGCATATAAGACAGGTGTTAAACAGTTCATTTAAAAAATTAATAAAACAATAAATCGCTATTTCAACCACTATAAAATATTTTGCAGAAAATCATTTTGTATTTTCCGAGGTATTTTCCTTCCTTTTTGTCACAGAATGGAGGGTAACATCGAATGACCATTATTGATGTTGCCATCGATGTTTTAATGGCTAACATCAATGTCATAACGACGCTAACGAAACATCGACGAACATCGCCCAGCACTACTTTTTGAAGTCGTCTGCACCTAGCTGTAGCTACTACCTATTGATATTGAGCCTTTTTACTTCCTCGCAGACCGAAGTATTCCGATTGTATTCGAGAAAAAAATCACCTTCCGAGATTTTTTCGGATTTTGCCGTTTCAGATCACGTAGATTACGAAAATATAGGTTTTTCAATTCCGTCAGTCTGTCTGCCTGTCTGTCTGTCTGTTGGTGCATTAACTAAAAAAAACTACTTGACGGAGATCAGTTCAATTTGGTAGGTAGTTGACGCTACTGTCAGCGAATAAATGGTTAAATTTTCACTGGAAAATATACAGTCTAAAGGGAATAAATAAAGAAAAAAAACTGTTTTGCTCAAATTAAAAATTTCCACGTTTCATGACACGCTAAACCTATTTCAGAAAAAAAAAACATTTGAAAATTTGTTTCGCCATTTTTGAAAAATGTTTTACCATTAAAATAGATGAAAAATTTTTTTTCTTTGTTCAAATTTAAAATTTTCACGTTTCATAGCATTCTAAACCTATTTAAAAAAAAACAATTTTTTGATTTTTTTTATCAACATTTTTGAAAATTTTTGTACCACAAAAATAGATGGAAATTTTTTTTCTTTGTTCAAATTTAAAATTTTCACATTTCCATGGCATTCTAAACCTATCAAACAAATTTAATTTTTTTTTTTATTTAAAAAATGTTATTTATCGCTACTTACCTACTATATATGGAATAGATGAAAACATTTTTCTTGCTCAAATTTATAATTTCTACGTTTCATGACATTCCAAACCCATTCCGGAAAAAAAAATGCAACATATTTTTACCATTTTGGAAAAAAAATTATCACTAGAATAGATGGAAATTTTTTGTTTTGCTCAAATTCCAAATTTTCACGTTTCATGACATTCTAAACCTATTTAAAAAAAAAAAATTGCCACTACTATAGAATAAAAGGAAACTTTCCTTTTTGCTACATGCACAAATAAAGAGGGAAGTTCTGTGTAAATACCTTTACCGATTTTTTTGCAAATAGCTAGACAAATTTTAGAAATATAGGTTGGAATGTCTTCAATATTACATTTTCCCTTTATCTGATAAAAGCTGAAAATCCGACTACTTTCTTTTGGGTGTCAAGGCTTTCCATATCTGAGGTGTGGTGAATAAGATTATTAAATGGATTATTATAAGTATAGGTTTTGTTAGGCGTTGCGCCCCCTAGGAGCTGGAGGCTGATAGCGCATGAGTAAAAACTGGAAATTAGGTAGTCAATGGTGATAGGAAACTACATATCTGTAATGTACCTACTACCTATGCCCGCCATCTTTGAGGTACTAGTGTAGGATGACTTGTAGACTAAACTAGACACTAGACTAGAAACTTTTAGAAGATGGTTCCAGACTTTACTAGAAATGCTATAAACATATAGAAGTTTGCTGGAATGCTTCTAGATGTCTTTTGTGGGATATATATATATAAGGCGAGATTCACGGGTGATTGGAGAGATCCATAGATAAAGAATTATATATATGATATAGATAGGCAACTCTTCCAGCGACCGCCGGGAAATGCGTAATGCGCCCTCCCGTGTCTGGTGTGTGTACTAAGTGATTATTGGCGGCCATTTCAAATATATTAATATTACTTCGGTTTTAAATTACTTAAATATTTATAGTGTCCACGAATTGTGTTCGGAAGGAAACTTTATTTGCAAGTTTACGAGGAAAAGCCATTTATAAAAACACCAGCTTTTTATGGAGTCCGAAGATGATACTGTTTTTCAAAATATATATACAGGGATATTTACAGAAATCTGAAAAAGTACAAAAAGTGAAGTACCTCTATTTTTTAAAATATTAATAAATGTTATTAAAACAAATGTTTAAGATTAAAACATGAATGATTGAAAGAGAACAGAAAAATGACTACAAGTTTTAATCCATATCGTGTCTGTAACTCGGTCTTAATAACATTTTTCAATATTTTTGAAAAAAACATACTACATTTGCACATAAAATTTGGAAAATAGTGTCACTTGGTATTTCCATGAAAATTATTTTTATAAACAATGACTTTTTCCGTAAACTTACAAATAAAAAAGTTTTCCCTCCTAACACAATCCGTTGACACACTGTATGTCTCAGCCAGATAGCAAAATCAGTCAATTCACAAAGACTGACCAAATAGCAGTGTGAAGAATGGTCTTTTTATAAAATTACCCATTTTGCTATCTGGTTGTGGCATGAAGGCAAGATAAAGATCTCAAATAAAAAAATAACCTTTGTTATTAATATATTTGAGGCCTCTATTACAGGAGGGAGGTTTGTGATTGAAAAAAATATATGTCATATAAATGTAGGTACTTATATTTTTGGTACTATAATTATACAGAGCACACAAAATATTAAATTTAAAATAAAAACTATAGTGATAAAATATTAAAATAAAAGGCATTTTCGTTGAAATAGAAAAAATATATATTGACATTCTCTTCCCACATTGTCACCCTAGGTTGTTTTTGTTCCCCTTTTTCCTTTTTTACAAATAACGTTTAAATTCAATACACTCCATTATTTAAATTTTTAAAAAGTGCTTAGTGCTCGTGAATATAAAGCACTTTTTCAGAGTCCTTAGTAATCGCGAGCACTTTGCTATTAAGACAACACAAAACAAAGCACTTCCAATATCCCATACGGTCACCACTTGTACTGTATAGATGCATGTCTTTTAATTGTTTTCTATATACTGTACCCTCTTTGCATACTAAATGCAGCCAAAGCTTCATATTTTACTACAAATAAATATGGAGTTGGCCTCTTAAATATTTATTCAAAAAATCGCTATCGTCGAATCAGGTCCCGTCTACTAGGACACTTATAATACTAGTGAGCTAAAACTTTTACATCCAAAGACGAGCAAAAACGATTACTACTGTAACTCTTTCATGGCTTTAATTTTTAAACGAAATTTTCGAGATTCACTGAATTCATGGGCTTGCTTGAATCTCTCTCGTAAACCAGTATGTTCCTTATTTAATTGCTTGGCAGTCTTTCTGAAACCATTAACCATCCTATAGTCTTCTTGCCTTTGGTGTTAATTCGCCCACATTTCTAGAATTAATGCTTTTCAGGACATCAATTCGCCTTTTTAGACCTATATAAAAACACAATTAATAAAATAAATATCACTTCAAAAAATAAATACGTACCTGTTCTGCTAGTTTCTGGAGTAGAAGATATTTCATGCTGAGGCAGGCTGGTAGGAGTAGAACATTCTTGTAGACGCAATGTTGATGGACCACTTATGGCAGCTGGTTCTTCCATTTCCTGTAGCGTTGATTTTGATGGAGCACTTATGGTGGCTGGTTGTTTCATTTCTTGTGGTATTTCTAATAACATAGAGAAGCTTAGTAAAAAACAAGGCAAACGAACATCCCTCAATATTAACAAATTTAGGTGCAGTTTGAACAGTTGTAGCTCGTTTACACCAAAATACATGGACAAATTTTGAGAGAAAATCAAGCTGCATTCTTTATATATAACATCATGTTTTTACTATTACAGACGAACTGCAGTTGGGCTTGCTATTTAACACATTATGGATTTATTTTTAGCCCACTTTATCCAAATCTTCCTTTAATATTACTAATAGACAGGTTACACAGAATTAATGAAGAATGCAGACCTGTGTTATTATTTAAAATGATCTTCCATGCAAACGATAAAGAAAAATGGAAGCAAGGAAAGGCTAAAGTAAATGAATCATTCAAAGTCTTCATTGTTTCGAGGCCCTCAAGATCTCTAATCTAAGATGCTAACTTATAGTGATTTACTCACTTAATTATAACCTCTAGAAAAAACATTGAAGACAAATGTTCTATTAGCATGTTTAAAAAAGAAAATTTACCTGGCGTGTAGTAAGGTAAATGCATGGAAGGCACACTGTCAGCTTTCAAATTCGCTCCCCTTCGACCAAAAATTCGACAATCATTTGCAAAATGAATATCACAAATTCTGTAGCTAGCTCTGATATTACTCATTTCCTTGCCTTCAAATTTGCTATTTCTAATACGTGTTAACCACTCGCTGAAAAGCTGTAAAAAAAAATGTATCATTACATTTATTTGAGGATTAATAATAACAATATTACTTAAATATAATAAAATGTAATGCAATTTATACAACAAGTGAATAAAGTAATACTTTTTGGTGAATGAGGAGTTCAGCAATCCCATGAGTGAAACAAAGATACATTATGCATAAGTTTCATTCAATATTTCTTTTACGACTGTCTGCAATTACAAAAAGAAAAAAAATTAACTACTACTATATCAACTCTATCCTTTAGAATTTCGGGTGACATTATGAAATCTCATGATTATTTAAATGTCAAATTGAAAAAAAAATTGTAAAATGGGATACTTATTGTTTTATATGGAATAAAAATGACAAAGCGGCAACCAAGCCAAATACAAAATTAAGTATATCTAGTATTTTGATGGCGATTTTGACATTCTTTACTGCCGATTTAAAAAAAAATGTTACACACAAAAAAAATAATATAGAAACTACACTTCTTTTAACAGCCTGCCTTAGAAAAACATTTTCAACTGTATATATATTCAATGATATCTTGCAGCATAAATTGCAAATGCAAATATTTTAAGTACTGATAAAAAATTTAATAATTTACCTTTTGATCACTAGGAAACCGATGCATTTTATAATTACTTGATATGTTTTTACACGATGGAACACAACAATAAAAAACCATGATAAGAACACACACACTTTGACAACTATACTTCTCACAATCCGGCAAAACAAAACACACGTGCAAAATGATTAATGACTGCATAAATAAATAAATTATTAATGGCTGTCACTGTCATTTGTCAGGAATGTCTTTAAAATTATACGCAGGCGCAGAGTAAACAATACCATACTAGCGACATACCGTGTTTGGTGTGTCAACTATTTGACGACTTCTTGACCTTGGGCATATAAGTTTCCCAGCCATGGAGAGATCTTTAATGAATTGAAAGTTAGAAAATTTGAAGTGATACAAAGTATACAGTAGAGTGTAAATATCAAGTAATAAACATTGTTATAGGTTATTTTAGTCAGTAAAAGTGTATTTTAGTTAATATGTTAATAAAAGTATTCTAAAGTTTTCAGTAAGTGCGTGCATGTCTTGTTAAAATGGTTGAACCAACAGATTTTGAAGGGTGGGTTCCTAAGGGGTGGAATCCCGTTACACCAAATTATAACTTTAATTGTAGGTAAAAATGATAATTTAGTTAATAATTCATATAGGTATTCAGTAAAATAATATATATAGGTACTGCAATTTTAATTAATAACTATCCGTAATATATACACTAATTTTTACCTGTTCGCCATCTTTTGTGATTAACTTCATAATGTTCCTTAGGAAACTGATTCAACTTTAACTCCTTATTTTTCTATTTATAATTCTTACACCCCAATACATAGCAATAATTGCAGGCATATTTATTTTAAATAAATAACACAAACAACACTTCTAAAGTTTGTCTATCAACACCGCACTTCTGGCGTTAATTACAGGGAATATCAGTCGGTTTTTGTGTATCGCCTGGTTGATGGTAGCAGGGGGAATAGTTACGAGTAAATTCCACCAGGATGCTAATATTGTCACAGGTTTTCATCCCCTCTGGGAACCACCCCTAATCCGTGGTTTTGGGAAATGTAACGCGAGACCCATTAACACAATATTTATTGACTAAAACTCACAAAACGTTTACAAACATAAACTTAAACAATGTTAATTATTTAATACTTCATTTTACTGTTCACTATGGATCACTTCGGATTTATCCGAACATTTTCAAGAACCAAGAATCTAACTTCTACTAGAAAAGTCCCGAACCGTTTTTTCTAGAAACCGTAATTTAATTATAGAAACAGAAAAGTTTACATCCAGCGCCATCTTTGTAGTGATAATTGAAACTCTATCGCATACGTTTTCCCAACTATTACTGCAGATTGGGTGTGGAGACATGCGAATAAATACAATCCCTGCTTATTAATTTGCCACCCACACCTAGAGAGCGCTAATGCGTAACTATATAAACAAGACGAAAAAAATCGGTAAAGGTATTTACACAGAACTTCCCTCGTTATTTGTGCATGCAATTATTAATTACGAGATGACATTGAAAATAAGAACCGGAATATAGTTGTTGCTATTATTACAAAGAAAACCTGATAACTTGGTCAAAAAAATATACAGAGTTCTCATCCAACAGCAAAAGTTCAATACTAATTAACATGTGCCAAATATGGAAGGCTTGCGCAAATACCTTTACAAATGTCCACCATGACTGAATTATTTCTTGGGATGACTACCCTGTACATTTTTCAATAAAAGTATAACAGGTGCACATGCCAGATATTATTGCCATCTGTCACATTTTCAATCTCACATTCACGTAATGGAGTGGAAGTGGTTAAAAAATTCCATTTTTTTGAAATATTTCAAAAATGTTGGTAAAAAAATTTATTTTTGTTTTCTTCTGAAATAGGTTTAGAATGCCATGAAACGGGAAAATTTTAAATTCGAGCAAATACATAAAAATTTTCCATCTATTTTAGTGGTAAAAATTTTTCAAAAATGTTGGTGAAAAAAATTTTCAATTTTTTTTTCTGAAATAGGTTTAGTTAGAATGTCATGAAAGTGAAAATTTTAAATTTGAGCAAAAACAATTTTTTTCCGAAATGGGTTTGCAGTGCCATGAAACGTGGAAATTTTAAATTTAAACAAAGAAAAAAAAATTTACCATCTATTTTAGTGGTAAAAAATTTTTCAAAAATGTTGGTAAAAAAATTTTCAAAAAAAATTTGTTTTTCAAATACTTTTAGAATGCCATGAAACGTGGACATTTTAAATTTGAAGAAAGAAAACAAAATTTTTCGTCTATTTTAGTGGTAAAAATTTTTTCCAAAATGTTGGTAAAAAAATATTTCAAAAATTTTTTTTCTGAAATAAGTTTAGCGTGGCATGAAACGTGGAAATTTTAAATTTGAAGAAAAAAAAAATTCTTTCACTATTTATTCCGTTTAGACGGTCCACCCTGTATATTTTCCAGTGAAAGTTTTACCATTTCTTCGCTGACAGTAGGGTCAACTACCTACAAAATTTGACTGCCTCCCGTCAAGTAGTTTTTTAGTTAATGCACCAACAAACAGACAGACAGACAGACTGACGGAATTGAAAAACCCATATTTTCGCAATCTACGTGATCTGAAACGTCAGAATCCGAAAAAATCTCGGAGGGTGATTTTTTCACGAATACAATACTTCCCTTCGGTATGCGAGGGAAGTAAAAATATTAATACATGATATTCAAACATTCCTGTTTTGCTGGAAATGTGGAAATTATGTAAATTTCTATAATTTACTTGGCGTGTCTTAATTTATTAAAAATAAAAACATTTTCTTATTTGGTAAAACAAAATCTTTTTATGTGTTTTTTTTTAAATACTTGCAAAATTTTCGAAAAATATATTTAGTTTACAACTGTTTTACAGTAAAATATGTGGACATTAAAAAGAACTAGTTCTATAATTAAAAAAGCAAACAATGGCAATAACCCTGTTTTTTCATTTTTTCTTACTCAACAATCATCATAATAGAAAGTAAACAACTCATTATGTGAATAAAACTTTTTTACAGCATTAAAAATCCATGTCAGTGAAACGGCCAAGCAAATCTTCGATAAGTTTGGAACATTTAATTTGGAGCTTCGTGGAGAAGTTGAGCTAAAAGGAAAAGGTTTCGTGACAACTTACTGGCTTTTGGGAAGTACAGAGCAAGACCCTAGACCTCCAACTCCAAGACCTACATTGATTAATATTGAACAAGACACAAATCCATATCCTTTAATATTTATGGGTTAATGAATGTTTATTATAGTAAAATATGTGGACAAAAATAGTATCAAACTATGAAAAATTAATTATATGTAATTACTAGTTTCAGTTCAGTCATGTTTTGTCATACAGAAAACAAATTGTTCTAGAAGACTGATATAACTTGATATCTTTATTTACCAACAGTTATTACATTTCATTTACTTAACTTTAGTCTAGCAAATTGTGTAATTTAGTATTAAGGCATGTTTGTGGCACCTAGATGTGAAACCATCTGTATGTGCCGTTTTAGAGGTGTCTTTATAACTTAAATAACTATATTGCACAATAACTAGGTATACTTATCTAAGCTATAGAAGAAATAAAAGAGAAAACAAAAGAGAGAAAGGACTTATATCTACTTATTAGCTAAAATTTTAAAGTATTAACTAAAATAAAATAAAAACATAAAATGAATTTTTAACAATTTGATATGTTCAATCATCATATTGAGCGTGGCGGTTATCAGGCATCATATAGTGTTCATAAACATAGAATAATTTTGAGTAATGAATTGGTTACTTCGGTGTATAAATTTATTTAGATTTTTTAGTAGCTTAATCTCCAAAGGGATTAAGTTATACAGTTTGGGACCAAGGTAATTTAGAGATCTTTGGTGCATATTCCTGTTACTGTGGGGAATTACAATATGTTTGTTACTCTTTTTTCTGGTTTCATATTGATGTGTACAGTATATTTTTAGTTTTTCATTTTTTTGAATAAAGGTGCAGGCTGATAGAAAGTATAAAGTTCTAACATTACGAATTTCACCGGAGTATAGGAGTTCTGTTGGGTGTCTTCTGTTTTTTTTATATATTATTTTTAAAATATAGTTTTGTATCAAATTTAGTGGCAATAAAGAGTTACTATATAGGCCACCCCAGACCACTATACCATAGCGTAATAGTGACTCTACTAGGCTTTTGTATATAGTAAGTAATAATTTTTGGTTTAGTATTTCTCTGAGTATATAGAATTTATGTAGAAGGCATCTGATTTTCTTAGTTAGTTGTGCTATATGAATATCCCATTTTAGGTGTTTGTCAATTATTACTCCTAGGTACTTTATGTGTGTTGCTTCTTCGATCTTTTCGTTTAGGTTATCTATTGTAATAGTGTTAAAATTTGGTCGATTTACGTTGGTTATGGAGAAGGCAACATATTTTGTTTTTTTAATGTTTAGGGATAATTTCATGGTGTGAAGCCAGTCTACAACTTTTTGCATTCCTTTTTTAACCAGATCTTTTGTTAAATTCCAAGTGTTGCTAGTAAATAGTAGGACGGTGTCATCTGCATATGATATAACTTTTCCATCGATTTGAAGTTTGGTTAACGAGTTAATATACAGGTTAAATAATATGGGACCTAGAACTGTTCCTTGCGGAATTCCGATTTTAATAAATAGGGGTTCACTGAGGGTATTTTTAATTTTTACAAATTGTGTTCTTAGGCCCAGGTAATTTTTAAAAATATCTAACACTATGCCTCTTATACCGCACCGTTCGAGAACTATCAGAAGTATGTCATGGGGTACAGTATCAAAGGCCTTTGCCAGGTCCAGGAATACTGCAATGCATTTTTCGTTGTTGTCTAGAGAGTCTGTGATTTTCTTAGTTACTGTATACAGTGCGTCTTCAGTGCTTTGGCCTTTTACAAAACCAAACTGGTTTTGGGACAGGATGTTATTAATGTTTAGGAAGTCAGTCAGCCGGTCTTTTAAGCATTTTTCAAAAACTTTTGCGAAGTGATTAATGAGACTGATGGGTCTAAAATTTGAAATATTCTTGTGATTTCCTGCCTTGTGGATTGGTGTGATAACTGATACTTTAAAATGATTGGGTACTATTCCCGTTTTAAAGGAGCTATTTATAATATGTTTGAGAGGTGTACTGATATATGAATGTATGATTTTTATAATTTTTGAGGTGATTCCATCGATTCCTGGGCTACTATTATTTTTAAGATCATTAATATATTTAATCAACTCGTTTTCGTTTATCGGTCTTAGGTACATCGATGAGCTACATGTTGTAGGTAGAATGAATGGGTTTTGCGGATGTGGTATGTTTTTCAACATATCTATACCAACATTAGTGTAGTATTGATTGCAAAAGTTAGCCATTTGGTGATCTGTGTTAAATTGTTTCTCATCGCTGTCTAATATGTGAATGTTGTTGTCTTTCTTGGAATGTTCATTTGTAGCCTCTGAAATTATCTCATATATTTTTTTAAGATTTCCACAGGTAGCATTAATTTTATTTTTATAATAATCATTTTTAGTAAAATTTATTATTCTGTTTAGGTTGTTTCGGTATGTTTTATATTCTATTTCCCTATCTTCGCTATAGTTTTTTAAGAGACTGCGCTTAATTTTGTCCCGGTGTTTTATGGATGTTATGATTGCATTGGTAATCCATGGTTTGTTTTTTTTATGTTGCTTGTATTTCATACTCATTGTTATTTTTGATGATTGTATGGTTTCTGTAAGTTCTTTCACAAATGCAATCGTTGCTATATTTGGGTCATGTATGTTTAATATATTTTGCCAATTTTTTTCCCCCAGGAGTTGCGTTAGTTTGTTGTAGTCATATTTTGTTTTAGTATTTACACTGATATTGTTATTTGTTGCTCTGTTGTCTTGTGTGATATTTAGTATAACCGGGAAATGGTCTGTTATATCGTAATTTATTATGGCAGCATTAAATTTAATAATTCCTATGTTTAATTTTTTTCTGATGAAAATGTGATCTAAACATGATGAAGAATTTTTTGTAACCCGAGTTGGATTATTTATATAAGAAGTAAAGCCATGATGTGCAAGCATTGTGCTATATTCACCAGCAATGTTGTCGCTACTGTCGATGATATCAATATTAACATCACCGGTGAATATATCAACTTGCTCTCTAGTACTATTATTTAAGTATTCGTCAAAATCTCTTAAAAACAGACGAGTATTTGTTGATGGTGGTCTATATAGGGTTATTATTTGATGGGCGTTGTTGTTTGTTACGAACCTTATACTGTCTATACTAACCTGTGAGTTGGGTAATTTATTGAATTCAATTTCGGCATTTATTTCTGATTTTATAAATATGATGGTTCCATCATTTTGATTGTAGTCACCTCCATTATAATATGTGGTATAGCCTTTAATATTGAATTGTTTAATGGACATAGTTTGCCAGCTTTCGCTCAGTATGATGATATCACAGTTGTGTAGTTCAAATGTATCTAAGAAAATTAATAGTTCATCAAAGTTTTTACGAATACTGCGTATATTTAAATGCATGATATTTAATGTGGTGTTGTGTGTGTTGAAAATCTTAGCAAGGTCATCTGCACAGATTAGATTACTCTTGGGTTCTTCTTCTTTTAGTTGGTCTAGCATTTCCACCTCTTGCAGTTTAGCCATAAACGTTTCCATAATCGATTTTCGTTCTTAGAAGTTGTAGATGATATTTGTACGTAGGACATTCTTGGTCAGTGGTTGCATGATTGACGTTATAGTTTACTTTATATTTATTGTTAGCGTTACAACAATTAATGCACTTTTTTACTGTTTTCGGGCAGTTTTTGTCATCGTGTTCTTCTGAGCAGTATAGGCAGGATTTTTTGCTGTTGCATTCTGTATTTTTATGATAGAATCCTTGGCACTTGTAGCATCTCGGTATGCTTATGTCTTCATATATGGGATATCTTCCCCAGCCTATGTAAATTTTCTTATCTCTCATAAGTTTGTGATATAAGCTTGGTGAGCATTCTGCAAATATTGTGGAGGGTTTATCGCTTCCTTTCTTTATATAGGTGACTTTGAAATGGTCTCCATCTTCAATAAGTTTGTTTTGTTTTCTTATGGAACTTTCAATATCTTCTTGGTTTATGTCTTCATTGACGTGTTCGTATCCAGTAATTTTTATTCTTGGGTTTCTTAGTTTGGTTTCTTTTATCTCATATTTCGTGTTAAGTTTGGTTTCTGCGGCGTCCTTTAATGTTGTTAGATCCGTTTTGGTTAAGCATTTTATTATGATACTTCCATCTTTGTTGGTCTTGGTATTTTTTATTCCGATGTTTAGTTCGGTGGGATTGATATTAGAGTCGATATCTCTTCTTGTTTTTGTGGCATCTTGCATTTTCTTTGGTTTTATTATTAAAGTTGGTATACTAATTGTCTTATTTGTGTTTGTAGGGGTCATATTTCCTGTAACATTTGCATAGCTTCTTGTCAAACATGTGCTATTTTTGAGGTTATTAAGTTTTTCTTTCAGTAAGTCATTCTTTTCTTCTAATTCAGTGTTCAGTTTAATTAGTAACGTATTTTCATTAGTTTTAGCTTCATTTTCTTTAATTAATGATGTAATGAATCCCAAATTGTCTAATAGTTTCTCACCATAGCAACATAACCCTATTTCTGTTGTAATCATTTTTAGAGTTTTGATTCTTGCTGAGCAGCTTCTGTGGTATGTATTACAGCACTTTATGCACTTTACACAGTCTATGGTTTTTTTGTTACAAGAAGCACATATTTTATTCACCTTTTCACTATTTTTATCCTCGTCTAAATGCTTTAATTTGAAAATACTGTAATTAACAATTATTATAAAATAGCCCAGTACACGGCAAAATTTGAAATAAGCTGCATACTATTAGAATGAAAATTTGGATATTGAGAATTATTTATCCATTGTACAAAATTAGATTATGTTTATATTTATAGTTTTAAACTTTTTTTGATTGTTCTTATTCCACATTTGTAACATTATTAAGTATTCTGAATCTTTCCAACCTACCAACAACAGGGCAAAACAAAACATAAAATCAATTATTTTATACCAATACATGAGTTGTTCAGGCAGGGCCGCATTTAGCGAGGCACTAATTATGTAAGAGCAGTGAAATAGAGAAAAATTTCGTTTTCTCTTAATTATGAAGGATAGAAAATTACAAGAATTTTGTAAATCTTCCTCATTTATTTCATTTGCTTGGAAAGGTTTCGTAACATTTTAACATCATCTTGCAGTGAATTGACTCTATATCACTCGTTAAAGTCGTCGATTATCATAATAAAAAGAAACAAAAATAATTCACTTTAAAATTTCATTATTATTGTGAAAAAAGTATCCAACCAGTTCGTAGTCGAAAGAACAACTTCAACTTCTTTTTTTTGTTTTCCTTTAGCCTTTCATCTCTTTTCAGTGCCATGCAAGTGGCACTGAAAAGAGATGAAAGGCTAAAAGAAAACAAAAAAAAAGAAGTTGAAGTTGTTCTTTCAACTACAAACCGGTTGGATACTTTTCTCACAATAATAATGATTAAAATTTCATTATGTGAATTATTTTTGTTTCTTTTTATTATGATAATCGACGACTTTAACGAGTGACAGAGTCAATTCACTGCATGTTTTCTTTTAACCTTATGAGGATAAATCCTGTCAACGCTAGCATAATTTTGTTTCATTTCGACACAAGATCGTTGATAATGCTTAAAGTAAGAACGTGTGGTTTCATTAAGGGCTGTTCTGAAACTGAGCGTGTCTGCTACTTTTCACTGGTATCGTGAACATCTCCATCGCAAGTGCTGAGGGCAAGCCTCATAAGAGATCTTATTGGCTACAACAAACTACACCAGAGTGGGAAAAAAAGCAGAATTGTTCATATATATGAATTGAATTAAAGAATAATCTTAATAAACCTTATCCTATAAGTGTGTTGCGCACTTAAGTCGCCTGAGGGAAATCATTTCTTGAATGGTTCGAAAAATGTTTCTCAAATCGCATTTAAATAACAAGGACACTTATTTGAAATATTTGTTTATTGTGAATACTAGTTAATAGTTCTTTAAATTAGCAAAACTGATAGAAGAATTGAAAGTACTTGAGACAACAGAATAGCTTTTAGAAGTTGGCAGCATGTCCATGGACAATCGGGTTCTCTTTTTAGACAAAATTTTGCTATTGGTCATGGAAATACACTCTTGACCAATCAGGATCTTACACTCTATATAAGAATGATCAATATTGCATAAGTAAATTCAGAATTATAGCTTAAAAAACTGCAACTTGTCAGATATTAATTTGAACCTAATGAATTTTTTTGTAATTTACAGACCTTGCAACTATTTTTGTCCACTTACAAGTAAATTTTTGTGGTTCTTCCTGCAGTGTCAAAAACATATGTGCATACTGTTTTAATGTGTACCTGCATAATAAATATTAAAATAGTTATTTATTTATCAAACTTGTTTCCTTATTTTGCCTGTCCAGCTAAAAATTAAAAAAAAAAATATACAAGGTGGTCTTTCATTTGATGCCCATATCAAGGGGTTGTGAAGAAATCGAGTAGTTTTGATGTCTCGTGACCACAATAAAGTTGGAACATAACTTTTTCCTAATTCAGTTACGAATGATTACATTCGCATGTTGCTCAATTTTAAGGGTTAATCAAGTCATCGCGGCGAGGAAGTTCTCTACTCCAGGCTATTCGAAATACCATTAAGACGAAAAAAATATGAACTGAAATTTTCCCAGTTCACATTTGAGAAAAATGATTTTCGTCGTGTTGCCATAGGCAACGAAGCCATCCGGCCTCTCCATGTATTTTGCGCGCCAGCACGTCATTACGAAGTGTGGAGACCCTGATATGAGCTGCCCGAACCGAGCATGCTGCGTTGGCACTATCGTATATCATCTCTGTATAACGACAACGCAGCATCCTCGGTCCCAGCAGCTGCCATCTTTTATTTACGTATATATGCGTTCTATACCTTCTATTGGAGATGCTACATGGCTTTGGATACACTCCACATCATTGCTATGGGCAACAAAATCATCTAGCATGACTGTGTCCTCTGCGCGCTGCCACGACAGCATGCCGAACGTATATGCGACTCCATTCAATTTCACGCTATGGCCAACGTAAACCGTCAGTTCGCATTTTCTTATCATTTTATACAACCCACTCTATAAATAGAAAAAAATTGTTGACTCGCTGCTTTGATAATTTTTGCCTCCAATTTGATACAACTTTGATTGATATTATTGGAATTAAGTTCAATGGAAAATCTCGATTAATTTTTCTTGTTCATTTTCAACGAAAATTAATCGAGAACTGCCTCGCCGCGGTATAAAAATTACAATATTTTTTTCGACAGTCATTTGCCAGCAGCCCGTATCGTTTTCGAACTTTTATCGTATGAAAAAGTGTCTTAGAATTCCATAATCTATAGTTTCCCTGTGATAAAGCTCGCTGTTTTGATAGGGGGTTTTTGATAACGGGCTGCCGTACTAATAGGTAATTGTCATTTTGATTTTAAAAGTTTGACTTCAGACCACGATTAGCAACTCCGGAAACCGTACACTCGTACTTCAGATAATAAACATGAGAAGTTTTGCAATCATTAAATCCATTATTTTAAATTGTTAAATTTGATTATGGGAGCTATGCATGTGGGATCAGCTATTTTGAGGTTTAACATTTGACATTAAAGGTATCAGTGACACCAAAAAGCATTAAATACGTTCATTGATATTTCTATGAGCAATTTGTAGCACAAATTGAATCATTTTGGATTTCTTATTTTGACATTAGATTCGGTATGTTATTTTCAAAATGTCTAAATATAGACCAAGCAAATAAAGGTTTTGACATCTATAGATTAGTAGTCACAATGTTTTTGCAGAATTGCTTCAGGAGAGGTAATGGGAGAAGCGTCTCAATTTGTGAGTCAAAAAATTTCATTTGCATAATCGTTTTTTATCAACAATTAGAGCGGAGAATCAGTTTTCTTAATATACCGGAAAAACTGTGGGTCGTAGAGGAAAGTGAAGAATGGGTGATTTGTGCAGAATTAAAATCCCTACATCATGAGACTTTCCAAATTAAAACCGCTCCAGTGGTTAAAAAGTTATTGCAAAAAAACATTTAGCTCAGTTTTTGAGCCTGGTCCACTGTGCACTGGGTGTAGCTTGAAGAAATATTCTTTGCAAATGCAAAGGCAGAATTAACGTATGAAGTCATACTTCTGGGCAGCAAATATTTGTACCGTAATTCTCAAACAAATTTTTAGGTTGAGATGAAGAAGAGCTAAAATTCCGAGCAACTCCTTAAACAATCTAAAATGAGACTACTACTGAGCAATAGTACTCTAATGTGAAAAATTATCATTATCATAAATCAAAAATTAAGTTTTTCATTTATCACAAATTAAGAACCTCCTCCTCCAAAAAACAATAAGAGGTTTACGTATGTTATGTGTAGATACTTTTTGAAAAATAGAAAAAAATTATTCTATAATTTATTGATTAACTAAATATAGATACCTCAAACATTTATTAAAATAAAGAATAACAAAATAATATTATTTAACAAAATAAAAAAGTTATAAGGTACTCATTTATAGCTACACAAAATATAAACCTAAGAGATTGCTACCATTATAAAAGAAATCACAACCCTAAGAAAAATAAAATTATATGCTAGTGTAATATGTAGAAAATTTTTCAAACCATGACATTGGAATGCATAAAAATACTAAAAATTGGAACAATTTTATATAAAAAATATTATAAAAGTCTATTGCAATTTTAAATAAATTAGCAAAACTTTGCTAAGTCATGTTATTTTTCAATTGCAATCAAATGGAATTTTACTACCTACTTATTAGATACACTGACAATCGTTTAAAAAATTAGATCACAGACCTAAACATTTTGTATACGAGAAACTTCGGAATTATTTATACAGATATCTACAAAATAGTTTACTTTGTAGTTTTCGTTGAATCTTTGATCGGAACGGCTTTTGCTTGGTCCCTGACTGGTTGAGCTACCGTTGGAGGAGATTGCTTTGTAGGAGGAGACTGGGTGGAGTGTTTCTGAGATGAGGGTGGAACCTGGTTCTGTGAGGGTGTTGTTTGCTGCTTTGGAGGTGGAGCTTGTTGAGATGGAGCCTGCTGTTTAGGTGGAGGGCTCTGTTTTGAAGGTGGGGGAGGAGCTTGTTTTGGTAGTGGAGGAGCTTGTTTTGGTGGTGAAGGTGGAGCTTGTTTTGGTGGAGTAGTAGTCCTTGTAGGTGCACGAGTAGGAGTAGGAGTGGTTGTAGTTGGTGGAGGGGTAGTAGTGGTTGTAGTTGGGCGAGTAGTAGTTGTAGCTGGACGAGTGGTAGTAGTTGTTGGGCGAGTGGTAGTTGTACTGGGAGGAGGTGGAGTGGTTGTTGGGCTTTGTTTTGTGATTGGGGCTTGAGTGATTGTTTCTGAAGGAATTTCACGTTTTTTTCTTTCAACTTTTAAATGGTCCCAACCAATCTTCGATAACGGTATTCTAGCAATATAATCATTAAATGGTGATCCCAGATACACAGTATCCTTGAATATGTGTATTTCGCAAATTTTACTAATTTTCTTATTTGTCCCATGAAGGCTATCCACAATATTTCCAGATTTATCTAGATGAACAATTGTCACTCTTGATGGGGTGAGGAAAGTGCCAGTTGAAGCAAAATGGCCAATCTAAAAGAATTTCAAAGAATTATATTATTCATGAAAAAAGCATTACAAATTATTACATATATATTTTAAACATTTTTGTGTCTCACCACTCGCCTTGTGTCTTACTGACTTCTTTATCTGGTCAAAGGACCCTGCACTAACCTTATGGAAAATGGCCCACGGTGAAATTTGGTGGAATCAATATACTAATTCCTCTTGAGCTTCTGATCAAAAGTTCTCATGGGCACAAGGTAGGAAAATGGACAGTTTTCCAGATATCAGAAGTGCAAAGGGGCTGCTCTTTTCTGGAAAATAGTCCACTTTCCAACCTTGTGCCCATGAGAACTTTTAATCAGGAGCTCGAGCGGAATAACATATATTGATTCCTACGAATTTCACCAGGGGGGCATTTTCCATAAGTTTTTTTTGGTCAGTTATGCAATCAACAAAATTGATTACATTTTGCCTAAAAAAAATTACTTCGTCGACCATCGCCTACTAAGACAACCAGAAGTGTAACTCTGATAAAATAACATTAAAAGATATGGCAAAAATAGGTGACCTTCAGCCATTTTATTGGGATACACTCTAAGAACCGGCTTTGCACAAACGGAGTTGACAGAGTTGGCTTAACACGCACCTCTACCTATTTTTAACGTACATTTTTCCATTATTAAAAGACAAACAATTAATACGCACTAAGGACAAATCAGAGGTAAGTAACAGTTCCAACACCACTTACTCCAACTGGAAATATACATATATAAAATATAGTATACAGATATTCCACGCTCGACTTGGCAACTTTGACTAAATATAAAACTCGGCAAGGTTACAAACACTCCCAAAAACATGGCGATTTCACGTGCGCTAACTCGGATGCGCCAACACTTCCCGCCAATGCGAGTTACACTTCAGGTTGTTCTGTGACTAAGAACAGTTAAGAACTATGAAAATTAAAACAAATTATTTCTGGTTACTAGTAATATTAGTGGATTTGTAAAAATGACTAGATATTTTAACTACTTGAATGAATTAAATATACTGGAAAAGAATATTTTTCCAAAAAATTTGTATATAGGCTAAATTTGCAATTTTGAACATGATTTATTAATATTTTCCAATTAAACAAAACCTAGTATGTTTAAAACAAACAAAAATTGGCTGATTGCACAAAAAAAAATTAAAGTTGATCTGAAAAAACTAAGGAAGATACAAGGTGTGTAGGCGAGTGGTGAAACACATACAACAGTGTGTCTCACACCGCTAAATTCAAATCTGATAAAGAGGCGGTAAATTATTGAGCATCTCGTGCCATGTCGTCACTCATAATATGACTTTACTTTTGACAGTATCATGACAGTATAATCTAACCTAGCTTTTAAATTTCTTAACAGCAATTTGCTGTTTCTTAGTTTACGGTTTTTATTTGTTTAGTGTTAACTTTCCCTCTTGTATTTTAAGAATAAAATGGGTTTGTTTTGTTCCGAAGGTGAGAAAACCTTTTCTAACCAGTCAATCTTTCATCGCCACAACAGAAATGTGCATAAACTAATCCGACGTAATTATATCGAATATGCACAGCCCAGAAGATACATGTGCTTAAAGTGCAAATTGTATTTTAACTTTAATAACGACTTGTGTTTGCATTTAAAGGAAAGACATAATCACGTCACGGAATCGGTGAATTTAGAATTAAATAACTTTTCAGGTAAGACAGAGTTATTTAATTTTTTTGATGGTTCAATACAGTATAACAAATTTTTGTTTTATATTTCAGTGCTTGGCTTGCCAGGAGGAAAAGTAAAATGATCTCCAGTACTGCAAAGTCAGGGAAATAAATCATGTCAATGAAACTGAACGACTATATTTTGAATGTGTCCGGTCCTCCCGTAATAATTCACTAAAGGAATATCGTACAAGAGCACTTAAGTTACAAGGTTCATGCAAAATGCGTTATTCCTGTACCAGCCAGATAATAGTCAAAAAAATTAAAAATGGGTTGTGTGAAGTTTCCTATTTTAAAACTCATTATGGCCATAGTCACGACATAAACACTTGCATTTATCACAAGAAGAAATATTATAGCTTCTAAACTTATTTTGGGAGTTCCACCAAAAAGGTAAATACATAATATATAAATAATATTTGTTGGAAAACATTTATGGAAAAAATGCGCTTAAAATTATGCATAATATTTTACGGAGTTTAAAATAACTCAGAAGGAAAGAAACCCATGTGTAATTTATCAATAAGTTTCAATGTTGGTGCACAGTGGTTTATTATAATTTGTAAAATTGTTTAAAATAATTATTTTATATATATTTCTCTTGTGCTAAAAGTATATATTTTGTACCTAATTTGAATTTAAATATGAAAAGTAAGAAGTTATCTATTTTTTTAAGTTAAATTATAAGAGTAGTTATTGGTCGTTCGTACATATTGTAGTTAAATATTAACTAATATGTAACTAAAACGTTATGGTATTGACTTGAAGGATGGCTGTAGACATAGATAATGCAACAAGTGGTGTCAGAGTGTCTTTCATCTGAGGAATCATCTTCAATATTGTTTTATAAACAGGGTATAAAAACAGAGAATTACCCAGAAATGACAGATGCAGATTTTTGCCTTATTTTCATGAATGGAGTTCAAAAAGATATTTTAAATAAGTTTGAAAATACTTTAATTGCAATTGATGGGACACACGGACTTAATTCGTATGATTTTGAACTAATGACCCTATAGGGTCTATTAGTAAAGATGAATTTGGTAATGGATTTCCAACTGCTTTCATGTTTTCAAACAGGAAAGATATTTTTATTTATAAATTATTATTTGAAAAAATGAAAGAATCTGATGAAAAGTTTTTATGTCTGACATTACAAATACATTTTTTAATGCCTGGTGTAGTGTAATGGCACCTCCGTTAAATCGTTTATTGTGCGCTTGGCATGTTGATAGAGCCTCTGGCAAGTTAACCTGATCCTGATAAAAAGTCTTACACTTACAAAATGTTAAATGCGATATACTTTAGATCCCGAAACATTTTTAAATAGTATAAATAATTTTTTAGATAAGATTTTAAATGACTCGGATACTTATAATTTTGGAACATATTTTCAACAATATTATGCTAATAATTTTAAAGAGTGGGCCCATTGTTATAAAAAGGGTTGTGGGATAAATACCAATATGAACATTGAAAATTTTCATAAGATTTTAAAACACTGTTATTTGGATGGTAAAAAAATCAAAAGATTGGACAAAAATATCCACGTTATTAACATATTTAAGAAACAAGACTATAGAAAGAATTATAAAACTAAAAAAGGCAAATCTGTTAAAAGTCATATAACTTCTAGTCATCGATCTGCTGATGAAGTTAGTGATTTTACTGTATCTCAAAATAATAATGTATTTACATTGAAAAATCAAAGAAATGATGAATACATTGTAGAAAGAAAAAATATTGTAACTTGCTGCTATATTAAATGTACTTTTTGTAATGTATGTATATATTCATATACATGTAGCTGTATCGATTTCATAATAGTAAGTAAGTAAGTAAGTAAGTAAGTAAGTAATTTATTTATAATTAATAATACAATATAGAATATACATACAATGTAAAATACAAAATTAGTAATATAATATGCTTCTTATCATTAATCGCTAAATTATAAAAATGATTTCAATATAAAAATAAGTTTTACCTAATCTTATATGTATATGCATATGCTATTATTCCTCCATTTAGTGTACACCTAGACTACATATGTAGCCTGTGTGTGTACCCATGACAATACTTGTTTAATAACATCGTGTACATATATACATGAAGAATTAAGGGGCCGTATGCTTTGTAAGTTTCTTTAACCACCTGCCAATAGTTTCATAAATCTAACTTTGTTAGTCATTAAGAATTGTGATACTTTTCGAGAAAATAAACCTATATTGTTGAATTGTTTATAATGTGTTGGTAAAATATTATAAAATTTAGGGCCATAATAAGTTATAAATCTTTGGGTTGTTGTATACCTGTTTTTAGGTATTATCACATTTAGATTATGTTTTTGCCTTGTATTATGTTCATGTTGTATTGTGTTTAATATGTTTTTGTGTTTAAAAGTAAATATGAGAACCGATTTGATATATAAAAGTTGCAAATTAAATACATTGAATTGTTTGAATAATAGTTCCGATGAGTATTGTTTATTTTTTCCTAAGATAATTTTGATTATATATTTTTGTGATATATTTAAAGGTTCTATATTTGTTGGATAGGCACTTCCCCATATCAATATTCCATATCTAAGAATTGATTCGACTAAGGCGTGATACAGTGTTTTTAAGATATTGAAAGGCATTGTATTTTTTAAATGGTAGAATTTCCAAACTAACTTATGCATTTTATTATTTAATTGTTGGATATGCTCAGTCCATTTTAAGTTTTGATCAATTACAACTCCAAGATATTTAGTGGTTTTTGTTTGGAATAACTTCATATCACATTCACAGTTGTATTTTTGTTTATTTAAGCACGTATACGAATGTAATTGCAGTGTATGTATATTTGGTATGTTCTTATCATAAATACCGAAGCACATAAATTTAGTTTTTTCTAGATTAACTGTTAGAAGGTGTTCGGCTAGCCACTGTTGTAGTTTCGAAAATTCCAGAACCGCTTTGTTCTTTACATCTTCCCAGGAGTCATCTTCAACCAGGAGAACAGTGTCATCGGCGTAAGCTATAACTTTTCCGTCCATTGGGATATGAAGTATTTCGTTTATGTAAATATTAAACAGAACTGGTCCTAGAACAGTTCCTTGTGGTATTCCATATTTCATCTTTTTTAAATTACTTTTACTTTCACCAATTTTTACACACTGTTCTCTATTTTGAAGATAACTACTGAACAATTTATTAACAATACCTTTTACACCATATTCATTAAGTTGAGTAATTAGTAAATCGTGGGACACCGTATCAAAGGCCTTAGCCAAATCTAAAAATATTGCAATTTGTTTTTTCTTACCATCCACCGAGTTATATATAGTTTTTACTACCTCATACATTCCGTCCTCCGTACACATACCTTCTTTAAAGCCATATTGATTAGGGGAAAGTATTTTATTATAGTTTAAGTGTTCTAATAACCTAGATTTGATACATTTTTCTAATATTTTCGCGATGTTATTTATTACCGAAATAGGTCTGTAATTACTTATTACCGTCCTATCACCTGCTTTGTATATGGGTGTTACAACAGAAACTTTTAACAAATTTGGAAAGCAACCCTTTTCAAAACATAAATTAAATATATAACATAGTGGTTTAGCTATAAATGGACCCAGCAACTTTAATATATATGAGGATATCTTATCTTCTCCAGACGAGGATTTATTTTTCAAAGCGTTTAGATTCTTTATTATTTCGTCTTCGGAGGTAGGTTTGAGAAATATGTTTTTACAATTTAGGTTTCTGCGTTTTGATGTTTTGTTAACATTTATTTTATTTGCCAAATTTTCACCTACATTTATGAAAAAATCGTTAAAAATTTCACTAATTTCACTATCATTTACTACGTCTGTATTATTATTTTTTATTATAATTTTTTTATATGGCTTTTTCTCATTCAGACTTTCATTCACCGTTTCCCAAATTTTTTTTATGTCGTTTTTATTTTCTAGAATTTTATCATGATAATAATCTCTTTTTACCTTTTTTATTAAGTTGTTTGTTAAATTTCTATATTCTTTATACTTGTTCAATAAAATGATATTATTTTGATTTTTTCTTAAGTCTTCCTTCATCTGATCCCTTTTCCTGATTGCTAAAACTAAAGCACAATTTGTAAATATATCCATTTTGTGGCATTACAAAATACCGAAACACAATCAGATATTCATCATAGTCTGTAGATATGTCAGGTGAAGTACACGAGTTTGTTTCCGATATATCTCATAAATTAGATAATAATAAAGAATTGGCTACCGAACAACTGACGTCAATTCTTCATCACATTGTGACTGCTTCAACTGTTGGCAATATTCCTTTAAATAAATTTAAAACAGACCACTCTATAGTAAAAAAGAACCAGAAAACAAAAACATTATAAAACAAAAAACATTTTTTTCTACAAAAAAACGAAAAAATAAAAATATGCATAATTACAAGGGCACATTAAAAGAAAAAAGCATAATAAAAGAACTGCTTAATAGCGATATAATAATATCCTGTGATCCAAAAAATGATCATAAGTATACATAAAAAAATATATTTTCTTTAAATATTATCTAAATGTTATTTCTGCCATTCTCTTAAGTTTATTTTTGGGATTTTCTACTACGTATATATTTTTTTGAAAACTGAATGTTCGGTGAATCTACAAAGCCCAAAATAATAGAATTAACCAGTATATTTCTGCTACCTGACCTCTATGCCTGTAACTTTTACGTCAAAGGAGTAGTTAGAGGGGTGCCTTTTGATAAATAATATATATAAACAAAAATAAAGATAATGTTTTGTTAATATTGATTCTCTTGACTTCTTTTTTCGACATTGGTAATCATGTTGTGGAAAAATCTACCGATACAATTGGACACGCACTTAGTAAGTGCGTGTCCAATTGTATCGGTAGATTTTTCCACAACATGGTTACCAATGAAGATTCATTTAGTAAAATTATGGCTGATTCTTTAATTTTTGCTTTTCTTGCTGTCTGCTTCTGTCATTAAAATTTTTGCTGAAGCCCAGTTAAGTGTGTGTCCGTGTTCCCAAGTGGGTTCACAATTTTTTAAATTTCATTCTTCCTAATATAACTCAGGTGCTCATCCAACCTTACACTGAAAAGTCTGGATGACTCGTTCACGTTTGTTACCATAAATATATTGCTTAGGATTGGAGACCCCATTGCCATATCAATATCTTGTTGAGAACTCATTTTCTAGTTAAAAAAGTTTTCTTATGCACATAGTTAATAAGTCCATTATGCTATAAACACAATTTAATTCTTGTTTTCAAATTGTTAGCGTTCACAATTTGTCTGATTATTTTTAAGATTTTATATCAACTGGTACATTACTAAAAAGACTAACTACGTCAAAAGTAACTATCAGGTGTGTATCATGAATAGTGTTTCCCTAAATTTAAAAAAGAATATGTGCTAGAAAAGCCCAAGAAGAAAATTATTTTGTTTCTTTACTTTTATTTTTATTTGAATTACCTACACCTACATTACAAAAACGTGTTTTTTTGTATTCCACATTATACCTATACACTATAAACTTCTTTTTATTCAGAAATATAACAAAAAGTTCATTCATATTTTCATATTACTATTTGTACATATCTATCAACCGAACACACAAAATAAAGTTCAGTTGCACCACTAAATTTCATTTTGCTTTTCTTTCTACAAGTCTAAATCGAGAAAATGAAAAATTATTTGTACTAAACTATCTCAAAGATTAACAGTTATTTGATCTGATAATATTTAGTACTTCATTCAAAAGCAAACAAGTTTGTGCTAACAAAATTAAAAGTTAGGTTCGATCTTAGATCATACTGTCAAAAGAAACATCACATTATGAGTGACGTCACGGCACGAGATGCTCAATTTACCGCCTTCTCTTCAAATATATGATATTGACGATTGGCAGCTGTCAACTATCAAAATCGTCTATTTGACGTGAGATCTAAATTCAGCAACCTCAAAAACATTAACAGCCGGTTTTACAATAGATGGTTAACTTCCAGTCAGAGTTAACTTTCAGGTTATTATAGAAATTGGGTTTTACAATAGCTAGTTATTTTCAATGTTGCAGTTATCTAGTAGTTAACTTTACTAGCAGATGAGGTGAGGGAAAACTAGAAGTTGGCAGTTTACTGGCAATTTATAACCTATAAAATAACTGTCACAAAATAATTTTTTGAAATTTCGCTTGAAAATGGATATATACGAAGTAAGTTCACATATCAGTGATGAGGAGCCAAGGTAATCCGGTATAGACTTAACTTTTTCGAAGAATACGATGAAAGAGATTTTTTAAATAGATCGAGACTAAATACTACTTACTTAATACTAGACCACTAACTCATAAATTGCTTCTGACATTCATATTTGATAGAAGGTGGCGTGACTTTGGCTAAAATTCATACATTTTATGTATATTACCCATTTTTCCAGTACCAACATTATAAATTTTATTCCCAACCTCTCATTTACAAACCATCACTTAACTTTATATTGAAAAACGCAAGTGTCGGTAAAGTTGTAGTTAACCTGCAAGTAAGAGTCAGCTAACATGAAAGTTAACTTGCGATTGTAAAACCGGCTGTAAGTTATACATTGATTTTAACTTTTTCAATAGTATTTTGCTATTTGACAGCTGTTAACTGTCAGTATCGTCTATTTGACATCAGATTTGAATTCAGCAACCTCGAAAACATAAAGTTTGGTTTTTGAAAAATCAAAGCATGTGTTGTTATAAAACTACTCAAAGTAGTAACTTATTATGGAGCTATGGAGACTTTTGTTCAGGATGACAAAGCTACAATATCCCAAAAATTCAGACAATTGTACCGAAATCCAATTTGCATAAGGTTTGTGCGGGGTCCTTTAAAATTACGATGTTTCATCACATTCTAAATCTATTTCAACAGAATCATTTTGAACTTTTTTTTACGAATACTATACGTTCACCTCACACGCTGGATGTGGAAGTAATTATGTAAAAACTTAGCGTTTTGCTAAAAATATGTTGTTTTATGTAACATCAAAAATATGTAAAAATATGTAAGAGCCTGGACACTGTTATTATGTAAGGTAAGGATAAATATTGTTTGTAGAATGTTTATTTAATAGATTAAATTGAAATATGCCTTGATCAAACAAAACAAAAAATATAATTACTGACAATCAATTGTCAATTGTTGTTTTTTGCACACAACAATGATGCATACCAATTACAAACATTCGGAATATTTATGAGTTGATATGCTATCAACTAAATGACCGTGGTTTATTTCTATTTGCATAATGATTAGGTATTGGTTAATTTACAAAAGAAGTTACCACGTCAATTGTTTTTGTTTAACATTCAATGAGACTTTTGTAAATTTTATCACTTTACAAGTGACCTATGACCTATATTTATTTGTTTACATTTATCAAGATAGGATACTAGAAAAAATATTAGTCACATTTTATGGATTTTTACAATCTGTGTCAGATATCTAGCTTAATAATGCATTCTGTGAGTCGGATTGAACCTCGAAAAATACGAACTTTTTTAGCCTAACGAGACTATGTCCTCTCCCCATTATCGAGGATGTTGAACATGATGACAATGATTAAATATCTCTCTGAGGTCACCCCGCCCCCCGAAACGGCCAAAAACTTCCCACGAAAGGGGTAAACCGCATATCCGCCGTCTCCTAGCAGCCAAACCTGTTACCCCCGTTTTTGAGGATGCTGAGCAAGATGGTGATGCCGAGACCCCTCCTTGACCCCACCAACTCCCCAAACGGTCAAAAACCAACCCCCAAAGGGGTGAAACGCGGATAGGCCGTCTTCTCTCGGCTAAACCCGCGAAAAACCCCCGCTTTCGAGGATACTGAGTACGAGATCGGCCGTGTAGGCATTCTCCTTGCGGAGATGCTGCGAGGGATGATGTGTACCAGATAACATCTCTGTGTATACTCCTCGCCGCCGTGAGCCCGAGTACTTTTGAATAAAATACTACCGTAAAAAAAAATAATTTTGTCCATTTAGTAAGAAGTAAGAGAGCATAAGTATATTTTTGTCAGTTTGCTGAGCGAGGAGAGGTCACGATATTTTTTTCATGCTCAGCATCCTCGAAAACGGGGGGTAACACGGGTTTAGCCGAGAGAAGGCCTATCCGCTCTTCCTTCGCCCTTTTCGGGGGGTGGTTTTTGGCGGAGGCCGAGGAGGGGTTTCGACATCACTATCATGCTCAGTATCCTCGAAAACGGGGGTATAACACAGGTTTAGCAGGGAGAAGACGGCCTATCCGCGTTTCACCTATTTCGGGGGTGGTTTTTGGCCGTTTGGGGGGTTGGCAGGGTTCGAGGAGGGGTCTCGACATCATCATCGTGGTCAGCTTCCTCGAAAATGGGGGTAACACAGGTTTGGCTGATAGGAGATTTAACCACCGCCATCGTGTTCTACATTCTCGAAAACGGGGGCGTAACATAGTCTCGTTGAGCTAGGAAAAATTTGCATTCCTGTCCGATTTACAGAATGCACTATAACAACCTATACAGGGTGTTTCAGTTAAAAGTCCCCAGGCCATTATCTCTAAAATTAATAAAGATATTTTATTTCTGTAAATGGCAGATGATTGATACCAAAGAAAGGTTTAAATAACGGCGATTAGAATTTTTCCTCAACAGCACACAGAGATGGCGCTGCGACGCAAAACTATTTTTTGATGGCTGGAACCTTGAAACATAAGTCATGTGATTAAACAATAATTTGTGAATAATTTTGATGGTATAGAGAATTTACAAAAAACAAGCCGTTTTGGAGTTACATGAGTTTCTTTCATTAATGCCAGTACACGTGAATTTTGATAAATCCCTATAATTTATTTATTATTTATTATAGAATATTGGTTACCAAACACTTTTTTTCAAGATAAGGAAAGTGATATAATACACTATCATAAAATTATGTTTACCACTTCCGGCCAAACCGGAACTAACATGATGAACCAATATCCATATGTTCCTACATATTACATTTTTTTTTCTTCTAATAACGCTTCTAATAAAACGGCTCCCAAAACTTAAAGTAAGTAAGACAACAAAGAAAATACACACTAATTTAGAATAGTAATGAAAAATCTACTTAAGAGATATTAGTAGGCTTTGATTTAATTTTAAGTTTGACAGTTATTAAACAAAGTTTGTAGTTGGTGCATTTCAATCATAGTTTCAAACAGAAATAGTGTACTTAGAAACAATTCAAAGCAAATTAATCCAAATAAGGCAATAAAAAAAAATAAATTTAAAAAATGGTTAGATACACCAATGAAGATAAGTTAAATATGATTTTAATATACGGTGAATGCAAAAGAAATTCCCGACAAGCAAAACGATTGTTTTGTTTACGATTTCCAAATAGACCTACACCCGATAAAAAAACATTTATCATGCTGTTTAAAAATTTAAGAAACTGGGGTAGTTTTAAGAAAACTATTCGTAACAGAAATAGGCCAGTTAGAAACGATGAAAATACAGCCTTGGTGTTAAATAGTGTTGTCAACAATCCTCAATGTTCTCTCCGGAAATTGGCATCGGAAACTAATCTGTCGATATCTTCGTGCCATAGAATATTAAAATCAAATAAATACCATCCATACAAATTAAAATTGATCCATATATAGCCTGGTGATTATGAACGAAGATTACATTTTCTAGTTTAATTTTCAGTTCTTTCTGAAGAATGCCCAAATTTTTTAAAAAATGTGCTCTGGAGCGATGAAAGCCGTTTTCACAACAACGGAGTTGTGAGTAAGCATAACTGCCGATACTGGTCACAAAATAATCCTAGATGGATGAGAATGACCTGAAATCAGGTAACTTTTGGAGTTAACGTGTGGTGTGGAATATTAAATTCATATATTATTGGACCATATCTATTCCATGGGACTTTAAATGGAAGAAAATATGAGATATTTTTGAGAAATGTATTGCCAGGATTATTAGAGACTATCCCTCATCACCAGGAGAATATTTGGTTTCACCTAGATGGTGCACCACCCCATAACTCAGTACTAGTCAAAGATTGTCTTAATGAAATGTACCCTCAGAGATGGATTGGTACTACTAATGGAGTAGTCAGATGGCCAGCACGATCACCTGACTTGACTCCATTAGATTTTTACCTTTGGGGGTATTTAAAAAGTGTAGTGTACATTGAACCCATTGAGGATATGGCCGATTTGTATAATAAAATATATGCAAGTGTTGCTGCTATAAATACACATACGTTACAAAAAGTTTGCAATGAAGAGTTACTGAAACGGTACAATATGTGTATTCATGAAGAAGGGAGAAATTTTGAACATTTAATATAATAAGTACCTACTAATAAGAAAGAAATTAGTTTAATTTCATTTTTAATAATATTTCGATAGTTTTTAAATGTTTGTTTATAAAACTTTTGTTGACGTTCTTTACTGAATTGTTAATATAAATTTAGCCCATTCTAAATTAGTGTGTATTTTCTTTGTTGTCTTACTTACTTTAAGTTTTTGGAGCCGTTTTATTAGAAGCGTTATTAGAAAAAAAAATGTAATATGTAGGAACATATGGATATTGGTTCATCATGTTAGTTCCGGTTTGGCCGGAAGTGGTAAACATAATTTTATGATAGTGTATTATATCACTTTCCTTATCTTGAAAAAAAGTGTTTGGTAACCAATATTCTATAATAAATAATAAATAAATTATAGGGATTTATCAAAATTCACGTGTACTGGCATTAATGAAAGAAACTCATGTAACTCCAAAACGGCTTGTTTTTTTTAAATTCTCTATACCATCAAAATTATTCACAAATTATTGTTTAATCACATGACTTATGTTTCAAGGTTCCAGCAATCAAAAAATAGTTTTGCATCGCAGCGCCATCTCTGTGTGCTGTTGAGGAAAAATTCTAATCACCGTTATTTAAACCTTTCTTTGGTATCAATCATCTGCCATTTACAAAAATAAAATATCTTTATTAGTTTTAGAGATAATGGCCTGGGGACTTTTAAGTGAAACACCCTGTATATCAACTTCCTTAAAAAATTTATTGAAATGCATTAAGCAATTAAATATTTGCTAAGTTTTCTTTGAAAATAAAGCACACTGAAACTGGATTCAAAGTTAAAGAATGACACACTGAATGAGTGAAAAGTATGGACATAAAAGTCTATAAATTTAAATATCAATTTTATCAAACAATATTTGTGCATCTTTGCTTAACTAAGTATGTCTTTTTTTTTTTGTGAAGCCAGAGTTGATTGATTGATTGACTTGCCAGCATAAGGTGACCATTGCTGCCGATTCTGGGCATCCATGGAGGTTCATTCCAACATGGAGCTTGGTCGTCTCCCGAACACAATTAATTTGGTCAAAAGATACATTTCATATTAGAAAAATATTTAAAAGTGAATTATTTTTTGTTTGCTCATAACTGTAATGAAACATATTCTTTATAGGATTTGGCAAAGAGCAGAAAGCACTATCTATGAGAACTAAAAAGAAAAACTATTTGTAAAATTATTAATTTCCAATCTTTGCATTTTTTCGATAACATGCATTCTGGTTATGCTAGCAATTAAAATCCTAAAACGAATTGGTCCATTTCATATTTGATAATTCTCATTGTAACACTAGTATCCACATACTCCCCTATGGCCATGCAGAGTAAACTAATATCTACATAACTCCTTACGGCCATGAAGATTCAGTAGAACAAAAGCCTATCTATTCAATAAAGAATTAAAATCTGCTGAAAACAAAACTTTGTATTTCTCCGACAACCTACATCTGGTTGTGCTAGAGACCAGAAAAGCCCTAAACTGAATTTATTTACATACCTTGTATTTAAAAAAGTTTTATTCTAATGGATTACATTTTCGTGAAAGATTGGTTATCTATCATTCTGTCTGTTTATTTCTAGCAGATATGAATAGTTAGTATATTGCAAACACGTTTGAAAGAAATATTTGGTTTGGCAAATAAATATGTTGGTAAGATTTGAAGAAAATCCTATTCTTAAAATTCACTAAATTATATTCATAAATAGTATGCTTACCTATACATACATAATATATTGCATTTGAATACAAGACTTTTAATTAATAATTACAATACGTGGATATATATCTAGTGGACATATTATTTTTGATAAATAAAAACATATTAAAAAAAAATACATTACATTTACGAAAGACTCAGGCAAAATATGTCCAAAGTTTTAGACTAAAGTGAAATAAAATAGGTCTCAAAATTTTACATTTATCAAATAGGGGTAAAATATTGATTACACTTATTTTTCGTCGTATGTGCATTTTTTTCGTGACTAATGTTTCACAAATAAAACAGATTACAGCCATTTTTATGCAATAAACAATATTCTGGCATTTAGTTTACCATGGATGGGATACTGTAAGGTTAGGTCACAAATAAAACAGATTACAGCCATTTTTATGCAATAAACAATATTCCTATTCTGGCATTTAGTTTACCATGGATAGGATACTGTCACGTTAGGTTCATGGTAATATACAAAGATGTCATATTTGTGACAATGCACAGTTGCATGCTGCATTCGAGGCTATTTATCCGATCCGTCCTTTTTCGTGTAAAGCGTGGACATTTGACAGGATGGCTTGTTGACAATACACTAAACAATCAGCAGTTTGCCTGATTAATCAATTAATTTATCAATTAATTTTTATTTTACATCAAGTTTGAGTTGAGGTATAAATATAAGAAAACTAATGGATTCTATGCTTATTGCATACTACTCATTAACAGGTGGCGCTGTGATCGTGAGATGGCAGATTTAAAATGTGAAAGAGATAGATAATTTGAATGTACGCAATTTATCGAAAATTAAAGACTAAAAAGTATACAATAAAAATATATAAAAAAACTTTAAAGATACATGCTTTTATCAAACATGCATTAAAAAAAATTTCAGTTATTACATTATTTTCAGGCCCTTATGACTAAAAATAGGTTTTTTCAAAACTTTGATGTTCTATCAAAAACATTACATGAAAATAATGAAATTTTATGGTGAATGTCCCATACTTTAATTTTTATATACTATATAGTCCGAGAATACTTTGATAGATCAATAAAATGTTGATTATTTCTTAGTGCTTTTTGCTCAAAAAAACGTTTTTAAAGTTTTTTATATATTTTTTCACAAATGCCAAATGTCTCGAGGATGTCTTTATGAATGTTGTTACAGATTCTGTTTCAGTGACAATTAAAGATTTAAATCTATCAAATCATATGGCACAACTGACACAACACGACGTTTATTGTAAGAGGTCTAAAACACATGAGGAAAACCATCAGACTAATTAAGCAAAATGGGTGTCCAAATTTTTATAAGAAAGTGGGAAGTTATTCTCTGGAACATATTAGTGATACCTACTAACATTATCACTGAGAAAAAGTTTAGAATATTTTTGATACTTTTAAATGATTTATAAGCAATGAAGAGTCCTTCTCTGAAAAAACTAATGTGGGAGATGACAAACTTCAGAAGATACGAAACGTTTTAAGATTATATACATCAAAAAATACTTTGTAAATTATAAAAATATGGCATAAGAGGAAAAATGTTAAAGTGGTTCCATTCATACCTCATCGAAAGAAAACAGAAAGCTGCCGTCACAAAAAAATAACATTACTACCAAATCTGACATGCAAACGATCGGATTTGGAGTGCCTCAGGGAAGTATATCGGGACCTATACTATTTATAATTTACAACAACGATTTATCTGACATAGCATCCATGTAGGGTATATCCATGATGAACTACGCAGAGCAGAACATTTCTAGGTATGCAAATTTACATTCATGTAGAAATAATAATGTGTACATTCTCTTAAATGATAATGGTTATGATGATGTCATGAATAAAATTTGGACCTGTAGAACTTTATGATTCTTAAACATTTTTAAAATAGCTATCTGTATATCTAACTTAAAATGTGAAAAATAATCATTTTCTCCTTAAAATATCCGAGTGCATACTATTAAAATTTATTATTTTCGGTTCATTATGTATGCATAACTAAAAAATGCATGCGCCCCCACTCTCTGTAGTTGAAAAGTACAGACAATTCGTGATTAGATGTAATATACGATGGCCATATTTCCAACAAATAGGTGTGAATGTACATAATGTAAAACTTGTGGTGAAAAGCAAAGGCATTTCGTCATTACTTTTGATCCTTTCAGGAACTTTGGCAACACTGATTATTTTGGTTAGCATGAAATTGTGTTTAAGGTTTACCAGTCAGAGTGTCCCATATAGGACGGACGAGTTTAGGTTTTCTTTGTCAAAACAGTTATGGAATTTTGAAATTAAATCACCCAGGTAAAAGCTTCAAAAACTATTATACTTTAACAGTTATAATAACTTATAAACTAAAAGTTTCTTAAAAATCATATCAAAATACTTACAAAATGAACCGCTTGTTGGGCAAATTCAGAGGGATACACTTTGTCCAATGTCTCAAAGAGCAGTTCAGTTAATCCTAAAGTTCTTGCTATTAACTTCCTCAGCAGAGGAAAGGGGCCAATCGTTTGACCTAGAAAAGGATGATCATCATCAATAGCAATAAGAAGAGGAACAAGGAATCCGCCCTTTCCATCTGATTTCAAATTATCAGGTAATCCAGGTAAGCCATCTACGAAAATATCATGGGTGTTCTTTTTGGGGCCTTTCAAGTAGTAACGGTGAATACAATTTCTAAATGTTTCTACTACTATTACAAATTCCTCATCATCAGATAAAGCAACACCATTTGCAAAATGTAGTTTGTCAATTAAAACTTTGTTCTTCTTTGTCTTAGCGTCATAATGGATCAATCTATAAAAAAAAAAACAAGTAGAATGTACTGCTTTTTTTTGAAATATCTCAAATGCAGAAAGTTATATTTATAGATACTATTTTTAAATAAATTCAACGTTGTACAACACAATCCATATAAGCATTAAACAAATATAATCAATTCTACCAGTGGTGACAGACAATTCCAGTATCACAAAAAAATACACGATATGTATGTCATAAAAACTGGAATTTTAACGGGACACATTTCCCATCATATCGCAGATGACCTTCAATCATGGTGTTGCGGCCCTTCTGTTGGTTTTATTGGACATTAGTTAATGGGCTTGTTCGGCATTTTTTTTTTATTTCATAAATCGAAAGTGGAAGTATAAATTAATGGATCTGCAAAAAATCAGAATCTTATTCGCACGTTTAGTATCTTAAAAAGTATTACAAATTTCCATCTCGCGAAAATGGGGCGTGGCCAGGCGCTACGTCACTATATGCATAGACTCTGAGATCTCAATAGACTTGATGCTCCTTATTGGTTATAATTATAAGTGTTTTCGAAGTATTGTTTGTTTTGCTTACTACTTGACAGTAGGGGAGTACAATTTGGTGAAATGTCAAAAAATTACAATTTTCTCTCGCTCCTGCCAGAACGAATTTTCGACTTCGACCCTGCAATTTACGATTATAATTCATCGCCGACCTTCTCCTTTCCGTAGATACATAGAACGAACTTCCACTCGACGTATTTATTTAGTTACCAGCGTTTAAAAATTCCATGTTTTTCAACTTTTCAGGTTAAATTTGAAAGATCCCAGAAAGCCATTTTTTTACGTCACTTGCGTATAGTGACGTCACAAATGAGCGCTCGGTTTTTGCAACTATTACTAATTTCAACTCCTTATATCTCGAGAACGGAAAAAGTTAATAATACGAAATTTTAAGTGTATAATGAGAATGTCGAGTACTATATGAAAAAGTATAAAAACCATATAAAAAGAATATCATGGAACAAGCCCATTATAATGAATGACTGTGTCTGTTGTAGTGGGTTTTCGAAAACCCATGCTGATCTAAAATTGTCATGGATACAACCCAATTTTATGTGGCGCCGAAGTCCGTAAAAGTAAATTCTTAAATCATAGCGACATTGTATATACCATCTGGTGTGTGAACAGCAGATAGGTTAAATTATTTATGACAATATAATAATAGAACTAGAGTAAACATAATAGTCTCCGCTGATCGATAAGATCTATTTATATAATTGTTGTACATTCTGTAGGATACTCTCCACAGTTTTATCGTAAATAATGTTAGTTTTTGTTGGCTAGTGCCCTTGCCCTTGTCTACTGCGACATGGATTAAGCCGCAAAGCCTGGTCCATAATCTTATCGTATTTGTGACAAATTTATTACTCTTAAGTTTATAAACATTAGGTACTATTGGAACTCATCCTTAGCCAACTAACTAGTTTTGCAACAATATTCATATCTTTTTCAAATTTTTTCTAATTATTTTTTTTACTATTATTTTTTCAAATTTTTTTTAACCTTTCCCAGAGTGGAGGGATTGTTTTCGTCTTATACATTTTTTTGTTCAATTAAGTACAAAACAAAAAAATATTTTAACTTTTTTAAATTTAATAAATAATGGCTATTTTATTCAGTGATCGATTTTGTTGAAAAACAATAAGGGTCTTCCTCTAGTTAACATTAATTTACTGTTCAAATTTCAATACAATCAGAGTTTTCTTTCTTAAGTTATCGCGCTTACAAAAAAAAATATGTGACGGACGAACAGACCAGACAGACAGACAGACAGACAGACATACAGATCAGCAGGCAGGCTGATGGGTGGCAGACAGACTGACAGACGGACATTTTGAAAGTTGTTCAGAATTCCATCGCTAACAATAATATGAAAATTTCTCTGCGATCAATATTTACGTTTCTAGAAATGTGCCGATCATATGCAATATACTTTTCGTTTTCGTAGTTGCAAAGAGTATTATAATAATAAGACTTCAGCATATAATAATAAGATAGATACAATATAATTATAAGATGATAGAAACGCACAAAACCATAGGACAAGAATAACGACATTATAGACATAATTGAAGATCATTATCAATCCATTACACTATAGGCCAGTAGGCTTAAAATCCAATTAGAAAATAATTGCTTCAAAAGGTTTTATTGTTTTAATGGCTTCATTTGTTGCCTAATATGACTATCCTAGGTTTCCCCCACCCCCCGGCAGAGTTGTGTTTAAGTGGTGGGGGGTAAAAATGTACCCCCAACAGGGGTATTTTTATGGTTTTACGGTTATATCTCGTAAAGGACTCACAATATCGAAAACATTGTCGTATTAAAAGTTTAGGGCATTAAATTCTGCATTGAATGAGATCAGACGCATATTTTTTGGATCACCCGTTCCCATACTAGTACTCATCAAAGTTGGATACATTTTACATATTTATGAAAAATGTGTTATTTAGACAATATTAAATATAGTACTATAGCACTCCATTGTACCAGTCTTGTACTTAGTAAATATATAAAATATTAAAATTGTAGAATATATAAAAAGATAATATTAAAAAATGGTTTCATATAGAATATGATCAGATCCATTCAACTGATATAAAGATGGAGGCAGGATAAGAAACACAATTCTTAAAATCAACAGTGATGATTATATTTCATAACAAATTTGGATTTCACTAGAGCTTTGGAAAACAGGTTGAATCGCAATTTATCTAAAGTATCTCTTGCCCTACCTCCGTAGAGGGTTGTTATAAATCATGGGCCAGCTTCGGCAATAGCTTCAGCTTGAGTGTCATACTCAACGAAAGGTTATTTGATTTCTTCAAGAGGATATTTATTTTCGACCACCTTCTTCTTTAAGGTAGAACTTTATGGAAACAGGTGGTCCAACTTTTGATCTCATCGAGTGCAGAATTTATTCCTCTATAACTTTTGTATGGACCACTTTATTGATAGTTCAGATGATATTACCAAAAAGCAGAAGTTAAAACGAAAATTTTTCATAAATATGTAAAATTTGTCCAAAGACGAGCACTATTATGGGAACGGGTGGTCCAAAAATAAGCATCTGGTCTCATTCAATGCAGAATTTAATGCCCTACAACTTTTAATAGGACAATGTTTTCGATATTATGAGTACTTTACGAGATATAACCATAAAACCGCAAAAATACCCCTTTTGGGGGTACGTTTTTACCTCCCACCACTTAAACACAACTCCGCCGAGGGGGAAACCCTAGGATAGTCATATTAGGCAACAAATGAAGCCATTAAAAAAATAAAACCTTTTATAGCAATTATTTCCGATTCGTCTAATTTTTAGGTTTTACACTACTGGCCTACTAGTCGATGATAGGAATTTAAAATTGCATGTCGTTTGATGGGTATGTCATACAAACACCAAATGGAACATACAACACCACTATGATTTAAGGGTAAAGTATTAACTTTTAAGGCCTTTAACAGCAAAAACGGCACATATGACTTCATATGTGCCGTTGGTTACTTAGCAACTAAGAAGTTTCAGATGCATCGACAGAAAGTTTCATCCCATAAGAAGTGTGCAGTCTACTTTTCTTATTTAAACTCATCAGTGCTTATGTAAATAGTGGCACCCCAAACCTATAAATGTTGCCGAACCCCCAACTTATTTTGTGGCAGGAGTCTATAATGTGCTCACATCGTGGATATGCGGAACCCACAGTTTTATATTAAAAAAAAAATGGAGACATGAGCACTTGAGCAGGTCGCTCACCCACTATACTTCATTGGTTTAGTCTAGTCGGGATGCTATCTTCGACCATTTGTGTAGAAGGGGGTGCCACTACCGTTTACACCACCAAGCTGCTGTAGTCTATATTTATTTAATCGCAGAATTTTGAGAAACACAAGCATTGCCATGCTGACATAAAAACAAATAGAAAATAACACCTTCAGTACTTATACCAATAAAATAAAGCATAAATAAACCATTAAATTAATAGTAATATTAAAGGTAAGTATTTTTAATAATTATTCTTTATTTGTGTTATCTGATAATTGTAATAAAGTAAAAGATCAATACACTATTGTTCTTATAAAGTCTTTATTAGTATTTTAATACAAACTTATCATCTTGTTATTTGCATTCTCATAAATGACCTTACATTTATTTGAATTTTATAGAATACAGGATTAGTTGTTATCAACAAGCTTATTTATTATTTATATAATGTTATATTTAATCAAGAAACACAAATATCTGTTTCTACCATATAAAAAAATTCTATCTTAATATATTGTAACTATTAAGTAACTAAAAAAGTCAAAAGCTTTATAGAAGAACTTGTCGATTATTCTGTGTGTTAAATAATTTAGTTCAAACCATATGTTATTAAAATAGCAGAACAAAAAAAAGTTCAGCAGAAAATTTCCATACCACATGTAATTAAATATTAATGAATAGGTCTATCGAGAGGTTGAAGAAGATTTTTGATGTGCTGAACACAATGCCACAGTTCGTTTTGCGCCATCACGTCAGGATTTCGAGGAAACTTAACCTAAAAGCACTAAAAGTACCTAATTCATTCAAGGTTTTGGCCTGCATTTTAATGCAAATTCGGATTGTCTGACTAAAAATAGCATACTTTTGTTCCAAACATTTTTTCTGAAATTGTCACCTCTTTTAGATATCTGGCGAGGAAAAATCAAAATTTTAGAACTTTGCGATTTTTTTATTCGAAAAAGAAGAAGTTTGGACAAAAATTGCAAGAGGAAAAAAGAGTTTGGAATTGTCTGGGGGGAGATTCTCAAATTTTTTCGGAATTGTCCAATGTCCTTTGCAAAAAAGAGCATTGTGGAGTTTTCAAGTGCATCAAAAAGGACATTGGACAATAAACTTCTTTTTCGAATAAAAAAATCGCAAAGTTCTAAAATGTTGTACTTTTAGCACTTTTAGGTTAAGTTTTCTAGAAATCCTGACGTGATGGCGCACGGACTACGGCATCGTGTTCAGCACATCAAAAACGTTTGGAGACGAATGGAATCCCATTGGTCTCATTTTTGTTGTTTGTAAACCAGTGCTATTTTTCAACTAATGTTACGAAACATTAGGGTCAACTGGGTTCTAGGCCAGGGTTCCCAAGCATTCGCCAAAACAAGAAGAAAAAAGCTTATGGAAAACTTGCAACACTTTCTTTTTGATATTTTAACAATTTAAAATCTGTGATAAATCATGTATATGGTCATATGTGATTAGTGACTATTTTACTTAATGTTATTATAAGTATCTGTTTGTCTATTGTCTATTGACACATTTGTTCGTTTGTTATATTTATATACACCATTGAATTGACTTGCCATATGTACAAAAATTGTATCATCTTGTGGTAAATAAAGAACTAACTAACTAACTAACTATACAGGGTTACTGGTAATTCGATACAATCATTTAAACACGCGATAGAAAAAATGTACTATGAGTCCAAATATGTATCATCCAAAAGTCATTAGTTTCAGAGATATTACAATTTGTGTGACTTTTCAGAGAAATATGCTTCCCGTGGTAACAGTCGGGGAGATTATAGCGTCAATATTTTATGTGTCATTTCGACACAACTTCTATGTTTATTTATCGTTAGTTTTCGTTCGAAAAACAACTAAAATAAGTGTCAGCTGACGGAGATGGAGATGAAGAGCATGGGAGGCTGCGCATTTGGTAAAATAATTTTGTTTTTTGCGTCAATCCAACAAAGTTACAAAACTATTAATAATTTATTTATGTAGTATAAATGAAAAAAAATGTGTCAGCTGCATAGGGTAGGGAGCAAAGGTTGTCAGCTGCCTTAGTCAATATGTGTGAAAAACACGTGAAAATTCGTTATTTCAACAAAGCTGAAATTCATTTATATGATAGTTTGCGATATAAAAAAAAAACAATTAAAAAGTGTCAGCTGATAATACCAAGGGACAAAATCTGTCAGCTAGGCCTTTTAAGTGTACCTCAGCGTCCAGGTACTCACCGTGCGCAGTATCTTTAATGCCCCAATAACGTATGAGACTTGAAAGAAAATCATATTTGTATGAAACATTAGACATACATATTATAGAATACTTAGAGATTGCAATCAATTATTGAGAATAGTGAGGATAAAATAATGAGAATCAATATAAATATCATAATATTTCAATTCTCATCTGAATCACTCTCACTGCTGTATTCTAAATTATCTTCCTCTTTGGAAGTGCTAACTGAATGGTCTTCCAAATCTAGATTTTTCTCAGATTCTCGAGAGTCATCGTTCTCATTTTCGTCTTCACAAATATCTGTCGAAAAATATTGAGAATCATTCAAGAGAATAAAAGAGAATTCATGTAGAAGTAAAAGATTATATGCATAGAATGCCTGGAATTTCCTCGCTCTCATTTATGATATTTTCAATTCTCGGTAATTGATCACTTGAAAATATACTTCTCATCGTGTTCTTCCCATTCATGATCAGATGGCAAAGACAGACTTGGCGTATGAAGATGTGCATGACTCCACAATTGAGCAATGTAAGAAGTTCGCAAAAAATGCTGTTTCAATTCTGGTCAACCTTCAAGACATCTTCTTTCTGATCGACATTATACGCCTTCTTGATTCTTTTAGAACCGTACATGTGACAAACAAATTCCTCCAGAACAGTAAAATTCTCTTCCAAGTTTCCAGATGAGTGTTGAGAAATGTCAATAAAAGTCTGTATATATGATGGACATTTCCCTAGTAATTCAAGTGGTTTCCTTTTCTCTTTCCTGTAAAAAGCTGGATTGAAGTCACAGTTGGTTAAGGCGTGCAAACCTGGGAGTGCTAGACACAACTGCTGACCTAATTTTTCATATATTTTATTAATGTTAACATATCGTTGATTGTTTCCAGTACCAGTGAAAATTCTTACATGTAAATTTCTTTGGAGGGCAGGCATTAAACGATGAATAGAACGAAAACACGGACAACTTGGATATCATTTAACGCAGGCACTCAGCGAACATGGGAGCTTCAACAGCTACCTATATACTAAGGACTGGTAAAAAGGACACCTGCCTATACTGTCCCCATGGTCGACACCCCGGCCTACACATTGTTTTATTGCCCCTGCTGAGAAGCAGATAGAGGAATCGCAGTCATGGCCGTGGGGACAGCGTCAATGAGCAGAACTTTGTCAACACAATGCTCAGTTCGGAGCAAAACTGGAGAACAATGCACAACCTTTGTGTAGCCATCATTGGCACAAAGGAAAAGGAAAAACGGAGAACTGCCTAACATCATCTATGGCCAGCCTCGTGCGGCACCCGAAGCAATGCTCACGCAGTACCAGGTGCTCGTGGCGAAGACGGAGGGGTTTTAGCCGGTAAGAGTCCAGATATGCAGTCTCCCACACCCTTCACCTCCGCCATTGAAGTAGCTGACACCCGATTCTTAGATAAGCAATGAAAAAACAACCTGTACTGCAAAAAACGAGCTTTGTTGAAACGATGTTATCAAATTTTACGCTACCTCCCCGACTATAATATTATCGAGAATAAAAAAAAATCCACTTTAATTTCCGAACTTTTTTGTTTCAGAATTTGAATGGTGCCTTCTGTATTTAGTTAGTGTTGTTCATATTTTTGTGTTCAACATCTGCAAATTTCAGTGAACCCATTGTAGAATTCTCATTCTTAATACTGTAGTATAGTATAGTAATCTCCATTTCTATCCAACGCGCAAAAAGGACAACATTTATATTGACAGCTTTAAGCACACATTTTATAAGAAGAATCCAGATTACGCGGGATCCAAATACTTCAACATATTGCCTGGAAAAGTTAGAAATTCATGCCCTTTGTTTAGATTTAAAAACTGGCTAAAATTTCTATTGTTAGAAAACTGTTTCTACAATTTACATGAATTTGAATTGTATCTTACTCAAAGCAATAGTTAAGAATTTAAAAACCTTGCCTGACTAAATTTTAGGTATGATCTATTTTTGTTTCTCGCTGTACAACTATTTTGAAATTTTCCTGAATGTGCCCCATTGTACAACACCTAATTGTATGTACATTATCATCTTTTATAGCACTTTGGATTGTAATTTTTATGTAAAGGTTTTAATTATGGTGTCGTGTAATTGTAATAATGTAATGTGAATGTTTCTTTGTTTTCTTTTTTACAAAATAATTTAGGCTCTGGCCTTCTTTGACGTACCTTATCCATTTCTTTGTATTTGGCAACCAAGGGTTTAATAAAGATTATTATTATTATTATTATTACTATGGTGCTTACAAAAACATGGCAGATGGAGAAACAAACAGACGGACAAACGAGATGGACATTTTGAAACTTATTCAGATTACATGCCTAATATAATGATATGAATATTATTCTCTGTGAGCGATATTTTATGATTACCTATAGAAATGTGTCAATCAAATATTTATTTTTGTATTTTAGATAGATAAAAAAATGTGTATGGCATTTTCTGTAGATACCTTATAAGCTGTATTTTATATATGGAACATGATTTCGATTGATAATGGTAAGCTAGCTCTACGGAAAAAACTAAATTTGAGCACCATCTTTTCAGGACAGCGAATCGAATGCAACAGATAGAGAAGGGGACTCTTAGTATATCTAATGGTACACCTTAATGAGCATCTCTTGCCAAGTTTCAAAACTTCGTCAATTGTTTTCCACAAATTGTCCCTATTTGACTGGAATAATTATGTCAAAATGTAACTTAAGAAGATTTTATAATATACAGGGTGTAATTAGTTTCATGTCATTAAAAAAACTGGTGGTAGGGAATGACAAGACAAACAAAAAAACCTTATATAACATAGGGTCTAAAGCTCATAGTTTTGGAGAAAAAACAAATAAACAAAAATTTCGCATATTTTCAATAAAATTTTTTGAGAACTGCTGGAATATTGAAGTAGGTTTAGATCTAGATCTGATCTGAAGAAAACTATACTCTAACTCTCCCTTGGGCAATATTTTAGTTACTGTCGGTGTTTCGTTATGTATATACACACGTCGTTGTTTTTGTTATTTTTGAATTTCGCGTCATTGTGTATTTATAGTTAAGATTTATTTTATTGACTTATCGTTCAAGTTGTCAAATTCTTGATTACGTACAGACACAACTTACTTGTTCGTTCTTTTTGTATTCCTTTTTGGCTTTTGTACAAGTTTTTATTTTATTTTTCTTTATTGACGTTAGTTGATAGTTTAGTGTTTAGTGTTGAACACGTATGTACTTAATTCGACGTACTGAACTGTGTATTGATACAGATGCAGAGATTTTGAATCATTTAGGTAGGGTAGTAAACTTTTAACCCAGGACACTCATTTATGTTACAAATGTTAATAAACCACATTTCAATTTTCTAAATTATAAACAATCCAATATTTTGTTCCAAATTAAAAAACACACATGTAAAGAAATGCTCTGTTTAAACCTCTATGGCCATTATTTGCTTGCAATTGTGCACGAAGAGAGAACGAAATATTTAACTCTTTATACTTGTCTCAGTTCAGTTGAGGCGGTACAGCAAAGGAGGTCAATGATCCTTTCACACCGCGTGTGCCGGCCAGCACTTTTTCATGGCAATTTAAAAGTTGTATAATTGGGAAGTACAAGTCCATCGACCAAGAAAAGCAGTGGTTCTCAATAGTTGTCTACCACAATATTAAATATGTTAACCTAGATCAGTGTTTTTCAAAGTGCCCCTAGAGGGAAAAGTCATAAAGGTTTTTTGTTTGTCTAGTTGGTCCCCATTACCAGTTTTTTTTTAATGATATGAAACTGATTACATCCTGTATATATGGTTGTTTATAATATATCGATTTGCGAAACATATTTAACCCCCTTCCCCTGCTCCTCTCCCCACTAATCATTAATTCCACAAACGCCTGAATTTGGATTTTTCCAATAAACAATGCAGATATAAAACTGATGCATTGTTTAAAGGAAAAAGAGGATAAAGCGGGGCAAAAAGGTAAGGAGTTAAATGTATTTCATTCACTGATGTAATATTATAAACCATATGGTCTTATAAAATCATTAATTCCACAAACCCTTGAATTTGGATTTTGTAAATATACTGAAGCGGATTTGAAGGCATTAGGGCCCGGGGCAGCAGAGGCCCTTTTGATGTTTTCTTCCCTAAACAATTCTCTAACGATTTCAGATTCGTAGTTTACGATATATTTGAAGAAAAAGCCGCAAAAGTAATTTTAATCATGGTGCAACAGTATATTTGCTTTAAATAAATTGAAGAAACAATGAAAAATTGAAAATATCCTTCAGTTCAATATATTTTATTACTTTCATAATGATAAGTTGAAAATCAAAAAAATTTATAATTATATAGTTTTTATAGTGATTATACCAAGCGTACTCATACAATTTACAGATCATAAATGTTATAACATTTACAAATGAATAATATTTCTTTGTGACGAGATAAAAACTTTGTAAGACATTCGGTTTAAAAGTTATATTAAGGCATAGGTGGTCAAAAACAGTATTTTTGCTACATTTGAGCCTCAATGTTTCTCAAAAATGGTACATGATTTATAAATGGGTCTCAATTCGTCATAAAAAAAATGTTCAGGAATAACGGCTGTAAAAAAACTACTAATTTTCGGGTCTTGTGGCCATGAGAACTTATCATCAATGAGTAGTAAACTATAATATACTACATTTTCAGCCAATTTAACCAAGGGCTACTTTCCATAAGGAATATTCGGGGCCTTTGAAGTTGATTTGAAAAAAATAAGGAAGATACGAGGGTGTGTATGCGAGAATTGAAACACACTATATGTATATCACGAAATTCTATTAAAACATTAAAATTATAACATAAAAGTGCAAATCATTGACTTACATTTCAATAATAAAATTACAATTTCTAGCAGGCTATTTATAACCTTCGTATTTAATTTCACTTTTTTACATAAACAGTTCATAAAAAGACTATTATGTATTGGATAATAAGATTCGCAAGAAAAATATTGAAAATAAATTACCAGTTTATTTTCTCCAGTTAATTTAAGGAGTCATACTTTTGTACTTTGGTGTCAGTTTATTTAATTTACCAAAAATTTTTAAATGTTAGTAAATCAATCATAAAAAATGATATGATGAAATGATTTTTAAATGAATCATTTCTCGTATTTATAATGAAAATACTATACATCAACTATAATTTATCTCAGACATATTCTGGGTATAAAAGATGTCGGTGTCTTTGATAGAGCGGTAAAGAATAAAGATCCCGACAATAAGTTTGGGATAAAGTATACAACAAGTGTTTTTTTGATGACGATAGGGACTTAAAAAACATTAACGTTTAAAGTTTATCTTAAATTTTTAATAATACCCAGTATACATTTTACAAGCTAACTAGTGACTAACTAATAACTTTTGTTAATTTTATTACGGACAGATTTTGCAACAATATTCTAGAAATAAATAGTATTGCAATTGGGTTTGGTTAGCATTTATTTTAATTATTTAATTAAAAATATTAAACAGGATAGACAATTAATTAGACATTGTGGGTTATAGATTATTTTGTTTGTGTCGTTACCACATAAATAAAATATTGCTTTTTGAATTGGCAAACGACGAAATTTTTCTCTTGTACAGGGTGTCTACTAAATCTTAATATTAAAATTCCCTGACTTTCCCAGGTTTTCCAGACATTATTTTATCTAAATTCCAGGTTTTTAACTTCTTACACTCGAACAAATATAAAAATATGTATTCACCTCAAAAAAATATAAACAAATTCTATGAAACAATTAGAAAAAATTCTTGCATTTTATTACTAAAACATTTATTTTCTAGAACCCAATTACAAGCTGAATTATTTCTACAAAAATTACCATTGTTTTTTAGTCTTTAACGAAGTCTCCCTTTTTTAATCAGAATAAACAACAACAAAATATATAGAAATAGTGAAATAGTACAAATAAAAAATCTATCTATAGTACAGGCAATGAAGGCAAAATATTGTAAAAATCACCAAAAATTAATAAAAGGATCATCTCTGGGGTTTTATTAGAATGGAATGATGCATTCTTTGCACCTCCAAGTTCCGGGAAAATTCAAAAAAATTTGGAAACACTTATTGATTTTCAGTTTTTTTGCTCCAGCGGATAATGAAAATAGGGAAACAAGTGTTAAACACAAGTTGTAGCTCGTCTCCTTCTCTACAAAAAAGGTCTTTACACATTTTTATCTTACTTAAGCCGTTTAGGAGATAAATCCAGTTTTCCACGTATAGTTTTGAGCCGCTCAGAAACGCGCGTAAAGTAAGAATTCTCCGGGAGTTTCGTACGACCAGACACATCGATCGATAATTCTTACTATTCAGAGCAGCTAAAAAAATGATGTGGATCTGCTTTAATGTGGAACTAATCACAAAATTCATACAAATTTTTATCATAGAGAGAAAGTATTAGAAGATGGCTTAGTAAACTCTATACAGTTAATGTATTCATATCTTTGAATTTTATGCATCCTCCCTATTTCTTCCGTAACAATGGGTGCTTCTTCACTGCATGAATTCGATTCCACGCAGTTTAGTCTCTATTTCATGAAAATCTCATTGAAGAATGTTAAGAAACAAATAAGTTGTATATGTTTTACTGGATAATTGTGCACTTTCTGAATAATGTAGACAAATGCAAAAAGTACTGCACGCATTTAAAAAACTCTAAAGTCATTCGAAAGAATATGTCTTATTGTACTTATAATCCAGAAATTAAGACTGTGCTATTTATTAATTAATTAAAATTTAGCGAATTAAACTCCAAAATTTGGAGATGACTGATCAATGAGAAATATACCATCTACTTAGATCGCAAGGCATATTTTTCCAACAAAAGTAATTGCAATAAAATGTAATTGAATTAATATATCATTATATAACAATATATAAGCAAAATAAATTATCATTCTAACGACTCCCGCCAAAGATGTGAATAAATCTGTGGTTCAGCTGTACAAAGTTTACTAAGCCATCTTCTAACACTTTTCCTCTATGATAAAATTTATTAAGAATTTTGTGATTAGTTCCACATTAAAGCTGAGACTTTTCGCTACATTTTATGTTATTTTAATTCTTTTTTGGGGCTCTGAATAGTAAGAATTCTCAATCGATGAGCCTGGTCGTACGAAACTCCTGGAGAATTCTCATTTTTCGCACATTTCGAAGCAGCTCAAAACTATAAGTGGAAAATTCGATTTATCTTCTAAACCGCTAAGTAAGATAAAAATTTGTAAAGACCATTTTTAGAAAAAGAGATGAGCTACAACTTTTGTTGAAAACTTTTTTCTCTATTTATTTATTTTGGCCGCTAAAACAAAAAAAAACGAAAATCAAAAAGTTTTTCCTAATTTTTTTGAATTTTCCTGGAACTTGGAAGTGCAAAGAATACATCATTTCAGTTATTACCTACTTAAATCCCGGAGATGATCCTTTTATTAATTTTTGTTACGCTAAATGGCTAATTTGCCTGTACTACTATTCATATATTATATTTCAACGTAAACTATAATTAGTTATGCAGAAGCAGAGCCGCAGACATTACCATACAGCGGCGGCGCTGATTGCGGCCAGACTATCTGAACTACCATAGACAATCAACTTTAGAACTACTAGCAATAAATAATAACTGGAGAAGTGCGCTATATAAGATTTGTATCAAGAAGTGTTCATAATCTTCATCTTCGAAACATTTCTAACAGATGATTCAATAGTTTGTATTAATAATTATCTAAATGTACAAATTCCAGGTTATACTGCTTATTTTAACAAATTCCCTGATATTTCCAAATTTTCCCTGACTAAAATAAATTCCCTGACAATTCCAAGTTTTCCAGATTAAATTAGATTAGCTTGTAGGATGAACCTTGAATTATTCTTAACTTAAGCCCGAAATCATGGTATACTGCGGTCTAAGCAAGAAATGTGTTTCTTTTCTTAAAAGAGGGATACATATTTCACAATAAGTAGTTTCCTAAGCTAATTAAATTTTTGATGACAGCAACCTACGAAGACCAATGTTAGAAAATACCCCTTCGACTTAGTTAATGTGCACAGAAGATGACAAATTCAACACATATAATATCTTCTTTAATGGGCTTGTTCCATGATATTCTTTTTATATGGTTTTTATGCTTTTTCATATAGTACTCGATATTCTCATTATATACACTTAAAATTTCGTATTATTAACTTTTTCCGTTCTCGAGATAAAAGGAGTTGAAATTAGTAATAGTTGCAAAAACTGAGCGCTCAATTGTGACGTCACTATACGCAAGTGACGTAAGAAAAATGGCTTTCTGGGACCCTTCAAATTTAACCTGAAAAGTCGAAAAACATGGAATTTTTAAACGCTGGTAACTATATAAATACGTCGAGTGGAAGTTCGTTCTATGTGTCTACGGAAAGGAGAAGGTCGGCGATGAATTATAATCGTAAATTGCAGGGTCGAAACCGAAAATTCGTTCTGGCAGGAGCGAGAGAAAATTGTAATTTTTTGACATTTCACCAAATTGTACTCCCCTACTGTCAAATAGTAAGCAAAACAAATAATACTTCGAAAACACTTATAATTATAACCAATAAGGAGCATCAAGTCTATTGAGATCGCCGAGTCTATGCGTATAGTGACGTAGCACCTGGCCACGCCCCATTTTCGCGAGATAGAAATTTGTAATGGTTTTTAAGATACTAAACGTGCGAATAAGATTCTGATTTTTTGCAGATCCATTAATTTATACTTGCACTTTCGATTTATGAAATAAAAAAAAAATGCCGAACAAGCCCATTGTTTAAAATCCTATTAGAACATGAATTAAACATCCACAGATGAGTACACAAAAATCTTAAATTATACAAAATAATTTTTTTCAGTAAAACACGCATTTCTTGCCTCAGCCACAGTACAAAAGGGAGCTCACAAAAGAATGGTACTCTAAAGTAGTTCCACATTTTTATTGCCACGACCTGTAAAGACTCATATCAGGACACAAATATTTTACATACTTGCATTAATAAAACAGTTCCAAACAGATAACCTTTAACTTTGAACACATTTTAATCATTAACTGCATTTCAGGTTTATCTAATCTTATTGATGAGATGTTTTCAAATTATCAAAGAGATATTTTCACATGTGTATCAACGTATGGCAGTTTAATTTAGTGCAAAGGTCTTTTTAATATTTTTTAACAGGGTTGGCAAAAATTGTAATTTTGAAATTTTAAATGAAATGAAATGGCTCCCCTCTCGCCTCTGTTCTACAACATGTTCTTGTTACGATACTTAGAAATTTGAATAGAATTTCGAATATTTTAATCCTGATACGTATATCCTACAGTACGCTGATGATACTGCCTTAATTAGCCATTACCGCACTCTAAAAAAACAATTGCTGAATTGCAAGGACTACTGAACAGAACAATGACATGGTTCAACAAGTGGAGATTGAAACCTAACCCAATAAAATCTCAATACATCATTTTTTAGTCATACACTGAACAACAATTCGCCAACAGTTACTGTCAACTATCACGTTCTAACCACTCAAAGAACAGTGAAATATCTGGGCAAAAGCTTGGATCACAAGTTAAACTTCATCCACCACACCAAACTCATAAAAAAGAGGTGCACCTCTGGAAATAAACACCTTCGCTGCATGACCTATAAAAAAATTATATAAAAAAAAACAATTTTAAGAAAAAGCTTTTATTTAAAAAAACTGCCCTATTGCATAGTTACTTTGCTCAATTGACCGCCCCCAAAGCTTTTGGTTTCCAGGTGTATGAATTTTAAAACATTATATTTTAAAGCTTTTTCTTAAAAATATTTTTTTATGTAATTTTTTTTTTTGACATAACCGCACTTTACTCTTGAATGATTTCCATATTTTTTGCCCTACTCTGTATACTATTTAACTTGAAGCCATTCTAAGTGCACCTGAAATGGTTATCGGACAAACTTTTGGTGATATTTAAACTTTGGTTATGCAACTAAAAATTTTTTTCCGTTTGTTGCACACTTAATAGACCACACTATATATCCTGGGTGTAGAATCAGATCATGCCTATCATAAAAATGCATTGTCATCGAAACTAAATCAACGTGTAAAATTTCAACTCTGTAGGATAAGAGGAAGTTGTTCTAATTTAGCTTGCAATATTTGACCTAAACAAATTAACATTGCAAGTTGAATAAAAGCTTTTAAAAATAAAGGAATCAGCAAATAGACAGCATCTCACATCTACAAATCGATACGAAGACTAATGTTAGACTACAGTCATCGCCTTTACCTAAATGCCAGAAAAACAGTAGTAAAAAACACGCATGTTTCAGAAATATCACCACTTAGTGACACCCAAGAAATCCTATGCCCAATCCATCAAATGCTCTTCTTCATCAAATATTCAATACAGAGCCAATTCCAAACAGACTATTTAAATTATCCACTATGTTCGCCAAGACTGACCACAACATAGAAATATTTCGACCTCTATGCAAAACAAGAAATCATGAAAGACCCAGTAACAGGAAGTTTTCAGAAAAAAAACCTGTGGGAACACATTAACGAAATAAGGACAGGAATACACATTTTTACTTTAGTACTTCAAACTTGCCCTGAGTAAAAAAATTATGAATGATTTTTTTCGCATCTCCTGCATGTGACGTATGAGAGTAAGATAAGTCAAGAGCAAAAAGACACGCATACAAATATTTTTTCAAAATACATACGAGTTTAGTTTACACTACAATATCATTGCATTCTATGGACTATTTTATTAGAATTATATAATGTAAGGCACATTTGTATAAATATTATTACTTAGCCCTGAAATTACAAAGTATCATTATCACAGCAAAAATCTGAAAACCTCTAAAATTGAAAGTACAGGGTCAATTGAATTCATTTTTGTTGCAAAGTGTTCAGAAAGGCATTTAGAAAACACAGTACCTACCTTTTATTTTTTGGCGGAAAAGTTTGGTTTCATTTGTTGTCAAATAATTGGCCAATTTAATTAAATTCATTGAAAAATTTATTATCGTACACAATATGCCATAGAATTAGACGAAAATGGTTACTCAAGGGTTTTTGGGGTCGCTGATCACGAATCTGAATTTGGGAAATTGGCGGACCAGAAATCGGGCCATTTTCCAGAAGAAATGAGAATGGATATCTTGGCCTTGACAATCTGTACTCGGGGGGTTTTCGAAGTTGCTAATTACGAATCCGAGGTGTAATTTGGTAAATTCAAAATGGCAAACCGGTAATAGAGTCAATTTCTCAGTATTTCTTTCGTTTTTAAACTGAAAATGAGTACTCGGGGGTTTTTGAGGTCGGTGATGACAAATCACAGGTCCAATTTACGAAATTCAAAATAGCGGACCAGAAGAACAGTCAATTTCTCCGAAAACCTCATATTTTTTTAATTTTTTGGGCTGAAGGTGTGAAAAATACGAATATCCCCTGAAAAATATACTACTTCCGGTCAGCCATTTTGAATTCCCCTTAATTGGAGATCAGATTCATTATCAGCGATAACGAGAACCCCTGAGTTCCCACTTTCAGCCCAAAAAAGAAGAATACAAGTTATCCGGAGAAATTGACTGTTATTCTGGTCCGCCATTTTGAATTTCGTAAATTGGACCTCTGATTCGTGATCAGCAGAGCCGGGCGCAGAAGTAGTTATGCCAGAGACGGTCTTCACACACATATAAATATAATGTTTTGTATGATTCACATAAGCAAATAAATACATTATTTATAGGAAACAAATACCTACTTTTGCAGTAAGAAATAAAAAGTATGGCATAAAACTCATAAAATAATAAATAAATAATTCATTATTGGTTTGGAGAAATTATTTATTTGGTATTGTTGAGTAAGTAGATGTAAGAGATGTTTACTGAAACTGGTGGATGAAAAACACCAGACTTCGTCCGCACATTATATATACCTGCAGCGTCGCGCGTCGGTCTGATTGTCTAATCGAGAACAAAAAACTCGGCACTTTAAACGGCATACGCCACTTCAACTTTTTATATAAATTAAGGAAATGTAAACATCTCCCATATGTTTCTTCCCATATTAAACAATTTTCAATTTAAAATATAATTTTTATCTGTCCACATAATATAAGGCACTATAATTTAAAAAAATATAAGGAGAATTTTCAACACCACAAAAGTCACCGCTGCTTGTCACTCTCTTTCTGCATTTTTACGACAGCAAATAGAATACGGTAAACAATAATAATAGTAAAATAAACAGCAGATTGCGTTTTATATTTTACAGAAGACTTCAAACATACAGAAAGCATTTGAAATAAAAAAGGTCCAACAATTATTATTAATTTGTTACACAATGACCAATGCCATGTGAGATTGTTTCATATGCACATATGCATTACGGAGTCAGTACATTTGATAGAAGTAAATGTGTCGTGATTTGTTATGGCGTCGAGTGGCTTTCCATTAAATGAAACAGTACTTTCGTAGATTAAAGATTTTCTGGAACTGCGGTTTAACGGTGTAGAACTTTTCTGTGCCAGCTGTGAAAAAACATTTTCGTGGACATGACAACTAAAATTTAGTATATTTACATGGATATTTCTCACGGATCCCTCTAGCTATATGCAACGTTCAACATAAGCCGGAAATAGATCCGTATACAGTAACTGATGCAATAAACCTACGTCAATATATTTTTAGAGTCTCAGGGGATATTGCTGAGTGAAATACAAATTGGATACATAACGGTGTTAAGAAACAACCCCGGTTTTTCAACATTTTTGTGTGTGGCAAAGAAGTGGACTGTTCAATGCCGGACATAAATCTGCCATCTGTAAGAAACTATACTTATTTTAAATATGCGCTGATTATATCGGTAGACGTTGAACGGTTGAACGATCCTTTTTCACAACACAAGTGGGATATTCAGTGACAGGCGCCGGAGTTTCATTTCGGACGATTAAGAAAAAGTGCAAATAATATATTTTTATTATTCTATTAAGGTATAGCTACTAGGCGTTTGTGTTTGTGCATCCAACAATAAGGGAATCAAAGTATGACTTATAACCGTTTCGAGGCCATTTACCTTTAAATATTACGGAATTCACTAGATATAATGATGAGGTAAAATATTGTATTATTGCGCATGAAAATGTTTATATAGTTCATATTGCGCAAAGCCGACTCTGGCTTTTACGTCATAACTACCTCTGAGCTAGGGTCTGGTGATCAGCGACCTCAAAAACCTCCAAGTACTCATTTTCAGCCCAAAAACGAAAAACATACGAGTTTTTCCTGACAAATTGACTCTACTTCCAGTCCGTCATTTTGAATTTACCAAATTAGACCTCGAAAACCCCAGAGTACAACAAAAAATAAAAAAAGATACTGTTTTTTCTGAATGCCTTTCTGAACTCTTTGAATTGACCCTGTACCTTTAATTTTAGAAGTAAAATGCAAAAATGACGTGACTATATATATATAAATACTTCTATTATACACATGTGTACTATGTGTAGATTATTCCATGATCATAAGAGCATATTTACATATCTCTAAAAGGTGATTCCGTATATCTCTATTTCATGTGGTGCGTTTATGTTAAATAAAATTCAGTTTTTATTAAAAAAAATGTTTTTGCAACAAATCAATAAGCACCTATGCATTCCTCTAAGAAGCTCTTATACTGTATGTATAAAAAAAAAAAAAGCTAACCATTACACTCTTTGCCGATTTTCTGTTGCACATTCTATAGTGTATTCTTCACATTTTATCGTAAATACAAAAAGATGAATGAAAGCGTCCAAAGCTTGGTCAAAATCTTATCGTATTTGTGACAAATGTATTGCCGTTGATAAGCTGATATACAATATATGCCGGTTTTGCAATGTAACATTATATAATAAAAACATATAAATTTAAAGAATTCAAATTATAACTTTTTTGTTTATTGATAAATTTTGTTCAAAACAATAGGGTTCTTCCTCTAGCTAACACTAACTTACTGTCCAAATTTCAATACAATCGGTCTTTTCGTTCTTAAGTTATCGTGCTTACAAGAAGCGCAATGAACGGACAGATAGACGGACGGACATTTTGAAAATTGTTCACAATTCGATCACCAGCACAGTGATATGAATTTTTTTCTCCACATGACGTACTACCATTTTTAGAAATGTATCAATCCAATGCAATATATTTACTTTCTGTTTTGAATTTTCGAAGAGTATAATAAGATGGAAATTTTTTTAACATATAAACTGCTTAGAATGTGCTTTCAGAAAGTTATAACAATATTTTTTTAAATCAGTGTTTAAGCACAAAAAAGTATTTATTGAAAAGAATAATACCTACATATTCATTATAAAGTAATAATATACTGTATTTTATTAAGAAAATTAGCTATAGAATAGATATCCCAGAGCACCTAAAAAACCCTAATGAACTAAATAAAACGTTTGCAAACTCAAGCCATCTAGAAACACCAGTAAGTGAAGAGACTATATCATTCTATCAAAACAGCACTCACTCAAACAGAGAAACCAAATTTACATTTAATCAGGTAACAGAAGCAGACATATATAAAGCATTTAAACAAATAAAATCAAAGTGTATGGGCATTGATGACATTGGATACGATATGTTGGATTTGAGTTTGCCATTCATCTCAGGTTTTCTTAAAAATTTGTTCAATAAATCATTACAGAATGGAGAATTTCCAACTATTTGGAAAACCTCCATTATAAGACCACTGCCAAAAGTACCAAATGTAACTTCATTTAATGAACTGAGACCAATAAATATTCTTCCCATTCTAGCAAAAATGTTCGAAAAGATTGTTTGTAATATGATGATCGACGTTATAAATAGTAATAACATATTACCAGATGTTCAGTCTGGTTTTCGATCTAATTTCAGTACCGGTACTGCACTGACTAGAGTGGCAACAGATATTACTTGTGGAATAGACGAGTCAAAAGCAACATGCTTGGTGCTATTGGACTACAGCAAAGCTTTTGACTTGATAAACCACGATCTACTACTTGCTAAAATGAGATTTTATAACTTTTCTGATAGTGTCTGTGTGTGGTTTAGTAACTATTTATTAAATAGATTGCAGTGCGTTGAAATAGATGGAATTAAGTCAGATCCTATTGTAGTGAAACAAGGTGTTCCACAGGGCAGCATATTAGGGCCAATTTTGTTTAACATTTTCACATCTAATTTACCATCAATAATACATAACTGTAACACTTATATGTATGCAGATGATACTCAATTATTAAAAACGTTTGAACCATCACAGGTAAACATTGCCCTGAATGATGTAAATTCTGATCTAGAGAGGATAAACAATTGGTCTTTTGAGAATGGTCTTAAAATTAATGCTAGTAAAAGTTGCTTCTTACTAATAGGTTCTGCAAATGTTAAAAATAAAGTTATGAAGTTTAACTTCACTACAGTGCATATTAACAATATAGAGATTCCACAAAAAGAGTATGCGAAAAACCTAGGAGTAATATTTGACGATAGTTTAAATTTTCAAAGGCATGTGACAAGTAAGTTGTGTATATTATACATGAAATTAAAGGCACTACATAAATTTAAATATATGCTGCATGAAAAAGTAAAACACAAAATTGTCGAATCAATTTTGTATCCCCAGATTGATTACTGTTTAACTGTATACTATAGTTTTCTGACGATGGAATTTAAAAACAAGCTACAGTTAGCTCAAAACACATGTTTGCGTTTTGTTCATTCAATAAGGAAATATGATCATGTCACTCCGATATATAAAGAACATTTGTACTTAAAAATAGATTATCGTTACAAATTATTTTTTGGCAGTTTGTTAATGAAAATTTATACCAGAGGAAAACCAGAATATCTAAAAGAGTACCTGAAACCAAGACAAGAGATGCATAATATCAATCTTAGGGAATTAAACCAATTTAATATATACAAACATAAATCAGCAAGATTTCAGTGTTGCTTTGCATATTTATCTGTTGAGTTATTAAATAATGATGTATATTATAAAATGATTGAGGGTGTATCTGTTGGTACATTTAAAATTATAAAGAATACTTATTGCAGGTACAAAATATGATTGTTTAGATAATGTAATTTTAGGGCTACTTGAGTTATATGTGATGGTTAGAAGTAAGTTTTTCTTTTTGTTTCTTTGTTTGGTGGCGTGGAAGAACGTTGATACGAACGTCACCTTTTGTGTAGAATATTGTATCTATGTGTACACTTATATATAACACAATAAATATTTTTCTATTCTATTCTATTCTATTCTATTCTAATAGAATAGAAACATTTATTTGCCACAAAAAACTGTTTTCGCAAAAAAAGGTTTCGTCAACTACGATTTAAGAAAAAATTCTACTAAGTAGTTACTTACCTTCCCGAAGGATCAGCAAGAAGATCAAATATCCCATTTTCTAGTTGAAATTCAGAAGACGAATCACTCCAATAAATATCACCATTACTTGCCAATGCAATACTATTTGGTACTTTTGGCTTTTTACCATCAACCTCCTGATCTACAGAAACTATAAGTTTTTTCTCACCTACAAAATATTAACATTTAAGTCCAAGTTATTATACATATTTATTAGTAAAGAAACGTAAGGTTTGTTCCAACACGCAGTTTAATCGTCCGTTGGACGGTCAAAAGCAGTCGCTTAGTCGTCTATCCATCTATCTATCGCTGTGATGTATTTATGCCATAACTGGGTGGCTCGGCTCCATTTGACTGTTCAACGGACGATCGAACAGCATGTTGGAACAAATCGTTAGATACTTATAACCAACCTGTCTGAACGTCAACTTTAAAAATTCCATAGTAAGCATCCGCAACATAAAGAGCCCCATTCTTGTCAAATTGCATGCCTAGGGGTCTGCCACATATACGTTCCTCATGACGGCCTTTACAAGGCTTTCCGGTTTTAACAACAGGCACAAAAAACTGATCATCTAGAAATTTTACAACTTCTCCATCGTGAAGTGCAGCATATAGTTCACCATTATAATCAGCAAAAGATTCAGGTCCTTCGACACTGTCCTTGTGCCATATTTCAACATCATTTAATTTTTCATTTTGGGCTAATTTACCTAGTAAAGGTTTAGCTGGTGGAACTCTAAAAAAATATTGCTTAAGTAAAATTATAAATATAAACTTTAAAATTCTCACCTGAGCTGAGATGTAAAACTTGTGTAAGGTGGTAGATTTGGCAAGAATAAAATTAATACAACTATAACAAAAACCTCAAACAATCTGTGTGAGAAAAATCTACATATTCCTTTAATTCCCATCCTTAAACCTAATAGGGAAATGTGTTTAAAAAATTACTGAATTCATATATAATTAATAATTACCCACCTTTGACTAGACTTGATAGGGTTTAGTCTTCTAAATATTCGACCACGGGTTAGCTGTTTCTCATTCTTATACTTCAAAAGGACAATTAAACTTATTAAAACAATCTAAACCAAATTCCAGCAAATGAACAAATCGTCAACTTCAACCTTGGCAACACTCCGGTAGGAGATCACATGTAGTATGTAAATGGTTTGAACTTTAGGATTTGAACTCGTACAAGTTGACCTATGTGAACTTGGCAGCTAAAAGATAGCAGCCAAAATTACGGAAACGCCCGAAGGTACATAGACGTGCAATAAAAATAAAAAAGGGGTATTTTTTTTTAAATTAGATCCTAATCTAAGAAATTAACAATTACTAGTGGAGAAAGGTTCAATAATTATTGACCATAAATAGTTTCCACACCTCACCCCGTTGATATATAAAATTCTTAAATTAAATGGATACAATTTTAAAATGTCTTGAAGAAACAAGGTATAACTTTGAAATTCACAGGAGAGCCAGAAAATGATGTAACAAGTAAATGCTGCAATAAAATAACTTATTTGGCAGCTACACAAATCCACCCCCGAACAAATACGTAATCCACAAAACGTACGAAGGAAACGAGTTGTCACTTTGAAATTGACAGGACAGCTAGAAAATCATATACTGAACCCTGTGAATGTAGTACAATTTACTTGGGAGCCGTCTAAGGGTTCAGAAACTACCCCCGAAGAAATGCAAAATTCTCAAACAACAAGAAGGAAACGAGTTATCACCTTGAAATTGACAGGGGAGCTAGAAAACCATATCATGAACTCTTTAAATGTAATACAATTTCCTTGGGAGCCGTCTAAGGGTTCAAAAACTACCCCCGAAGAAATACAAAATTCTCAAACAGTAAGAAGGAAACGAGTTATCACTTTGAATTTGACAGGAGATCTAGAAAATCATATACTGAACCCTGTGAATGCAGTACAATTTACTTGGGAGCCGTCTAAGGGTTCAAAAACTACCCCCGAAGAAATACAGAATTCTCAAACAGTAAGAAGGAAACGAGTTATCACTTTGAATTTGACAGGAGATCTAGAAAATCATATACTGAACCCTGTGAATGCAGTACAATTTACTTGGGAGCCGTCTAAGGGTTCAAAAACTACCCCCGAAGAAATACAGAATTCTCAAACAACAAGAAGGAAACGAGTTATCACCTTGAAATTGACAAGGGAGCTAGAAAACCATATCATGAACACTTTAAATGTAATACAATTTCCTTGGGAGCCGTCTAAGGGTTCAAAAACTACCCCCGAAGAAATACAAAATTCTCAAACAGTAAGAAGGAAACGAGTTATCACTTTGAATTTGACAGGAGATCTAGAAAATCATATACTGAACCCTGTGAATGCAGTACAATTTACTTGGGAGCCGTCTAAGGGTTCAAAAACTACCCCCGAAGAAATACAAAATTCTCAAACAACAAGAAGGAAACGAGTTATCACCTTGAAATTGACAGGAGAGCTAGAAAATCATATCATGAACCCTTTAAATGTAGTACAATTTCCTTGGGAGCCGTCTAAGGGTTCAAAAACCACCCCCGAAGAAATAAAAAATTCTCAAACAGCAAGAAGGAAACGAGTTATCACCTTGAAATTGATAGGAGAGCTGTGAATGCAGTACAATTTACTTGGGAGCCGTCTAAGGGTTCAAAAACTACCCCCGAAGAAATACAGAATTCTCAAGCAACAAGAAGGAAACGAGTTATCACCTTGAAATTGACAGAGGAGCTAGAAAACCATATCATGAACCCTTTAAATGTAATACAATTTCCTTGGGAGCCGTCTAAGGGTTCAAAAACTACCCCCGAAGAAATACAGAATTCTCAAACAACAAGAAGGAAACGAGTTATCACCTTGAAATTGACAGGAGAGCTAGAAAATCATATCATGAACCCTTTAAATGTAGTACAATTTCCTTGGGAGCCGTCTAAGGGTTCAAAAACCACCCCCGAAGAAATAAAAAATTCTCAAACAGCAAGAAGGAAACGAGTTATCACCTTGAAATTGATAGGAGAGCTAGAAAATCATATACTGAACCCTGTGAATGCAGTACAATTTACTTGGGAGCCGTCTAAGGGTTCAAAAACTACCCCCGAAGAAATACAGAATTCTCAAACAACAAGAAGGAAACGAGTTATCACCTTGAAATTGACAGAGGAGCTAGAAAACCATATCATGAACCCTTTAAATGTAATACAATTTCCTTGGGAGCCGTCTAAGGGTTCAAAAACTACCCCCGAAGAAATACAAAATTCTCAAACAGTAAGAAGGAAACGAGTTATCACTTTGAATTTGACAGGAGATCTAGAAAATCATATACTGAACCCTGTGAATGTAGTACAATTTACTTGGGAGCCGTCTAAGGGTTCAAAAACCACCCCCGAAGAAATAAGAAATTCTCAAACAGCAAGAAGGAAATGAGTTATCACCTTGAAATTGACAGGAGAGCTAGAAAATCATATACTGAACCCTGAGAATGTACTACAATTTACTTAGGAGCCGTCTAAGGGTTCAAAAACTACCCCCGAATAAATGCAAAATTCTCAAACAGCAAGAAGGAAACGAGTTATCACCTTGAAATTGACAGGAGAGCTAGAAAATCATATAATGAACCCTTTAAATGTAATACAATTTCCTTGGGAACCATCTAAGGGTTCAAAAACCATCCCTGAAAAAATACAAAATTCTCAAACAGCAAGAAGGAAACGAGTTATCACCTAGAAATTGACAGGAGAGCTAGACAATCATATACTGAATCCTGTGAATGTAGTACAATTTCCTTGGAAGCCGTCTAAGGGTTCAAAAACTACCCCTGAAGTAATACAAAATTCTCAAACAGCAAGAAGGAAACGTGTTATCACCTTGAAATTGACAGGAGAGCTAGAGAATCATATACTGAACCCTGTGAATGTAGTGCAATTTCCTTGGGAGCCGTCTAAGGCTTCAAAAACTACCCCCGAGAAATACAAATTTCTCAAACAGCAAGAAGGAAACGAGTTATCACCTTGAAATTGACAGGAGAGCTAGAAAATCATATACTGAACCCCGTTAATGCAGTACAATTTACGTGGGAGCCGTCTAAGGGTTCAGAAACTACCCCCGAAGAAGTGCAAAATTCTCAAACAACAAGAAGGAAACGAGTTATCACTTTGAAGTTGACAAGAGAGCTAGAAAATCATATACTGAACCCTATGAATGTAGTACAGTTTACTTGGGAGCCGTCTAAGAGTTCAAAATCCACCCCCGAAAAAATACATTATTCTCAAACAGCAAGAATGAAACGAATTATTAATTTGAAATTAACAGGAGAGCTAGAAAATCATACTGAACCCTGTGGTTGTAGTACAATTTACTTGGGAGCCGTTGAAGGGTTCAAGAAATGCATAATTTTCAAATCGCACGAAGGAAGTCACTTGTCACTTTGAAATTTAGGGAACGGTAAGAAATTAAAATAATAAACACTAATTTTAAGAGTGTAATTTACTTGGCAGCAGTCGTAGAAAAATATGTGGTTTTGCTATAATAAAGCAGGTGGTAAATAATATACCAAGAAATATAACAATACTTACCAAGCAGCCGTAACAGGACGGCATTTTCTATGTAGAATTTTTTAATCCCTTATATACATAAAATCAAATCAATTATTGTCCAGAAGAAATTAATGGGCAATGTAAAGAGATCAAGGTGTATATGTAAACAAGTAAAAAACAGACAACAAAGTAAACGCAGAAAATAAGAACAATGCAATAAAAAACAGATTTAAATAAATACATTACATTATAATGCAATGTCATATCAGGGTTTTTAACCGTGTTCCTGAAATTATTATTTAAATTAATTTCATGAATATTATTAGGTAGGAGATTATATATCTTATAACCATTGTATATAATAGAGTCTTAGATAAAAGAAACACTATAGTTACCAAAATATTCATCAGGTAATGTATTAACAAAAAAATATATATATTTTTTATTGGTACCCTATTTTGCTTATTTAAAGTACGCCTCAGTGTTTAAAACCAACTTTTAAAAACTCGCGTATTTTAAAGTTACGATGGCAACGTCAATAACCCGACAAACGTGAAGTCAAAATGTCAACTTTTTAATTATTGACCTGACAGGAATTACTGCGGGATTAACCGCGAATGTGCTTTTCTATTTAAGTAGTCAATATTAGAACTGATTTTAAAGCAATATACAATCAGTAACAACTGTAGTGACAATAATTAATTCTATGTGACAGATTGCCAATTAATTTTTGTATTCCATATTTGACAGTGACAGGTATCCTGATGTCGTCACCAATTCACCCATTATACATTCTTAATTCTAATTTACAGTTTTGTAGTAATAATAATACCAGTATTTATGATTTCAAAGCGTACCAATAAAAAAATAGCGTGCGGCTGTGCCGTCGTGCTCGAAAATCCGCGCCTGTTTTAAAGACCTTAATATCCACTTATACTTTAATATACTATTCTAAATGTCTACATAATTATTCAAGATGCACTGTTAAGGATGAGTTCATATTTTAAAAGTAAGTTTAGAGCAAGTTATAGAGACAAATATTATTAATCTGAAGTAATTACTACGTACGAGGCTGGACAAACATGCAAAATATTTGGAAACTAGTCACAAGTAAAGAGACTTCAGATGTTTTACAATGTTTCTATTCTACATCGATCACGTGGGTGGGTTGGAGGATAATAAAAAATACCTGACAGCTGCCTATATTCCTAAAAATATACCAATATATATTATTTTTATGAATATTAAGTCAATATAATCTACACAAGTCACACATGTTGTTCATCATTTTATCTGTAATATCATGTCCATTTTTAATTTCTTCCAGTGTCAAGAGGCATCGTTTATGAATATATCTACGACACATTCTACACTGAAATAAATCAGTACTTTTATTCGACGTATCACGTGAACAGAAAAGGCACTTTTCTCTCATACTAAAACTAGCGTTTAATAGAAGGCGTTTTAAATCTCTCCTATAATTGTCAATATCTATTAAATCGGTCAGTTTTTCTTCCTTAATTATTTTTGATACGTAATATATTACATATACTCCGCAATTATAGTTATCTTTCTGCTTCACGTGGTCTACATTTTCAACATCCCAATTCTGTATATCATAGCCCTTAAGCTTAATAAATTTTATAAACGTCTTAAAATACGTCATTTTATTGAGAGATGTACTTCTCATTGGATCAATATAGCTGAATTTCTTTTCTCGTAAATTAATTACTGCCAATGAAAAATGATTACAGTTATGAATGGGCATGATAATATTTTCTTTGAAAACATCTATGTTACGTACGAAGGCTTGATTAAGATTATTATTGCTGAAAATATAGGATGATTTTTCGACAGACATAATTTGAAATGTTTCATTCGTATTTAACAAATTCAAGCAGACATCAATTGTGAAATTATTGAGCCATTGTTTGTCGTTTAAAGATAAATAGTCCTCTATTATTATCTCCGAAATACAACCCTTCATATTTGGGTACGCCGTAACTACATAGTTTCTGTTATTCTCAATATTTCTATAATAATCTATATCTGCCACAAGACCATTTTCCAAAAATGCAATGTCACTCATTGTTGTCCATTTCCTCTCAATATTAGAAAATATTTTGTTTGGAGAAATTATATGGGGAAGCATATGAAAATAATAAAAATATCTTAACTTATTCAACATATTAGCCCAAAAGCGATTACACCGGTAGATTCTTACGACTTTTAATCCTTTATGCGTATAAATTACTAAGTCACACCATGACCGGTTAGTAATTTCTAATAATCCTTGTATTTGGAAATGATAACTATGGTTGACAATAATTTCTGAATTGCCGTTTAGAAAATCAAATTTATATTTCGATGGATCACTACTTCTTGCATTATAAGGACATTTAATTTCTATAATCCCATCGTTACCGATAAAACCGTCTGGAGATGCAGCTAAATATGGATATTTTTTATGAAGGCATAATCCCGCCTTTTTGTAAATAGACAACGTGTTACTCTGTTTCAAGTGTTCGTTTCTAGCGACGTTTTCATATTTTATACCGTGGTTTACCGCTGGTGTGTTTAGTACCCTATCTCCAGTTATGTCTTTAATTATATTTTCAAAAGAAGAATAATCTCTGATCTTGCATATTCTTCCAAAATATGATGATGTCACTCTAATTTTTCTTTCCTTATGCCAAATATTAGACAATCTTTGATCACGGGTATGCATTTCAAGTTGCTGGCGATCAGAATCTGCCATATTTAGAGAATTCAAGAATATACAGCACTTATCATAAAGATGATCTGATACAGAGATATTGCAAGTTTTCGTAATATCGAGAGTACATAATTTACAGGTGAATTCACCACTGTATGTTTTATTTGGATCAGGATCCTGGCATAGCTGATGCACCCATCGTTGACAGTGGTCGCATTGTACCCAAGCTGTCGTTTCATTAAAACCTCCGTGACCACAATAGGTACACAGTGGTACATCATTGTCAAGAATAACATCAACATTTGTGATTTCGCTTAAAGAAGATTTTGTTTTTTTTAAAAATCGACCATCGAAATGCGTGTCTACTTTACGAGTTCTTTTACTCCACGTTTCCTGAGAGCATTTCTCGTCTGTGGGATCATTTTCCTTACATAGACGCGATTTACCTACCCCTAAATCGATTTCTATTTTTAACGATAAAATATCTTTCCTAAATTTTCTTAAAAATTGTGAGCATTTTAAATTTCTTTGTTGCAGAAGTAGATTCGTTTTCACCTGTCCAAAATAGTTTTCCACCATACAGTTGCTTACGGGCTCTTTATTATTTGTCAATAAACAACTCCATAGGGGGCAATATGGTAGGTACTTTTTTAAAATAACATCAAATAACTCTAAATTAAAATATTTGTTGGGTTCTTCTCCTGAATTATGGAGTTTAGAAGTATTGACAACTTTTAAAAAACGTTTATAAAATGGACTTAATTTGTACAGGCTTTTATTTTTTTTTGCGTCTGTATTTATATTTACATTGACGTTTGCTGTTCTATCGGTATTATCATTTTTCTTTAAATTGTTATGTAAGCTTTTTATAGTTTTTTGAATAGATTTTACTTGCGGATTATAAAATTTGTTACTTAATAAAATGTAAGTATTTCTCACAAACAAATCAAAATCGGCTATATCCTTTATTTGAACAGCGTACGCGAGTAAATCTTTAAAATAATATTTTTGCTCATCAGATTTTGCCCAAATATCTACGTCTTTACACATCATTTTCACAAAATGAGCGCAACATAAAAAAATTCCAATTAGCTTCCCATCTTTAATACCTTGATTTGCTTCAATTAACTTGTAACATTTTGTTAAATACTCTATAAGGGTACATCGATTAAAAGCCTTTGAAATTGCATGTAAATTTGCGAAAGAGAAATCGGACACGATCCCTGAAAATGCTGGCCAATATTTATGCTCCTCACAGAAATACCGAAAATCATGTAATAACTTGAAAATAGTGTTTGAATCGTGTGTCGCGGATGCCATTGAAAATATAGGATATATCCGTTTTGTTTTTTTAATATTCACTACAGCAGTATAAAAGTATATTCGATTGTGGTTTCGCAATGGATTTCTAATAAGTCCACCAGTAGCATCAAAACCAATCAGTGGCAATTCGTCCCCAACGGCTTGTGCTTTTAATGCCTGTATTTGTTCTATACTGTAGACCTTGACATTAAACGGAAATGTAACTTCTTTAATATATTCTGGGTGGTCAATTTGCATTAAAATCAAATCCAAAACGTCATTTTTGCTACGATCCAATTCAGCCATCGCTTCAGATTTAATTTTTCGTATAGTAGCATCTGATTTAATATTCTGCAAATTTTTTGACCCCATTAATAATTTAACGCTTGCGTTTAGTAAACTCTGTTTTTTATAGTTAGATGGTTTTTGGCCCAATATTTTCTTTTTTACTAAAGATCTTTCAATACCTTTAACATAACCCGTTATATAATTTTTGTGACAGTAATCCAATGAGGTACTGTACACGTACACCGTTTTTTCTTTAATTAAAATTTTGAATTTTTTGCAGTTTCTATGATTGTGGATACATAATCCAAATACATTAATTGCACCATCTTTTATCAAATATTTCACATATTTAAATATTATTTGACAAGTATTATTAACGTACTTATTCATTCTATTTCTAATGTAATATGGGTAATGTTTTGAGACTAGTTTGCCGTTTTTATAAATTACGTTCCAAATGCTATCTTCAATTTTAAATTTTCCCTCAAAAAATGTGCAATTTTTATAACATAAATTATTTGTTTGAGATGAAACATTTTGTGAATTTATTGGTAACAATTTATACGGAGATTTTTCGGGTGTGGACAGTTCAAGTAATTTTTTTGGTATTCCAAAAATTTCTGGGGATATTTTCTTCTCACTGGTACTCTTAATACCTGACGTGGAACTGCTAATAGAAGAAATGCTGTGTTCAGTGTCGATTACCTCCGAAAACGATAAGCCATTTTTAATTGGAGTAGAGCAACGGGGAAAATCACTTGTTTTCTCTATTTGAGACATTTTGTCGAATATCGGTTTCGGTGTATGATCATTACATGCGGTTTCAGTTGATATTTCAAAAATAACGCTTTGATTGTAAGTAATACTTGGAATAAAATTGTGACTCGCTTCTTCATTTTGCTTAATGATCTTCCACCATAATTGATATATATGAAGCCGATTCTTGAGGTTATTTTTTTTATTAAATTTTCGACATAGTATGCCATAAACCGATTTGCTATTTCTATACATTCTACACATATTTAAGGGATTTACTTTCAATTCTTCCAATATAAATTTTAACCTTTTCGTGGTAAGCTTCCCTAAGTAATGTTCGTTATTATCATAATAGTTATTCAAGAAATATGTTTTAAAACTAGCATTTTCATTTATAATACGATATATCACACTATTATATCCGTATTTCGTACCAGATAGTAATGACACTACCCTCTTGTATATGGTAAGGTTTGAATTAATATTTATAATATTTTCAAATTTAAAATAAGGGGCATCCTCCCTCAATACATCAGATATTATTTTAAAAACACCTTCTTTGGATACTTTAGGCTTACCCATTTTATTAATTTAAATAAGAATCTAATGGAAAATATTTGTCTAAATAAAATAAAGATAAAATCTGAAACCAAACTTGATAAAAGTAACTAAATAAAAAAGGAATTCTAAGGGAAAGTTATGAAACCCGTTTAAAATAAAATTAATATACCAGAAAGAATTAAAACCTTCTAACCAAAACCGAATCTGGTGAAATAACACAAATAAAAAATTAATTCTAATGAAAACTTCTAAAACTATCTATTTATAGCGAATATATCAAAACAACTTAAAAGCTTCTATAAAAAAAATCTTGTGAACATATAAATACAAAATAATATATAATAGCAAAGTGACAACGATAAATATTGCCAATAGATTTAACGAACAGCGAAAATGTAAAGTTATTCGAATATATTCTCAATAAAATCAAGCAATACGCTGCCTATGCAACAGAGCCAAGGTGGGTATATCAACTTTTCTACGAACTAGCGGAAGCCTGCGGGTTAGAATAATAGAATACTACCGAGGTGGTATTGGTTACAATAGCTCTGAACGCGATACATGTAGATAAGAAAACTGGACATTGTTCTTGCGTTGTAATTATTATTAATTACTTCCACATCCACGTAGTGGATTGGAAATATAGTAAGTAATCGTATAAAAACTTTCAAACATTTTTTTTCTTAAAATCGATATAGAATGTCATGAACCGTCAAGATTGTAAATTTGAGCGAAAAAAAAATTCTGCCTGTCTGTCTCTAACTTTTTTTTGTCCGCACGCTTTCTCCGGAACGGTTCAAGATATTGACTTGAAATTTTGTACACGTATATATTATAATGAGATCTGGAACTGGATTGTTTTTTGAAAATATCCGGTGGAGGGTTGGGGGGTAAATATTAGTAAATATGGGGAAATATGTAAAGCAAGCTGGTAAAACTACAGAAACTTGTAATTTGATTTATGTACTACAAGCCAAGGCCTCAGATTTTTTTCATAATATTTTTCAACCCCCTAAAATAAAATTGAGACATTTATTTGAAATTTGGTACACGTATGTATTATAACGACATCTGGAACTAGATTATATTTTGAGATGATTCCGTTGAAGGGTTGGGGGTTAAATAGGGGTAAATAGGGAAAATTAAGTAAAGCAAGCTGGTAAGAGTACAGAAACTTGAAATTCGGTGTATGTACTGGAAGCCAAGGTCTCAGATTATTTATATTATTTTTCAACCTCCACCACCCCTATACTCCATTATTAAAGGGGTTGATAAAATAAAATTGAAATATTCACTTGAAATTTGGTACGCGCATATATTATAACGACATCTGGAACTAGATTATATTTTGAGATGATTCCGTTGAAGGGTGAATAGGAGTAAATAGGGAAAAATAAGTAAATCAAGCTGGTAAGAGTACATAAATATGGGATTTGGTGTATATATAAACCAAGGCCCCAGATTTATTTCTAATGTTTTTCAAACACCACCATCTCCGCTTCATTATTAATAGATTTGATAACATAAAGCTGAGATATTTACTTGAAAGTTAGTACACGACATCTGATTGAGATGATTCCATTGAAGGGGTGGGTCGTGGGTTGTAAATAGGGGAAAATAAGTCGGGTAAACTAAAAACTTAACTTTTTAAAGTATATGGTAGAAACCAACGCCTCAAACTTTTCTATGAGATCTGCTCCAAATATTATTAAAATTCTATGACCAATAATTTTCACATAGAGTGCTAATCTAGTCAAGATGTTTCCTAGTGATTGCTTAGGCAGTAGTTTTTTTAGTATAGAAACTTTCAATATGTTTTGATATATTCACTATAAATAGATAGTTTTAGAAGTTTTCATTAGACTTTATTTTTATTTGTGTTACAATGCCTGTTACGGCTGCTTGGTAAATAATAATTTATTGTTATATTTATTGGTATATTATTTACCACCTGTTTTATTATAGCAAAACCACATATTTTTCTACGACTGCTGCTACACTCTTAAAATTAATGTTCATTATTTTAATTTCTTACTCTTCCCTAAATTTGAAAGTGACATTTCGCTTCCTTCCTGCGATTTGAGAATTATGAATTTTGTCGGTTGTGGCTTATGAACCCTTAAACGGCTCCCGCGTAAATTGTACAACATCCACATGGTTTAATATATGATTTTCGAGCTCCCCTGTCAATTTCAAGGTGATAACTCGTTTCCTTCTTGTTGTTTGAGAATTTTGCATTTCTTTGAGGGTAGTTTCTGAACCCTTAGACGGCTCCCAAGGAAATTGTACTACATTCACAGTGTTCAGTATTTGATTTTCTAGCTCTCCTGTCAAATTCAAAGTGATAACTCGTTTCCTTCTTGCTGTTTGAGAATTTTGTATTTCTTCGGGGGTAGTTTCTGAACCCTCAGACGGCTCCCAAGTAAATTGTACTGCATTCACGCGGTTCAGTATATGATTTTCTAGCTCTCCTGTTAATTTCAAGGTAACTCGTTTCCTTCTTGCTGTTTGAGAATTTTGTATTACTTCGGGGGTAGTTTTTGAACCCTTAGACGCCTCCCAAGGAAATTGTACTATATTCACAGTGTTCAGTATTTGATTTTCTAGCTCTCCTGTCAAATTCAAAGTGATAACTCGTTTCCTTCTTGCTGTTTGAGAATTTTGTATTTCTTCGGGGGTAGTTTCTGAACCCTCAGACGGCTCCCAAGTAAATTGTACTGCATTCACGCGGTTCAGTATATGATTTTCTAGCTGCCCTGTCAATTTCAAGGTGATAACTCGTTTCCTTCTTGTTGTTTGAGAATTTTGCATTTCTTCGGGGGTAGTTTCTGAACCCTTAGACGGCTCCCAAGTAAATTGTACCGCATTCACTGGGTTCAGTATATGATTTTCTAGCTCTCCTGTTAATTTCAAGGTAACTCGTTTCCTTCTTGCTGTTTGAGAATTTTGTATTACTTCGGGGGTAGTTTTTGAACCCTTAGACGCCTCCCAAGGAAATTGTACTATATTCACAGTGTTCAGTATATGATTTTCTAGCTCTCCTGTCAATTTCAAGGTGATAACTCGTTTCCTTCTTGCCGTTTGAGAATTTTGCATTTTTTCGAGGGTAATTTTTGAACCCTTAGACGGCTCCCAAGGAAATTGTACTAGATTCACAGAGTTCGGTATATGATTTTCTACCTCTCCTGTCAATTTCAAGGTGATAACTCGTTTCCTTCTTGCTGTTTGAGAATTTTTTATTTCTTCTGGGGTGGTTTTTGAACCCTTAGACGGCTCCCAAGGAAATTGTACTACATTTATAGGGTTCGTGATATGATTTTCTAGCTCCCCTGTCAATTTCAAGGTGATAACTCGTTTCCTTCTTGCTGTTTGAGAATTTTGTATTTCTTCAGGGATGGTTTTTGAACCCTTAGATGGTTCCCAAGGAAATTGTACCACATTTAAAGGGTTCATTATATGATTTTCTAGCTCTCCTGTTAATTTCAAGGTGATAACTCGTTTCCTTCTTGCTGTTTGAGAATTCTGTATTTCTTCGGGGGTAGTTTTTGAACCCTTAGACGGCTCCCAAGTAAATTGTAGTACATTCTCAAGGTTCAGTATATGATTTTCTAGCTCTCCTGTCAATTTCAAGGTGATAACTCGTTTCCTTCTTGTTGTTTGAGAATTTTGCATTTCTTCGGGGGTAGTTTCTGAACCCTTAGACGGCTCCCAAGTAAATTGTACCGCATTCACTGGGTTCAGTATATGATTTTCTAGCTCTCCTGTTAATTTCAAGGTAACTCGTTTCCTTCTTGCTGTTTGAGAATTTTGTATTTCTTCGGGGGTAGTTTTTGAACCCTTAGACGGCTCCCAAGGAAATTGTACTACATTCACAGGGTTTAGTATGTGATTTTCTAGCTCTCCTGTCAATTTCAAGGTGATAACTCGTTTCCTTCTCGCTGTTTGAGAATTTTGTATTACTTCGGGGGTAGTTTTTGAACCCTTAGACGCCTCCCAAGGAAATTGTACTATATTCACAGTGTTCAGTATATGATTTTCTAGCTCTCCTGTCAATTTCAAGGTGATAACTCGTTTCCTTCTTGCCGTTTGAGAATTTTGCATTTATTCGAGGGTAATTTTTGAACCCTTAGACGGCTCCCAAGGAAATTGTACTAGATTCACAGAGTTCGGTATATGATTTTCTAGCTCTCCTGTCAATTTCAAGGTGATAACTCGTTTCCTTCTTGCTGTTTGAGAATTTTTTATTTCTTCTGGGGTGGTTTTTGAACCCTTAGACGGCTCCCAAGGAAATTGTACTACATTTATAGGGTTCGTGATATGATTTTCTAGCTCCCCTGTCAATTTCAAGGTGATAACTCGTTTCCTTCTTGCTGTTTGAGAATTTTGTATTTCTTCGGGGATGGTTTTTGAACCCTTAGATGGTTCCCAAGGAAATTGTACCACATTTAAAGGGTTCATTATATGATTTTCTAGCTCTCCTGTTAATTTCAAGGTGATAACTCGTTTCCTTCTTGCTGTTTGAGAATTCTGTATTTCTTCGGGGGTAGTTTTTGAACCCTTAGACGGCTCCCAAGTAAATTGTAGTACATTCTCAAGGTTCAGTATATGATTTTCTAGCTCTCCTGTCAATTTCAAGGTGATAACTCGTTTCCTTCTTGCTGTTTGAGAATTTTGTATTACTTCAGGGGTAGTTTTTGAACCCTTAGACGGCTTCCAAGGAAATTGTACTACATTCACAGGGTTCAGTATATGATTTTCTAGCTCTCCTGTCAATTTCTAGGTGATAACTCGTTTCCTTCTTGCTGTTTGAGAATTTTGTATTTCTTCGGGGATGGTTTTTGAACCCTTAGATGGTTCCCAAGGAAATTGTACTGCATTCACAGGGTTCAGTATATGATTTTCTAGCTCTCCTGTCAATTTCAAGGTGATAACTCGTTTCCTTCTTGCTGTTTGAGAATTTTGCATTTCTTCGGGGGTAATTTTTGAACCCTTAGACGGCTCCCAAGTAAATTGTACTACATTCTCAGGGTTCAGTATATGATTTTCTAGCTCTCCTGTCAATTTCAAGGTGATAACTCGTTTCCTTCTTGCTGTTTGAGAATTTCTTATTTCTTCGGGGGTGGTTTTTGAACCCTTAGACGGCTCCCAAGGAAATTGTACTACATTTAAAGGGTTCATGATATGATTTTCTAGCTCCCCTGTCAATTTCAAGGTGATAACTCGTTTCCTTCTCCTTGTTTGAGAGTTTTGTATTTCCTCGGTGGTAGTTTTTGAACCCTTAGACGGCTCTCAAGGAAATTGTACTACATCACAGGGTTCAGTATATGATTTTCTAGCTCTCCTGTCAATTTCAAGGTGATAACTCGTGTCCTTGCTGTTTGAGAATTTTGTCTTTTTTCGGGGGTGGTTTTTTAACCCTTAGACGGCTCCCAAGGAAATTGTACCACATTTAAAGGATTCATTATATGATTTTCTAGCTCTCCTCTCAATTTCAAGGTGATAACTCGTTTCCTTCTTGCTGTTTGAGAATTCTGTATTTTTTCGGGGGTAGTTTTTGAACCCTTAGACGGCTCCCAAGTAAATTGTACTACATTCACAGGGTTCAGCATATGATTTTCTAGCTCTCCTGTCAATTTCAAGGTGATAACTCGTTTCCTTCTTGCGGTTTGAGAATTTTTAATTTCTTCGGGGGTAGTTTTTGAACCCTTAGACGGCTCCCAAGTAAATAGTACTACATTCACAGGGTTGAGTATATGATTTTCTAGATCTCCTGTCAAATTCAAAGTGATAACTCGTTTCCTTCTTACTGTTTGAGAATTTTGTATTTTTTCGGGGGCGGTTTTTTAACCCTTAGACGGCTCCCAAGGAAATTGTATTACATTTAAAGGGTTCATGATATGATTTTCTAGCTCTCCTGTCAATTTCAAGGTGATAACTCGTGCCCTTCTTGCTGTTTGAGAATTTTGTATTTTTTCGGGGGTGGTTTTTGAATCCTTAGACGGCTTCCAAGGAAATTGTACCACATTTAAAGGGTTCATTATATGATTTTCTAGCTCTCCTGTCAATTTCAAGGTGATAACTCGTTTCCTTCTTGTTGTTTGAGAATTTTGCATTTCTTCGGGGGTAGTTTTTGAACCCTTAGAAGGCTCCCAAGTAAATTGTACTACATTCACAGGGTTCAGTATATGATTTTCTAGCACTCCTGTCAATTTCAAGGTGATAACTCGTTTCCTTCTTGCTGTTTGAGAGTTTTGTATTTCTGCGGGGGTAGTTTTTGAACCCTTAGAAGGCTCCCAAGTAAATTGCACTACATTCACAGGGTTCAGTATATGATTTTCTAGCTCTCCTGTCAAATTCAAAGTGATAACTCGTTTCCTTCTTGTTGTTTGAGAATTTTGTATTTCTTCGGGGGTAGTTTTTGAACCCTTAGACGGCTCCCAAGTAAATTGTGCTGAATTCACGGGGTTCAGTATTTGATTTTCTAGCTCTCCTATCAATTTCAAGATGATAACTCGTTTCCTTCTTGCTATTTGAGAATTTTGTATTTTTTTGGGGGTGGTTTTTGAACCCTTAGACGGCTCCCAAGGAAATTGTACTACATTCACAGGGTTCAGTATATGATTTTCTAGCTCTCCTGTCAATTTCAAGGCGATAACTCGTTTCCTTCTTGCTGTTTGAGAATTTTTTATTTCTTAGGGGGTAGTTTCTGAACTCTTAGACGGCTCCCAAGTAAATTATACTACATTCACGGGGTTCAGTATATGATTTTCTAGCTCTCCTGTCAATTTCAAGGTGATAACTCGTTTCCTTCTCGCTGTTTGAGAATTTTGTATTACTTTGGGGGTAGTTTTTGAACCCTTAGACGGCTCCCAAGGAAATTGTACTACATTCACAGTGTTTGGTATATGATTTTCTAGCTCTCCCGTCAATTTCAAGGTGATAACTCGTTTCCTTCTTGCTGTTTGAGAATTTTGAGTTTTTTCAGGGGTGGTTTTTGAACCCTTAGACGGATCCCAAGGAAATTGTGCCATATTTAAAGGGTTCTTTATATGATTTTCTAGCTCTCCTGTCAATTTCAAGGTGATAACTCGTTTCCTTCTTGCTGTTTGAGAATTTTTTATTTCTTCGGGGGTGGTTTTTGAACCCTTAGACGGCTCCCAAAGAAATTGTACTACATTTAAAGGGTTTATGATGTGATTTTCTAGCTTCCCTGTCAATTTCAAGGTGATAACTCGTTTCCTTCTTGTTGTTTGAGAATTTTGCATTTCTTCGGGGGTAGTTTCTGAACCCTTAGACGGCTCCCAAGTAAATTGTACTGCATTCGCGGTGTTCAGTATATGATTTTCTAGCTCTCCTGTCAATTTCAAGGTGATAACTCGGTTCCTTCTTGCTGTTTGAGAATTCTGTATTTTTTCGGGGGTAGTTTTTGAACCCTTAGACGGCTCCCAAGTAAATTGTACTGCATTCACAGGGTTCAGTATATGATTTTCTAGATCTCCTGTCAAATTCAAGGTGATAACTCGTTTCCTTCTTGCTGTTTGAGAATTTTTTATTTCTTCGGGGGTAGTTTTTGAACCCTTAGACGGCTTCCAAGTAAATTGTACTGCATTGACAGGGTTCAGTATATGATTTTCTAGATCTCCTGTCAAATTCAAAGTGATAACTCGTTTCCTTCTTACTGTTTGAAAATTTTGTATTTCTTCGGGGGTAGTTTTTGAACCCTTAGACGGCTCCCAAGGAAATTGTACTACAATTAAAGGGTTTATGATGTGATTTTCTAGCTTCCCTGTCAATTTCAAGGCGATAACTCGTTTCCTTCTGGTTGTTTGAGAATTTTGCATTTCTTCGGGGGTAGTTTCTGAACCCTTAGACGGCTCCCAAGTAAATTGTACTACATTCACGGGATTCAGTATATGATTTTCTAGCACTCCTGTCAATTTCAAGGTGATAACTCGTTTCCTTCTTGCTGTTTGAGAGTTTTGTATTTCTGCGGGGGTAGTTTTTGAACCCTTAGAAGGCTCCCAAGTAAATTGTACTACATTCACAGGGTTCAGTATATGATTTTCTAGCTCTCCTGTCAAATTCAAAGTGATAACTCGTTTCCTTCTTGTTGTTTGAGAATTTTGTATTTCTTCGGGGGTAGTTTTTGAACCCTTAGACGGCTCCCAAGTAAATTGTGCTGAATTCACGGGGTTCAGTATTTGATTTTCTAGCTCTCCTATCAATTTCAAGATGATAACTCGTTTCCTTCTTGCTGTTTGAGAATTTTGTATTTTTTTGGGGGTGGTTTTTGAACCCTTAGACGGCTCCCAAGGAAATTGTACTACATTCACAGGGTTCAGTATATGATTTTCTAGCTCTCCTGTCAATTTCAAGGCGATAACTCGTTTCCTTCTTGCTGTTTGAGAATTTTTTATTTCTTAGGGGGTAGTTTCTGAACTCTTAGACGGCTCCCAAGTAAATTATACTACATTCACGGGGTTCAGTATATGATTTTCTAGCTCTCCTGTCTATTTCAAGGTGATAACTCGTTTCCTTCTCGCTGTTTGAGAATTTTGTATTACTTTGGGGGTAGTTTTTGAACCCTTAGACGGCTCCCAAGGAAATTGTACTACATTCACAGTGTTTGGTATATGATTTTCTAGCTCTCCTGTCAATTTCAAGGTGATAACTCGTTTCCTTCTTGCTGTTTGAGAATTTTGAGTTTTTTCAGGGGTGGTTTTTGAACCCTTAGACGGATCCCAAGGAAATTGTGCCATATTTAAAGGGTTCTTTATATGATTTTCTAGCTCTCCTGTCAATTTCAAGGTGATAACTCGTTTCCTTCTTGCTGTTTGAGAATTTTTTATTTCTTCGGGGGTGGTTTTTGAACCCTTAGACGGCTCCCAAAGAAATTGTACTACATTTAAAGGGTTTATGATGTGATTTTCTAGCTTCCCTGTCAATTTCAAGGTGATAACTCGTTTCCTTCTTGTTGTTTGAGAATTTTGCATTTCTTCGGGGGTAGTTTCTGAACCCTTAGACGGCTCCCAAGTAAATTGTACTGCATTCGCGGTGTTCAGTATATGATTTTCTAGCTCTCCTGTCAATTTCAAGGTGATAACTCGGTTCCTTCTTGCTGTTTGAGAATTCTGTATTTTTTCGGGGGTAGTTTTTGAACCCTTAGACGGCTCCCAAGGAAATTGTATTACATTTAAAGGGTTCATGATATGGTTTTCTAGCTCCCCTGTCAATTTCAAGGTGATGACTCGTTTCCTTCTTGTTGTTTGAGAATTCTGTATTTCTTCGGGGGTAGTTTTTGAACCCTTAGACGGCTCCCAAGTAAATTGTACTGCATTCACAGGGTTCAGTATATGATTTTCTAGCTCTCCTGTCAATTTCAAAGTGATAACTCGTTTCCTTCGTACGTTTTGTGGATTACGTATTTGTTCGGGGGTGGATTTGTGTGGCTGCCAAATAAGTTATTTTATTGCAGCATTTACTTGTTACATCATTTTCTGGCTCTCCTGTGAATTTCAAAGTTATACCTTGTTTCTTCAAGACATTTTAAAATTGTATCCATTTAATTTAAGAATTTTATATATCAACGGGGTGAGGTGTGGATACTATTTATGGTCAATAATTATTGAACCTTTCTCCACTAGTAATTTTTAATTTCTTAGATTAGGATCTAATTAAAAAAAAAATACCCCTTTTTTATTTTTATTGCACGTCTATGTACCTTCGGGCGTTTCCGTAATTTTGGCTGCTATCTTTTAGCTGCCAAGTTCACATAGGTTACAAGTTGTACCTAGTTGGAGAAAGGTGCTAATCCTTTCCTTTGACGTGGAAGTTTAGAAGAAATATAAATACAAGACGATTTTTAACTACTTAGCATAACCCAAGAGAACTAACCTAACAAGTAACAACTAACCACATCTGCTTGACCTTGGGTCCATAGTCACTGATTTGAGAATGTCACCACAGAATTATAATTTATAGGTTTGTTTTGGTTTTGAGAAATACCAGTCCTCGGAAGTCAGGCACATGCGCAGCCAGCAAGTTCCCAACAAAGAATTTATAGGTTTGTTTTGGTTCTAAATTCTCAGAGTTCTAGCTGTTCCCGTCTTACGCAGTTTAAGAAATTATGAATTTTAGTGTACTGCTCATGACTGTTTCTTTACTGCGCATGAAAGGAACTGTTCTAGAATCGTTCTTAAGTATGTTCTGGTTTTGAGAAATAGCCTGTCCGAGGACGCCCTCGGACGTCAGGCACATGCGCAGTTAGTAAAACGGGTCCTGAACTTACTAATTGCGCATGTTCCTGACATCCGAGGACTGGCATTTTTCAAAACCAAAACAAAACTTATATAAATGGAAGCAGATACACATTTACAAGTACAAGCACAGAGTAGATTTATGTGTGGACAACATAGTTCAGACATTACATTTTATAATCATCTCTTTCTGTATGACCAAAATTACTATAGCCCCATCTTTGTTGCAGCCACCATCATTTTGACACGACAATTATATAACCTTAAACGCCCAATTTGTGAAGCGTTTTTGGTCTGTAAATAAACTATTTTCAAGTACTGAAGAGACAAAATATGACTTGATTGGAAGTAAATGGTCCCTAGGTTCATTTATATTTTGACAAATTGACCTAGACTTTTTTATTTATAGAAAATAATATACCTACTGTGACAAAAATAAAACTACTTACCAACTATTCTTAATTCCTACAAGGCTACAAGTACTGGATTGTCTAGTAAAATGAAATTCTACCCGGCCATAAATTGGACTGTGAATTTGAGCATCTGCAAGGAATGTTAAGGGGCAAGGGAATAAAACAATCGTTTACAATACTCATATATTTTTGTACAAAAATATTTGCACTAAACATGAAAATAATTTAAAGGTTAGTTGAGTCAAACATGAACAGCTGTTATTAAATAACTAGACTAGATTTAGACATAATAGACATATGTCTATGCTACTCATGCATATACCAAGGCCTTATAGACAGGCTGCAACAGAGATAGCGTTAAGGACAATGTTGTATCTTAGAAAGAAATGGCGAGAAAGAGGTATGTTGGACATGTTAGCAAGTATCATATGACTTTTACACTTTATCTCTGCTTCTATTTATATAAATTTCTTTGTGTCTATGACCATTTTCGGTCACCTGATTTTGACTTTTTGACACAGTCTGGAGGGCACACAAACTTCATCCAATCACAAATGAAATGTAAACAATTAGAGATCAGTTGCTAGCAGAAACAGTTCAAGCTTATTAGAAAATAACAGCTTTTACCATCTCTAAAAAACAAAACAATAAGTTATGTGCCCCACGTCACCAGCATGACGTCAACGGAAAATGGTCTATGTTGAACGATTTAACTTTTAAAGTTTAAAGCAGTGTTTAGTGTTTTCTTTGGTCAAACTTTTTTTTTTAATGACAAGATGTTAGGTTATGTTACAACAAATAAATTCAATGAAGACTACGACCCTGCTTGGGCTACACACGAAGACACGATCGAAGTATCTATTTCTAAATAGAAATTGAAATCAATTTCACTTCTATAGTAATGAGCTTAACACAATCGTTTTAAAGTGCTTTACTAATTGTTATTACTCAATTTGATTTCTAAGCTACATTTTTTGGATTCTTTTTATCACTTGTTGATTTCGTTATCCTCAAACGATTCATTCTCGTTATGATATTTTCTCATTAGAGATGTCGAGAATAGTTAGTTTATAGATAGGAAAAATCAAAATAAATAATAACACATTTTTCAAATTTCAAATGCATTGTTTTTGTTCTTACCAACTGTTCTTTATTGTCATAATTTCTTATAAAAAGTCAAACTCAACCTAAGAGAATAAGTTTTATTATTTAAAGTAAAGGTTCCATTGCAATCAGCATACATTTGCTGGCATTATAATGAGAGATTTATTTTATTTTTTTTATTTTAACGTCTTATTTATTTTAACGTCCTGGCGAAGTTTAGCTAAAGCTATTCCACCACTTAACCAGGACGGCGAAATGAGATACGGTCACCCATCCAAGTAACGGACTCTCCCGGCGTAGCTTAACTTCGCCGATCGAGTTCTCGGCACCTAAACTGGCACCCTACCTCGCCATGATGTTTTAATTTTTTAAATTAACACCTTATATAGTTTTATTTTATATTTGAGTTTGAGCTGATGTGTGATACGATGTAGATAAAATATTATATTGTTAATTGAAACTGACGTGAAATATAAAAGAAAACCGGTATAATTTTCAATTATCATTAATACACAATTTAATTAATTTGTGACATTTTGCAACAAATATGAAAAATAATAATTATCAATATTAAGTTTAGATTATTACAATAATGTTACTAACCCTTACCATTGAGTGAAAGAGTCCTGTTTCACACAATACATTTACTTTCATAAAAAAGCTTGCTCATATAAACTGAATTTGGCTCAGTTACCAATCATCTTGTTTTAGACGATACGTATAATTATCGCTTCTTATAACTTCCACTGCTGGTCCATAATAAGGTATCACATATGTAGATCCATCGGCAGGTTCAACAACCTGGGTGGCAATTAAAATAATATCAATCAGTTGTCCTAGAAACATAAATCCTAAAGTACAGAATTTGGCCAAGCCTATTGCTGGATATCCTAAATAAAATCTATCGACCCCAAACATCCCTAAGAAAATTGATAACAAAAGCGCTGTCTCAAAAGAATATCCATTCCTAGAAAAGAAAAAAATATATATGAAAATAGATTATAATAGTTTAATGTAAATATTTATGTTTATTAATTATATCAAATGTCAATTAATTACAGGATTTTACTTTATTCGGGAAAAAAAACTAGTGTACACTTTATGATTCCAAATTGACTAATGCTGATCCTTTATAAATTCGCTAATAAGTCCTTTAAGTAGAGGGTCCATGTCTTCGAAAGCCGTCAAAATCGCCAAGTAGCCCATTCCAGCAAGGAAAATAATTTTTCTGCTAGCTAAAGAGGATCCTAATGGGCATCAGAAATGACTTGTTGGACTTTTGTTGGTGGTTGCACAACAAGAAAAAAGATGGTGAAACGTTATTTCAAGAATTCGTGTTTTTAAATGTATACCTCTCATTAGAAAATTAACTATGTGCGATATTAATTGATTGATCTGATCTTTTATAGTTATATACTACTGACATGAGCGCATCTATCTATACTAATAGAATTTCAAAATCACTTACAGTGTGTTTGAAATTTCGACGTGTGGGCAGCTATATTAAATGTTCAATTTCTTTATATATTACATGCGAATGAAATATGGTCTAAAGATCAACGAAGTTTTTATAAAAAAAAATTAGCTTGATATCTTATACAGTTTTTGAGTTAGACTTTTTAAAATAAACCATAATTTAGATTCGTGGTACCTCTATAAGCATGCGATTGTTTTCTGGCGTACTGCGATCTGGCTAATTATAATGCACGAAGATAGTGAGCCAATAAATTTTTGAAATTGCGTTATTATTATTTACATTTTTACAGTTTAACAAAAATATTAATATGTAAAATGAAATTCATTTGGCAGAGGATTTATTAGATCTATAGATTATTCTGAAGGTGGTGTATATGGAGGTATTATTTATTAAGTATACCATTATTGTGGTACAAATGATGTCATAGCATTTTACAAATATAAGTAAGCATTGACAATAAACATTAACAAAGCACTATATAGGCATTACTAGTAAGAATCATTATCTGTTAAAAACTGCGCTGTATTACTTCTGCCCTTAAAACAAGGGTTAGGAAAGGCTGCACATGCATATGCAACAGAACACCAAGTGGACGCACATTTTTAGTCACACTTTACTTCACAATTTTTCACTTTTGTTCTTTAGATCCTGTTGTGGTTTTTTGTCATCATTAGTGATTTTATTTGGTTATTCTCTATCAGATATACAAATTTTCTCGGACAGGGCAAATTGGGAAGGAGATTGGAGAATTGTTTGGATACTAAAATTTGATGTGTTTTTTTAACCTTATGGAAAATAAATGCTGCCTTAGCAAAAAGGATATTTAAACTCACTACGGTCATACAGATTCATATAGGACTTATGAGCATCTTTAATTACACGGTATCAATTGCATTGCAGCTATTTCCAATATTTGTCAAATTATTTAGATAGCCTGTTTCAAGACAACTGTAACTGCTCATTTTTTTCCCTACGGAAAGGATAACTGATAGGTCATACAATACATAGGGTGTCTGACCCGTTGTTATAGTGTACCCACAGAATTTTTGTAGGTTTTCTATTTTGCAAAAATTAAACAAACATACTTTGCACAAATATTATTGTGTTCGCTTCAAATTGTATGCTAAGCAGGAGGAATCCAAGTTCACATTGTTGGGCAACAAATGGAAGAACGGCTGTATGTGCCGAATTTGTACCTTTTTAGTATGTATTTTGTACTGGTAAATAAATGTATTATTATTATTATTATATTATGTCCTTATTTACATGAATATTCAGAAATGTATTTTAGATGATTCGCCTTACTTTTGTTATTATTTATAAAGTCATTCCAGTTTGGAATGGGAAGTGTGTCTGTTATGGCGAATTCATAGGATTCTGACGGTTTCTTAAGTCATACTAAAATTTTTTTTAAATCTGAAGTTTCGGCAATTTTAATTTTTTAAACTCAATTTTTTATAACTTATTAATGATTTCGTATTGTATTTGCACGTTTAGATATAGGTCCTCCTAAGCCAAAATGATGTACTTAACTCAAAATTTCCTGAGCAAATTGGACTTACTTTGAAGTTTCCTTATTAAATGACTAACTTTCTTCAATAATCATTAAACGATTATTTTTGCAACTGCCTCATAGAATGATATTCAAAAATATAATAAAAATATATATATAAAAAAAGTAGTGCCGATCATAAGTCAAATATCTCAAAACGAGCAGATACTGAAGTACATTATTTTGGCTTAGGATAAGACTGAAGAGTATACAGGTTGCTATTTAAAATCAGAAAGTAGATTTCCGGCTAAACTGGGAGTGCATTTTTGGATCTGATTACGTCAAAAAATATAGTCAAATAACTTGAACCTAGTTTAAAATTTTTATCTTCAAAATAAAGAAACAAGTGTGGCGGTATATTTATGGGCATCCGGTATACACATATATAAAATACCATGAGGTTTGCCACTTCAAGTTCGACTCTTAAACATTAGTCTAAGTTGTGAATAAAAACTTTTCTGTAATATGGGATACATGCGGTAACATGTACTTATATGTAGTTTTGCTTCTATATGCGTCAATTTTTAAACTTTTATTGTCAATAGCCTTGTGAGACAGTTGTGTAAGTACTGAATGTTGCTGGTTTTTCATGGAGCAGAGGAAGAGCGAATGAGCAGTGTCACATATGGAATTGTCCAGGCATTGGCAAAAAAATGCTTTGAGTACTAAACCCTAAGCACTTAAAAATGTTTTAATCCATTGAGGCCCAAAGAATTTTGCGATTAAAGTGTAAGTATTCAATGCAATACGCAATTTGTACAAATCTATTGACAAAAATTATCTTTAAACGGCACATATGATTTGTGCAAAGTTGTTATTTGTAAATATAAATCTCCATGGGTAGCTTTAAATTAAAACCTCATGCCATGTAAGTACTTGATTTCTTGGGGTGATATTTTTCTCATGGAAGATCTTGGTAATTTCCGAATTATAAGTAGTCAAAACAGTACCTATCTCGGTATTTATTCGTTTAAAGCTAATTGAGACCTATATCCACTTTGATTCGTAACATTATTTAGTAGTAATTATAGGTGAATATTGTCCTAAGAACTTTGATTTCAAGTTTATTCTATAGTTTCTTTTTGTATAAGAGTGGGTCATTCAAAAGTTGATAATTAAATGTACCATACAAGTTTTATGATCTACTTACGTCCATTTGCACGGCATTTCTTTTGTAAATGTTGAATTTTGTGTTTCAGTGCAATTTAATCCTTCGACGGCAATACATCGAACTGTAAAAAAAGCACTTTATGAGGCCTTAAAACGACTAATGTTAGATACTCGCATACCTTTAGCTTTATTTTCTTTAGTGCAGCCTCTTATTTGCTGGGTTTTAGGATCTATTAAGTCATAATTTGGATCTGGACATAAATATTGTCCCATTCTTAAGGTGCCACAATCTACTTCATGATATTCAATATTATATTCCCCGGTAATACAAAGGATATTTAATAACAAAACCAGCCCTAATATTATCAAATTCATTATTTCTCACATATTTCTTTGAATAAAATAAATTTCTAATTTAAGGTTAACTCTACTACTATCAGTTGTTATTTGCATAGATAAACTACACTAGTTATTTGCGAGAATCCCGGACGATTTTCAAGATGGTATTGGCCATGAGTACGAAATGACGTCATAGTAGTAATACGTGATTGAATCTGTCTTGAAGACTATTATACGTTATAGGTCGATCAAAGCAGAATATGCTGTGATCATACTATATTTCACTTCAATTGAACACTGATAAAAATAATATATGACGTAAAATGAATATATGATTTTGATAAATTGTAAATCCAGGCCGGGGTGGATATCGATATTCATATATTCACATTTATTTTCATTCTTTCTTTTAATTTCGATTCAAACAAGTAACTATCTTTGATCATTCACTAGTCGCTGAGAGTGATAACCACAAACTACCCACACTAGTGTGGTTTGTGGTGATAACGTAGGGTCAAGGTGCCGACAGTGGATCACTTTTTGTTTTCCTTTTAATAAATTCTTATTGTATGAAGCTGGGATGCCGAAATTTGGCATCTGTATAATATAGTCATTCTATTTTCATAATTCATTATTACATTTTGAATATTTAGTAGGGAAAAAAATATGTAATAGATTTTTCTTAAAATGGATAATGACCTACTGTGTACCGCGAGGTGGGTACAGTGAACCAAAGCTTAATATACAGTGGTTCATGTCGGTACACAGTGAATCATTGTATTTATAATTGGGCTAATAAAACGAATAATTACAATTTAATCAGTCTTTATTTTAGATCAGTGGTATTATATTTATTGTATACCAAAACTACTTAAATTTAAATCTTATTTGTTTAAATGAAAATGATAAAAATAATAATCCTCTAAAGAACGGAATATTCAAAAATATTAATAGGTGTTTACATAACTCAACATAGTTTCAGTTGAAAACTGACATCAAATAAGACAAAATAAAAAAATCAGTTCTAGTGAATATTGAACAGGAATAAATCAAGAGAGAAATAATAATAGGATTGTTGCCTGGAAGTGCTTCCACTCAAACAAGGCTTTGGCAATATTAGCTTTATATCATCCTCTTTTACAATAGAAAGATCAGGAATGTGAAATTTGTGTTTAGTTTTTAGCCTTAAAAAACTTATAAAATACTCTAGTGCTTCATTTCTATTTTCTATGACTTTCCCAACGTAACAGATCTTTTGACTTTTTGTTGCAAACTCAACTAATACAAATCTAATGACTCTTTTTGAGATCAACTTCATTTAAAACATGAATTTCATTTTCTTTTTCGTCCTCTTCTGTCCAATCTTGATCGTCATCAGAATCTTGCAAACTAATTTCTTCAATTTCATCCTCCGAATCGCTCTGTAAATTTTTTGTAGATAGTTTCCTGTCCTTTATGTCTTTTTTTATTTTAGCTGCAGCCTTTTCCATTTGAATTGCCAGTTTCTGTAGTGTATCTGTTGCTATTAAACTTCGACCAAGTTTTCTTTGCTTCCTTTTAGTTTTTCTTGGTCCCGCTATTATGGGATCTCTGAATTGAAATGATGACAAAAACTGAATATTCTGACACTTCTGTTGAGCCGAAGTTGATTGCTGATCTGCACATGTGTGGGAATTCTGCAATATTAACGATGATGTTTCTCGAACGTCTTGATTATACTGAATCTGGTTGATGCCAGAGGGTCCTGCTTGTTGATCTTCCATCAGTGGCAACTCGTGAAATATTCCACTGGGCTTATTTGCACGTTGCAACGTTCAAGATATTTCTTGAGACTTTCCTCCTGTTCTTGGGTGAAAACTTTGTTTACAGAATAATTTGGCACTAAAGGCACATTTTCGATGGACCTCAGTCTTTTCATCTTGATGTAATAACGTCTCAATGTTGTAAATGAAATATTTGTGTCGGTTGCTGCTTTTCTTATACTACTACCATTTTTAATAAATTGTAATGCTTGCTTCATTTGAATTTCGAAATAGTTCCCAATTTTTCTAGTTAACCCTTTAGGACGAGCCATCCTGCAAGCAAAAAATACAGACATGAACATGTGACAAAAGGTTTAGTACACAGTGGATCATGATCCACTGTGTACTAATGCCTCTTGAACCACTGTGTACCGAAGGGACATTTTGTTTTTCAGATGGAACACAAACCTAATCACTTGATATTGAACTATTATAAATACATTAAAATGTACTTGACTATACAGAGTTTACAATAGAAAGAACGTTGTACACAAATAGAGTGCACTGAATTGACTAGAACACGAGAAAACTTACCTCATAAAAAAGTTAAAGCACTAGAAAACACAAATTCATTCACAATATGTCAAGACGCAATCACAGTCGCTGATTAACTGAGTCGGTGGAGTACGGGACGAAATTACGTCCTCCTATGAAAATGATGGAAGAATAGCGTCGTTCTTTTTTCTCAGGCAACGAATGATCCACTGTACCCACCCTAACCACTGTCGGCACCTTGACCCTACATACTTATTAATAAATAACACGGCCCATCCCCAACTAAAACAATGCGCAATGCGCCCCCGTTTGACGTTAAGTAGCAATCCCAAATCCCACATAACATCTCATGGATAGGTATGTACCTCAGATAAATAAAGAGATACCTACTTTATTTATCTGAGCTCTAGAATCTATATCTATGAGTAATATTTGAAATGTAGTTAGGCATCTATGTATACACGACTGAACATTTATGGTTGTCTGTAGACTCGCACCTAGACTTTTAGGCCAGTCACCACGGGCTTCCATAATGCAAAGTTAGACAAAAATTGCGAAAGTTTTTAATCTTTCAGAAAATATTGGAGGAGATGAAAAATAATGAATTCGGTTTTGCCCCCTTTTCCGCCCCCCGGAACATACTTAAATTAACAAAAAATGTAAATTTGCAAATAAATTTTTGAAAAAAATGCGATAGTAAAGCAGGTTTTAGAGAACATTTTAATAATTATTATACATATTCCATCAAGTTTGCACCCTGTTACGATGACTGGACACTGGAACATTGCAGATAGTAGTTTTTTAACTTTATAATGAAATATTTTGTAAAAAAAATTGCGAAAGTTATGCAAATTATTATTTATGCAACAGAGTAGGGTCACAAACCCGCTTTAAATTTTGCATAACTTTCTTTGCCCCGGAAGATTCTTTTCACAATCTTTTTATCTGGCACGGACACGATTTTGACGTTTTAAACAATAAGTGGGGATCTAAATAATTGCGATAGTCTTAAAATCGGGTTGCAAATGTTTGTAACACCAATAAATGATATAATCTGAATTTGCAACCTCATAAATGTCCCGGAAGTTATTGAAATTACCTATTATTTAAATAATGAAGCTATGCTTGACACAAAAAAATTGGAAAATAGGTGCAAATTTCACTTAACATTCTAATAATGGATATGCATACTCATGTGAATTCACAACCTCGCAAAATATCCGGAATATAATTTATCTATCTTCGCTTTTCTTCGAGATATTTCGCCAATTTCATTAAAATTTCATCAGCATCAAAAAAATTCCAGAAAAGATTGCAAATTCATTATTGTTTTAATTACGTGTGGGTAAATAGCTTAACATCAAATATTACTACGGAACATGATTTAAATAAAAAAATCTCCTTGAAAGAGGGTGACAATAACATACACTCGCACGTGACTCAACACACACGAAAATACAAAAAATCCACTATCCTGCATTTCCTTACCATATCATGCCTCCTAAAACAAGCTGAAAAATATTTTTTTTTTAAATCTGTAAAGCAGGTATTTACACAGAACTTCTCTCTTTATTTGGGCATGGGGGCCACTCTAAAAAATTAATAATTTCGAAATGACATTGAAAATAATATTCGGAATATAGTTATTATCACTATTATTACAAAGAAACCTGATAAGTTTTGTTCAAAAAAATATACAGAGTGCTCATCCAACAGCAAGAGTTAAATATTAAATAACAGGTGCCAAATATGGAAGGCTTTCGCAAATACCTTTACAAATGTTCACCATGACTGAATTATTTCTTGGGATGACCACCCTGTAAATTTTTCAATAAAAGTATACTAGGTGCATATGCCAAATATTATTGCCATCGGTCACATTTTCAATTCCACATTCACGTAGTGGAGTGGAAGTATAGTGGTGGTTAACAAATTTCATTTTTTTTTAAATTTTTCAAAAATGTTGATAATTTTTTTTTTTCTGAAATAAGTTTAGAATGCCATGAAACGTGAAAATGTTAAATTTGAGCAAAAAAAAATTTTCTCTCCATCTATTGGTAAATTTTTTTCCAAAATGGTAAAATTTAATTTTTACTTCCCTCGCATACCGAAGGGAAGTATTGTATTCGAGAAAAAATCACCCTCCGAGATTTTTTCGGATTCTGACGTTTCAGAACACGTAGATTCCGAAAATATAGGTTTTTCAATTCCGTCAGTCTGTCTGTCTGTCTGTCTGTCGGTCTGTCTGTCTGTCTGTCTGTCTGTCTGTTGGTGTATTTACTAAAAAACTACTTGACGGAGAGCAGTCAAATTTGGTAGGTAGTTAACCCTACTGTCAGCGAAGAACTGGTAGAATTTTCACTGAAAAATATACAGGGTGGACCGTCTAAACGGAATAAATAGTGAAAAAAATTTTTTTTTTGCTCAAATTTAAAATTTCCTCGTTTCATGACGCGCTAAACCTGTTTCAGGAAAAAAATTTTTTTGAAAATTTTTTTCACATTTTTGAAAAAATTTTTACCAAGATGAAAAAAATTTTTTTTTGCTCAAATTTAAAATTTCCACGTTTCATGACGCGCTAAACCTATTTCAGGAAAAAAAAAAATTTTTAAATTTTTTCAAACATTTTTGAAAAAATTTTTACCAAGTTGAAAAAAATTTTTTTTTGCTCAAATTTAAAATTTCCACGTTTCATGACGCGCTAAACCTATTTCAGAAAAAAAAAAATTTTGAAAATTTTTTTCAAACATTTTTGAAAAAATTTTTACCAAGATGAAAAAAATTTGTTTTTGCTCAAATTTAAAATTTCTACGTTTCATGACACGCTTAACCTATTTCAGGAAAAAAAAATTTGAAAATTTTTTTCACCAATATTTTTGAAAAAATGTTTACTACTAAAATGAATTTTTTTTTCTTTCTTCAAATTTAAAATTTTCACGTTTCAAGGCATTCTAAGCCTGATTTAAAAAAAAAGTTTTTTGAAATTTTATCACTAAGATAGAATTTTTCTTTCTTTGTTCAGATTTTAACTATCCACGTTTCCATGACATTCTAAAACTATTCAAACAAATTTAAAAATGTTTTTGAAGAATTTTTTTAAAAATTTGAAAACATTTTTAATCCATTTATGTATCACTACTATAGAACAGACGAAAAAATTTTTTTTGCTCAAATTTAAAATTTCCACGTTTCATGATATTCCAACCCAATTTCGGAAAAAAAAATTTGCAACATTTTGTTACCAGTTTGGAAAAAAATTTAACACCAGAATGCTCAAATTTAAATGACATTCTAAACCTAGGTATTTCAGAAAAAAAATTTTGAAAATTTTTTTCACCAACATTTTTCAAAAAGTTTTTACCACTAAAATAGATCGAATTTTTTTTTATTTGCTCAAATTTAAAATTTTCACGTTTCATAGCATTCTAAACCTATTTTAAAAATACATCATTTTTAATTTTTAAACTCTTTTTAGCACTACTATAGAACAGAAGGAAACTTTCCTTTTTGCTCTAATTTAAAATTTCTACCTTTGACATTTTAAACCTATTTCAGAAGAAAAAAATTTGAAAATTATTTTACCATCTTTTGAAAAATTCAAAAAAAAATGAAATTTTTTAACCACCACTTTTTTTAACCACCACTGACAGTTCCTTGTACTGTCACCGGTTTAGGTGCGGGCACTCGATCGTCGAAGTTAAGCTACGTCGGTCGGGTCCAGCGCATGGATGGGTGAGTTCTCGTTCAGGTACGTCAGTCTATGTCATGAGCTGAATAGCCTTGGCTGGACTGAGACGACTTGGCGAGACAATAAAAACAAGGACTGATAACTTTACCAAAGAGCTCCTTATCAACAGACTCGAAGTCTTGTGAGGACCATGTCTGGATAAGGAGCCCTAAGGTATAAAATGGAGTACTACAATAGACCTATACTGGTCGCAGTAGGCAAGGCCAATCGCCAACTCCTCCATCTAAAATCTAACCACCACTAACTATACTTCCACTCCATTACGTGAATGTTGGATTGAAAATGTGACAGATGGCAATAACATCTGGCATATGCACCTATTATACTTTTATTGAAAAATGTACAGGGTGGTCATCCCAAGAAATAATTCAGTCATGGTGGACATTTGTAAAGGTATTTGCGCAAGCCTGCCATATGTGGCACCTGCTATTTAGTATTGAACTTTTGCTGTTGGATGAGCAATCTGTATATTTTTTTGACCAAAACTTATCAAGTTTTCTTTGTAATAATAGAAATAACTCTACTCCTATTATTATTCTCAATGTCATTTCGTAATTATTATTTTTTTAGAGAGACTGCCATGAACGAGGGAAGTTCTGTGTAAATACCTTTACCGATTTTTTTTTAAATAGATTTAAAACGCTATGAAACGTGGAAATTTTAAATTTGAGCAAATTAAAAAAAATTTCCGTCTTTTAGTGGTAAAAAAATTTTCAAAAATGTAAAAAAAAGTTTCAAAATATTTTTTTTTGAAATAGGTTTAGAATGCCATGAAACGTGGAAATTTTAAATTTGAACAAAGAAAAAAAAATTGTCTATTTTAGTGGTCAAAAATTTTTCAAAATATTGGTGAAAAAAGTTTTAATTTTTTTTTCTGAAATGGGTTTAGCGTATCATGAAACGTGGAAAATTTAAATTTGACCAAAAAAACATTTTTTTCTTTATTTATTCCCTTTAGATGGTCCACCCTGTATATTTTTCAGTGAAAGTTTAACAATTTCTTCGCCAACAGTAGGGTCGGGTCAACTACCTACCAAATTTGACTGCTCTCCGTCAAGTAGTTTTTTAGTTAATGCACCAAGAGACAGACAGACAGACTGACGGAATGGAAAAACCTATATTTTCGTAATCTACGTGATCTGAAACGTCAAAATCTGAAAAAATCTCGGATGGTGATTTTTTCTCGAATACAATACTTCCCTTCGGTATGCGAGTTAAGTAAAAATTCTAAAAATTACCCCCCGTCTTATTAACTAATGCTCCACTTGCTTTGAGTAGGTTTTTGCTTTCATTTTTTACGTGTTAATAAAGGATTATTTTTATTCCTCCCAGCCATGCCCTAACTAATATGCGTTAACCATCGATTTTATTCCTATGTGGCAAAAACTTCAACGATAGGAATGAAAGGAAGTGTTTGATAGCAGCATATCAATTAAATAAACCAAGACTCCAGTCATTCATTCCATCGGCCAGCACAGTATACTTGCTTTTATGTATCTACATAAATAAAATAGTCTGTAACCTTGTTGTATGTTTTATATTTACACTTTATATACACCTAGGCAATAGGTTTAAAATGTGAGATAGCTAAAAATAAAAAGAAAGCTTGAAATGGTAAAAATCTACATGTAAGAACCCTCGTTACTATCTAAAAAGTCCATCCCGGGAAGGAAGCGTGGGAGGGAGGTCAAACGCGTTAATTTTAATTCAAATAAAATCTTTGAGTACAGCTCTATTTGTAGTAATAGTTTTTAACAGTAAGAATAAATAAATAAATGTGATGTAATTTTAGGATAAGAAATATCAGCCAAAAAGTTCAACACAAATGAAAAAAAAGTACACCCGTACAGGATACTAAAAATTGTTTTGAAAATTTTTCTTACATTTTGAACGCTAAATCACTCATAAAACATAGCAATTATAAATTGCGTCACTCTAATTAGTAAAGTAGACATTTTTCCCGTTATTTTCGTGTCTTGCAACAATATTTTTGTAGCTCAGAATTTTGGCGAAAGTAGGATCGCATTTTCCCACATAATGCCCCATATGTATTAGGGTGTTTCAGACAAAAATAATTTTGGAATTTTCAGCGTGGGACCCCTTAAAAAAAATTTTTAGAAGGTAAAAAAGATTATGACAAAAGATTAGCATTCTAGGATATGTGGAAGATGGTCCGTATTCGATTTTTCACTATTTTTCAGTTTTTATTGGATGTATAATGGTTAAAAAATTGTTCGACACTTATACCAATTGAAGTGTCAAGATGCTTTTGAAATATTAACACTTCTGATAATATTTAACAAGTGACCAACCTTCCTTTTCGATAAGGAATTGATAGTTAAATTTGTTGCACGTTATTACAAAACACCCTGTATGTAAGTAAAAGACAAATAGCAAAGCGAGGGCTATGATTGAGGGAGATTTTCTTTATTTAAATCATGTTTCGTATTAATAAATGGATTGCAATTTGATCTTAATCTACAGGGTGTAATTAGTTTCATGTCATTAAAAAAAACTGGTAACATCGACCGACTAGACAAACAGAAAACCTATATGACCTTTTTCTCTAGGGGCACTTTGAAAAAAACTGACCTGGGTTTACATTTTTAATGTTAAGGTAGGAAACATTTGAGAACCACTGTTTTTCAGGGTCAATGGATGTTATAGTTCCGAATATTAGAAATAATAAAAAACTGTAATATCCGACTTGTGTTCCCGTCGGTAAAAGTGCGGCACTTTGATGAGATTATTTGTATCGAACTTTTATACCACTAATTATGAAAATGTAAATAATTCCTTCTCTTTCGGCACAACGCAAGCCTAGCATGGCCGCAGGGGTTTAAATAGGATTTGTTTACATGTGTTTTTTAATTTGGAACAAAGCTATTGTAGCTTTTATCGTCGTTTATAAGAATTTATAAAATCTAAAAGTGGTTTATTAACATTAGTAACATTGTGTTAAAAGCTTAAAAAATTAGTAATTGTTTTATGAAATTGGAAAACGAACAGTTAGACGTCCGAGATATGATAACAGAAATTAGTTGTGTATTTTAAGTTAGGAAAAAATCTAATTTTTTTAACGAATTGAGCGCATAATTTTTCCCAATCAGGTATCGAAAACTAAAAATCAAGTCCTTGGTCTCTATGAAAATGAATGTAAACAATAATAAACAGATAAAAACAAGACAACGAATAATAATAATAATAATCATACCTTTATTGCCCAATAGGTAACACCCAATAACTGAACAATTCTTTTGATTTTTTTACAAAAATTGCTCGAAATGACTTCCATCTCCACTTATACACATTTCGGTACGTCGAACTAATAACATACTTACTCCATTCAACACATTTGGTAAATTAGGATCATTTTTTATGGTTTCTGTGCACATTAAAATACGTCGTTGCAATTGTTCTAAAGCTCTTCCGCACCAGCTGCATTTCCTCCACTTTCTGCATGTACCAAGTCCATATCCCCGAGCTCTGGATAAATGTAATCTCCCACAATCTCCAAAATCTGCGTTTTAAAACAACACACTAAACTGTGAATTAACGTTATCAATAAAGAAAACAAAAAGAAAAACTTGGTCGAAAATCCAAAAAGTAACACAAAAAGCACGAACGTAACCAAGTACTAACGACTTGAGCGATAAGTCAATAAAATAAATCTTAACATAAGTGGCACAAAATTCAAAAAGAAAAGCAACAGACAAAACCAAGGAACGGGTACGTCGCGTCATGCGTACTTTCTTTACCAAGTAAGGACAAAACTGAAATTATTACTTGAGAATATTACAAGGGAGGGTATAGCACACCTAATAGGATAATTGGCCGCGAAGAAGCAAAAAACATGACGATGTCCTCTGTCGGTCGCTTTTAACTGCTTTGTCGGCTACTTATTTGCAGGAATGTCAGAGTATCTCGTGCGACAAGACGCGAGGCAATAAAGCCTACCCCAATATGCCAGCAGTTCTCAAACTAGGTTATTAAGTACTTTGGAAATTTTTGTTTATTTTTTTTCTCCAAAACTATGAGCTTTAGACCCCATGTTATATAAGGTTTTTTGTTTGTCTTGTCGTTCCCTAGCACCAGATTTTTTTTTAATGACATGAAACTAATTACCCTCTATATATACCGACTTAATTAAAACAATAATGAATTTGCAACATTTTCTGGATTTTCTTTGATGCTAATGAAATTTTAATGAAATTGGGGTTGCGAATTCACGGGAGAATTTATATACATTTTTAGAATGCTATATGAAATGTGCACCTATTTTGCAATTTTTTTGAGTTAAGCATAGCTTCATTATTTAAATAATAGGTAATTTCATTAACTTCCGGGACATTTACGAGGTTGCAAATTCAGATTATATCACTTATTGGTGTTACAAATATTTTCAACCCGATTTTAAGACTTTCGCAATTATTTAGACCCCCACTTATTGTTTAAAACGTCAAAATCGTGTCTGTGCCAGATAAAAACATTTGAAAAAAAATCTTTCGGGGTAAAGAAATTTATGCAAAATTATTATTGAAATATTCTCCAAGGTTTGCATAAATATCGGAATTTAAAAAAAAGTTATTGAAAAGGGAGCAAAACCGGATTCTTTATTTTTTCACCTCCTACAATATTGTCTCAAAGATTAAAGACTTTCGCAATTTTTCATACCCTTTTTGCTTTAATGACTGGCCTATTTTTACACTTTTGGAACTACAAGAGAACAACCTACTGCCCAGCTTTTGTATTTTGTTTACTGAAGAAGCACCTATAGAAGCATATTTAATAAAATTTAGCATGTGTGCCATATTTAAAAAAAAAGGTAGGTACTAACTAAACGTTATTTTGGAGTGTACATCTTTTAGACTTTCAACAATGAGATAGAATAGAACGATATTTTCACAAATTCAGAAGCAGAACGAATACCTGGACAAATCCAGCACTATGGGGAGTAGGTAGTTCACCTGAAATAGGGCTTCTCCAAAGAACTTTAAGATTACAGCACTTTTTTAACGGAATATTTTAGGTTTTTTGGTAAGGATTAAAAGGTGAATTACCCGGACACGCAAAAGTGACCCAAAGTCATATAAGTTACCTACGTATATTATACATATATATAAGAAAATCCGCCATTAACTCTGAAACGAAAAGTGGAAAAGGAAGAAGGTGTTCAAAATTAAATTTTCTATAATATGAAAAATTCCATTTTCCCAAGTGCTTTTCCTCAGTACATCTAATTTTAGTAAAAATTGCTAAACACTTACCTCAAAAATGTTTTTTTTTTTTAAGTTATGAGCATCAAAAATTTTAAGCAAAAGGTTCCCTTCGAAAATGCTCCATATAAACAATAGCAATTTCTCAAACGATTTTCTGCAAATTTTTTTCAGCGACCCCCATAATTTCGTTTAAAAATTCATTAATAACTTCGGGATATGGAACTTTTCATGCCACAGTCATGTAGAAAATTTAATTTTGAACACTTTTTTCCTTTTCCACTTTTCGATTTGATGCACCGTTTCAATGTTAATGGTTTATTTTCGTTAGAGGACGCCAAAATTCGCATATTGTATATGACTTGTGGTCACTTTTGCGTGTCCGGGTAATTGACCCTTTAATCCTTACCCAAAAACCCAAAATATTCCGGTAAAAAAGCGCTGTAATCTTAAAGTTCTGAAAATCTGGATTTTTCCTAATTCGGGTGAAATAAAAATAACAAAAATATGTGGCGGGAATTAAAGGCGTTAAGCATTTATAAAAGAAAATCAATCCCGCACATTCCAGATATGGTTGGTGATGCCAATGCTAGCAACAATTATTTTATAAATTCTAGCAAAAGTGATTTTATTGTTAGTGAGGAATCTGTTCAATTTTATAATTATCATATTAAACATAATACTGATACTTTTACCTTCAAAATGGTCATCGAATATCAAATATACCTAGCACTAAAAAATATCAAATCTGAGGCAGTTGGAGTTGATGGTATAGGACTTGGATTACTTCTGTATCTGTGTCCTAATATTTTGCCTTTACTAACACACATTATAAACTTTTGTTTCGAAAATAGTGTTTTTCCATCTCTATGGAAATTTTCAAAAATAATACCATTACCAGATCTATAGAATTAATGAAGCAGTATATAACTGGCAGACATCAGAGAGTCACCATTAATGGAGAAAATTCTAACATACTACCAGTAAATCAAGGTGTTCCACAAGGTTCAATATTGGGGCCTCTTATGTTTACGTTGTATACAGCTGAGTTTCAAAATGTCCTTAAAAACTGTAAGTCACATTTTTATGCTGATGATACACAGCTCTACTATTCGTTTAAAGAGGCTAATATTGAAAATGCTTGTAGACTCATTAATCATGACATAACATCTCTTATTAAAATATCTAATGCTTTTTGTCTTTCCATAAATGCAACAAAATCCAAAGTAATGTTATTTGGTAGGAGGGACACCAGAGGTAAGTGTGTGGAAAACGTCAACATACAAATTAACAACGAGCATCTTGAGCTCACAAATGTGTCAAAGAATTTAGGATTATATATTGATTCAGGCCTAAAATTTACTGAGCATATATACTTATTATATAATTAAGAAATCTTTTGCTAACTTAAAATTAATCTATGCAAGTAAGTAAAGATATTTTGACAAAAAAAACTAAAACAATTTTATGTGAAGCTCTGGTCCTCTCTCATATAAACTATGCTTCAGTTGTGTATTTCCCTTTCTTATGCCAAGTTGATCCCTGCGATTACAACGGTTACAAAATAGTTGTGTTAGACTGATTTGTGGTATAAGAAAATATGATCCGGTATCCTTGAGTTTGAAAGAAATTGGTTGGCTAAATATTAAGAACAGAAATATTCTACATAGTTGCTCATTCTTTCACAACATAATATTTACTCACCTCCTTATTTGTATAATAAAATCACATATAGAACAGACGTACATAAATTAAATATAAGACACTAATCAACTATCACCATCCCAAGACATAAAACTGCCGAATTTGGTTGCGGATTCTCATATCGTGTGGCTTCTCTTTACAATGACATTCCTGAAGATCTCAAGGTACTACCATACACAAAATTTAAAACACAATTAAAAAAATAGTTTCTAAAAAATTTGTAGTAAAATTTTCAACTCTAGGCTTGCTGTCTATTTTAGTTAAAATACTGTGGCATGTGAAAATTAATAATTTATGTGGCTATTTACTATTATCTTCTCTCTGGGTTGAGTGGAAGAACAGAGAATTTATTTTAAATTCGCTGAACTCTGCCCTTTATAATCATTTTATCACTTACCTTATAGTATTGTAATATTTTTTTCTGGTTTATGATAAAAATGATTATTATTATTATTATTATTATTATTATTATTATTATTAACTAGAGGCCCAACATAATGGGTAATTTCGGCGCGCGATGTCTAAGAAATCCACACTATGGGACAACATCGTCTCTCAGAAAAATCTCAATCATACCAAAAAAATATAAATATAAGTGTGTAGGTACCGCGCTTATCTGATACAAAAAATTTAAAAAGGTTTGATATTGCCATTTTATTCCTGTTTTTATTCAAGAAAAGTTTATAATTTTATAAGTTTTTATACATTTTAGGGATTCTGGAAAACTACAGTATTACTGAAATATAGCACAAATTAGTTCCATAAAAATACAATTCCGTTCCTTGAGTTTTTTAAATCAAAATTAACAGTTTTTGGGAAAAGAATAACCTCGAGGTCGACACCGCAGCCCAAATTATGTGTACCAGATTTCTCTTTTTGCAATTATTTCTTTCATTTCTCTTAAATTTTCTTCTGTCATTTTCTTCAAATATTCTTAAAGTCAATGGACATATATAAAATACATAGGGAGATAAAGATAATTTAGACTCGTAACCGAACGATTGTATAGACTACGATATAGTAACATGAAGTGTATCATGAATTCATGACTCATGACAGTAGTGTAGTGTATCATTTATTCCTAACAAATGAGAGATATTTTGTTTGCGAGGTGCAGATCTACCTAGTGAAAGTTAGAACTATATATTTTGTTTTTTATGGACACTTGTATCCACTAATACTTCGCTAAGCAATATTATGGTTTGATAAATGAACAGATTTAGAATTAATTAAAATATAGATTGTACAATTTTATATACAAAACTTTACTTTTACTCGTAGAATGTGCTTTTACTTTTTCGTTTAACGGTATTGAAATAGCTATATAGAGTATGTTAAAACAAGCTAACCATTGTATACTCTTCGCTTTGCTTCCTTTTTATATAATTGCTGCACATCCTATAGGATACCCTTCGCAGTTTCTTTGTAAATCATATTACTTACAATACATAGAATATAATATTTAGAAAAATTTCAACAATTAATACATTTTTCATTTATTGAACAATTTTGTTCAAAAACAGTAGGGCTCTTCCTCTAGCTAACACTACCTTACTGCCAAATTTCAATACAATCGGAATTTTGGTTCTTAAGTTATCGTGCTTACAAGAAGCGTGAAGGACGGACAGACAGACATTTTGAAAGTTGTTCAGAATTCGATCACCAATACAGTGGCATGAAATTTTTTTTCTACGTGCGATATTTAGCCCAGTTGTCAGAGACAGGAATTGATAAGAACCGGTCACTAAATGTCATATGGCTGAATTTTTTAGAATAAGTATTTTTGTTGGTGTAGAGTACGATAGAAAAAAGTTTACAGCTGTAAGGTGCCGGCGACCCTAAAAAAAATCGAAAATATTGTCCGAAATTCGGTTTTTGGCCAATAACTCGAAAAATAAAAAAAATAACTAATGGCGATAGATGGGGAAATTTTACATAAAAATGTATATAAAGTTTTTCTGTACGATCAAAAATCTAGGCTCCAGATTTTTTTGTTTAAGGCACCAGAATGGAACGTGGCGACACATAATACGGCTAGCGAAGCGTGTGCGGTCTCGGACGCGCTACACTAAATTTGTTGCGACTTTAGAGCTAATTAATGAAATTGAACTGAACAAAGTGAATGAAATGAAACGAGAAACATATGATAGCCACGTATCATCATATTTTCAAATATAAAAACCGCTGCCTAAGGAATCGCTACTTCCACATCCAGATTTTTCATCCAAGTCACTTTAAAGGAAACATCTTGATTAGATTTGCACTGTAGTATATGGAAATTATCGATCATAGAGTTTTAATAATATTTGGGGCAGATGTCATAGAAAAGTTTGAGGCGTTGGTGTCTACCATATACGTTAAAAATGAAGTTTCTAGTTTACACTACTTATTTTCCCCTATTCACAACCTGCCACCTTCCACCCCTTCAATGGAATCATCTCAATCAGATGTGGTACTAACTTTCAAGTGAATATCTCAATTTTATGTTAAAAATCCCATTAATAATGAAGTGAAAGTGTTGGCGTTTGAAAAATATTAGAAAGAAATTTGAGGTCTTGGTATCTAGTATATACACCAAATCCCAAATTTCTGTACTCTTACCAGCTTGATTTACTTATTTCCCCCTATTTACTCCTATTTAACCCCCAACCCTTCAACGGAATCATCCCAAAATATAATCTAGTTGTGAATGTTGTTATAGTACATACGTCTACCTTTCAAGCGGATATCTCAATTTTATTTTATCAACCCCTTTAATAATGAAGTAGGGGTGGTGGGGGGTTGAAAAATATTATTAAGAAAACTGAGGCCTTGGCCTCTAGGACATACACCGAATTTCAAGTTTCTATACTCTTACCAGCATGCCTTACTTATTTTTCCCTATTTACCTCTACTTACCCCCATTCCTTTAAATATCACAAATAATCTAAGACCTTGGCGTCTAGTACATACACCGAATTTCAAGTTTCTGTACTCTTACCAGTTTGCTTTACTTATTTTGCCCTATTTATCCCTATTTAACCCCCAACCCTTCAACGGAATCATCTCAAAATATAATATAGTTCCTGATGTCGTTATAATACATACGTGTACCAAATTTCAAGTGAATATCTCAACTTTATTTTACCAACCCCTTTAATATTAGAGTAGGGGTGGTAGGGGGTTGAAAAATATTATAAATAATCTGACACCTTGGTTCTAGTACATTCACCGAAATTCAAGTTTCTGTCCTCTTACCAGTGCTATACTTATTTTCCCCTATTTAACCCCCAACCCTTCAACGGAATCATCTCAAAATATACACCAGTTCCAGATGGCGTTATAATACATAGGTGTACCAAATTTCAAATGAATATCTCAATTTTATTTTATCAACCCCTTTAATAATGGAGTAGGGTATTGAGGGGGTTGAAAAATATTATAAAAAACTTTGGGGCCTTGGCTTGTAGTATATACATTAAATTTCAAGTTTCTGTACTCTTACCTTGCTTTACATATTTCTCCCTATTTACCCCTATTTAACCCCCACCCAGATAGACCGACAGAGACAGAATTTTTTTTTTCTCTCAAATTTAAATTCTCGACGTTTCATGACATTCTAAACCTATTTCAAGAAAAAAAAAATCGGTAAAGGTATTTACACAGAACTTCCCTCTTTATTTGTGCATGGCGGTCACTCTAAAAAAAATAATAATTACGAAGTGACATTGAAAATAATAATCGGAATATAGTTATCACTATTATTACAAAGAACACCTGATAAGTTTTGGTCAAAAAAATATACAGAGTGCTCATCCAACAGCAAAAGTTCAATGCTAAATAACAGGTGCCAAATATGGAAGGCTTGGGCAAATACCTTTATAAATGTCCACCATGACTGAATTATTTCTTGGGATGACCACCCTGTATATTTTTCAATAATAGTATAATAGGTGCATATGCCTAATATTATTGCCATCTGTCACATTTTCAATTCCACATACACGTAGTGGAGTGGAAGTATAGTGGTGGTTAAAAAATTTCATTTTTTTTTCAAATTTTCAAAAATGCTTTTAAAAAATTTTCAAAATTTTTTTCTTCTGAAATAGGTTTAGAATGCCATGACACGTGGAAATTTTAAATTTGAGCAAAAAGGAAAGTTTCCTTCAATTCTACAGTGGTATTTTTTTTTTGAAATTGGTTTAGAATGCCATGAAACGTAAAAATTTTAAATTTGAGCAAAGAAAAAAAAATTTCCATCTATTTTAGTGGTAAAAAGATTTTCAAAAATGTTGGCGAAAAAAATGTTCAATATATTTTTTTCTCAATAGGTTTAGAATGTCACTCATGTCAAACGTGAAAATTTTAAATTTGAGGAAAAAAACAATTTCCATTTATTCTAGTGGTAATTTTTTTTCCAAAATGGTGAAAAAAATGTTGCAAATTTTCGTTTCCGAAATGGGTTTGGAATGTCATGAAACGTGGAAATTTTTAATTTGAGCAAAAAAAAAATTTTTTTTTTTTCATCTATTCCATACCCAGTGATAAATAGATTTTTGCTAAAAAAATTTTTAATCAAAATAATTTTTAAATTTGTTTGAATAGGTTTAGAATGCCATGAAAATGTGAAAATTTTAAATTTGAACAAAGAAAAAAAAATCAGTCTGTATTAGTGGTAAATTTTTTTCAAAAATAGTAAAAAAAAATTCCGAAAATGTTTTTTATACAGGTTTAGAACGCCATGAAACGTGGAAATTTCAAATTTGAACAAAGAAAAAAATTTCCATCTATTTTAGTGGCAAGAAAATTTTCAAAAATGTTGCTGAAAAAAAACTTTCAAAATTTTTTTTCTGAAATAGGTTTAGCATGTCATGAAACGTGGAAATTTTAAATTTGAGCAAAAAAAAATTTTTTTCATTATTTATTCCCTTTAGACGATCCACCCTGTATATTTTCCAGTGAAAGTTCTACCATTTCTTCGCTGACAGTAGGGTCAACTACCTACCAAATTTGACTGCTCTCCGTCAAGCAGTTTTTTTAGTAAATTCACCAACAAACAGACAGACAGACTGACGAAATTGAAAAACCTGTGTTTTCGTAATCTTTGTGTTCTGAAACGTCAGAATCCGAAAAAATCTCGGAGGGTGTTTTTTTCTCGAATACAATACTTCCCTTCGGTATGCGAGGGAAGTAAAAATGTTGAAAATTTGTTTGCGGTTACTATACTACCAATCCACTACGTGGATGTGGAAGTAAAATGAATGTATGTAAGAATAGTACATAATATATGAAGTCGGATCATAAAGAGATTTCCGATGAAATCGGTAAAAGCCCTACCATTTTTACAATTTTTAAGATAAAAATCTGAAACTTCCAGATATTACTCTTGAAGTAATGTACAAAAAGATTCGATGGATATGTATGCCAAATAATGTTTTAAATAAAAGTTATTAACGTTTATTTTACCACTAGTTTGACGAATTTTGGAGCAAGGAAAATTTTTTCTTTTATTGAAGAAAGTTAATTCAATTTTTAAGATAAATCCCCTTAAAACATCTTAAAGTACACCTTTCAAGCTTTAAAAATCGCACCTACAAAAATCTAATTACGCGATTTAAACCAGAGTAACAGGTGGTTAAAGTTACATATCAAATTTTATCACTTTTTCACGATTTTGAAATTTTGGAAGTCTACTTCTTCAAAAATAAAATTTTGAGATTTTTTTCACTTACCGGATCTTTTTGTATATTACTTCAAGAGTAATATGTAAATGTTTCAGATTTTTATCTTAAAAATTGTAGAAATGGTAGAGCTTTTACCGATTTCATCAGATGTCTCTTTATGTTCCGAATTCATATATGTATTACTCCTACATACATTCATTTATATTTCAAAATATGATAATTTAATAGCCACATGTTTTTCGTTTCATTTAAGCTTTGTTGAGCTCAATTTCATTAATTAGTTCAAAAGTTACAACAAATATAATGTAGTGCGTCTGAGACCGCGCACGCTTCGCGAGCTGTACTTATGTCGCCACGTTCCATTCTCGTGCGAAAAAATCAGGAGCCCACATTTTTGATCGTACAAAAAAATTTCATATACGTTTTTGATGTGAAATTTCCCCCTCTATCGCCAAGTGCTATCAGTTTTTTGATATATTTCTTTTATTTTTCAAGTTATTGGCCAAAAACCGAATTTTGGCCAATATTTTCTACTTTTTAGGGGTTGCCGGCACCTCACAGCTGTAAACTTTTTTATCGTATTCTGCACGAACAAAACTATTTATTTTGAAAAATTCAGATATATAACATTTGATGACGCCTTAAAATTCCTGACGACTGGGCTAATTACCTATTTTAGAAATGTGCCAATCAAATATGCAATATACTCTCCGTTTTGTATTTCCGAAGAGTATAATACCATAACAGTAGAAGGTACTGAAAATATATCATAATAGTTAGAGCAGATTAAGAATAGTTCACTTTTAAAACCTTATTTAAAATAGGTGTTGTCTTGGTACTTTTAGTATTTAGCAATAACAGAGTTAGTGCAATACATGACGTAGCATCAAACTAAAAAACAATTTGGTATTATCATATAACAAGAATAAATCTTTAGGAACAATACTTCATTAGAAGATTGAATGATGTTATAACAAACAATTCGCGAAAATTAACTTTGATTTGCTTTACCATATTTAGTTTAAAAATAGGCTTTGGGTTGGGTGTTGCATAATTTGCATACGAGAATAAAAGAGCAACTGTTTTGGTTTGTTAATTGTTCTTCAATTCAACAAAATGTCCATTGATTTATCTGTCTATTCATATTTAGATTTAGTCTAATATTTTTACAATTAGTTATCAGGTACTTTGAAAAAAAAATGATATAGGGCCTTATTTCTACAAAACGTTATTCTAGGAACTTGACTTAATATACATGGTGGACCATTAATAATAGGCCATAGTGCAGGAGTAGATTCGTTGGGACAAAATATGAGGATATAACCAAATATACTGCGGAAATAGATACAGGGTGTCAAAATTGTTTTTTTGCAATAACTCGCCTTTGCTAGAGGAACTTTTTTACTTCCCTCGCATACCGAAGGGAAGTATAGTATTCGAGAAAAAATCACCCCCCGAGATTTTTTCGGATTCCGACGTTTCAGATCACGTAGATTACGAAAATTTAGGTTTTTCAATTCCGTCAGTCTGTCTGTCTGTCTGTTGGTGCATTCACTAAAAAACTACTTGACGGAGAGCAGTCAAATTTGGTAGGTAGTTGACCCTACTGTCAGCGAAGAAATGGTTAAACGTTCACTGGAAAATATACAGGGTGGACCGTCTAAACGGAATAAATAGTGAAAAAAATTTTTTTTTGCTCAAATTTAAAATTTCCACGTTTCATGACAAGCTAAATCTATTTCTGAAAAAAAAAATTTGAAAAATTTTTTGCCGCTAATACCGGGCGAGTCACGAATTGCGCTCGCCCCGATATTTCCTAAAATATTTGGAATAGAAAATTGAAATTTGGAGGCCTTATTACACGACTAAAATGCCATCTTTTCAATAAACAATCAAGTTTGGTGCACATCCGGTTTGACCGGAAATGCCCACAACTTTCGATTTTTAAATGGGACACCCTATATATTTTTACATTTTTGGAATCTAGAGGAAATTTTGAAGACAATACATCCATTTTGGTCACTTTTTAATAAACATTAAAAATGTTATTAAAAAATCTATTTCTGAATCCAGAGTGCTGTGGTGCCCAAAATATATTTTAGTTTGTGTGCTACGTTACTATAAAAATAAAAAGAACAATATGATTGCATTACTTAATTCTCTAGAGGCGTTTAAAATTTTTAAATGTGATTTTTACCCACTAACTCGGTATTTTTAAATGGGAATTTAATCGTTCACCAACATTTTTAAATACCTCATTTTCATACGAATCTAATGATACCAAAATTTTGAAAATCCGCTCAGAAATATTTGAGATTTCAGCCAAAATACAATGCAACCAAGCTTTTAGAAACATGCGGCTAATAGATAATAGATTAGTGGGCTTTGGAAACTAAAATGGCACATTTCTGTGTAAATCTGGTAATCTAATAACATTGGAAAAATCATAGTAGCCATTGAATGTAATAAAACAATATCAGCTGTCAGAAAGATACAAAATAAAGCGTTTCGGAAATCTCTTTGAGTAAAAATTAAAGAAAATGAATAATTTTAGTAGAAATGAAAAGGTCGATATGAGGACAAAGAAATTGATGTATTAGGATTTGTGATGGTACACCCAACAACATCAACAAGAGGGAATTGTCAATGGAATGTGACATTAGTCAGTCTTCGGTTTGCAGAATTTTAAAGATACATAAGTTTCGGTCTTATAAATACCAAATACACCAACATCTTTATGGAGATGATAACGACAGGAGGCTAGTATATTGCAACTGGTTTTTAAATGCAGTGCAACAAAACCCAGGTTTTTCTTTCCATATTTTATATTCAGATGAAAGTAGATTTACGAACCAAGGTATGTTTAACAGAAATAATACTAGGTACTGGGCTCAAGAAAATCCGAGGTTGGTAGGGCGGGGGAATATTCAGGAAAGATTTGGGTGTAACTGTTGGCTTGGAGTACTTGGAGATCGAATAATTGGACCCATATTTTTTTATGGAACACTTACTGGCGAACGATATTTATTCTTTTTACAAAACCAGACAGCAGAATTTCTTGACTTACTTCCTCTTGCCTATTTACAAAATCTGTTTTTCCAACAAGATGGTGCTTCCCCACATAATTCCAGAAGAGTGATGGAATATTTAAACAACTTGCATGGCGAACGCCTTATCGCAAATCAAGGTCACATCAGGTGGCCTCCTAGGTCACCTGACTTAACACCCCACGACTATTATGTATGGGACACTCTCAAAAATAAAGTTTATAAAACTTCTTCAAATACCCGTGAAGAGCTGCAAAATAAAGTTGTACGGGCTCTTAATGAAATAACGCCGGCTGAATTGTGTAGAGCCATTCAAGCAACTGTACGCAGAACCGAATTGTGTATAGAAAAAAATGGTGGACATTTTGAACAATATCTATAAATGTCAATTTATGGTTTAATTATATTAATTATTTTAAAGATACCTACTGTTACCTAGTTTAAGGTTAATTGTTCAAACGGAATTGATTTTTATTTATTTATAGGCCCGATATTTATGTTCGTTTAAATAAAACTCTGAAAACCGAACTGATGTCGCATTCTATTGCAAATGTCCTTGTGGATGTAATTATGTTTACCTCCACATACCTATGCTAAACTTAATGGGCCTTTCCCGCATGACTGAATTTTACTACTTCACTATAATCAAGCCATATAATAAACTACAATATAATTTTATTTTAATTTAGTTTCTTCCAATTTTTTACGTTCTACGAAATATTTACATTACAAAATCAGTTTTATTTCAGGTAATTTGAAACGTAAGTTTTAAGGCGCCATGCTTGACGTCACACTGATTAGACCAATAAAAGTCGTATTCTTAATGAGGATCCTCTATTGCCAGATGTATGTCTTTTTACATGAACATCGTATTTCCGTTATCAATTGTCTACTTTGAATAGCGCATTTTTTCGTTACAACGTATTCTTCGTTTCTCTGACACTAAATATAAGCAAAAATTGTATCAACTTTTGACTGTATGAGTTTCTAAAATCTATATATCAGATTTATATTCTCTATTTTTGTTCATTTGGTTCACATATGGTATAATGCCAGTTTCATTTGGCAACGCTGTACTGAAATGTACAAACTTTATTCGATAACCTCACTTTCTATTGTTTACGTTCGATACGAAAATTAATTTTGCTCTCTTCTAATTATAAAAAATGCCGCTTAAAAAGGTTTGTTTTGTACCAGTGTGTCCAAATAATAGTGAAAATAGTACGAAGTTATTTTTGCGAGTTCCAACAAATTTGGAAATTCGAAAATTATGGTGGAAAGTTGCAAAAGTTCCAGGTATTGTTTATACTGCTCCTGGATTTTTCTGTTGCGAAGATCATTTTAACGTATGTATATATTGTTCTTTCTTTTAGTGGACTTAATTTTATACCTACTTTATTGTCTCTTTAGATTGAAGAAGATTCAGAGAACTGGATGTATTTCAAAACTATGGGATCCGTTTTAAAACTTAAGCCAGGGATTCTTCCACACAAATTTATTGACGGGCCCCCAGATGTTCCTTTACCTAATGTTTTAAGTAATTCGGTGAAAAAAAGAAAAATGGAATATTTGGAAAATATTAAATATACACCTACAAAATTAACGAAATTTGATAAGATGCCTGAAAGTGTTTGTGATATTATTCAACCTTCAACATCAAAGCAAATCTTTTCTGATGAATCTGAACCATTAACAGCATTAAAAGAAAATACCGTTGTTACGTCTTCTTCTGGAGCATTTAAAATTAATAAGTGTAAATGCATTACACCAGGTACATCAATAATGACTAACACTGTTGGCATACAGGTTAATAGAAAAAGAAAAAAGGTGCGCAGTGTACATACAAATACGGAAAAGATTACTAAGACTGATCATGCTAGTTCCCCCATAATAGTGAAAGGTGTGTCGCAGTATTCTCGTAAAAAAATTGCAACTACTGTAAAAGACTCCTATACAGAATTTACTTGTACCGTGTAGTACATTCATTTAATGAAGCTTGTACGAGGATACTCGTAATCTCTGTCATTTTGGGTGATTACTGTTGCTTTTAGATTGCACCTGTGATGAACATAAGAGTGACTATTTGTCCCAACGAGATCTATTACTTGAAAATATAAATATGTGATTATTATTTCACTACATATTTATATTATGCTATGGCAGTTGCCCCAATGTTTATTTTCGTTCATATATTGTAAAATGACAATTGTCTAAATATACTTATTAAACCGTTCTGTGTTTTCTTACTTATTAAAATAAGTTTCATAACTTCCATTTAATAAACCAAGTAAATATTAAGACTTGCTTGGGCTTAAGTAAAATCAATAAATAAAATAATCCCAGTAAACATAAGGTTTATGGGAATATTAAAAGTGAATGAATATAATCATCTAAATGAACATCAGGTTTGCTTGAATATTACAATAGCAAATCAAAAAAGGAAACTAACTAATTAATATAATTCAATTATATTAATCAAATAAAACAAATAATTTTGAGTCTGAATTGTTATACAGGGTATTATGAAAATACTAAATTGTTTCCTCAATCTGATTAAAGAAGCAAGTGAAAAAAACAATATTCAGTGGTTAATTTGGATAATTAAATAAAGAACTATAATTAAAACTATGCCAAATAAAGTAACCGAAATAAAGTAATATTTATAGTAAAGAACGAATCATTAATTCTTGTCATAAATAGTTAATAATTAAACCGATAATCCATTTATTCATATCAATAAATAGAAACAGTAACAAACCTGAAAAAGAATTAATGGTAACAAGTACTACAAAATCACAAACGTAAATTTGAGTCCTACCACTAAACTAGACGATCACACAACCAAATTAGTTTAATTGTTGCTCTAATTAGACATTCAGGGGAGAGGGGAGGGTAACTGGTAATTAATCAAACCAGAATTAACTAGGAAACAATAGACCTAGGGGGGGTGTGTCTCAATACTAACCTGTATTTTTTATGTATTATATGTTCCAAATTAAATGCATCTTTAATTTACCTTAATAATCCAGTAACCATTTTCAAATTTATATGAGGTGGTAACGTTGCAGGCCTAGTTTTAAATGCTTGTTGCTTCGTTATTAGTGAAGGTATTAATAATATTGACATAATTTGGCCCATAGAATGTTTGCCATTAATGTTATCATTTTTTATATATGGTGGGCATGTCATTTTCAAAATTACATAAACTGGTCTGACTAATTTTGAAACCAGTCTTATTTCATAATTTCATATACGTACACAAAATTTAATTTACATAGCTCTTAGTATTTTTATTGTTCATTTTATGACTTACTGTCCAATACGACAACTCAGTAACTTACATTCATCAAAAAAATAACTTTAATACTTGTAATATTTATTTGTCTTTCATATGTTTTATACACTATGAATACAATTTAAAAAAAATAAATCAGAAAACCTTTGGAATAATACAATAACAAGTTGTACAGTACTTTTTACCGTGCCACATTATACATATACCACAAATTTTAAATCTAACAAGAGTTATCGTGTTTACAAGAAACGGTCTACCCACACAGACACACACGTACGTATAAAAATATGCTTAGGTAATAAATAACATAAATAATTATATTGGTAGTATATCCATTAAACTTTAATTTAACAAGAAAACACATTTTATTTTTGACATCGAGAAAAAAAGCAAGAAAAAAAAATTCAACTTTTAGATAAGACTGGATATATTGCATTTTTCCAGAATGTCTCTGCCATCTTCATAATTTCCATTAACTCCCCTGTATTAAGTGCAACTTCAAATATTCGAATTTCTTTATTCACTTCAAAAGAAGGAGATGCCACACAGAAGAGTCCTTTCTTTTTATTTGCAAAAAACATTTGCAATTGTATTTGATACCAAAATTTTTTAACTATTTCTCCGTTGGATATATACCTTTCAATACTTTTATCTTTTGCAGGACATTTCACTTCTATTACAAAGTCGTTGGTTACTCCATCAGGTGAGGCACCAAATATTTGATATTCTTTTTTTAAAAATATACCAGCCTTTTTTACACTTAATTTTCTTTGTTTAGCGACTTCTTCTAATACCAACGGCTCTAATTTTTTTCCTCTAAAGATAGCCTCTGTTTCTAAAGGTTGCTAAGCACCCAAAATCCTTTCTGTTAATGCCCCCGACATCGTTTTACATCTTGTGATTCATAAAGTACAGAAGCTGTAATTCGACCAAATCTGAGTTCAAACCAGTCATGTGACTCTGACTGATTTCTAGTTTTTAACTCAGCTTCTTCACAAATATTATCTGTTATTACAGACATTGCCTGTTTTAAAAAATCTTCGGGTGAATGCTTGTTAGGATTTACTTTTAATAATTAATTAGTAGGTTATAAATCGAGATATTATTATGAATTGGTGTCTTAAAAAAATTAAATAGAGTTCCATCTGATTCACAAAATTCAACGACTTCTTGTAGAAATGTTGGGTCCTTTGGCTCCAATTTCGGCACCTTCTCTTTTAATAAAGCTGAAATACACATTTCACTTTTATTGATTCTTGCCAAACTAGAGGCTTTCCAGTAGCATACTGTAGATGTTACAGAAGGTTCTTCGCTTCGTCGATGTAGCCACAATAGAAATGCTACCCCATGTTTACAGCCACCTAAAACATAATATAAAGTAACAACTTGCTTTGAGTCATCGCTTTAGTTAATTCTAAAAGTCTGCTCCACATTCTGCCTAAGAAACGTAGCGCCACGTAATAAAATGTAGTATTGTAAAAAATGTTGCTCTAAAGTTATTATGTAAAATATCTACCATTTATCATTTATTTTTAATACAAATGTTATTTACAAATTTCAGCACACGACAAACAGTTCAGTATTATGAATGAGATTTCTATGCAAATATTTATCATTGAGATTTTATAGTAGGTAATATGTAAATACAGATACTAACAAATTAAATTTAATAAATTGTAAGTACATACCTTCAGGTGCTGGACAGTCTAAGCAAGAACAACTAATAACTTCCACTTCTCGTTCATTTACCACTGCACAGACATTATATGCTTTTTTGTGGATTTTATGCTCCGGTGTTATTTTTCCTTTGACTGTGCAAATATCTCCATTTCTTTTCAGCTGTACGTAAGCTACAGCATTATCGCCGTATAACATTTTGGTTGATCTGTAACAAAAATATTTTCCATTATGTTTACGAAATATTCATAAAATATGTATTTACTTAGGTTATCAATAAATAGAGCACGTAAAGAAAAAGATATAAAAGACATTTCACGTATCTACCTATATTGGTAAATAAATAAAATTGCATAATTTACAAAATTAAATATTACTTTTCAACTACTAACCTCTTTGTTTTGACGTTACGAACTTCGGCACTTAAAAATTTCGTATTCGCAATATAAAAGTCATTTACCATATCACTGTTCACCACAGGTAAATTATCAGAATCACCTTTTACAAATCTGTCTTCACATTTACTCATATTTATTATTAATACTATAACACCAAACAAGAAGTAAACACGCTGGGCTGCACTCTCGTGATTTATGACAGATGTCAGATACTTCTTGGCACTGTCAATGGGCGTCATAAACGCACGTTCTCAATTAAGCGTTACCACTTTGCAATATGAGATTCTATTGGTAGTTCCTCATAAATATACTTCAGGCACCAATAGAATTGTAGGTTGTGGAAAGCAAGGCAGAGAAGTGAGGTTCCTTTTGAATGCACCTTCATAGCTAATTCTGACGGCCGTTTAATCTCATACTGATTGGTGCAGTTTATGATGACGTCACATTGGCGCCAGAAAGCTATCGTTTCAAACTGCTGTTCATTTACGGAATATTTGTATTTTTTTTGTGGTATTTTATGCGCTCAGAAAAAAAATAAAAATTCATTTTTAGTAATATTTTGATAGGCTCTTTCCAATAACACAATAAAAAAAAATTGAGGGAAAAGCCCATTGTAACGTTCTTTGCGCTCACAATTATTAAATGTTTGATAGCTCAAGATTGCCTTTAACTACACGAGTCTGTCTGATTGCTGATATTGTTTTATTACATTCAATGGCTACTATGATTTTTCCAATGTTATTAGGTTACCAGATTTACACAGAAATGTGCCATTTTAGTTTCCAAAGCCCACTAATCTATTAACTATTAGCCGCATGTTTCTAAAAGCTTGGTTGCATTGTATTTTGACTGAAATCTCAAATATTTCTGAGCGGATTTTCAAAATTTTGGTATCATTAGATTCGTATGAAAATGAGGTATTTAAAAATGTTGGTGAACGATTAAATTCCCATTTAAAAAAACCGAGTTAGTGGGTAAAAAATTTTAAACGCCTCTAGAGAATTAAGTAATGCAATCATATTGCTCTTTTTATTTTATAGTAACGTAGCACACAAACTAAAATATATTTTGGGCACCACAGCACTCTGGATTCAGAAATAGATTTTTTAATAACATTTTTAATGTTTATCAAAAAGTGACAAAAATGGATGAATTGTATTCAAAATTTCCTCCAGATTCCAAAAATGTAAAAATATATAGGGTGTTCCATTTAAAAATTGAAAGTTGTGGGCATTTCCGGTCAAACCGGATGTGCACCAAACTTGATTTTTTATTGAAAAGATGGCATTTTAGTCGTGTAATAAGGCCTCCAAATTAAAAAAAAAAATTTTCTGAATTTTTTTTTACCAAGATTTTTGGAAAATTTTTTACAGCTAAAATGGAAAAAATTTTTTTTCATTCTTCAAATTTAAAATCTTCACGTTTCATAGCGTTCTAAATCTATTTAAAAAAAATTTGAAAATAAAAAAAAAAATTGAAAAATTTTTGAAAAAATTTTGCCACTAAAATAAATGGAAAATTTTGTTTCTTTGTTCAGATTTGAAATTTCCACGTTTCCATGGCATTCTAAAACTATTCCAACAAATTTAAAAATATTTTTGAAAGATACAAAAAAAAATTAAAAACATGTTTAATCTATTTGTCTACTATAGAATAGACTAAATATTTTTTTTTGCTCAAATTTAAAATTTCCACGTTTCACGACATTCCAAACCTATTTCGGAAAAAAAAAAATTGCAATATTTTTTTACCATTTTGGAAAATAATTTAACACTAGAATAATGAATTTTTTTTCCCTCAGATTTAAAATTTTCACGTTTCATGACATCCTAATCTATTTCAGAAAAAAAAAATCGGTAAAGTTATTTACACAGAACTTCCCTCGTTATTTGTGCATGACAGTCACTCAAAAAAATTATTAATTACGAAATGACATTGGGAATAATAATCGGAATATAATTATTGGTATTATTACAAAGAAAACCTGATAACTTTTGGTCAAAAAAATATACAGAGTGTTCATCCAACAGCAAAAGTTCAATATACTAAATAACAGGTGCCAAATATGGAAGGCTTGCGCAAATACCTTTATAAATGTCCACCGTGACTCAATTATTTCTTGGGATGCCATTATTCAATAAAAGTATATAATAGGATATGCCAAATATTATTGCCATCTCTCACATTTTCAATCCCACATTCAGGTAATGGAGTGGAAGTATAGTGGTGATTAAAATATAGAACAAATTTTCAAAAATGTTTGCTGTCTATTCTAGTGTTAAATTTTTTTCCAAATTGGTGAAAATATGTTGCAAATTTTTTTTTCTTAAATATGTTTAGAATGTTATGAAACGTGGAAATTTTAAATTTGAGCAAAAAAATATTTCGTCTATTCTATAATGGTGATGAATAGATTACTAAAACATGTTTTCATTTTTTTTATTTTTCTAAAATATTTTTAAATTTGTTTTAATAAATTTGGAATGCCATGGAAACGTGGAAATTTTAAATCGGAAAAAAAAATTCCATCTGTGGTAAAATTTTTTCAAAAATTTTTAAATTTTTTTTATTTTTCTTTAAATAGATTTAGAACGCTATGAAACGTGGAAATTTTAAATTTTGAGAAAAAAAAAATTCATCTATTTTGGTGGTAAATTTTTTTTAAAATGGTAAAAAATTTTCAATTTTTTTTTTCTTTTAAATAGGTTTAGAATGCCATGAAACGTGGAAATTTTAAATTTGAACAAAGAAAAAATTTTTTTTTAGTGGTAAAAATTTTTTCAAAAATGTTTAGAAAATTTTCAAACATTTTTTTTTTCTGAAATAGGTTTAGCGCGTCATGAAACGTGGAAATTTTAAATTTGAGCAAAAAAAAATTTTTTTCACTATTTATTCCGTTTAGACGGTCCACCCTGTATATTTTTCAGTGAAAATTCTACCAGTTCTTCGCTGACAGTAGGGTTAACTACCTACCAAATTTGACTGCTCTCCGTCAAGTAGTTTTTTAGTTAATGCACCAACAGACAGACAGACAGACAGACAGACAGACAGACAGACAGACAGACAGACAGACTGACGGAATTGAAAAACCTATATTTTCGGAATCTACGTGTTCTGAAACGTCAGAATCCGAAAAAATCTCGGAGGGTGATTTTTTCTCGAATACAATACTTCCCTTCGGTATGCGAGGGAAGTAATAATTGAAAATTTTTTTCACCAACATTTTTGAAAAATAAAAAAAAAAATGTTCAGCCACCACTATACTTCCACTCCATTCCGTGAATGTGGGATTGAAAATGTGAGAGATGGCAATAATTTTTGGCATATTCACCTATTACACTTTATTGAAGAATGTACAGGGTGGTCATCCAAAGAAATAATTCAGTCATGGTGGACATTTGTAAAGGTATTTGCGCAAGCCTTCCAAATTTGGCACCCGTTAATTAGTATTGAAGTTTTGCTGTTGGATGAGCACTCTGTATATTTTTTTGACCAAAAGTTATCAGGTTTTCTTTGTAATAATAGCAATAACTATATTCCGATTATTATTCTGAATGTCATTTCGTAATCAATAATTTTTTAGAGTGACCGCTATGCACAAATAACGAGGGAAGTTCTGTGTAAATACCTTTACCGATTTTTTATTCTAAGAAACAATAATTTGTGTATTACATCACGTTAGATCATAGAGGACCTGTACCTGATGATGAATTTTTTTCATATTTTTTTGGGCGAAACGTTGTAGTATTTCTGACTAGAACAAACTGATGAGCGCGTCATTTCCACGTATAAAAGTTACACTTGGTAGAACTTGAAAACTACCGCTAAACATTTGAATAATTTTTTGAAAGACAAATTCAAATTTAATGAAACAGAGCGTATTTATTGAAAGAAGTACAAAACGTAATTAAGAGAAAACAAAACCGTAATAACAGCGTAAACTCTTTCTAACTTTCTTATGAACTAATAGAGTATTTTCATGGTATTGACATAAATACATAAATCAAAAGATTGTGTAAAATAAGGATCTAATATTATTAGAAGACCGAAAAATAAGATAAAAGTTGACTTAATGACATTAGTATTTATTGTATAAACTTTCCCCCCATGCAAAAACCCCATTGCTGCAACTTAGAGTAAAGTTTCGATATGGTCTCCACCTACTTCTATGCCTTTTCTAATTTTTTTCATAAAAGATTTTCTTAAAATGAAAAATACATTTTCCTATCCTCTAATAAAATTGGTTGCGTTTTGTATTTTGTCCCACAGTTCTTCTCTTGAATTGATAGTATTTGCATAGACTAAGGACTTCATATGCCCCCACACATAATAATCCAAAGAATTACAATCAGGACTCCTTGGTGGCCAAGTTAACTCACTTCCTCGACCGATCCATCTGCGTGGGAAAGTCTCAAGATAATTCCTGACTTCAATGGAGAAATGAGGGGGGCTCCATCTTGCATAAACCACATTCTGTTCGGCATGTCTAGCATGAAAGCATGTAATATATCAGCAAGAGTATTTTGAAGAAAAAACAGATGACTGTCCGCTTAAATTTGGAGGAAGAACAAATCGCCGATAATACCACACCAAACGTTAATCTTAAATTCGTGCTGAAAATGCCTTTCTTTAACGGCATGAGGATTTTCTACTTCCCAGTAATGGGTATTTCTCCAGTTAAAAACGCCTCGAGTAAGAAAGTTGCTTCGTCGGTAAATAAAATGTTCTTAACAAAATTTCGATCCCTGTTGTGCTTATTTAAAACAAATTGACAAAATTGTAGCCTTTGTGGAAGATTCCTTCGAAGTAAGTTTTGTAAAGAGTAGAAGAGTTCTTTGCGTAAGACTCTTAGAACATTGTTTACTCACTCCTCTTGCCGCTGATAAACGACTTTAGCTGACTTGAGGATCTTCATCCACACGAACTAAAATTTCTAGCTCTTGATCTGGAGTAATTCGTTTCGTTCGTCCTTCATCAATAAATTTTATAATATATTCAAAATGGCCGCCGCTCCAATATGGCGGATTATCATTTTCTTTACCACCGCTTTGATATGTGTATCAAAGGAAAGGTCTTGACAAGTAGAAAACAAACATGTCATCAAAACTTAAAAATTCAAAATGGCGGCGTCAACATGGCGGATAGGTTTTAAAAAAAACTAAAAATACGCTTTAATAGCAAACCGAACTAAAAAGTAAAAAATAATACAATACAATACAATACAAAAAACGTGGGGTGCTTGATATCAACTGGTATAAATATTTTATAGTAATAAGCACCCCACGCTTTTTTGTATTGTATTGTATTGTATTGTATTATTGCATTGTATTATTTTTTACTTTTTAGTTCGGTTTGCTATTAAAGCGTGTTTTTTTAGTTTGTTTAAATTATTATTTTTTACATAATATGATTAGTACATTTTAATCCCATTATTCTGAAAAATATTTATTATGGGTATAGAGAGCCGGCTGTATAGATTTCCTATGAATAAGATACATGCAAGACTTTGTATGAGTGAGTAAGTATTACCACAGATCTACAAGGAGCCACTTTTCATATACCTAAGCAAATTTTGCCAGCGTCATGGAATTTTATCGGAAGTGATGTCAAAATGGGAGGATGCGGGCGAATAAGAAGGGGCACCCTATTTTTTTTTAATAACTAGAAGGCTTGTACTTTAACTGAAAAAAAATTCATGTATTCGATGACTTAGAACACACAAAAAACTTTAATCGAGGGTTTCTCAGGCTTGCGGGCAAATTAAGCCTGGCACCCCACTACAATCTCATTGTATGCCATAAAACCTACAATTTGACGTAAGTTTTATTCATGTATTCGATGACACAAAAAAATCGTGACCAGAAGTGACGTCAAAATTCCATGACGCGGGCAAAATGTGCCTATATGAAAAGTGGATTCCTGTGTGTCTGTGGTAGTACTTACTTACTCACACAAAGATTTTCATGTATCTTATTCATAGGAAATCTGTACAGCCGGCTCTCAGCCTATTAACTAATATTTGAATAATAATGCATATATAACTATCATATTTCAAATAATAATTCAAGTATGCACTATAGTTCTACAGCATAAAATAAATATTAAGTACCCATTAGAAAGTCGAGTTGTATCAGGCTTTTGGAAAATTACTTTGTCCTTCGCAAGATTAGAGGCTGCATACCGACATTTAAGGATAAGAATCAGCTTTAATGTTTATACAGGGTGTCTCGATTAACCGAAATTCTACGACTACTATGGCAAGTCGTAAAGTGAATTATTTGTTCAACAAATTAACGAACAAGTATTTAAAAACTTCGATTACACCAAGAACTTTCAACCAAAAAGTTTAAAAGAAGATATTATTTTTAGATTTGGACAATACGGCGTCTAGTGTCCTGAATAGCCTAGTGCGACTCGCGGAACCTAAGCCAATCGTTTTACATCAGATTATGAAAATCGGTGTAGCTGCTATAAAGTTAATAGGATACAAACAAGTGCACATTATATCGAATCATATAACCCTCCTCCTTGCGTATTCAGAGAAAAAAATATTCTTTATTTTTTTCCACAATATAAAAAGCTAAAAGATCAATATTTTTGTTTCAATTCGGGAAATCGATTCGGGAAGACGTGTACCTCACTAAACATTTTTACAGGCTTCTTTGTTAAATTTTTATCTATATTGATGTAAAGATGTAAGTCGAGGAAGACAAATGAGAGAAAACTAATTTTTATTGTTATAGAGGTTGTAATAATTATACAACAACAGTTCTGCTAATTATAAGTTGTCACTAACGTCAAATTTTCATGCGAAAGCAAATACAAGTCAATATACAGGGTTGGGCAATAGTCCCGGAACGGCTCGATTATAGCCGAACGGGACCTCGTATCAACTTCGGGTTTTCGACACTGTATTCAGCGAAATTTTTAGAACTTCTTGACATGTATTTCAGGACTGTGGCGTCATTACGTTCGGAGGTGTGACATAAGTGTCAATTTTTTAAAATGAAACACCCGGTATATTTTTCCATATTTGTACACTTTAAGGAGTCCCAAATTCAACGATGTAACGTTTGTATGGATTCTGTTATGTAATGTGGTCTCAATAAGGGAAAATTAGAAATTACAATCATAATTAACAGAGAATAGTTTTATTTTATTAAATGTTCAAATTGGAATCCTTCCACTGCCTGACAATGTGCTAGCCTGTCCACAAATTCCCGCTGAACATTTTGGAGGGACTGAGGTGTAATATTATCAGCAAAAGCTAGAATTCTTTCTTGAAGCTCTTGTACCGTGGCAGGTCTTGTGCGATACGCCACAGACGTCAAATGACCCCAGAAAAAAATCAAGAGGGGTTAGGTCAAGTGACCTAGCTGGCCATTCGATATGACCCCTTCTACCTATCCATCTCCGGGGAAAGACAGTGTCCAAAAAATCTCTTACAATTCTGGCATAGTGTGGCGGAGCTCCGTCTTGCTGGAAGTACACATCATTTGCGATCACCTGAGGATTTTCGCGGTTGGGAAATATCTGAATTACAGCGGGTATAACTATTTCGCGTAATAAAGTTAAATAGGTATCAGCAGTTAAATCACCATTTAGAAAAAACAGCCCTATTACATGTGTTCCAATTATACCCGCCCAGACATTTACTTTTTGTGAATGTTGTGTGTGCATTTCTTCCATCCAATGTGGATTCTCAGCAGACCAATAGCGACAATTGTGACGATTGACAAATCCATTTAAACAAAATGTAACCTCATCGGAAAACAATATGCGATCTACAAACTGTGGTGTCTCGTCTAAGAAATTCATAATTTGTTGGCAAAACTGCATTCGACGATCAGGATCATCTTCCGCAAGTTCCTGAAGTAAGCTGACTTTGTAGGGATGTATTTTATTTCTCCTGAATATTCTTCGAATGGATCTTTCACTGTTACCAGTTTCTAATGAAAGTTTCGATATTGACGTTTTAGGCTCCTCCTGAATCGCTAACAGTACATCTAAAGCTCTGTCGTCGTTTGTCGCTGTTTTTGGGCGGCCAGTTTTTGGTAAATTCTTGACATTTCCCGTATGTTCAAAATTGTGCAAAATTCGAGATGCTGTCGACTTGGAAATCGGGTTTCGCTCAGGAAAGGTATCGATGAAGAGGTCACTTGCTTCCTGAAGGGATCGTCGCCTCTCTCCGAATCCAATCATCATGAGTAAAGTTATCCGTTCAGTGTCGTTCAGTTGAGCCATTTTAAAGACACGTTTTTAGAATCATAAATTAGTAGTACAAAAGTAATGTCACAGTGACGTTTATACCACGACTTACTTAGATAAACTAGTAAAGTAATGAGAACAATTTAACTATGACCTGTGTTTTTATTAAACGACTACAAAAAAAACTTGTTTACGTGGGTCTTAGTTTTGTAAAAAAAAATGGTAAAAAAAGAGTGTCTTTTTTGGATACAGCTGTTTGGATATCCACTGTTCTCTGTTAATTACGATTGTAATTTCTAATTTTCCCTTATTGAGACCACATTACATAACAGAATCCATACAAACGTTACATCGCTGAATTCGGCACTCCTTAAAGTATACAAATATGGAAAAATATACCGGGTGTTTCGTTTAAAAAAATTGACACCTATGTCACACCTCCGAACGTAATGACGTCACGGTCCTGAAATATATGTCAAGAAGTTCTAAAAATTTCGCTGAATACAGTGTCGAAAACCTGAAGTTGATACGAGGTCCCGTTCGGCTGTAATCGAGCCGTTCCGGGACCATTGCCCAACCCTGTATAGTAACTTTACACCGACCTCTGCGCGTTTCATCTGTGAGGACGTTTCATATTTTCACACGCGATTTTCTCGAAAACTGCTAATCCTGGAAACAAAGTAAGTATCAAATAAAAAAGTTGTCTCCATCCTTTATTTCTTTCCAATATACTTGGTACCTATTTCAAAAGGTAAAAAAGTTTCCCACTTGCTATGCTTACCCCTGAATATTCATTTTATCGACAGCCTCAGAAAAAAATTAGTAAAGGTGTTTACACAGAACTTCCTTCGTTATTTGTGCATAGCGGTCACCCTAAAAAATTATTAATTGCAAAATGACACTGAGAATAATAATCGGAATATAGTTATTGCTATTATTACAAAGAAAACCTGATAACTTTTGGTCAAAAAAATGTACAGAGTGCTCATCCAACAGCAAAAGTTCAATACTAAATAACAGGTGCCAAATTTGGAAGGCTTGCGCAAATACCTTTACAAATGTCCACCATGACTGAATTATTTCTTGGGACGACCTCCCTGTACATTCTTCAATAAAAGTATAATAGGGGCCAAATATTATTGCCATCTCTCACATTTTCAATCCCACATTAACGTAATGGAGTGGAAGTATAGTGGTGGTTGAAAAATATATATATTTTTTTTTAATTTTTCAAAAATGTTGGTGAAAAACATTTTCAAATATTTTTTTCTGAAATAGGTTTAGGATATCATGAAACGTGAAAATTTTAAATTTGAGCAAAAAAAATGTTTTCCATCTACTTTAGTGTTAAATTTTTTTCCAAATTGGTAAAAAAATGTTGCAAATCTTTTTTTTCCGAAATAGGTTTGGAATGTCATGAAACGTAGAAATTTTAAATTTGAGCAAAAAAAATATTTCTTCTATTCTATAGTAGTGATAAATAGATTAAACATGTTTTAAATTTTTTTTTTTATTTTTCAAAAACATTTTTAAATTTATTTGAATAATTTTAGAAAAAGTTCCAATTTTTTTTTTTTTTTAATTAGGTTTAGAATGCCATGAAAAAAAATCTTTTTCAGAAATAGGTTTAGCGTATCATGAAACGTGTAAATTTTAAATTTGAGCAAAAAAAATTTGTTCACTATTTATTCCGTTTAGACGGTCAACTACCTACCAAATTTGACTGCTCTCCGTCAAGTAGTTTTTTTTAGTTAATCCATCAACAGATAGACAGACAGACGGACAGACAGACAGACTGACGGAATTGAAAAACCTATATTTTCGTAATCTACGTGATCCGAAACGTCAGAATCCAAAAAAATCTCGGAGGGTGATTTTTTCTCGAATACAATACTTCCCTTCGGTATGCGAGGGAAGTAAAAAGTATACAATTTCTACAAATTTGACTTTCATATTTTACTGACTAGAACAGACGTGAAAGAATCATTTGAAATTCTTTAAACTTAGTTGCCGATTGGAATCGCAGAATCGCACGAGGGTCGTCAAGCTTAAAAATAAGAGTAGAAAATTCAGTGAGTAGATTCAAATATTCTAATTGGCGATTGTATCATTCGCCAGGGCAGAACACTTGTTATTGCTTCAAAAATCGTATATAAGTTATATGAGGCCCTTACTAATGTCTGATTGAGGAGACAGAACTTATGTAGAGAGAAACTTTCATATTATTTTTGTTGAAATATGTTTTGTACCATTCCTAAACAAGCAGTTGCTCAGCATGACTTGTAGAACAAACTCCATGATATTATAGTCTACCTCACATGATCACTCCGTGGAACTAGGCCTAATTTATAGCAAATATACTAGGAAATAATAGTGGCGCGCCAATATTCTTGACTGTAGTTTTCGGTCTCGGATGATTAGGGGTCGAGCTTGAGCTCTTTGCCCCATCATCGCTGTAAACCTGCACTGGCCTCGTAAGGGGTGGGCCTGCTGTTTTCATCAACCTCCCTCCCCCGCAAATGCGGACTGTGTTGGCGAGGTTAGTGGACCTCCCCAGGTCCTGGTTGTTGGACCCTGCCAGCTGGGTGGTTTATTCTGGCGCTCTTCTGTCTTGGTTTTCTTTCTTCGCTGGCATGTCGGCTCCCGGGAGCGCCTTTCGTCTGTCGTGAGAGGAATTGGCTGTTGCCGAGACCTCTCGGAGTTTGGAAGGAGGTTTGGAGTGATAGGCTAATTGGAAGCCCAGGGTGCCAATTGGCATCGTGTGCTCCAAGTTCGTCGGAAAGGAAGGTTGGGCTGTGTAGCTCAAGGATTGTGTTCGACCAAAGACGGTTCTTAGCGTCTGAGGCCGGCACGGGCTAAGGATAAGGGTACCAAGCTGGTTGTTTGCTAGGTACCCCCCGGGATCGGGTAATTGGGCGTTTTGGTTATTGTCTCCTTGCGGAGTGGCTTGAAGATGGGGCTGAAACAGATAAAGGGTTAGCTATACTTATCCATTATCCAGGATCTGGAGCTTCAGCCTCTTGTGCCTCGGAGTGTCGTTGGGGTCATAGTCAGTCGCAACACGGGCGTAAAGGTTCTTCGCTCTGTCCTGGATGACTTCAGTTACTAGGGTGAAGTCTAGGTCTCTGAAGATATTGACGTTTCTTACAAACCATGGTGCATCCACAGCACACCTAAGTGCGACGCTTTCCACCTTTTGTATCTTCTTCAGGTAGGTGGCTGCTTGGTATCCCCAGCCAACGGAGATGTGCAATGAGGGCTTGATAAGCGTGAGCTTGTTCTGAGGAACCTGAGGGTTGAGTTGGATCTGTCTCCCTATCATAGGGTAGAGTAGAGTCCTCCGCGTTCTTGCTTTCTATATTATCGCTTCCATGTTCTGTCTCCAATTCAAGCTTCGATCCACGATAACGCCAAGATACTTGACAGTATCGCGCCATTGGATGTTGTCACTGTTCATGGAGACGTGTCATGTGAGAGTTTGCTTTCCTGACGCTCTTCTCCGCGTTGACTTTGACTTTCCACTTGTCGCCCACTCTTCCAGAAGGGATGTTGCTTCCTGGAGGTTGCGGGTGGCAAGTCCAGCGGGCGATCGAACGATTTACATTAATTAATATTTTTAATGAATTCTTGGAACTACTAATGACAAAAGATTTCTTTTGAGCAATCGTTTCCAGTTTTGGAATTCAAACAGCTGCGGCCAAACATGATTCTCGCGCGTCGCATTGTTTATTAAAAATTAGGTCCACCATATTTTTTAATGTTTTTTATGAGGCCGACCAATTTTCTGTTATAGAAGAAGATCCAATCTTTCACTGGAAAAAATGGACGAGTAGTCATATGGGGTAAGTAACACAATGATAATTAATGTAATTAGGTGTTCCAGGCATTTAATCACTAAAATCTCGAGGCCGACCAAATTTTCTTAAATTATATATCATTTTTTATTATGTTGAGAAATTTCAGCGAGTAATCACACTGTTATTTCCCGGTATATTTGCTATAAATTAGGCCTAGTTTCAGGAGTAATCATGTGAGGTAGACTAAAATGTCATGGAAGCTTGAACTATTGGCGCCACATAATATTTACGATATAATATTTTTGCCACCATAACACATCCCACACATCCCAATAATAGCTAACCGTATTTAGAGTACTTACACCTTCTTACATTTGATTCCGTTTAACTATTAAACATGGAAGATGTGGGTTTACCATGTTTCCTATTAGTAATTGTGTAAGCCATGATATATGAGACATCGTATTCTCATACCTTACTTCAAAAAAATAAACAACTGAATAAGACTTGGTAAAACACATATTAAACAGATTGAGTGAGTTTACAATTTAAATCAAAATCGGTTTATTAACACATTAAGAGTGAAAAGTAGGTTAAGGTGCAAAAGCTCCACTTGATTAATAACAAATATTAACTAAAAGATCAACTGATTGTGCTCTCTCGAACCCACATATCAGCGACCTTCATATTGAGTCACCTCCTCACTGTATTTATGGTTGTTGGGATACGTGCTGTGTTCATCCAGTTCATCACTATCCTTCTTATATCATCCGCCCATTTTGTTGGTGGGCGTCCTCTATTTCGAAAAGCATTTTGTCGCGGTCTCCACTTTAAAATTTGTCCCGTCCATGGTCCGTCGTCATTCTCGCTATATACCCAGCCCAGTTCTACTTCAACGTTGTTATGCGCTCGATTTCATCAGTTATTCCAGACATTTGGGGGATTCTTGCATTTGAAACTCTTTCCCTAAGGGAAACACTCAACATTGACCTTTCCATAGCTCTTTGTGCAACACGTATTTTATTAATAGTCTTTTTTGTTAGTGTGAGCGTTTCTGGTCCATATATAAGCACAGGACGTACACACTGATTAATGACTTTATTCTTTAAACAAGTTGGAATGTTCGACTTTAGAGTGTTGCTAAGCTTCCTAAACGCAGTCCAATTCTGCGTCCTGTTTCGCAGGTTTGGTTGTCTTTTTCTATGCTAATCTCGTGGCATACATATTTATATAACCTGGCTTGTTCTATATGGTTATCACCCAGAGATATTTGTTCACTTATTACCAAATTTGTGATCTATGGCTGCCATTAATCTTTATGCCCAATGCTTGAGAAGCGCTGTCTAGTCTCTTTAACAATTCTTTTGTTTCATCAATACGGATGAACACATCATTCGCAAATCGTAGGTGGTTTAGTCTCTCGCCGTAGATGTTTAATGGGCGGGGGGGGGGTGTGGGTAAACAGGGGAAAATAACTAAAGCAAGCTAGTAAGAGTCCAGATATAATACCAGAAGACAAGGCCTTATTAAACAAGTTAACAAAATAAAATTAAGATATTGACTTGTAATTTGGCACAAGTTAGTATTATAACGAGATCTCTAGACTGTAGTTTAAGATTATTCCGTTGAAGGATTGGAGCGTAAATATGGTTAAATAAGTAAAGCAAGCCAACAATCGTTCAGAAATTGGAATTTGGTGTATATACAAGAAGCCAAAGCCAAGGTCTCAATGTTTTAATGACATCTGCCACCCCCACCACCACCTCGTCTATTATTGAAGGAGTTAATAAAATAAAGTTGAGATTTAGTGTGCGTTTGAGAACAAAAGTTCTTAAAAATTGTTTTTGCATCAGCCACTTCCATTACCACCTTGGACTAGATGATTTCAAATATTAAATTATTTCCACATACTGGAGTGCAAATATAGTATTAGTTTTTGGTTTAAAGAGACTTGGATGAAAAATCTGAATGTGGAAGTAGTCGTTCCTTAAGCAGCGGTTTTTTAGATCCTCCTTTTACAGGCCGTCCAATAAGAAATATAATGTATTGTTATGGCAATTGAAGGCATTGAATTTAAAACTTTGAAGTTTTGAGATTCATCTATAACGTTGTTTCTTTTACTTTCTAACCGACTTACAAAAAAAATTTTAAAAGGAGTTTCTCAATTCTACCAGTATGTTTCTTTTCATGTGTTCAGCGATTTCCCTGGGAATGGCTTTAGCGTTTTCTACACAGTTTTGCAAACTATAGAGTATGACTCTGCAGTGCTCCCATATTTTTTTTCATAAAGCTATGCCTAGTAAAGTAAGAAAAAATCGGACAGAAGTATGAGTGTAAAGAAGCATCGCAGAATATTAGAGGTTATGGTGAAGGTGCAGGTTAAAATAAGTACTTTTCATTAGAAAACATTCGAAGTTATGGTGGAGGAGCGGTTGCAGGTAAATAGTTAGGTATTTTCGTAATTAAACATTCGAAATTGTGAATCCTTCCACAATTGTGTAGCTCTTGTAGTTTTACATGTAATTGGATCACTAAATAGGGCGAAAAGAAAAACCAGTTTTTTTAAATCGAGTCGGTCACAAGAAATTATGAAATAAAATTTCACTGTCGCACAGTGGTCAATTTTCAACTTCTAGGCGGACAGAATGCTACAAATTTGCAAATGAATAGAAAATATTCGTTAGAAAAGCGGAAAAATATTTAAAAAAAAATATTTAGTTTTAAAATTCTGAAACTTTGTAGCTACGATAATATTGAACACGTGAATACACCAAAAACATTAAAAATATTTTAAGGAACAAGGGGATGGTTTTTAAGGGGGTTGAAAATGAAATGTTATTTTAAAATTACGTAACAATATGAATAAGATTTGTGAATCTACGGAAAAAATGTAAAGTAAATGTAGTGAAATAAATGTAAGCTCTTAAAGGATGGTTTGTGAAGGGGTGCAGCGGACAGTTTTATATTTCTAGAAGGACGAAATTATTTCAATTATCTTTTCTGTTTTTCAAGCAAAATGGTTTGCTTTATAATTTTAGGTTGTTCTTGAAATAATACTAAGATGTATTGTAAATTAACTTGTATTTAAAATTAATTGCTCTAAGTAAAGAGATGTAAAAGTAGGGAATTGTAATTTTCAGAATATCTACAAATTCTTGCAGCTGTATAAGTTTTATTCACCTTGATTTAAGTTTCGTAGTTTTAAGAACTATAATTACCTATTATTACCTTATCATTTTATGAAGAACAAAGCTGCTACCATCTGCTACTTTAATCATGATTTGACTCTTTAATTACTTATGCTATATCATAAGTCTCATTGAGGGTATGATCAATGGAATCTGACAAAGGGAAAAATAGGATATACTTGCATGTCCTTAACGTACAACATCGTAGAGGAACTTTAGAACAGACAATAATGGACCAAATTTTAAAAAATTGGATATCAAATTTCTGAAAGATGGCGAAAGTTGTAGGATTAAAGTCAAGGTTTTAAAGTATAATGATTCCTGTTTGGATGGGGAAATTACATTTCCTCTCTCCTATGGTTACAACCCGACTTCGAGCCTTGACCTTCTCCAGTTTAGCCTTCCATACTGTTCTGTCTGCCGCTGTTCTTCTCCAAACTCGTGTCCTTAGGAAATTCTTCTGCCATTCCATCTTCCCATTGCTTCCTGGGCCTGCCCTTTCTCCTGGTTCCCTGCATTTTCCGTTAAGGATTCTTTTTGGGAATCTGTGATTGTCCATCCTTACGACATGACTTGCCCAACATAGCCTGTGTATTTTGGCTAACTCTTTTTATATTATTGATACAGTTCGGCATTGTATCTTATTCGCCACACCCCATTGTCGTTGACTGCACCTAGGATCCTTCTCAGTATTCTCCTTCCAAAGCATCGATGGCAATTGCTGTTTTTTGTATTATGGTCCATGTCTCACAGCCATAGGTTATAATTGGTCGTATAATTGTTGAGCATAGTCTCATTTTTTTCCTTCTGTGGATATCTTTTGACCGGAAAATTGTTGCCAAGGCAGCCATATGCCATGTTTCCCAGGGTGATCCTCCATCTTATTTCTGCGTCTTCGCTACCATTTTTTGACAGGGTTACCCTTAGGTATTTAAACTGTGTGATCACTTCTAAATTATCCTCTTCTAGTATGATGTTCTGTGAGTTTGAGTTCCTTCCTGTTTGGGTCATTATTTTCGTCTTATTGGTGTTGACATGCAGGCCTTGAGCTTTGCTCTTGAGGTCTATGTAGGCTTCCTCCACCACTGCATATGATCTGCTCATTATGCTAATGTCATCTGCATATGCTGCTATTTGGATGGATTTGTTTATTAGCAGATTTGTTGGGGTGACCGTTGTAAGTTGCCTTATAACATATTCTAAGCATATGTTAAAGAGTGTAGAGGCTAGCCCGCCACCCTGTTTCAGTCCCCGCGTTATCTCGAACGATTTCTTCAGTTGGTTCTGAATTCGTACCGATGCTGTGGTATCTGCCATTGTTGGTAGTCCAAAGTTTGTCAGAATTTCATACAGTTTCTTTCTATTAATACTATCATATGCTTGGCGAAAGTCCACAAATATTTGGTGTATGTCAACGTCATACTCCCAAGTCTTCTCCAGGATTTGCTTAACCGCAAACAATTGGTCACTCGTGCTTCTCCCTCGTCTAAATCCAATTTAATATTCACCTATTAGATTTTCAGAAAATTCTGCTAGACTGGTTTAGAATATATGTAAATATCTTAGATGCAGCGCATAGCTGAAATCCCTCTATAATTCTTGCAGTCTAGCTTGTCACCCTTTTTGCATATTGGGCAGATTATGCTCTTTTTCCAGTCGTTGGGTATTTTTCTTCTGTTCATATTGTCAGCATGAGTTTGTGGAGGTGTTCTAACAGTTTTTTGACTTCTGATTTATATAGTTCAACTGGGATGTCATCACATCCGGGTGCCTTGTTCCTCTTCATCTGCTTTATAGCCGTTTCTACCTATGCCAGTAATGGGGGTTGGGTCGCAGCATTTTCATGTCCCGCTTGTGGCGGTTCTGGATTATCATTCCCGTTTTCCGTTATGCTTTCTGGTTGACCCTTCAGCAGTTTCTGAAAGTCTGTTTTCCAGGTTTCCTTGGTGCTTTCCATGTCGCTAGTCAGCTTTCCGTTGCCTTTCCCGATGCGAAGTTCTTGGCTTATATCCCTCTCTGAGCTGCCTTATGAACTTATATGCCTTTCTAGGGTCTTCTTTCCTGAAATTTTCTTTCATTTCTAGCAATCGGTCGTTTTCATACTTCCTTTTTTTTGTTCTACATGTTTTGTCTGCTAGGCGTCTTGCTTCCTCAAAACGCTCCATTTTATCCCTTGTTGGTCTTTGGATATAGAGCTTGCGCAGCTCATTTTTCTTATCAATTGTCTGCTGATTCTGCATCTAAACTTTATTTGCATTGGGAAATGATCGGTGTCGTGCGATGCCCTCCCTTCAGACTTTCACATATAAAATGCTTGTTGCAGCTCTTTTATCGATAAGCACGTGGTCTATTTGATTTCTTGTGTTGCCATCCGGTGACACCCATGTTGCCTTATGTATGCTGCGGTGGGGGAAACATGTTGAGCTTACTCTCATAGCTGGTTGCGAAATCTATTAGCATTGCCCCATTTTCATTTGTTTCCTTACGTTTTCCTATCGTTCCCCAGAAATTATATTTAGTGAAGTAGAAAAGTTGATAGAGTACACGCCTAACTAGCCATCAACTTCCAAAACAGCTAGTCGGCCAAGGAAATTGTTTGATTAACTTAGCGAAAGAGCTAAAATACGCAGAGATTAAGGATATGCAAGTACATTCTATTATCTTTTCGTCTTTGTCACATTCCATTGACTATATTGTAACACGCGGAATGCTCGATAGCATCCTTCGTTACACTGTTAATATTTATTAGAAAAATTATAAGTTATCGGAAATATTATTCTCACAAACCTTAGTACAAATAGAGTGCACCTACTTCTTATACCATGATGAACGTACGTCATCTGTCAGAGTTAACGCTCGCGAATACTAGATAGAGCTAGGAATGATATTTCAACTAAATAACGCTGGGTGAAACTCTTTCTCGTTGAACCATTGAACTGATAAGACGTATTTATAATTTCGTTTGACCTGTAAAGGGGATAATAGAATTTGAAAAACCTCGTGATGATCACATGAGGTAAGGTTTTAATTATTATACCGGCAAATACCGTCTAACATTTGAAATATTGTTTTAGGTTTTTCTTATAATTTTCTCATAAATGATTTTTTTTATAAATTTTTTTGATAAGTATTTTCTTATAAAGAATTACTTCTTAATCAAATTTAGTTACGTCTAATGCTGTTAACGTTGAAGTATTTCCACGCTACATTATTTGCTTTGAGCAAGATTATTTACATTCAAGTTTTAAGAATTACTACGTTTTCTACTAAGCCAGTAATATTCATTTGAAGTCAACCTGTCTATACTACATTTTGAATTGGAATATGCGAAAACATTCTGGGCGAAGAGATTTTTTTCATTTTGTCTTGGCGACAAATATACGAACGTTTCTACGATTTTATTACCTCAAATTGGGATTAAGGTAGCTACATGTGAAACCATAATCCACAATCATCAGAGAGCAGGACCGTATCTAGGAATTTCCTGGATCAGGATAACAAAATGAAAGATAAGTACTTTTCATTGTTACCAATAAAAGGGATTATTTTCACATGATCGTTGAGTTATAAGAGTTAAAAGTGTCTAAATTTAAAATATTAGATTTAAGTTAAATCCATTATATTTTTGGTTAGATTACATTTTAAATCCGTTGTTATAATTAAATCCATTGTTGTATATTAATTCGTAGTTGTTTGTATCTTGAATTCGTTGTCGCAAATACTTCGCCGTAGTATTGTTTCGTAGTTGCTTTTGTCGTGCTTCCTTATGATTAATATCTTATTGTAGTACTATAATGCACTTTTGTTGTTGATACAGTAAGTCGTGGTTCAATTTTTGTTGTAACGAGAGTGTCTAATGTTTATAAATTTTGAGATAAATTTACGAGACTTATCTTTTGTAATATAGTTATTTTGTCTCTCGTAAAAGATCTCAAGTTTATTTAATTTTGTTGTAATATATGATTTTATTATTGAGGTAAAAGTTACGAGACGTATCTCTTGTAGTATATTTTGGTTCTCGTAAACACCTCAAGTTTATTTTGCGGTTGAGCAAATTTGTAATATAGTGTAACTTGTAATATAGTATTTTATCGTCTTCTAATATATACTTTTGTTTAATAATTGAGACAAATTACGAGTCATCTCTTTTGTAATATATTTAATTTGGCTCTCGTAAAAGTCTCAAGCTTATCTTGAACTTCGGTTATTGTAATATAGTATTTTGTATATATTTCTGGTGATATTTTGCTATACAGTATCGCTGATGCTGTGATCGCTCGTTCACTTTTTTAATATAATATTCTTGTAATATAGTACTATTGTATATATGTAACTTTTGTCTTTTGTTTATCTTTATCTTTAATTTTCTTTGATTACCCTAAGTAATCAATGGCGCCCAAGCCTTGAACTCCACGCCCTTTTGCTCTCCGTATCTTTACTGTGCTAGCCAGGTTACACCAGTGACGCTAACCACGTCGCTCGTAGGGTGGCCCACAGTTGAACACTTGGGCAATATTTTAACATCGACTAAAACCTTTCTTTTCTAAGCCACAATATGCTAAATCAACATAAGTAGCTAAAAAGTAAAATCATGATTAAAGTAGCAGATGGTAGCAGCTTTTTTACATAAAATAATAAAGCAATAATAGGTAATTATAGTTCTTAAAACGACAAAACTGAAATCAAGATGAATAAAACTATACAACTGCAAGAATTTGTAGATATTACAAAAATTACAATTCCCTACTTTTACATCTCTACGTAGAGCAATTAATTTTAAATACAAGCTAATTTGCAACGTATCTTAATATAATTTCAAGACAACTTAAAATTATAAAGTAATAGACCATTTTGTAATAAAAACAGAAAAAAGATAATTGAAATAATTTCGTCTTAAAAATATAAAATTGTTCTCTGTACCCCTTCAAATACCATCCATTAAGAGCTTTAACATTTATTTCACTATATATACTTTACATTTTTTTCGTAGATTCACAAGTCTTATTCACAAGTCTCATTCAAAATATTACGTAATTTTAAAATAATATTTAATTTTCAACCCCCTTAAAAACCATCCCCCTGCTCCTTATTTTCAATATTTTTTCGTTTTTCTACCGAAAATTTTCTATTCGTTTGCAAATTTGTAGAATTTTGTCTGCCTACTTGAACATTGACCACTGTGCGTCGCGTCGTTCGTTTAATTGAACCTTATTACCTAAAATTGATTTTGAGGTTAATGTAAAAATGAACAAACCAGAAAATTAAAGGAATTTTTACCCGATCTCAAAATCGATATTACCTAATCAGGTTCAATTACCCGAACGACGTGTGACGGTGAAATTTTATTTCATAATTTAGAGTGACTGTGTTTTTATAGGCGGTTCAATATGCTTCAATGTTTTTTAAATGATATTTGGTTTAGATTATTTCAAGTTTATAAAAACTATACTGTTGTAGAATTAATGTTAAATAAAAATTATGAATTTAGTATGAGAAAAATTCCTTTTCAACGCATTCGTTCTACTTCTATCTTTGTAAAATTCTTGTAAAATTTCTTAATGTCTTTGGAAAGTTGAGTCATAATAATAAAACTGTTAAGTGCCAGTAGTAATTATGTATTACTATTTATGAACATATTTTAAAACAAAAATGTTAAATTCCAGTGTATACTTACAAAGTACCTATTCAAAGTCTAACGTAGGCATATACCTACCTATCCTAAAATGAAACAAAGCCTTCGGCTGTAGGTAACCTTGAAGGTAACACTGAACTTGTATAGTGAAACTTCTTCCTATTTTGTAAAGATGGTGTCTACAATTGTACACGTTCATCGTTCATTCAGAAATCATCCGTTCTACCCATTTATATAGATGACTAGGGACGTATAAAACATACCAACACGGCCACTTCAAGCAATAAACTTAATTCAGAAAAAAATGTGCACTGGTAGGTATCACTGTAGCAGTTTTAAAAGATCCGGTTTTAAGTGTTTCTGGTTTAGAATTATTGGAAACGGATAGAAATTATATAATTTTTATTGTTATTTACCAGTAATTACAGTGGCTTTATTAACACTAATGACAATAAAAAGGTATCATATTTATTAGTATATTTCACATATGCATGATTATGGTCATCTGTGACTTTGTGTGAGACTCATCTGTTAACAATTCATGCAGAAATATTTGTAGTATTAGTCGTTAGTAACAATCAGAACCAGTCTAAGGTATCACAAATTGCACTGATGTAAATTATTATGAAAAACAGAAGAAACAATTTACAAAAGATTTATATTTCTGGGATACATTCTCGATAGGGGTAAAAGTTACCATGTGCCTGGTGGGTGCTTCATCCATTTTCAAGCAAAAAGGCGCTATGAGGGACCTGGCACTAGTTATGGCCTTTATCAACCGATTGCTTTATCCTATGGAAGAATATCGTGAACCAACAAAAGTATTGCGAATTGATTTCCTATAAAAAAAACATCATTAACTTCGTAATAAGTTTAGTGTGATCGCAGCTCGAAATGGAATTGGTTTGAAATGCGCAGCTAGAATTGCATTTACCGGGTCCTTTCACTGCATACAGGATTATTCACGGAAAGCGGGTATTAGACGTTTTTTGAGATCTGTTCAGTTTAGAAATTTGAAAATTGGGCTGAAGGTGTTTATGGACATGGCGGATCTAACGGAAATATTTCCATGCATCTGTAGCATCTAACTTTGTTATTTTAAATGGAACATCCTATATTTTATTTCAAATTTTGATTCCTCATAAAATTTTTGCTTGGGTTTATATACCTTAATATGCTCCTAAACCTACCAGTTTTCGAGATAATTAATATTTTTGGGTATTCTTGACGGTTCCCATCTTTCCGAAAAAGAAAAAAAATCGATGTCTTCTACCATATGGCATATTTAGAGACTTTCTTTTCAAACTCATATAAGTACCCTATGATATAACTAAAAAAACCGCTGCCTAAGGATTCACTACTTCAACATCCAGATTTTTCTTCCAAGTCTTCTTAAAGGCAAACTTCTTGACTATATTAATTTGCACTTTAGTATACGGAAATAATTGGTAATACTATTTTTATACTTGGGGCAGATGTCATAAAAATTTTTACAAAAAGTTGCAATTTAGCAAGCTTCGTTAAGACATTGAAAATGAACTTGGCTAACTTTCAAGTATGACATGATATTTACAAAATCTGCATAATGTACAGGGGATGCAAATAAAGAAAAGTTTTAGAGATTTTCAAACTTTCATTAAGTTGCAGATAAAAAATTTAAAAAGTTAGACAACTGTAATAGCCTTTACATTAATATTCCAAAAACGAATTTCCTAAAAATGCGACCACATGAATCTAGGTATCAAAATATATCAAATACACAAGTTTTACAAAAACGATGCTAGGCGTCGGTCGACGTCGAGACTTAAAAATGGAAGAATAAGCATCTAAGTATCAAAATTTATTAAATACACAAGTTTTACAAAAACGATGCTAGGAGTCCGTCGGGTTGAGACATAAAAATGCAACAATAAGAATCTAGGTATCAAAATTTATCAAATACACAAGTTTCACAAAAGCGAGACTTGGCGTCGGTCTGCGTCGAAACGTAAAAATTCAAGAATATGAATCCACGTATCAAAATTTATCAAATTCAGAAGTATTACAACAAACAACGCCAGGCGTCGGTCGGCGTCGAGAAGTAAAAGATGCAAGAGTATGAATTTAGGTATCAAAATTTATCATATACACAGATTTTACAAAAACGACGCTAGGCCTCGGTCAGCGTCGAGACGTCAAAATGCAAGAACATTAATTTGGATATTAAAATGAATCAAATACACAAGTTTTACAAAATCCACGCTAGGCATCGTCGGTTGGCATCGAGACGTAAAAATGCAAGAACACTAATATAGGTATCAAAATTGGTCAAATACACAAGTTTTACTAAATCGACGCTGGGCGTCGGTCGGCGTCGAGATATAAAAATGCAGGACTATGAGTCTAGGTATCAAAATGAATCAAGTACACAAGTTTTACAAAAACGACGCTAGAAGTCGATCAGCGTCGAAATGTAAAAAGGCAAGTACCTACATGAATTTAGATATTAAAATTTATCAAATAAACAAGTTTTACAGAAACGACGCAAGGCGTGGATGGGCATTGAGACGTAAAAATACAGTGTGAATCTAGGTATCAAAATTTATCAAATACACAAGTTTTACAAAATTGATGCTAGGAGTCATCGGCGTTGAGACGAAATAATGGAAGAACATGAATCTTGGTATCAAAATTTATCCAATTCAGAAGTTTTAAAAAAATGACGCCAGGCGTCGGTCGGAGTCGAGACGTAAAAATGAAAGAACGTGAATTTAGGTATCAAAATTCATCTAATACACAAGTTTTACAAAAACGACGTCGGTCGGCGTCGAGATTGCAAGAACATAAGTTTAGATATCCAAATTTATCAAAGACAAGTTTTATAAAAACGACGCTAGGAGTCGGTCGGCGTCGAGACGAAAAAGGCAAGAATATTAATCTAGGTATCAATGTTTATCAAATACACCAGTTTTACAATAACGACGCCAGGCGTCGGTCGGTATCGAGACGTAAAAATGCAAGAACATAAATTTAGATATTGTTATGAATTACACCCCCTTGGAACTGGAAATTGATACGCATATGACTAATATTGAGTGACTGGAAACTTCTAGAAAGAAATGGACTTTTTCTAGAGTATGGTGAGAAGATTCTCGATTGTTTCTGGATGGATCTAGAGAGGCAATTTCGGAGTATATAAGGCGCGATTACCAGCGCAGAGGAAGAAGTTTACTAAAGTGAAGTTTATAAGTGAAAGGTAGCGAAAAAGTGAGGTTAATTTTTTTTTTTTTTTCGCAGCATCGACTTCTATGGTCATTAGCTGCATTCTCATCCATCGATATTATGGGCAATTGTATATATGTGTGTTATCGCAATATTGGAAAATGTATAATAAATAACGTTTCATTCATATAAGACAAACAGGGGTGTAAAGGGCCTATACAAAAAAAACAGTTTGCACGAACTACATAGAATATTTAAAATAAAATAAATAAATTAACAAATAAGACGACTTTACAACTTATGCAGTAACTTGGTGGCCTTAAGAAAATCGATTACTCTTAACTCAATCTTTTCTACATTACTCAGGAATTCTGGAATGGTGATTGGTATATTAAACCGTTGACGGGCATTTGCGTAGTTTGCACAGTCAGAATGTGTTTTACTGTCAATTCTGAGACGTGTAAGGGCCACTCCCTCTCTTCGGGTTAATTTCCAGGAGTGTCTCCAGGGTTTTACGCATGGTTTAATATGCCTTAAATTAGTTTCGTGTGTATTCCATTCGGTTTGCCATACATTATTAATTCTCTCTTTGAAGAACGCTTTCATGTCATCAGAACGTATGGGAATATTTTCTGCGCTCCCGTTATCGGCTGCAGTTCTTGCTGAATGATCCGCTAATTCATTTCCGGCGATGCCAACATGACCGGGGGTCCATGTTAGTATTACTTTTTTCCCAGATTCATGTAAATGGTGAATCAGAGAATGAATTTGTTGGATAAGTGGATCGTAAGTAAACACACATTTAATTCCGTTTATGGCGCTGAATGAGTCTGAGCAGATAAGAAATGTAAAATAGTTCCTAAATATAGCGTAGAGTAGCGCTTGCCATATAGCGTACAGCTCAGCTGTGTAAATACTTGTCCATGGATGGAGGCTCCGTGAGTGTGATTCACCTAAACTAGCGAACGCGCTCCCGACTCCTGAATTTCTTTTGGATCCATCTGTGTAAATGGCCAATGAATTAGGGTATCTATCAATGATTTCATTAAAGGTCACTTGAAATTGGCGAGGATTAGTACCAGATTTAGATAGGACGGCATTCTCTAAATGGAATACTGGACGATTCAATTTCCAGGGAGGAATCTCACAAAAGCCCAAACTATAAACTGGTGTAAAAGCTGCATTGAGGGTATTCAGAAGCTCGCTTATTCGTATCCCTACTGGTCTTGTTATTGTAGGTCTTGTTTCATATATATCATAATCATCTTCATTAAATAATATTCTGTAGTTTGGATGATTAGGCTGTGACCATATACCTATGCCGTAATTTAGCAAAAGGCGATCTCTTCTTAGACGTAATGGCGGTATACTCGAATCAATATATAGGGAGGATAACGGACTAGTTCTAAAGGCCCCTATTGCCAGCCTTATGCCTGCACTATGGATAATGTCCAACACCTTAAGACGAGATCTGCGAGCCGCAGAATAGACTATGCTTCCGTAGTCCATTTTTGAGAGAATGGTAGATGTAAAATATTTTAATAAAACGTCTCTATCTGCCCCCCAATTATTCCCCCAATTCACTTTTAAACATGCATAGGCTCCAATACTAGTTAGCTAATAGATATGTGAAGATCTGTTGTTTTTATCAGTCAATGTCAAATATAAATATTGCATATTTATTCATGGATATTGCCTTGGTTTTGCATGGAATATCTTTATGAGTGGCTTTGTGACTTTCTGATGAGCTCAGAATAAGGGCGAAAAATGTTTTAAAGGCTAAGCATTTCATTTATAGTTTTACATATAGTTTTTCTTTTATTTCTCATAGATAGTTTTTCTTCCCACTGTTTGCAAAATCCTATAAAGAATATGTTTCATTTCTACAACTGTGCCAAAGACCATGGCAGGTTAAGATAAGTGTCCGTGCCTTTGCCACCTTTTTGCGTGTGGTTGCGTCCAATGATGTATCTTTTTGGACAGAAAGTGAAACGTGCCAAGTTTTTTTGTATTTGAAAAATGCTACAAATGTAAAAGAGCCAGCGTTTTCGAATTATCGTGCGCACAAATATTCTTTGTTCAGTGATGTCTTATTTTCACGAATAAAAAAAAATCACAGCTGTTGTCTTATGTACATATTTCTGTTAAACGAGAATTACAAAAAGTAATGAAATGCCCACAAAAACAGATTCTTTGTAGAAAATAGCACCAAAAAATATCTCTCCTCTCTACAAAAAGATAGAATGAGAAAATGTGATATCTCCAAATATTTGAAATCAATTAAAATCGCCAAGTCCGGTATCTATTATAAAATAGAAATTACAAAAAAATATTATAAAATGTTTTTTTTTTCAAATACAAAATAGCTTGGCACGTTTCACTAGGAGGCAAAAGACAAAAGGCTGTTTGGATTCATCAGTGCTGCTCATTCAATCTTATACAAATTTCCCCGTCAAGTTGGCAAAACCTCTCACTGCAATATTAATGCTTCCGATTATCAACAAATGCAGGAACTGCGGAAACATGGCAAATGAAAAGCGAAAAGTTTTTTATGCTTGAGAAAAATTGTCATAACATTTTTTCTATAAATAGATATAGGACTTTGAGGTTTTAATTGATTTCAAATACTTTTCGAGAGATCACATTGTCTCATTTTATGTTTTTGTAGACAGGAAAGATACTTTTTTGCACATAGTGTACTTGGCGCTGTTTTCTACAGAGAATCTGTTTTTGTCGGCTTATACTAATAGAGTAAATTATTTTTGTATTAAATATTGATAAAGATCGTGATCGAACTAATGAAACTTCCACTAAATGATCACGAAAGTGTACGTGATTTTAATTAAAAAGCTGCTTTTAGTTCCACCAGACAATAATAGAAAGAATGTTAAGTTTTAGGTCAAAAAATCACACACCGATTGCCCAAAATTAAAAACACATAGCAATAAAGAAATGATCAATATTTAATATGCAATTTATTATCCATTATATATTTGCAAATTAATCTTGTTGGCATCTTACTTTTATCGAATTCATGTTTGATCCCCGAATGCATAGAAGAAAGTTTACACCTAATTAATTAAGAAAAACAGTTTTACTTGTTGCTCTAATTATTCATTGAAATGTTGTATCTTGGATCTTATTATGCTCTGTTTCTTTCGTATATTTTACTTTTATTCAGAATCGTGCTTACGCATTTTCTTCATAATTGACATATAGACACGAAAGACTCGACTATTGGATGAAATATAATTATTGTATTACTGTTACGAATTTCGTTTTCACGTGGTTTAGCGAGAATTGCAGAAAATAACAGTCTTAAATTAGGAAGTAGGTAGATGTAGTTCATACATTTCTACTTTCTTTAAAATACCTCATTTGGCAAGTACATTTATTTCATCTGATAGCAAATGGCAAAAAGTGGTATTCAAGTCTGCTTTACAAGCAAGTCGACATATGGCACTAATCGATATTATCTTATAACAAAATTCTATTAGAAGACGTTTTTATTGTATTTATATCATACGGTTTTTTAAAATCAATATAAAGGGAATAGGATCCGGAACCATAAATATATAAATAATGCGGTTTCTTGTGTAGGGAATATCAAAAAATTGACTTCACCAAATATCCATGAATATTTGTCCACATTTCGTTTTGTTTATGTTACTATCAAACACCCCCACATACACATTCAGCTTTACAGATAAATATTGTTCATTGTAACTTCCTTTTAACAAGTGGTATGAATTCCACTATAAACTGTAGGGCCCCGTCTCCTTTACCCAAGCAGAATGGATATTGAGCGGATCAAGATGATTTGGAGAGGGGTTAAAAATAATGCTTATTATTTAATAAACGTAAAAGCTTGGGTCGCTCAAAAAGAAAACCGAAAATCTTACTCATCGGGCGCCCCCACTTTTATGTTTAGTAACATAATCTTTAGTATTATTATAATCATTATTATCTTAAACAGTTTCAGTTAGTTTTTAAAAGCCTGTTTTTAAATTTTTTAAACTATTTATTTATTATCATTCGAAATAGATACTACTAAGTATATTGGGAAGAAATCAGGGCCGGATTTATGTTCGAGAGGTCCCTGGGCATTTTTCATGTGGGGGGCCTTGTAAGGCGGCTAATTTTTACATGGTTAAAATATAAATGTGTAAGCATTAGACCCAAGCAAGCTTTGACCCTTTGTGTTTAGGGGTCATTTGTAGTCTGTAAAATCTTTCATAATTTCTTGAAAATGTTACCTTTATTATAATTTTACATAATAAAAAAATCATTTTTTTAGAATGCAGAAATATGTTTCGGTATAAAGGATGTTTTTGACACTCGTGCGAAGCAAGTGCATTACAATTCTCCGGAGATTTCCCCTCTTTGACATTACATCAGTTATTTTTACTATATATTATTATCTATCTATATACTATCTGCATTAAACCATATTGCAACAAAATAAACATTAATTTATAACTCTTAACATTTACTTTTTAATAACCTTTCTGTATCATAACTCATTTATCTCACTTTTTCTCCGCTTATTCTGACTTTGCTTCTTTAGTTTTCGTTTTCTTTTAATCACGTGTTTGTAAACACTTTACCCTTTTCCAAAAAGAAATTTCTATCGACATAAAAACTTTTCTAGCTTCTTTTTCGGCAGCGATGCCCGCTGTTCCACCGAAAAGACAAAATAATGATTTGAAACATCAATTTCATATAAAATTATTTAAGATTTAGATTTTGCTCTTGTCGAATGGAAAGTTAAATTTTTTAAATTAACTTTTCCTTGCCTATTCGTCTGCTCCTTCTCATTTGTAATTTTTCGTTTAAGTGCCCTTATGTGAATCCAGCCCTGGAAGAAATACAGATAAAGGATAGAGGTAACTTTTTTATTTAAAACATTTGTATGTATTTTCTGAGAAAAGTGCATGAAGAGAAGGGACGCAGAAAATGGCGTAAAGTTGGTAGATATTGATTAGCAGAGTGTGTATGGTGGCGGAGCGAGCTAACGCGTATTATTGTCAAGTGCGATTAATTTGTCGTGTGCTGGGTAGATTCCTAGCTCCGACACTAGCTATATCGGTGGATAATTAACGTGTGTCTGCCATTTTTCAAATGTGTAACCCCCTTCCGGATAGTCTTGGCCTTGAATGTAGGGGCGGTCTGCTATGTTCTTTGATTTACATAATAACTAATTTTCATTGGATGTATTAATATTAATTTGCTGAATGAATGTCATCAGTTTTTTTATTATCATATTAATTATTTAATAACTTTAATCTCCAATACGTAATGAAATTTTTTTTTCCTTTAAGTACCCGTGCTACATAAATTTGAATTACCCGCGGAAATGCCGATGTGAAGTTAACAAGTGCGCATACGCGGTAGAAACTGAACTGCGGCCATTTTAAATATCTATGCTACTTTATTTTCGCTTTTAACCTGGGTGAGTTAAGATCGTTTACTTATTCTTTAACGGATTTTCACGTTTACTTCTTTAATCCTTATTATTTTGAACATATTTGATTATTAAATGATGTCATATTATTGAGTTAACGTTGCTGTATAGTTATTTTTGGAAATTAAAGGATATTCTGTGTAATAATTAATTTTTATTAACGCACATGTTTGTATGATTTCCGCGTCCATTGGACACATGTTAACTCATTAATTATCGCGGCAATTTTGTATTTTGTGGTCTCTTGAGATACAATACCGTGGTGTTTTGTCATTATTTAGATTATTGTGGACGAGGATTAAACTCGGAAATATTCAAGGGATAAATTAGAATCTTTGTTTCTTAATCGTGTGTAGATAATCTCATCTCATTAAAAGTCGAAATCTAAAGTCATTTTGTCGCATTTAGTTAACCTCGTGTTAGTACAAGAGGTTAAGAGATAATTTTTTTATTAGTTTATTTTTCGGGAGATTAAACCGATAATTTTGTTTGCTATATTTGTTACAGTATTAGTTTTTTTCAGATAGTAATTCAGATATGTTCTCTCAATTCAACTCTAACTAAATCTTGTTACCTTTATTCAAATTTTTGGTTTTGGTTTTGGTTTTGCTAGTCAGCCATTTTGTGACCGGCTAAAATTTCATGAGAGTAGAGTTTTCTTATTTATTCATTTCATTTATTATATTAATCAATAGCTTATTGATATATTTTCAGTAGTAAAGTAAAGTAAAATTTTATCAATACTCAGGTTTTTGTTAAATTGCTAATAGTTTGGTTTTGCAGTGACCTTCGTCACCATAGTTTTTTTTGTAGTTTTCTTGTATCTCTTCTTTCTCACAACTTAAATTTTTTATATTATCAACTGGTTCTTTACATTACCCCTTTTTCATGTAAAATTCTGGACCAAACCACCATTGAAGCAAGGCACAAGGCATAAATGGAATATTTGGAGTTATCCTAAAAGTATTGGATATCATTCCGACGCAGCGTCTCCTGGAAATCAGCGTTGTCAGGACCTGAATATTACGTCCTCCTTCCCGGGTACCCGTGGCCATCTTCAGGATCAGACCTCGTCGGGATTCCACGTCTCCGCTAAGCTAAGTAGCCAAATTTATGTGCAAAATTCAACTTTTGGTCAGAAGAAAAATTGTAAACCAGTTGATCGTTTCTTATTGTAATTTTTTTGTTAATCTTCAAATTCAATTTTTTTAACTAAATTTTTTGTCTGTTAATTAATTAATTCAAGTTTCACTATACTTAAATATTTGTAGTCATTTGTAAAGTGTTGAAAAATTTTTTCTTATACTTATGTTAATATATTATTTGTTTTATATTTGATTTTGATTGTTTTCTCCCCCTGATAAAGTTTGCAAGAGTGTTATTTACTGAATACGCTGGCGTCCAAATTTTTTGTAGTTTATTAAAGTTTTGTTTGGTTAATTTGACAAGCAAATAATTGTTCAAAGAAATATATAACTCTTCTCGCCACCGAGTGACCCTCGACCAGCCCTGAGCTAACCGGTTGCTACTCTTTCATAGCTTCCTCAGCTGCCAGCTGAGAAGTTGTGGTTGCAAATAATACTACTCCTCGGTTGATAAATTATTTATAACAAATAATTAACGACTTTAAAAATTAACAATAATTTCCTCAATGAACTAAGTTATACGTATGGCACTTATTGGACAAAGCAACTTACTTTTGGTTTTATTTTTGGTCTTTACTTTTCGTTTTCAAATATTTCGAAGGAAAACGCGACATGTTTGTATTATTCATTATAAAAGCATAACAATTCTAACAGAACAGAATGAAAATAAAAGTATATGCATTTAGGTCTATACGGTAGAGTTATTATTAGGAGCAGCCATTGCAAGCAGTTTATTTTACGTCTTGCACTTACAAAACGACTGCAGGATATGCGTGTTTACCTTGATTTTCTATAATTTCCTTTTTGCGGATATGTAACACGCACAACTTGCAGCAGCTTGTACTAGTACAGTACTAGATCAGCGTTCAACTAATTATAGGAGAGTCACTTTCCAGTTTTTCTGCAGAAAAATTTCATAAAGATCATACTTGGTAAATATTTTCATTTTAGTGCCAGAAAAATTATGTCAAGGGTTTCATTGAATTCGAATTTTTGGAGATAACTTCTTAAATATATGATATTTTAGGGTAAAATTACTTGAAAGTAATTTAAAGTTTTGATGCAACGTACGTAATTTCAATAGGTTTTCTCTATCAATTTTATTGTTATACCTACAGATGTTAACGATGCTGATATCAAAATACACGGATCAGGCAATGGCGCTGCGGGGCTTTTCATGATGATACGCCTTCAGCTCCTTGAAAAAACTTTAATGCGCTCACTTTGTCGGTACAAGGCTGCACCTTTTTACTTCCACATCCAAGTGGGGGATTGGAAGTATAGTAATCGTAAAAGAAATTTCAAACGTTTTTTTCTTAAAATAGGTTAAGAATGTCATGAAACGTCGAGATTTTAAATTTGAGCGAAAAAAAAAATGTTCTGTTTGTCTGTCTGTCTGTCTGTCTGTCTGTCTGTCTGTCTGTCGGTCTGTCTGTCTGTCTGTAATTTTTTTTTTGTCCGTACGTTTTCTCCGGAACTGCTTAAGATATTGACGAAATTTTGTACACGTATATATAATAATGAGATCTGGAACTGGATTGTTTTTTGAAGATATTCGGTGAAGGGTTGGGGGGTAAATAGTGGTAAATATGTAAAGCAAGCCGATAAGAGTACAGAAACTTGAAATTTGATGTATCTACTACAAGCCAAGGCCTCAAATTTTTCATTCCGCCACCCCCCCCCCCCAATTCATTATTAAAAGGGTTGATAAAATAAAGTTGTAATATTCACTTGAAATTTGGTACACGTATATATACTAACGACATCAGAAACTAGATTATATTTTGGGATTATTCTGATGAAGGGTTGGGGGTTAAATAGGGGTAAATAGGGAAAAATAAGTAAAGCAAGCTGTTAAGAGTACGGACACTTGAAATTTGGTGTATGTACTAGTAGCCAAGGCTTCAGATATTTTAATAATATTTTTCAACCCCCCACCACCCCTACTCCATTATTGAAGGGATTGGTAAAATAAAATTGAGATATTCACTTGAAATTTGGTATATGTATGTATTATAACTACCTCTGGAACTAGATTATATTTTGAGATGATTCCGTCGAAGGGTTGGGGGTTAAATAGGGGTACATAGGGAAAAATAAGTAAAACAAGTTGGTAGGAGTACAGTAACTCGAAATTCAATGTATGTAATAGAAGCCAAAGCCCCAGATTTTTTAACAATATTTTTCAACCCCCCACCACCCCGACTCCATTATCAAATGGGTTGGTAAAATAAAATTAAGATAGACATTTGAAATTTGATACACGTATGTATTATAACGACATCTGGAACTAAATTATATTTTGAGATGATTACTTTCAAGGGTTTGGGTTAAATAGGGGTAAATATGGGAAAATAAGTAAAGCAAGTTGGTGTGAGTACAGAAACTTGAAATTCGGCCAAGCTCTCAGATTATTTATAATATTTTTCAACCCCCCTACTCCATTATTAAAGGGGTTGATAAAATAAAATTGGGATATTCTCTTGAAATTTGGTACAGGTATATTATAACGACATCTGGAACTAGATTATCTTTTGAGATGATTCCGTTGAAGGGTTGGGGGTTAAATAGGGGTAAATAGGGCAAAATAAGTAAAGCAAGCTGGTAAGAGTATCGAAATTTTAAATTCGGTGTGTGTACTAGAAATCAAGATCTCAAATTATTTATAATATTTTTCAACCTCCCAATACCCCTACTCCATGATTAAAGGGGTTGAGAAAATAAAATTGAGATATTCACTTGAAATTTGGTACACGTATGTGTTATAACGGCATCTGGAATTTCATTATATTTTGAGATGATTCCGTTGAATGATTGGACGTTAAATAGGGGTAGAAAGGGGAAAATAAGCAAAGCAAGCTGGTAAAGGTACAGAAATTTAGGACTTGGTGTATACTCTAGAAGCGAAGGCCTCAGGTTTTTTATAATAGTTTCCATCCCCCCACCATCACCACTCCCTTATTACAAGAGTTGATAAAATTAAATTTAGATTTTCACTTGAAATTTGGTACGCGTATGTATTATAACGATATCTGAAACTAAATTATATTTTGACGTGATTGCGTTGAAGAAGTGGGGGGTAAGTAGAGGTAAATAGGGAAAAATAAGTAAAGCGTATGTGTATGTCCTAGAAGCCAAGGCCTTAGATTTTTTAATAATATTTTTTAAACCCCCACCATCCTTACTCCATTATTAAAGGGGTTGATAAAATAAAATTGAGATATTAACTGGAAATATGGCAGACGTATGTATTATAACGACATCTGGAACTAGATGATATTTTGAGATGATTCCGTCGAAGTGTCGGGGGTTAAATAGGGGAAAATAAATAAATCAAGCTGTTAAGAGTACAGAAATTTGGGATTTGGTGTATATACTAGAAACCAAGGCCTCAAATTTCTTTCTAATATTTGTCAAAGCCCGCCACCTCCGCTCCATTATTAATGGGATTGATAACATAGAATAAGATATTCACTTGAAAGTTAGTACAATTATGTATTGTAATGACATCAGATTGAGATGATTCCATTGAAGGGATGGGAGGTGGCAGGTTGTGAATAGGAGAAAATAAGTAGGGTAAACTAGAAACGTCATTTTTATCGTATATGACAGAAACTAAGGCCTCAAACTTTTCTATGACATCGGCCCCAAATATTAATTATTAAAATTCTATGACCAATAATTTTCACATACTGTAGTGCAAATCTTGTCAAGATGTTTCCTTTAAAGTGACTTGAATGAAAAATCTGGATGTGGAAGTAGTGATTCCTTGGGCAGCGGTTTATATAACAATTTACTTTATAAAAATGATACAGTTGAACTCCTATATTAGATAACGCAGGCTCAATCTTATTGAAAATGAGCATAAATCTCATAGCAAAGAAATTGAAATATGCTGAAGTTGTACTTTATAGCGGGTCCGGCACAATGAAGTATCCATTTTCAAAAGTAATTCATGTCATAATATAATGAAATGTAGATTCAAATCAAGTCGACATGCTTCTGCGATAAATGGAAATTTAAGACAGTTGTCAAAGCGTTTGCGAGAAATGTCACTTTAGCTGTGAATATGTTGCGTTTGTTCAATATTCAACTTTCTTTTGCGGTTGGAGCGTACTTAAAAATTACTGTTCTTTTGTATTCACCCTAGTCGAATAACAGTTAAAAATTGGCTATACAAGTTTCGTAGTACTGCTTTATGTGCAGAGAAAAACCAAAAAGAAGAACTCGTTCTGTATGCACACTTGAAAATGCTGAAACGGTAAGAGCAGCTGTGCTACAAAGTCCTAAACGATCTGCAATACGACAAGCATTTTGTAGGGATGGGAGTGTAAGGTTGTCGCCGATTCGGCTGCCGAATCGGCAGCCGACTCGACAGATGCTGTAATGGAAACAAATGGAGCTGTTCACACTAACACGCGCTGCGAGAAAGCGGCATCCACCACCGCGCTTACCGTCGTTCGATTCATGTGCCGAATCATGTCATGCTTCGAGCGGCGTATGCTGCAATGTAAACAAATGGATCTGTTCACACATTCGCGTATTTTTCGCGCGGTTCGGGCGTGCATTGAAGTCAAATTGCACGTTCCTCAAAAATATTGTACCTATCTACTGTTACTATTTGTCTGCCTTTAAAATTGAATCCATTATTTCTCTTGATTGGCAGTATGATATACCTAAATAGAATAAATTCTTCCTCTGAGTCAGACGAATCCATTTTGCTAACTGTTCTACTGACAACATTGTATTTTGATGCTTTCTGCGCTATTGGTTAAACCGCTCTGTGTGTGTTGTACAGGCGGCTGCCGATTCGGTGGCCAACTCGGTGAAAACCGCCTAGTGTATTTTTGGCCTAAGTGCCCTAAGTCTTTCAGATTGCGGCGATAACTACGGTTCGAAATATTGAGTGCTAATGTTTGTCGTATTGTAGATCATTTAGGACTTGTAGCACCACAGCTGCTCTTACCCTTTCAGCATTTTCAAGTACGCGTACTATACCCTGGTGTACCAAAATTACATTTTTGACATTTCTGAACACCCTACATTATAACAAATCTTACCCCTGTTCATGGCTTCCTCGGACCAGAAAAACATTTAATAAAGAAAAATATTCTCTAGAAAAATCAGACGATATAAAACGTTTTATGTACATCTCCTAAAGAAGTAAAATTACAATCACCTGACAGGTACTCCAACTCAAGCAGAATATCTGTGGAATTTTTTTACCACTTAGAAAAGTATTAGATATGATGTATTAAACTTTTAAGGGGTATGCTTCATTTTTTACTTAGCCAAAAATCCCCAATTTACACCATTTACAATCAGATGTCATTACATTACATACGTGTACCAAATTTCAAGTGAATATCTCAATTTTATATTATCAACCCCTTAACTAATAGAGTGGAGGTGGGGGCGTGGGGGTTGAAAAATATGATTGAAAAAATCTGAGGCCTTGGCTTCTAGTATACAGCTAAATCTCATGTTTCTGTACTCTTACCAGCTTGCTTCGCTCATACTGCTCTATTTATCTCTATTTACCCTTCACCCCTTCAACGGAATCATCTCAAACTATACGCTAGTTCCAGATATTGTTATAATACATACTTGTACCAAACAAGTGAATATCTCAATTTAATTTTATCAGCCCTTTTAATAATGGTGGTGAAAGGGTTGAAATTTCTTTTTTTTTTAATCTGATGCCTTAGCTTCTAGAATATTTTTGGTATTACGTTTAATAGAAAAGTAGCACAAAAAAACAATAATAATCTGCCTATTTTATCAACCCCTTTAATAATGGAGTGGACGGATGGGGGGAGGGCGTTGTTGAAAAGTATTAGAAAGAAATCTAAGGCCTTGGCTTCTAGTAGATACACCAAATCCCAAATTTCTGTACTTTTACACCAGCTTGCTTTACTTATTTTCCCCTATTTACCCCTATTTAATTACGAACCTTTCAACGGACTCATCTCAAAATATAATCTAGTTCCAGATGCTGTTATAATACATCCGTGTGCAAAATTTTAAGTCAATATTTTAAACGGTTCCAGAGAAAACATGCGCACATGTAAAGAGTAATAGACCGACAGACAGACAGAATTTTGTTTACGGTCAAATTTAAAATCTCGATGTTTCGGGATGTTCTAAACCTATTTCAAGAAGAAAAAACATTTTTTTACGATTACTATACTTTAACTCCACTATGTGGAAGTAATAATACTATCATTATAGATTTGAAGCTTATTAACTAAACGCATCAGCATCTCTCTTCCAATCTCATTTTATTAATAACTTTTAATCCTCAATCAAAAATGACCTATAGTACATTTTATTATATGTATTGACAATTTTGTAAGAAGATATGTTTGCGAACTATGCTCATATAATATTAAGGTATAATTAAGTAGTTACAAGAAACGTTTGACAGTTTAGATATGACAGATAAGCAGATCTTAGTTGCAAGTGTTCTGAAAACACGTATAAACGTCTATTTTTGAAATTGGTAAACTCCTACCAATCACAACACATGTCAATTTGATTTCGTAAAATAATAATACAAAACCGCTGCCTAGGGGAAAACTAACTCCACATTCAGATTTTCTATTCAAGTCACTTTAAGGGAAAACTGCTTGATTAGATTTGCACTTTAGTATGTGGAAATAATTGGTCATAGAATTTTGACAATATTTGAGGCAGATGTCAAAAATAAATGTATACGTTAGTTTCTAGCATACACGCCAAACATGACATTTCTGGACTCTTATTGACGTGCTCTACTTATTTTCCTCAACTACATCCCCGCACCCCTTCAACGGAATTGTAATACATACGTGTACCAAGTGAATATCTCAATTTTATTTTATCAACCCCTTTATTAATGGAGTGAAGGTGGTGCGGGGGATGAAAAACGTTGTAATAAAATCTAAGTCCTTGGGATGAGTACAAAAGTCAATCCTCTTCCAAATCTCGATATAATATCTCAAACCGTTCCAAAGAAACGTGTGCATAAAGAGAAAGTTACAGACCGACAGACAGACAGAAATTTTGTTTTCTTTCAAATTTAAAATCTCGATCTTTCAATACGTTCCAAACCTATTTCAATAAGAAAAATTTTTGAATTTTTTTTTTACGAGTACTATAGTTGCAATCCACTACGTGGATGTGGAAGTAACTAGGTGTAATTCAGTCTCAAGTTCATCCTAATAATACGAGATGACCGTCAAATATCGAAATTATTGATTATTATTATCATGAGAATATTATGAAAAAGCATCTAAGCTGATACTGGAGGAAGTGTGTCACGGTCCAATGACTTTCTCTGGTCATCTGAATCGGTTTACAATTCCATCTTACCACACCCATGACTGGAGATCGTTGGCTTCAAACTGGTCCACTCACATTACGTTGTTGGTCTTTATTTTTATGAGTGTAAAAGTGAAATTGTTCAAACAGTTACTTTAGTTTATTTATACGGAAAAGTTGTAGAGACGGATATCAATATTTTATGTCATATTGTTTCTCAAGCATCTATATAAATGTCATATACATGATGTATCAGGAATTTTGAATCTGTTCAACAGGTGATAAAGATTGATCTACGTTCAGTAAACTTGAAAAGGAAGTATTGTAAAAATGTTACTATCCATTACGAAAACAAGAAATATAAGTTTAAAAGGTCTAGTACCGTGATATGTTTGTCAAGTACTACGTCCCACACCGATGTCTGCCATAATGTGCACGTGTTTTCAATTCTAGAGATAAAATAATAATAACTTAGATAGAAGATTATTAACGTTTTTGTTAACAAAAACGCGAAAGTTTAAAGAAACTATTAAAATTGTTCTCCGTCATGTTCAAAGCACAAGTTTACGCGCATTCTCATGCTGCCAAAAGAATTCTGCAGTACTAACGATGTTATTGTTATGGTTTCTTCTTCTTCTTCTTTTAGCGGGGCGCCTGGAGGTCGCCGCACTCAGGCCTTGTGGCCCATTGTGCTACCGCTAACAAATTAGGGAGCTCCCCCGTACAGACCGGATTCCAGCCCAAAGGCTGAAATCCTTCCCACGGGAGAGCTCCTTATTTCCTCCAGCATTGGAAATCCAGTGCCGAAGTGTTTATGCCTCAGGTTCATCAGTCCTGGGCAAGAGGTGAGAACGTGGATGGAAGTCTCCTCCTCGTCCTCACAGAACCTGCAATCGGGGTGGTCAACCACCCCCATTGTGTGTAGGTGTTTTTTGAAAGAGCCATGTCCGGTCAGGAGGCCTGTTACGGCTCTAATTTGCTTTCTGCTTAGACGCAGAAATTGCTTTGTTCTCTCCGGCGAGGGTCCTGCGATTAGGAGCTTCGCTTGCCGGAGTCCAGGATAGGAATCCCAGAGGTCAATGAACTGGGAGCGAGTCCAGTTATCTATTAACCTCTTGGCTTGGGATCTAGGGTAGCCGAGAGCCGGCTCCGGACCGAGCAGAGGTTGACGAGAGCCCCTTCTGGCCAGAGCGTCGGCCCGCTCGTTACCCTCAATGTTACTGTGTCCAGGCACCCAGAGAAGCCTGACCCAGTTTGATGAGCCAAGTTCGCAGAGGGCCTGTTTACAGTTTTGGACCAGTTTTGACTTGGTCCGATTCGATGCAAGGGCCTTGAGGGCCGCTTGGCTATCGCTACATATATATATGTGTTTATTAGAGTACCCCTTTCGGATATTCTCCTGTGCGCAGACCAAAATGGCAAAGATCTCGGTCTGGAATACCGTGGCGAATTTGCCCAGGGCATAAGAAAGCTCAGCCTTGGGCCTTTCCCCAAATATACCCGCTCCGGTACTTTCCTCAAGCCTCGATCCGTCTGTGAACCAGACAATATCTGCAGGCCTTAGTATGTCTTCGAGTTGACTCCAGTCTTCCCTTTTCGGGAAGACTACCTCGAAGGGTTGTGCGAAGGAGAAGGAAGGTATCACGTCGTCACTCCTGGACTCCAGAAGTGAGTGGGCTCCTATCGCGTCAGTTAGGGCCCTAGTGTGACCTGATTGTTCTCCTCCTTTCATCCACTGACCTCCACATTCCAGTCTGTAGGCCGCTTTCCGAGCCTCGGCCACAATCACTAGGTGAAGGGGCGCAAGGTCCAGAAGGACCTCCAGAGCTGCCGTGGGGGTCGTGCGTATTGCTCCTGTGACTCCTAAGCAGGCAAGTCTTTGGAGTTGTGTTAGCTTCTGTCGTATGGTTGACCTGGTTGTGGCAGGCCACCAGACAACAGAGGCATACGTAATCATTGGTCTAACTATGACAGTATAGTACCACATAGCCACCCTGGGGTTTAGCCCCCATGTTTTGCCAAAGGTTCTTCTACATACCCATAGGGTTGTAGTGGCCCTTTGTACCTGTCTCTCTATATGATCTCTCCAGGTCAGCTTAGAGTCCAGGATGACCCCCAGATACTTCACTGTCCTTGAGATCGTTAGAGTCGTGTTGTAGAGTACGGGTTCGACGAAACCGTCTAGCCTGCGTCTTCTAGTAAAAATGACCATTTGCGCCTTTGAGGGATTGACTCTAAGGCCCTGGTCATTGCACCATCTTTGTACGATCTGCAAGGCCCTTTGTAAGAGTCCGCTGACCGTATTTGGGAATTTTCCCGAGATGATGATTGCAAGGTCATCTGCGTAACCTTGCGCAAAAAGATCCTCGTTTTCGAGTTCCTGTAATAGGCCATCGAGAACGAGGTTCCATAGCAGAGGAGATAGGACGCCCCCTTGTGGGCAGCCTCTCCTTACTGAAACTTTAACTGCCGTTTCCTCATTGGCAGCTGTTATTTGCCTTCCCGCCAACATGGCCCTCAACCATCTAATGATGGTGTCTTCGATGCCATGATATGCAGCGGCGGCGCAGATTGAATCGAAGGAGGTATGGTCAAAGGCTCCTTCGATGTCTAAGAAGGCTCCGGCCGCAAGTTCTTTGTGGTGCAGCGCCTTCTCGATCCTCAAAACGATCGGATGAAGGGCCGTTTCCACTGACTTGCCGGCCTGGTAAGCATGTTGTGACGGATGCAGAGGTACTGAGACCAGTGCTCCGTCTTTGACATACCTTTCAACCAACCTCTCTAAAGTTTTGAGTAGGAAGGATGTTAGGCTGATAGCTCTGTAAGAGTTGGCAGTGTCGTAGGTCGTACGTCCTGCTTTAGGTATGAAAACCACCTTGACGGCCCTCCAGGGTATAGGAATATACCCCGTGGCCAGGCAGGTTCTCAACAGATGATAGACCGGACGGATGAGTGTCTCTTTCCCCTCTTGCAGAAGTGCCGGAAACACTCCATCCGGTTCTGGGCTCTTGAACGGATCAAACGTGGAAATAGCCCACATGACCCTTTCCACTGTTACCACCCTCGAGGCTGTCCTCCAATCCGCTGCCGTGACAGCAGCGCGGGGGGGCCGAGGGGATGGTGCTTCCTCCGTCTCCACTACGGATTCGGGGAAATGAGTTTCTAGTAGATGCTTGAGGCGCTCCTCATTGGTAGCCGTTAGTCTACCGGAAGGAAGCCTCAAGTCCTCCAGCCGTGAAGGTCTATCTTTCTTAAGGGCTTTGCAGAGCCTAGCGGCTTCTGGAAGATCTTCAATGCTTTCGCAGAATTTCCTCCAGGCTGCCCTCTTATTGCTACGAATGTGGCTTTTGTAGAGGCGTTGGGATCGTTTGAAGTCGTCCCAGTCCTCTGGGAGTTGAGTGCGCATAGCCCTGTTAAGGAGCCTGCGTGTCTCCTTGCGTAGGTTCAAAAGTTCCCTGTTCCACCAGGGAACTTTATTTTTACCCTTGCTTCTTTTTAGAGGACAACTGCTCTCGTATGAGGCAGTGATCGCTCCATTGAGAAGTTTGGCGGAGGATTCTATCTCCTCCGTGTTTCTGGGTATTATAACCCTGTTTATTTTTTCCGAGAGGGCTCGTCTATAGACGTCCCAGTCGGTGTCCCTGGGGTTCCTGTACCAGCTCTCCTCTGAGGAGGGAGCGCAGTCCAGTTTGAACCTGATGTGTCGGTGATCCGACAATGAGGGTTCCGTTGATACGTACCAATTTTTGAACAGAGGGACCGCTAGTCTGGATCCCAGTGTGACATCGATGACCTCCTGCCTCCGTTGGGTAACGAAGGTGGGCGTGTTGCCCCGATTTATTATCTCTAAATCGGTAGTGTACAGGTACTGTAATAGACTGCTGCCTCTAGGATTGACCCCTGTGCTGCCCCAGCAAATGTGGTGAGCATTGGCGTCACATCCTATGATGAGAGGCAATCGTCTATCAGTACAGAATTGAACCATCTTCTCCATTTCGGTTGAAGGTGGCGGTGTTGGCGAGTCGTAGGGAAGGTAGACTGAGCCGAACACGATTTCTGCCCTGTCGTTTTCCTCCCTAAGACTCACCTTAATAGCAACCGCGTCCCTGGAACAAAGTTCGGGAATTGCTGTTGCTTTAATCTCCTTCGAGACATATATGCATACTCTGGGTATGTTGTGTGCGGAGGAGAAAATGGCTCCATGCCGCCTGTCTAAACCTCGAATGGAGCCATGGCGAACCCAAGGCTCCTGAATCAGGGCGATGTGTGTCTGTCCCGCAGCGGCCTGTCGTCCTACTAATGCGGAGGACGGCTCACTGTGTTGCAGATTGATTTGGAGTATTTCCATTTTTTTTTTTTTTTTTTTTTTTAACTAACTACCCTACTTTTCCTCCGAGCCCGACAGCCCCTCCATCGCTGTGTCCGTCGTGCTCGGCGGCGCGTTGTTGCCGCCGCTTGGGCCGGCCTCTACTGAATCCCCCCGGGGATGTTTCGGGTCCCAGAAGGACACCTTGATCACCCCCGCCTGAGCGCGGTAACCCAGTTTCGCAATCTTCGCCGCGGAGGCCTCATCGACACCCAGAATGAGTCGAAGCCCCTTGGCCTCGACAACCTGAGTGCCGTGGACCTTCCACAGCTCTGTTCGGAGCTCTGGGTTGTGCCGCGTAAGTCTACTGAAGATGGTGGCTTGATCCATGGGTTTGCCCGGGACCGTAGCCACCATCTTCTTATATTTGGGGAGCTTGTCCCCTTCCAAGAGCTGGAGAGTTACGCCGTCCACGGGAGAGATGCCGCCTATGGCCGATCTAAGCCATGACAGCGACATCTCGTTCCCGCAGAACAGCTGCACCACTCCTTGCTCAGTTAGCCTGAAGCCGTCGAAATCGGGGAGAGGCCCCCCTGCGGGGAGCCCATCCATCCGAGTGTCGAGGGCTTCTTGCAAACTGTCGGTCAGGGCAGCCGTTAGCCGCTCTTCTGGAAAACCAGCTGCGGCCACCGCCACCTTGACCCCTTTGCTAGCCACCTGACTGTATGAAAGGTCAGGCCTAGCTCTTTTACTAGGTTTAGAGGTGCTGGGGGGGGTCTCTTCCTCCGGCCGTCCCCTTTTGGGAACGTTTGCCCGAGGTGTACCCTCCCCAGAAGTCCTCTCCACCCGCAATTTCCTTGCTCTCTTTCGAGCCGCGCCACTACGATTACGTCGCTTGGGTTGCCCATCCGTGAGGTTGAGCCCTCCAGCGACGTCCGAAGTAGAGGGAGCCCCCGAGACGGAGATTCCCTCTTGTGTGGGAGGTGTGGGATTGGAGAAGGTCCCCCGTGAGGAGCCTTCTCCGGTGCCACGGGATAGGGTTGCCCCATTTCTGGAGCCACCCTTTCTAAGGAGGGGGGAGATCCCTGCAGAGGAATCTTCCCCGGAAGAGGTGGGGGAGGAGGCCCTGTGATCAGAGCACTCCTCGGAAAGGTTTTTATTGTTTGTGTTATTCATGTTTGTTCCCACGAGTAAACAGGAAATATGGTCGACCCCCGCAGAGCCTGTTACGGGGGCAAGGCTAAATACTATGGGAGGTCGCCCGGTTTCCCATAGGCATCGTTTGAGGTACCATCACCCCGGTACCATTCAGCCCTCGGCACGATGGCTTACACCTTGGCTTGGGGGATATTTGTTGACCTCCCGGTCTAGATCCGCCGCCTTTTGTTTAAGCAGTGTCACCTCGTGCAGGATGTGGTTCTTCACCACATGCTTACCAGCACCCCCGAAGAGGCATTGGTGAAGCTGGCGGACGGTCTTGGACGGTGATAGGCTGGGGCCAAAGCACTGTGTTCGCATCAACCGTCCCTGGTGTGTGTCAACTCACCACGGTAAACCCAGTTAAGGGGCCGAGTGAGACAACACACTCCTTGACACATTATGACAGATTATATTTTGAGATGATTCCGTTGAGCAGTAGGGCTAAACATGGGAACAGAAATAAAACAAACTGGCAAGAGTACAGAAACTTGTGTGTATATACTAGAAGCCAAGGCCTCAGATTTTTTATAACATTTTTCAACCTCTCCACCGCCTATTGAAAGGGGCTGATAAAATAAAATTGAGATATATATATGAAATTTGGTACAAGTATATATTATAACGACATCTGGAATTAGATTATATTATGAGATGATTCCGTTGAGGAGTTGGAGGTTAAATAAGGGTAAATAGGGGAAAATAAGTAAAGCAAGCTGGTAGGAGTACAGAAACTTAGGATTTGGTATATAAACTAGAAGCCAAGGTCTCAGATTTTTGAATAATATTTTCCAACTTCCCCACCATTATTAAAAGAGTTGATAAAATAGAATTGAGATTTCTACTTGGAAGTTGGTATATGTATGTATTAACGACATCTGTAGTTAGATTATATTTTGAGATGATTCCGTTGAAGGGTTGGGAATTAAATAAGTGAACATAAGTAAAGCATGCTGGTAAAAGTAGAGAAACTTTGGATTTGGTGTAGATACTAGAAGCCAAGGCCTCAAATGTTTTTATAACATTTTTAACCCCGCCACCATCTCCCACTCCATTATTAAAGGGGCTGATAAAATAAAATTGAGATATTCACTTGAAATTTGCTACACGTATGTATTATAATGACATCTGGGACTAGTTTATATATTGAGATGATTCCGTTGAAAGCATGTTGCTGAGAGTATACAAACTTGGGATTTGGTGTATATACTAGAAGCCAAATCAGATTTCTTTATAATATGTTTCAATCCCACGTCCTTCCGCCCACCATCTCCACTCCATTATTAAAGGGGTTGACAAAATAATATTGAGATATTTACTTGAAATTTGGTACACGTGTTTATTGTAATGGCATCTAATTGTTAATTTGGGAGAATAAGTAGGGCAAACTAATAAGAGTTCAGAAACTTCATTTTTGGCTAGAGACCAGCGCCTCAAATTTTTTTATGGCATTAACTTTAAATATTAAAATTCTATTACCAATTATTTCCACACGCTAGGGTGCAAATATATTCAAGACGTTCGCCTTTAAAGAGACTTGGATGGAAAATCTGTATGTGGAAGTAGTGATTCCCAAGGCAGATGTTTTTTTATTCGAATAAGGCAGTAAAGTCAGCAAAAATTTTTTCCTAAGATGTTTTAAAATCACATGTACATTGCCAATTTTTTCTTAATATGTAACGCACAACGCTTGGAGATAAAACATGAAAATGAAAAATTATATTTATTATAGAACATGAGATTACTAGTGGCCGCAGGGAGCTAAAACTCGAGGAAAACATTTCTTTTTCTATTGTCAATATACTGACATTGAAGTGGGTTGAAAATGGCCAACAAGTGTGAAATAAAATTTCATCCCCGGCATCGTTCGTTTAACTGAAACTTATTACTTAATATAGACATTGAGGTCAGTTAAAAATATGTTCAATTTTGTTTGCATGTTCACTTTTACAGATTTCAATAGGTAAAACATGTAAGTTTGTAGTGGCCTTTCGTGTAAATCAGCAAAAGTCATGCATCTATCGAATTCGACAATTTGAATTTTTATCTTTCGACATCAGATTTAGTATCAGCTGCTCTACAAATACTTAACTACCTATTTTCAAATAGAAAATACTTTTTGCTCCCCTTATACTAGAGAAAACTTGATGAAACTAATAGGGAACATCTAGAGCAATATTGTACAGTTAACTTAAGTCATTCCAGAGAAGTGATTGAACAACATAAAAAATATATATGTATGAATTGATTTGAGAGCTTCCTCTTTAAAAATTCCAAAGTCGATTAAAACGGAACTTTGAGTAGCTCGATTTCAATATCCATTGGTGCAAAAAAAATATTGCTTAAAAAATGTTATGCATAATGATAAGAAACAGGGAACTATATAAAAATAAAATTGTTTCGATTTTATGAAAGCGGAAGTAGAGACGTTAGGCATTTTAATAACATTATTGAAAGGCAAAAGAAAACAATTATTACACATACTAACAGTATAAACATTCATTTATTCCACTTACTGGCAACTGTTACGAATAATTACTCGAAATAATACATAATAACTGTTTAAAGAATATATTATACCTCAAGTAAGAATATTTTTGTTTGTTAATGCATAAGTACATAAATTGTGTTCGGCTACAATTATTATGAAATAAACCAAGGATATCTACTATTTTATCTTACGAAATCGGATCACTTAACATTTAAACAGGAAATTTAAAAATTAATGTCAGAACATAAAACATGAATTGTTAAATGTCTCAATATTAATTTCACGATTATCAATTGAAATTTCACATTTTAACTATATAACTGGAAGAAAAAAACATCTTTCCGGATCAAACGACCAGATAGTACTTTTTTCGTAGATTTATGGAAGTGCAAGTGAAACGGTTAACTTTCACTGGCTATACATTTGTTTAAAGTAGGCGGCATGGCATGTCTGAAGGTCGACCAGTTGAAGAGCTGCCCGTTTTAATATGTAGGTACCTACTAATATTATGGGTAGATGTAGGTACATATTGCTTTCCATTTCATTATTTTCATAGACTAAAACGTCGGCTATTAGAATATATCCAGAGATTGTACAAAATTTAAAAAAATATTAAAAAATGCTTTTATTTAAATAAATGTACTAAAATGTAAAAAATAATGTGTTATATGACCGCCCCCCGAAGCTTTTGGTGTTCAGATATACGAATTCTAATAAAAATATTCTTTACTTTTTAGCACAGTTTTTTTTTATAAAACTTTTTAAAATATTTTATTTTTTACTATTCAGCCTATTTATTTTACAGAGACGCAGACAGACAAAACCCTCTCGTATTTATTGCTACATATTGGTAAATGTAATCCTCAATTAGAGTATCAACTCAATAACAGCTCCATAATATCCACAGAATCCCAAATTGATCTTGGTATCACAATAAAACATAATCTCAAATGGGATAGCCACATCATCAACATTACCAAAAAAGCGAACTCCATGATATATCTAGTCGGGAAATCTTTTCACCACATGTCAACAGAATTATTTATAAAGATCTACAAGTCATTCATTCGCCCTATTCTTGAGTTTGGTTTCCAAATATGGGCACCCTATTATCAAAAAGATATTGATCTCCTTGAGCAAACACAACGCAGAGCAACCAAAATTCTCCCCCATAAATTTTATAACATATCATATGAAGAACGACTGAGAAAATTGAAATTACCAACACTGCATCAACGAAGAATACGAGGTGACCTTATAGAGACATACAAAATATTAAACAACATATATAGCTGCCCATGTATAAACAGTATATTTGCTTTAAGTGCGAATACACATCTTCGGGGACATCAAATGAAACTTACTAAAAGCCATTTCTCAACCAACCCTTGCAAACATTTCATCAGCAATCGTGTCGTGGATCACTGGAATAGACTACCCAATGATGTAATCGAGTCAACTAGTTTGAACCAATTTAAAAATAGACTTGACCTGCACCTGAACACTAATAATGTGCGACAATAGAACTATTTACTGAGATTCATTTTCACATATACATGTATGTACTTTATTTAGCCTTTCGTTTAATATTTATCTGTATTTATATTTAATTGTCTATGTTAGTAGTTTTAGTTTTATACACATGTACGTGTTCTTTAGGTATAAACAGCCCTAGGCTGCCTGCCTTGTATGTATGTAATAAATAATAATTTTACTCGTCAAATACTTTCATTTAATCCCTATATCAAGGAGGATATTCCGCCATCTTGGGGCAAAATTTAAATACCCATATCAAGGGGGTTGTGCAGAAAAAGTTGATTCATCATCTTGGGATTGAATTTAGAACGATATTAAATGTAGCTTAATTAGAATTAGCCGAAATTTTGATTGCAAGATTTGAGTAAACATATTAATAGTCGGGTGGCAACTTGATGAAATATATACTATCTGGAAAATTTCATGATGAATTGATGAGATCATATTCGAGAGAATAATTAGGCTGGAGTGGTGGCTTAAAGAGAATCGATGTCTCCCAATTACTCAATATGGATTTAAAAAGGGATTTGGCACTCTTGACGCCATTTCTCACTTAACCACAGACATACAGAATTGTTACTCATCAAATGGATATCTAGGGGCAGTTTTTCCAGATATCAAAGGGGCATATGATACTGTTGACCTGTTTATACTTAAAAATAAGTTAGATGCATTTTCAATACCCTCGAAAATTTCGAATACCATAGTCAACCTCTTTTTTAATAGAAAAATTTATGTTCGACAACCCGATAATAACAAATATTTAGGACCCCGATACACATCCATAGGCCTCCCTCAAGTCCCTTGATGTTTAATTTATATACCGTGCAATTGCATTTAACACAAAAAGATGTAGAGGTGATACAGTATGCAGACGATTTCGCTTTCTACGTAATCAATAAAAAATATGAAAAATGCATCCAACTTCTCGATACCGGTATGACTAATATATTAAACACTATAAAAAATTCAGGATTTCAATTATCACCAGAAAAATCATGTGTTGTAATTTTTATAAGACATAATACCCCTAATATGGATATTATGCAGCTGGACAACGTTCGCCTCCCGGCGGTACAAAGGCAGGCTGGCTCTAAATAAAAAAAATATAATTGATTGTATAATTTCATTTATAAATAAGACAAAAATAAATATTTAGAGTAGGTTAAGTCTTGTCACCTATATGTCTATCCTATTATTTTTAGTAACCCACGTTACCCGTGGACAATAGTTGTGTGTGTGTAATTGAGAAATGCTCTGATCGACCCCTGGGCGAGAAGCGTGTATCCCTGTCATTATCCTATTATGTATAGAAAGGATTAATATTTTGTCAAATAGGTTAGAATTAGGTATAATAATATAAGTAACATTAATTGTATCTGGCTGTGGGTCAGTCGCCCTAATGCCATTAATTAAAAAAAAAATGATGAGATCAATATTAACACATTTCTTATGCCTCACCAACTGCTTTGCTCGATTTTGTGGTGGACGGCTTATACGACGTCATACATCTAAGATGGCGACCACCCCAGATAGAATAGGGAAATTAAATAAAAATAACTAAATTTTGACATCCAGCTCAAATCGAGATGCGGTTTTTGGCAAAAAATTTCCTCGTACAAAAAATGCCGTGCTTTATCGATGTCTAAAATATTATTTTCATAGTATGCATATTTTCCAAGATATAATGGATTTAAAACTGGTATGGTCAAAATTTCCTTAAAAAGTAGGACATTTTTCAATATAACTTAGCAGAACTTCAATAGTGTTCAATATACATTATTCAAATTTCAGTGATTGATTTAGAATAAACTCATAATGACCATATATTTTTTCAATTTTCTCTGCTCCTCCGTTTCTGAGATATTAGCAGTTATAGTGAGGGGTCAATACATTTGAATCGTATATTAGTTAAGAAATTAATATTTATTTCAATATCTTTATTGAATTAATTTTAACGTTGTATTGCACGTGAAATATTTTCAACTTAATATTCTTCATCTGAAATGTCATCGGTACCAAAATGTTGGCCATGATTTTCGCATAAGTCTTCATCGCCTCCACACATACAAAGTTCAGTGCATAAAATGGTTTAAGGTGCCCAAGGAGGCGTACAAAAAACAGAAACCTAGTGATTATCTTTAATTTCCCATCTGTAATCAGAAGGTGTTGGTAGATTAGGGTGCTGGTGGTCAGCAAGACGACATTCCATAACCTGGTATTGTGCTCTACGAATAAAAGGAGATAGTCGCGTTTTTGTAGGAGGCAGATTTTAACTTTGCGTCTCGTACTTAGAGAACCTCCACCAATGAAGCTCTCCAATGTCTGAAATCTTCGTCCCTGTTAATTTTTCAATGATAGTTTCAGCTTCATCACCGAATGCTTCAATGGATCCAAGTTTCCCAAGAACATAAAAAATGTCATTATCTGCGGTCTCATGAATTTTCCAAAACGACGGATTTCCCTTCTTTGCAAGTGAACTTGTGACGTTACAATCTGACAGAGCATGCAGACCTAGTAATCCTTTTATCTTCTCTGGTCCTAGTGTGGTGCAAATTCTGCCCACGTCAAGCATTCTTCGATTATTACCCACACCAGCGACGAACATGCTTGAACATGTAAAAGCTTTTGACCACCACATTGCTAGTAGAAATACGTCTGTGCCAGGCAAATATATGTGAATCGCAGTAGCTCCTTCTCGGGAGGCAAAAATACAGTGCAGTATTATTTCAACGTCAGCTTCTTCATGACTACTTTCAAATTTACTTACGTCGCCTCCGAAAGACGATTTGGCTTCAGTACTACAGCTTACGATAAGACTTCTCTCAATATTGCGTGCGTATAACATAACTTCTTCTGCAAAATACGCTGTTAGCTTATCCTTTGTTTTTATATGAGAAAGGAGGGATTTCATCTAAATATTTGCAATGGTTGTGGAGTCGGTTATATTACTCAATGGGTGTTACTGTAGATGTCCTTTTATGTCGCATCGCAGATTTAAGAATTTTCAAGATCTGTGTCAAACACTCATCATATTTTAAAGGAGTTCCTTTGATTTTATTGTTAAATTACAAAGGTAGATCATTGCAACACATTAAATACATGTTTTATCCAGCAAGGTTTGTGATATAGAATGTTTTTTGCGTGACGATCTCCTGGATCTGTACAATCACTAAATCGAATTTTTAGGGCTTCATTTTGTGATATTTCAATTGCTTTTTTTAATTCAAGACCCACGGAGTTTGTTTTAATTAATAGATTTCTTCTCTATCCTTCTTCCAGACAAAAAAAAACATTTATTTTTGTCATCCGCCGGGATTTTTGATCTCATTGTGTAACCTATATTACTATGTTCAGCAGCTGAACTAGAACAAGAAGACTTATTTTTACTTCCCTCGCATACCGAAGGGAAGTATTGTATTCGAGAAAAAATCACCCTCCGAGATTTTTTCGGATTCTGACGTTTCAGAACACGTAGATTCCGAAAATATAGGTTTTTCAATTCCGTCAGTCTGTCTGTCTGTCTGTCTGTCTGTCTGTCTGTCTGTCTGTCTATCTGTCTGTTGGTGCATTAACTAAAAAACTACTTGACGGAGAGCAGTCAAATTTGGTAGGTAGTTAACCCTACTGTCAGCGAAGAACTGGTAGAATTTTCACTGAAAAATATACAGGGTGGACCGTCTAAACGGAATAAATAGTGAAAAAAATGTTTTTTTTGCTCAAATTTAAAATTTCTACGTTTCATGACGCGCTAAACCTATTTCAGAAAAAACAATTTTTGAAAATTTTTTTCAATCATTTTTGAAAAAATTTTTACCACTAAAAAATTTTTTTTCTTTGTTCAAATTTAAAATTTCCACGTTTCATGGCATTCTAAACCTATTTAAAAGAAAAAAAAAATTTTGAAAATTTTTTACCAACATTTTTGAAAAAATTTTTACCACCAAAATAGATGAATTTTTTTTTCTCAAAATTTAAAATTTCCACGTTTCATAGCGTTCTAAATCTATTTAAAGAAAAATAAAAAATTTTTTTTAAATTTTTGAAAAAATTTTACCACAAATAGATGGAATTTTTTTTTCCGATTTAAAGTTTCCACGTTTCCATGGCATTCCAAATTTATTAAAACAAATTTAAAAATGTTTTAGAAAAATAAAAAAAAAATGAAAACATGTTTTAGTGATCTATTTATCACCATTATAGAATAGACGACATATTTTTTTGCTCAAATTTAAAATTTCCACGTTTCATAATAATAATAATAATAATAATAATAATAATAATAATAATAATAATAATAATAATAATTCAGAGAGTGTAGGTGTACATTTACAAGTACATTACAAATAGCAATTTACAAGGCGAAGTTTGGCCATGTGGCTATTCTTACACTTAACCTTATAAATCACTTACCTAACTAATTAAGTTAAAAATGAAACATTAAAATACAAAAATAAAATACAATATTACAATAGTCCAATGTAATAGGCGGACGGTATACACTTTATAAAATATATTTATAGAAATACTAAAAAATTAATTACTCAAAATTACTAAATAAAAAATCGATCATAAACACAGTGCAAAATGATGCCCACGAATATATTCTAGTTTTTGTTGGAATTAATGAACCAGGCTTTGATTTTTTTACGGAAGATATTAACTGTCGATAGATTTTTGTATATGGGATCAATAGAGTTATATAAGGCTGCGGATGTGTAAGAAAAGCTACGTTGGAAGAGGGCTGTACGATGTTGTGGCACTGTTAGCACGTACCGATGTCTGATGTTTACAGTATGTACTGACGATCTGAAAATTAACTTGTCTCTTAAGTAACTTGGAATAGAATATTTTATTAAAGAAAATAAGAAAACTGCATAGTGGAATTTAACGAGTTGTTCCATTTTTAACCAACGCAACTCAACATATTTGCTTGAAACATGATCAAATTTTCTTAAGTTGTAAATAAAACGACAACAACAGTTTTGCAAAACTTGTAGTCGATTTTTTGTAGCTTGATCCAGGCAGTAAAAATACATAAAATTGCAATAATTGAATACAGGCATGACTAAAGTTTCACAAAGTTTTTTACGTTGTTTAAAGTTCAAGATATGCCTGTTTGCATACAGTACTTTTAGCCGGGAGTAAAATTTTTGTAAAAGAATTTTTATGTGCTGCATAAAACGTAATTTTTCGTCTATTATTATCCCAAGATTTTTGGCATGAGTAGAAAATGACAAATTTTCTTGATTAATATTTAGTTGAATAGAAGCCTTTAAGTGATCTCGAGTATGTTCTGAGCAGAATAGAATAACAACTGATTTGGTAGGGTTAATTTTAAGGTTATGTTGATGCGAATATTGATAGATGTTGTATAAATCTTGGTTGATCAAATTAGTGGCAATAGCTGCATTAGACGGCTCAAAACAGTGAAGAAGTTGGGTATCGTCAGCATACGCTTGCACATGCGAACTAGTTACTACATTAAATATATCTGCTGTATATACAAGAAACAAAAGAGGACCAAGAATGGACCCTTGAGGAACATCTGACGAGATAATTTTAAAATCAGATATATTTCCTGCGACTGATACGCATTGGCGACGTTCGTTCAAATAAGAATTGAAAAACCGCAGGGATATCGCGTCGAAACCATAGTAATTTAGCTTTGCACAAAGAAGCGTGTGATCAATGGTGTCAAATGCCTTGGTGTAGTCTAGGGATACAAGAATAGCTGCCATACGTTTGTCTAGTGCGCTGATGATATTATCACTAAGGTTCAACAAAGCAGTAGTGGTGCTATGAGCTTTACGAAATCCCGATTGATGTAATGGGTATAAGTTATGCAGTAAAAGATATTCGGTAATCTGGTCGTGAACTATTCTTTCCAGTATTTTGGAAAGAATTGGCAACAAGCTGATAGGCCTCAGATCCTCCACGGTTGTAGGATTTGCTGTTTTTGGTATTGGACAGATAATTGCATCTTTCCATTCTGTAGGAAAGTAACCCTGTTCAAGACAGCAGTTAATAATATGAGTGATATGCTTTATGATTATTGGGATGCATAATTTTAACATGTTTAGAGTTATTTTATCTTTTCCGGCAGTGTTCAACTTTATACTCTTGATAGCATTATAAACGGTATCGGTAGTAACAAGTGTGAAGGTGAACAGTAAATTATCTTTAAATTTGGTGTTAGCATAAAAGTTTATCGTCCTATTGCAGTTATCGTTCTTGCAGAATACACTAAGAAAGAAGTCGTTAATATCTGCAGCATTCTGTAAATTAGGAGGTATGATGTTATCACGTTTAAATCGAATATTTAGTTGTTGTAGCCGTTTCCAAAACTCGCGATTAGAAGTTTGATTTTGTAACGAACTTAAATACGCGGCTTTTTCTCTCCGCACCGATGCTAAGGCGAAATTACGAATATTTTTATAAGCTTCCCAGTTTTCTTGCGTCTTATTTTTGTTGTAAGCAGATAGTGCTCTGCCCTTTTCTTTTAAGATTAGCTTTAAGGGGTAGGTTAGCCAAGGCGCCGGGGGTTTGTTTACTCTCACTGTTTTTATCGGTGCATGAATATTAAATATTTCTGTGATATAGTTTGTTAACAGAGATACTTTGTACTCAATATTATTGACATAGAATAAGTTATCCCAGGGCACTTGGTTTAGATCATAATAAAAGAGCTCTTGGTCAAATTGCTTGAAATTTCTATAAGTAATAAATTTCTGAGTATTTTTAAAATGAGGAATAGTTATAAAACAGTAAGATAGTCTGTGATCGCTGAGAAAGTCAGCATTTAAGGTTCCACATTTGTTCACTATATCAGGACAGCTTATAAAAATAGGATCTAATAGAGTGGAACTACTTCGTGCAATCCGGGTTGGCTCATTTATAATTTGTGTTAAACCATGAGTATCAAAAAGTTCTGTAATGGGATTTCCCAAGTTAAATAGGTTTATATTCACGTCGCCCACGATAACCAAATTATCGCAGGATGTTAATAATGTTGGTACAATATTATCGAGAAAAAATATTGCCTGCCCCACATTTTGGTGCGGGGGTCTATAAAGTACGCCTAGTATTAAGCTATACCTTCCTAACTGCAATTTGACCCAAAGATGTTCAAGTACCGCTTCCGCTTCTATTCTAACATTCTAAACCTATTTCGGAAAAAAAAATTGCAACATATTTTCACCAATTTGGAAAAAAATTTAATACTAGAATAGACAGAAAACATTTTTGAAAATTTGTTCTATATTTTAATCACCACTATACTTCCACTCCTTTACGTGAATGTGGGATTGAAAATGTGAGAGATGGCAATAATATTTGGCATATCCTATTATATACTTTTATTGAATAATGGCATCCCAAGAAATAATTGAGTCATGGTGGACACATTTATAAAGGCATTTGCGCAAGCCTTCCATATTTGGCACCTGTTATTTAGTATATTGAACTTTTGCTGTTGGATGAACACTCTGTATATTTTTTTGACCAAAAGTTATCAGGTTTTCTTTGTAATAATACCAATAATTATATTCCGATTATTATTCCCAATGTCAGTTCGTAATTAATAATTTTTTTGGGTGACTGTCATGCACAAATAACGAGGGAAGTTCTGTGTAAATAACTTTACTGATTTTTTTCCTGTTCAATTAATCTCTCATTTTGCTCAATTTTGATTTTATAAGTACTATTGTTGTAAAATCTGTATGCCATGATGCGTTTTCGTTTATCAACTCTTCAACTGTTACATTTCTTAATCGGTTATCAATTAACACGTATTCAATATCATTCCACTCTGCTCTCTTTCTAACACACTCTAACACTCTATCATAGTTAAAAGGTTTAACCAATGGTGAACTGTTCTTATAAAATACACAACTGGTAATTAATCTGCAACCTTGCCTTTTTTGCAGATGGAGGCAGGGATACTTGGAGATGAATTTGTGGTGGAATAGACATTGTGTCCAAAATTAATTTTAAACTATTGAAATATTAAACTGCCCAGCCTATGGGTGATCTGTTCTTATCTGAAACAATTTTTTTTTTAAATGATGCGAGCGATACCAAAAATAAAAGTGTTTTTATACAAAACACCTAAACGGTAAAAGATATCGATAAAGTCCTAAGGACCCTTTTTATAGAGAATTTCCTTGTAAATAAAAGAGGTTCCGTACAAAATATTGATAGGATGGCCCTATCAAGAGTTTTAATCGATAATTTTCGATGGTGTCTGGGGTGGTCGTCATCTTGGATGTATGACATCGTATAGGCCGCATGCTACAAAATCAAGCAATGCACCCAATTCATCATCCCCATGTTATGCCCCGACTATAACACAAACAGGAGAAGTTAAATAAAAGCTTTTAAGGAGCCGGATCAATTTAAATGGAATTTGGGTTTCATCAAAATATCTGTAATTTTGATATATTGTAGTACTTGTGTTCCTGATAAAAAGTCTCGATTTGAAAGACCTCCAGAAAATTAATAATTTCTGTGATACAGCTTATCAATAGTAGATGATTTGCTACCTTTGCTAAAAATCCGAAATATTTTACTGTTCAAGTATTACCTTGGGAATGGTGCAGAAACCAAGAAACGTTTAGGTATTAAAATCAAATAAAGCTCACAAATTTATTTCAGAAGCTTCAATATGTGATATGAATAACCACAATGATATACATTAACAGAAGTTGATACAGAATTCTGAAAAAAATCCTCGAGCTTTATTGAACTTGATTTTTTGATTCTTACACCTTCTCCCTAAAATTAATAGTTTCATGAGTTTCCAAGAGATACAATAATAAAATTTAATGTTGAAAATGGAAGTGCATTAGAAATTTTTTTATAATAATTTTGAGCTCTTTTAATCTATCTATCTATTTATACTTATAATATATGGCTGTAGCTACAAAGCCCTTTTAATCAACAGTAATAGAAGAAACTGTGTGTACACCACATTCAGATAGTGCTTTGTGAAACAAGCAATATTACACTTATTGAACTACGTTTCAAACTGGGAACGTAGTGCTCGTATACTTGTAAAACTTGATATTTAAATAAATATTTTGTATCATTCAGCGCATATAATTGATATAATAAGCTGGATGTCTCTAATTATGAACTAATTTCAGTAATCTCAAACATTAGAAAGATATCCGAAAAGATAAAAGAAAAATAAATAACCAGCTACTTGGAAATTGCACCGGCGAAATAGAAAATTCCGGCCTGAAGGAGCGAAAGGAAATGGGTGTTTTGATCATTTTTTAAACGCTGTTCAATTTTTTCCCACGATTTTCGTTCTTACCATTTTTAATAGCCCAGTTTCATGGAAATCTACAAAAGTTATGCGATTGTGGAAGCCCTACTTGATTAGCCATTTTATATCTTTAATTTTTGATATCAGATGCAGTATCAGGTAATTCGAAAATATCTGACTATTTACCTTCAATCTGCAGCTCTGCCATTACTTCGGTTATTATCTAATAGAAAACACTCTTTCCGGTTTGGTCTTACCTTATATTAGACAGCTAGATGAACCAAACACGAGACCACCTTTTCTTAAGCCATTCCAGAGAAATCGTTAATCAGACATGAAAAAGAAACAAACATACGTTTCGAATTGAGAACCTCCTCCTTTTAGAAATTATTTAATGTCGATTAAAAATGAAACAAAACATCAGGAGACACGGTAATGTCTTGCGCCAAGCTCACTCTAAGCAATAAGCGAGAACCCGTGTATCTTTACAGGAATAATATATACCCCTACCACCGCTTAATTTTTTATTTGAAACTTCTCAATAAATGTACTGATTTAACTAAGAATTTGCTTAGTTATCCTTATAAATCGATAGTTCTCTATCGATTGAGACCAAAAACAATTATATATTAACGAGGATACGTGCACAGCAACGCGTAGCCATGCCCCTTGCGCAAAACAGAGGATTCTATATTTCTTTAAAATTAAAACATATGTATCGAATCCAAAAGATATACAGTAGGTATTGCGGCACTGTGGATAGGCCTCCGCCCCCCCACAATGTGGCACCCGTAGGACTGCACCATGGCCCCCATAGGACTTTTTTGGACCCCATTTAACCCTTCACAATGGGGCCTCCGTAGGGCTTCACATTTTCATCTCTGGGGTCCATATAAAGGATTCCTGTTCGCTCTGTGGCCTCTTTCTCCTTAATTCTCGCACAGTATAACCTCACTTATATGTACCATATGACTAACATAACCTCTAATTTTACGTTTTGTAAGGTTATTTTCATTTTTAATGTTTTTATTCACATTTCTAGACTGGAACCATCGTAACATTAATAAACCTTCTTATATAGAATACATATAATATTTTAATATCGTTGATTTAAAAAAAATGTACTGATATTTACAGGTTGGAAATCCAACCCATAATCAGCGGTCTGATTCTAATATTCAGCAATATTTTAAAAAAAAAGTATGTATTCTATATAAGAAGTTATATTAATGTTACACTGGTTCTAATCTAGAAATTCGAATAAAAACATAAAAAATTAGAATAAATTTACAGAAATATAAAATTTGAGGTTATGTTAGTCATATGGTGCTACTGCTTGCACAGTATAACTTCACTTCTATGAAATCTCCAAATTGATCACTAGGCGCCACCTAGTGTTCTGTAAACTATCACTCCCTCGTCAGGGCTTCCATCCGTGCATCTAGCACGGGAATTTATGTTTTTAAGTACCTATAGTCATCTAGAGCCGCGAATCCAGACTTCAACATCATGTGGAGGCACCGAAAGAAACGTTTTACAGATGTTAAGTTTATATTTGTTGAAAAAAAACTGAGAAAGCTCTGGAATCGAACCGCGTATCTTGATATTCGTAGGCCAATCATCATCATCATAACAAATTTATTTAAAATTTACATATAAAACATTGCTTCCCCGGATCGAGATCCGGAGTCAACCGCACAACCACGTCGCCTAGCGCCGTGGTATTACCATGGTTAGATGGATCGCGACCGGTTCATCTCAATAAAATGGTATAAAAAAGACAAAACTCCTGCCGCCTTTAAAATTGTCATTAAATTTATGCATATTAAAAACTTAATTTAAAAACACTGAATTGAACACTATAAAACTAAAACTTAGGAAAATACACTAAATAAATGTTTGTTGCTAAGACGGGAATAAACTCAATGGAAAAGACCTGTTCGAGGCAATTGGCCCCAACAGTTGGGAAGTTACGGTTGGTGAAAGGAAAATTGAGTTTAAAATAGTTAGAATTTTTTTAAAAGTTTATCGGCCTAATATGAATTTTTCAACAAAAAGAGGACAAAATAACAAAATTACACTAAATACAAACAGAAGACAAACAATAAGAAAGAGAAATAGGATAGGTAGAGAATAAGATATGGTGGTGAAAAGTGTATGATAGATAGAGGATTTGGTAGAAAAGAGTGTGGGTAGAGAGGCTGCTGAAAGATAGGCAACGCCTGGTATCCTAATGGGTGTTTGATTTGAAAAGAGGCATTATGCATTCTGATTTGGGTAATGTTACGTGTAAGCGTACTGTGGTAGGCTAATGCTTACACCACGTCGTGAGCGCGTCGCTTGAAAAGTGTTTGATGAAATTCTCAGTGCTCTGGTATAGCTTTATTTATTTGCAAAACTGTGACATATAATCAAGATACAAGGTAATGCGTCGCGCTAAGTTCGCTTCAACATCTTCCATGCTCACAGAAATGATAAGCGAGCACGCATGTATCTTTACAGGAATAATATCTACAAAAAGTAATGAAATGTCCACAAAAACGGCGCCAAGTACACTCTGTCCAAAAAATTATCTTTCCTCTCTACAAAAACATAAAACTAGAAAATGTATTTTCTCCAAAAATATTTGAAATCGATTAAAAATCCGATATCTATTTGTAAAGGGAAAAATTATGAGAAAATTTTGTTTCCAAACACCAAAAAACTTGGCGGGTTTCATTAAGAAGCAAAAGGCTGTCGGGGATGCACCAGTGCCACTCAGTCAATCTTATACAAATTTTCCAGTCAAGTTGGCAAAACCTCTGACTGCAATATTATATTGTTATGAATTACACCCCCTTGGAACTGGAGATGATACGCCTATGCCTACTAATAGTGACTGAAAAGACTCTAGAAAGAGCCATGGACTTTTCTAGAGTGTGGTATAAGAAGATTCTGGTTCAATCTAGAGGCAATTTCAGAGTATATAAGGCGCGATTACCGACGCAGAAGAAGAAGTTTATTAAGGAGGCAGTTTATAGAAGTTGAAAAGTGAAAAGTGAGGTTAAATATTAAGTAAACAAAGTGTAAAAGTTATTTTAAAGTATTGTATAGTCAATAAATTGTTAAATAAAGTGTTAGTGGTGTTTATCTCTTGTTGAAATTATTTAGAACCCACGGATTCATACAGGGTGTTTCCTAAAAGGTGGAAAACACGCGACAATATATTACTTGCTGAAAATTTTTTTTTTTTAAATACAAATTTTTTTATAAATAGATACCGGACTTTAACTGATTTCAAACATTTTTGGAGAGAACACATTTTCTCATTTTATGTTTTTGTAAAGAGAAAAGATATTTTTTTGGATATAGTTTACTTGGCGCTGTTTTTTACAGAGAATCCGTTTTTGTGGGCATTAAGATTACGACAAATAACTTTTAGATTTCTATTTGAATATCGTGTGAAAGAAATAAGAAAAATTAATAATACAAAAACATTTTAATATTTCCCAACTCAAGGTCAAAGTAAACGATTCTAATAGTAACAAAAATGATCCAAGTTATTGGTAAAAAGATTTGTTAGAGGTCGATGAAATAAGGCAGATGCTTAAAAAACTAGTCGTTTTCTAATTACGTTATTGATTGATAATATTTCTTAACAAGTCAATAGCCATGCAGCTTAAAACTTGCAATTCTTTTATGACATAACAAAGAATGTAGGTATATAGGTAGATCACGAACTGTAATTAAAATGGCTGTTTTTTGTACTACAGAATATTAAGTGGGCAAATTTCTTAAATCATTGAAAAAACCTCCATGAGTACAAAATGTTTTCATGTCTGTAAAGAACTGTTGCGATAAGGACATTTAGTAAGAAAATTTTACGAAATAGTTCAGCCCTTCTTAAAGAGATTTGTATTCAATTTGAATTTCATGAACAATCAATTAAATAATAGAAACGTTATTAACATACACGTGAGTAAACACGAGCCTCTTTGATGTAACATTTGTTTTGTTTATGTAATGTTAATATTATTCTTACATAAACTTAAATTAAAATAATATTAATTTATTCGGGTCTTGAAATATTCATGTAAAATTTCATTAAAATGTAAAGTAAAATTTCTTCAACACTTTAATTTATAGTAAAATAAATTTAGTTAGTAATTAATTTTAAAAATAAAGCAAGAATTAAAAGTATTGTAAACAATCAAAATAAAATGGGACAGCTATTACGGTTGAAATTGTGCAAAAGATAAATCATTTCAAAGAAAATAAATTTTTCATGGAAAAACGAGTAAAACAATACTACGCTTTTCCCACTACCATCATCCTTAGTACTGCAACCTTAGATGGGCTCTGACTTTCTTCAGCCTTGTCCGCCATTCGTCTCTATTCACCGCAAACCATTGCCAGCTTGCTGCACCAATCTTCGCAGCGTCCTCATCAACTCCACCTTTCCATCTCAACCTTAGTTTACGTTTGACGTGACGTGAATCCTTACTTGAAAATCCTTTTTGGTGGGTCCTATCGTTGGCGTCCTGTCTTAATGTGGGTAACTATGTCTCTGACTCTACCGTTGTTATGTTATGTATATTTTGCGTATACTTTGTTCAAAATTATGCCCTCTGCGAGGTTGGCCATTTTCGCAAAGTGCACCGAATATTTTTCGTTCTAAAATCAACAGGAAGTTTTCGTCCGATTTGCTTATTATCTAAGTCTCGGACCCATATGTAAAAATTGGGAGGATTGAAGTTTTGTATATTAGGGTTTTAGTTTTTTAAGACAGATTGCGACTTTTAAGGTATTTGCTGTGTCCAAATCAGCATTTATTGGCTGTCATGATCTTTCTTTTTGTTTCATCCAATATCACATTTTCAGTGATTACCAAGAAATCTAGGCAAGTGAAGTATTGTATTCCCTGATGTGGAGGTCATGAGTTTAGTATTATCTACATTAGTTTCGTGTTCCATACTCAGCTGAGGTGAAGAAGGCTTCAAACCTTTCTTTTGATTTCCGCAGGGTGCGGGCAACTGTGTCTACGTCATCTAAGTAAATCAATATTTGTGTGGATTTCTTATAGATGGTGCCTCTATTTTCCAGATTTGCGTCTCTAACTGTTCTCTCGAGAGCTATGTTGAATAGGAGCCACGCCGGCGCGTCTCCTTGAAATAGGCCTATATTAGGTTGGAACTGTTGGAAGACATCCGACGTGTCGTTCTCGATTCTTACTTTGCAGATGACTTTGGATGTCGCTGTTTTGACAAGTCGAATTAGTTTGCTCGGTATTTGGAACTCGTCTATTGCATCGTAGAGTTTGTTTCTTAGGATGTCATCATTTGATACCTTAAAATCTATGAACAAGTGGAATGTATCGATGTTGAAGAATTCATGCGTCTTTTTCAGTATCTGCCGTTGGACGAAGATTTGAACTACCGTGGATCGTTCTTGTCTGAAGCCACTACGATATTCATCTAGTAGAGTTTATGTGTTGTAGCTCAGTCGGTTTTAAATGATGTTCGAGAGGATCTTATATCTGGTGTTAAGGAGTGTGATTACTCTGTAATTTCCACAGTCAAGCTGATCTCCTTTTTTGCATAGTGGGTATATTATTCTGGTTTGCCATTCATCTGGCATATACTCCTCTGCCCATACTCTACCGATAATCCTGTGTATGAACAGTGTCAGATTTTGCCCATTGTTTTTAAAAAGTTCTGTCGGTATTTGGTAGCTTCCAGGGGATTTATTATCCGTTAGTCTTTTGACAGTTTCTTGTACTTCCTGTAGAGTTGGCAATTAAATGTTTTCGTAGTTTGTAGTTTTCGTTTAGGAGTTCGTTGTCTTGGTTTACGTAGTCTTTATATTTTTTCCACTATACATATTTATATAAAGCTGCAACTTCATTTTCGACTATTACGTCTTTATCAAATAATTAACCAAATTATAATTAAATACAAAAGGTCTGGCACCTACTCAAATGTCCCATTGAATAGATCAATACAAATGTTAAAACTTTTATGAAATAATAGAAATGTTATTATAATTAAGTGTAATCACCACGTTCAATTTTGTTGTTTGTTCATTTTTATCATCTACATTAGGTAATAAGGGTCAATTGACCAGGCGATAATGAAATTTTATTTCAAAAATTTTCGGTTACCGTTTTGTTAAATGGTACAATTTAATAAAAAAAATATCGTTTTTAGTGGTCCTCTTATGTAGCTTTTACAAAGTAAAGCGAAATACCCATCGTTTTGGATTTATAAAGTTTAACTTTAGACTTCTCAGAGAATCCTCATATCTCAAGATACCAAATACAATGTCATTCTAAACATATTTCAGAAATACATAATCTCAAAATAAAAAGTTTTTTGAAAATTATAGCTGCTATACCTAGAATGGACGGTGGAAAAAAATGTTTTTTGCTCAATTTTAATTTCCACGTTTCATGACATTCTAAACCTATTTCAGAAAAAAATGCTTTCGTAAATTTTTAAAATTTCTTACAAATTTTTTGACCACTACCACCCGGTATAAATAAAGAGGGAAGTTCTGTGTAAATACCTTTACCGATTCTTTTTGTTGAAATATGCTTAGAATGTCACAAAACGTCGAGATTTTAAATTTGAACAAAAAATATTTTTTGTCTGTAACTTTTTTGTGCGCACGTTTTCTCAGCAACCTTTTAATACATTGACTTGAAATTTGGTACACGTATGTATCATCATACGATCTAGAACTAGGTTATATTTTGCGCTAATTCTGGTGAAGGGTTGGGGGTTAAATAGGGATAAACAAGGGAAAATAAGTGAAGTAAGCTGGTAAGCGAGTACAGTAATTTCTAATTTGGTGTATATACTAGAAGTCAAGACCTCAGATTTTTTAATAATATTTTCAGCTTATTTTATAATATCTTCCATCCCCTCACTACACCCACTCCCGTATTAAAAGGGTTAATAAAATCGAGATTTTCACTTGAAATTTGGTACACGTATGTATTTTAATGACATCTGAAACTAGATTATATTTTGAATTCCTTTGAAGGAGTGGGGGTAAGTAGAGGTAAGTAGGGAAAAATAAGTAAAGCAAGCTGGTAAGAGTGCAGAAACTTGGGATTTGGTGTATATACTAGAAACCAAAGCCTCAGATTTCTTTCTAATATTTTTCAGCCCCTCGCCCCCATCACCTCCACTCCGTTATTAGAGGGGTTGATGACATAAAATTGAAATATTAATTTGAAAGTTAGTGCACGTATGTATTGTAATGACATCTGATTGAGATGATTCCATTGAAGGGAAGGGAGGTGAGAAGTTGTGAATAAGTTGAACAAGCTAATAAGAGTCTAGAAACTTAATTTTTAATGTATATGGTGGGAACCAACGCCTTAAATTTTTATATGACATCTGCCCCAAATATTATTAAAATTCTTTGACCAATAATTTCCACATACTATAGTGTAAATATAGTCAAGATGTTTCCTTTAAAATGACTTGGATTAAAAATCTGGATGTGGAAGTAGTGATTTTTTAGGCAGCGGTTTTTTACATACTTGCTACCTTGAGGACTGATATTTAATTACAAGTGCATTATGCCAGAAAATTTGAATTAGTTTCCACAATTTTGAAATTATCTCAATTTTTAAGAACACTTATATTCGTGTGTATATGTAAATATCTTTCTATGAAAATTAAACTCCGTTTTAACGTACAGCGATAGTTAATGTGTTTCTATATAAATTACAATAATAATTATACAGAATACTCATTGAATCAAGAAGTGAAGGGAACAAATGCACTCTGGATTTTGTAGAATATTGTTCTGAATAATTAATTTATCGATTATGTAATGTTACGGTTGAACTAAATTGATATCAATAAGATTAAAACGTGTTACTAATTTTATGGTTTAAATTTTCACTAATTAAATTCGATAAGGAATACATTTTTTCTCTAATTTACACTAAATTTTATGTAACAAAGGATAATATAGAAGTATTTCTTATTTTAAATTTCTATTTGGCCTGTACATTTCCACATTATAACAATTTCTCATATTTCTAACCAAGTAAGAAACTAGAATTTTAATCTGTGAACAATTTAGAATTTGATATGCTTGCTAATATATTAAAACTAATTTCCCGTGAAAAGTGTGCGCATTATTTACGTGAACGTGTAAACAAATTAAAACTGTGGTTTTCTCTGTTATATCGGGATAAAATAGATCAGAATGTGTATAGTGCTAAACGAACTACACTAGAATACGCACAAACTGTAAATAATTTAATTCCTTTTTGGTGGTTTACTGGTTACAGGTTACAGCATTTATCAAATTAATGTTGCAATTTACTCATGACAAATTTAATGTCTATTGTTACCTTGCCACTTGTTTTTTTACTTAGCCATATATGGATTATATATATAGAAAGTATTGTGATGATATAAAAATTCAGTTTAGAACTTTTGATATAGATTTACACATTTACAAGTGTTATTGTTCAAAAACCGCTGCCTAATTTGTACATTCACATCCACATTTCCCATCCAAGTCTCTTAAACGCAAACATCTTGATGCTATGTATTCCAGTATGTAGAAATAATTGCTCGTAGAATTTTAATAATACAGAGTGTCCCGAATTGCATAGGCCAAACTTCACTAAGCAATACAACTTTTCAAAATAAGAAAAAGAGTTCCCATAAATATGGGTCGGGAAGTGATTAGTTTCCGAGATACAGGGTGTTCAAGTAATTTTGCTGAAAATGTTTTTTATGAATATTTTCGAAATGTCTTAAGATGAACAAATGATAATTTACACAGGAATTTAACTTTTTATGCCTTTTAAGAAAAAATGACAACTATATACGAAAATTATTCAGGAGTGGGTGAAATTGGGGGGCCTAAGTATAACTGAGCTCCAACTTTATTGTGTGACACTTTTAAATTAATTTATGAACAGAACTTAAAAAGTTGAAGTTTTCTACACAAAAAAAGTCTCTTGTGTTTTTTCTCTAAAATTATCAGTTTTTGAGTAAATCTTATCTGAACTTTATTCGGGAATAGTTTTTTTATGAATAATTTTAGCAGAACAGAAAAAACAATGACAGTAAAACAAAATTTGGTTACATTATTTTTTATTAGACAACAATGAATTAGATTAAAGTAAGGTAAGTTACAAATTACAAGAGTTGTTCAAAATGCATTCCGCCAGCTTCATCACATTTCTGACATCTGCACCGTACAGAGTGTGTAGCTTTACGAATGAAATCAGGATTAGCCCGCAAATTTTCATATTCTTCGAGAATTCTTTCTATTAACTCTTCTCTCGTGTATATAGGGATTGCGTAGACTTTGTCCTTTAAATAGTCCCATACAAAAAATCAACTGGAGTTAAATCAGGTGATCGGGGTGGGCAGGCTCTTGCACCTAATCGACCGATCCACCGTTCAGGATAATTATTGTTTACCCACAAACGGTTTTCAACAGCAAAATATGCAGGAGCTCCGTCCATTTGAAACCAGCATTCACATCTTAAATTACGAGGAATATCCGCGAGATATTGAAAAAAATTGTTGTTTAAAAAATCATTAAATAATGGTCCATTTAAACGGGGAGGAAGGATGTGGGGCCCACGAAAAGTTCCGTTTATGACAAAACACCATACATTAACGCTAAACTCCTGTTGAAATGCCCTAGGGCGAATTATACGAGGATTCTGATGAGCCCAGATTCTTAAATTATTAAAATTAACCTTATCCATTATGGTTAAAGGTAGCTTCATCAGTCCAAATAATTTTACTTCCGAAATCGGGATCTTGTTCCATGGCATTTATAAACCCATTAGAAAAATTGATATGCCTTTCGGGATCACCTGGCTGCATTCGAAAAGCTTTTCTGTGCTCTTTTTCCAGAATCCGAAAAACTCTATTTTTGGAAACATGCACAGCTTGCGCACGAAGCTGTTGGACCGCTCTTCTGATACTTAATTTATAATTATTGTTAAATTTGGCCAAAACTATGTTTTTAAATCGTCCATTTTGCTCTTTTTCATTTCTTGGACCCCTTTTAAGTCCAACATTTCTAAATTCCAGGTGGGTTCGAATAAAAACATCTTTAGATGATTTCCTTCTATTAGGAAATCTTCTGTGATATTCGCGTACCGCGGCATTCGCGTTTCTATTACGATATCCATAAATAAAATGAATATCCTCATACTCCACATTTCTAAACCAAAAGGAAATAATAAAGAAACAGAAGAAATAAAGACATTTATTATTATTATTATTAAAACTACAGTACAATGAACTACAGAAAACCCAAAAACAACAATGTCATTATTGACATTCTGACATTGCATGCTGGTTTATTTTTCATTTGTTACAAACATTGCAATCACGGCACACTCCTGCATACGAGGAATGCTGGTAATAATTACTAATTAATAAAGTACAGATAAGATTTACTCAAAAACCGATGATTTTAGAGAAAAAGCACAAGAGACTTTTTTGTGTAGAAAACAAATTTTTAAGTTCTGGTCATAAATTAATTTAAAAGTGTCACGCAATAAAGTTGGGGCTAAATTATAGCTAGGCCCCCCCAGTTTCACTCACTCCTGAATGATTTTCGTACATAGTTGTCATTTTTTCCTAAAAAGCATAAAAAGTTAAATTTCTGTGTAAATTATCATTTGTTTATTTTTAGACGTTTCGAAAATATTCATAAAAAAACATTTTCCGGAGAATTACTTGAACACCCTGTATCTCGGAAACTAATCACTTCTCGACCCATGTTGCCGGAACTGAACAGTTCAGTTCGAGCACCCCCGTTATACCACCCCTGTTCCATTATTAACTGGGTTAATAAAATAAAATCGAGTTATCTACTTTTGGTACAATGTATTATAACGACATATGGAACCAGATTATAATTTGAGATGATTCCGTTGAAGGATTTGGGGGCTAAATAGGGGAAAATAAAGTAAAGAAAGCTAGTAAGAGTCAAAAAAATTGCGATTTGGCGTATATACTAGAAGCCATAGCGTCGAATTTTTTTAACCTTTGCCACCCCCCACCACCTCCCCCTACTCTATTGTTAAAGGAGTTAACAACATAAAATTCAGTCATTCATTTGAAATTTAATACACGTATGTAATATAAAGACATCTGGTGCTAGATTATATTTTGCGATGAGTTCGTTACAGGGTTTGGGGGTAAATAGGGGTAATTAGGGGAAAATAAGTAAAACAAGCTAGTAAGTAACCAGATACTTTTTACTTCGCCAATACACTAGAAACCAAGGCTTTTAATTATTTTTAACTTCTGCCACCCATTTACCACCACCGCCACTCCGTTATTAAAGGGGATAATAAAATAAAATTGAGATATTCACTTGTAATTTTCTACAGGCATGAATAGTAATGACATTTGATTATATTTTGAGACGGTTCTGTTGAAGGATTGGAAAAATAGGAGAAAGTCAAGAAAACTATTTATCGCAGTTTTTTTAAATTGAAATTTTTATTGATCCCTTGGCATTAATAAATCAAGAGATGCACCTCTCCTAGAAACCGTTCCAGGTTTTTGACACCTTTTGACGACGTTGATGAAGTCCTCAATAACTTCAAATCCAGGTCTCAATAAAGGATCACTGAAGCTCCTAATCTAAGATTTTCCTTACAATATACACCGTTTCAAATAATGGAGTTTCTCCACTTCTTGCGTGCTCAGTTGACCAAGAAGCTGTAAATTTCGGTTATGGTACTTCTGAACAGTTTCGTGGGCTATCATTACAGGCATAACTTGATCTTTGCATTCAACATTATGCTACGTCTATTTGGAGGTCTTTATACTTGTCCAATTTCTCAGTTTCCTTGAGCATCACATTGGCGTCATTTGAGATGGACCCATCAATCAGTAAACCGCTTTTTACTGTGTATGATGAGATCGATTCACGAGATTTTCCCTGTTAGTTATAATAGGCATGTCACACTTTTTAGGAGTATATCCAAATTTACATCCCATTTAGGAAAAATCCCAATAATTCTAGGAAAATACGTCACAGTACTCCAGGCTGAAGTAACCGCAATACAATGGTGCGCAAAGGAAATTATTAGACAAGAAACTGTTAATCAGTCGATTGTCATTTTTTTCGATAGTCAAGCTGCGCTAAAAGCAATCGGTTCCATGCAAACCGAATTGAAACTTGAATGGGACTGCATAAATGCCCTTATAGACCTAGGAAGTCAGAATATATTTTTACTTCCCTCGCATACCAAAGGTTGTATTCGAGAAAAAATCACCCTCTGAGATTTTTTTGGATTGTGACGTTTCAGATCACGTAGATTACGAAAATATAGGTTTTTCAATTCCGTCACCCTGTCTGTCTGTCTGTCTGTCTGTTGGTGCATTAACTAAAAAAACTACTTGACGGAGAGCAGTCAAATTTGGTAGGTAGTTGACCCTACTGTCAGTGCAGAAATGGTAAAAATTTCACTAGAAAATATATAGGGTGGACCGTCTAAACGGAATATATAACCACCACTATACTTCCACTCCATTATGTGAATGTGGGATTGAAAATGTGACAGATGGCAATAATATTTAACATATGCAACTATTATACTTTTATTGAAAAATGTACAGGGTGGTCATCCCAAGAAATAATTCAGTCATGGTGGACATTTTTTAAAGGTAAGGTTAAAGGTATTTGCCTTCCATATTTGGCACCTGTTATTTAGTATTGAACTTTTGCTGTTGGATGAGAACTCTCTATATTTCTTTGACCAAAAGTTATCAGGTTTTCTTTGTAATAATAGCAATAACTAACTAAATAACGAGGAAAGTTCTGTGTAAATACCTTTACCGATTTTTTAAAATGAACTTTATTTTCGGAGGTTCTATTTTTTCAATTTTTGTAAATAAAAACAACTTATTACACAACAAAAAAGCAAGAGACAATTTTTATATAGATGGTTACAGAACACTCTAAACAAATTCAAATATAAAGATATTCAATGATCTTTAGAAATACGTTGAACCTTAATATCCATACGTACGCCACAGGAAACATTTAAAATTATCTAAATAAAAATAAAAATTTGATAGAAATATTTTGAAACGTTTTCAATTTTTTTCGAAATTTAAACAATTTTTTTTTTAAACATCCTGTATCTGGAAAAACTGGTCGGTTAGGACATATATTTTTATGGATTTCTTTTGTTAGAATAAGTGAAAGAATCGCCTTTAAAATCTAGTGCAGTCATTTTCATTTACTATCAACCTGCATATAGAGGGGAACTTTTATCACTGACAATAATTGTTTGTTACAATTTTATTCATAAGGAGTCGTACATTACTGTGACTTTCAAAATTACAAGTTCCTTTAGTATTAACTATAGTAAAAGCATGGTGCTCCAACCTGAAATATTTCAACACAACTTTCATTTTTTGTTTTAAACTGGTAATTAATTTACTTCATTAGATTTAGACTACATTTTAATTTGATTATAACTCAGGTGTAGAAGTGAAATTTAATAATACAAAGTATGTTGTGCTTTTTACCGTACAGTTTTAGAAAATAAATAACACTCATAAGACAACAATCTATTTCTGCTTTTATCAAGAATGTTAAAATTATTAAAACATATTTAGTGAGTAAGAGCATATAGTGGGGAAGCAAATGTTTTCAGGCAGAGAGGATTTCTGCATGATAGTGCGTGGCGTGTCAGTACGAGTATTGTTGGCAATTCGGGAAATGGATCAAAAAATATTTCGTACACTTGATAAGTACCGCAAACACTTATCGTAACAGAGGTGAAGAAACCAGTGGCGTAGCTGCCATAAATCATAAAACAAAGTGGTACAATGAACCAGGGCCCCATAGTTCAAATAAGGGAAGGGGGAAGTCGAGGCGAGACGACGTTCAGTCGTCAGATAATTAAAAAAAAAGTCATTGCGGTTTGAGTAAGGGCCCACATTTTAATTTCGTTGCATTTGCAAATTGATACATAGAAATAAAAAATGTAGTAACTAAGTTACCGTCCATGAGATATTAATTTTATTTATTAATTTCGCAGTGTCTAGGTACACGCTAACTTGTACGTAAATCTAAATATTATATACACGCTAAATGTGAATACGTCAGGACGTAAGTCGAGAAATTGAAATATGTTGTGTTATTTTATGGAAAAAGGCGGGGACACCCCCCCACCTCGCACCCCACTTTCTTTGTCTGCGACGTTGATACTGCCTGCGGCGCTGAAAATTATTTTAGATAGCACAATAAGAAAAAACCACCTAACCTTAAAGAAATTACATGAAAGAATGAAATTATTATTGGAAAAAGCAGAAAAACATTATTTCTGCCGACAAATCAGACCTGAATTTGTGAAAAAATACATCGTTACAAAATTTTCAAAAAGTTCAGCGAGTCTACGTATTTGAACCCGGGACCGCTCGCATGCTAAGCGAGGACATTATGCATAGTCCAACCATCCAGATGTCAAGTGACACTATCGCACGGAATAAATAGTCATAGGATGATGTAAACGTAAAGATGATGTTTCGCATGTATATAATATTTAGATTTACGTACAAGTTAGCGTGTACCTAGACATATCGCATTAATTTACAAAATGCAACCTAATTACAGAAATAGGTGGCTAGAAGACACAATATAGAATATAAACAGTTTGCAAGGGCGAAGCAAAAGTATAAATATATATATATTGTTATGCATTACACCCTCTAGGAAGTGGAGACTGATACGCCCATGACTAACAGTGACTATCCTAGAAATTTGTAGAAAGAGATCGAGTTTTCTCGATTGTATTCTAGATAACTCTAGAGGCAATTTTAGATTATATAAGGCGAGATTCCCGGCGAAAGAAGAAGAAATTGAAAAGTGACAAGTGAGAGGTTAGAAATCCGAAATAAATAGAAAGGGTAAATATCAAGTAGTAAACAAAGTGTAAAGGTTGTTTTAGAAATATTGTGTAGTTTACAATAAGTTATTAAATAAAGTGTTTATCCCTTGTTGAAATTATTTTGAACCCCACGTATCCTGAAGGGTGTTTCAGGGGTGAAAATATGCGACAATTTGGTGTCAGAAGCGGATTTTTCAGAAGTGTTCGAGAAGGTTTGGACAGTGTATTCTCGGGAAGTAGTGCTAACACAGAGGACTGATTTACTGGAAATTGTTCGAGGGTTATTTTCGAACGGGAAAATAGTGTTTAGTACATTTTTAAGACATTATATAACATTTTATTAGGACATTAGTGGTAGTAATTAAATCCCTTGAACTGAGAAGTGACAAAGACTCTGAATAAGACTATTTTTCGTGTTGTTAAGTGCTTTTTCGTGAAACTTCTAGAACTTTACTATTTGGACATTAGTGGAGATTATTAAAATCTTTCAACTGGATAGTGACAAAGACTCTAGATAAAACTTTTTCGTGACGTTTCGAGATTTTTCTGGACAGTTCCATTACCGATATTGACGTGATTGTTAAATTTAGTGGATTTTAACAGGCAAATAGCCTGTAATGACCAGAAGCATGGCATCCGAAAAACAAATACAGGACTTATTCGTACAAATGCAAAAAATGATGATGAACCGAGAAAATAAACTCTAGGAAGAGAAAGAAGAACGGGAAAGAAAACGCCAGAAAGATAAAGAAGAACAGGAAAGAAAACGACTGAAAGAGTAAGAGGAACAGGAAAGAAAACGCCAAGAAAAAGAACAAAAACGTCAACACGAGAAAGAACAACAAGAGCAAAACGTCAAGAAGAATTAAGAAAAATTCTTGAGGCTCAAGAACGACGACGACAAAACGAAAATGACGAATTGAGGAAAGCTATAGAGACGCAACAGAATGCCTTCATTTGAGCCACTGAAGAACTCAAAAATAAGATCGAAATAAAAATGGACAATGTCGAGGAAGAAGATAACGAAGTCAAAGGAGAAGTAAGTGAAATTAAAGAGAAAGTAAACAAGATTGAAGAAGAAATCAAAAGAGAAATAGAGCTGCTAAAACGACAGTTGAAGGATGGAGGAAGCCAGCAAATGGTGTCATTAGGCCAGCGATTAAAACCTCTCTCCTTTGATGGTCAAAGTTCCTGGACAACATACAAGAGACACTTTGAGGTAGAAGCATGCGCGAACAACTGGGATGACGAAAAGAAGGCTATAGCCTCAGTCCTGGCCTTAAGAGGTCAAGCATCGGAGTTGCTCCAGACAATTCCGGTAGACCAACAACGGAACTTTAAAGTTTTAGAAGCTGCTTTAGATCTACAATATGGCGATGAACACCTTGCCCAAGTTTACCAGGCCCAGCTGAAATTGCGCATTCAAAAAGCTGGAGAGAGTCTGCAAGAATTTGAAGCTGTGGTGGAAAGATTGACGCACTTGGCGTATCCCAATGCGCCAACAGAATTTAAAGAGCAATTGGCAGTGGGGGCATTCCTAGATGGGATAAGGGACCACAGACTAGAAGTAGGGGTGCAATGAAACTAATTTGAGAGGATTACGATAGATATAGCCGGTTACTCTGAAGTAACCAAGGATGGTAACCAGTACATACTGGTTGCCATGGACTAATTCAGTAAGTGGCCGGAAGCCTATGCGATTCCAAATCAGGGAGCGGTCACTGTCGCCAAAGTCTTGGTAGATAACTTGGTATGTCGGTTTGGTGTACCTCTGGGGCTGCATTCAGATCAAGAGAGAAACTTTGAGTCAGAGGTATTTCAGCAAATCTACAAGTTATTGGGAATGCACAAAACACGGACAACAGCCCTCCACCCGCAATCAGATGGAATGGTGGGGTGACATAACAGTACCATGAAAGAACATCTCTCTAAAGTCATTCATTCGTGACTGGGATCTCCACGTACCGTTTTTCCTTATGGCATACAGAGCTGCTATCCACGAGTCAACAAAACAGACACCGGCCCATGTAGTACTTGGACACGAGATCAGACTGCCGTGTGATTTGATGTTTGGGACGCCAGGCGGAGAACGGCTTCCTGTAAACAGCTATGTGGATGAAGTGAGTGAACGGCTAAGAATTGTCCATGAGCTGGTTAAGGATCAAATCACCATAACCAGTGACCGAATGAAGGCTAGTTATGACCGTAAGGGTACTTTAGAACGGTTCGAGGTGGGAGATCTGGTTTGGCTGTAAAACCAGCAGCGAAAGGAAGGTCACCGAAAGTTCAACCACCTTGGGATGGACCGTATACTGTTATTACCCGAATTAACGACGTCGTCTATCGGATTCAAAGAAGCAAAAAGTCCAAGATAACGATCGTGCATTTGGATAGACTGGTGAAATATATGGATGATTCTGAATTGTCTGACCGGGACGATCAGGCTTAAGGAGCGGGCAGTGTTATGCATTACACCACCTAGAAAGTGAAGACTGATACGCTCATGACTAATAGTGACTATCCTAGAAATTTGTAGAAAGAGACCGGGTTTTCTGGAGTGTGGTTGAAGAAGATTCTAGATGGTGTTCTAGATAACTCTAGAGTATATAAAGCGAGATTCCCGGCGGAAGAGGAAGTTAAAAAGTGACAAGTCAGAAGGTTAGAGGTTAGAAGTACGAGTACTGTTGGCAATTTAGGAAATGAATAAAAAAATTTTTCGTACACTCGGTTAATAAGCACCGCAAACACTTACCGGAACAGAATTGAAGAAACCAATGGTGTAGCCATCATAAATCATAAAACAAAGTGGTACGTACAATGAACCAGGGCCCCATAGCTCAGATAAGGGAAAGGGGAAGTCGAGGCGAAACGAGGTTCAGATAATTTTTTTCAAAAAGCGATCACGGTTATAAAGCTGCCTACATACAGACACGGTAAACGTATAACACCTGTCCTATAGTAGGGAGTTAAAAACAGCAAAGTTTTGTTGAAAAACTGTTCTGCATAATTTATGTAATTGATCTAAAAAAGGTACGGGAACTGGTTGCACAAATGAACAAAATATTTGTGGAATAAATAAGTTTAGACATTAATATTATTTGGAATTTTTGAACAATCTTAGAAATCACATAAATTGAATTATCCGCTTTTGATTAAGGTAGAATAAAAATATAATAGTCTTACTTCACTTTTGGAATAAATATTGAACGGATTACGTTAGTACAATTTATGTGAAATCTTAAAATAGATTCTGAATGTGTAATCCACAAATTGTATATTTTGTTTGTTAATTTTGTAATAGTATAATATTTAATGGGCGGTAATGTAGGTACTAACTCACACAGATGAAGTGTGTTATTACCATTATCTCAAGTTGAATACAATACTTTATCTACGATTATAACAATAAATATTATCATAATAGTTCATTTTCACTAACCGAATTCATCATTTTTGGCACAATTATTACTTAATTTGATTTGACAACGTCCAAACTATTCAAACATGTCAAATCACTTTCCTTCCCTCAATAATAATGGATTATTCTATTTTATTTGGCGCGTTACATCGATTGGACAGGCTAGGCATGAAGTTAAAGGTGATTGGCTGTACATAGTGAGTTAAAATTAAACACTTACGTGTTACTATAAATCACGCTATTTGTTTATGTATACTATTACTTGTTCAAAAGAAGTTGAGTAATTAATATATAATCTAATAAGAGTAGATAAATTACTTTACACAATATTTACACCTAATCCAAAGATGTTATTTAGTAATACACTAAAAAATTTGACTAGTTTCCCATAAATTATTAGTTTGAAATAGGCGCATCTTATTTGACACTGTGCTTATACTCACGCTGAGGTTGCTGTTGTCCAAATTAACCAAATTTTAACTCAAATCCACTGTACATGTACTGCCTATTAGTAATATTCTCGCTCTGGAGTATATCAAATAATCACAGGAGGAGCTTGAAAAATATATGCAATGAATTTAAGAGAGAGCTTTATAGTCAATAAGGAATGCATCGGCAACTACGATCAGTTATCCTCGAACTGATTTTGAACCTCTTCTCGTCTATGTCAAGTAGACTGACTAAAGTCACCGATGTTGGATCCCATTCATCCTTTCTAAGGCACCAATTTGAAACGAATGAGGAATATAGATAAATGGGAAATGATTGTCAAAAAAATTACTTTGTTTCCTAAAAAATTATTGTCATGCTGTCAAAATAATTATTAGATATTTCTTATATTTGTGTAAAAAATAGATAGTTTTTTACCCCACTAATAAATAATAGTTTATAAGTCGTAGTGTTAAATAATAATGAAATTAGTAATTATTGCATATACAATAACGGACAGAATTAGAAGGGAAGCGGATAAAAAAATTTCTGACCGGTTCTCACGGAACCTATACATAACTAATTCCGCTAAAAGCAATTAGCAAAGTAATAAATAGCAAGAAATATTTTATTCAAGTAATAATTAGTCGTAGTCCACCTGATTAAATATCTAGTGCAAGAAAAATAATATAAAAATAATATTCCTTTAATTCTCGTCTGGGCAAAAGTCTTGTGATCCATTCATTATCCTATTCCACTTCTCTCCGCTGGATGGCCCGACTAATAGCATCATGCCCCCTGTCTCGATGCCTGTAGGCGCGCGTCAAAGCTCTTTGATGAAATCAGCCAAACCCAACTTCTTAACAGTTGTCTTTGCCTCTTGTCATTTGCTTTTTTTCTGAACATTCAACTGTTCTATGACAACATTCGGGAGAATATAATGCTAGAGAGTCGTCTTGGGGAACGCATCCTTTGGAGAATTCAACTGTTGGTGTGATGTGCTGTCCAGGGAATTCGTCACAGACATCTCCATCATTAAGGCATTCGTACCGGAGCTAGCATGACATCTATGGTGGGAGACTCCATGGCAGTTGAAGGGCTGGATGGTAAAGGGTCGAGTTGGACTTGGAAAACAATAATAACACGGCTTTACTCCTTCTGATGGAGCTCAATTTAATAAAACAATATAACTATAAACATGTTCGAAAGGGAACTGCAAACAATTTGTCTATAAATAAAGATATACATGGAGATTCTTAAACTATGCACATAGACTTAGGGAACGACAGCTTATGGCGAATAATGACTAATAACGAAAAAAAGTTTTGTAAAATTTGTTTATTTATGAAGATAATACCGTAAATTTAAAAAATAAGAAAATGGAAAACAACTGTTGATAGTTCCGTCATTTTCAATGCACTTTTCAGCTCTCCGAATTCACTGCCCCCCCACATGCGCGGCCTAAACCTGGCTGTTGTCGAATTGTGGCAGCTGCAGCTGTCCCCAAAAATAAAAATCAAGTGGATTGAGGTCGGGCGAACGAAAGAGCCACCTCTGCCTATCCACCTACCGGGAAACACATTATTCAAATGTTGTCGCACTTGGTCCTGAAAGTGTACTGGAGCACGCTGAACCAACGTAAAAAGGCTTCACGTCCCGGATGATACCTTTGGGGAAACATTAGCGCATAAAGGCTAGCAGCCACCTCTGAATTTTGTCTTACTTCATCGTATGTCGTCAGTATCATATCCATATATTCCCCATTGGAGAAATTATGCGCCGTTATTCTTAATTTATTCGTGAAAATAAATCTCGAATACGAATCACGACTGCTAACAAATAACTAATAATAGCAAATATGTGTATTGTTTTGACTTATTTATAGCTCAGTTTTTATGACAAGTACAAAAAAATCGGTAAAAGTATTTACACAGAACTTCCCTCTTTATTTATACAGGGCGATCACTTTAAAAAAATATTAATTATGAAGCCACACATGAGAATAGTAATCGGAAGGTATTATTACAAAGAAAACCTGGTCAAGAAAATATACAGAGTGGTCATCCGATAGCAAAAATTCAATACTAAATAAAAGGTGCCAAATATGGAAGGCTGGCGTAACTACCTTTGCAAAGAGTGACCGCAAAAAGGCCTAAAATTCGCCTGTTTTTGCATAGTAGATAGCGGGCCAAGGGAAAGAGTAAAAAAATCCTATAGGGCTCAAATTAAACTTTGAGAAATTTTAAAGTGAGCTTTATGTTTTACTTTTTTTTGAAAAAAGGCAAAAATCACCCCTATTTAAAGGTAGGAAATATTTTAAAAAGGCAGTATATTATAATGAATTTTTTAAAAGATAAAACAACTCTGTTTTTACTGAGATTTTGTATTGCGTGAATTTTGTATGGATTATATATTATTCTGTAGCGTATTTGGAAGAATTTAGGAAATTGTCCTACAACCCTCCAACACCTTGTAATAATTAAAATACCAACACCAGAAAACAAAAAAATTATAGGTCCTACCCACATGATACAATCGTCATAGGATTTTCACTTGTAATCTTCCAAGTGCTTGAAAAATTTCCTGCAATTAATTCAAGCACGCAGGAGATTCGGTAAGAAAATTTCATACGAAAATAAATTAAATAAACTCGAATTTCAACTGACATTAAGATTATTCTAAGACATAACAAGGTATAAGATCAGGAGGCCATGAATGGGTCTTGTTGACAAAGTGACAGAAACGCATCGGAAGTAGTAAGTAGTGTTGTTGTGTCAAACGTTAAAATTATAAGAGTTATTTGAAAATGGAATACGCATAATAGATAAATAATATCTCTTAGTTTCAAAAAATTACTGAAATTTGTTTAGGACAACTCTATTTGTGTGTTATGGAATGAGTTTTATTCGCTAAAATAGGTGGAACCTTGTTTTCTTTATATATTTTCATGTTTTATACACATAATATAGAACAGTTTCAACAGCGTAACTTGACAGATGGCTTTGAAACGTCATTAGTTATTTATCAATATTTCATTGACAGTTTAACCACCAGTTTAAGCTCAATATGTCTTATTGTTGAAGTTATTTTCGAGTTTTTAAAAGAATAAGATTATAGAGTATGAAAAAAGAACATAATATACAATATGCGCATATTGCGAAGAACTTTGTGAAGTTAAAAAAGCCATCCAAAATTGAAATACTTATCATAGCCGATGAGAAGTGTAACACAAAAGTAAAATTCCACTTTTGTGTAATAACACATGTCAAATATGATCATATGTGAATAATTTGACAGAGAAATTTCCACTTATTAATTTGGTTCAGGGTATCTTGGAGGTTTTTTGGGTTGCCTTGGTAACGACACAAAAACAAACTTCTGATTGGCTAAAAAGGTGACGTGTGAAATTTTCACTAGAAAACTGTTTTTTTATGAAATAGGTAGAATGTCATGAAACTCGGAAATTTTAAATTTTAGCAAAAAAATTTCCCATCTTCCTACTGGTAAAAAAATTTTTAAAAAGTTTTGAAAATAGTTTTTTTCCGAAGTAGGTTTTCAATGCCATGAAACGTGAAAATTTTAAATTTGAGGAAAAAAATCCATAATATATTCTATAGTGGTAAAAAAATATTTAAAACATTTTCCTTTGACAAAATTTTCATTTTTTTTATGAAATAAATTTAGAATGTCATGAAATGTGGAAAATTTAAATTTGAGCAGAAAAATTGTCGTTTTTCTACTTAGTGGTAAAAAATTTTTCTAAAAGTTTTGAAAAAATTCTTTTTTCTGGAATAGACTTAGAATGTTTAGAAATGAATTATTATTTGTTTGCTTATAATTGTATTGAAACATATTCTTTATAGGATTTTGCAAACAGTAGAAAAAATTACTATCTATAACTAAAAGAAAAACTATGTGTAAAAATATTAATGAAATCTTTGCATTCTTTCGATAACCTGCATTCTGATTATGCTAGAAATTTTCTTTTAGTTAAATACAGTTATTTTTTCTCTGTTTGCAAAATCCTATAAAGGATGTTTCAATAGATTTAGAATGGCATGAAACGTGGAAATTTTAAATTTGATCAAAAAAAAATTTTTCATTATTTATTCACTTTAGACGGTATATTTTTCAGTGAAAGTGTAACCATCTCTTCGCTGGTAGTAGTGTCAGCTACCTACCAAATTTGACTCTTATCCGTCAAGTAGTTTTTTTAGATAATGCACCAACAGACAGACAGACAGACAGACGTGATAACGCGAAAAAATCTCGGACAGTGATTTTTTCTCGAATACAATACTTCCCTTTGGTATGTGAGGGAAGTAAAAGTGAAATTCACAACTATCAATTTTTTTTTTAATATCACGGAATTATCTCGGTAACCTAAAAATCTTTTATCTACAATTTTTTCCATTATTAATCATTATTCACCATAAGCTAACGTTCCCTACGCGTATGCGTATAGGTTAAGAATAACCCTGATAAATACAATCACTTGAAAGCTATGCTGCTGAGAAAATATCAAAAGTATTATTGATTTGCGTACTGCAACATGTGGACATCAACTTTATTCACTTATATTTAAGTGGGAGAAATAAACAATAATATTAGTTGTGTTTAAATTTTCTATGATTTAAGTTTTACACAGGAAAATTGTAATTAACTCATTCACAAAATGTATCTTTGTTTCAACGAATTTTTGCAAGGGGCATCTTCTGCTCTTACTTCCGTCGAAAAGATAAAATTAATTGTTCTGTCCTTTCGTTTTAAAGTTTAACCTCCTTAAAAAATTTATAACTGAAACAAATTATGTGTTTGCTAATTATACAAGATTGTTGCTATCCATTAGTTAACTGAGTTTTAATAAAAACATCCATAAAATTCATTTTCTATTAAATTGTAAATCCTAAACAAGGTCACAATAAAGAATTGCTATGGATTTCTTTTTATTAATTTATTTGAACGTTTCAAAGAAATTTATAATACATATATTTAACACGCTTAATAGGTAGCTAATATTAATATAAAAATACTTTCTTCTAATGATTCTCCGGATTATCATGTTTAAGAGTAAATAGAGAATTTACAATTTTGCGTGAGTAAACTTGACCTTACGCCTTATGCTAATTAACAAAACCGTTACTTGTTGACATAAATTGGCATGTACACAAAATAAATTTTACCACGAGCAATCTCTCCTAATGAATATTTCTTTCGCATTAAGAAAAAAAATAAACATGGTTTTCATTCTTCTTTTTTTAAGGGGCCATTCAACAAACACGTTCGCTTTCAGTGGAGGAGGGGGTCACCGAAAATGTGACAAGGTGGACGATGGGTTTCACAAAAAGTGAACATTTTCAAAATATCAACTAGGGGAGTCAAATTGGACAAAGAAAGACCCGAACTTCGGAAAAATTCCTCGATCGATCATTTTTGTTGAAACATGTTCAGAAAGGTGTGGAGAACAAAATATTAAAATACCACCGTGAGAAATTGTGTGGAATTTTACTTTCTAAATTCAATTTGTATGAAGAAACTGACAGCACCATTGGAAAGAACAGAACATTTTACGAACGAGACATATATGACATGTGTTTCTCGAGTTAAAGCTTTTTTTTTTTTATGTGGCACTATGGAACTAGTCCATTCAGCCAGTCGAGTTAAAGTTGAGTGAGCAGTAATTTGTTAACTAACTCTTCAAGTCGCACCACGTCGCGTCATGTCGCACAGTGTGGCAGAATGGACAAAATTCGCTCTGTTGCTCAATTCTTGAGATATCGACTTGAATTTATTTAGAAAAGGCTTAGAAAGGAGTCTGGAATAGGCAGTCACTGCGGCTTTTTTGAAATTTTTTGTTTGCAAGGAAGGGTTAAGGTCATTCAAGGTCAGATTCGTATTTTTACAAGGGAACCCCTATTTTTTATTGAGAATATTTCCAGGGTAATTCTAAACTGTTTTTGCCTCTTGCAATTTTTGTCCAAACTTCTTCTTCTTCGAGTAAAAAAATCACAAACTTATAAAATTTTGCTTTTTCTCGCCGGATACCTGAAAAAAATGACAAATTCAGAAAAAAATGTTTCGAACAAAAGTGGTCTATTTTTAGCTAGACCATTCGAATTTGCAATAAAAAATATGGGGGGTTCCCTTTTAAAAATACAAATCTGACCTTGAATGACCTTAACCCATCCATGCAAACAATAAATTTCAAAGAAGCGTCAGTGACTCCCGATTCCAGACTCTTTTCCGAGTATACAAAAAAAAATTCAAGGTGATATCTCAAGAATTGAGCCTCAGAACGAATTTTGTCCATTCTGCCACACTGTGCGCGTTGGCCGTCCGTTCACGCTGGAAAAGGTTTGCGGGAGCGCGCACCTTGTACATAAGTAGCTATAACTTTTGATTGATTAAAAACTAAATGATATAAAACCAATTGGACATTAAATAGTAACATTTTCTCGAAGTATTACGTGTATTGCAATAATACTAATGAATTTACATTGAAACGTTTTGTAACTCTCATCACAATACTATATCCACGTAATTTTCAACGGTTTAATGTTTATTTCATTGAAAACAATAAAAATAAAAATAATTTCCGAAATGATCCGAAGTGAAAATCTAATTTGACTCCCCTAAACAGAATATGATTCTAAGAAAGCGTAATTTTTTATTCTTAATGTAGAGGGGACGGGAAGTTACAAACTAACTTTCGTGTGAGCCTTGAGGGCTCTCGTGTCAAACAAAATGACCGCAAGGCTAGTTTTCAGCTGTCAAAATATTTTGACAGAACTGTGCAAACACAACTCTGTCAAACTCATATGGATGCCCGGTCACAGAGGTGTGGAGGGCAACGAAGAAGCAAACCGATTGGCGAGAGAAGGAGCAATAACTCCTTTACCTGGCCCCGAGCCAGCCTTCTGTCTGCCAAGAAGTCTAATTCAATCAGAGTTACGGGACTAGGCCACTGCAAGGTTAAGCAACTATTGGACTTAGACCTCCGGAATGAGGCAGTCGTGGCTCCATATAAAGAGGCCCTCGACTGACTCAACCATTAAGTGGTTGTTTGGGCTCGATAGAGAAAAAATGAGACGGATTGTAGGCTTGATAACAGGACATTGTCCTCTGAACAAACAACTTCATACAATGGGGTTGAAAAGCAGCCCTATTTGTAGGATGTGTGGAGTGGAGGATGAAATCACCACTCATATCCTATGCAGTTGCGCACCCTTAGATGCGTTAAGGTATAGGCGTCTCCAAAGGCAATTTTTACAGCCGGGGGAATTACGGGATCAACCCTGAAATAGACTGCTATCCTTTGTGGACAGCACTGGTCTCTTCTAGAAGATCCCACACGACGCGAATGCACAATAGGTTGACAGGCCTGAGTGCTGTGGATCTTACAGATCTGCTCGCGCTATACATATAACGTTCGTGTAATGAGGGTCTAATAAATGTTACCAGGTGTTACAAGTGAGGAGAGAGGGTAAAGAACTAGCCCACTTTTGCGAACTATGTATTGAATGGCCCCCTAACAACAAATTCAAAATGTTAATAAATTACAAAAATATTTTATATTCTCAAAAGAAATTTAGTCATTCGAAATTCGCTCTTACTAGTTTGTTGTAACGACTTTTGACCAGATAAGATTGTAAGTGAAGTACCTATAGATTAACTGTAGACATATTAAGAACACTTTATTCTCGTTCATAAGAGATCACTGGAAATCTGAGAACCTGAAATATGTTATGTTCTTGAGTAAAAATTATGACAAAATTGATTTTATTTGCTTCCTTTCCCTCAAACATGTAATGTTTAACATGTATGTAGCGCTGAAGCAACAATCTTGAAAAATTAGTGCTAAAATTCTGTAGATATTATAACTATGTTTTACATATAAAGCAAAATTTCGACATTGATAATAGTTAACGAGATATAAACAAAACAATTAATTTGAGCACAGTTTTTTCTGCGACATATAGAGATTGGGACTATTAGTATGTATAACAATACACCTTGATGAACATCTTTTGCCAAGTTTCAAGACTGGATCAATTTCTTCCCTTTAATTCTCGCTATTTGACTCGAGCATTAGTTTCATAGTGACGTCAACTCAACTTTTTAGAGGTCATCCTTTTCGCTTCTTTCCATGTGGCTTCCCTGTACTATCAACCGTTCTAGATTATTCTCTGTCTGATTGATATGGTCGAAAAATGAGATAATATGATGTCCTACAGTCGCTTTTGTCGACGTATTTCTGGCAGAATTGAGCGAATTCATAACAAACATCTCCTGACTCACATCTCCAAGGGGCCACTTGCTCGTTTCCATAATGGTCCATGTCTTAGAGTTGTAAAGAAATATGGAGACAACAAGTCTGATCCTTGTGCATTTCGGGATATTTCTGTCACGCCAAATCTTCATCAACTCGCAAATTGCCAATTTTGCCATCTGTATTTTTCGCAGAATCTCATATTTGCACTTTCCATTATGGTCAACAAAAGGCTCCATTTTGTCTACTAGGCACCTATCTCTACGTAGATTATAAATATGTATATGTAATATGCGAGATTTGATCACAAGGCCAGGTAGCGCAGAGAGTAAAGGCACTAGTGCAATAATGAAATTGTAGATACGTGTCGTAGGTTCGCATCCCACCAGGATCCCACTATGCATTCAACAAGGTAAGTGATATGATATCTGAAGGTTTCTAATAAGTTTATCAGTACAGTAAAAATTATAAAGTAATATATGCCATAAATTCCCGAAAAGATATATACAGAACAATATTTTTTTTTATTTAATTATTATTTTATTTGCATTTTATGTGCTTAAATACACTAAAGGTGTATTGACGTATACATAACTAATAATCTACGCGTTATGATAGCGATTCGATAAATTAAACTTTATCCAATCTAAATCCAAAATGTATCGTGACGATATTGAATCGATAAATGCCTACTTTATTCAATCTATACCCAGAATGTATTCAAACCCGTATCGTCGCTGTACCAAAATAATCTTTATCGAGTAAAGGTTTTCGTATAGACCCGATACAGGTTCTATAAAGCTTGGTTATAGTTTACATAAATTTATATATTTATATTAAATATATATTATAATATAGTACTTGGGTAGTTTATGAAACAAACGCACATAGGTATTGTTATGCATTATACCCCCTTGAAACTAAAGACACACGCCAATGACTGATAGTACTGTGGAAGTTTGTAGAAAGAGATCGAGTTTTCTGGAGTATGGTGGAAGATTCTCGATTGTGTTCTAGATAACTCTAGAGGCAATTTTGGAGTATATAAGGCGATGTTCCCGGTGCAAGAAGAAGAAGAAGAAGTCGAAAAGTGACAAGTGAGGTTAAATATCAAGTAGTAAATAAAGTGTAAAGGTTATTTTAGTTAATTAAACAGTATTGTGTAGTTCTGAGAAGTTATTAAATAAAGTTTTAGTAGTTAGCCCATGTTAAATTATTTAGGAACCCACGGATCCTGAAAGGTGACTTCAGGGGTGAAAATACGCGACAATTTGGTGTTAGAAGCGGAATCTTAATAAGAGGATTTTTCGGAAGTGTTTGAGAAGGCTGAGGCAGTATTCTCAGGATTACTGCTAACAGGGAGGACTAATTTACCTACTGGACATTGTTCGAAGATTATTTTCGAAGAGAAAAAGTGTCAAGTGCATTTTTGAGACATTTTTGGAACATTTTATTAGGACATTAGTGGTAGTAATAAAATTCTTTGAACTGAGAAGTGATAAAGACTATAAACAAGACTTTTTCGTGTAGTTAAGTGCATTTTCGTGATATTTCTGGAACTTTTCTATTTCAACACTAGATAAGACTGGACAGTCTCATTACCAATAGTGACGTAATTGTCAAATTTATTTCATTTCAACGTAGTCGTATGCCTATAACAACCAAAAGTATGGCAACCGAAAAACAAATAGAAGACTTGTTTGCAGAGTTTCAGAAAGTATTGGAAGAGCTAGAAAGAAGGCATGGAGAAGAATTAAGTGAAATCAAAGGAGAAATAGACCGGCTTAAGTGACAGTTGAGGGATAGCGGAAGCCAGCAAGTGGTATCAACAGGTCAGCGGTTCAAACCTCTCTCCTTTGACGGCCAAAGTTCATGGACCATTTTCAAAAGACATTATGAAGCAGCTGCGTGTGCGAATAGTTGGAGTAACGAAGAGAAGGCTATGACGTTATTCGTGGCATTAAGGGGCCAAGCATTGGAAATACTCCAGATAATTCCAGTAGAGCACCAAGAGGATTTTAGACTTACGATATGGTGAACAACATATTGCCCAAGTGTATTAGTCCCAGCTGAAATCACGTGTTCAAGAGGCTGGGGAAAGTTTGCAAGAGTTTAAGCTTCTGTGCGGAGACTGGCTCACCTGACTTACCCGGATATACCGAAACAATTCCAAGACCAATTGGCAGTAGAAGCTTTTCTGGGTGCTATAGAGGATGATGATATCAAGCGAGTCCTCAGGTTATCTCGATACCAGAACAGCAGCGAAGCGTTGGTGCATGCACTCGAGGTGGAAGCTGTCTTTCAGGATATCCCGAATTCAAGAGTACAAGCTGTAAGTCTCGAAAGATCCCAGCCAGAAAAGGAGAACCAGAACCCTACGTTGACCAAGATGGAGAAAATGTTTACTCGAACACTGGCTAAATTGAATACTGCAGGAAGACAAGGAAAGCCAAGCGGGGGTACTAAATGTTACAACTGCGGCAAAGCAGGGCATATCAAACGAGACTGTCGACAGCGGAACTCGAGAAAAGTGAATGCTGGAAACATTGAAGAGACTAAGTGTGGAGAACTAGGACATATTCAACTAGAGTGTCCACAGAAGAAGTTAGAGAAAGTAAAGGCCGGAGATGCTGTGAAGCGCAGGGACAAATCAGAGGAAGCCGGTACCAGAAAGGCTGTGCCAGATAATGATCTTGGTGCCCCTAGAGAAGTGAAGATTTCCCAGCTTCGGAGCATTTCGAGAAGGCCACAAATACAAGGATATGACGATAAAACTAAACCTCGGAGAGATGTAGACATTTTATCCGGAACAAGGTGCAAGGAATATTGCAAGTACTGCCACCAGGAGAAACTGCAGGTCTCGCGAGCAGTCAACACTGTCAAGGTGAAGGTACCGGACGACAGGACAGATGAAGTGCTTAGATAAGAGCAACTGAACGATGGGGAAACTGGGCCTATATTTAGATCCAGAGAAAGGGGAACTCCAAAATGGAAGGATGTTTGAGACAAAAGAGTGGGACTGAAGACACTATGGGCGCAGTGGGACTCACTGAAAATCATGAACGGGCTGTTGAGGAGAACTTGTGAAAGCCCGGATGGAAAGCAAGTGGTTATGCGTCTAGTGATTCCCAGGTGTCAAGTAGTGAAACTGCTTCAGGAAGTGCACGATGGAACATCCGGTGGACACCGGTATTAACAAGACACTGAAGAAAATACGAGAATGAGTTTATTGGATAAAAAATCGTCAGGATGTAGAGACTTGCTGTTGCAAATGCAAAATTTCTGCAGCCAGTAAGGGACCACGGACTGGAAGTAAGGGTGAAATGGAGCTCCTTTCAAGAGGTTTGCTAATGATTAGCGGAGCCATCACCAGCCGGTGACCGAATGAAGGCTCGATATGAGCGGACGGGTAGTTCAAAAGGGTCCATCAAGTTGGGAGAGCTGGTTTGGCTATACAACCCACAGCGAGGGAAAGGAAAATCACCGAAACTACCTTTTGGGATGGACTGTACACTGTTATTACCCGAATTAATGACATCGTCTATCGGATTCAACGAAGCAGAAAGTCCAAGATGAAGATCGTGCATTTGGATATACTGGCGAAATACATTGATGACTTTGAATTGCCTGACCGGGACGATCAGGCTTAAGGAGGGGCAGTGTTATGCATTACACCCACTTGAAACTGGAGACCGATACGCCCATGACTAATAGTGACTGGAACTTTGTAGAAAGAGATCGACTTTTCTGGAGCGTGGTGGAAGAAGATTCTCCATTGTGTTCTAGAAAACTCTAGAGGCAATTTTGGAGTATGTAAGGCGAGGTTCCCGGCGCAAGAAGAAGAAGTTGAAAAGTGACATTCTTGTATTTTAATATTCCTAATATTCTTTATGGCAATAGTTTAGTACAAATATAGGCATATTCTCAGTCGTACTTTAATTTTAATCACATCCAAATGATGCCAAAGTGGTTAGCGAAAGTATTGGTATTCGAGTGTTATGTTCAAGAGTTTGTAGTTATTAGTTCAGAGGTCTTGGCTCTCGACATGCATTCAGCTTCACTTTAAAATATAATCCAGTTCCAGTTTTTGCTATAATACATACGTGTACCAAATGTCAAATCAGTACCTTTAATCGTTCCAGAGTAATCGTGCACACAAAAAAAGTTACGGAACGACCGACCGACACAAACATTTTTTCGCTCAAATTTAAAATTTCGACGTTTCATGACATTGCAAACCAATTTCAACAAAAAAATAAAAATTTAATTTTTTTTTTTACAATTACTATTCTTCCACTAAACTACGTGAATGTGGAAGTAAAACTAATGTTTGTAATTTATAGAATTATGGCAGTTGATATGTTAAAAACTGTAGTATTATTTATAATTTATTATTATAATTATTTTTACACAATGTCTTCCCTTTGTAGACTATCTATATTTACTTCCTGTTTAACCAAAATGTTATCTTGATATTGTAATTGTATTTTCGTAAATAAATATTATTATAACACGATTTATAAATTTTAGTCAGCTCAGTGGTGCAGTGCTTAGGTCTTAGGAGTCCCGGGTTTGAATTCTGGCAGGGTAGGGATGTTTACTGGTGTTTTTAATGTGTTACCGAGAAGGTAGCAGTGGACTAGAGCGCTGTTGAGTAACACAAGATGTCTCTCCTGAGTTTGAGCCTCAGCTGCGGTAGTTTGTGATATCGTAAGGAATGGTTGTTGTGTCGATGTATATATGTACGTGTCCTAGTTGAGTGGTGGAATAGCTACAGCTGAACTCCACAAGGTTGTTAATAAATAAGACGATTTAAAAAAATCACTATAATATTTGTCCTCTTATAATTATCCTATAACTTTTCAACAATTTTTAATATTTTCTTGTTTTATATTTGTCCATTAGAAACTCTTCCTGTACTTTAATAGTTAACTAACATGTCAGTTTTCCCCCCAGATGAATACATTCCTTTTTGAGCTCTTCTTGTTCTTTAATCGAGTTCCATATTTACTGGTCAAAAAAGCAGTTCCATCCTTTTAGGTCTCGTGCATCATGTTATTTAATATGAATAGATATATAATCATTATGTAATTCCTAGATGAACCAACGGGAACTTAACAGTTCGCTAATATATATTCTGCCATTTGTTACATAATTTTTTAATCTTATTTTAATTGGTTAATAGGAAACATAAAACCACAGAGTTCACTCAGGTGCAAGTCAAATAAGTAGAACTAAATTTTAAAATTTCCTGGTTAAAATTTTAACGTTATCTAAAATTCACTCTTATTCAACTTTAACTGATATGTTAGTGGACATATTATATACCGCTATGTCGTCTAAATTATCTAGCCCTTCCAAATTGTATAATCGTTTATGCTATAGAAAGACTGCGCTTTAGAAATTGGAAAAAAAATTATTAACGAGCTAACCATTATACTCTTCGCCGATTGGCTACACTTGTTATATAATTGTTGCACATTCTATAGGATACTTTTAGCAGTTTTTTTGCAAATTATATTAGTTTCAAACATTTTTTATTTAATTACAAAACGATTTTTTTTTATTTCAAAAATTAATTACTTTTTTATTTATTGAACGATTTTGTTCAAAGACAATAGGGTTCTTCCTCTAGCTAGACAGACAGACGGACAGACGGGCGAACATTTTGAAAGTTGTTCAGAATTTTATCACCAACACAGTGATATGACATTTTTTTTCTCTACAAGCAATATTACCGGTTTTAGAAATGTGCCGATCGAATAGAATATACTCTTCGTTTGTTATTTGCGAAGAGTATAATAAAAACAAGCAAACCATACTTTTCGCCGATTTACTGCACTTTTTATATAATTGTTGCACATTCCATAGCAGTTTTTTGTTAATAAAAATATATTTGCAAGTAATAGTATAATAAAAATGACGGCCTTGTCTAACTGCGAGATGAATGAAAACTGCCAAAGCTCGATCCATAATCTTATCGCATTTGTGACAAATTTATTGTTGCTAAGTTGATATATCGATATATGAATAGAGACTATTGCCGGTTTTGCAATTTAACAATATTATGCAAATTTAATAAAATTAAATAATTAATAACTTTTGTATTTATCGATCGATTATTTTTTAAACAATATGGTTCTTCCTCTAGCATACACTAACTTACTGTCCAAATTTTAATACAATCGAATTTTTCGTTTTTAAGTTATCATGCTTACAAGGAACATGACGAACGGACGGACGGACAGGCAGGCAGACAAACGGACAGACAGATAGACAGACGGATATTTGGAAAGTTGTTCGGAATTCGATTACCAACACAGTGATTTGAAATTTTTTTCTCTACGAGCGATATTACAGGTTTTAGAAATGTGCCGATCGAATGCAATATACTCCTCGTTTTAATTTGCGAATAGTATAATAATATGTTATTTAATATGACATTCAATCCCAGAGCTGCCATAGCGGTAGATATCGAGATTTTCAAAAAGAAAACTAAAAGAAAATAAATATATTTCATACGAAGGCGTGGAAAGGACATAGTAAAAATATTTTTATAATTGCCAGTTTAAACTTGCAATTATCTATAATTGCAATTATCCATAATTGCAACTTTAAACTTGCAATTATCTATAATTGCAACTTTAAACTTGCAATTATACCTAATTGCAACTTTAAACTTGCAATTATTCATAAGTGCAACATTAAACTTGCAATTAGGCAATTATACCTAATTGCAACTTTAAACTTGCAATTATCTATAATTGCAACTTTAAACTTGCAATTATACATAATTTCAATTAGGTATAATTGCAAGTTTAAAGTTGCAATTAGGTATAATTGCAAGTTTAAAGTTGCAATTATGTATAATTGCAAGTTTAAAGTTGCAATTATGGATAATTGCAAGTTTAATGTTGTAATTATAGATAATTGCAAATTTAAAGTTGCAATTAGGTATAATTGCAAGTTTAAAGTGGCAATTATGTATAATTGCAAGTTTAAAGTTGCAATTATAGATAATTGCAAGTTTAAAGTTGCAATTATGTATAATTGCAAGTTTAAAGGTGCAATTAGGTATAATTGCAAGTTTAAAGTTGCAATTATGTATAATTGCAAGTTTAAAGTTGCAATTATAGATAATTGCAAGTTTAAACTGGCAATTATAAAAATATTTTTACTATGTCCTTTCCACGCCTTCGTAATTTCATGTGCATTGGATTGAACATTTTGTATATATTGTCTTAACTATAGCTCCATTGAAAAATGTTGTTTTGGGTATTTAGCACATAACTTTCATATAGGTACTCAAGATCTAATATTCAATATATAAAAAACAAGAAACTATTTATTCATTATATAAACGGTGAGTTGGGAAAAAAGTGTCAAACTCCGGTAGTTTGACATAAATGTATAACTAAAATCCAAATGTTAAAATCCCGTATTTATTTGTTTTCAAATTACTGCATCTTAAACGTTTATTAACAAAACATTTTTTGCAAACAGTTCGTATCGCTCATTATAAGTTTAATTAAGTAGGGTAGGCTAGCACGTTTAATCGTGAAACATTAACATGTTACGATTATATAAAGGTGATAAACAATGCCACACATCTACTCGAATCTTGCATATGCAAATATGATTTTTGCAATGGGAATACCCGTGTTGCGATTGAGGAATGCTGACAGCGATTTCCAGTTCATCGAGTTCCGAGTAGAAACGTTTCTGTCATGGTTATCAATACATTCTGTTACAGTGGCAAACTTCTCATAAAATCTGACCGTGCCTGTACACAAGATGTAAATTAAAAATTTCTTGATTTGGTGGAAGAGAGCCCTGAAATTCATAAAAAGTTGTCGCCCAACTTGAAATTCCTCAGACGAAGAGTGATCCGTGACGACTTTCATATCTCGGATCAAATCCTATACGGACGTACATTTTAAAATTTTGTGAAACTTTCTGGCACATGTATTTTTTTTAAAAATCGCATCGAATTTATTTTTTACGTGACTAACGTTTAAAAACTATAAAAAAACAAAAGTGTTTCATTCATCGCAACTATGTCGGATTTCTCATAAAATATCGATGTGCTGGAACCGCGGATATCTTAAAGGCAGACTATTGTAGTTCGATCTAGAATATTTTGAACTTCAAATAGTACAAAAATTGCTCTGACACAGGTTAATCACAGATAAGCTACCCCCTTATGTCGGTCGGCCAGGGATTGCAGCAGGGTTGAGGGTGGTACACCAAGTACACGCTACTATATTACTGATTTGATCGTGTTTTATCCTGACATCATCATCATATAGTATATTGTGCGGTCATCTTTTGGATTATTAGGAGTAAAACCAACAAGAGCAGTAGGAAAGTACAGAATGCCAAACTCCATTTTGCAATTGCGTATATAAATAAGAGCTGTCAGTACCTTTGTTGGTTCTGCTCATAATCTGTAACATTATCTAAGCTACGTTACGTTGATGAGGAGCAATAATTTTGAAACACGTGTCAGTAGTTGCATTATTGTAATTCACGAGCAGCTCTCATTTAAGGTCCTAAAAGTGGCACAAAAGTACGAAAGTGCAACACAGAGTACCTACTGTGTACTGTACTTTCCCACCTTTGTTGTTTTCCTACCCTATAGTAACATGTTCGGAGCTACGCTACGTTGATGATGTGCAATAACTTCGAAACAAGTGTTCGTAACTCTCACTGGCAGGAAAAAGATACTGGAAATTACAGTCAACGTGCTGGGCACAAACGTTGCAGCTAAGAAGCACCTGAAATACTTGGGAGTGCACATCGACCACAGGTTCGCCTGGAACGTCCACATTGATAAGACCACGGAAAAAGCTGAGAAAGCAGCAATGGCAATAGCCAAACTAATGCCAAGGACCAAAGGTCCCAGAACAAGCACCCGCCGCCTTATCAGTTCTATCGTAACATCCATTCTACTCGACGCCGTCCCAGCATGGGTGGATGGACTCAAGACGGAGACGAACAGGAAAAAGTTACTCAAAACCCAACGAGGAGCACTGATCAGGATATGCTGTGCGTACCGCACGGTTTCGACGGTGGCCCTGCAGGTGATTTCTGCAACTCCGCCTATCGACCTCCTGGCCAGGGAAAGGGCTATCACCTAACACAGGTCCTAAGCGGCCACGGCAACTTCGGTACCCACCTTTGCAGGATCGGCAAAAGAGCAACAGACACCTGCCCCTACTGCCCCATGCCCGACACCGTGGCCCACACCATGTTTAGCTGCCCCCGATGGAGCACCGAAAGAGACAATGCCACCGCGACCGTTGGACAACCTTTCAACGAAGATAACCTCGTCGACATCATGCTTAGCACAGATCAGAGATGGCAAGCGATCAACGATCTCTGCGTCGCCATCATTGGCACGAAAGATGCCGAAGATAGAGCTACTTAGCCTAAGGCCAGCCCTGCACAGCACCCCGTAGTAATGCTAACGCGGTCCCGGGATGCTGTGTCGAAAATGGAGGGGTTTTAGCCGGTAGAAGTCCGGCACTACTCGGCGCGCTAGATCTTGCGCCGAGTGTCCATGAGGATTTCCCCTCCCTCACAAAAAAAAAATGTCCGTAACTGCATTCTTGTTTCTTACTGGGAGATACGACAATCATTCCTGTTTATAAATTTCTATCAATCTTTTGTTTATATTTAACAGACCGCTGCCTAAGGAATCACTACTTCCACATCCAGACTTCCTATCCAAGTTTCTATCTTGACTATATTTGCACTCGATTATGCGGAAATAATTGGTCATATATAGAATTTTAGTAATATACTATTTGAGGCAGATGTCATATAAATATTTGAGATGTTGACTTCCTAACATATACTCCAAAAATGAAGTTCTTTAATTCTTATTAACTTGCTCTGCTTATTTTCTGCTATTTACCCCTGCTTACTTCCCACTACATGTCATATAATACATACATATACCAAATTTCGAGTATATATCTCAATGTTATTTTACCAACCCCTTTTATAATGGAATGGAGGTAGCAGGGGGGTTGAAAAATATTATGAAGAAATCTGTGACCTTGGCTTCTAGTATATAAACCAAATTTCAACTTTCTGTATTGTCACCAGCTTGCGTTACTTATTTTCTCCTATTTACCCCTACTTGCTCCCCATCCCTTTAAAATCATCTTAAAATATAAGCTGGTTCCAGATATTATAATACATGCGCGTACCAAATTTCAAATGAATGTCTCAATTATATTTTATCAGTCCCTTTGATAATGGAGTGGGAGTGGTGAAGGGTTTGAAAAATGATATAAAAAATCTGAGGCCTTGGCTTCTAGTATATACACCAAATCCCAAGTTTCTATACTTCTACCAGCTTGCATTATTTATTTTCCCTTATTTAACCCCCAACCCTTCACCGAGATTAGCGTAAAATATAATCCAGTTCTAGATCTCATGATACATATGTGAAAGAAATTTCAAGTCAAAATCTTTAAGCGTTCCTGAGAAAACGGGTGCACAAAAAAAGTTACAGACCGACTGACAGACCGATCGACAGACAGAAAATCTTTTTCGACTCAAATTTAAAATCTCGACGTTTTATGACATTCCAAGCCTATTTCAACAGCAAAAGAATTTGAATTTTTTTTACCTCTACGTGGATGTGGAAGTAATTGTTTATAGTAAAATCATTCATTACGGCTCAGATACTCAGGTAAATAAGCTTTTAGGAAAGCAATAAGGATTGTTACTACTATACTACTACTAATTCATTCATACATTTCTTATTTTCTAGCAAAATCACGTAATTAAAATAAAAGCGCTTAGATAAGCTCTATTATGTCCTCAAAGAAACACATTGACCTATTAACTCTAAACGCAAGTATTATTTACACTCTTATATCCAACAGATATCATCCCTAAGGACACATACGGCAGCAGGGTTGTTCTTCTTATCCGGATCCCCTCTAGATCTATCAGTTTATGGGCTCGTATAAGAACGCGGCCACCAACTTCTTAAAGACTTTCTTCAGCGGATATTTAGTGCAAGCATGTGCCAGTGAAACAAAGTGATGTGGTAGTGGCATTTAACAATCTCTTAAGTGATCTTTGTTTGTGTACAATATTATTATTGGATTACAGTCAAAATGGTGAGTAAATTGTTTATGCAGAAAATTCGTGGCGGAAATTATACATTTTATAAATTTAAGCAGCAAAGAAACATTTCGGTAATACCAACCAGAATTAGTGATTTTAAAAGATGACGAAAAGTACAATAGATCTTTTTTAAGTTGTTTTATGCCTGAAATGAAAAGGTTATAATATCAAATAAAGTACCGGTTTTTACTTTTAGACATACCTACTATTAACAAATAATATCGAAATCTAGATATAATTGTTGCCGATTGCCGATCATTGTGCGACACGTTAGAGTTTTTTTGAAATAATAATAGTATTAAACGCCTTTATTTTAGAGGGCGAAGTTTGTGTAGACGACACTCTTCCAATTAACCCTCTGGGCCCTCTAAATCTGCTATAAGTAATTTCTATACCATTCTATAAAATTAATAGTTTTATCTTAATCTATTTTTGAAACTCATTTGGTTCTAAATTGATAATGATGCTTTAATAATGCTAATTTATTTATACTTATTCAAAACAAAACATTAAATATTCGGTAGTATAACGTGTGTATAGTGTAGTCTCTAAAGGTGGATTAATACCTCAAAAAATCGTATCTAAGCCATATGAAATTTTCTAAGAAACAAAAATTTACTACACAAAATAAACTAAAGTCAAGTTTGCATAGTTAATCGTTACCATCTCATGGGGTAAAATTAGAGCAATACTGAAAAAAATGTTTTTTCCTAATGTAAAAAATAGTTCAAATAGTTACGCAAAAATTTGGATATAAGTTTAGTGCAAAATAGTACCGTTATTGAGGTGCAAGTAAATGCTTTATCATAAAATATTTCGGAAGAAAAATTTGCAAATTCTTTGTGCAACTAAGTAGGTACCTTTGTAAATATTGAAAATTTATAATACTTTTTAAAACTGTTTTAAAGAACTGAAAATTTTACACAAAAGGATCCCCAAATGAGTAATTTTGACTCGAAATCTAAGGTTCGCAGGTTCGAGACCAAAACAGGTTGAAAGTAAATCCCCTTTTTTATTACTTTGTTTTATAGTGACTAGTTTTTCACCAAGTAAATTGGCGAAGAGCATAATGTTTATTCTAATTTTGCTTAGTGTGCTACGGTTTTCGCGTACATATTACATAGAAAAAACAATTGTGGTTGTTATATTTCAATATCCAAAATACACCAAAAATTCTCAATTGTTCCTAAATAAGATTATTTACACTCTTCAGCTTGTGTGCACTGATATAGCGACTCCTCATGCGTCGCATGCTATGTACTAATTAGAAATCACCAGTCGTCCCTATTTTTTTCAGGATTGTATACCTGTTCATAGCATACTCAAAGCCGCAATCAATATTTCAATATATTCAATTATCTTGCCCTTCAATCGTTTCTTTGAGTTTAATACGATAAGTACGAACACCATTATAAAGATACCTTTTTCCTTAACAACTTGTTTCAATTCTTCAGTATAATCAAGTATAAAAAGAATTGCAACTTTACTACCAAAAAGTTCTTACCTTTCTCTTGAAAAACGAGTTTCTTAAATTTCCATACATCCCTTTTTGAACATTTCGTACTATTTAAAACATGGAAAGTTGAATTTTAAAAATGAAAAGTTAATGCATTTTGTGATATTTTATCACCATTTAGCATATAAAGATCGAAATGCTACTAGAGATTTTTCACCAATTGATGCTCTACATACAGAACATTTAGAACCCTTTCGAAAGAAGAGAAATGATAAACATAAAATTTATTTTAAAACAGTTATCCAGTCTTTCGTAGTTTATCTCTTTATTTAATGTTCTTCTTTTATGATATATTTACATTAAGTTAGTTTAACATTAGCTGTAAATTTCAGTGACTGGTTGCATAGTCAATGACCTAAAGCAAGAAAAAAAGAGTGTAAGTACTAGAACATGTAATTTTACTCTGCTCTAGTGACCACTCTAACAATTTGAAAAATACTGTTTAGGAATGGAAACCTTTCACTCATTTTTATTTAACATAAAATTACGAAATTACTTAGCCTAACGCATATATCGAAATATGAAAAGAATTAATAAAATTGAAAACAAATCTAAACAAAACGAAGATTTTACATTTAGTAAATTCTTTTTCACAATTTACCATGTGCCCTTGTAAAACACTTAAATTTCTCATGTTAAAATATGCACGAATTTATTTTATTTTATTTTATATTTAATCACGTGTAGCGTGTATCAATTTTCGAAATATCTCCCACTACTTTAAACTGTTTCAACAAGCCGCACTACCCACCCGCAATGGCCAATCGTTAAATATATGATGGGTGCATCGTAACTCTCGTGGTTTATGATATTTTGAAATTTATGCCTTGAAAATGATAACAATGGAATAAATATAAGTATATTTGTTGAATATTAATTCAGTGTTATATGGACCTCCATAAAATGTTTGTGTTCACTGTTTGCTGGTATGTATTCTTTCAGTAGAATTTTCCACCACATAGGTAGCTGATGTATGTGCTTTTTAGAAGAAATTAAAATGGAGAGTACTACTAATAGCGTTCTAAAAGTGAGATTGAGGTAAAAATAAAATTTAATGTAAAACAGATTCGTAAGAAATTATGCTTAATTTATATGAAATCGAGCCCTGTAAACAAAGATTTTGAGAAATCGTTTGCAATATTTATTGGGTGTTTAAAACTCCGTGAGAAAATAAGTAACCAAAGAGAAGGTGATCATCTGTATTCTAGAAGTATGTCATTTCGAAAAACAAATCATTTTGGCGGTTTCGTCTGACACCGAAATTGCTATTATAGTTTTACTGGCAAATATAGAACACTTAAAGAGAAGAATAAAGAAAAAGAAATTGAAAACAATTCAGATGGATGGAATGCCTGTCCATCACCTTCTTCAGTTGTGTCAAAACCCCATAATTTTCGGAAGAATTTGTGCTAACGATTTAAAGGCTATACTAGAAACTTAATATCATGTTTCATGTTTTTTAAAATCACAACAGAAAGTGCAAAGTTCTATGTAACAATACAAATAAATCTACATATTCTTTGTAACTTTTAACATCCAAATTTTTATATTTTTTTAAATTCTGGAATATCGTTGATGGCTGTTTCATAAAAACACAAAAAACCTTATGAATGTGTGGTATATTTGAAGATGTATTTATAATTGGAGACTGCACTGTTGCTTCTTTCGTTTTCTGTGGAACTAAAATATATTTTTCGTTTCTTCTTGTAGATTTAAAAATTTCGGCTCATTTGCCGGGTAAATGTATTTATTTATAAGTAGTCTACTGATTTGTATTTTAGACTTATATTCATCCAATTCTACATACTTCTCACAAATTAATGACGTACCGTAAATGTTTTGCTTTAAAAAACCTTTCTCAAGACTTTTACATATTTTAGCAGAACTCCGACCTTTGTCTACTTTTATTTTTATTGTTAGCCATACATTTGCATTTTCTATAGTGACTTGAGAAACATGAAACATGATATTTAATTTCCATAGCTATTAAATCGTTAGGATAAATTCTAAATACTTGAGAAACCTATTTTCTTTGTTGATGCTTTTTGACAAAAAATACATTTCTCTACAAAAAATAAATAAATTTACGGAAAGACAATATCTTTTACTTAAATTTTATTTTTGTCTCAATCTCACTTTCAGGACTTGTGGTATCAGTAGTGCTTTCCATTTTAATTTTTTCTAAAAAGCATTTAGATCAGTTACCTATATGGTAGTAAATTTTATCAAAAATATACATACATAGTTTCCTATAACGTGTTAATCTATTACACAATAATTTTATGTAGGTCTATACAACACTGAATTAATATCTAACAAATATATTTATTCCATAGTAACCATGTTCAAGATATAAATTTCAAAATATTATAAACCACGAATGTTACTGTGCGTCCATCTATTTAACGATAGCCATTGCGGTTGGGTAGTGCAGGATATTAAAACAGTCTTAAAGTAGTGGGAGAGCAAGTTTCTGCGACGATGCGTGCCACCGTTAAGTTACGAAAATTGTCATCACGCTACGCATTAAATACCATGGTTATTAGATTAAATCTGAGTTAAAAACCATTGTATTCTAGAAAATATGGCAAGTATTTTATAAAGAATATCGTGTTTTTTGATAAATATAATAGTTTAGGAGATATCTTCGTGGTCGTCTCAATGGAGAAGTACACGAAAAGTTATTCATTTTCAGCCGTAGTCGAACGGAGAAAGTGAGGATTTTTATTTTTATTGCCATATATACCTATGTGAACGTTCGTTTCTTTATGTATTTTAAAATAAAAATTCTACAGAGAATTTAATGATTTTTGGATAAATATGTTTCCTGATTGAGTCTATCACGTGGTGTGGTTAGTTAGAAAATTTTGACTTGTGCCCTTATATTCATGGCGATTTTTTACGACAAGTGGATTCCTAATCTACAGGCTATATATCTAGTAAAGTCATCCATTTTACTATAAAAGTTCCAACGGAGATAAAAAACTAAGCGACTTTTGTCAACGCGAGCATTACACTGCAGCACTTATTGGCAAAAACAACTTTCGGGATGTATACCTTTGCTTTACAATGATACAATGTACTTTTATTTTGAGGCTCATGTTTCACTTTGGAATAATAGAGGTTAGAATATGGACAGATTAGTAAACGTCGGCGTCTGTTCTAATCCGGCATTTAGTGGTTTGCTGGTTACTAATCGATCTACAACTTTATATGCTAATCTAATTATTAAAACATTAAAAATATTATAACAATAGGCGTGTATAAGAGTTGTGTTTAATAGTTATTTCGGGCTTACTTGAATAATTCAGTAATTAATTGTTTTTGTATTCACTTTTTCTAATATTTAACCAGTTGATGACTAATCTACATACTATGCACGTTTTAACCGCCTTAGATTATAGTCGCAGTTACCATTTCATAGAAAAGGAGCCACTACAAGGTTACATTATTATACCATTTTATTAAAATGAACTATGAACTTCGATTAACAACTTCTAAATCCGACAGGATACAAATTGAAAAATTATATAGTATAATACTCGTTATACTCTTCATTTTAATATTTCCATTTACTAACTAGGTATACGAAAACAATATATTCTTATTTCTAACTTTAAATCAAAATTATCTAAAACGAATAATACATTGTTTGAAAAGTAGCACTTAGAATGTCGGGAAAGTATTAAATTTCATTTTAAGAGTTAACATCTTTATTACCCAATAAATACAATATATTTTAACTGAAATAAAGCAACAAAAACATTTTAAAATACCTAGCAATAAATTACATTTATTAGAAAACGCATTGTTTTATCTTGCAATAGAAAGTAAGCTCTAAAAATTCAATCAAACAATAAATCAGTTCAGTACCATTATGAATATTTTGATTAATACAGACATTACTGTTTCTTCTGAAATAAACATTTTCTTTGATACTGATTCTATAAAGGCTTTTTTCGACAGTTTCGTAACATGTTCATTTTATGAGCTTAAAGTCAATCGTATACAACCACATTTTGTATAAAATTTCATTTCGTATCGGTTGCTGGGCAACAGATGTGATGTGAAATATTTCGCGTTCAGAATTTCATCTCGCATCAGTTGCTAGGCAACAAATGCAATATGAAATATTTCGTGTTCGGGCTACTGTAAACTGAAAGGTCGGTTTTGCAGCAACCGTGAACTCTTTCGCCTCTGGTCCCATGGGCGTTTTTTTTATCAACGTCGAGACCATCAGGTGGCACTAGTTTCACCAATGCTGTTCTTTTATTGTCTGGTGGATCAACCAGATGGATCAACATTTGTTCTTTTATTTATTATGGATTTCATCTGGTGGCATCACTGTGCAACTTGTGATGCTGGACTAATGGATGTTGTGTGGTGAATGTGATTCTCTAATTAAGTTTCCAATGCCATCTTCATATTTGCTACTCTCGCATACCGAAGGCAAATATTATAATCGTAAATAAATCACTTTCCGGGGCTTCCTCGGATTTTCTTTCAATTCCGTCTGTTGGTTGGAAATATACGGGGAGGACGGTCTAAAGAGAATAATGAAAAAAATGTGGCTGATGACAATAATGTTTAGCATAGAGTTAACACAATCGGCAAAGCAGCCACCTATCACACTTTTAATGAAAAAAATAAAGTGGTATTCTAGGAAATAATTCAACTATGGTAAAAAGGAGGAGGGTCACTAAGGCCGGTTTTAGACCTAATTTATTTTTTAACAAAAAAAATATGAAATTTTTATTAGAGAGTGCACAGCCAACAGATATATAGCAATACATAAACTTGAAGATAAACAACAATATATACATAAAAATTATATTGACTGACAACTATTTCATAATACAACAACTAGATATACAAATTAATATATGTACACTAATAACATAATAGATGTCACTAGCTTACAATAACAAGTCAATTTAACATATTATTAACATTCCCCCTTAAGCTAGAGACACTTCAAAAATAAATTATGTACCAGTTAAACTTAAAGTTCAATACCATCATTCCAGAATTTGATCATCTAAACCAAGATCTCGAACGCACTTGTTGTGTTTGACATTACAAAGTGCTTTTGTTAAAACGTCAGCAATCATGTCATTTGTAGGCATATATAGCAATGTAATTTTGCCACATTCAACAGCTTCACGAGTGAAATGATATCGCACTGAAATATGTTTAGTACGGTTATGGAAGATTGCATTTTCAGACAACTTAATCGCACTTTGATTATCGTTGTAAATTATAATTGGCCTTTGAATACATTGTAGTTCACATATCAAATTTTGGAGATAAATAGCTTCCTTTACTCCTTCAGATAAGGCCATGTACTCCGATTCTGTACTGGACAGTGCAACTGATTTCTGCTTTCTACTACCCCAGGAAATTGGTGTACCAGCAAACTTGAAAACAAATCCACTATAAGAATGCCTATCGGTTGCATCACTGCCCCAGTCTGCATCCACAAAACCAGTCATAGAATCTTCGGTTGATTTAAATGACAAACATTTATTCATTGTTCCCTTTAAATATCTTAAAACGCGTTTAGCGTGCTTCCAATGTTCTATCGTGAAACATGAATTAAACTGACTTAACATACTGACCGGATAAGCTATATCTGGACGTGTGCAAGTTGCAAGATACATCAACGATCCTATGAGACATTGATAAGGTACATCAGGTTTAACTGAAACATCAGATTTAGACAACTTTAAATTTGCTTCCATAGGAGTTCTTGCTATCTTCGACTCTGACATTTCGAATCTGTCTAATAATTCCATGATATAATGATTCTGACTCACATAAATCGTTCCTGTTAACTTATCCCTAGATATTTTCATACCCAAGCAGAATTTGGCTTCACCTAGATCTTGCATTTTAAATGTTTTCATTAGTTCTTGCTTTAAAAAATTTGCTTCTTCATTATTATTGGAGAATACTAGAAAATCATCTACATACAATCCTACAATTAGAACTTTATCTTGTGATATTTTGAAATAGACACATGGTTCATGTTCTGACTGTTGCAAACCCAATTCGACTAAGACATTATGAATTCTTTTGTTCCACATCCTTGAAGCTTGCTTTAAACCATAAATTGCCTTTTTTAAAAGACAAACTTTATTTTCGGAACCTTTTTGAACAAATGCTTCAGGTTGAGACATATATACGGTTTCCTCCAAGAAACCATTCAAGAAAGCAGTTTTTACGTCAAGATGACTAATATCTAAGTTCATTTTTGCAGCCAGCCCCAACAGTAATCTGACTGTTTCTCGTCTAACCACCGGTGAAAACGTCTCATCATAATCTACACCTGCTTGCTGTGTAAATCCTCTTGCTACAAGTCTAGCCTTATATCGGTTTGATTTTCCATCAACTCCTCTTTTTAGCTTAAAAACCCACTTTGAAGACACTATATTTTGATCATTAGGTTTATCAACTAATACCCAGACTTTATTTTCTAGAAGAGAATCGTACTCCTCTAACATGGCTTCATGCCATTGTTTATGATCACTTCTCGACATAGCATCGTAAACAGAAGTAGGATCACTATAAACATTGTAAGCATCACTGATAGTATGATATGACAAAAGACCTTGATAATCTGTCTTCTTTCTGTCACGCAAAGGATACCTTCTGGTAGCTGTCACATTTTCAACTTCTTCAGTTTTTTCCGAGACCAATTCAATTTCAGAAACCATTTTATCTTCGATTAATTTTTCTTTTTTACTTTGGACATTATCATTTGAACTACCTTGTACCAACTCCTCAGATAACAAATGATCTATAGGTGTTACAGAAGTACATGCATTTGATTTTGATGCTTCTTTACTGTAATCTTCGAGAAATATAACATCACATGCTTTGATAATATTATTACGTTTATCCAACAAACGATAACCCTTTGATTCCGTACAATACCCAACCATTTTATGTTCCTCACTTTTTTGCATCCCATTTCTGCCTCTTTACTTTAGGAATATGTACCATCACCCTAGAGCCAAAAATTCGCAAATGACTTAAATCAGGTTTCACACCTGTCCACATCTCTTCAGGGGTTTTTTCTAAAACAGCAGCATGAGGAGAACGATTCTTTAAGTACACTGCAGTGTTACAAGCCTCAGCCCAAAATTGTTTAGAACACTTAGCATCTTGCATCATAGCTCGCGCTTTTTCACAAATAGATCTATTAGTTCTCTCGGCTACACCATTTTGCTGTGGTGTGTGAGGAATAGTGGTTTGATGTTTGATACCATGTTTAAGAAGAAATTCTCTGAACTGATTATTAATGTACTCTCCGCCATTGTCCGACCTCAGTACTTTAATTGACTTATCAATTTCATTTTCAACAGCAGCTTTAAATTCAACAAATTTCTTAAAAACCTCATTCTTTTCTTTGAGAAAATACACAAAGATTTTTCTTGAAAAATCGTCAATGAAAATAAGCATATATCGACATCCGCCAAATGATTTTTCCTCCATAGGTCCACAAAGATCAGTATGTACCAATTGAAGCAAATCAGTAGCTCGCTTACCACTTCGTTTAAAAGATAGTCTAGCATGCTTTCCTTGAATACAAGACACACATGGGGTAGTATTCGAATTACTGAAATTCACACCAGTTACAATCATTTTAATTTGATCCATAGCTTTTCGATTCAAATGACCTAAACGTTTATGCCATAATTCTTGCGATGAATACGTTGTAGATGCACACGCAGCAATTTCAGGTTCATTGATCTGCACTTTACTTTGAATATTTTTCTTCTTTAGTTCGTCTAATTTGTAAACACCATTTACATTTGTAGCTGTAAATCTGACGTCACCATTTACATTAAAATCATTTTTGTAATATACTTTACAACCGCTATCAGAAAATACGACTACATGACCCTTTTCAACCATTTTTGACACTGACAAAAGATTCGTTGAAAGTTCCGGAACATAGACTACGTTCATGATTGTCTTAATACCTTCTTTCACATGCACAGATACCTTCCCAGTACCCTGTGTGAACACATTTTCGTTATTAGCAACGGTAACTTTTAAGTTTAAATTCTCTTGATAGTTTTTCATCCAATCCTGTCTATTTGACATATGACATGTTGCTCCCGAATCCACATACCAACCTTCAGTAGGTGTATTATTATTGACACCCAAAGCACACAACATAGCAGAAGATCCAGACCTCTTGTTAAATTTCTTATTGGTACGGTTATACTTGCTATCGTGTTTTGCAAGTTCAGGACAGTCCGGTCTTATGTGGCCAGGTTTATGACAATGGTAACATTTACCTTTAAATGCTTTCGAACGTCCGTCAGCTACAAACGCTGCCTCTTTAACATCCTTATCTCTACGATGATCCTCCATCAGAAGTTTCATTTTAACAAATTCGCTAGTTATTTTTTGTCCACTACTTTCAAGTGTCATAACCAACGGATCAAACGACGATGGTAGCCCACTAAGAAGTATGACTCCCACAAACTCATCATCAATAGCTGCATCCATATCTGTTAATTTTTGAGACAATGTCATTATTTCTGACACATATTGTGACATATTTGGAAAATTTGCCAATTTTACCCCAAAAAGTTTCTTTAGCAGAGACAATCGACCAACTAAACCACGATTATCAAAGGTTTTCGCCAGATTATCCCATGCTTCTTTGGCATTTTTCGCAGTATGCACATGCACATACAAACAAGGTTGAACCATCAAACAAATTTTTGCCATTGCTTTCTCATCCTTCTTTGGGTCTTTAGTTTCTACTGCATCTGTTACATAATCCCAAAGGTCTTCATGTTTTAACAACATAGTCATAGCAAACTTCCAAGTTTTGTAATCTTCCATGCCGCTAAGCTTCTCAATAGCCGCTAACGCATTTGCACCTCCACTGGCCATGCTTGTCTTATTTATGTATTTTTTTTTTTTTTATTTTAAATACCAGATTCACAGCATACGTTCTGGGCCCATAACCTATTAGATAGTGCACAGCCAACAGATATATAGCAATACATAAACTTGAAGATAAACAACAATATATACATAAAAATTATATTGACTGACAACTATTTCATAATACAACAACTAGATATACAAATTAATATATGTACACTAATAACATAATAGATGTCACTAGCTTACAATAACAAGTCAATTTAACATATTATTAACAATTTTGTTTTCATGTTTACTTTGAATATCTAATCAAGTCCGCAACAAACAGGATCATTTCCAACCCTCCTACCCTCCCTCTATTCTACTCTCCTAAAGCTACTGAGTCGCTAGCTGATATCCTAATATTCTACTAAGAAGCAGAACATCGTCGGTTAGTGCTACAGGACATACACAAGTATATTCCCCTCTCCTCTGTTAATCCCACCATGAACATAGATCCTTGAGAATAATCCACAATACTAATGTATACACAGCAGCAAGGTAAAGATGGGCACATAGGGTGCATTATCCAATCGTTATCACAACCAACGGAATCATCCTTCCCATGAACAGGTTATTAATTATTTCGTCCTTAGGAAATTATTTAATCCCAATTCTCAGTTATACTTGAAATCTGACATACTTTCAGCATCTCATGTGTCCATTCTTACTTCCCTGCTGCCTATAGATTAGTATTGTGGATTATTGTCAGGGATCTATGTTCATGGGGGAGGGAGTGGGGGGCGGGTAGCTTTAGGGGGTAGAATATGGGGATGGGAGATGACTCCGTTTGTTGCGGAATTGATTAGGCATTCAAGGTAAATGTGAAAAAAAAGTCAAATTTTCTTGTGCAGAAATAAATTAGGCCGAAAACCTTTGTAAAAATATTTACGAAAACCTTCAGTAATTGTCACCTTTAATTTATTATTTATTTTCTGCATATTTTTTGAACCAACAGTTATCAGGTTTTCTTTATAGCAGTATTGACAACTATTGGTTATTATTCTCCTATGTCGTTTCTTAATTAAACATTTCTTAAAGTGGCCACCATGTATAAATGAAGAAGGAAGTTATGTGTAAATACCCTTACCAATTTATTGTTCTTGGTGTAACAAGTTTATTAGACATGGAAAAATTCAGTTTTAAGAATGGGCATCACTTAATTTTGCTTCTATTTTTGGACCGAGACTAGGCCCAATGTGATGGCCTTTGATAGGATTCCAAGTATACAGGGCCGGCGATCATAGTGGTGCTCGCAGACTTGAGCACCACATGTAAAACAAAGTGGTGGTTCTGAGCATCATACGCCTAGCGGCGACAACTAGATACGTCTTTAAAAAAAATACAATCCTTCTCAACTATTATTAAACTTTTATTAGAATGTACAGTTTCTAACATGTACCTCGCCCGCAAGAGGGCTCCGTTTAAAGTTGGTACAGTAGGACAATAGCGAACGCGCCCATGCGCGCCTATGTTATTACCAGCCCTGTTTATTTGTACCCCGGTAAATGACAGCTACCGACAATCGCATGAATGAAAAAACTATTAGGTTAGTGTTAACATCTGAAAGGCCATAAAAACAGATTTTTAATGATATATCAAGCAGTATTTTTCTAAAAGCTCTACTAGATATTTACTTTAAAATTTTGTTCCCAAATTTTTTTAAGACAATATTATGTTTTATATACTTCATTCTGATGACACTTTTTTATGGTCTTTTTAATGGTGTAAAAATTTACGAGGTACCCCATTAAAAAAAAAAGTTCATATCATTGCGATTTTCATATGTTTTTCTGAAACAATTTTTGGAAAACACATGTGATTCTCTATAATTAACTTTTATTTTTGAACTTTTTTACGAAACGTTAACGTTCCTGCGACCACCCTATACTTGTACGACTATAATAAATAACTAAAAAGGTTTGCAAAATTCATTTCTCCTCCTGTATCCTCTCCATTCCCCTGTCTCAATATTTACTACTAAACTAAGCTGCCTGGCCTGCAAGTATATCATAGGGCAAAAAAGTTGCCAGATATGATAAAAATGCCAAAACCAAACGTAACTCCTTTAAAATAAAACAATTAACATTATTGATCCACTCCTGCTTTATTTAGCAAAAGAAAGTAAAAACAGTGGAATCGTAATAAATATTACACTAATTAGTATACATTCAAATAAACCATTGTTACCGAATTGAGAACATTTTATAATTTCAATTTAATATATCGGTATGTACATTAAATTAAGCAAATTGGTGTAAATTCATTTATTGTAACATTTGTAATGTTAATTAAATAAATTCGGTGGTAATTCGAAATCGAAAGTGTAAACAAGGCGCATTTATATGTATCACACAGCTTTTATGAAATATTTATATAACATGTTGCAAATCTTAAATCTGGTGGCGTAATTATTTGTTCTAAAAAATAGAAATCACAAAATCGTTTCTGGTGTATTACGACTTAATAATATTAAAACACTAACTTTAACTCCATGATATAAGGGTACTTGTTAACTTGTTTGACGAAAAAACGATACCAAATATTTATAACTGTTGCGAAAATAATGTGCAAGTGGACGGAGAAATCGGCAAATTTATTTCTCCCAAACTTTTTGTCGTTTATAATTTTTACCACATTTAATAAAAGTCAGAGATGCATACATATTGGCTAGGTAATCAAATTAAGGTGGCTATTCCCTAGAAAGAGACATCCGGTAGGGAAATATTTATTATATTTAGCCATAACTTTCTTTTCTTAGTACGTATATTTAAAAAAACTATAAGAGTCCCTAAATAGAATCACAGCAAGACTATTACTATGAATTTTCACTCAATAATTTCAGTGGTTTGCAAAATAGCTAGATTTAAATTTAAAAATTATGTTAATCTTCCTATTTCGTTGTTTTAAATCTAGCTATTTTGCAAACCACTGAAATTATTGAGTGAAAATTCATAGTAATAGTCTTGTTATGGTTTTACTTAGGTACTCTTATGGTTTTTTAAATATACGTACTAAGAAAAAAGTTATGGGCAAAAATAATAAATATTTCCCTATCGGATGTCTCTTTCTAGGGAATGGCCACCTTAAATTCCTCTCATTAAATTGAATAGACGAGGTGCTAAGAGTCATCGTATGCAAAATGTGAGTGACGATTTTTGACTTTGGAAGTGAGGTTTCTACTACTGCAACAACATTAAAACGAGTGTTGCCCTCGAATATTCTGGTCCATTTGGATTTTTCGAAATACTTATTTTATTAAGAGTACCTAACCGACAAACCATTATAAATTTAAACAAACCTTTTCTGTATCTGAAGGTTTTTTATTGGTGAAAATAAACTAAAATATGATAAATAAACGAAAACGACATACTGAAAATATTTTTCATACAGATTCAAAATTGTTACAAATACTGTTGTCACATTTGCACAAAGTTATACCTTCCGATCTAATTTTGAACATGTAAGAACAAAATTTTTCATCGCAGTATAAACGATATAAAACCCATAAAAGAGTATCTATTTGCGAAGAAATTGGCCAATTGTTTGTTAAATAATTATTATTTGGAACAAAATGCAAAAGGTTTATCTTTCTATTTAAAAAAATTAAATGTTGAATGTTTTGATAATTTGCAAGTTGGAAGTCTTTTGATATCATATCTTCTGTGGGTTTTAGTCTTGGAATTGATACTTCATACGAGTTATTATTTCTTTCTTGATACAAAACCATAGCTGTAACATGTGTTATACTTTTGTCACTAATGGTTTCCTCATTAAAGTAATTGTTATCTACACCTCCATGTAGAAACGGAATTATTAGCAATATTAGTTGGCAAAGGAATACTGTTTCAAAACAGGTAGTTTTAAAATCTTTCTCTGTTTCAGTTATGACTTGACTAAATGCACTTTGAAGTGCCTCTTCAGGAATTTTAGTTGAGGGACGTCCAGAATTTTTACTTGATGATTTTGGTTTTCGCACATAATCCAAATAACAAGTTTTATGACATTTGATTTCGTGTGCAAATATATCTTTTGGTTCAACTTCAGTTCTGATGAGAAGTAAAAACTTCATCTTGTTTCAGTCTACTTGTGTAACAGATTTTCGGCTGCACTTAATTCTGATAATTGAAATAATTTACTGTCTTTTTTTTAAATCATTTTTACACATATTATGCATACATTTTATATACTGCTCGTTTACCGCGTTGGATTGACGTACATTAGTAGGCGTGTCAGAAGATGCTAAATCATTAACTTGAAGGGATTCTTGCATCTTTTTTTTGTCTAGATGTATTTCCCGTTTCCTAATTTTCTCTTTACTAAGGTAGCTTGAAAAAAAAAATATTGTGTAGGGTAATCGAAGTGAAGCAATATATTAGATTTATCCGTTATATCTCCTTTACGTCCCCGAGAAGCACTTTGAACGGTTTTAAATATTTGTGTTGTGCAGAGTAACTGAACCATGACGGTCAAGGGCAACATCGTTCTTTATGAAGGTTAAACCCTCAGGTAGACAATAAAAAAGACAGAATGCGTAACTCATATTTTGCAGTTAAAAATATTCTGAGCACCTGCACTAGAACTATTTGTCACATTTTTTCCTAAATATTTTTTTCCCAAATATTTTAAGAACATTTAAACTGTTCTGAAAATTACATATTTTTTTGTAATATCTCTTTTTATTCTTTTTAGACAAACAAATACACTCATTCAAATTCTCTAAATATGCCACACACAAAAGACGAGTTCCGATTTTCGCCCCTCGTTGTATGGATGTGGCCTTATCCTATAATAAATTGACAAACTTATTTGTGGTTTTACTTTATTAAGTTAACAAAAAAATCTTGAATCACCTGGTACCTGAAGTAAAATATTACTTTTATATTTCCTATCCTGCCTGAGCTCTCCCTCGCAAACAACATTGATAACGAGTATATAACTAAAAAAAATCACTGCCCACCCAAAATGCACAGAATGATGGACTGACAGATGGTACACAGCGCTCTCGCTAATAACTTCCCAGATTGTATTTTGTTTTTCTTTGACAAAAAACACACAATGTACCAATTTCGAATTGATTTAAAAAAGTATTAATTGTATATCAACAAAAAATCAAAATATCTATATGAAAATGAAAGTTGTTCATAACACGCTTTTTATTTTAACAATGCTGTTTTAGTGGAAAAAATGTATCAAATATTGAAAATCGGGATAAAGTCCTAAATAGCTGAAGCAAGAAAAATATATTTAAATGTATGGTATATATCTTCAATTAGTAATTGTATAAATTATATAATTTATTTCGACAAATAACGCTATTTAAATTAAAGAAACAGAGAGCGTAAACAATGGACACCTGCAACACGTGGCCGACACGCTTGCAATACATGCCGAACAATATTTACTATTTACTCGCCTTTAAATTGAATGGATTTGGTCCAAGTCAGGACCCAGTTTATAATTGTGTTTACCAAAACAACGATTTATTATCAATATGCCGCATTTTAGTTCAAGGAAAATTACGGTCGAAAAATGGATTAAGCCTTATAAACTACATTTTGATGACGAAAAAATAATTTGTAGTAATAATATTTGTGATGTCACAATAAGGTGTATACAGAAAAATGTTATTCTAAAACATGCAAGCTACACAAACGAGTGTAATACAAAAAAGGAAAAGAGAATTTCAAGGACGAGTTTTATTTCGATTTGACTCTTTTGTTAATATGTTTAAATCTTTCATGGATTGTACTAAATAACGTTTATTTGACACATTTTCTAAACAAATATTGCGTGGGGCAACATGTTACAAGTGAAAGCCTGCTTCGTAAAAAAATTCTCACTGAATTATATGAAGAAAAACTGGAAGTTATTCAGAGTGACCTTCAACATGGCTGGTTTTGGGTTACAATAGACCAAACGGTAGACTTTTTGGGAAATAAAGTTGCCAATTTATTAGTTACAAAATTACATGTTAATGGTCCCGGCAAGTGCCATTTAATAGCTTTCAAGGTTTTACAAACAGTTAATGGCGAGTCAGTGTTCAATTTTTTTAAAACAATTTAAATTGGCTTTGACAAGACTTTGTTTATACTAATGATTCAGTGTCGTATATGTTAAGTGCTGGAAAAAAATTTAAAGGAAATACACACAAGTGTTCTAGTTACTTGTTTAGCGCATGCGTTATACCGCATATACGAAAAACTACGTTCACGTTGACAAACTTATTACTAATATGAAGAATTTTTTTCTAAAAGCTCCTAGGTAGTAGGATAAAACATTTCCAAGAAAAATGTCCTAATATGCCGCTTCCTCCAAAACCAGTGATCACACATTGGGAAACATGGATAAACGCGGCTTGTTACTATCATGTTAACTTCAACTCAGTAAAGGAAGTTGTATAAACCTTAAATGAAGATGCTACTGCGATTAAGCATTCAAAGAATTTAATGAATATTCCAAATATTAAAAATGATTTATAATTTATTTTCGAACGTTTTAAAATAATAACAGGAATTACAGAAAACCATCAATGTCCAAATTTGTCCTTGGAAGAAATATTTAACAAACTAGATACTGTTCAAAAAACAATTAATGAAATTCCGGGTGTAACTGGTGACGATATCAAAAAAGTTGGTTGCAGTTTTACAAAGGAATCCAGACGTGGCGGTGGTATTTGCCATTAGCAAAAAAATTGTGACAGAACCAGGTGCGTTCTTTGATCAGGTGCCTATGAATATCTCTAGATATGCTTCCTTCACTTCTGTGGAATGCGAAAGATCATTTTCGACTTTACAGTGGGTATTTACTGTTAAAAGAAATCATCTCTCACCTGAAAATTTAGAAAAAATACTTACCGTATACTTTGAAATTATGAACACTCAGTAAAAGTATAAAGTTTGGAACTTGAAAGTGCTGTGCGAATTTGTAACAATTTATGTGTGAAATTTGTCTACATACATTTATTATGCCAAAATACATCATAACTCATAAGGTAGGTTCGTATTACATTTGATTTTGTAAGAGAGAACAAACTTACATTTAATATTTTGAAGTAAAATTTCATATATGTGCGCCACTGGAATTAAACCCAAATTCCGATCACTGTCAATTACATAAAAAGTAAATGAAACCTCTGGAATGTGAATGATTTTCTTTCCGCTTACGGGGAACGAAAAACGACTTTTATCAGCACACGTCCTTTCCTTAAATTCTCGCCTTTGGATACAATATGATGCGTCTAGACACAGAACAAACGATATTACTAAACTTTGTTCTGGTGTGAAAAAATTAAACTATCCATGATGCACCTAGAGATATCACGCAAGCCTTTTAGTTACTTTAATTATTATGATGTTCTAACTATAATTAATTCCTCACGACTTATTTCTATGTATATACTTATTGTATGTATATAATTGTGTGAAATTATTATGCCTTATTATTAATTAGTAGGAAGTTTAAATGTCAAGGTGGTAGTAGCGCGAAAATAAATAAATAAGTAAATATCTAATATTCGATCCGCCAAAATGAGTCAAAATCAAATGTTTGTATTTTAGAAACTATGTAGGCCAGTAGACAAGTTTGTCCCAATTCGTTACAGACTAACACTTTCACGAACAGATAGTATCGACATTTAATCGACAAAGCAACAGTTTCCTACAATTTTTTTAAGTTAGATTTTAACAATCATTAACAACTTTACTTCTGATTTGCATTTAAATAAAAAACCACTAAACTATTTATAGAGAATTAGAATGCCTAAAACACATCAATTATATCTTTCCATCAGTTAATTTTCATCCGGAAGGGTACAACCATCTTAACTTTTTTTAATGTAAGAGTATAACAATTGACACATTATTTCGAACCTCGTTTAAATTAATTTTACAGAGCTTGAAGCCCTCAAATATAATACTCAAATAGTCTGACCTTCGGCTGATGACAGACCTCTTAACAGGCCATTGTCTCTTGAGATAGCATTCCGCATTAGGCTAAAGTACATAGAAAAAACGGAACTAATGCCTGAAGTCATAGGAAAATTAGCTCTCTCCCAGGAAAACCACAAACTTTGTAAAAAGCGCGGGAGTCCTGGACAACAACTACGTGTAGAACATCTCAGAAAATATTTTTTAGATCGAGGTGAAAAAGGGTTGAAGAGCTGAGCGATCACTTAAACAATCTACAGTCTATAACTTACAACTAACACATGAAAAATAGCAAGTTCAGAAGTTTCCTTAGGTAAATGATAAACAAAGGCTTCTACAAAAAAGGCGCAATGAGATAAGAAATGCATAGTATCAACATTTCTTTTTATAATAAAAAGTATTTAAAATGAGGATATGGTCAAATTTTAAACATCTTATACATTAAACACCATTTAAGTAAAACTGTTTCAAACAAAATGTCTTTTCTCTCACTTTGTTGTCACGTGTAGTTATTGTTGTAGATAGAGAGATGATTAAATAAGGAAAAATTTTTAAGATTATTATGACCTGTTTGAGTTTTTAAATTTGGCATAGTTACCTTCGGCTTCGAGTTAATTTCCTACGCCTAAAGCTGAGCATTTTAAAGAATGTGCTTCTAATTTGACAAGAGGTGACACTATTATATTCCTTTGTACTTGCCTTCCTTGAAATTACCAAAGAAAAAAAAGTTAGCCACTAACTTTGATTTTAGATGTTATCACCAAATTGAATTTTTTATGACTGAACAACGCTCTAAATGATCTTTTTAGCGATATATCACAATGCCAAGGATAATTGGCTTCTGGTGTAACATTTTAAGAAATACATTTTTCTGAGTAGGCTATTAAGATATTGAATGAATTGATGAATACGTCGTCCTTGTTCATAGATATACCATTGACACCGCTGTGTAATTAAACTGCATACTTTCTTCAATGTGTTTTTGTTAACAGTAGCCAAAGTAATTCTTATACATTTTCCCAAATTTTATACATATTCTGGTGGTTCCAATGCATAGACCTTATTTTGTATGCTCCAAAGATAAAAATTCGTCAGCAAATCTCACTAGCCACAGAACACTTTCATTATTTGCAATAATGGCATTATTAATATGGTTTATAGGCTTCGGTAGCATTTCTATTTGACTTGAAATACATTTGTAATAAGTCTAGGTTTTCTTAATTTCAATATTTCAAAGCCACAATACATTCTAAGACCCAACTTAATAAACAGAGAAAGTGTAACAACAGTAAGTAAATCATTATGGTCCGAGAAGAGACCGTAAAAAAGTGGAGCTCATTTTTTAAAGAACGACACAAAAAAGATTATAGATATCATGACAACAGGAACTCGTCCCGATTGTCTTATGAAAACCTGATCCGACGGCGCGACGGGATAATTGGTGAACTTAGGGAGTTAAAATTTGAAACTTAATCAAATTGCAGGTCGCAAAGAGCTCTATTTTCTTTTCTTTCTTATGTAGTTACTACCATCATTGAGCATAAAACTAGCACCCAACTAAAGCTGAAATACTCCACTAACAGAAAAGAATAGGTTGCCATCTCTTAATTGATCGCAATACCTGGCAACCAGAAGTGAGGTTCTACCTACAGAGGGGTTGGATAAGATTTTCGAAAGCCAATCGTAGCGAGTACAGATTGTCATGATAAATAATATCGTTTCTAAAAGGTTCGTCCTTTAAAAAATGAGCTCCATTATTTTAGGATCGTCTCTTGGCTTATTCGTAGAATATTATTAAGATGACAACAACAGTAACATGCGACAGTTATTAAGCAGATTATTGTTGGTTTGAGTCATGGTAAGAAGATTAATAGTGCCTACTATTAGAAAAATCGAAACACTTATTTGTGATTTGAGTGGTGTAAATTTTTTTATCAATTTATTTTATTTCGTTAAAATTCTTCTACATTTTTTAAGCAAAAAAACCGCTGCCTAAGAAATCACTACTATCACATCGAGATTTTTCATCCAAGTCACTTTAAAGGAAGTATCTTGACTATATTTGCACTCTAGTATGTGGAAATTTTAATATTTGGGGCAGATGTCATAGAAAAGTTTGAGGCATTAGTTTCTACCATATGCGTTAAAAATGAAGTTTCCGACCCTACTTATTTTCCCCTATTCACAGCCTACCACCTCCCACCCCTTCAATGGAATCATCTCAACCAGATGTCACTACAATACATACGTGTACTAACTTTCAAGTGAATATCTTAATTTTATGTTATCAATCCCATTAATAATGGAGCGGATGGGGTGGGGTTTTGAAAAATATTCGAAATAAATCTGAAGCCTTAGTTTCTAGTACATACACCAAATCCCAAATTTCTGTACTCTTATCAGCTTGATTTACTTATTTGTTCCCTATCTACCCCCACTCCTTCAACGCAATCATGTCAAAATATAATCTAGTTTCAGATATAGTTATAATACATACATGTACCAAATTTCAAGTGAAAATCTAAATTTAATTTCATCAACTATTTTAATAAGGGAGTGGGGGGTGACGGGGGGATGGAAAATACTACAAAAAAACTGAGACCTTCGCTTCTAGTATATACACCAAATCCCAAATTTCTGAATTCTTACCAGCTTGTCTTACTTATTTACTTATTTCCCCCTACATACTCCTATTTAACCCCCAATCCTTCAACGGAATCATCTCAAAATATAATCTAGTTCCAGATGTCGTTATAATACATATGTGTACCAAATTTCATGTGAATATCTCAATTTTATTTTATCAACCCCTTTAATAATGGAGTAGGGGTATTGGGAGGGGGGGGGGGGTGAAAAATATTATAAAAAAATCTGAGACCTTCGTTTCTAGTACATACACCGAATTTCAAGCTTCTGTACTTTTGCCAGCTTGCTTTACTTATTTCCCCTATTTACCCTCTATTTAACCCCCAACGGAATCATCGCAAAATATAATCTAGTTCCAGATGTCGTTATAATTCATACGTGTACCAAATCTCATGTGAATATCTCAATTTTATTTTATCAACCCCTTTAATAATGGAGTATGGGTGGTGGGGGATTGAAATATATTATTAAAAAATCTGAGGCCTTGGCTTCTAGGACATACACCGAATATCAAGTTTCTGTACTCTTACCAGCTTGCTTTACTTATTTTCCACTATTTAACCCTGTTTAACCCTCAACCCTTGAACGGAATCGTCTCAAAATATAATCTAGTTCCAGATGTCGTTATAATGCATACGAGTACGAAATTTCAAGTGAATATATCAATTTTATTATATCAACCCCTTTAATAATGGAGTTAGAGGTAGTGGGGGGGTTGAAAAATATAAAATAATCTGAGTTCTTGACTTCTAGTACATACACCGAATTTAAAGTTTCTGTACTCTTACCACCTTGCTTTACTTATTTTCCCATATTTACCCCTATTTAACCCCCAACCCTTCACCGGATATCTTCAAAAGACAATCCATCTCCAGATCTCGTTCTAATATATACCGGGTGAGTCACGAATTGTGCTCGCCCCGATATTTCTTAAAATATTTGGAATAGAAAATTAAAATTTGGAGGCCTTATTACACGACTAAAATGCCATCTTTTCAATAAAAATCAAGTTTGGTGCACATATCCGGTTTGACCGGAAATGCCCACAACTTTCGATTTTTAAATGGAACACCCTATATATTTTTACATTTTTGGAATCTAGAAGAAATTTTGAATACAATACATCCATTTTGGTCACTTTTTGATAAACATTAAAAATTTTATTAAAAAATCTATTTCTGAATCCAGAGTGCAGTGGTGCCCAAAATATATTTTAGTTTGTGTGCTACGTTACTATAAAAATAAAAAGAGCAATATGATTGCATTACTTAATTCTCTAGAGGCGTTTAAAATTTTTAAATGTGATTTTTACCCACTAACTCGGTTTTTTAAATGGGAATTTAATCGTGCACCAACATTTTTAAATACCTCATTTTCATACGAATCTAATGATACCAAAATTTTGAAAATCCGCTCAGAAATATTTTAGATTTCAGCCAAAATACAATGCAACCAAGCTTTTAGAAACATGCGGCTAATAGATAATAGATTAGTGGGCTTTGGAAACTAAAATGGCACATTTCTGTGTAAATCTGGTAACCTAATAACATTGGAAAAATCATAGTAGCCATTGAATGTAATAAAACAATATCAGCTGTCAGACAGACTCGTGTAGTTATAGGCAATCTTGAGCTATCAAACATTTAATAATTGTGAGCGCAAAGAACGTTACAATTAAGTTTAGCATAGGTATGTGGAGGTTAACACAATTACATCCACAAGGACATTTGCAATAGAATGCGACATCAGTTCGGTTTTCATAGTTTTATTTAAATGAACATAAATATCGGGCCTATAAATAAATAAAAATCAATTCGGTTTGAACAATTAAACTTAAACTAGGTAACAGTAGGTATCTTTAAAATAATTAATATAATTAAACCATAAATTGACATTTATAGATATTGTTCAAAATCTCCACTATTTTTTTCTATACACAATTCGGCTCTGCGTACAGTTGCTTGAATGGCTCTACGCAATTCAGCCAGCGTTATTTCATTAAGAGCCCGTACAACTTTATTTTGCAGCTCTTCACGGGTATTTGAAGAAGTTTTATAAACTTTATTTTTGAGAGTGCCCCATACATAATAGTCGAGGGGTGTTAAGTCAGGTGACCTAGAAGGCCACCCGATATGACCTTGATTTGCGATAAGGCGTTCACCATGTAAGTTGTTTAAATATACCATCACTCTTCTGGAATTATGTGGGGAAGCATCATCTTGCTGGAAAAACAGATTTTGTAAATAGGCAAGAGGAAGTAAGTCAAGAAATTCTGCTGTCTAGTTTTGTAAAAAGAATAAATATCGTTCGCTAGTAAGTGTTCCTTAAAAAAATATGGGTCCAATTATTCGATCTCCAAGTACTCCAAGCCAACAGTTAAACCCAAATCTTTCCTGAATATTCCCCCGCCCTACCAACCTCGGATTTTCTTGAGCCCAGTACCTAGTATTATTTCTGTTAAACATACCTTGGTACGTAAATCTACTTTCATCTGAATATAAAATATGAAAAGGAAAACCTGGGTTTTGTTGTATTGCATTTAAGAACCAGTTGCAATATACTAGCCTCCTGTCGTTATCACCTCCATAAAGATGTTGGTGTATTTGGTATTTATAAGACCGAAACTTATGTTTCTTTAAAATTCTGCAAACCGAAGACTGACTAATGTCGCATTCCATTGACAATTCCCTTGTTGATGTTGTTGGGTGTACCATTACAAATCGTAATACATCAATTTCTTTGTCCTCACTTACAATAAATGTTTGATGGTCATCTTGTTGATTGGGTTCGTTTCTTAATTCTTGTTCCACTCTGGCAAACAAGTGTCTGCTTGGATGACGTCTGTTGGGATATCGTTGCTGATACAGTTCTGCAGCTGCAGTTGAATTTTTGAGACGCTCTCCATATATCAGTAACATATCGACCTTTTCATTTCTACTAAAATTATTCATTTTCTTTAATTATTAGTCAAAGAGATTTCCGCAACGCTTTATTTTGTATCTGTCTGACAGCTGATATTGTTTTATTACATTCAATGGCTACTATGATTTCTCCAATGTTATTAGGTTACCAGATTTACACAGAAATGTGCCATTTAAGTTTCCAAAGCCCACTAATCTTTTATCTATTAGCCGCATGTTTCTAAACGCTTGGTTGCATTGTATTTTGGCTGAAATCTCAAATATTTCTGAGCGGATTTTCAAAATTTTGGTATCATTAGATTCGTATGAAAATGAGGTATTTAAAAATATTGGTGAACGATTAAGTTCCCATTTAAAAAACCGAGTTAGTGGGTAAAAATCACATTTAAAAATTTTAAACCCCTCTAGAGAATTAAGTAATGCAATCATATTGCTCTTTTTATTTTATTTTATATTTAGTAATGTAGCACACAAACTAAAATATATTTTGGGCACCACAGCACTCTGGATTCAGAAATAGATTTTTTAATAAAATTTTTAATGTTTATCAAAAAGTGATGGATGTATTGTATTCCTCTAGATTCCAAAAATGTAAAAATATATAGGGTGTTCCATTTAAAAATCGAAAGTCGTGGGCATTTCCGGTCAAATCGGATGTGCACCAAACTTCATTTTTTATTGAAAAGATGGCATTTTAGTCGTGTAATAAGGCCTCCAAATTTCAATCTTCTATTCCAAATATTTTAGGAAATATCGGGGCGAGTGCAATTCGTGACTCACCCGGTATGTGTACCAAATTTTAAGTCAATATCTTAAACCGTTCCGGAGAAAGCGTGCGGACAAAAAAGTTACAGACAGACAGACAGACATACATTTTTTTCTTCGCTCAAATTTAAAATCTCGATGTTTCATGACATTCTACACCTATTTTAAGAAAAAAAAATTAAAAATTGGTTTACTTCCAATCCACTACGTGGATGTGGAAGTAAAATAATAACGAATTTTGTATTATTTTAAATAAATATCTTCATAGATTACTCAATAAATGTTTTTTTTAAATTTTACCCTAGCAACTAACTTACCTCTTACATTATTGAAATGAAATTTACAATGGGTACCAATATAAGTGGCATTAACTCAAAAACAATTGACGGTAGAAATATTTTCGTAGAAGAAAGTTTAAGAAGTATCGTAGCAATATCTATCTATACTCGTAATATATGGCTGTGGTTGCAAAGCCTCTCGCACAACATATAATAGTAGAGTAAAAATCTGCTTCTATCATGTCATACCGTTTGCACTTTGTTGCTAAAATGTAGGACCCACTTTAAATCATTCCCCTTACTTTAAATTGCAAAATCAACTAGTCGTCAAAGAAGCGTGTGTGTAGGGGATGGCTGAGGGTGATTTTCTTAAAATTTGCAAAAAAGAAATTGTTGTACATCGCCTGGTATCAATCTGCTAAAATATTGTGTTAATATTTGAATCAGAAGTATTTTTTTTAAATTTTATTTTAAAAGCATCATGCACACACAATGCTTTTATATGGAGCGCCTTAACGAATAAACGCTTACCCTAAAAAGTCATAACTGTAATGAACTTTAACTCGCCCTGATTCGAAAACCTTATGGTTAAGCAAAAAAACTACTTTTATAAAGGTAAATAAAATATTAGGAATCACATTCTTTTTAAGTCTCAATCCGATGGACAGTTTAGTTATATTTTCCGAGTATTTCACGATCAAAAATGTGAATTTGATCGTGAATTTGAATGTGAGAATTCAGAAAATATGCACGTTGCAAAAAAATTACAAAATACCAAAATTTTAAAGAATATATAAGCCTATACGTCTAAATTTTTCCAGATTTTTAAATTTCATGGTTTACGAAATTTTCCATTTTCCTATCAGGGTCTTTTCTCGCGCCATCCCCTTTGTGAAAAAATTTGAAACCCCATAACTGGGAAAAAACGCACTTTTCGAAAATTTTACATGAGTAAAAAGTTATTTTTCGTCAAGTTATCTAAAAATACAATGTTTTTTTAAAATTTACTTCAATTTTGCTAGTTAACAAATTAACAACAATATCATTGTTTATAACATCTAGTCATCAAGTTATCTAAAAATACAATGTTTTTTTAAAATTTACTTCAATTTTGCTAGTTAACAAATTAACAACAATATCATTGTTTATAACATCTGCGGGGCAATAGATGCCCTTTTTTGGGGGGGGGGGGGATTTGATCTAGACATCAAAACGATTATAATTCACAAAGTTTCGTGAAAATCCATTCATTCGGTAAACGTTTTAGTTAGAAATGCTAATTTGCCTACACTAATTATATCTGTATTTAAAACTAAAAACTTTGACATTCGATGAATCAAGTTTATGGTCTAAGTGAAAATATGAATTAGCTTTATTGACTGTGTGAATAATTAATAATTGATGACATAGGTAAAGTAGAGACATTCCATTCAATAATTAATAATAATTCATTCAATAAACATGTCTTATTTGGTTTCATTTAGTTTTGTATAAGTAATTACTACCTCACTTAAGAAATCTTGTTCCGTGATGACGTCCTGTTTTCTCCTTATTTTCTACATTTTTTTCTCACTTTCCATGCTCTATTTTGTATAACATAGAAAACATTTGTACTTACACTATTCATTAGCGTACCTTTCAATATCCGTTATTATTGATATTGACTAAGTAGCGAGTCACTGTTTACCATACACAAATGAATATTGATGTACACACCTATGAATGAATAATACAAAATTAGTGTGTGGGATCTATATGTAATGAGTCAAAATATGCTATTGATTCTTCTACAGATAACATGTTAAAGTGAACCTTGAATTAAACTACTACATTGTTTTTAAGAAGTATGACATACTTCTTACCTTGACCACAGACTGGCGTCAAATGAAGTTGATTAAGATTAATTTACTTTTATCCAAAAGCGCAACCCAAAAGAGACGGTTTTAATGTTTTTAAATTTTTACTTCACCTGCTTATCGAAAGTAATAATGGTGAAAAAGACACTCTACGAAATTTCTTCAAATATTCACATTTCAGGCTATGTAAATTAAGGTCTTTCAATTCCGAGTATCTGTTTGTCTGTATGTTGGCGCTAAGGATGCACCGGGTACCCTGCATACCGTGTGTCTCACTTTCCATGGTAACACCCTCGTAACTCGGATATTAATAATAAATCTAAAATAGGGCACCTCTTCAAGGTAACTAAAAGCACATATCCGTCCTTGTTTTATTGACGCGCGAATTGGGGGTGAGAATGGGGTCAATTTCTAGGTAAATAATCGTATTAAGGTTTTTGCTAAAGAAAATATTACCACTGTCCTATATCCTTTAAAATCCCTTTGCGTATTTTTTTTAATTTTTATTTTTTTCGTTTTTCAAAAAAATGTTTACTTTATTATTTCTTTTTAAATAACGACAGAAGCAAACTACCTAGACTGAAACAAGTAAACTAAATAGGACTCGTGTACATGGAATTTCTTTAGCGTTCTCGGCAAATGTGATGATATTTTTTATTATTACTTCAAATATAACAAAAAATGTGAAACAATTTTGTTTCTAATTTCACTTCGATCCGAGTTAGAGGCCACTACTAACTCTTGATATAACGTCATAATAACCTGTTTATAACTCTAAAAGTACTCGAGATATTTTAATAAAATTAGGCCTCAATGTGTTTTAAAGGATGGCCTATAAAATGGCTGTAATATTTAAAGAAGGTCTCTAATACGATTTGCCTTAAAATTGACTCCTCTGTTACCCCCTAATCCTCGCGTCTACGGAATAAATGGAATAAGTATATGCACTATTAGTTATTTTGAAGATACGAAGGCATTATCGCTGTATACCCGGTGTGCCTGAGTACCCGGCCCATTTTAAGGAAAACCCGATTTCGTCGGAGAACAAACTAGTAACCGAAATAGAGAGTTTAGCTATTAAAAAATCAAAAGGAATATGCATGCCCAAATAGATTCTCATTATTATACTCTTCGCAAATACAAAACGAAGAGTATATTGCATTTGATCGACACATTTCTAGAACCGATACTATAGGAATGACAAGTTAGATTATATTGAAATATGGACAGTAAGTTAGTGTTAGTTAGAGGAAGCATCCTATTGTTTTTGAATAAAATTGATCAATAAATAAAAAAAGTTAAATATAGGTTTTTCAATTCCATCAGTCTGCCTGTCTGTCGGTCGGTCTGTCTGTTGGTGCATTCAGTAAAAAACTACTTAACGGAGAACAGCCAATTTTGGTAGATAGGTGACACTACTGCCACCGAAGAAATGGTTAGACTTTCACTGGAAAATATACAGAGTGAACCGTCTACTAAAGGGAATAAGTAATGAAAAACATTTTTTTCTTCTCTCATGTTTAAAGCCTCCACGCCTCGTGACATTCTAAACCTATTTTAAAAAAATGCGTTTTTAAGTTTTTTTACCACTACTATAGAATAGATGACGGATTTTTTTTTGCGCAAATAAAAAATGTACACGTTTCATGACATTCTTAACTTATGTCCAAAAAAAAATTGCAAATTATTTAACCACTACTATACTTCGACTCCACTAAGTAGATATGCAACTAAAAATGTGACAGAAGGCAATAATATTTATCATATAGTTAACACGATTGGCAACGATGATACCTATTACAGTTATATTGAAAAACATACAGGGTGGTCATCCTAAGAAATAATTCAACCATGGTGGAAATTTGTAAAAATAAAAAATACGCAAGCCTTCCATATTTTGCACCTTTTTAACATTGAATTTTTGCTGTCGGATGACCACTCTGTATATTTTTTGAAGAAACTTATTAGGTTTTCTTTGTAATAATAGTGATAACCTTCCAATTATTATTCTCATATGTCGTTTCCTAATTAACAATTTTTTAGAGTGACCGCCCTGTAAATACCTTTACAGATTTTTTGTGTTTTGTAATTAAATAAAAATATCTAAAACTAATATTGTAAAGGTTAGCATTCGTTGCAAAGTAAGTTTAGACATGGTGCAGATATAAAGAAATATCTTTAAATGCATTTACAGACTGAGTTTTGGTAAACCGAGGATGTTTGATAATACACTGTATTTTACAAATGACTAACTCTATGTGTGTGCAATTAGTGTCTTTTGTAAGTAGATAATATTCTTATGTTCATATATGATAATGCAAGATCATGTATCGATATCTTCAAGAAACTAGTAGAGCTACAATAAATTGATAAGGAACATGCTGCGATATAAATTCCAGGAAATCCTGTAGAAAATATGATAGGTACACTCGGAAATAAATTAAATATCTGCAATTATGCATTATATGAACTTACAATCATTGTGACAAATTCATATTTTCAAGGGATTTAGGGACATGGTACAATATGTATCAACATATTTCTCTGTATAAAGAGGTTAGGAACCACAGGTATCATTGAAATCTCTAGCGTAAAAAACCATGGGTATTGCAGTTTTACTCTGCAATAATTATAACTGGAGATCGAGCTCAGAAAATAGTGCCTATTATCTCAAATTTAGCACGTTGATATAAACACTATACTATAGTTACTAATTATTACATTACAAAACGTATTATAAATTTTCTCATGTTGTATTATTATAAACTGTATACAACAGGAAGAGTGTTTACGTAAACATATGTCAGGAAATGCTTTCTATCGAAGTTACAGATCCCCGGTGTGCCAAAAATTAGTGAGTAGATATCCGGTCAAATGCAGAAGGCACTAACCCCACGAAATGTGAGAAGTGATATACAGTTAATCCGCTAGTTCTTTTCTCGTATCGCATATCACAGAGGAATATCTGGTAGCGGGGAACCATAAAAATAAAAATAATTAATAATATTATGTAGCTGTTATAGTTATGGAACTTGAAATTTAATATGTCGTAAAGACTAATAGTTTCCGGCGCTGATAAATAATTGTCCTCAAACGTTAACGTATGGTACTACATAATAAATATGTATAATTTAGCACGTTTTTAGAAGTAGTTTGTATCGAAAATTGAAGGAAATAAAACCACTTTTTAAAAATGGTCTCTAAAACTTATGAGATAAAATTTCATTCCATGACTCATACCTGACTCAATGAACCCTACTATTTAACATAAAAATAAATTTGGTTTTTATAACGACCTTAATATCTATATCAGGTAATAAGGTTCCTAAACCGGGCGACGCCACGCTGAAATATCGATTGAAAATTTTTAGTGACCGCTATATTGATTTTTGATTAATAACATCAGATTTAGTATCGGCTATTCCAAAAATAACTAACTACCTACCAAATTTAGTAATATTTCGACGATCACAACGCCTGTTTTATATTTAGCAAACCTCATTATGTTATACTCTTCGCAAATAAAAAAACAAAGAGTACAGTATATTGCATTCGATCGGCACATTTCTAAAACCGGTAATATTGCTCGTAGAGAAAATTTTTTTATATCACTGTGCTGGTGATCGAATTCTGAACAACTTTCAAAATGTCCGTCAGTTGCACATTCTGATTGCTCTGTCTTCTGATTTTCGGTTTCAGTTTAACTGGAATCAATAAAAACTTACTGTTATTCTTAATGGAACACGCTGTATATTATTCAAAATTTAGATTGCTCATGAAATTCTAGGTATAAAATATGTAGCACCCCTATATCTATCTTTGACAGTTTTCGAGAAAGTGGTGGGTGAAAATGTTATGTCGGTTATAAATTATTCCATTTTCACGCAAAACAAATGAATGTAGAAACAAATCTCTTACGGTTATTTAAGTTTTTTGGCGAGTAAAATTTTAAGAAGTCGTAACATAAAACATGCATAGTTTGAAAATCACATGATTCTACTGCTAAGAAAGACACCCAGCTTCCATCTTTTTGGGCTTCAGTGAAATTGAAAAGAATGAGAATATAATTTTTTGAACTTATGAACGGCAAATAAATACATATTATTTGGATATCTTTGAATATCTTATAAGCGGAAATTTTATTTGGATATCTAAGACAATTTACGAAATATCACATTTTCTATGTTGTAATATGTTTTTTGTATTATTTATAAACTGTAATGATTTTTCTATGAAACCCTCTAGTGTCAACGGAATCCTGCTTGACCAAGTTATTATACTCTTCGCAAATACAAAACGAAGAGTATACTGCATTCGATCGGCACAAAATCGATCAAGAAATAAAAAAAGTTATTACTTTTGAAATAAATAAATTTTGTTTTGTTCTGTAATTAAAAATTTTTTGAAACTAATATCATTTACAAAAAGAACTGCGAAGAGTGTCCTATAGAATGTGCAGCAATTATATAACAAGTGTAGTAAATAGTGGTTAGCTTGTTCATATTGTACTTGATAAACCTTGATTAAACAACTGTGATTATCAAGGAACCATACTCAGCAGTTTGCAAGAACTCCCCATTTTTAAGGGTTGAGAGGTTAACATTGTAGTAGAACAAATTCATTATAGGATTTGGCAAAAGCAAAAAGAGTTGTCTATGAGAAAACTATCTAAAAAATATTAATTTTCATATAATTAAAAATTGTAAACAACTTTTACCCAGTCACCCGGTTAATGAACCATATTATGTTTAATGTCGATATTGAATCGGTTTTTTACACCGTTTTCGATATCAAGTTTTTAATTTAAATCACTGGCGCATTCGCCAAATTTACGAATATGCTGACAATTATTTCTCACCTTACTTGATGTGTAGCTTATTAATACCGTCTAGTATATTCCTTATCCTAGAATTTACATCTAATTTGTTAGAAATAGCCTAAGTTACTCCAAAGCAATCATAGGATATATAATTGAGGTCCAATGGTAACGGACAAATTCACTATCTACGTAATTTACAGTTTATGAGTAAAATCCTAAAATACCTCAATTTTTTATTCTAAAATGACATTCTTTGAGCATAATTTCATACCGCCCCCTTCAACCCCTTTGGAGTGACAGCTTCCGCCTTAAAAATTTTAAATGGAATGAGGGTGCTCATTTAAAAGGATTTTTAATTCTCTATCCAACAATAGAAAGTTTTTGAATTTTGTGTATTCTTTATCAAGAAAATTAAATTAGAACATTTTAAAATGTATTTGAAATGTGTCCTGAACTATTTATGCCTATGTACCAAATATCTGTCAAATCTGACTTTTCTAATTCATTTTGTACCATGCCATAACATTAAATTTAAATGTATCGTTTTTTCTGCTACGCAGGCGCAGGTGGCAAAATACTCAACAAAAAGAAAGAGAAGTAAAAAGGGTTTCTTTTTACATATCAGAAAAAATTATAACTTCTTTATTTGCTACATGAATGGTTGTTGTGTTGAAGTCTATGTGTACGTGTCCTGGATGAGTGTAGAACAGCAATAGCTAGTAGGGCATACGAGTCAAATTGAGAACCTCGTTTTTTACATTTTTTTAAAGTCATTTATAGAGAATTATAAAGATTACCATAACACAAAATGTTAACTGAGATTTTCCTTCAGTAACTATTAGTGGAGGAATTATACATTATAAAACCACAAAAATCAGTTCTGGGGATGCCGCGCAACCCCCCCAAAAAGCCACCCCTTCGGCGAAAAAAAACTTATTTTACTGATAACTCATTAACCGTTGAATATATAAAAAAATGCTCAGCACAAAAAAGAAAGCTGGACTAATTTCCTAAAAGAAAGTCCTCTTGTAATTTTCTTGTATATGTAATGATTTTCGAGAAAATCGATATTGAAAAAAATGCAAAATTTAGTGCGTACAAATTTTCGTTTATTTGAAATTTTTTGCGCGCGGCCTATAGAAAAAGTTGAATTGCTCAAAAACCAAACAAGCCAGAAAGAGAAATCAAAATGGGTTTTAAAGGGGATATAAAATACTCTCTTGTGTTTCCATTTTTGATGGCTATTGATATATATTAGTATATAAAAATAACAATATAATATAGTTACCTCTTGATTTTTTGCGCTTTTACCTATTCACAGGCCCATAAAAATAACTGACTTTACTATAAGTTAAAAATGTTAAAAATCTGTTAGTTCAAGGTAGTACTTCAATGCAGAAAAAGTTGGGAATAAAATTATTCACATTTACAATTTTACCAGCATGTTGAATTTAGTCAAATTTTGGCCAATTTTGTATTCTTTCCTAAAAATAAAAAAAGGCCCAAACATCTTGAAAATTCAGCTCAAAACATTTTTTTAAATTTTATGTATCATATAACTATTATTTCTTATCATTTAATAGTTAAATAATTGCATAAAAAAATATCATAAAAAAATTGAATATGCAGCCTTTTTATGATAATTTTTTGGCTAATTTCAACATGCTGGTAAATTTGTAAATGTGAATATTTTTATTCTTAACTTTTTCTGCATTGAAGTACTACCTTGAACTAAAAGATAATGCATTTATAACTTATATTAAAGTCGAGCCAGTTATTTTTTATGGGCCTGTGAATAGTTAGATGCGCAAAAAATCAAGAGATAACTATGTTATGTTGTTATTTTTATATACTAATAAATATCAATAGCCATCAAAAATGGCAACACAAGAGAGTATTTTATATCTCCTTTAAAGCCCATTTTAAATTTTTTTCTTGGTTGGTTTTCGAGCAATTCAATTTTTTCTATAGGACGCGTGCAAAAAATTTAAAATAAACGAAAATTTGCGCGCATTAAAAATACAAATTTTGCAATTTTTGTCAATATCGATTTTCTCGAAAACCATGACATATGCAAGAAATTTACAAGACGACTTTTTTTTTAGGCAATTAGTCCAGCTTTCTTCTATATGATGACTAATTTTTTTAATATCTTCAACGGTTAACGAGTTATCAGTAAAATATGGCTTTTATCACCGAAGGAGTGTTTTTTTGGGGAGGTTGCGCGGTATCCCCAGAACCGATTTTTATGGTTTTGTGATGTTTAATCCTCCCACTAACAGTTATTGAAGGAAAATCTCAGATAACATTTTTTGCGGGCCTCTGGTGTATTTTTTACTTTACCGACTGGACTATTAATACTTTCAAATAATCTATGTTATTTTTCGGGTTTTTCATTAGTATAATAATATGTGCTTTTCGTTTTCATAAAACGGGATGTTCTTCATAAATATTTACACATGTCAAATATTTTTTTGGACAACACATAACCTTCAGAAGACATGATGAAAACAAACTATTTTAGTTTAAACTGTGCCCGAAAAGTCTATTAGTTGCCAGCGGTACGGGGCTGTTATCTGCTAGTGTTCCTTTTACACCGATATGAAAATAATAAGTAAAAACAGCAAAGCACTCAAAACCCAGTACAGGAATGGTGTTTCACAGTAAGCATGTTTTGCGCAACCCATCAGAAATTAAATTAATTATTTACTAATTACATCAAAATTTTAATTTTTTATATTTAGAATGTTCAAATATTTGAAACTTGACCAATGTATTGAAATATTTGCAAATTGGCAAAAAATACAAACTTGAAGAAATAGTGAAAGCCTTATTCGATGTATTTCATTTGCATGTAATGAGGGTTTTTATGAATAATGTAATATTATTCGCAATTACGGCGACCAAACGGGTTTATTTCATTTTAATTATCTTCCAGCAAGAGCATTCGCTATTGGCAAAATTGGGGACAAAATTAGCTTGTAAAAAATTACCTGAGTGGTTGATAGACAAAATGTAGAATTTAGTTATCCTAGAGGTTCCTCCTCTACGCAGTGCGAGCGATTTTAGTGTCCAGATCGAAGCTAATTTTATTTTCTTTTTCTATAATCACTAAGGCCGGTGAGAATGAGAGTACCATTCATTTATATCATTATATCGGAAGCCGCAATATAACTATCCGCTTTCGGCAGAACGAAAAAATCTAGTGGGCTAGGTTAAGTTGGGTTAATAAGTGAATTGGTAAGAGAAGTTCGGACCCCAGTGCCATCTAATTATATTTTAACCAATAGGCTCAGCGGATAACTTTATTAGGTGAAAAACTACCCAGATCATCTGTCCTTCGTGAATTAGTGAGACCAGGAGTTCCTCTGCGGCGGAGCATGTACATGAAACGTGCTCTGCTGTTGTATAACCTTCTAAACACAAACGGCATTTATCGTTCTCAGCTAGTCCAAGTCTGTATAGGTTATGAAATTTGCAATGTCCAACATAGTCCACTTACAGATGAAGCTTGTATAGCCAAAATATTTTTTTAGTTCTTGATATCAATTAAAGGATATGTGATCATAGACTTCTCTGAAGGAACTAATCCTAGCAGTTCCTGCCAGTACTGAAGTGTTTTTCTCCACTTAGACTAAAATAATTGTTTTACTAGTATTCAAAGATATGTCATGTTTTGATTCTGGTCCTATGATTCTGAATATATTTCACCATATCTAAACAAAAATCCGGCTATTTAATTTGTCTTTCGTGCGACCAAGTATCCAGACTTAAAGTCAATTTATTACTTGTGTCCAATCGAGGTAGAGCCCTCTGAACTTAAAGAGCTATTTTTCTACCCCTGAAGGTTTACATTGATCTGTATCTGGGATGTGTTTGGCCCTGCCGCTGTATATACAGTTCAATGGCATAGATTTCATCTTGAAAGATGTTTACAACACATGTTCTTAACTTATCTGCAACTGCTTACTCTGGTCTGGTTCGTTCAGGGAGTTTTGATAAAGACTTTAATTTAAACCAACAAATATATGCCCATTGGAAGTCTGTCTTATTCCGATTCCATTGATCTCTTCCATAAGACTGGATGTTAATCGACAGTTTGTAGTTGCTCATGGTGGGGCTTTTAATTTGAAAGCATCGCCAGGACGTTATCACTACTTATATGATCTATCAACCTGTAATTACAACATGTTAGCTATTTCGTATCTTTCTTTAGGTATTGGAGTTATTATAGGCATGATTGTCTGTGAAAACCAGAATATTTAGTTTTGGACGTCCGTGGAGAGAAAATCATACGCTTACATTGATCTTCTCTTAACGAAAAGTCCAACTGTATTGAAATTTGGATAGTAAGTTAGTATTAGATAGAGGAATAACCCTATTGTTTCGGAACTAAATATATTAATAAATAGAAAGGTTATTAATTATTATATGTATTTTTCTTATCTATTTTTTTTTTATTTAAAAGTGAATTATTTTTTGTTTGCTTATAATTGTAATGGAACATATTCTTTATAGGATTTTGCAAACAGCAGAAAAAACTATCTATAAGAACTAAAAGAAAAACTATTTGTAAAATTATTACAATCTTTGCATTCTTTCGATAACCTGAATTCTGGTTATGTTAGAGCCATTAAAATAAATTTGTCTTCCTTATTGGACAATTCTCATTCTAACACTGTTTTCCACGTGGTTCCATACGGCTATGCAGAAATCAGTGTCCAATAGGAAAGACAATTCGTTTTAAGATTTTAATTGCTAGCATAACCAGAATTCAGGTTATCGAAAGAATGCAAAGATTGTGAATCAATAATTTTACAAATAGTCTTCCTTTCAGTTCTCATAGATAGTTTTTTCTGCTGTTTGTAAAATCATATAAAGAATTTGTTTCAACACTATTTTTTTATGTTTCGTAATTGGGCAAGAAATGTCTAAAACTTTACAATATTTACAAAAAAGTGCGAAGAGTATCCCATAGAATGTGCAACAAATGTCCAATAAGTAAATCAGCAAATACTGCAAAGAGTAATATTTACTCTTGTTACGACATTTTGAACAAAAATGTAGTAGCGGGTTTTCATTTTTCCGGTGTACCATCGAAATCCGAAAAAAATGTCGGATCGAAATGAAAGTCATATCTATCGACTCGAGAGCGAATTTAGAAAATTCCGTCCGTCGGTCAGTCGGTCTATCGGTCTGTTGGTCTGTCGGTCTGTCTGTCTATCTGTCACGCCCAGCCCCCCTAATCCGTTTTCGGATTTCAATGAAACTTGGGTGGTTCATAGGAGGTCTTTAGAAAACTTTAAAGCCGGAAGCTCGGTTCCGTTTGAAAACCGAAAGTACCCGATATAGACGTTTTGAGTTTTTCGGGGAAAGTTGAATAACTCGGTAACGGGTAGTTTGATCGAGATATTTCAAAAAAGAAATGGTGCCGCTAGCAAAGCTCTACAAATAAGTATACCGTTTTCGGATTTCGATGAAACTTGGGTGGTTAATAGGAGGTCGTTAGAAAACCTTAACGCCGGAAGCTCGGCTCCGTTCGGAAACCGGAAGTACCTGATACAGACGTTTCGAGTTTTTCGAGAAAAATTGAAAAACTCGGTGCGGGTAGTCGGATCGAGATATTTCAATAAATAAATGGTGCCGCTAGCAAAGCTCTACAAATAAGTGTACCAGAGACTATATCGAAAGACAAATGAAAATTGAATTTGTTTGCAAAAAACTGGTTTTCTCGAAATCGGGCTAGGAAACACGATAACTGTCCAGAATATTGATCGATTTCGATGAGACTTGGTGGGATCAAAGGTACACGGCCACAAGTGAAGCCTGTTGCTGGCGGCTCGAATCCGTTGACCACAAGTATTTTTCTAGGGCCGAGTATGATTTTTCAAAGAAATTAATAACTCCCGACCCGAAGGTCTGATTTTGATTTTCAAAAATGGCAATTGTAGGGTTCGATTAGGTCTATTAGTTGACGTTTGTGAGAAATTTGATAAATCAAAAGCGAATATACAAATCCTGGAAAACTTGATAAATTCTACAATTTCCGAACAATTTCCTAATAAAAATTGAAAATTAACTATTCCTTCGATCAATCTCTATAACCAGTATAAGGCACGGACCTTTTTGGACAAAAAATCTGAAATAAAGTTTTTTCGAAAAATTTAAAACAAACGAGTTATTTACGAAAATGCATTCCATAGAATTATTTAAAAATATTACAATGATAAATTCTCCGTGCGATATAGGTGCAAAAAAATAATGTAATCTTATATTTAAAACATCATCATTCATTTCCTTATTTTCATTTACTAAATAAAAATAGAACCGATGCCCTTTCTGTGTTTCAAAATGTAGTTAGCCGTTACTTTAGTCAATGCAAAAAGAAAAAAAAAAGAAAAATAAAACATGTCAAAATGTACTGAGTCATCTTGCGACCCTCTGCTGAAAATGTACTGAATCATTTCAACAGGGATAAAAAGCACATCAAAATGTAGTTTTTTTTAGCTTGTTTATATTCTTTTACACCTAATATTTTGCACGTAAATAATTAAAGTACTCTTGAAAATATCTGTAATCGGTAATTATCTTTCTATGCATACTAATATGACTTCCTATTAGAGTGAATTAAAAGAATATTGTTAATTTGTTAAATACTTAAATAAATTATACCAACGTTGGTGTTCCTTCCTCCAGCAATAAGTGGAAAAAATATATCTACCATTTGCATATTAGCATTCGTGAGTCTGAAACATAATTAGTTTTTATTTATACAGATAATTTCGACGAAGGTCACAAAACTATAATTAACAAAATTGCCTCATTATTAGAGAAGGTTTCTAGATCGCGTTTTTAGTATCAAAAAGGAAAGGTTGGTTTTTGCACTTTGAATAAAAAACTAAAGTTGATACATTGAAAAGGTCAATTATTTTTAACCAAGCACTTATGTCAGCATTAATTTCAAATTAAACAAATCGTAAATTTCATGTTTGAGATTAGTAGAATTTAAAGTAAATTTTAAATTGGAAAATAAGTAATCACACTATGATTCATAATTATAAATTAAATAATAAAGAAATATATAGCCCAATATATGTGCACGCAGTATTCAGTCGAAGTTTTAATTTGCTTTAAGCACTCTATTCAAAGTAAATGTGCCACACTATTTTGCATTATTTTACAAATTATACCAAAGAGTTCAAAATAAGTATAAAGAAAGAATCGTTACAAATATAAGTACTTTAATGATCACTTTTTTAAATAACTCCAAAAAAAAATTAAAACATCTTAACATCATTTAAGAAATCACAAAAAATAAAACTCCATCCTCTTCAGATTAATTAACACTTATTACCTAATATCGATATTGAAATCAGTTCAAAATACGTTAGATTTTGTTATTTTTTAATTTTTACATCGGTCCCGATATTAAGCAATAAGGGTCCAATTGGTCCATCCTACCGGCACGGTAGCTCAGACGGTTAAAGATTTTTAGTGGCAATCGCGCTTCGCCAGACTGTCCATCGTGTACTGGGTTCGATCTTCAGGCCCGATATTTGCAATGTTGATGGATAATGGTTGTTATCTTTTAAATTTCCTCCAAAATTAGTGGCTACATAGTAAAATGTTTCTTACAAATCGATAAAGCAGTCCTCTGACATCTAGAAGATCTAATCTAGTTATACGAAAAATGAGACGGTGCAGCTTAAAACGGATTCCAAATATTTAGAGGGAGGGTTTTGAAATGTTCTGTAAGAAGACACTAACATCAGGGGAAGCAAACTGGCATAACTGTTCCTTAGCAAGCTTAAACTAATGCCTCTAGGTTTTCTTAGAGTACAAATATAGTGGAGCGACGAGTTTCTTTTTCATTTCTTCCGCAGTACCACCTTTAAACAGGCTAAATCAGCCACTGTCGCTTTTGCCGCGAGAAAAAATCCCGAATTTAAATCGAGCCTCCCCGCTCCAGATGATTCGCTGCAACCCATCGCTTATCGCACTTCCATTTCAAATGCATTAAAATAAATTAATCGCCCGCTTACTCTCCACGTGACGCGTACCTGTATCGTCGTCGCTACACTATGTACTCTTAGGATGGAAATTATTTCAGTGAGAAATAGTTTCGGCATGAAATAGATCGAGTAAATGTTAATTTATTTTAAGAAATTCCTCCTTCATTAGAAGGGACTTATCAACGTACCATTTTCTATTACGTTTTTAAACCTAATTGCCATTGCACAAGCACAAAGGTCTTTGAATTTCATTTTCATCATTCACTCGGTACTTAGTTTTTGACAGTACACTGCGCGCAAAAATTCAACTTTTGATTGTGAAACTGAAAATCGTCTTGAAGTATTGCTTTTGTGGCGCTTTATATATGTATGTAGAGATTGCTTGTGATGACTTCTTGTGCTTTTGTCGCCTTAGTTTTTTTCTCTTACTGATTGGAGGTGCTATTTCTCCGTAACGTGAATTTTCTAACATAGTATATTATCATAGGGCTCAAAAACGCTCGCGTCGATGCCTTGCTAAGTTTTAATACGCTATGTTTTATGAAAATATAAGCCAACGGAATCACCAAATGCCTTTTTGGCCTTTCTGAAAATGAATTTTTCTCCAGTAATCCACAATTCAATATGGCGACTAGGTCTATTTTTCAAAAAATCATATTTTCGATAATAATTGACCAATTTTCAATTTCAAAAAACAAAATGCTTACAAAAAAATACAATTTACGAAAAAAAAATGCTAGAGTTATACCGAATGGAATATTCCCAAAACAACTAAAATTTTAATTATCTAATTTTATTTATCATTTTTTATCTTGAAAACAACAGGCCATATGGAATAAAATGTCAAACAAAAATTGTGCAGAATTTTATGCTGAATCCAAATTTATTGGTATTGATTAAAGAATAACCCCATAAATATGCAAAAATATGACGTGACCATTGAGTCGACCCATTTCAATTAGTATAGGCATATACGTTTTTTCTTGAATAGCACGTGTTACGATTTGTTATTATTTGCACTGCACTTTTTATATAATTGTTGCACATTGTATAGAATACTCTTCGCAACTTTATCTTAAATAATGTTAGTTTTAGACATTTAATCTAATTACAAAATATTGATAATGGGTTTTTTAAAATTTAAATAATTAATGCCTTTTTTATTTATTGATCGATTTTGTTAAAAAAGAATAGGTTTCTTCTTCTAGTTAACTTACTGTTCAAATTTTAATACAATCGGACTTTTCGTTCTTAAGTTATTGTGCTTACAAGAAACTGATGGACAGACAGACAGAATTCGATCACCAACACAGTGATATGATTTTTTTTCTCTACGAGCGATACTATCGGTTTTAGAAATATGTGCCGATCAAATGCAATATACTCTTTGTTTTGCATTTGCGAAGAGTATAATAATGGAACTTAATTTTAGTACATGTTTTGTGTGTCAAAAACCCGTTGTAAAAAGTCATGCAAGAACACGCTAGCAACTAAAGTCTGGCTGTCTAAATCTTAGACAACGATTCTTTTGTTGTTAATATGTTAGACATGAAAGGAAGACTCGCTAAAAAACAGCACAGCACAAAGTCAAAAAGATGTCAACAAAACTATCGCATCTTATCGTGTCTCAAATGGATCATTAATGAAAAACATTTCTCTTAAATATTGTTTATCCAACGTAAAAACCAAGAAGAAACTCACTGAATACCTCACCAAGAAAGTTCGGAATTGAGAAAGATTTAAGTATGTTGTAACTTCATATATCCCGCTGATAAATATAGAAGACAATAATCATGAAGAAGCTGATACTATTCTAATACTTCGTGTAACTCAACAATATGGAAAAGACATACAAATCTCTGTTCACAGTCCGTATACAGATGTGTTTGTGCTTCTGGTTAGTTTTTATGAGCAATTACCAAAGAAAGTCGTAATGGTAATTGGTCGAAGAAAACCTAAAAAAGAAATAGATATAGGAAGTCGTCAAATCATTAAGTATCGGACACATGCATCATTAATTTTTTCTATGCTTTTAATGGGACAAATATAACTGGCAGATTCTCAAGAATTAAGCAAAGAATTTTGCACTAAAGTTTTTTTGAATCTGTAGGAATCATCAGCAATACTGAAATCGCTTGCATTGCTACCACATAGCTTGAAGACAATTTTTACGAATTGGTCTGTTTGCTCTATAAAAATGAACTAATAAAGATGTAACTGACTGGTGTTTTCCACCAAAAATCAAGAAAGAGATAACCTATCACCCACAGTTGATGGGTTTGGGGTTGATTGTTATTTTATTCTAGGGTCCATTTTATTGCAACAGTATGGAGAAGTGCGAATGAAAATATCTAAAATTTGCCAGGTGCTAGTCTCTGTGGGTGGAGAAAAAGTCACGAATATTTAGAACCAGTCTCCATGCTTAACCCACACGCCTCAAGAGCTTTAAACTAACCTTCTCAAATCTAGCTGCAAGAAGGCGAACAATGATGTGTTCCTGAAAAAAATTGAATAATTTGCACAGAAGCCTGTCAGTGTTCTGCAAGGGAACTTCTTTGTGGTATTTTTACGTTAACATATTGCGAATAACCAAAAATATTTTTTAGAAGATGATGACATGCAGATAACTTAAGAATTATTTTAAGTCAAAGAAGACAATTAAAAATGCAATTTAGATCTTTAGATTATATAAGATTATGTCAAACTATTACTTTATGATGTTATGTCAGACATTAATAATACAAACATATTTATTTAATCAGCCGCTTTTAAAAAGCTGTAATTCTTTGCCACTAAAAAATTTAAAACATTTCTGACATGGCCTGAATGCATTTTTTAACTTAGATAAGCCATATTAACGTATAAGTATCCTATTAATTAACTGTGTGCCCGACCAAACTCACTTTGAGCACCGCAATATTCTTCTACAATACCTGTACGCCCCATGATATTATTTAAATTTTAGAGCATTATTGTTCAACCAATAATATATATCGTTGCATTCAGCATTAAATTCCACACATTATGTTTTTAAAACTGGTTTTCCATATGACTTATTATTTTCCAAATAAAAAATATTTAAAAAAGTTAGAAAACGAAAATTTTACTTTTTTGCAAAATTTTCAGTTAGATATTAAATATTCTTATATTTTGTATTTTTTATAGTAAAATATATACTTTTTGAAGTATTGCCTTTTTTGAAATAAAAGATCGGACAACTACGATTTTTTTTTCAAATTGTCCTATCCGCCATCTTGATTTGCATATTACTGGAGAAAAATCAATTTTCAGAAATGCCAACAATGCCGTTCGGTGATCCAGTAGACCTAAGTAATCATAAAACAAAGAGTTTTCAAACTTAGCAGGACATCAACGTGAGCGGACCCAATGATACTAGACTAACAACGCTGGTATACATGTTTACCTCATCATGCATCATAACAAACTGAAAACGAAAGAATATAAAATAAGAAGCAACACAAAAATTATATTGCATGCTAAAGGAAATAACAATTAAAATAAAAAATATTTAAGACCAGTGTAATTTGATGCGAATAAATTTCTCTTAGAATAATTTAGACTAAACGTTCCGTAATGACCACTTCTGTTTCACACGCTCGGTGTATTTGTTCATTAGCATCACAACTACAAGATACACTATTTGTTGACGGCGTACTCAATAGAAATTAAACTTTTTCAGTATTAGAAATTAAACTTCTTCAGTATTGAACCTGATTCATTTTTTTTAAATTAACCGCTTTGCTTGTTTTGTGATTCTCGAGTTAGAAGACGTGCGAATTTGGTGAATTAGGAAACAGTGGAATCGTAGAGTTAAGCGGAGCCAATATTCTTTTTAGGATATTGCTTACAAGGTTACCCCTCAAAAGCGATACTATAAGTAAATGCGTAAAATACAGAACAGAGAAATCAGTGTCACAGAGATCAAATTGTTCAACGTCCACTGAAGACAAAATTGGCTTCTTAAGAACAAAGGTTCTTTGATACAATGCGATCGCTGTCAAGTGAACGGTTAGTTGCTACGTGTTGAGATATCGGCGATTTGGTCGTTTGTGCTCAATGTCTATAAGACTATTTTTAAATAGATGGCGAGTGAAATTGTATTTAACATTGATGTGTTTGAGACGTTAATGTTCCCACTTATGTAGTAGAAGTATACAGAATTGGTTGTCTTCGAAAATTTTTAGCGGCTTCAATCAGATGATTCCCAGGTCAATTATTATATTTTTCAGCTACAACAATTCTGATGCAGCAATCGCGAGAGCAACATACTTTGCTTCAGTCGATGATGGAGCTATTGATGTTTGTCTTCTTGTAGTCCAGAGAAGTGCGTTTCCATACACTTTCATTAGAAACCCCGAGGTTGACCTTCTGTCGGTTTCGCTCTCGTAGTCTACGTCTGCGTAGCAAAGAAGGATTTCTTGTTCCCCTTTCCGAAAACGAAGACCAAATTTAAGTGTACCTTTTATATACCTCTCATGCAATTCCCAGCTATTATTATATCATCAACGTATAAGAGAAGATATGTAACAACTTTTTCTAATGTTTCTATATATAAGCATTTATCGGCCTCCGATTGTTGAAAACCCATACTCTTTACGAAGCTGTTAAATGTTTCATTCCAGGATCGAGGGATCTATTTCAAGCCATACAGAGCTTTCTTTAACTTACAAACTTCATATTTACCACAGTCGAACCCCAATGAAGCTCCCATGTAGATTTCTTCCTTTAAATCTCCGTACAAAAACGCGTTCTTCACGTCATTTGGCAAGCATGAAGGCCTTCTTCGTTGACCACAAGTAGCGTCCTCAACGTCGTGAGTATAGCAACTGGTGCATAGATTTCCTCGTAGACGTAGCCTTTTCGGTGAGCACAACCTGTGATGACCAGTCGTGTTGATCATTGAAGGCCACCTAATAAAATACTGAATGAAAACTTCAAAAAAGAAACGTAACCAAATCTGGAACATTTTTACAAGCAAGTAAAATTGGGAAAGTGAAAATCGTCAGCAGAGTAAATGACAAAGAAGTCCCGATAAAAAAAGTTCTTTCCTTGCCTGATCATTGATGATCATTTATCTATGTAGTCTTCTAGTTCATAAATTATTCGGAAAATATCACAAGGCTTCTAGAACTCAAAAATCCTAACTTAAGCTGATGACTAGCGTATGGCCAGTTACTCTCAAAACACCTTGTATGTTCATATGAGATCTGTTGCAGACGATTATCTGTGTCATTAATGAAACATCGGTATTTATGGTAAGATATTCAGAATGATACCCTAAAACACTATACTTCAGAAACTCATCACTCGTCAACTGACTCTAATTACATCCACATCCATAGAACGGCGAGATTTTAAATTTGAGCGAAAAAAATTTCTACCTATCGGTCGGTCGTTCTGCAACTTTCTTGTGTGAAGAATTAATTTGGAACGGTTTAAGATATTGACTATTTGGTACACGTTTATAAATGAGTAAAGCAAGCTGGTAGCGGGGGTTTAGAAACTTATGATTTGATACATATTTTAGAAGTCGAGGCCTCAATTTATTTTTAACATGCCGCTCCCACGGCTAGCTCCAATCTATTATTAACAGGAGATAACAAATAACAAAACAAAATTATGATTTAGTATGTGCACGAAAGCAAAAGTTTTCAAGAAATATTTTGGCACCAGCCACCTCCATTCCCTTGATCAGGGTCCATACTTTTTTATTTTCTCGATGAAAGTAAATCCTTATTACCAATTTATCATTTGTTTCTCTTCTTTTCAGTATTATTATCTTATTCTTCATATCGTCTCCTGTTCACCCCAGAATCCGTTTTGTCTCAGATCTCCGACGAATGCTTCCTTATTTGTCCTGTTGGCGCTGTGATGACTGTAGCAAAGTTTCAATCCATAAACTAATGCCAACATGAAAGCGATGAAGTAGTTTTGGATATATGTGGCTATTTATTTTTGCAAGGTTTCGGTGGCGTTGCTATATGCCTAGGTTGATATGTATTTTCCATCTATCTGATGATGAATTAATGCGCCATAAAGGTAATTTACGTTACTATCAATTTTTTGTATCAGTGGTTAGAGTGTCTTCATCACTAGATGCTATAACAAAGTAAAATAAATCAAATCAAATATATTATTATTGAATTATTAATATATACACTGAACTGAACTTGTGGTAGGTACCTTGTGAAGCATCTTGAAAATAATTGTTAATTATAAATTAAACACTGCTTTTAGATGAATCAATCTATATATTATAAATACTCTACATATGTTTCGGCTTATTAGGCCTTTTTCAAGATTATTACATAGTGAATACTAAAGTTTCCGACGTGCTTATTTTAATTTATACCTAAAAGTATTTATATCTTAATCTATTTATGACTTAATCTATTTAAGACTTCTTAAGTTAAAATCCTTAATTATGGCAAAGTTTGGAGTGGACCTAAACTGATTATATAAATCAATGGATACTTCTAATCAATTTCTTTATTATAGGGGTATTCAAGAAATTTTGCTGGTCGTTCGTGGTACAAGGGTTGTACTTGAAAGATTTTTTGATTTCTAGTTGTTCTAGCAGATCTAAACGTTTACCTTTTCTTTCTGAATGAAGTAAATTTATGTTATCAGTATCTATGAAATGGTTGTTTTCAATACAGTGTGTTGACATTCCTGTATTTTTATTGTTATTTAAGATAGATTTTTACTTCTCTCGCATACCGAAGGGAAGTATTGTATTCGAGAAAAAATCACCCTCCGAGATTTTTTCGGATTCTGACGTTTCAGATCACGGAGATTACGAAAATATAGGTTTTTCAATTCCGTCAGTCTGTCTGTCTGTCTGTCTGTCGGTCTGTCTGTCTGTCTGTCTGTCTGTCTGTCTGTATGTCTGTCTGTTGGTGCATTTACTAAAAAACTACTCGACGGAGAGCAGTCGAATTTGGCAGATAGTTGACGCTACTGTCAGCGCAGAAATGGTAGAAATTTCACTGGAAAATATACAGGGTGGTCTAAACGGAGTAAATAGTGAAAAAAATTTTTTTTCGCTCAAATTTAAAATTTCCACGTTTCATGACGCGCTAATCCCATTTCGGGAAAAAAAAATTTGAAAATTTTTTTCACCAACATTTTTGAAAAAATTTTTAAGTTAAAAAAAAAAATTTTTTGTTCAAATTTAAAATTTCCACGTTTCATGACACGCTAAACCTATTTCTGAAAAAAAAAAAAATTTTTTTCACCATTTTTGAAAAAATTTTTACCAAGATGAAAAAAATTTTTTTTGCTCAAATTTAAAATTTCTACGTTTCATGGCATTCTAAAACTATTAAAAAAAAAAAAATTAAATTTTTTTTTACCATTTTTGAAAAATTTTTTTCTACTAAAATGATAATTTTCTTTTCTTCAAATTTAAAATTTCCACGTTTCATGGCATTCTAAGCCTGATTAAAAAAAAAATGAAAATTTTTTGAAACTTTTTTTTACCAACATTTTTGAAAAGTTTTTTACCACTAAAATAGATGGATTTTTTTGTTTATTTCTTCAAATTTAAAATTTCCACGTTTCATAGCGTTCTAAATCTATTTAAAAGAAAAATTAGAAATTTTTTTCTTTCTTCAGATTTAAACTATCCACGTTTCCATTTCATTCTAAAACTATTCAAACAAGTTTAAAAATGTTTTTGAAAATTTTTTAAAAAAACTTGAAAACATTTTTAATCTATTTATCACTACTATAGAATAGACGAAAAATTTGGTTTGCTCAAATTTAAAATTTCCACGTTTCATGACATTCCAAACCAATTTCGGAAAAAAAATGTTTGCAACATTTTGTTACCAGTTTGGAAAAAAAAATTAACACTAGAATAGATGGAAACTTTTTTTACTCAAATTTAAAAGTTTCACGTTTCATGACATTCTAAACCTATTTAGAAAAAATCGGTAAAGGTATTTACACAGAACTTCCCTCGCTATTTGTGCATGGCGGTTACTCTAAAAAAATTATATTTACGAAATGACATTGAAAATAATAATCGGAATATAGTTATTGCTATTATTACAAAGAAAACTTGATAAGTCTTGGTCAAAAAAATATACAGATTGCTCATCCAACAGCAAAAGTTCAATACTAAATAGCAGTTGACACATATGGCAGGCTTGCGCAAATACCTTTACAAATGTCCACCATGACTGAATTATTTCTTGAGATGACCACCCTGTACATTTTTCAATAAAAGTATAATAGGTGCATATGCCAGATATTATTGCCATCTGTCACATTTTCAATCCAATATTCACGTAATGGAGTGGAAATATAGTGGTGGTTAAAATTTTTTATTTTATTTGAAATTTTTCAAAAATGTTGGTAAAAACATTTTCAAAGTTTTTTTGTCTGAAATAGGTTTAAAATGTCAAACGTAGAAATTTTAAATTTGAGCAAGAAGGAAAGTTTCCTTCTATATTCTATAGTGGTGGTAAAAACAGTTTAAAATGCCTGCCATATGTGGCAACTGCTATTTAGTATTGAACTTTTGCTGTTGGATGAGCAATCTGTATATTTTTTTGACCAAAACTTATCAAGTTTTCTTTGTAATACTAGCAATAACTATATTCCGATTATTATTCTCAATGTCATTTCGTAATTATTAATTTTTTAGAGTGACCGCCATGCACAAAAAACGAGGGAAGTTCTGTGTAAATACCTTTACCTATTTTTTATGTTCTTTTACCCTGTTTACAACGCTTCTACCACTCTGACCGATATAGACAGCATACAATCTTTACAATTAATTTTATATACACCAGATTTATCCATTTTATTTAGTTTTTCTTTGTTATTAACCAAAATGTTTCCTACATTTGTTTTGTTCACACTTATTGTAGAGATAAATAAATTGTTTAATTTTCTAGAAATTTTGTTGCTATATTTCGGAACATAATTAATAAAACTATATTTTGTAGGTTTGTTAGGCACAGCGAAAAATTCTTTTTGAAGCATTTTGCGTTGTTTGTTTTTGACCATGTTATCTATTAGTGACTCGTATCCGTTATTTCTTGCAATTTGTTTAATTATAATTAATTCTCTATCAAAATCACTTTGATCTAAAGGGAAATTCGATAGCCTATGTAATAATATATAACACCCTTCTGAATCCTCGCCCCCATGACCAGCCGGGCAACCAGAGTACCATCGTACCACGTGCCGCTGTGTTAAGAAATTAAAACATTTTTACCTTAATAAAAATGAATAAACTAAATAAACAAAACTTATTAAAATTATTACAAACAAAAGAATGAAAGAATTGTTGGGGTGAGGTACAGAAACACATGTCCATAGCTGCACTCTCGTCTCTTGTTGGGGGATAAAGCGCTGTTCTTGCTTTTGTTTTAGAATTATTGTGAATTATATTACACTAAGATGAAACATAGACACACGAACGACCTGCTTAAAACATATACATGGATTTGGGACCACTATGTCGGACCGCACATTTTTTTATAACTTACGTTAGGTAAAATATTTAATCTATTTTTGAATCTAGAGGAATAATTTAGATTAGAACAGTAACAAAACAAACGATGAACAGAGATAGGAAAAGGTGGAAAAAGTGGAAAAGTAGAGTATCAATAGTAATATAGGTAACATGAGCGGCCGAAAAATAGACAGTATCGCCATATGGTACGGTAACTACTAAAACTACCGTGTCCCATTAAGAAAACATTGTAAAATTGTAAGCATCCAAAGAAACAAAAATAACCGAAAAATCAGTTAAAAAACAAATAAATACAAAGAATGGATTATCTAAAAACATATGAATAATTCAAAAAGCTATATATTTTTGGTAGCAACTGCTTATGTTATCGCGCGTTTCACCTTTTCTAATATTAATATGAACGCCTATGAATGCCAATTTAACTACCTTTTCAGATCCTGTTCTTAAATATCCGGCATTTTCTACAACATTAGTTGTTGCAGACAATTAATTCATTTTCTAACATCTGCTGTTAAAGTTACATTTAATTAAAACATGCTAATTTATTCTAATTATGATTAATTAAATACAGAATTCTTAATTGAAATTAAACTTTTCAAAGTTTTCAAGTTTGAGATCAGCCATATGTTCTTTGAATCTTGTTATAATTGTACGTTTCGTTTGTCCAACAAACTTCTAATTGCAATCCTTATAACTAATTTCATAAATTTTGGACCTCTGTTGTTAGATTCAATTTTAACCTTTAAGTTGCCTAAAAGTTGTTGAAATGTATTACCGACACCGACTGTTAAATTGGTCCTTTTACACATGGTGCTTGGACCACGTCTGAATCGTGACTAATAGGAAAATAATACAAATTTTGAATTCCGTTCGGTATGAAGTGTTTTGAAGGATTTCCTTTGAATATACTTTAGTACACTTAGCTATATCCTTAATTAATTTCTCCGTCGCAAATCTTTGCTCATTTAAAGAAAAACTTAACAGACGATTAATAAAAAAATTGAGACCCTTCATTTTATTAGAGATATATCTTAGACTAATGGTGTCTTTTCTGTGGATATCAAATTCCAACTTATTTTCACTATTCCTAATTACTGATGTACCCAAAAATGGTAGTTGTCCGTTGATATCCATTTCAAAATCAAATTTTACTGAAGTGGGACGATTATTATACTCTTCGCAACTACAAAACGAAGAGTATATTGCATTCGATCGGCACATTTCTAAAACCGGTAATATTGCTCGTAGAGCAAAAATTTTCATATCGCTGTATTGATGATCGAATTCTGAAGAACTTTCAAAATGTCCGTCCGTCTGTCTTTCCGTGACGTTTCTTGTAAGCACGATAATATAAAAACTAACAGTTCAATTCTATTGAAACTTGGGCAGTAAGTTAGTATTAGCTAGAGGAAGAACCCTATTGTTTTTGGACAAAATCTATCAATAAATAAAAAAAATATATTAACTTTTTAAATTAAAAAAAATATATTATATTGTGTTTTGTAATTGAACAAAAAATGTCTAAAACTAATATTATTTACAAAAAAAACTACGAAGAGTATCCTATAGAATGTGCAACAATTACATAAAAGTGCAGTGAGTTGGCGAAGAGTATAATGTTTACTCTAGTTTAATATTGAAACATGTAACCACGACTTACTCAGTTGGCCGCTGAGAAAATCGGAGTGACTGTAGCAACCGGTTAGCTCAGTAGTTGGTTAAGGGTTCGGTGTGTAAACCTTTTTTAAATTGTTTTTTTTTAATTCTTAGAATATTAACAAGACCCGTTACGCCAGCGTATTCAAGTATTTATCTAATAAACAAATCACTAATATTTTTGCAACAGATCAGGAAACAATCAAACAAACAAATTCGAACAATAATATATTAACAAAGTTTAAAATTTACAAAGACTTTACAATTAAATACGTGAATAAAAAAAGTATTTATGTTTATATTGAATATCTAGGGAATAATATTTTGAAGTAATTAAAAAAGAAAATCTCCACCAAAAAAATTAATTGAAAAGATCAGCTGGTTTAATAATAAGTTTCTTCTAACCAAAAAGAGACACGGTGATTGTGGCTTAGGTAACTTTGGCGGTGGGAGTGGATTTCAACGAGGTCGAACCCTGGAGATGGCAACAGGTACCTGGGAGTGAGGGCTGATTGATCGTGTCCTGGTCAACGATGATGTCCCAGGGAGACGCTGCGTTGAGAAAATGTCCAACCAGTTACAATTCTCATCCAGCCAGTAGCAAATCCACCATGTACTTTATCCAAGGTTGATCGATCCAGATTATTACATGAAAAACAATGGTAATTCAGGAACCAGTTTATACAAATTGGAATAAATTGAAGGAAATTAGTTAATTAATTAATTGATTTTAAAACTTATTCTAATGAACTATCAAGGAAAAGAAAATTAGAAAACCGTTGGCTAGCCAAGGTCACAAAGTTTCATAAAAACTCTATAAGTTAATAAAAAATTAGAATCCGTAAACTTAAACACTGAACTGAAAAAAATGACTGAACACCAATAAAAAAAAATCGGTAAAGGTATTTACACAGAACTTCCCTCGTTCATGGCAGTCTCTCTAAAAAAATAATAATTACGAAATGACATTGAGAATAATAATCGGAGTAGAGTTATTGCTATTATTACAAAGAAAACTTGATAAGTTTTGGTCAAAAAAATATACAGATTGCTCATCCAACAGCAAAAGTTCAATACTAAATAGCAGGTGCCACATATGGCAGGCTTGCGCAAATACCTTTACAAATGTCCACCATGACTGAATTATTTCTTGGGATGACCACCCTGTACATTTTTCAATAAAAGTATAATAGGTGCATATGCCAGATGTTATTGCCATCTGTCACATTTTCAATCCAACATTCACGTAATGGAGTGGAAGTATAGTGGTGGTTAAAAAATTTCATTTTCTTTAAATTTTTCAAAAGATGGTAAAATAATTTTTAAATTTTTTTCTTCTGAAATAGGTTTAAAATGTCAAAGGTAGAAATTTTAAATTAGAGCAAAAAGGAAAGTTTCCTTCTGTTATATAGTAGTGCTAAAAAAAGTTTAAAAATTAAAAATGATGTATTTTTAAAATAGGTTTAGAATGCTATGAAACGTGAAAATTTTAAATTTGAGCAAATAAAAAAAAAATCGATCTATTTTAGTGGTAAAAACTTTTTGAAAAATGTTGGTGAAAAACATTTTCAAAATTTTTTTTCTGAAATACCTAGGTTTAGAATGTCATTTAAATTTGAGCATTCTGGTGTTAAATTTTTTTCCAAACTGGTAACAAAATGTTGTAAATTTTTTTTTCCGAAATTGGTTTGGAATATCATGAAACGTGGAAATTTTAAATTTGAGCAAAAACAATTTTTTTCGTCCGTTCTATAGTAGTGATACATAAATGGATTAAAAATGTTTTCAAATTTTTTAAAAAATTCTTCAAAAACATTTTTAAATTTGTTTGAATAGTTTTAGAATGCCATGGAAACGTGGATAGTTAAAATCTGAACAAAGAAAGAAAAATTCTATTTTAGTGATAAAATTTCAAAAAACTTTTTTTTTAATCAGGCTTAGAATGCCATGAAACGTGAAAATTTTAAATTTGAAGAAAGAAAAAAAAATCATTTTCGTAGTAAAAATTTTTTCAAAAATATTGGTGAAAAAAATTTTCAAATTTTTTTTTCCTGAAATAGGTTAAGCGTGTCATGAAACGTAGAAATTTTAAATTTGAGCAAAAACAATTTTGTTTCATCTTGGTAAAAATTTTTTCAAAAATGATTGAAAAAAATTTTCAAAATTTTTTTTTTCTGAAATAGGTTTAGCGCGTCATGAAACGTGGAAATTTTAAATTTGAGCAAAAAAAAATTTTTTTCAACTTGGTAAAAATTTTTTCAAAAATGTGAAAAAAATTTTCAAAAAATTTTTTATCCTGAAATAGGTTTAGCGCGTCATGAAACGTGGAAATTTTAAATTTGAGCAAAAAAAAATTTTTTTCAACTTGGTAAAAATTTTTTCAAAAATGTTTGAAAAAAATTTTCAAAATTTTTTTTTTCCTGAAACAGGTTTAGCGCGTCATGAAACGTGGAAATTTTAAATTTGAGCAAAAAAAAATTTTTTTCACTATTTATTCCGTTTAGACGGCCCACCCTGTATATTTTTCAGTGAAAATTCTACCAGTTCTTCGCTGACAGTAGGGTTAACTACCTACCAAATTTGACTGCTCTCCGTCAAGTAGTTTTTTAGTAAATACACCAACAGACAGACAGACAGACAGACAGACAGACAGACAGACAGACAGACAGACAGACCGACAGACAGACAGACAGACAGACTGACGGAATTGAAAAACCTATATTTTCGGAATCTGCGTGTTCTGAAACGTCAGAATCCGAAAAAATCTCGGAGGGTGATTTTTTCTCGAATACAATACTTCCCTTCGGTATGCGAGGGAAGTAAAAAATCGGTAAAGGTATTTACACAGAACTTCCCTCGCTATTTGTGCATGGCGGTTACTCTAAAAAAATTATATTTACGAAATGACATTGAAAATAATAATCGGAATATAGTTATTGCTATTATTACAAAGAAAACTTGATAAGTCTTGGTCAAAAAAATATACAGATTGCTCATCCAACAGCAAAAGTTCAATACTAAATAGCAGTTGACACATATGGCAGGCTTGCGCAAATACCTTTACAAATGTCCACCATGACTGAATTATTTCTTGAGATGACCACCCTGTACATTTTTCAATAAAAGTATAATAGGTGCATATGCCAGATATTATTGCCATCTGTCACATTTTCAATCCAATATTCACGTAATGGAGTGGAAATATAGTGGTGGTTAAAATTTTTTATTTTATTTGAAATTTTTCAAAAATGTTGGTAAAAACATTTTCAAAGTTTTTTTGTCTGAAATAGGTTTAAAATGTCAAACGTAGAAATTTTAAATTTGAGCAAGAAGGAAAGTTTCCTTCTATATTCTATAGTGGTGGTAAAAACAGTTTAAAATGCCTGCCATATGTGGCAACTGCTATTTAGTATTGAACTTTTGCTGTTGGATGAGCAATCTGTATATTTTTTTGACCAAAACTTATCAAGTTTTCTTTGTAATACTAGCAATAACTATATTCCGATTATTATTCTCAATGTCATTTCGTAATTATTAATTTTTTAGAGTGACCGCCATGCACAAAAAACGAGGGAAGTTCTGTGTAAATACCTTTACCTATTTTTTATGTTCTTTTACCCTGTTTACAACGCTTCTACCACTCTGACCGATATAGACAGCATACAATCTTTACAATTAATTTTATATACACCAGATTTATCCATTTTATTTAGTTTTTCTTTGTTATTAACCAAAATGTTTCCTACATTTGTTTTGTTCACACTTATTGTAGAGATAAATAAATTGTTTAATTTTCTAGAAATTTTGTTGCTATATTTCGGAACATAATTAATAAAACTATATTTTGTAGGTTTGTTAGGCACAGCGAAAAATTCTTTTTGAAGCATTTTGCGTTGTTTGTTTTTGACCATGTTATCTATTAGTGACTCGTATCCGTTATTTCTTGCAATTTGTTTAATTATAATTAATTCTCTATCAAAATCACTTTGATCTAAAGGGAAATTCGATAGCCTATGTAATAATATATAACACCCTTCTGAATCCTCGCCCCCATGACCAGCCGGGCAACCAGAGTACCATCGTACCACGTGCCGCTGTGTTAAGAAATTAAAACATTTTTACCTTAATAAAAATGAATAAACTAAATAAACAAAACTTATTAAAATTATTACAAACAAAAGAATTAAAGAATTGTTGGGGTGAGGTACAGAAACACATGTCCATAGCTGCACTCTCGTCTCTTGTTGGGGGATAAAGCGCTGTTCTTGCTTTTGTTTTAGAATTATTGTGAATTATATTACACTAAGATGAAACATAGACACACGAACGACCTGCTTAAAACATATACATGGATTTGGGACCACTATGTCGGACCGCACATTTTTTTATAACTTACGTTAGGTAAAATATTTAATCTATTTTTGAATCTAGAGGAATAATTTAGATTAGAACAGTAACAAAACAAACGATGAACAGAGATAGGAAAAGGTGGAAAAAGTGGAAAAGTAGAGTATCAATAGTAATATAGGTAACATGAGCGGCCGAAAAATAGACAGTATCGCCATATGGTACGGTAACTACTAAAACTACCGTGTCCCATTAAGAAAACATTGTAAAATTGTAAGCATCCAAAGAAACAAAAATAACCGAAAAATCAGTTAAAAAACAAATAAATACAAAGAATGGATTATCTAAAAACATATGAATAATTCAAAAAGCTATATATTTTTGGTAGCAACTGCTTATGTTATCGCGCGTTTCACCTTTTCTAATATTAATATGAACGCCTATGAATGCCAATTTAACTACCTTTTCAGATCCTGTTCTTAAATATCCGGCATTTTCTACAACATTAGTTGTTGCAGACAATTAATTCATTTTCTAACATCTGCTGTTAAAGTTACATTTAATTAAAACATGCTAATTTATTCTAATTATGATTAATTAAATACAGAATTCTTAATTGAAATTAAACTTTTCAAAGTTTTCAAGTTTGAGATCAGCCATATGTTCTTTGAATCTTGTTATAATTGTACGTTTCGTTTGTCCAACAAACTTCTAATTGCAATCCTTATAACTAATTTCATAAATTTTGGACCTCTGTTGTTAGATTCAATTTTAACCTTTAAGTTGCCTAAAAGTTGTTGAAATGTATTACCGACACCGACTGTTAAATTGGTCCTTTTACACATGGTGCTTGGACCACGTCTGAATCGTGACTAATAGGAAAATAATACAAATTTTGAATTCCGTTCGGTATGAAGTGTTTTGAAGGATTTCCTTTGAATATACTTTAGTACACTTAGCTATATCCTTAATTAATTTCTCCGTCGCAAATCTTTGCTCATTTAAAGAAAAACTTAACAGACGATTAATAAAAAAATTGAGACCCTTCATTTTATTAGAGATATATCTTAGACTAATGGTGTCTTTTCTGTGGATATCAAATTCCAACTTATTTTCACTATTCCTAATTACTGATGTACCCAAAAATGGTAGTTGTCCGTTGATATCCATTTCAAAATCAAATTTTACTGAAGTGGGACGATTATTATACTCTTCGCAACTACAAAACGAAGAGTATATTGCATTCGATCGGCACATTTCTAAAACCGGTAATATTGCTCGTAGAGCAAAAATTTTCATATCGCTGTATTGATGATCGAATTCTGAAGAACTTTCAAAATGTCCGTCCGTCTGTCTTTCCGTGACGTTTCTTGTAAGCACGATAATATAAAAACTAACAGTTCAATTCTATTGAAACTTGGGCAGTAAGTTAGTATTAGCTAGAGGAAGAACCCTATTGTTTTTGGACAAAATCTATCAATAAATAAAAAAAATATATTAACTTTTTAAATTAAAAAAAATATATTATATTGTGTTTTGTAATTGAACAAAAAATGTCTAAAACTAATATTATTTACAAAAAAAACTACGAAGAGTATCCTATAGAATGTGCAACAATTACATAAAAGTGCAGTGAGTTGGCGAAGAGTATAATGTTTACTCTAGTTTAATATTGAAACATGTAACCACGACTTACTCAGTTGGCCGCTGAGAAAATCGGAGTGACTGTAGCAACCGGTTAGCTCAGTAGTTGGTTAAGGGTTCGGTGTGTAAACCTTTTTTAAATTGTTTTTTTTTAATTCTTAGAATATTAACAAGACCCGTTACGCCAGCGTATTCAAGTATTTATCTAATAAACAAATCACTAATATTTTTGCAACAGATCAGGAAACAATCAAACAAACAAATTCGAACAATAATATATTAACAAAGTTTAAAATTTACAAAGACTTTACAATTAAATACGTGAATAAAAAAAGTATTTATGTTTATATTGAATATCTAGGGAATAATATTTTGAAGTAATTAAAAAAGAAAATCTCCACCAAAAAAATTAATTGAAAAGATCAGCTGGTTTAATAATAAGTTTCTTCTAACCAAAAAGAGACACGGTGATTGTGGCTTAGGTAACTTTGGCGGTGGGAGTGGATTTCAACGAGGTCGAACCCTGGAGATGGCAACAGGTACCTGGGAGTGAGGGCTGATTGATCGTGTCCTGGTCAACGATGATGTCCCAGGGAGACGCTGCGTTGAGAAAATGTCCAACCAGTTACAATTCTCATCCAGCCAGTAGCAAATCCACCATGTACTTTATCCAAGGTTGATCGATCCAGATTATTACATGAAAAACAATGGTAATTCAGGAACCAGTTTATACAAATTGGAATAAATTGAAGGAAATTAGTTAATTAATTAATTGATTTTAAAACTTATTCTAATGAACTATCAAGGAAAAGAAAATTAGAAAACCGTTGGCTTAGCCAAGGTCACAAAGTTTCATAAAAACTCTATAAGTTAATAAAAAATTAGAATCCGTAAACTTAAACACTGAACTGAAAAAAATGACTGAACACCAATAAAAAAAAATCGGTAAAGGTATTTACACAGAACTTCCCTCGTTCATGGCAGTCTCTCTAAAAAAATAATAATTACGAAATGACATTGAGAATAATAATCGGAGTAGAGTTATTGCTATTATTACAAAGAAAACTTGATAAGTTTTGGTCAAAAAAATATACAGATTGCTCATCCAACAGCAAAAGTTCAATACTAAATAGCAGGTGCCACATATGGCAGGCTTGCGCAAATACCTTTACAAATGTCCACCATGACTGAATTATTTCTTGGGATGACCACCCTGTACATTTTTCAATAAAAGTATAATAGGTGCATATGCCAGATGTTATTGCCATCTGTCACATTTTCAATCCAACATTCACGTAATGGAGTGGAAGTATAGTGGTGGTTAAAAAATTTCATTTTCTTTAAATTTTTCAAAAGATGGTAAAATAATTTTTAAATTTTTTTCTTCTGAAATAGGTTTAAAATGTCAAAGGTAGAAATTTTAAATTAGAGCAAAAAGGAAAGTTTCCTTCTGTTATATAGTAGTGCTAAAAAAAGTTTAAAAATTAAAAATGATGTATTTTTAAAATAGGTTTAGAATGCTATGAAACGTGAAAATTTTAAATTTGAGCAAATAAAAAAAAAATCGATCTATTTTAGTGGTAAAAACTTTTTGAAAAATGTTGGTGAAAAACATTTTCAAAATTTTTTTTCTGAAATACCTAGGTTTAGAATGTCATTTAAATTTGAGCATTCTGGTGTTAAATTTTTTTCCAAACTGGTAACAAAATGTTGTAAATTTTTTTTTCCGAAATTGGTTTGGAATATCATGAAACGTGGAAATTTTAAATTTGAGCAAAAACAATTTTTTTCGTCCGTTCTATAGTAGTGATACATAAATGGATTAAAAATGTTTTCAAATTTTTTAAAAAATTCTTCAAAAACATTTTTAAATTTGTTTGAATAGTTTTAGAATGCCATGGAAACGTGGATAGTTAAAATCTGAACAAAGAAAGAAAAATTCTATTTTAGTGATAAAATTTCAAAAAACTTTTTTTTTAATCAGGCTTAGAATGCCATGAAACGTGAAAATTTTAAATTTGAAGAAAGAAAAAAAAATCATTTTCGTAGTAAAAATTTTTTCAAAAATATTGGTGAAAAAAATTTTCAAATTTTTTTTTCCTGAAATAGGTTAAGCGTGTCATGAAACGTAGAAATTTTAAATTTGAGCAAAAACAATTTTGTTTCATCTTGGTAAAAATTTTTTCAAAAATGATTGAAAAAAATTTTCAAAATTTTTTTTTTCTGAAATAGGTTTAGCGCGTCATGAAACGTGGAAATTTTAAATTTGAGCAAAAAAAAATTTTTTTCAACTTGGTAAAAATTTTTTCAAAAATGTGAAAAAAATTTTCAAAAAATTTTTTATCCTGAAATAGGTTTAGCGCGTCATGAAACGTGGAAATTTTAAATTTGAGCAAAAAAAAATTTTTTTCAACTTGGTAAAAATTTTTTCAAAAATGTTTGAAAAAAATTTTCAAAATTTTTTTTTTCCTGAAACAGGTTTAGCGCGTCATGAAACGTGGAAATTTTAAATTTGAGCAAAAAAAAATTTTTTTCACTATTTATTCCGTTTAGACGGCCCACCCTGTATATTTTTCAGTGAAAATTCTACCAGTTCTTCGCTGACAGTAGGGTTAACTACCTACCAAATTTGACTGCTCTCCGTCAAGTAGTTTTTTAGTAAATACACCAACAGACAGACAGACAGACAGACAGACAGACAGACAGACAGACAGACAGACAGACCGACAGACAGACAGACAGACAGACTGACGGAATTGAAAAACCTATATTTTCGGAATCTGCGTGTTCTGAAACGTCAGAATCCGAAAAAATCTCGGAGGGTGATTTTTTCTCGAATACAATACTTCCCTTCGGTATGCGAGGGAAGTAAAATGTTGGTGAAAAAAATTTTCAGTTTTTTTTTCTGAAATAGGTTTAGCGTGTCATGAAACGCGGAAATTTTAAATTTGAGCAAAAAAAAATATTTTGCATTATTTATTCTCTTTCGACGATACACCCTGTATATTTTCCAGTGAAAGTTCTACCATTTCTTCGCTGACAGTAGGGTCAACTACCTACCAAATTTGACTGTTCTCCGTCAAGTAGTGTTTTACTTAATGCACCAACAGACAGACAGACAGACTGACGGAATTGAAAAACCTATATTTTCGAAATCTACGTGATCTGAAACGTCAGAATCCGAAAAAATCTCGGAGGGTGATTTTTTCTCGAATACAATACTTCCCTTCGGTATGCGAGGGAAGTGAAACTCTACTACTAAACTTTAACAATACAAAATGTTCAAAGTAGAACAAAGGAAATAGATATTAAGATTGAAAACAAGAAAAATTTAAATAAGGAAATATAACATTTTGGAGATGATCTCAGTACTACTACAAAATTAAAAAATGGATTGACTTTCCGTCTCGTATTTTAATAAATTCAAAATTTACAATCAGTATACTAGTCTTGAAATGAGACTATCTAACAAAGAATTTTAGAGCGACCCTAAATACAAAAACATAGAAGTATATATATAGTATTAACTACTGGCGAAATTCTTGGAATAGTACCTAAATATAAAATATCCAGTAGCAACTGTCCCAAAATGACAAATAAACTACTGCTGGAGCAATCCACTAACAAGTGGTTTCCATTGACCACGAGGTTAACCTCAAATGTAGTATAATAATCAACTAAATACCAACTTAAAATTCAATATCAATCCAAAATAACTACGTTATTATTCTAATCCAATAATAATCCAATAATAAAAGTAAACATTTCAGAAAAGTATTGGGATGGCTCTAATAACTCCAAATCTTTTAAGTAAAAATTATAACAATCTCACCTCAATGACCACGAAACGGAGAGTGAACTAGTTTTCAATGGCTGTTAGCGTCATCTCCGCCGATATTTCGCTCGCGCATGCTCAATAGTGTTTAACTTGGAACTTATTCCAGTTACAGCACGGTCGCTAAACAGGAATTTTCTGCAACAAATTGAATTTGTTCCTAGTACGGGTGCTGAATTGAAGATATTTGGCAATTAATTAAGCAATTGGCAACAAGTTAAGGAAGAAACTTGTTACAAACAGGGTTATCTACATCTGCCTGCCCGTCTGTCTCTCTGTCCGTCCGTCCGTCCGTCCGTCCGTCCGTCATGCCTCTTTTTGAACAAAATCAATCAATAAATAAAAAAGTTATGAATTATTTAAATTCTTTAAATTTGTGTATTCACATTATATAATATTGTTACAATGCAAAAGCGGCTAATTAGGCAACAAGTCATAATTTTTATCAACTTAACAACCATAAATTTGTCACAAATGCAATAAGATTATGGATCAAGCTTTCGTGGCTTTCATTCATCTCGCACTTAGACAAGGCCATCACTCGCTAATACAAACTAACATTATTAAACTCTTCGCAAATATTTTTTTATTTACGACAAAAATGCAAAGAATATTTTATAGAATATGCAACAGTTGTATAAAAAGTACGGTTAATCAGCGAAGAATATAGTGTTTCTACTTAATGTCTCATCTTGCTGAATTTTTATTACTTTTACTCGTCATCTGTTATTTTTACTTACTAGAAATACTTTGCGTTCAAATAGAATACTGTAATTACATTTAATTACTCCTAGATATACGTGAATTATGTTAGATACTCCATAAAACAGTTTAATTAGACTTGTTTGAAATTTACTTTTCTAATATTACTACAAAATAGTTTCACAAGCATTTTAATAACAAAATGAATTGAAAATATTTTTATGGTTTTCTAAAACATTTTTAATATACAGAAATTAAGTGTCTACACGGCGAGAATGGTCATTAAAATGATTTATTTTATACTTTCACTTAAAGTGGATACGTGGTTTCGTTACACACGGCTTCACTAAATAATGTATAGGTACAGTTTCAATACAAATTAAGCTTTTACAACAATCTTATAAAAAAGTGGTTTAAGAAACTAAAATATAGAAATTGTTCCATAACATATTTAATCGCTTTAATCATGTTAAACCGGTGCTGCTCACTACTATACGGGAAGGATTTACAAACGTTACAAGCAGTTGAGTAGAAAGCTGATTATTGGAAGGAAAATATGAATTCCACATCCACGTAGTGAACTGGAAGTATAATAGATAATCGTAAAAATATTTCCAATTTTCTTTTCTTGACATAGGTTTAGAATCTCAATACGTCAAGATATGAAATTTGAGCGAAAAAATGTTCTGTCTGTCTGTAACTTTTTTGTCTGCGTGTTTTCTCTGGAACGGTTTAAGATACCGACTTGAAATTTTATACACGTATGTATTATAATGAGATATGGAACTTGGATAAATAGCGGGAAATAGGTAAAGCAAGCTGGTAAGAGTACAGAAACTGGATTTTTGGTGTATGTACTAGAAGTCAAGGCCTCGAAATTTTTTATATTAGGTTTCATTCCCCCACCACCCCACCCCCACTCCAATATTAAAGGGGTTGATAAAATAATATTAAGATTTTTACTTGAAATCTGGTACATGTATGTATTATAACAACAACTGTAATTAGAAATTATGTTTGAGGATGATTCCGTTTAAGGGTTGGGAGTTAGACAGTGGTAAATAGGGAAACATATGTAAAGCAAGCTGGTATAAGAGTACACAAATTTGGGATTTGGTGTATATACTAGAAGTCAAAGCTTCAGACATTTTTATAATATTTTACATACCCTCCATCTCCCCCACTCCGTTATTAAAGGGGTTGATAAAATAAAATTGAGATATTCGCTTGAAATTTGATACACGCATATATTATAACAACATCTGGGACTAGATTATATTTTGTGATGATTCCGGTGAAGGGTTCGGGGGTAAATAGTGGAAAATAAATAAAGCAAGCTGGTAGGAGTACAAAAACATGGGATTTGGTGTATATACTAGAAGTCAAAGCCTTATATTTTTTTACAAAAATTTTTAACCCATCCACCATCCCATTCCATTATTAAAGGGGCTGATATGTGTAAATTGGGGAAAATGACTAGAGCAAGCTAGTGGGAGGCCAGAAACTTCCTTTTTGGCGTATATGCTAGAAACCAACGCTTCAAATTGTTTTCTGACCTGTCTCAAATATTAAAATTCTATAATTATTTCCATATGCTAGAGTGTAAATATAGTCAAGATATTTTCCTTTAAAGAGACTTGGATGGAAAATCTGGATGTGGAAGTAGTGATTCTTTAGGCAGAGTTTTTTTTGCCGATTTTTCAGAGCTGCTACACAGTGCGAGTGTAGAATCTGAAGCAAAAAAAATTACTGAGTCACGTTACATTGTTAGAATGCAGCTTGAGGTTCTCTCTATTGTTGAGTTTAATATTTCTGCCTTCCTTCGCTATTTAAGAGATGTCTCAAGCAAATATCAAGAGGGTTAAAACTAGCAACCGCGTTAACCTTATAACGAGGTGAATTTTCCTTTGCCAAAAATGCAAATTAAATTAATAATATACTTCGCTATTTGCCCCGTTTACGTTCGAACATATGTGTTGTAAAACATTATTATAGGTTCCTTCCAATTTAGCTAGTTCAAACCGCGATATAGGATTCCATTTTACATAGAAAATGTAATAAACCTGGCCGTGAGAGGGCTGTCCGTAATATTAACATTAATTACAAAAATTGACACTAAAATGTGTGTTTTGAAGCAATAATTTGAAATATTTTCCGTTTAAATGTATAGAATATAATTATCATTTTCCGACTTAGCCAAATAAATCTTATTTAAAGTTAACTAATATCAAAGTAAGTGTGTTCGAACCTGTTAAATTCTCCCGATTATATCCAAATAGCTATATTCCAAAGAATTTCCAGAGGGAAAAAGAACATAGATGATGTATCGAAAAAAAACCAGAATACCGTTTACCGTTTATATTATCTTAATCGAGACCATTTGTGATGATACTGTGTTAAAATAATATCTGTCGTTCTATCAAATGTGTAGATATTGTAATTACCGTATATTTTGGTTTAGAGGTATTTCAGAATGAACCGCGAAATGCGCAAAAGGCAAAGTTTGTTCTGAATTTATAAGTGTGTTTTGAAAACACTGACAGCTACCTTGCTGTATACATAAACAAGAGCTCGGGATAAATTGTAAACAATAAATCTAATATTTTTAAGAAGTGTAACTGAGTCCACGAGAGGGATTTTGTCTCTGCGCATGTGAAGGTCACAGCTCATGAGATTTTGAAACACCTCTAACTATTTCGTACTTATAGGAATTAAAATAAAACCTGTTGCTGTAAAATAATTTTTATGTGATTTGTTATAGTGCTATCGTTCTACTAAAAGAGTCGGAATTTAGTTTACCGTTCATTTTGTTTCCAATATTTCGTATTGATACGGATTGAAACGAAATTCATTACTTTGAAAGAACTTTTAAGAAATTTATTATAGTCCGGGAATTGAGAATAAAATCTAGGCTACCGTAAATAAATTAACTAACTTTATATTTTGATACATAGAAATTTTCCGCACCAAATTCGACAAGATGCCACGTGGCCGAACCTAAACTCATTTAATAAAGGCACCCAGCTCTGGGGTTTGAGGCGCTTGGCAAACACCGCAAAAAGTGTTGATGCAATTTCAACATTTTCGAACCGAACCGAAATACCACCGTTCTGATTATTGCTGTCTGTACGTCTAGGCAGAATAATCTCCGCCGTAAGCTGATACCAAATCCGATAACCGTTTTATTTTCCGAACCGAGTGTAACCAAGATTATACACCGCTCCGAATCCGATAATAGCTTTATTTTCCGATCCGAATCAGAAAACCGTTCTATTTATTTGGTATCAGTTTTATTTAGTTTTGCCAAGTTCTTCACACTTACACTCTGACCGGTCATTTAGGCATAATTATAGCTGTTGATAACCGCTTGCTTTCGCCTGGTACTTGCATTCTGCCTGCTTTTATTACTTTCTGTGGCGTTGTTTCTTATCGCTTACCGTTTTTTTCCCGCTTACTGTTTTTTTTTACCGATTTTATTTTTTCTTTGGACCGCTTTCATCCTTTGCTTGCTTACCACCGCTTGTTTCCGAATTAATATGAGTAACTAGTAGCTAACTAGCTTCTCACCGCCTGGTTCCCCGTACGTTACAAAATGACGCCCGAACAGGGACTTAATTAGATGAAATTAAACTAAAATGGTATATCTTAAGTTTTTATTTTATGTATAAAGAACTTCGAATTTTGGTACCTAACCGTTTTTTTATTGTTTTGTAAATTTTATTAAATGTTAATAAACTTTGTTATTTACCAACATCTGCCTTTTATTGTTGAATGTGAGTGAAAGTCTAATCTGCCGTCCAGACCCCTGGACATACCGTGTCTCCACTGTAGCTATCCCAGCCCTACTTCAACAGGCTGCGTTTAGGAGGCTAATGTGAGACCTTTGCCCCACGTAAAAATTGCGAAGATGGCTCTCGAGATAACCGATTTTAACCGAAATGTAGGTCAGCGCTAAAGTGACGCTTCCGCTTGTCTATGCGCTAGGCAACCGGAAGAAAGCACGTCACGACCTCACAAATGCGCATGTTGTTCTTTAGATATGCGTATAAAAAAGTTTTTGGATTCTGCTCTATTTTCTTCCACATCCACGTAGTGGAGTGGAAGTATAATAGTCGTAAAAAAAAAACATTTTTTTTGTTTAATTTTTTGTTGTTTGTATTTTTCATTACATTGAATTAGCGCGTCTTCTAATTTGATTTCATGGCAGATGCAATATAGTTACTTTATTTGGGAATATTTGGGTTGCCAACCAAGCATTAAAGGAACCGAAGCAACAAACATAACCCATATTTTAGTGTTAAATTTGTTAAGCCATGGCTTAACCCACCAAATTCTTTTCTTCCTCTTATTTTCTAAGAATAGTGCTGACGTTGCGAGTAGCACTGTAATTTCAACTGTTTTCACTTTCTCTCTTTCTGTTCATAGTGATTCAGTGATTGTAAAGTGAATAAACAAACAATAAACATAATCATAAAAGTTTTTCTTCTCGTCTGATTGGTAGTCCCAAAGACTTCACAAAATAATGTAGTGGTGTAAAGTGCTTTCAAGCTGCAAAAATTATCACGCAAAGTTTTACATGCCATCCATTTCATTGCATTGCATAAATGTAAAACTGCTTTAACAAGATCTGGAAGTGGTGAAGCAGTGAGTCATTTTTGATTCACTGCTTGACAATGGCTTTGTAAGTCGAAACTGCAGTCGCAATTTTTATAAATACATAGTGGTAGAAAACATAGTAGTGTGTTTTATTTGTGCCTTAGTTATTTTTTATCCTTTGGATATTGGTAATGTCATAGTCGCCAAAAAGTGTATTAAAGTACCGCAAATCACTGTGCCACATTTTTAAATGATATTATTCACACTTCAGGTTCCTCAAGGAAGTCAAAATGTGCACCTCTAAGCAATTTTTTCCAAAAGTATAAATTACTTGATCGGGTCGTATTTATTACTTTTTTCTCTATATTCAACAACTGTGGGATGAATATCAAATAATATAATACATTCCATTAAAATAAAACACCCATAGATATGGAAAAACAAATAAAAAAATAATATGTTCATATTTCAGTTGTTATCCATCATCAAAGTAATCTGATATCGTTTTAAATGATGAGCAATATTTTTCTTGATTTTGTACGGGCTTGAATGAATCTATCGTGTTTTTATTGGCCAGAGACAGCTAGTGATGCATCAGTTGCAAAACGCACGAATCGTTCAACAGCTTCGGTATTGCAAGGAGTGGGAAAATTTACATCTAACGCTTTGGTAACACACATTTCCATATTAGCAGTCACTGGCGGCTCAGTAACATTCACGTCATTTCCAAAGAGTAATTCCGAGTAATGTTTGGCCTCAAAATTTATTTTAGATATACCAAATTCTCGTATTGCTGTTGTTTTAACGTTTCGTGCAGTAAGAACACGTTGGATACCACCTTCCTTATCTTCATTATTTTCATACGACTAGTAAAGCTGAATGACAGGTAAGAGGTTTATTTCTTTAATAACGGTGGAACTTCTACATTATGGCAAGTTTTTCAATGCCCTGGATGCAGGCACTGCTTTTCTTTCTTTTGTCATTTTCATTTTCTTGTTTACCATAGTCGCAGTATTTTCTCTAGATTTTAAATTCTTCTGAATTTGCTTATAACGTCCTTGAAATTTTTTAAGTTATTCCAGACTCGATTTCGAAAAACGGTAGGAATTGATATACTTTGCAAACATCTTCAGTTTTCGATAGAGCGTTTATGAGTATTTCAGAAACACCTAGATCTTTCCCAGCACATAGATCAGTAAATCATTCTAAACAAACAAATAACGAAAGATAACGAGCTTAGAAGTAGGTAACACACGGTAACTTAATACTTTAGATTGACCAAATATCTTGCAACAAAGTTGACTTTTAGTTGCCATAATAACTTAAATATTGTAACACTTAACGAACAATCAACATACAACCACGAAACACGTAAAAACCCACAAAAAAACACATAACTAAAAACAATACTTAGTAGAAGTAGTCAAACAAATGAAAGCAGACTGGAACTTGTTACCTCCACACCCCAGTCATAGACGCCTGTCGCTTGGACCGTAGTCCATTGAAATGTTACAGAATTATAGCCGAACCTTGCATTTTGGACAGGACAAGTATATAACTAATATGCGCGTTAACATCCTTAACGAGGTTGTGACTGCTAAACCCGACATGAAATACCTCGGGGTATTCATCCACCAAAAGTTGACGTTGAATCGACACGTGGATTACGCCACCGAAATAGCTGAGAAAGCCACTATGACCCTGCGGAAAGTCCACCACGCATCGGGGACCCCAAGACCTACACCAGGAAACTCCTAAACTCGGTGGCAAATTCCATCCTTCCATATGCCGTCCCGGCGTGGGTCGATGGGCTAAAGACTGCACGTAATCGCAAGCCACTAATACGCACGCAACGCCTTATGCTAATAAGGCTGAGCTGTGCCTACCGGACAACTTCCGCCTCGGCACTGCAAGTCATCTCGGCGGTGCCTCCCGCCGACTTGCTGGTCAAGGAGTGTGCGTTCAATTATGGGGCAGACAAGACTGAGAGGAACACGTATAGGCACCATCTTATGGAACGCTGGCAAGAGCGCTGGGACCCCGAAGACGGCAGATTGCCGCACCGGTTCATCCCAGATGTGAGAGCCTGGACCGCCCGCAAACACGGGGACCTGAATTACTACCTAACACAGGCGTTAAGTGGCCACGGTAATTTCGGCAGCTACCTGCATTAATTTCGCAAGAGAGAGGTAGACACGTGTATATACTGTTCTGTCTCGGACACTCCAGAACACACAATGTTCCACTGCCCTAGGTGGAACGTGGAGAGAAACACGGCAAGCAGGGACGTCGGCCAGGTCATCACCCCAGAAAACTTTATGGCAAACATGCTCGAGATCACCGTGAAATGGGCAATAATCAGCACTATGTGCTGCAATATCATGGGAACTAAAGAAGAGGAAGGACGGATACTAAATCCATAGGACCATGTGCCTCCGAAGAAATGTTTAAATACGATCCCTGAGTAAGCAACTCCCATCGGTTTTTTAGTGCGGTAGAAATCCCACATATCCCAGTACGCTGCATCACCAGTACAGGGAACCTTTTGAAGGTTTTTCCCCTCATAAAAAAAAAGATATCGCGAAAAGACTGCTTACACCCCCTTTTCCAAGATGGCGACTTTCAACAATGATAATCGAGTTTTCTACTCACACTGACCCCCTCTACACATAAAAAAATCTTATTCTGTCTAAAATGCAAGGTCAATGTAACATTTCAATGGGCAATGAGGAATCAGAAGATAGAATAGAGCAAATTGACTTGAACGGGCTTTTTATCAAACTTTAATAATTATTTTAAGTACTATGTCTACCAGAGAATATAATTTTTGAAATAAACCAATGAAGGTAATAAGAACCTGTAAAATCACCAAAATGTCTAAACTTTCGATCCCGTGAAGAACCTGAAAATGCTAAGCTAGGTCGATCAGCTTTTGAGAATAAATTTTATTTATCCAAATGCACATTTTGATACCTATGGCAAAACGAATTAAAAATAAAGAATTTTTCGTTCCACCCTAGTATACATAATTAAATCAAGCAATGATCTGCGCGCTGAACTGACCAAAGTCTCTAATTTCAATGCTAAGGAATGGACTTTGAAGAAACCTTGAGCAATGTGTTTGTGATGACGTTAATAAATAAGTTAAAAAAAGATTAGAGTAGGATATGGTCGGAAGGGGTAGAAAACTCCCCTTTTATCATGGATTTCGTAACTTGTAGGATTTGGTCCAAAATGGCCCAAAATAAGATGTTTCACAAGAGTGAATTAGTTCGAAAATCTCATATTTTTCGAGATACGGCCACTCGAAAATTCCTCAAGGTGGGGGAAAAGTATAAAAGCTGAAAACGATATCTGAAAAAATTCACTTGAATGTATTATCGAAATATTTTCAGCTTTTCTGTAAAGTGCGTTTTCACCGAGTTTTTCCGGAAAAATACGAGAAACTACCACTTTCTTTGAAATTGTAGCGCTTTAAAAACAGGTAATTGAAAAATTTAAAAAATTCAAATGAATGCATTGAGACCTTCTAAAAATTTTTTGCAACTTGCTAATTTTCCGAGTTACAGGCAGTTTTCCATGATAAATAATGTACTACATTTTTTCACATCTTGAATTTGAAAATTATATTGAAATTTTAAAAATGGTTTAACTATATATAGCTTTCAACATTTTTTTATAATAATATGTATATATAGGTCACGCTCATTTTTTGAATTTTCATGTATTTTTTGTGCAAAAAATATAGTACATTATTTATCATGAAAAACTCGGAAAATTTGCAAGTTACAAAAAAATTATAAGAGAGAAAAAATGTTTAGAAGTCCTTAATGCATACGTCTGAATTTTTTAAAATTTCAAAGAAACGGGTAGTTTTTCGCGTTTTTCCGGGAAAACTCGGTGAACATGCACTTTTCAGGAAAGTTGCAAATAAAAAAAGTCTCGCATTTCGATGATACAGTCACCTGAATTTTTTCAGATTTTTTTTTTAACTTTTACGTTTCCCCTCCCCCACTTTTAAGAATTTTCAAGTGGCCATATCTCGAAAAATACACATTTTTCGAAAAAAATCACAAGTATAGAAACATCTTATTTTGGGTCAAAAAAGGTAAATATAATGTTTTCTTTTTTAAGTTTCATCAAAATCCATTTACTAGCACTCAAATTAGAGGAGAAACCCCGCCGTTGACTGGACTAATAACTAAAATCAATTCCTTATAGAATTAACCAGTTAAACATTACTTTTATCGGCAAAACAGTGCTGGCGCACTGAGCGAGACTAGAATATTACCCTAGCGGTGTGTGCAGTAATTTTCATCTTTATTCAAGTATCCTCAGATTCATCGAACTCTTGTTGAAATATGTGTACTTATTCGGTATCAAAGCCATTTACAACGAGAAATGAATCAATGGAATGTACTTTAGAATGTAAATACAACGCCTTCCATTAAAGTAATTAGAACAACTGGGACAAAACTGATCTTAGAATGGTCTGCCACCACTTTCTCTTTTAATCGCTTATAGTGTATTATGTATAAATTCCTTTTTGGTGACTATCGGTTTCCCGGTTATAATTGTAAAATATTCTATATAGATTATATAACATTTGTAAGTAAATATAAATTGGATGTACTCGATTATCTCATTTGTTTTAAACTCCTTCCGGAGATTATTCAACGATTTCCCAAGAAACTGTTTTTCTAAAAATTTTAAATATTGTGGTGGTTAGTGGTGGGTACATTTCTGATTAAAAATATTTTACTCGTACAAATGTTATTATTATGAAGTATTATGATAATCCCATGCATATTACTTCCACACCCACGTAGTGGATTGGAAATAAATAATCGTAAAAAAAAATCAAAAATGTTTTTGTTCAAATAGGCTTACAATGTCAGAAAACGTCGAGATTTAAAAAAGCGAAAAAAAGTCTGTCTGTCTGTCTCTCGGTCTGTAACTTTTTTTGTGTTCACGTTTTCTCAGAAACGGTTTAAGATTTACTTGAAATTTGGCACACACATGTACCATGATGAAATCTGGAACTAGATTACATTTTTTTAAATATTTTCCACACCCCCCTTCACCAACCCCCTCTTCATTATTAAAGGGCGTGATAAAATAAAATTGAGATTTTCACTTGAAATTTGGTACATGTATGTATTATAACTACATCTGGAATTATATATATTGTAATGACATCTGATTAAGATGATTCCATTGAGTGGGGGCAGGCAGTGGCGGCCTGTGACTTTTAGCTGTGGGTGGGCACTTGCACAAATACAAACAAATAACAAATCGTAATAAATACGTTACATACTTCCGAAAATTAAACGATGTTTGACGAGAAATTACGATTGTAAAAGATATAGAAGGGATGAGGCAGGCAGTGTCCACATTCCACCCACAAACTACAAAGCCTATTATTTTTATCAAATATCAAATTGGAAATTAGGTACACAATTTATATTCTATTTGATATTCCCAATGTTCTCACAAAATTAAGAAATTAATTAATCATTTAATCAATTTTAACAGATTTATTAATTCTCATTTTTCATTTTCCAGTTTGATTTTGATATACTGTCAAATGTAAACATATTCTATTCAATAATTCAAAATTCAGTTCTCATTATTCATAAGTTTATTAAGTTTTCTTTAGGCGTGGCATGCCTTCCCTAGAAATAAATCGCCTAAAGATGCATAGACATACGTCCCGTTTTGATACGTACTGAAGGCGTAAGATCGAAGAGAATTACCAACATATGTGTGCACGTAGTATAACACAATTTCAGCGTCCGCTGCCTACCCTGGTTACTAGTAGTTAGAGTTAGAGAATATTAAAAATATTGTCATAAATAAAAATAACTTTTTAATTTTATAATTTTTATATTAAAATTAATTAACGGAAAAAGGTTATGACTGACTGCTGCTTGACCTTGACGTCTTAGATAATTAGGTGGGCACTGCGCACCATGTCAACCCTGACGGGCCGCCATTAGGGGGGGGGGGGAGATAAATAAGGAAAAGGTAAAGTAAGCTAATAAGAGTCCAGAAACTTCATTTTTGACATATATGCTAGAAACCAACACCACATTTTTTTCTGCTTCGACTGTTGTATTATTAAAATTCTATGACTAATTATTTCCACATAGTAGAGTTCAAATATCGTGACGATGTTTTCCTTTAAAAAACTTGGATGGGAAATATGGATGCGGAAGTAGTGTTTCCTTAGGCAGCGGTTCTTTTAGGAAGCCAAGTGCACTCGCATATGAAATATTTCCACATAGAAAGTAAAAAAAAAAATAATAATGTGATGCCCGAAATTTGATTTCCAAAATATATGAATATGTTTATTATATAGGGGGGAGCATACGTACAAATATTTTGCAGAATGATGTATGTTTGCCCAAAGAAGTAAAAAATTCTCATAATTTCTTTGTCTAATTTAAACCTATTTTTGTAATTAGAATTGTTCTGTATGGAAATAGGTAATGCTTTGTAGACACGGGATACGGAAAAAGAGGTAACTATAATATCTCTCTCATTTATCCAAAACATGACATATTACCAAATTACTAACTACAATAGAGTACAAGTACATATTTTAACGTGAGGATAAAAACTATAATTATATTTGTTTATTATACCCCTTTGTTTACATTGAATGTAAGTACATAAATTAATAACATTTAATTTAATTTCAATAACACTTAATTCTTTATATCCCATTTTATTTTTAACCAGAAAACCTTAAAACTGGACAAATCAAACACATCGACAAAACTGTATGGATGAGCGGCAGCATAGCCCATTGCTAAAGGCCACAAAGCGCATTCTTATGAAAGGTTATTATTATTATTATTATTATTATTATTATTATTAAATTTCCCTCGACTTTAACGTTGATTCCCTTTATATTAGTGAGGGCTTTCATTTAGCCAAACACTTAGTACATAGTATTGTTAACATACTATTTTGTTATTAATGCTGTTTAAGTTTAAACCTAGCCTTATGTGATCTGCATGAATTTTCTTACTAAGTATACTTGTTGGATTTATTATAGTGTTTATCTATAACTCAATGTATATGTTGGAAACTATTTCAAGACGTACTGGGCTATCATGAAGTGTTCTAGGGATCAGGCTAGTAGCTGATGTTATGATGTGAGCAATGTAGACGGAGCTTTGATTCCAGAGTTTTCTTATTTCTTCTGCGAGTGGATTGTATTGGTCTATTTTTTCATGATGTTTCTTCTTTAAGTTATTACTATTGAGAATGGCAATTTCAATGAGGTATGTGGTCTTCGTATGTTTAAGAGCTAGTGTTATGTCCAGCTTATAATGTGCCACTAAGTTTACCTGATCGTTGTCCAGGACAGGAGAGGACTCGTATTTATAATAGGTCTATCCTCTATCAAAGCATATTTTAAGATTATTTCCCTTTGAAGTATTGTCGTGACGGTGGATATAATCGGTGGGGGTAGGAAGGTGCATCCTGTTATTGATCACATTGTGATCAATGGGTTTGTGCACATTTCCTGCAGCTATCTGATACGGTCGTTTAGTATGTATTTTATATAATTTCTGGTCATGACTGTTTCGTCTTGGATGTCGATCATATAATCTTCCTTATTATTATTATTATTATCAGGTAATGTTATTATTATTGTTATTATTATTACTATATTAGCCGCAAATTGACTTTAAACTTGATTTATGACTTCACAGTCGTTACTGACCTAGTCAGCGATTTCATACTGAATTTTTCATCTTGGGGCTTCTGGAGTTATTACTACAACTACTACTTTTTAAAATTTTTATAGAATTACCTCCATGTCGTCTTGATGAAACATTTCAGAATGGTACTTAAACAAAATTTTACATATTCTGCACGTTTTCTATAAAAATATTGTCCAAGATATTTTCTTATAAGAACCACCATTTTGGCCTGAGGTTATTCTTTTTATTAAATTTTACATTGTAAAAGCCTATAATTATTACATATTACTGAAGTTATATTCGAAAAAAATGTATAGATAAAATTTAAAAACACAAGTGATATTTGGGGGAAATATTTAACGAAATAAAACATGACATATAATAATGTTTCAATGCGAATTACTGTGACAAATCTCTCTAGAAAGTATTAAAGTGATAAAATTACATGCGGGAGCTGTCAAAAGCCGATCTAACTTGATTTACTACTATAATAATGACATTTTATTGATTGCAATGATCACAAGAAAATAGCATTTCATTGACTTCCATGTGTTAACACGAAAGTCAAATAATCGGAGTTAAATAATCTTCTGAAAATCGTGGAAGAAACGTCTACTATCCGGCCCATTGAAGAAAAATAAATATTATTGTTAATATTACTCTTGTTTATATTAGATACTGTTAATCGACATATGGTGCATTTTAAATAATAGCTATAGATGAATGCCATTGCTTAATTAAACTATATTTCAGTTTATATAAAAAAATAGTTTAGATTGCACCGACAGATGGCACGTCAGTCGATGGCATCGTTTAACTAACTATTGGTGGAAAGGCTATTACACTAGCGTCTACACCCCAAGCAAATACAAATAAACCGCGCATTAGTGCTGCTGCAGCGGACGAATATTGGTTGGTTATTGTACCGTCTGGTCAACCTATTTATTCCATGCTATAGCGCGGATTGGCAGGTGGAGAGTTGGTATATGGGTAATATTCTCGCTTAGTCAGAAATAATGTTTTCCTTATTTTTCCTATAATTATTTCATTCTTTCATGTGATTTCTTTAGGTTAGGTTAGTTAGGTTGATTTTTATTTTGCTATCTAATTGTTAATAATTATCAGCACCGCAGGCATTATTAGCGTCGCAGAGAAAGAAAGGGGGTGCGGGGATCTCCCCCTGCTTCTTCCACAAAATATTTCAATTTCTCTCCAAGCACTAATACTCATGCGGGATTATTTGTGTTTGCTTGGGATGTAGACGCTAGTGGCTATTACTATATTATTATAATAGGCTTGTTCGGCATTTTTTTAAATTTCATAAATCGAAAGTGCGAGTATAAAATAATTGATCTGCAAAAAATCAGAATTTTATTCGCACATTTAGTGTTTTAAAAACAATTAGAAACCTCCGCCTCGCGAAAATGGGGCGTAACCTGGCGTTACGTCACTATACGCATAGACTCAGCGATCTCCGTCGACTCGATGCCGTTTAGTTGTTATGATTATAGGTGATTTCAGAGTATTGTTTGTATTACCTACTTCTCGCTTGCTTTTATATGAGTACAAAGAAAAAGAATGTAAGTATTTCATAGTTCCAGAATGCTCAAATACAATTATAAACGCTCCAGAAAATTATTTATTTCTTTACCATCCGACTAAAAGCTAAGAAGAGCCTGGCGATGTGACTTTTCGGAGCGCCGGTTTTTCGGGACTGAACCGGTGTCGTTCGGTTCGAGAGATAATTGCGATTGTGTTAGGATGAACTCGGAGGAGGTATTTCTAATGGGTTTTCCGCAATTAACGCGCAAAAGTCGGCTATCTCTCTCGCCTCCCATTTTTAGGAACGGGCATTGAGGGGCCTGTAGGGGAGTACGATTTGGCGAAATGTCAAAAAATTACAATTTTCTCTCGCTCCTGTCGAGTCGAATTTTCGATTTTGACCCTGCAACTTACGATGCCGATTCATCTCTGATCTTCCCCTTTCCGTAGTGACATAGAGCGAGCTTCCACTCGAAGCATTTATTTAGTTACGAGCGTCTGAAGACTCCATGTTTTTTTTACCTTTCAGGTTAAATTTGAAAGGTTTCAGAAAGCCACTTTTCTCTCGGTCGCGTCTAGCAGAATTTTCGGTTTGGCCTATACAACGTGCTATCAGGATAAAGCTCCAATCTTCCCCTTTCCATAGAGTCGATGCGAACCCTTTCACTCCAAGTATTTATTTTCCGGTTTATCATTTTTTTTCGCATAGCAGAAATTCCGATTTCAACTGTGAAATTTACGATGTTGATAATACGCCAATCTTCCTCTTTCCATAGACACCTAAAACGACCTTCAACTCCACGTATTTACTTGCTACTGAACGGCTGCTAGTAGTCGCGGTGTCTCGGTAGGCCTTCGAGGTCAAGGTTGCGTATAATGACGTCACAAATGGCAGCACTGTTTTGCAACTATTACTAATTTCAACCCCTTATATCTCGAAAAAGGAAAAAGTTAATAATATGAAATGTTAAGTGCATAATAAAAATATCGAGTACTATATAAAAACGTATAAAAACCATATAAAAAGAATATCATGGAACAGACCTATTTGCGTAGCATATCGCTACATAAAACACACTCTGGAGAATTACATGTACCAAATTTGGACATATCTTTATATTGCTAACATAGAGAGAACAATTCAATATTATTTCAATTTTGTAGTTTCTAACCACGCATCTATTTATAAATTGTTATTTTGTTTAAGAACTGCTTTCCCTCTGAATTAATTATTTAATTTTTTTTCAGATTCTGAGGATATGGCACTGGATAATTGCGGTTAAAATATTGTCTTTGATAACAATTATTCGTGCTCAAAATGAAAGATCATACGACACAAGCGACTGGATACCAATACAATCCGCATCCAAAGAAGTACATTATGAGGAAGAGCCAGTAAAGAAAGCAACTGGTCGAGTCTTAAACTTAGAATCACCTAACCAAAATTTTTTTCCTGACAACGATTATGAATACAGGAAAAGAAGACTGCACCAGCAGCAGTTTTTAAAAGAAGCACCTTTTACTAAAGGATCTTCGAACGGACGACATAGGCAAAAGGCTCATGATCAATACAAATATGAACTACCCCCACCACCACCACCACCGAAAAAAGGTCCAAAACTCCAATATTTTACGAATCAGGAGGTTAAACTCCCAACTTTTGAACAACCACCTCCAATAGACCAATCAAAGTTTCTAGAAAAACCTCAGTATTTACAAAATAGTCAACAATTACCGTCAATACAGAAACCGCAGGAGTTACCAAACTTAATTAGGGAACAAGCTCCACAAATAAATGCTCCTAATATTTACGAACAATACAACATATTACCATTTAACAACACTTACTATCAATCTCTTAATCCGTCTTCTATAAACCAAGAATTACTAGGTGCTATTCCAAATAGTCAGAATGTGGTACAAGTGCCTTCAATAACGTCCCCTCCCACACAAAAAGAAGAAAAGCAGAACGTACAGTTACTGTATGTTCCCTTAGAAAATTTGAAACCCAATCAACTTCTTCCTCAAAACACAGAAACAATTTTGCATCAAGTCAGTGCTCCAACGCAAGAAAATAACATTTTTAGTCAGAATAAGGCACATAGAATATCTGACATAGAGCACGATTTCATTCAACAGACTCTACAAGCACACAGATTGAAACAGCAAATACACCTAGGACAGCCAATTCTTTTAGAGACAACTACAACTACAACTACAACCACAACCCCAAAACCAAAGAAACGGAAACCTCACCAACCTCCGCTCTCAGTATATCTGGAAAGTAATAATGGTGTTGATGTGTCTGATGTATTAGATGTGTTAAAGCAGGCGAAAACAATTGCTGTGCAAGATAGTGTGCAGCCTAATTCTCCACAAATATTTATAGGCCCCTCTGCTTTAAACCCACCTGTAGGTTATGCCAAGTTTCCACTACCATATCTGAATAGAGTGGATGGTAACAGGGTGGACAGAAAGATAGACAACTTGCCATTCTTTGTAGCACCTTTGAGTTACAAAACTCCGCCTGGTTATTCTAAAATTCCCTTACCTTCACCACACGTAGGTTCCGTTGTGGTTTCGAATAAAGAAGAGTCACATAAGCGTTCAGCCCCCAAGCCTATCTCCATTCAACAAAATCAGATTAACGAGTATCAGCCTCCTAAAGAAATTTATTCCATACCGGTTATTGCCAAACCCACTGACGCACAAAATGCATACCAAGAAAATATAAAATCACACCCATCGGGCGACAATACAAATAAACACACTTATTTTAATCCATTACAATACTCAAATCCTTCGAACGTTGCACAACCACAATTAGTACAATTTAATATAAATGATAAGTTCGCAGTTCCTACTAGGAGCACCCAAGAATTACTCAATCAACAAAGTTTAGGTTCTGGAAATTCAAATGATTATAAGGTTCCTACAAGGGGTCAGCAACAACTTTTTGAGCAAAATTCTAATTTATTTCAAAACTCCGACCAGCCTAAACAGTATAACCCGCAACCATTAACTAGTGGAAACATACATCAATTTAACACAGCGGAAATACCGCCTCAGACAACTAACCCTAAGGCAACTAGCAATCCATACAACATTAATACTCCTTTAATAAACAAGGAACAACAACGTAATGCATATAATGAACAAAGTTTTGCCGGTGAAGAAAATGCGAAAGGATATAAGATTCCTCCAAGTACCTCGGAACTAAAATATACTAGTGACTATTCTAGCGGTACCATTAATCCTTATAATATAGAAGCAAATCCTATAAATAAATATAATCATCACAGTTTTACTGATGAGAACACCAAAATATATAGTACACCAAATATATCTTCCCACTCGCCATATTCTACTGAAAATGCGAATTCTTACAACTTGCCTACCCGAAATACACCACAAAGAACTCGACAACCAGTTACTCAAGAAAATATAAACCAATACGATACGTCAATAAGAACTAGTCAGACGCCCATTCAATATAAACAGCCGTCTGATACATTTAGTTTGACAGATGATCGAACTCAATCACCAGTAGTGAGTATCACCCCCAAAACTACCACACCTATTCCTGTAAAAGATACGGAAGGTTTTAATAAATATCTCTCAGCTACATACGGAAGTATAGATAATGAAAAACCCCAAACAGTAAACGTGAACCCTCTGGAATTAGCTATCAATCAATTTGAACTACACCAGATCAATAGTCAACTTTTACAAGAAAACCAAGAGAAGCTTAAAGATCCCTATGATTTCAGCTCCCACTTTTACAATGGAAAAGACAAACCAAAATCTGAAGAAAAGTATGATTACAGCTCCAAATTCGAAGTTGAGAAATCGAAAGTTAAAGGACAGTATGATTACAGATCCCAGTTTGAAGTGGACACAGATAAACCTAAATACGATTATAGTTCACAGTTTGACCGCTACACCAGCACTCCAGCTACAATTCTAAGAGACACTTTTACTGAGGAGGTTCCTTCAACAACAAGACCAACGATTAAAACTAGAAGAAGAGGAAAACCTAGGATACCCATTAGAACAACAACTCCGAGTTCAGACGAAAAAGACACGTATACTGTATTAGAGGAATTTTCTGCAAAACCATCTACAACGCCAATTTCAAAGGAGATTAACTATTCGCCGGAATACACAGCACCTACGCGAGACAAAGTAGCTGACACTCCTACTAAAATTTACACAATAAGAACAACTACACCAAGATATGATAATACTAAGATTCAGTCAAGTACTACTCGATACGACAGTATAAATTCCGAAATAGGAGATATACCGTCTGGAACATATAATTTAAATCCAAATCAAAATTCTGCAATTTACACAAACCCCTCCAGTCAACACCTATTAAACCAAAATATGATGGATCAGCAAATATTACATGGTGGTTATAACAAAAATGGAAACGCCCCTTTTAGTTCAAGCTACGAGCAACAAAACCAAGGTCAGAATTCGTACTCCCAGCAATATAATGAAAATTCCAGTATTGAGCCTTTGGTACACAATAGAGGGAATAAGCAACAGGAAAACGGACAAAGCTTTTATCAAACGCCGGAATTATCTGATTACATAAGCAATCTACAAGACCAGTCTGTTAAATCATTATTAGTTCCAAATCTCCTAGTACCCACAACCGAACAGCTGCAGCCTACAATTGGATATGAGACACCAACTGAACAAATTACTACAACAACTACTACAACAACGACGACAACTACTACTACAACTACTGAAAAACCGATTGAGTCAACCACTGTCAATGTTCGAGGAAGGACTCGGCATAGAGGTGGAGGTAGATTCTCTACCCCTTCCGTAGTAACGACGACAAGACGTACTGTTAATAGAAGAAGGCCAGTTCATCCTTCAAGAACAACCACAGAAGGCCCAACATCAACCGTGCAATACTCTCCTAGAGAGGATGTTCAAAAAATAAATACGAGGCAAAGGTTTAGAACGAGAACTCGGCCAGTTCAAAATGCATTAACAGAGAGAGTGTCTACAACAGAAAATGAAGTCAGGTAGGTGCTACACATATTGACATATTATTACCACGCTGGGTAGGGCTAAAGAACGCTTTCTGTTTGGAGGCTTGTAACTTTGAATTGGTTTCATATATCGACTTCAAATTTGAAGGATTTGCAGACAATAAGCTAAAATTAAAGTACTCATAACATGAAGCTTGCATTTGAAAAAAAAAAACAACATTTATAAAAAGGTCATTAACATCGCGTGGTTAATTCAACTTTATAAATCAATCGGTAGGGACAAAAGGGCCTTTGCATTTTCCAAAGAATACAATTCATCAAAATTTGGACTAATTAGCTAACAATTTTATTTGCTTTGAACTGGTATGAAGGAAAGTTTGTCAGAATCATGTAACCCTTTGTTCTACCCCTAAATAATGAGGTAATTTATGTGCCAGACGCCATTTTGAATTATATCTTAATAAATATAAAAAAATGTCGATATAATGCAAGGAGAAAAAATATTGTTTCGGTTGTACAAATTATATCTAACTAGAATTAATAAATGTGTCATCTCCACAACTAAATATATATTTTAGTCAAGTAAATACTTTCACTGATTTTATCGACATAAATACCTAAATAACAAAGTGTCAGTTGATTTCATAAATTATTTTATTAAATGAAAATACATGAGTATCAGACATCTTATTAAGTTGATCCTCTTTTAAAATAAATTTTAACCAACTTAACAATATTTTTTTTGTCAAGCCATGTGATGTGAGTGGAATCTAAATGCAACCGTTATTTTGTTGAGAAGTTTACATTATTTTGTTGATTTAATTAAATAACGTCTAAGTACTATTATATTTGAAAAATAGTTGTTTGTTATAACTAAATAATTTATTTGTAAGTATTCGTTTTTTTACATAGTTTTGGTTAACTTAAATTATTGTTGCGTTTATTCGCCTTTTTGGAAACACCCTGTGTGAATCCGTGGGTTCTAAATAATTTCAACGAGAGATAAACACTACTAACACTTTATTTAACAATTTACTGACTATACAATACTTCAAAATAAACTTTATTTACTTCTTATTTAACCTCACTTTTCACTTTTCAACTTGTTCACTTTTATAAACTGCTTTCTTAATAATACTTCTTCTTCCACGCTGGTAATCGCGCCTTATATACTCTGAAATTACCTCTAGATTGAACCAGAATCTTCTTCCACCACACTCTAGAAAAGTCCTTGGCTCTTTCTAGAGTCTTTCCAGTCACTATCAGTAGGCATAGGCGTATCATCTCCAGTTCCAAGGGGGTGTAATTCATAAGACTGCCCCCTCCGAGTTGCCTGATCGGGACGATCAGGCAACTCAGAATCATCGATGTATTTCGCCAGTCTGTCAATCTTCATCTTGGACTTTTTGCTTCGTTGAATCCGATAGACGACGTCATTAATTCGGGTAATAACAGTATACGGTCCATCCCAAGGTGCTTGAAGTTTCGGTGACCTTCCTTTCTTCCGCTGTGGGTTGTACAGCCAAACCAGGTATCCTGCCTTGAACTCTTCTGAACTACCCTTCCGGTCGTATCGAGCCTTCATTCGGTCACTGGCTTTGGTCTCTAACTAACTCATGGACATTCCTTAGCCGTACATTTACTTCATCTACATAGCTGTTCACAGGAAGCCGTTCTCCACCTGGTATTCCAAACATCAAATCACACGGCAGTCTGATCTCATGTCCAAGCACTACACGAGCCGGAGTCTGTTTTGTAGTCTCGTGGATAGCAGCTCTATATGCCATGAGGAAAAATGGTATGTGGAGATCCCAGTCACGTTGATTTTTATGAACGACTTTAGAGAGATGTTCTTTCATAGTCTTATTATGTCGCTCCACCATTCCATCTGATTGCGGGTGAAGGGCTGTCGTCCGTGTTTTGTGTATTCCCAATAACTTGCAGATTTGCTGAAATACCCCCGACTCAAAATTTCTCCCTTGATCTGAATGCAGCTCCAGGGGTACACTAAACCGACATATCAAGTTACCTACCAAGACTTTGGCGACAGTAACCGCTTCCTGGTTTGGAATTGCGTAGGCTTCAGGCCATTTACTAAAATGGTCCATTGCAACCAGTATGTACTTGTTACCGTCCTTGGTTACTGGGAATGGTCCGGCTATATCGATCGCAATCCTCTCAAAAGGAGCCCCGACGTTATATTGCTTCATTGCACCCCTACTTCTAGTCTGTGGTCCCTTACTGGCTGCACAAATTTTACAATTACGACACCAAGCTTCAACATCTTGACGACTATTTACCCAGTAAAATCGTTCACGTACTTTATTCAGGGTCTTGTTAACGCCGAAGTGTCCACCGGATGCTCCATTATGCACTTCCTGAAGTACTTTCGGTACTCGACACCTGGGAATCACTAGACGCATAACAACTTGCTTCCCATCCGGGCTCTCCCATGCTCTTTTTAACAGCCCGTTCATAACTCTAAGTGAGTCCCACTGTGCCCACAAAGCCTTCAATCCAACTGCTTTGTCCGAAACATCCTTCCACTCTGGTCGAATTCCTTTTTCCTTTGCTCTCAATATAGCCCCAATCTCTGCATCGTTCAGTTGTTCTTGTCTCAGGGCTTCAGTTGTCCAATCATCTGGAACGTCTATTTTAACAGTGTTAACTATTCCCGTGGCCTGCTGTTTCTTCACATGGCGGCAGTGCTTGCAGTCGTCCTTGCATGGTCTTCTAGATAAAGCGTCTGCGTTCTCATGAGATCTTCCTGGCCGATGCTCGATTTTAAAGTCGTACTGTTGTAGCCGTTCTATCCAACGAGCCAGTTGACCTTCCGGGGATTTCAACTGCAATAGCCATTTCAACGCAGCATGGTCGGTCCTGATTTTGAAATGTCGTCCGTAGAGATACTTATGAAAATGGTCTACTGATTTGACGATGGCCAATAACTCTTTCCTGGTTACACAATAGTTCCGTTCTGGTTTGGAGAGCACCTTGCTGAAGTACTCGATCACTCTTTCCTCTCCGTTCTGAATTTGGGACAGCACACAACCAATCGAAGAATTGCTGGCATCTGTATCTAAAATAAAAAGTCCATTCTGTTGTGGGTATGCTAGTACAGGACCAGTGCATAGAGCTGCCTTCAGTTTTCTCCATGCTGTTTCACACTCCGGTGACCACTGGTACTAAACTTTCTCCTCTGTTAGCCGGTGTAATGGCCTCGCAATGTCTGCAAACCCTTCCACAAAGTGTCTATAATAAGTGCAGAGGCCAAGGAAGCTTCGTACTTCATGAACATTAGATGGTCTTGGCCAATCTCGTACAGCAGAAATTTTGTCGGGGTCCGCTTGTATTCCCTCCGAAGACACTACGTGACCAAGGAATTTAACTTCTTTCTGAAATAGTAAACACTTCTTCGGGTTCAACTTCAGGTGTGCATTCCTTACTCGTCCAAATACTTCTTGAAGATTTTTCAAATGTTCTGTAAAGTCTCGTCCCATAACCAGCACGTCGTCAAGGTAAACCAGGCACGTCTTCCAGGTTAGCCCTCGTAGTACAAATTCCATCAATCGTTCAAAAGTGGCTGGAGCATTGCAAAGTCCAAAAGGCATCATCGTAAATTGGTAAAGACCACTGCCTGCTGAAAACGCTGTCTTTTCCTTATCATCAGGATGAAGCCCAACTTGCCAATAACCGCTCCTAAGGTCTAACGTCGAAAACCATCGTGAGCCTGCCAATGTACTTAACGTGTCATCAATCCGGGGTAATGGGTAACTGTCTTTCTTCGTCACATCGTTCAATTTTCGATAATCGACACAAAATCTTAACGTTCCATCCTTTTTGGCAACCAAAACTACTGGCGATGACCAGGGACTCGTTGACTCCTCAATGACTCCATCTTGTAGCAGCTTATCTATCATTGCCGAGGCTTCTTCTTGTTTCGCTAGCGGAAGCCTCCTAGGTTGTTGTCGAATAGCAGGTGAGCCACCAGTATTTATCCGATGCTGGACTATATCTGTTTTTGTAAGGGCCTCCGTACTTTTGGCAAATACTGAACTTTCCTTTTCCAGGAACTTGATCGCCTCCTCTCGTTCATCCTTAGATAAATGCTCCAACTGGGAACTCAGCAAGGTCAAAACTTCCTGGTCTATATTTGTAGATGAATTTCCCTCTGTTTGTTCTTCGCACCTTGCTACCCACATAACCGGTTCATAGGAGCCAATCGGTTTGCCTTATTTAATTGTCACTGCATGGAAATTTAAATTGACGATGTAATAACTGGGGTTCTATTCCCCTAATTACATGATTTAATTAGACATTACCATTGGCAGAGTACGGAGTGGCCCAATCACTTTGCCAACTCCGTCGATATTATAGTATATCCATCGAAAACAAAACTGTGCTTACCCTTTGCTTTCTAGGTGATTTTATCCTTTTTGGTGTCCATCAACCAGGTTACTTCACAAACAAACTTTACTGAATGTAAAATGAACTTAACTTCCTGACCAGCAAATAAAACACGTGATTTCTCAAAATACTTAAATCACTATATTTACATAAGAAAATGAAAACAAATTAGAATGACAATCACAAACACTAAAAGACGACTAAGTAAATTAACAAACGATAATTACTCTATATCAAGAAATAAAATGGTCCGCGGCAATTTCAAACTCTTTAGCTAAACCGCGACCTAGTTCGATTACAACACATTAATTTTCTACTTATTATAACCGGCAAAATACGAAATAAATGTACTTAAACTTTACAATTGAAAAAGGTTCGCAAAATGAGAATTCACTATACCCCGTAGATAGATGATGACCGAACCGAAGTTAAACCAAGTGTCTAACGTCGACTACCTAATAAAGAGTAAAGTTAACAAAGCACGTTTCCCGGACTCTAAAGTTTGCAAGATAAAACAGATGTTTCTATGGCCAGTATCTTATGTTATTGTCCTAAATACGGTGATTCTAAGCGACAGGGTCGGACTTGGCTTCCCTTACTTTGACTTTTGTTACAACGACTCTAATTGGGATTTTATCTTTAGTCCGGGTTAAATTTCTTGCCACAACAATATTGGTTAGGGACTTAATCGATTCGTCACCTTCCACCAGGCCAACACGGTAACCTCCAGGATTTCCTTCCAAGGCAGCATCGATGACCTGTTCCGAGTGAGCAGGAATCTTAATCGTCTGTGTTGTCAATAACCATGCTTTATGGAATTGGTCATCTGCGGTTGCCAGGATAAATTCCTCATTTTCAATTTTCAAGACTCGCTCCCCTACGTCAACAATAAACCTCTGCTCGCCCATGATGCCCAGTCCCAAAATAAAATCATATGTAATGTCAGCCACAATGAACTTGTAATTGAATCTCAACCGTCCAACCTGCAGTTCTAAATTGACCTCTCCATGGACCCCAGCCCTGTCTCCCGTGGCTGTCCGAATAATTACTTCATTTTGCTTCTTCTTAATCTGCAATCCTGATATAAACCCTGGCCGCACTATTGATGACGTAGCACCTGTGTCAACAGTAAACACGCACCTTCTTCCATTCACATATCCTTACAACAGCAGACTACTTGGAATTCTTCGCAGCTGGGAAATCCTTATTTCTCTGGGGGCACCGTGTTCCCTAGCCAGCACAGCCCCCTTGGTGCTGGCTATCTTTAGTTTTCCTGCTGCTCTTCTACATTTACAGCATTTACTCGTCTGTCCGAGTTCTGCTGTCGACAGTCTCGTTTCATATGTCCCATTCTGCCGCAGTTGTAGGATTTAATACCTCCGCTTGGCCTTTCTCTATTTTGTTGGTTTTCCTGTCTTCTTGGAGGATTCGATTGAGCCAGTAATTGACTGATCATTTTATTTGTTTTGAGAATCGCGTTCAAGATAGGGTTTTGGTCTCTCTCTTCTGGCTGCGATTCTTCAAGCGTCATAGTCCGCACCCTTGACTTTGGAGTATCCCTATAGACAGCTTCTATCTCTAGTGCATGCACCAAGGCTTCACTACTACTTCTATGTCGGGATACCCTGAGGATTCGCCTGATCTCCTCGTCCCTTATCCCGTCTAGGAATGCCCCCACCGCCAATTGCTCTTTAAATTCTCTTGGCGCATTAGGATATGCTAAATGTGCCACTGCAGCTTCAAATTCTTGCAGACTCTCTCCAGCTTTCTGAACGCGCAATTTCAGCTGGGTCTGGTATACATGAGCAAGGTGTTGATCGCCATATCGTAGATCTAAGGCAGCTTCTAGAACTCTAAAGTTCCGTTGTTGGTCTACCGGAATTGTCTGGAGCAATTCCAATGCTTGGCCTCTTAAAGCTACGATTAATGCCTTAGCCTTATCTTCGTCATTCCAGTTGTTAGCACTCGCTGCTGCCTCAAACTGTGTCTTGTAAGTCATCCAGGAACTTTGACCATCAAAGGAGGGAATTTTTAATCGCTGGCCTGATGATGCCAGTTGCTGGTTTCCTCTATCCCTCAACTGTTGTTTAAGTTGGTCTATTTCTCCTTCTACCTGGTGCATTTCTCTTCAACCTTGTCTACTTTTTCTTTCACTTCGCTTACTTCCTCTTCGACCTTGTCCATTTTTACTTCGATCTTATTTTTGAGTTCTTCAGCGACTGTAAACAAGGCATTCTGTTGTGTCTCTATAGCTTTCCTTAGTTCGTATCTCTCTTCTTGTTTTTCCTCTTGACGTCTTCGTTCGTGCTCCTCAAAATTTTTTCTTAATTCTTCTTGACGTTTTTGTTCTTTTTTTCCTGTTCCTCTTTCTCTTCCTGGCGCTTTCTTTCCTGTTCTTCTTTCTCTTCCTGGCGCTTTCTTTCCTGTTCTTCTTTCTCTTCCTGACGTTTCTTTTCTTGGTTCATCATCATCTTTTGCATTTGTGCCATAAAGTCCTGCATTTGTTTTTCGGATGCCATGCTTCTGTTTATTATCGGCATATAATTATCAACAAAATTTAATAATCACGTCAATATCGGTAATGGAATTGTCCAGAAAAACCTCAAAACGTCACGAAAAAGTCTTATCTAGAGTCTTTGTCACTTAACCTCTAATGTCCAAATAAAATGTTCCAAAAATGTCGCCAAAAAATGCACTTAACACTATTTTCTTGTTCGAAAATAATCCTCGAACAATGTCCAGTAAATTAGTCCTTCCTGTGTTAGCACTAACTCCGAGAATACTGTCCCAGTCTTCTCAACACTTCCGGAAAATCCTCTTGTCAAAATTCCGCGTCTGACACCAATGTTGCGTTTATTCGCCTTTTTGGAAACACCCTGTGTGAATCTGTGGGTTCTAAATAATTTCAATGAGAGATAAACACTACTAACACTTTATTTAACAATTTACTGACTATGCAATACTTCAAAATAAACTTTATTTACTTCTTATTTAACCTCACTTTTCACTTTTCAACTTGTTCACTTTTAAAAACTGCTTTCTTAATAAAACTTCTTCTTCCACGCTGGTAATCGCGCCTTATATACTCTGAAATTACCTCTAGATTGAACCAGAATCTTCTTCCACCACACTCTAGAAAAGCCCTTGGCTCTTTCTAGAGTCTTTCCAGTCACTATCAGTAGGCATAGGCGTATCATCTCCAGTTCCAAGGGGGTGTAATTCATAACATTATGTTATCTTTACCAAATAGTTTTGTAATCTCAAACAATTGAGGTGTTTCAATTATAATACTATTTTTATTGTAACCTTGTTTCTGATTCGTTTGAAAATGGCAGGTTTAGTGCCGAAATTGCAATAAAATGAAAATTACAATAAAAAAACAAAATAATTTTACTTAAGCTAACAAATTTGTTTTTACCGTGTATATATGACAAAACAACAGACGAAATTTTACGGAAAGAGAATTTTTTTGTAGGTGCCCCAATTTTCGAGTAAATAAATAAAAACATTTTGAGTTAATCACTGTGTAATAAGGGATGAAGGGGCGTTATATTCAGAGGTTGGATAACGAAACTGCGCACGCTCTCGGAAAGAGAATGTAATAATTTCTATAGTTGATAGACCTTTACTTTGTGAAAATCCATTATCAATTATCACTAATGAAATAAAAAACACTAAACTGTTTTTAACGTCTTCACATATATGAAGTCAACATGACGATCGTTTTGCTAAAACATTAGCTTCATCAGATGAGCGCACTACTAAACTACTTATTAATTGAACTTATTCGACCTTAAATACGTGAAATTGAAATACCTGAAAACTAATTTGAATACAAATATAATTATTTACTGATAATATAAAATTCTACTAAGACATGAAATTAAAATAGATTGACAAGTGGAGAATTATTTATGTCTAATAGATCGTTAAATAAAATATTAGAGTTTTTATACCTATTAACTTTCAAGTAACATCAACTTTGATCCCTTACTAGCTGTATGAAGGATATCAGAATTGTCGTTAAATAAGTGATTTTCTTTTAAAAGGTGATTTGCAAAAGCAGAATTATTTTTATTATTCAGAAAGGATTTTTGATGTTTAAGTATACGTTTTTTAAAATTTCCACATGTTTGTCCAACATGATCTTAGGGAAAGTCCCACAAGTTAGCTTATACACTCCCGAAAATTCTCCTTTTTATTCTTATCGTCATTGTTTTTAATAATATAATAGAATCTAAAGTATTATTAGCTTTATAAGCTATATTCAAGCCTTGATACTTTGAAAATGTACTATTTTTTTCTGATGGGTCGCCAATTAAAGGTCGGATATACTGCATTTACAGCGTTATTGTATCATTTTTTGTGCAATAAGTTATCTATAAATGATGCTTGAAATCCGTTGTTAACCGTGATTTGTATAATTAAGTTTAACTCCTTGTGGAGTTATGAGAATGGAGTTTAACTCCTTGTCTATACCCCTATGAATCTGGGATTCCATTAATAGCATTTCCCCATCATGCACCTCTCGTTTTCTCATTTTCACATGATTAACATTTATAGAATCTACACACATTAGAGAACCTCAACTCAGCTTTCTTTCAGCCACATGCTCCAAAGCATCATCTTTTGCAAATTGCAAATTAATTTCACCAAGGTGCTGGTATCTTTGCCATTGTTACTTAGAATAACCTAATGTCATTTGTTCTTTATTAATAAAAATGCAGTTTGATGATTTTTTGGAAAAATGTTTGTCTGTCCGCGGCTATAACTCGCTACGTATTAAACTCACAAAAAAAGTTTATACAGTAAATTTGAGGCATATCGTCTTTTTCTCTTTTGTCGTAGGATCAACTGTTGACGGAATTATTTTTAAAGTAACAATGTTAGCACCTTTCATTCAAGGGACGAGGTACGGTCACCGGTTTAATTTCCGACGCTCGATCAGCGATGTTAAGGCACGCTGGCTGAGTCCGGCATTTTGATGGATGAACCAGTGTATCCGTCTATTAGTCGGTAGGCTATCGACCGAGACAGTTCCGGGCCGTTAAGTCGCTTAGTAAGGTGGCGCCGATGGCACCGGGCAACTGTCTTCGCTGCAGAGAAGACCCCAAGGGCTATTGGCCCGCCAGAAAGGCGGTGAGATGGCCGGGGGCGCGTCAAAGTTGATAGCCGATGACCGTGGTTTGGAGTCCACGCAAAACTGTAGATCCCTACGAGCACAATGGGCCTTGAGGCCTGAGTGTTGTAGTAAAACAAATCCACTAATGTAACCTTTCATTCACAATGGCAGCTCGCGCCTCTCCTCCCGAGATCGACAAATTGGGAATTTCCTAGTAACTGAATTAATATTAAATAATAGCGATATTGATATCGGTAAAAATTTGTTCGACTTTGTTATCCATTAATTCGATTAATTCAACTTTGATATCTTATTGATTTCCTCCCTTAACAATTACAGTCATTCTCAGATTAAACATTATTAAGTATTTTAAGATTAACGACAATGCCAGTTTGCTATTATCAATTTGACAAAGAATCATGAATAAAAGCGAAATAATATTTAATATACAATTTTTAGATATATCGATAAATATAATTAGAGGAAAAAAGCACTTAATTTTGAAGAATTTCGTTCACACACTAAATATTCATAATTTTCTAAAAGTTTGATAGTGCTGATAATTTATATTTTGTTTATGGATAAATTGTTTTATGATTAATTTGTTACAGACCATACAATGAACCAACTTCAGAAGCCGTTTTCGAGGTGCAAGGTACGCCAACGGATCCGCAGTCTTATATGCAGTTTGAACATACGGTAGATGATCAGAAAGTAATAATTAAGGAAGAGGATGATACTGCTAGTAATGATTATCAGCAGGATTACAGTCTACCACCCCAAAGTGTAATTACTGAAGCTCCCAGAGTAATTCTCCAATATGACAACACAGCAACTACTCAAAAACCTGTTGTGGATATTCAGATAACTCATCCGATTGGAGGAAGGATAAAGCAACCGTCCACTGTTTCGAGACCGAATGAAGCAGGGCAGTATCATATCCAATCTGGTGGAGTTTTGTATAATAATAAAAATGAAGGCAGTTCTCGACAAACAGGACGAGTACGTGGAAGAACCCGAGTTAGACCGAAAACAACAACCACCACTGAAAGAATTACCACCAAGAGACCGACTACCCAAAGACCTACTACTAAAAGAACAACCACAACCACTACAGTGAAATCATTAGAAAAACAAGCTGCTGAGGAAGAGTTCTTTGGCTTCATAAGACAACCAAACTTTAAAGTTCCAGATATATACAATATTCAAGTTGCATCAGCTACACAACAACCAATTCATATTTATCAGAACACACAAAGTCCAATCAGGGTTGAAAGTGCAAGATTTAATTCATATTCAGAGCCTCACAAGCCATCTAGAAACCAAAATGATAATCTCCAGTCATATGAATCCATTCAGAATCCAACAGGATTTGTTGAGGATGTTCGTTTAGACTTTAACGGAGAGTCTACGGATCCCACGACTGTTCATTTTGTGGGAGAAATTAGACCTAGATACAAATCAACAACAAAACCATATGAAGAAATTTCTACAACCACCGAATTCGTATACCCAGAAACAGAAACACCAAGGGCCCGTGTAAGAGGAAGAGCCAGAGTTCCCCAGAGAACAACACAAATCAACAACAGACAGTCCAATAATGAGGTTAGCAACGCCAGAACAGAGCAAGCAACTAGAAGATCGAATGTAATCAGAACGAGAGGAAGAGGTACGGCCCACTATAGACTTCCAGAGAACTTGAAACGAAAGAAGGATGAAGAAGCGGATGTTGAAGGTGGAAATTATCCTGCCTCATTTTTCCAAAACAAACAATCAGCCGCCACGTCTACAACATTTCAAATAAGCGTCGATCCAGCTCTAGAAGAAGAAGACGTGGAAAGCGATCAATCGCCATATTCGTCTTTATATAGACCAAAATTTTTGCCAAGGCCGGATGAGTGGACAGAGGCGACTGAAAATTCGATAAATAATGAAGGTAAATATATACGTCCCCTTAATTATAAAAATTTTCGTTGAATCTGTGCTAGCATTCCAAAGCACTATCACCAAATGTAATTTTTTTAAAATTGTTGCATTATATTGTTTAGAGAGTAATAGCATTTTAAGTTTGGCGTTTAAATATCTATTGGAAACCCGAAGGATTAACAATTCTTTTTGTTTAAAAAAAGTCTTTGGACTGACATAACTTCATATTTTTATATATGTTTAGGAGCGAAACGTGTTACTATTAGCAACAAAATAATTAATTAAACGTCAGCTTGTCATCTGATTCTTTTAAATTTAATTTTAAAAAACTTTTAATACATTTACGTAACTGTAGTTTAATACCAAAAACAACAAAATATTAATTTACCCCTATTATAGACGGTTGCAATATTATTAATTAAATTCATTAAATTACACCAAATCTATACTAGGCTACTTATGTCTTGCTATGAGGACGATAAGTTATAAGGACCACTTTACCTTGGTTGCGGTAAATGGTAATGGGCAGCGGAGCTACATTATTGAAACAGGGCTATTGATGACAACTTTTTTAAAGACTCGATGCCTAATATCCAAGATACAATAGCAGTAACACTAATGGTCAGACTAGCTAACATTCTAGTCTACTTCTCTCTTAGGGAGGCAGATAGGCGAAATGTGAGTCTGGAGAAGTTTATTATGAGTTGCCCGGACAGCTCCTCGCACTAATTGCTCGATTCTCCAAGAAATGCGTCCCCCAAATTGCTCCTTTGTTAATACGAGAGAGCATGATATAAAATAATTGATACTTCAGGAAAAGCCTAGTGGTACGAGTCAGAGAAACGCACTCCAGAACGTCGGGCTGATATCATCAAGGAACTAATGGGAGAGGGTTTTGGTGAAGTCGAATGTCCAACAGGCAACTGGACCAGGTGTCGCAATGTTGTCAAACGTGCCTTATTCTAAAGAAATTAGGATAGTGATTGTAATCACAATAGCCCGACAAGATGGTGAGAGTTAGGAGAGAATACCTACTATTTATGAAAACATGTTTCCGTTCAATTTAATTTAGTAATAAATTGAATTAAGTAATTTTCTCGTTAGTCAAAAAAATAATTAATGAAATGGTTGCGAAAAACTGAATAATGTTAAATTAAGTGTTCTCGCAATTCTAATTTTTATATCTGTTTATTTACTTAAGTACTTATTACACTTAAAAGTTGTATGTGACCACGCGACGTTTAATACTACCAACTTGAAAAATTTATGGTTAGGTTCGATTTATAGCTTACGCTCAATTGTGTGTTTCGGTTTAATAGCATAACAATAAAAATTGTGGTTCGTATTCTACTATAAACTGTAGGGTTCAGTTTTTACTCAGACAAATCTAGATCTCCTAGACTTAGAGGTATCCTTGAAGAAGGTTACAAATATATTCAAACATTTTCAAAAAATAAGAATATTATTTATCATAGATAATCTAGCAGTAGAGTGGCAAACATATACTGGCTTTATCGTCTGAATAACAATGAAATAATAAAGTAATTTAGACATAGTATTTTTGTAATATTCAAAATAATAAAAAACAAGTGTTTTCGTGGTTCTCTATAGATTAAACTGCTACTGTAGAATAGAATTTTAATTCATTTTTATTTAATAATAGAAATATTAGAAATTATTTGCAAGATATAATAGTAAAGAACTTATAATTTTTGGCAGGTAAACTTTCTTCTGCGGGACCGGTTTATAATTATTCACTATCCTTAGCGAGGAGCAAACAGAGAAGCTTCCTGCTAATGTGAATTTCAACTTTCGTCTTAGGATAGAAAAGCAGATAAATGAACCACACTAACTCTATACCTATGTATAACAAAGCAGAATTCGAAAAATTAAATACAACCAACATTTATCGCAAATAGTTTCTAACATCAACTCATCTGCAGTAGCAATTTATGGGCAACCACGAAGAAGTTTGTTATTTTTCAAATATTCTAATTTAAATTTTCATTATCTAGAATGATACATAATTATATTTTTACAGACTACGCTCCAGCCAATCAAATAGACAACGAGGACGAAGCTTCACACAAGGACGAGGAATTATCAGAGGACCAAATAAAAATTAGCAAACAACCAATTGCACTTCCTATTTTTTCAAGTACAGAGCAGACGAGCCAAACGAGCGATGAAACTTTTAGAGAAAATACAAAAGCAATGGAAGAATTATTTGAGGAAATAAATGAACATACTAAAGAAGAGTCAACAACAACAGAGAAGCCGCAAAAGAAAAAAGGTCGCAGGCGAGGAGTTTGGAAACTGGTTAGACAGAAACCAGTAGATCGTTTTGAGGTAGCCGAGTCGCAAAACTACTACTCCGTTGTTAACTCATTTGACAATATTGCTAAAGTTAATAGCAAGAAAAACCATTTTGATGAGGATGTAAAAGGTTCGAATGCGCCTGTTGTGAGCTACGGAACATATAATAATTACAATCCCTCGTTGGAACAGAATTCAGAAACCTACGACTACGAAAGCAAAAAAATAAATGTAGGTGCTACAGAGCCACCAGAATATCAAACAACATATTATGAGTCTGATGAACTCCAAACCGAAACTGAAAAAAATTATGAAAGTAGAAGAATAATTATTCCTTCAACTGAATCTCCAAAATTCCCAACGAATCTTGATAATACAGAACCAGTAGACACTATCCCTACGACTGAATCTCCTAAACAACAAACAAATCTTGATAACACTGAAACTGTGACGGAAATACATACTACAAATGCACCAATGACAACCTCGAAGGAAAGTAGTATCTTTGACAGCATTTATGAAATGTTTGGTATCTACGGTAAAACGGATAATACTAAGGACTCTTCATCAACGATTGCATCAGTTACTGAACTAGAAACTGTTGCCCCAACAACCACAATTTCACCGACATTTCCGCAGGAAATAACTGAAGTTCCACCAACAATTATACCATTAGCAACTAACACTAATACCAGCAGTACTGAAACTGCGGAGACTACTGAGTTTAGCCCAACAACACTTCCAGTATTTGCAAAATCTGAAGGTATTAGGACTTTTGAAGTGGAACCTTGGGAGATGAAAGCCATTAGGACTTCAACGTCAACTGAAATTTCTCATCAAACGGAAATATGTTACAAAGGGAGGTGTATAAAATCTGAAGATCAAAAAACGAGTTCGTAACAGCAATGGTGATAACTGACTTTTTCTGGTGTAAATAATACTGTGTAGTGTAAGAGATGTGTGAAATTGATGCAAGAGTGAATGAGTATTAAATATAATTTTTTTGTAATTACAATAGGATATTTATATTTAACGCTAAGGAACGTATTTATTATTTTTTTAAATAAAAATGTATATAATAAATACTGACGATGTTTTATTTCATTTAGGGCGCAACTAAATTTTGATGTAATGTAAGCAAAGATTTAAGTTTTTACTAATACGTTAGTATCATTAGCGTTATAGTAAATTATTCTTGCCAGTACAAAACTTTTTGTGTATTATAATACCCACATATCGCTCATATTGAAGACATTTCATATCATTATGTTAGTCACCGAATTCTGAACAAATTTCAAAATGTCGGACTGTTCGTCGGTCACGGTTCTTGTAGGCATGAACAAAAAGTTAGGCCGATTTTATCGAAAGGACAGTAGGTTATTGGTGTTAGCTAGAGAGGAGGAGAATCCTCTTATCAGAAAAAGAGTCTCGTAGATCTTTAATAACATTCAATAAACACAAGAATAGAGTTTCGCCAATCAAACTGACAGCTTTGAGAATGATTAAAATCACAAATGCCGAGTTCCTACGATATTACTAGCCAGCCTATAACTTTCTTGTAAAAGGAGATATCGATTTCAAATTTTTTAAAGTTTGTATGACTCAATCAGTTGCACATTTTTATTGTTCTAACTTCTGATTTTCACTTCCGATTTAACTGGAAACAGTATAAACTTTATTATGTTTAATGGAACACCCTGTATATTATTAAAAATTTAGATTGCTAAAGAAACTCTAGATACAAATAAAGTCAAGAAAACGTCATTTCTGGTTGAACCGGAAGTACTACGAAAAGCGACTTTCAGACCCCAATGACTTCGATACTTTTAATAGGACATCCTGTATTGAACCTAAAATTTACATAGATCTTTATTGGTCATATATACACAAATTATGCTTTGACACGTCAAATAAATGCAAACTATAGCAAAAAAACCAACAAAATAGTGGTTGTCTTAAATCAATTATAAAAAATACACAATAAATAAAACAAATAACTGGCACATAGAGTAAATAACAATATAGCATATAGATAACGAACAAATAATCATTATCATACTTACAAAATTAAACGGGAAAAATCAGTCAACAGGAATTCGTCAAAATCGAATGCATTGTCAAGAAGGAATCGTTTAATTACGTATTTGAAGCGAGTACAATCAAGTGATTGTACAGCAATCGGTAACACATTGAAAAACTTTACTGCATAATAACATGTCCCATTTCTAGTTTTTGAAACAAAATATATGTCAGGAGACGCCCAGCAACGATTCTGACGCCCTTTCTTTGCAGTGAAAAAACTGTTGATGTATATGCCAAGTGGCCCCATATTAAAATAACATAGGTAAGGAAAGATTGAATTATTCCATGATATGCCATTAAAACCGTTGGCTGTGACAAACATTTTTTTTAAATTCGCAGTAAGAAAATATTACGTGATATATTCTTGCAGATATTGGATGTGTGTTCTTCCCATGTCAATTTTTTATCCAAAGTAATGCCTAAAAGTTTAACGTAACTAGAGGTCATCTGTACAGAGTGCTGTGGTAACGAAAAATCATAGTCCCTGTCTTATCATTATTTAATACTAGCTTATTATTTAAAAACCAGTTATGAATCATAGACAGACTATTTTGAGCCTGTGATAATAAAATGTACAATCATTATGGGAATGAGCCAATGTCGTGTCATCAGCAAAGAGAGTGAAAATTGTTAAGGGGCTACTGTTTGGCAAATCATTAACATAAATAAGAAATAAAACCGGTCCCAAAACTGAACCCTGAGGGACACCAAATCTAATATCAATTTTATCATAATTAGCATTATTAAAATGAGCAAATTGATGACGATCAGTCAAATATGACATAATCAAGTTTCTGCTGCCCTCAGAGAATTTGTAAAATTTCAGTTTGTTCACTAAAATATTGTGAGGCACACAGTCGAAAGTCTTGCTTAGGTCTAAAAATTGCACATGCACAAATTCTTTGGTCTCGAAACTTTGATTTATTACATTCTTCAACGAATTAGTTTCTAACGTCGTTGACAATTTTGATCTGAAACCATATTGCCTACTATTAAATAGATTGCAATTTTCAAAATAATTCGTGATTTGAGATTTAAGAACTACCTCAAAGATTTTGACAAATAATGGCACGATAGAAATAGGTCTGTAATTAGCCGGATCATCAATACAGTTTTTTAAACAAAGGCAACATTCTTGACAGTGTAAGACATTTTGAAAACACATTCTTTCTAATGCATTCATTAATTAGATTGGTGTGTGGAATGATAATAATTTTTTTTTTTTGGCATCAAGGCCATTAACCATAGAGCCAGCCACAACATATTGAAGAATACGATTATCTTATTTTTCCCAAACCTATCTCTAACCTAGACAGCAAGAAACCATCATCCTACCGACGACAAAAGAAGAAAGGAAAAACAGGGGGACACACTCTTCTCGTCCAGGGGTCTTTCAGGACATTTTACATGACACACTAGACTAGACCACGGATAGGAGGTATAAATAAACAAGAGGTAAAGAACAATGGAGAAACAAAACTAATCTACAGCTTAATTTTAGTCTCATTCACGAAATTAATTAGCGTATCGAAATTTTTTTTTTTTGTTTAACGTTAAGAGGTGAAGCATATTATAAGGTGTTGCAATATTACAAACTCTCTGAATATCAGTGTATAACCTATTAGTGTGTATTGCATGCTGTTTACATTCGAAAAATATATGGTCCAAGTCCCCAGTCACATCACAGTATTCACAGGTATCTGTGCGGTAAATACCAATTTTAAATAAGTGCGCAGGGAAACAGGCGTGCCCAAACTTTAAGCGTATGATAGTAGTGGTGTACTTTCTTGAGCATTTATAGTTTTCGTGCCAAAGATCATGGGGCAAATTCGAGTGAATTAATGAGTATCTAGTTGGATTTGTGAAAGTAGATTCTTGCCACATATATTCCCATTTGTTCCTTAGGTTGCTTTTGCGCATGTTAATTACGTCTGTTAGGGGCAATTTGTAATTAGAGCTGGTTTCGGTATCTATACTATTTTTTGCTAGGGTATCGACGTGTTCATTATCTTCCGTACCTATATGTGCCTTTATCCATATAAAACAAATTTCTTTTCCGGAGTCATAAATATCTTGTATCAGCTTTTTAATGCTGATAATAAGATGATTTGTTTTTATATTAAAGGAATTAGTATTTTTTATGGCCATAAGGACGGATAGAGAGTCGGATAAAATTACTGTTCTCGGGGTATTAGCGTCAAGTGTGTATATAAGAGCCTCACAGATGGCTGTGGCCTCGGCTGTAAATATGGAGCACTCAGTGATAAGTTTTATTTTGCATTGGATATTTTTTGATGGTATATAATAGGCACACCCTGTACCCCTGTGGCATTTAGAGCCATCTGTGTAAATTAACTCAGAATTTGTAAATTTTTCCAAAACTGTTCTTAATAAGTTTCGGCTAATATTCGCATTTTCGCTGTATTGGGGGGTAATCACAGTTGCACTAGAAAAACCACTAAAGTAGTCGTATTTGTCTAAGAGATCTAGACCGTTTACTATATTTGGTAGTAGGTGTGCGCATTCACGAAATGCAGAAACCAGAGGGGGTGAATTTTTTTTCGACCAATATTTACTCGTCAGGTCGGAGAGATTAAGATCTGATATATTTTGGAAAAGCGGAGGGTTGTTTAAGTATATCTTTAAGATTAGTTTTTCACTTAGTAGTTCTCTTCTTAGGCTTAGAGGAGGTTCTAAGGCTTCTACATGTAAGGCATCAATCGGAGTCGACCTCATAGCTCCAAGGCATATTCTTAGAGAATTATTCTGCACGATGTCAATACGCTTAAGCAACGATTGACTTGCGGAACCATAAAGTGTAGACCCATAATCAATTATGGATCTTATGTAGGCTTTGTAGAAAAGTAGAGACGTTTTAATGTCGGCGCCCCACCAAGTTTTCGTAGTCATCTTTAGAAAATTCAACCCCTTGTTACATTTATTTACGATTTCCTCTATAAAGGCTTTCCATGTGAGTTTTTTATCCAGTATAACTCCGAGATATTTTATTTGACGTTGAACTGGGAAAGTAAATTTCCCAAGTTGCACTGTCTCTATGAGAGGCGTGTTATGTCTAGTGAAGACGCATACACACGATTTATTTTCAGATAGATCAAAGCCATTTATATATACCCATTCGAATAGTTTTTGTGTTACACGGTCTAGCTGTTCCAAAGATTCATCGTACTTTTTTTTCACAACGTAAACACAAAAGTCATCCGCGTATTGCACAATATTATAGGTTATATTGTCAATAGTGTGTATGTCTGCTGAGTACAAGTTAAAAAGCACAGGGCTGAGTACCGAACCTTGTGGTAATCCCAAATTATTCTTGCGAGGGCCAATTATTTTATTTTCATTGTCTCTGATGTAAATATTCCTATTGGAAAACATATTAATAATTGCAGATACAATATGATACGGTATACGGAATTTTTCAACCATTTTTGCCTTTAATATTTCTATACTAACAGTGTCGTATGCACTTTTGACGTCCAAAAATAAGGCCGATAGATAGTAATTTTGTGAGAAATTATTTTGTATATCCACTACTAGGGAAGACACAGCATCTGCGGTCCCAAAACCCCTTTTAAAACCGAATTGATTCTGTGGAAGTAATTTTTCGGTTTGCAGCCACCATTCGAGTCGAACTTTTATCATTCTTTCCAAAGTTTTAAGGACACAGGATGAAAGCGAAATAGGCCGGTAAGAGTCTGCCAAGTTAGGGTCCCTACCGGGTTTAAGAATAGGTACAATAATATATGTTTTGAAATTTTCGATAGCAGCTCCCGATAGTAAAATATCGTTAAAAATTTGTAACAATAACAGCTTAGCATTATCTGGAAGATGATAAACCATAGGATATTTAATATCATCGAAGCCAGGAGCAGTACCTGAGCTTTGTTTTATAGCGGCGTTTAATTCACTTAATAAGAACGGTTGACACAGGAAATGGTTTGAATTTTTATTAGGGGGTGGGGTAGATGGGCAGTTCTCCACGGATGAAGGGGTGACCTTATTAAAAAAAGTCTTCTAACCACAGCGTGTCAGAGGGTAACCTGCTGTTGCCTGAAATTCTTTGCATTTTTTTTTGCTTGTTGCCATAGTTCTGATTGGGAAACATTTTTGTTTAAATTGGAACACCAATTTATCCAGCTTTTTGTTTCAAGAATTTTTTTGTTTGCGCACATTTCTTTTGATATAACAAGTAATTTTCTAGGAATGAGGTACGCTTATATATGCTAAGGGCCAATTTTCTTTCCCTGATGGCGTCGTCGCATTCTGTATCCCACCATGGGGGTGGGGGTCTGTTTTTTGTTTTAAAAGGTTTATATTTGGGAATTGATTGTTCTGCAGCTAGGTTTATGGAGTTATGAAGAAATTACCATTTTTCGTTGCAGCCTATGTTTGGTGGAATAACCTTACATTCATTTTCTAAAATTTGGGTATATAGCGGCCAGTTGGCTTTTTTGATATTCCACTTACTTTTAGGATTAATCGTTTCTTTGGATTTGAGTTTTAAGTCGAGTTCCATATGTATAGGGAAGTGGTCTGACCCAAGCGTGTCACTATTGATTTTCCAGTTTATTTTATTAGCAATATTAGGGGAGACTAAAGAAATATCAACCATCGATTTTTGGGTACCAGGGTATTGTATTCGAGTGCTTTCACCGTTATTTAAAACTACTAAGTCGAGTTCATCTATTGAGTTGATTATTTGATTTCCAACCTGATCATTTCTTGATGATCCCCATAAACCATTGTGGGCGTTAAAGTCTCCGCCAATTATCGTTGGATGGTTAGCATGTTTAAATAAATTAGACCAGTCACTATTTGCTGTATTAATATTGGGAGGTCTGTAAATAGATAGAAAGGACACGACTAATTCGTCTAGATGAATATTTGCACCGCATGCTAATATGTCATCATTAAAATTGCTCAGAAAGTTTATTTCGTTAAATGGTAGATTTTTATTAATTAAAATGGCTACGCCAGCCTTACCGTCAGCTCTGTCTTTCCGAATGAGGTTATACCCCCTAAAATTGATTTTAACACTGGGTTTAAACCACGTTTCACATAATAGGGCAACATCTATTTTATTTATGGCTAGGAAATGTACTAAACTATTTTTATTAGAAATGGCGGAACGCGCATTCCATTGCAATATGTTTATATTTCTATTTGTTCGGTTGAATGTTAGGCTATTTTTTGGGCATCCTCCAATACCATTTTAATGTCTCTTTTAACGAGTTCGTTACTAATTTTTTTTAAATCCTCAATAGAGTTAATCTTGTTTAAAAATGCTACAAAATATTCTGTAAGGGAGTCCATAAGCTTATCTTGGTTGATTTCTTTGTTTTCTAGGGTGGGTTTGGTAGGGTTGGAGGGTAGTGGGGTTGGGGCACAAAATCTAAAAGGAAACATTGGGGGTACAGGTGATAACGTAGGTGGTGGGGAGGAGGGTTTTCGTTTTTTATTTCTGTTGTGCCCTCCAGAGGGTCCGGGGCTGCTGGTGATAGTTTGAGGGAGACTCTGTGAGTGTCTAACGATTTGTTTATTCTGAGTGGTTTTAATCTGAGAAGGGCTTTGATTATTTATGTCTCTACGTAATGGCGGGAAGTTTATATCAAATTCATTATTAGCCAGAACCTGAAAATTATTCTTAGTTGTAACGTTGGCGTAAGATGTTTCGGACAAGTTTTTTGCCTCTAAGAAGGGCATATGGTGTTCGATCATAATTTTTTTAATTTTTTTTTGGTTTTCGTAATGGAGACATCTCTTTGAGATAGAGTTATGACTTCCATTTTTACAATAAATGCAAAATGTATCGGTTTCCTCACATTTGTGATCCTCATTTTTAATTTTACCACATACTATACACAGGGAAGTTGTGCCACGGCACTGTTTTGCCACGTGGCCGTATTTCAAACATTTGAAGCATTGTACAACCCTTCCAAAGAAGGGTTCCACTGGGCATCTTACGCTATTTATAACAATATAATCGGGCAAAATATTCCCTTCAAAAGTTATGATAACAGTTTGTTTAGGTATAAATTCCGTGTTGTCGTCCTTTACTATTTTTTGTGAGTTCTTTTAATGTCTGTTATTTGGGTAGGTGATTCTATATTAGCCTTAAGATATTCGACATCAAAAAACGTGTCAACGCCTCTGATAAGGCCCTTTTTTCCAACAAGTGATTAGGTATATATGCCCTCAAATTTTCTTTTCCTAGGTATTCGTTATTTATCAAATTATTTGCGTCCAGAATTGATTTTAATTGAACTTTAATTCTATTTAATCCTACACTATTTATTGCAACAATATTCCTAATTCCTAGTTTTTTGTGTAGTATGTGTCCCACATACATTGGGTGCAATCGACCTATGTTTTGGGTATTTGTTTTTTCGATATAAACATAAACAGTACCAGAGTAATACTTATCTGAGTTTATGTTAAAGGATTTAACTTTTTGTGGTTGTGTAGTATGTTCCACTATCGGAGTGGAGTGGTCCGTCTTCTGAGTATTCAAAACATGCTCTGTTATATCCATTTTATCATGTGCCGCTGCAGTATTTTGCTGTACTACGTTAGATTCGTCTTTGTCTGACGAAATTATAAAATTATTCACTTCTCCACCATCACTTAAATGCGTCCTTATCGCGGTCACCTCCCCGTTTGGGGGGGTTGTCATGATTTACGGTATCAAGATATCATGCACTAAACTATTTTAGGCCGATACTATTTATTAATTGATTTTAACCACAAGTAAATTCAGGAAACTCTCGCACGTGTTAACACTAGGATGACTCGAGCGAAACTGTGAATGATAATAATGTATTTGATACACTTGAGAAGTTAAATGTTGATTTTCAGATTAGCCATTACATCTAGGACTTGACTGTCAGAAGCAGTTTTTATGGAACATATAAAATAATTTTCAAAATTGTCGGTGGCAGATGACAAGGAGTTAACTAAATTTTGAGCAATGTTTCCAAAATAATTATTAAATTCGTGAGGAGAAATAATTTCTGAAAATTGTCTGTTATATTTTTGTTTATATTAACCAAATTCCACATTGCCTTTTGCTGATTCTTATTCCAACGAATATAATTATCGTTTGCTGCTTTCTTGGCTTTTAATATTTTATTTTTATAAATACGTTCTCTGTCATTAATCAGTTTTTCAAATCGCTAGTAGGATTTGTCTTATAAATTGCCGCAAATCATCTGTGTATCAACTTAAATTAACTTTCTTGTCACTGATTAAAATCTTGGACTTAACTGGGAAAAACATGTCCAGAGCAGAAGTAATCATATCCAAGAAAAATTCAGATTCAACATCAATATCTCGAAAAATCATCGATAAACCCCCAATCGATCTGCTGCAGATATCTGTTTAAATTAAACAAACCTATTTCGGAAATAGGTCTGTAAGAAATTCTCTTTGGTGCTCGTGGTCGGTTACAGTTGATTATACTTAAATTACCAAGATGATGAGACAAGTATGTTTCAAATAATTGCAATTTACAACTATCAAAACAAAAGTTAATAAACATATTATCTAAATAAAACCGCTGCCTAAGGAATCACTACTTCCACATCCAGATTTTTCATCCGAGTCACTTTAAAGGAAACATTTTGACTATATTTGCACTCTAGTATGTGGAAATTATTGGTCATTGAATTTTAATAATATTTGGGGCCGATGTCATAGAAAAGTTTGAGGGGTTGGTTTCTACCATACGTTAAAAATGAAGTATCTAGTTTACCCTACTTATTTTCCCCTATTCACAACCTACCCCTTCCCCTTCCACCCCTTCAATGGAGTCATCTCAATCAGATGTCAGTACAATACATACGTGTACTAACTTTCAAGTGAATATCTCAATTTTATGTTATCAATCCCATTAATAATGAGCGGAGGGAGAAAGAAATCTGAAGCCTTGGTTTCTAGTATATACACCAAATCCCAAATTTCTGTACTCTTACCGGCTTGATTTACTGATTTTCCCCTAGTTGCTCCTATTAACCCCAACTCTTCAACGGAATCATCCGAAAATATGATCTAGTTCCAGATGTCGTTGTAATACATACATCTACCAAATTACAAGTGAATATCTCAATTTTATTTTGTCAACCCCTTTAATAATGGAGTAAGAGTAGTGGAAGGGTTGAAAAATATTATTAAAAAATCTGAGGCCTTGGCTTCTAGGACATACACCGAATTTCAAGTTGCTGTACTCTTATCAGCTTGCTTTACTTATTTTTCCCTATTTACCTCTACTTACCCCCACTCCTTCAACGCAATCATGTCAAAATATAATCTAGTTTCAGATATAGTTATAATTTTTTATTAAAGGATTGCGCTATCATCTTTGCATATCCTCTAACTCTAATTTTTAACTTAATCTTAAAAAACTGCCTATTTCCTGACCTATGGAAATATTCCAAAGTATGTCCCATCTTCAAAAAGGGAAACAAACTAGATATTAAGAACTTCAGACCAATCTCTGTAATTTGTAACTTCTGTAAAGTCTTAGAAATATTTCTTCATGATAGAATATATCATTCGATTAACACCAAAATCTCTATTAATCAACATGGATTTATGAAAGGGCGTTCAACAACAACAAATTTATTCTGTGTAACTCAATATATTTCTGAATCCCTAGATGAACGTGGGCAGGTAGATGTCATATATACCGATTTCTCCAAAGCGTTTGATAGACTTGATCACCAGTTGTTACTTAATAAATTAGAAAAAATCGGCTTCTCATATTCTTTGCTCCTTTTGTTTAAATCTTATTTAATAAATAAATAAATAAATAAATAAATAATACATAAATGTTCCAAATTTCAAGTGAAAATCTAAATTTAATTTTATCAACTCTTTTAATAAGGGCGTGAGGATGATGGGGGGGGATGGAAAATACCTGAGACCTTCGCTTCTAGTATATACACTAAATCCCAAATTTCTGTACTTCTATCAGCTTGCTTTACTTATTTTCCCCTATATACCCTTATTTAACTCCCAACCCTTCAACGGAATCATCTCAAAATATCATCTAGTTCCAGATGTCGTTATAATACATATGCGTACCAAATTTCATGTGAATATCTCAATTTTATTTTATCAACCCCTTGAATAATGGTGTAGGGGTGGTGGGGGGTTGAAAAATATTATAAATAATCTGAGATCTTGGCTTCTAGTACATACACCGAATTTCAAGTTTCTGTACTCTTACCAACTTGTTTAACTTATATTCCTCTATTTACCCCTAAATAACCCCCAACCCTTCAACGGAATCATCATTACATGCAATAAAACCAAGAGAACTGAATAAAAAGTGCATGAACTGTTTATCAGGGTTGTTCGTATCATGTAACCATAATTTAAATGTTAAAAATGTGCACCGTTGACTTCTTGATAAGAATTAATCCTCATTTGAGATATTTACAGTGCAGGTGAACATTCAGTTTCCGATATCTCGAAAAATATCCAGAAAGGTCAGTAGAACGTAAATTTAAGTGTTGTGTTGCATTAAAAGTATAGAAATAATTTGAGTCTGAAAGTCACTTTTCGTAGTACTTTAGGTTCAAACGGAAAGTTTTTATGACTATAAAATTGTACGCGCCAAAAACTTAGATAACCAGAAAACATTTGCTCCTAAATTCATTTGTTTTATGTGAATATGGAATAATTTATGGCCGATATAACATTTATTTTTCACCTGCATATTATTTGTTTATTATAAATATGAATTATTCGCGGGAAGAAATGGTTGACATGATTTTTATTCTGGGGGAGTGCTCAAGGAACAGCCTCTTAGCATCCCGAGTCTATAAAACCAGATATCCTGAAAGGAGACACCCTTTAGAACCTGCATTTAGTAATCTTAGAGACAGATTTATCGAAACTGGTGAAGTGCAGTACAAACCTCATGAAGTTCCAGCAAGAAAAATGACTGATCCAGACAATTAACCTTAATATCTATGCAACTCCTAAAGATAAATACCTACTATGATATATCAATGGAAAGATAATTTAACACTTCATTAGATGACAGAACTGAAAATAGTACGTCCCATTTGAAAAAATTGAATTACGGCCTTTTTTATTAGCGAAACATTAAACTCAATTTTTTCAGCACTCTGTATAAGATTAATATTAATAATGTTTCTGCCCTACTAGCCCTTAATATGCTCAACATAACAGTATAAGCAGAATTTTGAAAACTCTCTTGTCTATTAAATCAGAGGTACTCAAAAACTTATCCGCAAACCTCACTTTTTGTCAAAAAATCTTTTTTATATCGTAAACGGTTCATTTTAAGTACCTACCACCTTAATAGAATTATGAATATAATTAGATGGGTAACTCGATAAAGGAAAAAAATATAGGGTGTTCCATTTAAAATAACGAAGTTGTTGCTCGGACAACGAAAACGGAGTACCCTGTATAATTGTACATATTTTCTGGTTATTCAGAATTGAAAATCAAGAAAATAATCTATAGACAATATATTTCCACCATTTCAAATACAGCCGTAATCGACCAAAATCAGAACTTTGGCGCACCCTGTATATACACTTTTGACAATAATTAATATGAATGACTAGACCAGGGGGGGGGAAATATATCCCGGATATTTCTGGCACCAAAAAAAATATTTTACAATGTATATAGGTGACCTACCCTCTCGAGAGTGCGACCCTTTGATAAAGATACCGCAAATTAGAAAGCAGAATAAAATTAAAGCGATCTTTATCTGAATGGTCGTTACACAAATTGTTAAAAGGTATAGCCAATAGGCAACTTTATTCAGTGATGTTGTATGAAGTAAACTTATCTAATAATAAATTATATCTAGTTTGAAGAAATAGTGGATCACACCAATAAAAGGGTAAAAACGTGATTTAGATAGGCAAATTCTTTTTGTAATTATTTACCGAAACAGGTTGTACTAGACACATCCACTATGTGGTACTTATCGTATTCTTTCCTTGTCCGTCTCCTCGCGATGACAGGTTACCACCCCGGGTTTGGCCTTCCCCAGAACCTCCACAGGTACCAAAAAGGATCAACAGTTACTTCCCCAACTAGGCCATGTATAAGGACGACACCCAGTATATATGTAGCTATATAATTCTCTTTCATATAACATCGATTCACTTTATTTATGGACAACAGTCTTAAAATGACACCCTGTCACGAAGCTAAACCAACAGGAATAAAACGCCTAAAAATTAGAGAAACAAGTCTTATTGCTAGACCACTGATAAAAATTAAATAACGACAATGGATGGAGTGTAACACTCACCTCTAGTGCGAATTATACCCTATGCAATTCTAGAGACGTTTTTATACTCCTCACCATCTGAGAAAATCATCCCTTCTAGGATCAAAGACAGCCAAAGTTCCATACACCATACAACAACCCAAATGACTCGTCTTTTGTATGTGTGATAGTGCATAAGCCGTATATCACGATATTTATAATAATTTTGCACTATACACACGTCTTCTCTTTTTACAAAATCACGCCGGCGGTCGAACAAACTCAGCCGCTCGGATCGATAAAATTTCTTGTTCCTTTTTTTTCCCTCATCAAATCGGTTTTTAAATTAACTGCTATACGCAGTTGTACATAAAACAGATAGATGTCTCGACCGGTATTAAAAGTGAATATTTTATACGAACGAAAATATCTCGGAAAATATATACAAATCTACACCAAAGCAATAACCATAATTGTAAATATATTAGTTACTAGAATAGAACATAGAACTGGTAAAAAAAATCGGTAAAGGTCTTTACACAGAACTTCCCTCGTTATTTGTGCATGGCGGTCACTCTAAAAAATTAATAATTACGAAATAACATTGAGAATAATAATCGGAATATAGTTATTGCTATTATTACAAAGAAAACTTGATAAGTTTTGGTCAAAAAAATATACAGATTGCTCATCCAACAGCAAAAGCTCAATACTAAATAACAAGTGCCACATATGACAGGCTTGCGCAAATACCTTTGTCCACCATGACTGAATTATTTCTTGGGATGACCACCCTGTACATTTTTCAATAAAAGTATAATAGGTGTATATGTCAGATATTATCGCCATCCGTCACATCAATCCAACATTCGCGTAATGGAGTGGAAGTATAGTGGTGGTTAAAAAATTTCATTTTTATTTTAATTTTTCAAAAATGTTAAAAAAAAAAATTTAATTTTTTCTTCTGAAATAGGTTTAAAATGTCAAACGTAGAAATTTTAAATTTGAGCAAAAAGGAAAGTTTCCGTCTATTCTATAATAGTGGTAAAAGAAGTTTAAGATTTAAAAATTACACATTTTACTTCCCTCGCATACCGAAGGGAAGTATTGTATTCGAGAAAAAATCACCCTCCGAGATTTTTTCGGATTCTGACGTTTCAGAACACGTAGATTCCGAAAATATAGGTTTTTCAATTCCGTCAGTCTGTCTGTCTGTCTGTCTGTCGGTCTGTCTGTCTGTCTGTCTGTCTGTCTGTCTGTCTGTTGGTGTATTTACTAAAAAACTACTTGACGGAGAGCAGTCAAATTTGGTAGGTAGTTAACCCTACTGTCAGCGAAGAACTGGTAGAATTTTCACTGAAAAATATACAGGGTGGACCGTCTAAACGGAATAAATAGTGAAAAAAATTTTTTTTTGCTCAAATTTAAAATTTCCACGTTTCATGACGCGCTAAACCTGTTTCAGGAAAAAAAAATTTTTGAAAATTTTTTTCAAACATTTTTGAAAAAATTTTTACCAAGATGAAAAAAATTTTTTTTTGCTCAAATTTAAAATTTCCACATTTCATGACGCACTAAACCTATTTCAGGAAAAAAAATTTTTCGAAAATTTTTTTCAAACATTTTTGAAAAAATTTTTACCAAGTTGAAAAAAAAATTTTTTTGCTCAAATTTAAAATTTCCACGTTTCATGACGCGCTAAACCTATTTCAGAAGAAAAAATTTTTGAAAATTTTTTTCATTTTTGAAAAAATTTTTACCAAGATGAAAAAAATTTGTTTTTGCTCAAATTTAAAATTTCTACGTTTTATGACACGCTTAACCTATTTCAGGAAAAAAAAATTTTTTCGCCAATATTTTTGAAAAAATTTTTACTACTAAAATGAATTTTTTTTTTCTTTCTTCAAATTTAAAATTTTCACGTTTCATGGCATTCTAAGCCTGATTAAAAAAAAAAGTTTTTTGAAATTTTATCACTAAGATAGAATTTTTCTTTCTTTGTTCAGATTTTAACTATCCACGTTTCCATGACATTCTAAAACTATTCAAACAAATTTAAAAATGTTTTTGAAGAATTTTTTAAAAAAATTTGAAAACATTTTTAATCCATTTATGTATCACTACTATAGAACAGACGAAAAAATTTTTTTTGCTCAAATTTAAAATTTCCACGTTTCATGATATTCCAAACCAATTTCGGAAAAAAAAATTTGCAACATTTTGTTACCAGTTTGGAAAAAAATTTAACACCAGAATGCTCAAATTTAAATGACATTCTAAACCTAGGTATTTCAGAAAAAAAAATTTGAAAATTTTTTTCACCAACATTTTTCAAAAAGTTTTTACCACTAAAATAGATCGATTTTTTTTTTATTTGCTCAAATTTAAAATTTTCACGTTTCATAGCATTCTAAACCTATTTTAAAAATACATCATTTTTAATTTTTAAACTTTTTTTAGCACTACTATAGAACAGAAGGAAACTTTCCTTTTTGCTCTAATTTAAAATTTCTACCTTTGACATTTTAAACCTATTTCAGAAGAAAAAAATTTGAAAATTATTTTACCATCTTTTGAAAAATGTTAAAAAAATGAAATTTTTTAACCACCACTATACTTCCACTCCATTACGTGAATGTTGGATTGAAAATGTGACAGATGGCAATAACATCTGGCATATGCACCTATTATACTTTTATTGAAAAATGTACAGGGTGGTCATCCCAAGAAATAATTCAGTCATGGTGGACATTTGTAAAGGTATTTGCGCAAGCCTGCCATATGTGGCACCTGCTATTTAGTATTGAACTTTTGCTGTTGGATGAGCAATCTGTATATTTTTTTGACCAGAACTTATCAAGTTTTCTTTGTAATAATAGCAATAACTCTACTCCGATTATTATTCTCAATGTCATTTCGTAATTATTATTTTTTTAGAGAGACTGCCATGAACGAGGGAAGTTCTGTGTAAATACCTTTACCGATTTTTTTTACCATTTTTGAACAAATTTTTTCTACTAAAATGATAATTTTTTTTTCTTCAAATTTAAAATTTCCACGTTTCATGGCATTCTAAGCCTGATTCAGAAAAAAAAAATTGAAATTTTTTGAAATTTTTTTTACCAACATTTTTTAATTTTTTTTTCAAATTTAAAATTTCCACGTTTCATAGCGTTCTAAATCTATTTAAAAGAAAAATTAGAAATTTTGTTTACTATTTTTAAAAAAATTTACCACTAAGATAGAATTTTTTTTCTTTGTTCAGATTTAAACTATCCACGCTTCCATGGCATTCTAAAACTATTCAAACAAATTTAAAAATGTTTTTGAAAAATTTTTTAAAAAATTTGAAAACATTTTTAATCTATTTTATCACTACTATAGAATAGATGACAAATTTGGTTTGCTCAAATTTAAAATTTCCACGTTTCATGACATTCCAAACCAATTTCGGAAAAAAAATTTTTGCAACATTTTGTTACCAGTTTGGAAAAAAAATTAACACTAGTATAGATGGAAACTTTTTTTACTCAAATTTAAAAGTTTCACGTTTCATGGCATTCTAAACCTATTTAAAAAAAATATGTAATTTTTAAATCTTAAACTTCTTTTACCACTATTATAGAATAGACGGAAACTTTCCTTTCTGCTCAAATTTAAAATTTCTACGTTTGACATTTTAAACCTATTTCAGAAGAAAAAATTTAAATTTTTTTTTTTAACATTTTGAAAAATTAAAATAAAAATGAAATTTTTTAACCACCACTATACTTCCACTCCATTACGCGAATGTTGGATTGATGTGACGGATGGCAATAATATCTGACATATACACCTATTATACTTTTATTGAAAAATGTACAGGGTGGTCATCCCAAGAAATAATTCAGTCATGGTGGACATTTGTAAAGATATTTGCGCAAGCCATATGTGGCACCTGTTATTTAGTATTGAGCTTTTGCTGTTGGATGAGCAATCTGTATATTTTTTTGACCAAAACTTATCAAGTTTTCTTTGTAATAATAGCAATAACTATATTCCGATTATTATTCTCAATGTCATTTCGTAATTATTAATTTTTTAGAGTGACCGCCATGCACAAATAACGAGGGAAGTTCTGTGTAAAGACCTTTACCGATTTTTACTTCCCTCGCATACCGAAGGGAAGTATTGTATTCGAGAAAAAATCACCCTCCGAGATTTTTTCGAATTCTGACGTTTCAGAACACGTAGATTCCGAAAATATAGGTTTTTCAATTCCGTCAGTCTGTCTGTCTGTCTGTCTGTCGGTCTGTCTGTCTGTCTGTCTGTCTGTCGGTCTGTCTGTCTGTCTGTCTGTCTGTCTGTTGGTGTATTTACTAAAAAACTACTTGACGGAGAGCAGTCAAATTTGGTAGGTAGTTAACCCTACTGTCAGCGAAGAACTGGTAGAATTTTCACTGAAAAATATACAGGGTGGACCGGCTAAACGGAATAAATAGTGAAAAAAATTTTTTTTTGCTCAAATTTAAAATTTCCACGTTTCATGACGCGCTAAACCTGTTTCAGGAAAAAAAAATTTTTGAAAATTTTTTTCAAACATTTTTGAAAAAATTTTTACCAAGATGAAAAAAAAATTTTTTTGCTCAAATTTAAAATTTCCACGTTTCATGACGCGCTAAACCTATTTCAGAAGAAAAAATTTTTGAAAATTTTTTTCATTTTTGAAAAAATTTTTACCAAGATGAAAAAAATTTGTTTTTGCTCAAATTTAAAATTTCTACGTTTTATGACACGCTTAACCTATTTCAGGAAAAAAAAATTTTTTCGCCAATATTTTTGAAAAAATTTTTACTACTAAAATGAATTTTTTTTTTCTTTCTTCAAATTTAAAATTTTCACGTTTCATGGCATTCTAAGCCTGATTAAAAAAAAAAGTTTTTTGAAATTTTATCACTAAGATAGAATTTTTCTTTCTTTGTTCAGATTTTAACTATCCACGTTTCCATGACATTCTAAAACTATTCAAACAAATTTAAAAATGTTTTTGAAGAATTTTTTAAAAAAATTTGAAAACATTTTTAATCCATTTATGTATCACTACTATAGAACAGACGAAAAAATTTTTTTTGCTCAAATTTAAAATTTCCACGTTTCATGATATTCCAAACCAATTTCGGAAAAAAAAATTTGCAACATTTTGTTACCAGTTTGGAAAAAAATTTAACACCAGAATGCTCAAATTTAAATGACATTCTAAACCTAGGTATTTCAGAAAAAAAAATTTGAAAATTTTTTTCACCAACATTTTTCAAAAAGTTTTTACCACTAAAATAGATCGATTTTTTTTTTATTTGCTCAAATTTAAAATTTTCACGTTTCATAGCATTCTAAACCTATTTTAAAAATACATCATTTTTAATTTTTAAACTTTTTTTAGCACTACTATAGAACAGAAGGAAACTTTCCTTTTTGCTCTAATTTAAAATTTCTACCTTTGACATTTTAAACCTATTTCAGAAGAAAAAAATTTGAAAATTATTTTACCATCTTTTGAAAAATGTTAAAAAAATGAAATTTTTTAACCACCACTATACTTCCACTCCATTACGTGAATGTTGGATTGAAAATGTGACAGATGGCAATAACATCTGGCATATGCACCTATTATACTTTTATTGAAAAATGTACAGGGTGGTCATCCCAAGAAATAATTCAGTCATGGTGGACATTTGTAAAGGTATTTGCGCAAGCCTGCCATATGTGGCACCTGCTATTTAGTATTGAACTTTTGCTGTTGGATGAGCAATCTGTATATTTTTTTGACCAGAACTTATCAAGTTTTCTTTGTAATAATAGCAATAACTCTACTCCGATTATTATTCTCAATGTCATTTCGTAATTATTATTTTTTTAGAGAGACTGCCATGAACGAGGGAAGTTCTGTGTAAATACCTTTACCGATTTTTTTTACCATTTTTGAACAAATTTTTTCTACTAAAATGATAATTTTTTTTTCTTCAAATTTAAAATTTCCACGTTTCATGGCATTCTAAGCCTGATTCAGAAAAAAAAAATTGAAATTTTTTGAAATTTTTTTTACCAACATTTTTTAATTTTTTTTTCAAATTTAAAATTTCCACGTTTCATAGCGTTCTAAATCTATTTAAAAGAAAAATTAGAAATTTTGTTTACTATTTTTAAAAAAATTTACCACTAAGATAGAATTTTTTTTCTTTGTTCAGATTTAAACTATCCACGCTTCCATGGCATTCTAAAACTATTCAAACAAATTTAAAAATGTTTTTGAAAAATTTTTTAAAAAATTTGAAAACATTTTTAATCTATTTTATCACTACTATAGAATAGATGACAAATTTGGTTTGCTCAAATTTAAAATTTCCACGTTTCATGACATTCCAAACCAATTTCGGAAAAAAAATTTTTGCAACATTTTGTTACCAGTTTGGAAAAAAAATTAACACTAGTATAGATGGAAACTTTTTTTACTCAAATTTAAAAGTTTCACGTTTCATGGCATTCTAAACCTATTTAAAAAAAATATGTAATTTTTAAATCTTAAACTTCTTTTACCACTATTATAGAATAGACGGAAACTTTCCTTTCTGCTCAAATTTAAAATTTCTACGTTTGACATTTTAAACCTATTTCAGAAGAAAAAATTTAAATTTTTTTTTTTAACATTTTGAAAAATTAAAATAAAAATGAAATTTTTTAACCACCACTATACTTCCACTCCATTACGCGAATGTTGGATTGATGTGACGGATGGCAATAATATCTGACATATACACCTATTATACTTTTATTGAAAAATGTACAGGGTGGTCATCCCAAGAAATAATTCAGTCATGGTGGACATTTGTAAAGATATTTGCGCAAGCCATATGTGGCACCTGTTATTTAGTATTGAGCTTTTGCTGTTGGATGAGCAATCTGTATATTTTTTTGACCAAAACTTATCAAGTTTTCTTTGTAATAATAGCAATAACTATATTCCGATTATTATTCTCAATGTCATTTCGTAATTATTAATTTTTTAGAGTGACCGCCATGCACAAATAACGAGGGAAGTTCTGTGTAAAGACCTTTACCGATTTTTACTTCCCTCGCATACCGAAGGGAAGTATTGTATTCGAGAAAAAATCACCCTCCGAGATTTTTTCGAATTCTGACGTTTCAGAACACGTAGATTCCGAAAATATAGGTTTTTCAATTCCGTCAGTCTGTCTGTCTGTCTGTCTGTCGGTCTGTCTGTCTGTCTGTCTGTCTGTCGGTCTGTCTGTCTGTCTGTCTGTCTGTCTGTTGGTGTATTTACTAAAAAACTACTTGACGGAGAGCAGTCAAATTTGGTAGGTAGTTAACCCTACTGTCAGCGAAGAACTGGTAGAATTTTCACTGAAAAATATACAGGGTGGACCGGCTAAACGGAATAAATAGTGAAAAAAATTTTTTTTTGCTCAAATTTAAAATTTCCACGTTTCATGACGCGCTAAACCTGTTTCAGGAAAAAAAAATTTTTGAAAATTTTTTTCAAACATTTTTGAAAAAATTTTTACCAAGATGAAAAAAATTTTTTTTTGCTCAAATTTAAAATTTCCACGTTTCATGACGCGCTAAACCTATTTCAGGAAAAACAATTTTTTGAAAATTTTTTTCAAACATTTTTGAAAAAATTTTTACCAAGTTGAAAAAAATTTTTTTTTGCTCAAATTTAAAATTTCCACGTTTCATGACGCGCTAAACCTATTTCAGAAAAAAAAAAATTTTTGAAAATTTTTTTCAAACATTTTTGAAAAAATTTTTACCAAGATGAAAAAAAATTGTTTTTGCTCAAATTTAAAATTTCTACGTTTCATGACACGCTTAACCTATTTCAGGAAAAAAAAATTTAAAATTTCCACGTTTCATGACGCGCTAAACCTGTTTCAGGAAAAAAAAATTTTTGAAAATTTTTTTCAAACATTTTTGAAAAAATTTTTACCAAGATGAAAAAAATTTTTTTTTGCTCAAATTTAAAATTTCCACGTTTCATGACGCGCTAAACCTATTTCAGGAAAAAAAATTTTTTGAAAATTTTTTTCAAACATTTTTGAAAAAATTTTTACCAAGTTGAAAAAAATTTTTTTTTGCTCAAATTTAAAATTTCCACGTTTCATGACGCGCTAAACCTATTTCAGAAAAAAAAAAAATTTTGAAAATTTTTTTCAAACATTTTTGAAAAAATTTTTACCAAGATGAAAAAAAATTGTTTTTGCTCAAATTTAAAATTTCTACGTTTCATGACACGCTTAACCTATTTCAGGAAAAAAAAATTGAAAATTTTTTTCACCAATATTTTTGAAAAAAATTTTTCTACTAAAATGATTTTTTTTTTCTTTCTTCAAATTTAAAATTTTCACGTTTCATGGCATTCTAAGCCTGATTAAAAAAAAAGTTTTTTGAAATTTTATCACTAAGATAGAATTTTTCTTTCTTTGTTCAGATTTTAACTATCCACGTTTCCATGACATTCTAAAACTATTCAAACAAATTTAAAAATGTTTTTGAAGAATTTTTAAAAAAATTTGTAAACATTTTTAATCCATTTTGTATCACTACTATAGAACAGACGAAAAAAATTTTTTTGCTCAAATTTAAAATTTCCACGTTTCATGATATTCCAAACCAATTTCGGAAAAAAAATTTTGCAACATTTTGTTACCAGTTTGGAAAAAAATTTAACACCAGAATGCTCAAATTTAAATGACATTCTAAACCTAGGTATTTCAGAAAAAAAATTTTGAAAATTTTTTTCACCAACATTTTTCAAAAAGTTTTTACCACTAAAATAGATCGAATTTTTTTTTATTTGCTCAAATTTAAAATTTTCACGTTTCATAGCATTCTAAACCTATTTTAAAAATACATCATTTTTAATTTTTAAACTTTTCTTAGCACTACTATAGAACAGAAGGAAACTTTCCTTTTTGCTCTAATTTAAAATTTCTACCTTTGACATTTTAAACCTATTTCAGGAGAAAAAAATTTGAAAATTATTTTACCATCTTTTGAAAAATTTTAAAAAAATAAAAATTTTTAACCACCACTATACTTCCACTCCATTACGTGAATGTTGGATTGAAAATGTGACAGATGGCAATAACATCTGGCATATGCACCTATTATACTTTTATTGAAAAATGTACAGGGTGGTCATCCCAAGAAATAATTCAGTCATGGTGGACATTTGTAAAGGTATTTGCGCAAGCCTGCCATATGTGGCACCTGCTATTTAGTATTGAACTTTTGCTGTTGGATGAGCAATCTGTATATTTTTTTTACCAAAACTTATCAAGTTTTCTTTGTAATAATAGCAATAACTCTACTCCGATTATTATTCTCAATGTCATTTCGTAATTATTATTTTTTTGAGAGACTGCCATGAACGAGGGAAGTTCTGTGTAAATACCTTTACCGATTTTTTTTACTTCCCTCGCATACCGAAGGGAAGTATTGTATTCGAGAAAAAATCACCCTCCGAGATTTTTACGGATTCTGACGTTTCAGATCACGGAGATTACGAAAATATAGGTTTTTCAATTCCGTCAGTCTGTCTGTCTGTCTGTCTGTCTGTCTGTCTGTTGGTGCATTTACTAAAAAACTACTTGACGGAGAGCAGTCAAATTTGGCAGGTAGTTGACGCTACTGTCAGCGCAGAAATGGTAGAAATTTCAATGGAAAATATACAGGGTGGACCGTCTAAACGGAATAAATAGTGAAAAATTTTTTTTTCGCTCAAATTTAAAATTTCCACGTTTCATGACGCGCTAATCCTATTTCTGGAAAAAAAACTTTTGAAAATTTTTCCCATTTTTTAAAAAAATTTTACCATAAAAAAAAAAATTTTTTGTTCAAATTTAAAATTTATTAATTATAATATTATTTATATTTAAAATTTGAAAAATTTTTTTCACCGTTTTTGAAAATTTTTTTACCATGACAAAATTTTTTTTTGCTCAAATTTAAAATTTCTACGTTTCATGGCATTCTAAAACTATAAAAAAAATAATTTTTTTTTCTCAACATTTTCGAAAATTTTTTTTCTACCAAAATGATAATTTTTTTTTCTTCAAATTTAAAATTTCCACGTTTCATGGCATTCTAAGCCTGATTCAGAAAAAAAAAATTGAAAATTTTTTGAATTTTTTTTTTTACCAACATTTTTGAAATTTTTTTTACCACTAAATAGATGTATTTTTTTTTTACTTCTTCAAATTTAAAATTTCCACGTTTCATAGCGTTCTAAATCTATTTAAAAGAAAAATTAGAAATTTTGTTTACTCTTTTTAAAAATTTTTACCACTAAGATAGAATTTTTTTTCTTTGTTCAGATTTAAACTATCCACGTTTCCATGGAATTCTAAAACTATTCAAACAAATTTAAAAATGTTTTTGAAAATTTTTTAAAAAGATTTGAAAACATTTTTAATCTATTTATCACTACTATAGAATAGACGAAAAAATTTGGTTTGCTCAAATTTAAAATTTCCACGTTTCATGACATTCCAAACCAATTTCGGAAAAAAAAATTTTGCAACATTTTGTTACCAGTTTGGAAAAAAAATTAACATAGAATAGATGGAAACTTTTTTTACTCAAAGTTAAAAGTTTCACGTTTCATGACATTCTAAACCTATTTAAAAAAAAAATGTGTAATTTTTAAATCTTAAACTTCTTTTACCACTATTATAGAATAGACGGAAACTTTCCTTTTTGCTCAAATTTAAAATTTCTACGTTTGACATTTTAAACCTATTTCAGAAGAAAAAATTAATTTTTTTTTTTTAACATTTTTAAAAAATTAAAATAAAAATGAAATTTTTTAACCACCATTATACTTCCACTCCATTACGCGAATGTTGGATTGATGTGACGGATGGCAATAATATCTGACATATACACCTATTATACTTTTATTGAAAAATGTACAGGGTGGTCATCCCAAGAAATAATTCAGTCATGGTGGACATTTGTAAAGGTATTTGCGCAAGCCTGCCATATGTGGCACTTGTTATTTAGTATTGAGCTTTTGCTGTTGGATGAGCAATCTGTATATTTTTTTGACCAAAACTTATCAAGTTTTCTTTGTAATAATAGCAATAACTATATTCCGATTATTATTCTCAATGTTATTTCGTAATTATTAATTTTTTAGAGTGACCGCCATGCACAAATAACGAGGGAAGTTCTGTGTAAAGACCTTTACCGATTTTTTTTAAATAGGTTTAGAATGTCATGAAACGTGAAACTTTTAACTTTGAGTAAAAAAAGTTTCCATCTATTCTATGTTAATTTTTTTTTCAAACTGATAACAAAATGTTGCAAAATTTTTTTTTCCGAAATTGGTTTGGAATGTCATGAAACGTGGAAATTTTAAATTTGAGCAAACCAAATTTTTTCGTCTATTCTATAGTAGTGATAAATAGATTAAAAATGTTTTCAAATCTTTTTAAAAAATTTTCAAAAACATTTTTAAATTTGTTTGAATTCCATGGAAACGTGGATAGTTTAAATCTGAACAAAGAAAAAAAAATCTATCTTAGTGGTAAAATTTTTTAAAAATAGTAAACAAAATTTCTAATTTTTCTTTTAAATAGATTTAGAACGCTATGAAACGTGGAAATTTTAAATTTGAAGAAGTAAAAAAAAATACATCTATTTTAGTGGTAAAAAAAATTTCAAAAATGTTGGTAAAAAAAAAATTCAAAAAATTTTCAATTTTTTTTTTCTGAATCAGGCTTAGAATGCCATGAAACGTGGAAATTTTAAATTTGAAGAAAAAAAAATTATCATTTTGGTAGAAAAAAATTTTTCGAAAATGTTGAGAAAAAAAAATTATTTTTTTTATAGTTTTAGAATGCCATGAAACGTAGAAATTTTAAATTTGAGCAAAAAAAAATTTTGTCATGGTAAAAAATTTTTCAAAAACGGTGAAAAAAATTTTTCAAATTTTTTTTTTTTTTCAGAAATAGGTTTAGCGTTTCATGAAACGTGGAAATTTTAAATTTGAACAAAAAAAATTTTTTTTTATCTTGGTAAAATTTTTTTAAAAAATGTTGGAAAAAATTTTCAAAAATTTTTTTTTCCAGAAATAGGATTAGCGCGTCATGAAACGTGGAAATTTTAAATTTGAGCGAAAAAAAAATTTTTTCACTATTTATTCCGTTTAGACGGTCCACCCTGTATATTTTCCATTGAAATTTCTACCATTTCTGCGCTGACAGTAGCGTCAACTACCTTCCAAATTTGACTGCTCTCCGTCAAGTAGTTTTTTAGTAAATGCACCAACAGACAGACAGCCAGACAGACAGACAGACAGACCGACAGACAGACAGACAGACAGACAGACTGACGGAATTGAAAAACCTATATTTTCGTAATCTCCGTGATCTGAAACGTCAGAATCCGTAAAAATCTCGGAGGGTGATTTTTTCTCGAATACAATACTTCCCTTCGGTATGCGAGGGAAGTAAAAATACGTATCAGTATGCACTACGAGCGTTATTAGATTATAACGCCCATCAGGCAACATAGATCCCTAGGGCGAAAGGCCCTTGGGCTGCATCATCCCAACAAACATTTTTTGTTTTATAAGAGTAAACTATTACCGAAACCGAGTTATATACATTCAAGTGATATAATGCAAGACTGGGAATAGTTCTGTTACTCCTATAAACTGCTTATAACGCTTAAATGGAGAATCATATAAAGGTAACAGGCACCAATATTTAGTCACGCTATACACCTCAAGGTTGCAGAACAGTAAGTAACAGAAACAGATCAGTAACTGCTATACCACTTTTTTATATAACCATTTTCCATAAATATTGGTGATAGAAATATATCCGTTACCACTAAGAAACTTGTTATTAACACCTCTCTCTCTCTCTCTCTCTCTCTATGTATATATATATATATATCTCTCATTTATAATGTCTCGTATGTCTCTTTCCTAGAGATCCTATACCAACTGACACAAGAATAATGTGGTAATGAAATTAAATGATGTAGGTACCTACATGGGTATAGTGGAAATATTGCACTGATAAAGGTGCGTGTTACTAAATTTACTTTTTAAATTGGCTTTTGACATCCACAAAGATCAAATGTTGGTGCGAATAAATTATTATTGTGAAATATGACCCTCATACTTCGGAAAAAACTGTGGGCCTCTAAAATATTAAGCAGTAAAAAAATAAATAAATAAAAAAAAATATTTAAAAATTTTAATGACACCTATTTTTTTAGAAAATATTACAGAAATATGTCTTGTACATGCAATTATGACTAATTACACTTCATCTGTTACGAAATTTTGAGTTTATAATACACATTTTTTAATTTTAAATAATGATTACTCATTGCCGTAAGATGGCTGCCAAACTTATGGCCGATGTTTTATTATCAACAGTTAATGTATTTTAAGAAATGTAATATAACTTTAAGCTTTGTTATAAATATTGGTTACTTTAATATAACTGTTTGAAATATTACATATCTTTAAATTTTATTAGGCAACTCTTAGTAATCTTATAACATCATCAATAGACAATTTTTTGCGATTAATTTGTAAATAATGGTGATTTGGCCTGCCATTGGCTGAAACAATTGTTGTTTAATTTTCAACCAATCACAGGCGTTTGCAGCAATGTCCTAGGATCTCTCGGCAAAACATTTGACAAACGTTTATTAAAAATGTTACATAGTGCTTTTAAAGCGCTCTGCTTTATATTAAACATATTTGCCCAGATCCTTAATTCGTCACGCATCTTTTCATTTTTCTCATCGTCTGTTTCCAAATCATGCAACTGAGAAAACTCATCATCATCATCTTCTTCTAGTTCAGTAAACCACTTATCTCTGTTTTCATAATGTTCAACAGTATCAACCTCTTCTTGTTCAGCAGTAAGCCGCTTTTTCTTACTTGTGTCCTCCTCAGTGTCATTATCAACATTATCAACCGTGATATTATTCTGTTTTTCATTGCCAAAAGGAACGTTTTCTGTATATTGTCCACCAGAACGTTTGACTTCCAGTTCTTTCATTCTTTTCAGTTTCTTAAATTTCAAAGGTATAATTTTTTTGAACTGAATTCAAGAGGATTGAAAAGTTTTTTTAAACTTTTCGGTGAAATGTGCTGCTGCATTTTATTTTCTTCCAATTTTGTAATGCCAAATTCATTATTAAACGTTTTGTTTGCTCTTGCCAATTACTTTACAAAACATAACCTATAATCAACTAATAAGTTTTTATGTTTTATAGTATCTACTGGCGCTTTTGAGTTATATAAAGGTTGCACCTTTTTACCATCTGCAACTGATGTATATAATTGTAACAACTAACACCACTATAAACCTAAACAATTAATAATTATATAATGTCGTAATTGTTACCCTTATATAACTTTATTATACACCATTTGGTAGCAACCACTTTAAGTTTTATAATGTAGTAACGGAAATATATCTGTTACCATCTTATAGACCTGTAAGTAATAGTCATGCTATAAAACACTTATATAACTCCGCAACTACTTTAGTAACAGTATAAAACTTCGTAACATGATTATACAAATCTGTTACACTTATAGACCCTTTATAAAACTAATGGTCACCGTATGTTACTAGAAATGTTTGTTGGACATGTTACCTTCCGGACGTTATAATCTATGCAACGCACTTTGTGCATGAAATACTATTTCGACTGCCATTTTCTCAAAAACTGTCAAAGATAAATATAGAGTACGCTACATGTTTTAAACTTAGAATTTCTTAGGCAATCTAAATTTTGAATAATATACAGGCTGTTCCATAAAAAAAAAGTTCATACTGTTTCCGATCAAACCGGAAATGAAAATCAGAAGTTAGAACAATCAAAATATGCAACTAATTCAATCACATAACTTCCCAGAATTTGAAATCGATATCTCTTTTTGCTAGAAAGTTATAGATAGGATGGCTAGTAATATCGTAGGCACCCGGTATAGTAACTTTACCTAAGAGATTCTATTATTTTCAAAAAACTGTGGAGAGTATGCTGTAGAATGTTCAACAAATATATGGCAAAGACTATAATGTTCAAAGCATCTTCATAAAATGTATTGTCGATGTTGCATCCAAGAACCCCACAACGTAATTTTAGTTATTCAGCGAATTTCTACACTCGAACATCTTAAGACTACGGTCATGCTTCCGATCTGATCGCTGCGACACGGACGCCGCGACCAGATCGCAGAGATGTGTTTCATGGATTCTAATGTAGGTGGCCATAGTTTGCGATCCGCGACAGCGCCAGATTTAAAAAGACTTTGAACCGCGTTTTCGGGCCGTCGGGACAGAAACTCTCCCCATTGTTTCTACTAACGTTCAGATCGCAATAAGTCACGTCTTTGCAACTCAGTTATAAGCTGAAATGGAAGTAAATACAGATCACATATGTGAAATTTGAGAGTTAAAAACTATTTCCATCTGTATTTAAAAGGAAAATGGTGGATAGAAATTGAAGTTCGCCAAACGAACATACGCTCATTCTAAAGTATGAAAAATCTTTCAGTGTGGTTTCCTTGTGGGACACTTATTAGTTAAACCACTGTTTTTTATTTATAGTACATCTAAAATACTTTTTTGGAGTTACGCTAGGGCTACTTAACGATAGTATCTTTTTAAACAGTTTTACGGAACATACTTTTTCATCGATCTTGTTTGGCGTTGCATCCATTTGCTGCCTGCTAACTTTTGTGATCCTCCTTGTGCTATTTGCGTTAAAACAGAATTATATTCAAACCGTCTTAAATTTAATGTTGCTTGTAATTAAATCCAATTTTTGTGTGAGAATGTTCACTTTTCATGAACCCTCCATCGTTCAACTTGTTATGTTTTCGGTAACCCTCTCTCCCTCTAAAAGCTAATGTACTTGTTGAATGACTCCTTAACATAATTTTGTGAATTACAAAATTAATGCAGGGAAAACCTCGATCTAAATATGTTACGGTAATATAAGCTTCACCTGCTTCTCAACATGCTAAAATGTAGCTAAATACCAACTTTATTAATTGCATATCATTTCAATATGCATCACGTCATTTTGTACGTGGATATCACTTATCAACCGTATATCTGTACAATTAAATGAGTTTAATCTATTTAGAACAATTATATAATACTAGAGGGGCTAAGTGCAAGAACAAATTATAAGCGAACTTCGCCCAAATAAAGACTACATTATTATTACTTTTTTATAAATATCACTACAGCGTTTATTAATGTTATTATATACAGATTAGAAGTAAATTAGCACTAATTACTGGACAGGGTTGGAATATAGGATCCTAGAGATTAACAATACTCAAAGCGTTTAATTTTAAATCCTGACATAATTTTAAAATTATTTAGTAGCTTTAGAAGATTTTCGAAAACTTCTAGTAACGGGTATCTCAACAAGAGCGCCGGATTTGAATTTGCCGCCATTTGGTTTGTGCGATTAGTTCCGTGTTCATTTGTTGACAGTTGCCATGTACAATCCACGCCATTAGAAATCATGCAGCCCTATTCAAACGAGCAACGTTTAATTATTGTGAAAACTCACTACAAAAGTGGTGAAAGTTTTGCGGAAACAGTTCGCAGATTACGTGCAATTTTCGGTCGCAACAATGCGCCAAATGAGTCGACAGTTCGCCGTTTAATTAACAAATTTGAGACAAAATTCACGTTGATGGATAAGAAGACCACTGTGCGTCGCCGTCCTTGTCGGCCGCTCGAAAATATAGCCGTAGTGAGGGAAAGTTTGATCGAGAATCAAGACACTTCCATTCGGCATCGTGATCAAGAATTGAACATTACCAGACCCACTCTGCAACGAATTTTAATAAAAGATGTTCATTTGCACGCATATAAAGATTCACTTGACGCAGGAAATCAAGCTAAGGGACCATGCGCAGCGACGTGGATTCGTTGATTGGGTGCTGGAGCACCACGAAATTGATGCGGACTTCTGTAAGAAAATCATTTTCTCCGATGAGGCACATTTTCAACTAAACGGGTATGTAAATAAGCAGAACTGCCGAATTTGGGGTGCTGAAAATCCTCGTGTAATACTGAAGAAACCAATACATCCACCGCGAGTAACTGTTTGGTGCGCATTTAGGGCTGACGCGAGTGATTGGACCGTATTTCTTCCAAAATGTGGCTAGAAATGCGCTAACTGTTAATGGTGTGCGGTATCGCGAAAGGTTAACCGAGTTTTTGTGAGCCGAATTGGATCGAAATGATGTGGATGATATATTTCTCCAACAAGACGGTGCGACCTGCCACACAGCTCTCGAAACAGTGGCGTTACTGCGGACAAGATTTCCACACAGTGTCATTTCTCGGTTTGGCGATCAACATTGGCCACCAAGGTCGTGCTATTTAACGCCGATGGACTACTTTCTTTGGGGTTATCTGAAGGACAAGGTGTATGAGAATAAGTCACAAACAATTGAACGTCTTAAAAGAAGAGATACAGCGCGTTGTTGCGGAAATAACGCCACAGGTATGGGATAAAGTCATCCAGAACTTTATGAAGAGAATGACCGTGTGCCAGAGGTTCCGTGATGGCCATTTGCCGGATGTCGTGTTTCATGTTTAATTGCAACTATTCCCCTTCACGTTGAAAAATAAATATTCGCTTAATTTAAAAAAAAAAGTGTTTTTGTTTACATTAAATCCTGCGCCCTTGTTGAGACACCCTTTATAAGTCTACACATTTGCGTGTGCAGTTTGAATGAAGCTGTGATAACAAACTGCCAATTTACACGAATTACTTGAAAACTCAGCTTGAGGAAAATTTATTGAAAGCACAAGTGACATTTAGAGAGAATAGTTCACCAATAGGTACAAATTAATTAAATATATAAATCATATTTTTAATACTAAGTCTTGCTTCCAGGTACTTTCTTGACATTTTTTATGTTTACGTTTATAAGTACTGTTGTTTTCAGTTCCAACATTTATGTTCGCGGATTTGCTATATTTTGAATGTAATGTTGTGACTGACGTGACAGTCTAGAAAACAATAAAACGTTAAAGAAATTGATATTATCTTTATATTAGACTGATCTGTGACTAAAATGTTTACTGCAAAGACTTCTTAAACAAATGATGAGTAAAGTCATAAATATATGTCTAATGTCCCGCATATTGACATGCCGTATCCAAGATGTTAGGTGAGGTATGGTACCATTTTCAGTAGATCTCGATTGGCGAAGTTACTTCACGTCGGTCTAGTAAGTAAGTAATGACTTGGATGGATGACCGTATCTCATTTCGCCGCCCTGGTTGTTAAGTGGTAGAGTAGCATTAGCTAAACTTCGCCAGGACGTGACCATTGCGATTAGACACTACATAATCCAAATAGTATTTACGCAGTGAATGACACAACGATTAAAAGTTTATTAATAATATATTTATCTTTTTAGTATTAATTTGAGATGTTTAAAAATTGAGTTAAAGTTATTTACCTAAGCAGAGCACATTTTATGAAAGGCTGAATGAATACTGCGAATAATTGTAGTGTCTCCCGTATTACTAGTTTTGTTACATTCTTGATGATACCGTTGGCTTTAAATTTACAAGAGTTATATTAACTTTCGGTTCGAGGAAAAATGTATGGCTAAAATTTATGGGCACAAGAGAAATTTGCGGAAAATATTTCTCGAAATAAAACATACCCTATATCAGTATGTACATATTATTACAACGACAATTGTGCCTAGAGAAAAATTGCAGTGATAATAACTTTCTAGACTTTAGATTTACTACTAATAACGACATTTGATTGGTGAAGTCACGACAGTGATAGCATTTCATTAGCTTCCATGATAATGAGTGCAATAATCCTTATTAAAGAAAATCAATCTTGTCTTAAAATTCTTTAAATTTAACAATAAAATTGATTTAAAAAAATACCTGGAGGATCATATAACTCAGGATGATTGAACCTATAATAAATCTAACTTCAGTTAGTCAAAATTAAATGTTGGATGTAAGAATATATTATTAAAGGACCAGTCTTTCAAGAACTCTATTTACATTTAAATTGTAATACACTTCACATTAAAATTCACAGTAAAAATCGGCTAGAATTTCAAAGTTGATTTTCTGGCGAACCGCCGAATTTATTTTGATTATTTTTCTTTTCAATTTTAGTTTTATTCCTCGTCATCGACGCCGTTGTAGTAATTTTCATTCAAATTAACCTTTTGGGTAGGTATATACAGGATGGATGAGTCATAAGTTTTCCAATGAAAGAAACACTCTGTTGGTTGCACCAGCTCCAACGGCGGGTATCTACCAATCAAACTATACCCAAATCTTTCCAGAACAGTTTGTTTACTACTGGGCGCATGATATAGGACCCATCTTACGAAAAACGTATCGAGAGTGACAGATCTGTCTAGGCCGCTGCGATGGCCTTGTAATCGTACCGTTCACTCAACGCCATGCTATTAGGGATATCACGTTTCAATAACAATTCAGGCAGTATCTCGAAACTAAAATATAAACATAAACACTCCTAAACTTAATGGTCTCTTGTGATACATGCCGACACTGCCATGTCGTATGTCAGATAAAATACACCGTTAAGGATTAAAGAATTCTAATTTAATATAAACATTTAAGAACTTAAACTAGCTAGGACATGAAAAAATAAATAGCAGATGCGTCGGTGTCACAAACTGTCACTTTCGTTTAATTTGCTGAAGGGTTGTCTGCACAAAGTGTTTAGGTAGCACGTTATTGTAGTGGAGCACCAAATGAGAGATTTGACTCGTGATGAATGTGTTAAAATTATTACATTTGCTCAGAAAGGATTAAGATACCGTGCCATAGCTCAGAGATTGAGAGATGATCATAACAGACACGATGGACAAAGAAGGCATCGAGAAACAACAACGATTCATAATAGCAAGAAATCTCCAGGTACAACTTAATGCTACTCATGTTGTATAAATAAGTGTGTCGACCATAAGCAGACGTCTCGCGGAACAAAATTTGTGATTGGGAATTCCAGCGTTAGGACTCAGATTAAACTTCATAGAGCAAGGCGACATGTGGATTGGAATCTGGAGGATTGGGAGCATGTCCTGTTCACAGACGAACCCAGACTTAGTCTGTTCTTCTCCGATCGGAGAGTAAGGGTTCTCCGAAGGCCAAATGAGCGCTTTGCACAGTACAACATTCGTGAAAACACGTTATTTGGAGGCTCTACAATGGTTTGGGGAGGAAACTCTTGACATTTCGAACAGAACTCGTTTCTGTACGTGGAGGTTCCATGAATAGTGTACGACATATTGACATGTTCCTTTCGTCCCTTACATCGGCAATAATTTCTTGCTGATGCACGACAACATAAGACCTCACACCGAGCCGCTCATCTAGTGCAAAATTACTGATATGAGATTCTAGTTTTTCCTGATCTCAACCCCAAATTATCAACCCTTACCTTCCTTCCTGTGTATCTCATTTGTAAACAGAGATAATGAAGTAAATCAACAATCAAATTGTTCGGGAAAGATGAGGCTACAGTTTGATTGTAGCAGACACCCGCTGTTGTAACTCACTGGTGCAACTCACAGGGTGTTTTAAACTTCAGAGGGTAATCTCTTGCACCCTGTATATGCTCAAAACATTAATTTGAATTAAAAGTACTACAAATTCGTCGATACCGAGGACTAAAAGTAAAATTTAAAAAGAAAATAATTAAAATTAGTTTCTCGGTTCGTGGGAAAATGAACTTTGAAATTCTGGTCGATTTTTACTGGTGCGTTAATTACTTCCACATCCACGTAGTGGATTGGAAGTATAGCAATCGTAAAAAAAAATCTTGAAATAGGCTTATAATGTAATGAAACATCGAGATTTTAAATTTGAGCGAAAACAATTGTCGGTTTGTCAGTCGGTGTGTCTGTAACTTTTTTTGTCCGGAACGGTTTCAGATATTGACTTGAAATTTTGTACACGTATATATTACAACGATATCTGGAACTGGATTGTTTTTTTAACATATCCGGTGAAGGGTTGTGGGGTAAATAGGGGTAAATAGGGAAAAAAATACAGAAAAAGTACAGAGATGATGCCGCTGAAGGAGTGGGAGGTGGTAATAGGTTGTGAATAGGGGAAAATAAGTAGAGCAAGCTGGAAACTTCATTTTTAACTTATATGGTAGAAACAAACGCCTCAAATTTTTCTATGACATCTGCCCCAAATATTATTAAAAATCTATGACCAATAATTTCCACATATTAGAGTGCAAATATAGTCAAGATGTTTTCTTTAATGTGACTTGTATGAGAAATCTGGATGTAGAAGTAGTAATTCCTTTTGCAGCAGTTTTTTTATGTAAAGTGTATAGCATATTACTACTAATTAGTAATTAGTTTTTATAAAATACATAAACTGAGTATCAAATGTTAATAGTAAAGAAATATAATATTTTGTTTATTTACCAGTACGACCCTGTCAATTTTCTTCATATGGCTTACTTTTAATATATATAGAAGAGATATTGCGCATAAACGAAGTAAGATTTTTTATTATAAATCTCAAACATGTACAAATTATTCTGTTTAACGATACCGATACTTCTAGAACTTTTTGTTGTGCAAGCGGCTCTGCAAGAAAAGGTATTGAAAGAAACAATTTTTGAAATATATTTTTACTCCAAAAATTATAGGACCTTGGTACAAAACTTCAAGAATTGTCAAAAACATTACACAATACCTGCGTTGGGAAATCTGGTACAGATGAAGCTACCATAAGTAAAATTATGAATGGAGACTTCGTCAATGACCCAAAAATAAAGGTAATATATATATATTTCAATCTAATGTAATAATACTGGAGACTATGAGTGACATTTAAAAACAATTGTAGAAAAAGTGGTATAAAATAAATGAGTTTCATCCACGTTTGACGAGTATCAGTCGTAGGAAGAAACATAAAATGCTGTACTGATATTATTGTCACAAGATCCAAGAATTTTGTAATCTTCTAATAATCGAATCAATGAAGCGGAAATATGATCAAAACTTACCTAAATGAACAGAACCAATTTTTGTGAAACTGCTTTTAAAATATTTGTTATACTACTTTATTTGAAAATTCCGGCGTGCGGTGTTTGAATTAAATTTTTTGAGAACTAATTTGGATTATTTTAATGTTTTGTATAATTTATGTGTGTGTGTGTGTGTGTGTGGGAGATATTTGGCTACAGAAAAAAAAATTTCAGCCACAGAAAATTATACTGTTGCTAATATTATATTTTTATGTTATTTGTTCTAAGAAAATGTACGATTAGGTCAAAAATTTCCTTTCTATTATAACTTAGTAGGCTTGTTATATTTATTGGTAAATTGATTTCGAGAATAACCAGGTCACTTAAAAATTTCTCTATTTGAGCAGAATATTTCTTACACGCAAAGAATATATGGTTAAGGTCTCCCAGGGACGTGTTATCACATGGGCATGTAGAGGTGTTCTGAAGGCCTACACTGCACAGGTGTGCGGGGCAGGCGCCGTGATTCAATTTGAGCCTAGCAATGGTAGAAGAATAAAACTTTGGAGTGGAGTATTCTTCGATGTATGGGATACTCTTTGGAAGGGTAGGATGTATAAGTGCGTAGGGATTTTTTGTTGACCTGACATAATCCGTCCAGACGCATTCCCAATCTTTCCTTACTTTCCCCTTGAATTCCCTTATTATATCGTTTTTGTCAGTAGTTGATTCAATTACAGTAAGATTTGTCGATTCCTTTGCAATGTTATCAACGATTTCATTACCTTCTATCCCTATATGTCCTTTTACCCATACAAATCTTATTATTTGTCCTTTGTCAAAAAGTCTGGTCAATTTTTGTTTTATTTTTAAAGTTCTGGAGTCTGTTTTTTTATAATCGCGGTTACCTAGTGACTGAAGTACAGACTTGGAGTCTGACAGAATCACGCACTTTTGGATGCACGCCTCACTCACCCAGTCTAGAGCGCACTCTATGGCAAACGCTTCAGCTGTGTATATGGAGCTGATATCGGCAATACGCTTCTGGCAGTAATACCGATTGTTGGGAACATAGAAGGCGCTACCAACGCCGGTAAGAGTTTTAGAGCCATCTGTGTATATCGCTACTTCTTCGGTGTCACTATTTAATATACAGTGTATGATATTCCGATTGTATTGTGGTATTTCTGAATATGTGGGGAATATGATAGTGGGCATAAATAGTAGTATACAATAATCATTCTGAAATATGGATGGTGTTTTGCTACTAGTTAAAAATTCTGAGTAATTATTCGTTTCCAGCAATGCGTCTACAAGCGGTGGATTCTTTTTTATTTTCCAGTATTTATTCGTGAGAGTCTCTATTGTAAGAGAGTATATTACATTCAATGAAGTATTATCTTTGGTTCTTAGTCCAATTAAAATTTTATTTGCCAAAAAACTTCTTCTAATATTTAATGGAGGTTCTTGTGCTTCCGCCAAAATTGCAGGACAAGGTGACGACTTCATCACTCCCATACACAATCGAATAGCTCGATTTGATTGTGACGCGGATCCATACAGGATACTACCATAATCCAATATTGCACGTATATAACTCCTATAGAAAGTTAGTGCTGTTTTAGTATCAGCGCCCCATTTTGTTTTTGACACACATTTTAAGATGTTTAGACCTTTTTCACATCTGCCTTTTAAGTATTCGATGTGTTTTGTCCAGGTCAATTTGTTGTCAAGAATGACACCAAGGTATTTCTAGTGTGTATTTATTGGTATTGAAATATTTCCCAATTTTATTTCATTTTCTAGTTTGATTCTATGCCTGGTGAAGAATAATATGGCTGATTTTTCTGGAGCGAGGCTAAGTCCGTGACTTATTACCAATCTTTTAAACAATACATTATGTACTTTAGCTGTGCCACGCAGTTTGTATAATTTAAAAATTAAACGTATTAAATTTAAGTCTATTCGACGAGAAAATATTACATGGAGGTTTTTAAAATCGCTGAATACGAGAACGTTGCCAAAATAAGTATTTTCTGAAATTTTTCAAAAATTGTTAGAAATTATAGTTTTAATAGATTTGTTGATATTTGATATATTTCTTGAAATTATTTATACAAATGTGTATGCAAGAATTTCTTGGAATTAAATTATCACAAATCAAGTCGAGTTTTATAAAACTTTTCCGAAAATTGTACTGATTTTTCTCTGAAATTAAGAAATTATGAATAGTCCATTTTTCCAAGATAGTTATATCCAGGAGATTTTTGGGGTCGGTGATTACAATTTCTGATCACAAATGAGACTTTTCTAAAAAAAAATTTACATTTTGCACAAATCTTAATACTTTTTATTATTTTTTATATAATTATTATTAATATCCAATAATTTTTCGTAAAATTTAGAAATTCTGATTGATGTTTTTTCTAGCTAAATTAAGTAGAGTATTTTTGGGGTCGGAGATTTGATGAATATTTTTAACAAATATATTTCAACAAAGAAACTGCTCTAGAATTGAAAGTATTGTACTTAAAGGGTTAAAACTTTCAGAACAATTACACAGACACAAAAGAAAAAAAGGATTTCCAAATTGCAAAATTTCGCACCATTTCTTTTAAATCACGAAAAACGTCATATTAGGCATTAAATATGATGTTTTATGCGAAATAAAGAAATTTTGCAATTTAAACCTTAAATTTGTGATTAGTGGATCAAAATACATGGAAGTATGGTTTTATGATTTCTGAAAAAAAAGAAATTGGGCACAAGCATCTCTGGAAAGAATACTTTTTTAGATCAGAAAACCGTACTCCCATGTATTTTAAACCCGCGAACATGAATTGAGGCATTACAATCATATTTAGGCATTACAAATATGTTTCTCGCGACTGAAAAAAAAATGATGGGAAATTTCGCAATTTGGACCTCATATTTGTGTTTAGCGGTTCAAAATATATTGGATCATGGTATTTTGATCTCTGGAAAAACTTTTTTTTTTCATGTGTGTGCCTGTATTACTTGTAAAAGAGCAAATCTTATACGCGATGCGAGCGGACAGAAAATAAATTCATTTGGGACATTTAATCAATATTTAATAAACATTTTTAAAGCCGGTGCTAGTCGATGCGGCGAATGTCGCATCCAACGTTAGACACACGCTGGTAGCTTGCTACGTTCCGGTTCATATCGGTATAGTTGACGACTAGAGTCTCGATCCAAGGCCGCAACAAATAATCCCGCATGAAATTGAAATATTTTGTGGGAAAAAAGCGGGGGGAGACCCTTTCTTTGTCTGCGACGCTAATACTGCCTGCAATTAGATAGCAAAATAAAAAGCAACCTAACTAACCTTACCCAAAGAAATCACGTGAAAGAATGAAATAATTATAGGAAAAAGAAAGAAAATGTTATTTCTGCCGTCAAATCAAATCTGAATTTGTCAAAAAATACAATCGTTAAAAAATATTTTAAAAATAAGTTCGGTCTATGTAAAAATTGAACCCGGGACCTCTCGCACCCTAAGCGAGGACATTTTACCCATATGCCAACATTCAGCGCTATAACATGGACTAAGAATGTCAACTGAACAACAAGATTTACAATTGGTGAATATGTTAAGTGAACATCTATTGTACCTACTCAATTATTCAAGTTCTTGAAGAAACAAATTTTCTTGGATCTAGTTATACTGGTCGCCGCGCCACGCTGGCGTGTAAGAGAATCGGAGCTGGACTGTCATCGTCAGCATAGAAATACTTACTAGCAAAGCATAAAGGAGCTCGAGTAGGATTTGTTCTAGAATATATAGTATTTGGTGTAGATTCTTAGAATATTGTAGTCTTTCCAGTCAGCACATAGCGGTTGCAGTCGTGTTTCCCGACCCGCCAATAGTCGATTCGATGAGAAATATGTATCCAGGTTACAGATGTTTCGTTAATACATGGTCCTGGTATATTATGACATATTAAGACATGATTTAATAGAAGAACGTATATTAGGAATTTAGATAATATTATGCTCCCTTCTGAGTCACAATTATTTCCTAATAAAGAGTTAAGATCTCAAAATGATAATTGATCAGTTCATACTCCTCATACCATAACTAACTGGTTTCAAGACAACAACAACATTAATGTTCGTAACTGGCCTAGTCATAGTTCAGACCTTAATCCCATGGAAGAAGTATAGGAACTACTCGTAAGAAATATCCAAAATCGAAATGTGAGACCACGGAATGCCCATTACTGAAATAAGTAACACAGGTTGCAAAAAAGAATTGATTGATCTGGGGATCTGACCTAAGTTATCCCATGTATTTTGATGCGCTGAATCCGATAAGAGCAATTTTACAGCCTCTCAGTGCTCCCTGTGGGGGTGGGAGGTGAGAGAAATATTTGAATACAAACAATGACATCAGAGAACGCGTGTGGAGGTTTTAGAGGTCGCTGAACACGAATTCGGGGTTAGAATTTACTGATGACAATATTACAGCTGTCAATCAGCTGCAAAACTCTTGGAATTGCTGAAAATTCGATAAATGGTCAAGGTCCTTCAGCTCTCGGCTATGCTAAGAACAAATTTCAGGATGACATTGGATTATCGCATCATGACAGCTGCCAATCGGCTTTCAACACTCGTGACAGTCCTCGGAATCCAGTGCAAGGCACGGATCCTCCAGCATTCGAGAAAACTGAGCACGAATTACAGATCCAAAGTGAATTCAAGATCGCTGAACACCAAGCTTTAGAATGATGTAGTGATGCGATGCCAGCTGTCAAAAGCTGTGGAAGCATCGAGTCAGCAAGATACGGTCCCAACTCTTATATTTTGCCTTCATGTAATACGATTTCGTAATTGATCCCGACATTATGATACCCGCCGATTAAAAGAGAGGAGCTCTGAACCCCTTCAGGCACTGTGTAATGAACTCGATCTCCCCAGGCCAGTATATGCTTTGTCCTGGTCCCGGATCTCAATCATCAAGACTGTACTCAGAAAGTCTAACATAACAATCTAATGCACTCTCTTACCCGAAAATAGGCGACTACGTACGGCATGTCATGTCGCTTGCTTCAATTCTGGTAAAAGATGGAGACATAGAAATATACCGGAGGGTAGGGACACTCCGAGCATTTTTGACCCGAAGAATATAAACTTGGAAGACAAATCGCAAGATGTAAAAGTTTGTTAACAAGTAACATTTTTATCAGGATGACATTCCAAACACTTACCGATGATCGTCATTTGTTTTGTCGATTATATCGAATATTTTGTCGTCTTCGGATCGTCATTTGTTGCTACTATGATCTTTTATTGTGTAAATAAATTTCTCAATGAGTTTTCCTTTTACATCTCGCGATTTTTCTTCCAAGTTTATATTCTTCTGGTTAAACATACTCGGAGTGTTGGTGTCCCTACTCTCCGGTATACTTCAAAAAAATACTATGCCTCCATCTTTTACCAGAATTGAAGCGAGCGACATGACATGCCGCACGTAGTTACCAATTTTCGGATAAGAGAGTGCATTAGATTGTTATCTTAGCTTTGCTGAGTACAGTCTTAAAGAATGAGATCCGGGACCAGGACAGAGCATCTACCAGCCTGAGGAGATCAAGCTCATCACCACAGTGCCTGAAGTGGTTTAGAGCTCCTCTCTCTTCATTGACAGGGATCAATTACAAAATTGTATTCCACGAAGGCAAAATATAAGAGTTGGGACCATATCTTGCTGACTCGATGCTTCCACAGCTTTTGACATCTGGCATCGCGTCACTACGTAATCCTAAAGCCTGATTCATGTTCAGCGATCTTGAATTCACTTTGAATCTGGAATTCCTGCTCAGCTTTCTCGAATACTAGAAGATCCGTGCCTTGCCCTGGGTTCCGAAGGCAGTCACGAGTGTTGACAGCTGTCATGTGACGTGATAATCTAATATCATCCTGGTATTCGTGCTTGACGCACCCGAAAACTTAAAGACCCTGAACCTTAATCGAATTTCCAACAATTTCAAAACTTTTGACAGCTGATTGGCAGCTGTCATGTTGTCATAAGTAAATTCTAACCCCGAATTCGTGTTCAGCGATCTCGAAAACCCACACACACGTTCTCTGGTGTCAGTGTTTGTATTCGAATATTTCTCTCACCTCCCACCCCCACAGGGAACACAGGCTATAGAACTAAAACGCCTCCTCAGATTTGTTTCTTTTTGCTCTTATCGGATTCGACGCATCAAAATGCATAGGATAACATAGGTCAGATCCCAGATCAAACAATTTTTATTTTTTGTAGACCTGTGTAATTAATACATTGGAAAATATAATCAAAGATTATTGTATTGAATTCTGTGCCAAACAGATTAATAGAATAAACTAGAATAAACCGAATTACATAACGTTAAATAATTGTGGTGGATCCGGTACTCACCTAATGAGGATCTAACGAAGGATAGGAAACGCCTACGTCATGTTCAGATCAAAGTGAATCAATGTATTGTTGAGAATTGCGTAATTTCAAATTCAAATAAAAAACTGTTACTTTCATAATAATATAACCTCATAATTTGTAAACCGAAAATAGTACTGTTCGAGGGTGTATAGATTTGTTTGTGAAGTTATCCATATTATATATTATATAACATGCTTCATTTACACCCTTCTGATGTAATAATAATAAAACATAAGTAAACGAGTTGAGAACCCGACACTTCGCTCTATTTTAATAAACAATACTGTAACTGCCCCGTGAGCAGCTAGAGTTGGCATTTTTTCTTGATCTTAGCCCCAGCAAGATCAAGTGGCGCCCACTTATCAGCATTTATTAAGGTCAGTTAGTCATAACAAAAGAATCCTGATACACTCTTATTGCCCCCGACACGAGAGCTGCAGCCTAGCAGAGTGAAATGTCCTAAGGAACGTTACACGACAGCAAAAAATAAATATTAAATAAAAGGTGCCAAATATGGAAGGTTTGCGTAAGTAGCGTTACAAATTTCCAGCAAAGCTGAATTATTTCTTAGGATGATCAACCTGCACCCTGTATATTTTTCAATAAAACTAACCTTGCCAATTGCGTTAACTATATGCCAAATATTATTGTAAACTGTCACAATTTTACTTCCACATTCACGTAATGTAGAGGAAGAATAATAGCACACGTAAAAAAAATTCCAAATTTGTTTTTGTTGAAATATGTTTAGAATAATGTGAAACGTGGGAATTTTAAATTTGAGCAAAAAAAAAATGTTTCATTATCTATTCTCATAGACAGTCCACCCTGTATATTTTCCAGTTCTTTGCTGGCAGTAGCGTTATTACCTACCATGGTCTGGAACGTGGAAATACGAAGAAATCTCAGAGCGTGATTTTCTCACGAATACAGTACTTCCCTTCGGTAAGCGAAGGAATTAAAAATGTTTTTTGCAATACATAACTTTTCATAATATGTTTAGACCCTGCAAATCAACTTCCAAAAAATGAAATTAACGATTTTTAATTTTATACCTCATTTATCACTTTTCTTCGACGGTTTTTGAAAATTTCATGTCGAAGAGAAGTTGTTACTATGGATTGCAGCGTGTAGGTAACAGATTGCGGAAATATTTTAAGTCAAAACATACAGGGCGTTTTATTTGAAAAAATTGAGTTATGACAGTTAAAAAATATAAAAATTTGAATAATCGTGGAGAACACCTTGTAGAATTAGGTTCAGTTTGGTACCTTTGTATGGTTTTCCGGGTCGAATTTTAAAAATCCAAAGCTTGAGTTATTTGTTTCAATGATATTTAATAATCTTTGGAAAAAGAAACTATTTTTTTTAAATAGAGTTTTAGAACGAATCTAAAAATTCGACAAATTTTCAAAGTTATAAAAGAGGTTTAAAATTGTTTTCCAAAAATATTTTCCCTACAGATTTTGAAAGTAGAGGTAAAAATACTCAATTGGAGAATAAGAATGGTGTCCGATCCTAAAAATTATACCGATTTTCACTTTTTTGAAATTAAGCCGCGCAAAAGATAATACTTTCAAATCGGTCCACATCACCTTCTTGAGAGTACTTTTAGCTCTGATTTGCTAAATTTTCACGTACATTTCTTTTTCTCTCGAAAATACTAAGTTGATTTCTCTGTTTGTTTTTAATTTTGAGGATAAATTTCATTATTTAGACATTTGATTTAAACAGGTTGAAAATAAGAAGAAAGAGAATAAGTTATGACGAAAAAGAGTGTTTATTAAAAAAAAATTTGCCTGTAAAGAAGAAGCAGAAAAAACTCTTATTCGCAAATTTAGACACTTATTCAGAATCATAAAATCTAGCGGTTAAAATAACAGCAATTTTCTACCGCAATTTGACTCATTTTGGTCTTTTTTCGTCTCTAGCACTTGGTCTATATGTCAGTACTGCTTGGTGTTGAATATTCCTTTTTTTATTAAAATGTTAATAAATATCAACTGCAATTTTTTTTTTCATTTCACTTGTTTTCACTACTCACACATGTTTCTTTACAGAGTTATATGAAATGTCTCCTTCTGGAATCCACCGGGGTAAATATTATGTTATTTTTATTTATTAATATTTAATTGTATTATAATAAAACGAAATTATGACAGAAATTATAAAACACTTACTAATTGAATTTATATGAAATATTTATATTTTTAGATGAACGATAAAGGGGAGCTAAACAAAGACCTAATGAACGATCTCTTACCTCCCAGCTTGAAGGAAAATGGTGCCAAGGTGTTAGAAAAGTGTGGACAAAAATCAAAAGGTAATAATATTTTAATATAATCAATTACACATCCACACACGAAAAAAAATGTTTTCTGGCCTGGGGATCTGACCATGCTCACTATATGTTTTTGGGATCGCTGAATCCGAATGCGAGGTCTATTTAACGCCTTCACATCAGGATTTTGCCATAATCTCAAAAAACCCATAATTTAAGCGATTTCGACATCTCTACACATAAATCGCTGTAACTTTGTCTACACAAAAATGACCCCATCTTTTTTTACTAGATAGATTTCAAATTAAATTTCCAGTCCGATGATGTGGGGCACGATATTCTTCCGGCGCTTTTTAGCGATACGGCCCAGCTTGGAGGGCCATTTCTGCCAAACGAAACATAGCAAAAATCTGAAGAAATTCAGGGGAACGTAGAAAGATGTAAGAAATCATTTGAAGGAAAGCTGAGGTCGATACGTAGCTTGGTTCTCGAGATATGGCCGCTTGAAGTCACCGGAAGGTAATTTTTTACCGCTTCCCGAGGCTATATCGCGAAAAGGAAACGAGATACAGAGCTGCTGTTTACTCTATTCGATTTATCTCGCCTTCCTACATACCTGTGAATATTTTAGATGCTTTACCTTAGAAATTTTGCAAAAAAATGAAAGTGCCGGCAAAAATCTGAAAAAATTCAGAGGCATGTAGGAAGGCGAGGAAATCGAATGACGTAAACCGCAGATCTGCATCTCGTTTCTTTTTTGAGATACAGCCTCGGGAATCGGTAAAAAAAATTCAATTTTCACCTTCCGGTGACTTCGAGCGGCCATATCTCGAATACCAACCTCCAATTTGTGCCAAACGATTTCTTACGTCTTTCTACGTACCCCTGACTTTTTCCAAATTTTTGCTAGCTTTAGTTTGGCAGAAATGGCCCTCGAAGCTGGACCGTGTCGCTCGAGAAGCGAAATCCTTGAACCTCTCACTTTGGCGGCCGATGTCTCGCTTACAAAGCTCCGGAAAAATATCCTGCCACATATCATCGGATTGAAAATTTAATTTGTAGTCGATCTAGTACAATAAAGAGGGGGTCATTTTTGTCTAGTAAAAGTTATAGCGATTCATAAATCCTCACATATGAGGAGATGTCGAAATCGCCTAAATATTGGGTTTTTTTGAAGTTATGGCAAAATCCTGATGTGATGGAGTTAAACAGACCTCGGATTTGGATTCAGCGACCCCAAAAACATATAGTAAACATGGTCAGATCCCCATGACAGAAATAATTTTTTTGTGTGGCTGCGTTATAATCTTGATATTGTGTAATTTGACGCAGCAGAGTAGTACAGTGTGAACCAAAAGAAACGCACAAAATTCATATCTTCGGTACGTGCCACTTTTCAAAAAAATCGGTAAAGGTATTTACACAGAACTTCCCTCTTTATTTGTGCATGGCAGTCACTCTAAAAAGTTAATAATTACGAAATGACATTGAAAATAATAATCGGAATATAGTCATCACTATTATTACAAAGAAAACTTGATAAGTTTTGATCAAAAAAATATACAGATTGCTCATCCAACAGCAAAAGCTCAATACTAAATAACAGGTGCCACATATGGCAGGCTTGCGCAAATACTTTTGCAAATGTCCACCATGACTGAATTATTTCTTGGGATGACCACCCTGTACATTTTTCAATAAAAGTATAATAGGTGTATATGTCAGATATTATTGCCATCCGTCACATCAATCCAACATTCGCGCATTGGAGTGGAAGTATAGTGGTGGTTAATTCATTTTAATTTTAATTTTTCAAAAATGTTCAAAAACAAATTTACAATTTTTTCTTCTGAAATAGGTTTAAAATGTCAAACGTAGAAATTTTTAATTTACGCAAAAAGGAAAGTTTCCGTCTATTCTATAATAGTGGTAAAAGAAGTTTAAGATTTAAAAATTACGTATTTTTTTTAAATAGGTTTAGAATGTCATGAAACGTGAAACTTTTAAATTTAAGTAAAAAAAGTTTCCATCTGTTCTAGTGTTAATTTTTTTTCCAAACTGGTAACAAAATGTTGCAAAAATTTTTTTTCCGAAATTGGTTTGGAATGCCATGAAACGTGGAAATTTTAAATTTGAGTAAACCAAATTTTTCGTCTATTCTATAGTAGTGATAAATAGATTAAAAATGTTTTCAAATTTTTTAAAAAATTTTTCAAAAACATTTTTAAATTTGTTTGAATAGTTTTAGAATGCCATGGAAACGTGGATAGTTTAAATCTGAACAAAGAAAAAAAATTCTATCTTAGTGGTAAAATTTTTAAAAAATAGTAAACAAAATTTTTAATTTTTCTTTTAAATAGATTTAGAACGCTATGAAACGTGGAAATTTTAAATTTGAAGAAATAAAAAAAAATCCGTCTATTTTAGTGGTAAAAAAAATTTCAAAAAATTTTCAAATTTTTTTTTTCCGAATCAGGCTTAGAATGCCACGAAACGTAAAAATTTTAAATTTGAAGAAAAAAAAAATATCATTTTAGTAAAAAAAATTTTTTCAAAAATGATAAAAAAAATCGGTAAAGGTATTTACACAGAACTTCCCTCGTTATTTGTGCATAGCGGTCACTCTAAAAAATTAATAATTACGAAATGAGATTGAGAATAATAATCGGAATATAGTTTTTGCTATTATTACAAAGAAAACTTATAAGCTTTGGTCAAAAAAATTAGCAGGTGCCACATATGGCAGGCTTGCGCAAATACCTTTACAAATGTCCACCATGACTGAATTATTTCCTGGGATGACCACCCTGTATATTTTTCAATCAAAGTATAATAGGTGCATATGCCAGATATTTTTGCCGTCTGTTGTATTTTCAATCCAACATTCACGTAATGGAGTGGAAGTATAGTGGTGGTTAAAAAATTTCAATTTTTTTTAATTTTTCAAAAATGTTGATAAAAAAATTTTCAAATTGTTTTCTTCTAATATAGGTTTAAAATGTCAAACGTAGAAATTTTAAATTAGAGCAAAAAGGAAAGTTTTCTTCTATTCTATAGTAGTGGTAAAAAAAGTTTAAAATTTAAAAATTATGTGTTTTTTTTTAAATAGGTTTAGAATGCTATGAAACGTGAAAATTTTAAATTTGAACAAAAAAATGTTTCCATCTATTCTAGTGTTAAATTTTTTTCCAAATTTATAACAAAATGTTGCAAAACATTTTTTTCCGATATTGGTGTGGAATGCCATGAAACATGGAAATTTTAAATTTGAGCAAAAAAAATTTTTCGTCTATTCTATAGTAGTGATAAATAGATAAAATGTTTTCAATTTTTTTTAAATTTTTTTCAAAAACATTTTTAAATTTGTTTGAATAGTTTCAGAATTTCATGGAAACGTGGATAGTTTAAATCTGAACAAAGAACAAAAATCTATCTTCGTGGTAAAATTTTTTTTAAATAGTAAGTAAAAAAAAATCTAATTTTTCTTTTAAATAGATTTAGAACGCTATGAAATGTGGAAATTTTAAATTAGATGAAATAAAAAAAAAATTCCTCTATAAAAACTGTCTTATTAAATAATCAATATCCTGAGAGTTATAATCAATATCCTGAGAGTTTTGTTGATAGTCAGTTATTGAACATTGGTAGTAGAGAGCATATACTATCACAACCTGAGGTATTTAGGTCAATGGCAGTAATTCCATATATACATGGTTTATCGGATAAATTAGGAAAAATTGGGAATAGGTTTTCCGTACGAACGGTTTTTCAAACGGGCTCCACGCTAAGATCGGTTTTATCAAGAACCAAACCTCCAAATATTGTTCAAAATTCAAAAAATTGTATTTATAGTGTTCCGTGTGAGTGCGGAAAACATTACGTAGGTGAATCATCTACGTAAGGCTTGGTGAACATAGAAATTACGCTAGAAGGGGAGAATTTGAAAAATCCAAAATTTGTGAACACGCGTGGGATAATAATCATAGAACTAAATGGGACTCGGCGAAGATTTTTGAAAAAGAGAACAACGGAACTAAAAGAAAACTTAAAGAATCCGCGATTATTTTATTAAACGAGGATAGATGCGTTTCTAATTATTCAATAGATTTTTGTACTAGTTGGTTGCCCATCCTTAGAGACGAAGTAAGTAAAAATAAGATAAATATAATTTTATGTCTCACGTGACTATAGAAATACATAAACAAACAACTGTCATGGTTGACGGCCAAAAAAGTTTTGAGAACAGAAGTAGATTCCCTTCCGAAACGTTAACTACCTATAGCTTTGATTTTCAGTTTTCAGTTTATAACATTGTTCTAGTTTATATATTTTTAGGTGTGAGACTTTTTGAAACAGTCAATTACTCAAGAACCAACCTCTGTCTGATCCGTTTGGCGCAGAGGTTTTTTCATTAAAATTTTTAAATATTTTTCAGTGGCAAAATACCCAATAAAAAGTAAGAAAACCTAACCAAAGTCTTACCACAGTTTTAAATGACAGTTTACAGGCCTCTGAAGACCACTCTGTATGGCGGATATGGAGCAAGACCAATCAGGAATATTCTACCATTCTCTTTTAGACATATTCCAAATTTGAAATAAGAATTTTAAATATAACAGAAATGATTGTGTTTACAAGAAACGGGCTACACACGTACATGCACATACTACAGATTTACATCCATGCAAGATGCGAGTGCATAGACGTTTCTGTATAAAAATCTTCTTTCTGGGTTTATTAATAAATAATTTTCCCGGCTATAATATATCTATTTGATTAAATCAAATAGGTATAATAAGGAGGTGCTATAGATTAAATAAATCTGACTATAATGATTATAATGGTTTAATTAATGCAATATAAACTAATTTTATTTACTCAAATCATGTACTGTTGTGAATTTATTTGAATATTAGTGTGATTTGATTTGTATCATTTATGTCGGCGAGGTATAATGATAATTAATTTTACTGTTCATATTCAAATGAATAGCTTTCGTAATAGTTTCACAAGAAATTAATGTACTTCTTTATCTATGGAATATCTAATTTGACATTATGCTATTTGTATCGATCAAAATAACGAATTATGCGCATTATTATATATGGAAAATTATACACTATTATAACGTTCTCTGAATGAATTATAATTTTATACAAGTTTTTCAGAAAACAACCCTCATTCGAGGAAAATCGATTCCCCACGAGAAAATATAAAAAAGCATTTCTACATATATGCGGAAATTCTTCTTAATGGAACTGTACCACCAACTTCTGCCCCCAGCAGGTTAGGAAGTTGAGGTTGCCCGGTTCTCGTTTTGTTTGTGGAGACTGGGTCGTGGTTCGGAAATTATTCAGAAAAATTTTTATTTTTACTTCCCTCGCATACCGAAGGGAAGTATTGTATTCGAGAAAAAATCACGCTCCGAGATTTTTACGGATTCTGACGTTTCAGATCACGGAGATTACGAAAATATAGGTTTTTCAATTCCGTCAGTCTGTCTGTCTGTCTGTCTGTCGGTCGGTCTGTCTGTCTGTCTGTCTGTCTGTCTGTCTGTTGGTGCATTTACTAAAAAACTACTTGACGGAGAGCAGTCAAATTTGGCAGGTAGTTGACGCTACTGTCAGCGCAGAAATGGTAGAAATTTCACTGGAAAATATACAGGGTGGACCGTCTAAACGGAATAAATAGTGAAAAAAATTTTTTTTCGTTCAAATTTAAAATTTCCACGTTTCATGACGCGATAATCCCATTTCGGGAAAAAAAAAATTGAAAATTTTTTTCACCAACATTTTTGAAAAATTTTTTACCATGAAAAAATTTTTTTTTGCTCAAATTTAAAATTTCTACGTTTCTTGGCATTCTAAAACTATTAAAAAAAAAATATTTTTTTTTCCATTTTTGAAAATTTTTTTTCTACTAAAATGATAATTTTTTTTTCTTCAAATTTAAAATTTCCACGTTTCATGGCATTCTAAGCCTGATTCAGAAAAAAAAAAAATGAAAATTTTTTGAAATTTTTTTTTATCAACATTTTTGAAATTTTTTTTACCACTAAAATAGATGGATTTTTTTTATTTCTTCAAATTTAAAATTTCCACGTTTCATAGCGTTCTAAATCTATTTAAAAGAAAAATTAGAAATTTTGTTTATTTTTAAAAAATTTTACCACCAAGATAGAATTTTTTTTCTTTGTTCAGATTTAAACTATCCACGTTTCCATGGCATTCTAAAACTATTCAAACAAATTTAAAAATGTTTTTGAAAATTGTTTTTAAAAATTTGAAAACATTTTTAATCTATTTATCACTACTATAGAATAGACGAAAAATTTGGTTTGCTCAAATTTAAAATTTCCACGTTTCATGACATTCCAAACCAATTTCGGAAATAAAAATTTTGCAACATTTTGTTACCAGTTTGAAAAAAAAATTAACACTAGAATAGATGGAAACTTTTTTTACTCAAATTTAAAAGTTTCACGTTTCATGACATTCTAAACCTATTGAAACATTCTTTATAGGATTTTGCAAACAGCAGAAAAAATAACTATCTATAACTAAAAGAAAAACTATGTGTAGAAATATTAATGAAATCTTTGCATTCTTTCGATAACCTGAATTCTGGTTATGCTAGCAAATTAAAATCCTAAAATGAATTTGTCTAATTTCTTATTTGACAATTCTCATTCTAACACTAGCATCCACATAGTCCCCTACGGCCATGCAGATTAAACTAGTATCCACATAACCCCCTACGATTATGAAGATTCAGTTAAAAATGAGAACAAAGACCTAAAATGAATTTATTTATCTACCTTGTCTCAAAAAAATTTTCAATACCGAAGGGAAGTATTGTATTCGAGAAAAAATCACCCCCCGAGATTTTTTCGGATTCTGACGTTTCAGAACACGTAGATTCCGAAAATATAGGTTTTTCAATTCCGTCAGTCTGTCTGTCTGTCTGTCTGTCTGTTGGTGTATTTACTAAAAAACTACTTGACGGAGAGCAGTCAAATTTGGTAGGTAGTTAACCCTACTGTCAGCGAAGAACTGGTAGAATTTTCACTGAAAAATATACAGGGTGGACCGTCTAAACGGAATAAATAGTGAAAAAAATTTTTTTTTGCTCAAATTTACATTTTTGAAAAAATTTTTACCAAGATGAAAAAATTTTTTTTTTGCTCAAATTTAAAATTTCCACGTTTCATGACGCGCTAAACCTATTTCAGGAAAAAAAATTTTTTGAAAATTTTTTTCAAACATTTTTGAAAAAATTTTTACCAAGATGAAAAAAATTTGTTTTTGCTCAAATTTAAAATTTCTACGTTTCATGACACGCTTAACCTATTTCAGGAAAAAAAAAATTGAAAATTTTTTTCACCAATATTTTTGAAAAAATTTTTACTACTAAAATGATTTTTTTTTTTCTTTCTTCAAATTTAAAATTTTCACGTTTCATGGCATTCTAAGCCTGATTAAAAAAAAAAGTTTTTTGTAATTTTATCACTAAGATAGAATTTTTCTTTCTTTGTTCAGATTTTAACTATCCACGTTTCCATGACATTCTAAAACTATTCAAACAAATTTAAAAATGTTTTTGAAGAATTTTTTAAAAAATTTGAAAACATTTTTAATCTATTTATGTATCACTACTATAGAACAGACGAAAAAATTTTTTTTGCTCAAATTTAAAATTTCCACGCTTCATGATATTCCAAACCAATTTCGGAAAAAAAAATTTGCAACATTTTGTTAGCAGTTTGGAAAAAAATTTAACACCAGAATGCTCAAATTTAAATGACATTCTAAACCTAGGTATTTCAGAAAAAAAAATTTGAAAATTTTTTTCACCAACATTTTTCAAAAAGTTTTTACCACTAAAATAGATCGAATTTTTGTTTATTTGCTCAAATTTAAAATTTTCACGTTTCATAGCATTCTAAACCTATTTTAAAAATACATTATTTTTAATTTTTAATCTTTTTTTAGCACTACTATAGAACAGAAGGAAACTTTCCTTTTTGCTCTAATTTAAAATTTCTATCTTTGACATTTTAAACCTATTTCAGAAGAAAAAAATTTGAAAATTATTTTACCATCTTTTAAAAATTTTTAAAAAAATGAAATTTTTTAACCACCACTATACTTCCACTCCATTACGTGAATGTTGGATTGAAAATGTGACAGATGGCAATAACATCTGGCATATGCACCTATTATACTTTTATTGAAAAATGTACAGGGTGGTCATCCCAAGAAATAATTCAGTCATGGTGGACATTTGTAAAGGTATTTGCGCAAGCCTGCCATATGTGGCACCTGCTATTTAGTATTGAACTTTTGCTGTTGGATGAGCAATCTGTATATTTTTTTGACCAAAACTTATCAAGTTTTCTTTGTAATAATAGCAATAACTCTACTCCGATTATTATTCTCAATGTCATTTCGTAATTATTATTTTTTTAGAGAGACTGCCATGAACGAGGGAAGTTCTGTGTAAATACCTTTACCGATTTTTTGTGCATGGCGGTCACTAAAAAATTATTAAATATGAAATGACATTGAGAATAATAATGGAAATATAGTTATTGTAATTATTACAAAGAAGTCCTGATAACTTTTGGTCAAAAAAATTGTGCTCATCCAACAGCAAAAGTTCAATACTAAATAACAGGTCTACCATGAATTATTTCTTGGGATGACCACCCTGTATATATTTCCAATAAGTATAATAGCATATGCCAAATATTTTTGCCATTAGACACATTTTCAATTCCACTTTCACGCAGTGAAGTGGAAGTATAGTGGTGGTTAAAAATTTCAATTTTTTTTTTTTGAAATTTTTCAAAACTGTTGGTTAAAAATTTTCAGTCTTATTTCTTCTGCAATAGGTTCAGAATGTCATGAAAGGAGTTCGGTTAAAACGACGAAGCGGTGTAGACGTTATTCTATACGTGTCCCGCAAATCAAAAGTTTCTATCGAAATATAATAGTGAAAAACAAACCAAAGTGCGAATTGTAGTTTGGATGAAAACTGTGCTGCAACACTCTGTAGGTGGGAGAATATTTTTATACAATTATCCTAATTACATCCTAAACCATTCCACTAATTGATTCCCCCGATTAACATACATTTTATCTTACTTAGTTTTTCAACAATTTTTCTGATAATCTACAAAAACTTATCTTGTGCGGTTTAAAGACCGCACAGTAAGATAATGTTTAAGATTTTGTTCCCTTTTTTACGTGATACCTAAATATCAATGAATCAGGATGGCTTCTGAGTACAGGGGCGTATCAGAATTAACTCAACAAGGCACCAATAATGTTCGACAATACTCACAAGTGACAAAAACACCTTCTTTTCCAAAAAAAGAACAAGCTATTGTTCTCAATGTTAATGAGGCTCTAAAATTAAGCGATTACGTTATAGCCGTAGGTAACATAATACAAGCCAAAAACATATTATTCGCCTCTAGAATATCAAACAATAGAGTATGCATATATCTATCAACTGTTGAACTTGTAGACACGATCACAGAACATAACTCGATTAAAATAAATGGACTCGATATCGGCCTACGACGTCTCATATCACCTGCAAAACGACTCATTCTATCAAACGTGTGCCCCTCGATCCCACATGACATATTAGAAAATGAGATTTTGAAATTAGGATATACAGCAGTTTCTCCCATGTCATTCCTCCGAGCTGGAATCTCCGGAGATGAATATGCCCACATTCTGAGCTTCCGACGACAAATTTACATATTGCCAAATAACGACATAGAACTAACAGCTTCCATAGTTATCCCATATGAGGAAGTATCGTATAGAATTTTCATCTCTTTTGACTCCATTACATGTTTTCTCCGTAAAGCAACCGGCCATATAGCCAAACAATGTCCGACGCAACCTATAGACTCCACCGACATAAATTCAGTTTCACAAGAAGATACAAATTCAGCAGATACCGTAGTAGCAATAAACAACTCTCAAGGAATCACAACTCACGAGACCACAGCAAAGAGACCCCCCTCCTCTCCCACGATAAGTTCCGTAGATTTAAACCTGGAGAATATTCCGTCAACACATGCTTTAACTTTTGTTTCTCCCAATGACGCTTGCCCTAACAAACACAAAAAGTTAAAAAAAAGCAACTCTATAGAAAATATATCCATGTTCGATCAAATGAAACCAGTAGAAAACTACATAAACGAAGCCCCAAACCCATTTATTTTAAATTTCCAACAACTTACTAGCTTTTTAGAAGATTCCTTCGGGTCTCCAGACCCTCTTAGTATAGCTCAGACATATACCAAAGATGTACCAGCACTTCTTAAAATGATACACAGTATTTATCCACATCTACAACACAGAAGTATAAAATCACGATGTACCCGTCTTCAGAAAAAAATTCGAAAGCAATTAAATCTCGTGGATATACCATTTAGCAACGACTCAGATTCGGATAGTTCAATATCGTCGCAAATAAATTTTGCTTAAAATTCATATTACAGTGGAATATTAACGGGCTAACATCCCGTATAGAAAAACTCAAATACCTCATATCTAAATACTCCCCACAAGTAATATGCATTCAGGAAACCAACTTCAAAGATGATTATCACTTACCAATTAGAGGCTATCAATGTTTTTATAAAAATAGAATAAATAGTAGAATAGCCAGTGGTGGCGTGTCAATATATGTCAGGAATGAAATTTCTGCCAAAGAAATTCCCCTCACTTCCAACTTCGAAACAATTGGAGTAAATATTCAATACTACCAATATAAAATATCAGTGGTTAACATCTACCTACCCCCGCACGAAGACGTTACTACAGAAAACCTTAATAGACTAGTTTTACAGATCCCTGGCCCCCGAATAATCTTAGGAGATTTCAACGCCAATAATATAATGTGGGGTTCCAAAATAACTGACAAACGAGGAAAATGCATCGAAGAATTTATAGACAGCAACAACCTCGTCCTGTTAAATACTGGAGAAGGCACCCGATTTAACATGAATACAGGAGAATTTTCTGCCATCGACCTAACCCTATGCGATGCGCTAATTGCCCCCGACCTAGCATGGAACCCACACTCCTATCTATACAGTAGCCACCACCTTCCCTTAAATATCGAACACAATAGAATGCAAGGATTAAATACTTACAGAACCCCAGAAAAATGGAACTTGAATTCAGCTAATTGGATTGGTTTTTCTAATTACATTGATGAAAGTCTCTTAGAAATCGATTTAGATAACGACGTAAATCTCATAACTGAAAGGTTTTCAATGTTGATAAAAAATGCAGCAGACCAGTATATTCAAAAGTTCACGCCCCCTACAAAACATCATTCTGTCCCATGGTGGAATCCGGAGTGTAGAAATGCCATCAAAGCAAGCAAACGGGCTTTTAATAAACTTAAAAGACAGTATTCACTGGAAAACAATATTGAGTTTAAAAAATTAAGGGCTAGAGCAAGATATGTCCTAAAAAAGAGCAAAAAAGAATCCTGGACAAAATACATCTCCTCGATAAATAGTAACACCCCATCCTCAGAAATTTGGAATAAAATTAGGAAAATAAGAGGCTCTAATTCCACATATACAGTCACTAGCCTAGTACAGGATGACAAAGTAATAACTACCGATATAGACATTGTCGAAACATTTGCAAATGAATATGCAAATTCATCAAGTGACGATAATTACAGCAAAACTTTCCTGCAATATAAACGTACAACAGAAACTCGAAATACTCTATTCCATATGACCAATGAAAATCATCCCCTTAATTCACCAATCACCATTGAGGAGCTAAACGATGCCCTAAATACAGCCAAAGAGTCCAGTCCTGGCCCTGATAATATTCCATACGCTTTCCTAAAACATCTATCAGATAATGCAAGACATCTTCTACTGAAATTGTATAATAAAATATATTCCTCCAATAAGTTCCATGAAATATGGTCAGAGGCTATAATTCTTCCAATATTAAAACCAAATAAAGAAAAAGATAAGGTTTCCTCCTATAGACCTATATCACTAACATGTACATTATGCAAAGTCCTAGAAAAAATCATAAATCGACGATTAATGTGGTACCTAGAGAAACATAACCTACTAACAGAATGTCAAAGCGGTTTCCGTAAACATAGATCTACAAACGACAATATTATCCACTTAGAATCTGAAATACATGAAGCCTTTGCCAACAAACAAAAGTTGCTAGCAGTTTTCTTTGACATCGAAAAGGCCTATGATGTAACATGGAGACACAGAATAATACAGACAATCCAGAACTGGAACATCACAGGCAATATATCAGCATTCATTCAAAACTTCTTATCAAATCGGTCTTTCAAAGTGAGAACGAATGGTGCACTGTCGAATAAGAAACTGCTACAAAATGGTATTCCTCAAGGATCGGTTTTAAGCACAACTCTATTTTTGATTGCAATAAACGATATCATGATCAATGCTTTACCCCCAGTTCAAGCCAATTTATATGCAGATGATCTCGTTATTTACAGTAAAGGAAAAAATATCGAAACCCTGAAATTATCAGTTCAACAAGCCATAAATAACATCGACACCTGGACTAACTCGTCAGGTTTTAAACTGTCATCCGAAAAAACTAAGGGCGTACTATTCTCTAGAACTAATCAAATAATACAACCAGCGCTGACTCTAAAAGGTGAGCCGCTCAACTTTTCAAACAACGTAAAATTCTTAGGAGTTGTTTTTGATCAAAAATTAAATTGGAAAACCCATCTTAACCTCTTAGTTCAAAATTGCACAAAAGGTATCAATCTACTGAAAGTACTATCACACCACAGCTGGGGAGCAGACATGACAAATCTATTAACTATATACCGATCCATAATAAGATCAAGAATCGATTATGGCTTGATAGTGCATGGAACATCCAGGAAAAGTTACTTCAGAGCAGTGAAATCTATCGAGAACAAAGCACTTCGAATAATTATAGGAGCTTTTCCAACAACACCTATAGAATCTCTCTACTGTTTAGTGGGCGAAATGCCTATATCAGAACGAATAATGTCAGCATCTCTGTCATATGCCTCCAAAATATCCGCTTCTAACAACAATTTTAACCACGCCAATACTTTCTCAAATCGTTTTAAACTTATCTACGACCGAAATCCCAACATCATTCCTCCATTCTATGAGAGATTGAACAGGTTCCTTGCTCAATTAAATGTTTCCTTCCCCACCATAACTTTGCCTTCCACAAACTCCAATACAGCACCATGGATTCTCCCACCGGTTAAACTTAATGCCGATCTATCGAAATACAATAAAAAAGACACTCATTCGCAAATAATCCTAAACGCTTTTCGTCAAATCTCTACAACACTCATAAACTCACAGTTCATCTATACCGACGCATCCATGAACCCTGAAGATAATAGTGTAGGTTCAGCAGTCATTACACCCACCGCCACATTGAAGTTTCGTCTCCCAAAAGGCAGTAGCGTATATACAGGAGAACTGTTCGCAATCTACCAGACTGTTATAAACCTCATGAATAACTACAGTGAAGACAGCTATATTATCTGCTCAGACTCGCTAAGTTCTCTTCAATCATTGAATCACCTATATGCTGATAACCCACTAGTCCAACTGATCCAGCAGATGATGTACCAATTACACCTACTGAACGTGAGCATAACATTTTTGTACGTTCCGTCCCATATTGGCATCCCGGGTAATGAAGCAGCCGATGCAGCAGCCCGTGACGCAACAGTCTCCCCAACTGTAGAAACGTGCGACATCTATACGCAATCCGATCTAATTTGCGTGTTCAAAAAAGAGATCAATGAACGATGGCAGCAAAAATGGAACAGTACCAACACCAAACTTAAAAAAGTTAAACCAAAAGTAAACAGTTTCTTGACCCTACCACCAAATCGTAGAGCACAAGTTAAAATCTCCAGACTACGACTAGGACACACACGGTTCACGCATGAACATCTACTATCCAGAGAAAACCCACCACTTTGCGAATTCTGTCACGAGTATCTCAGCGTTAAACACATTCTAATAGACTGCCCAGAGTACTTAGAAGAGAGAAGAAACTGTCAAATCGGTCAAATTGATGAAGCCCTAGGGAACAATCTCCAAAATTTAATGAACACAATAAAATTTTTTTAAAATATTAATATTTATAATAAAATATAAATGTGTATCAAATTGTTCCTTTTGCTAGTAAGCTGTATTTTCAGTAATGAAATTCTTAGTGCCTTGTATATTACTTATCCATAATAGTACAATGTAAATTATATGTATATATGCTAATAACCCTTAGCGGTTGATGCATTTTAAACAATAAAAAAAAATCGGTAAAGGTATTTACACAGAACTTCCCTCGTTATTTGTGCATGGCGGTCACTCTAAAAAATTAAAATTTAAAATTTCAATTTTTTTTTTTTAATAGATTTAGAACGCTATGAAACGTGGAAATTTTAAATTTGAAGAATTTTAGTGGTAAAAAAAATTTCAAAAATGTTGGTAAAAAAAATTTCAAAAATTTTCAATATTTTTTTTTCTGAATCAGGCTTAGAATGCCATGAAACGTGAAAATTTTAAATTTGAAGAAAAAAAAATTATTTTGGTAGAAAAAAATTTTCCAAAAATGGTAAAAAAAATGTAATTTTTTTTTTAAATAGTTTTAGAATGCCATGAAACGTAGCAATTTTAAATTTGTGCAAAAAAAATTTTTTCATCTTGGTAAAAAATTTTTCAAAAATCTTGGTGAAAAAAATTTTCAATTTTTTTTTTTTTTGAAATACGTTTAGAATGCCATGAAACGTGAAAATGTTAAATTTGAAGAAAAAAAAATTTTTTCTTATATTTTAGTGCTAAAATTTTTTTCAAAAATGATTGAAAAAAATTTTCAAAAATTTTTTTTTTCCCGAAATAGGATTAGCGCGTCATGAAACGTGGAAATTTTAAATTTGAGCGAAAAAAAAATTTTTTCATTATTTATTCCGTTTAGACGGTCCACCCTGTATATTTTCCAGTGAAATTTCTACCATTTCTGCGCTGACAGTAGCGTCAACTACCTGCCAAATTTGACTGCTCTCCGTCAAGTACTTTTTTAGTAAATGCACCAACAGACAGACAGACAGACAGACAGACCGACAGACAGACAGACAGACAGACTGACGGAATTGAAAAACCTATATTTTCGTAATCTCCGTGATCTGAAACGTCAGAATCCGTAAAAATCTCGGAGGGTGATTTTTTCTCGAATACAATACTTCCCTTCGGTATGCGAGGGAAGTAAAAAAAATGTCATGAAACACGGAAATTTTAAATTTGAGCGAAGAAAAATAATTTTTCATCTGTTTTGGTGGTAAAATTTTTTTTAAAAATGTGTGAAAATAATTTTCAAATTTTTTTTTCTGAAATATGTTTAGAATGTCATGAAACGTGAAAATTTTAAATTTCAGCAAAAACAAATTTTTCCGTCTATTCTAATGGTATTTTTTTCCAAAATGGTAAAAAATGATGCATTTTTACTTCCCCCGCATACCGAAGGGAAGTATTGTATTCGAGAAAAAATCACCCTCCGAGATTTTTACGGATTCTGACGTTTCAGATCACGGAGATTACGAAAATATAGGTTTTTCAATTCCGTCAGTCTGTCTGTCTGTCTGTCTGTCTGTCGGTCTGTCTGTCTGTCTGTTGGTGCATTTACTAAAAAACTACTTGACGGAGAGCATTCAAATTTGGCAGGTAGTTGACGCTACTGTCAGCGCAGAAATGGTAGAAATTTCACTGGAAAATATACAGGGTGGACCGTCTAAACGGAATAAATAGTGAAAAAAATTTTTTTTCCCTCAAATTTAAAATTTCCACGTTTCATGACGCGCTAATCCTATTTCTGGAAAAAAAATTTTTGAAAATTTTTTTCACCAACATTTTTGAAAAAATTTTTACCAAGATAAAAAAAAATTTTTTTGTTCAAATTTAAAATTTTCACGTTTCATGACACGCTAAACCTATTTCTGAAAAAAAAAAATTTGAAAATTTTTTTCAGCAACATTTTTGAAAAATTTTTTACCAAGATGGAAAAATTTTTTTTTGCTCAAATTTAAGATTTCTACGTTTCATGGCATTCTAAAACTATTTAAAAAAAAATTAAATTTTTTTTACCAACATTTTTGAAAACATTTTTTCTACTGAAATGATATTTTTTTTTTCTTCAAATTTAAAACTTCAACGTTTCATGGCATTCTAAGCCTGATTCAGAAAAAAAATTGAAAAAAAAAAAAAAAAAATGTTATCAACATTTTTCAAATTTTTTTTACCACTAAAATAGATGGATTTTTTTTTATTTCTTCAAATTTAAAATTTCCACGTTTAATAGCGTTCTAAATCTATTTAAAAGAAAAATTAGAAATTTTGCTTACTATTTTAAAAAAAATTTACCACTAAGATAGAATTTTTTTTCTTTGTTCAGATTTAAACTATCCACGTTTCCATGGCATTCTAAAACTATTCAAACAAATTTAAAAATGATTTTGAAAAATTTTTAAAAAAATTTGAAAACATTTTTAATCTATTTATCACTACTATAGAATAGACGAAAAATTTGGTTTGCTCAAATTTAAAATTTCCACGTTTCATGACATTCCAAACCAATTTCGGAAAAAAAATTTTTGCAACATTTTGTTACCAGTTTGGAAAAAAAATTAACACTAGAATAGATGGAAACTTTTTTTACTCAAATTTAAAAGTTTCACGTTTCATGACATTCTAAACCTATTTAAAATATGTAATTTTTAAATCTTAAACTTTTACCACTATTATAGAATAGACGGAAACTTTCCTTTTTGCTCAAATTTAAAATTTCTACGTTTGACATTTTAAACCTATTTCAGAAGAAAAAATTAAAAATTTTTTTTTTAACATTTTGAAAAATTAAAATAAAAATGAAATTTTTTAACCACCACTATACTTCCACTCCATTACGCGAATGTTGGATTGATGTGACGGATGGCAATAATATCTGACATATACACCTATTATACTTTTATTGAAAAATGTACAGGGTGGTGATCCCAAGAAATAATTCAGTCATGGTGGACATGTGTAAAGATATTTGCGCAAGCCTGCCATATGTGGCACCTGTTATTTAGTATTGAGCTTTTGCTGTTGGATGAGCAATCTGTATATTTTTTTGACCAAAACTTATCAAGTTTTCTTTGTAATAATAGCAATAACTATATTCCGATTATTATTCTCAATGTTATTTCGTAATTATTAATTTTTTAGAGTGACCGCCATGCACAAATAACGAGGGAAGTTCTGTGTAAATAACTTTACCGATTTTTTTTTTTTGAATTAGGCTTAGAATGCCATGAACCGCGGAAATTTTAAATTTGAAGGAAAAAAAATTTTCAATTATTTTAGTAGTCAAAAATTTTTCAAGTGTTGGTGAAAAAAATTTTCAAAAAATTTTGTCCCCGAAATAGGATTAGCGCGTCATGAAACGTGGAAATTTTAAATTTGAGCGAAAAAAAATTTTTTTCACTATTTATTCCGTTTAGACGGTCCACCCTGTATATTTTCCAGTGAAATTTCTACCATTTCTGCGCTGACAGTAGCGTCAACTACCCACCAAATTTGACTGCTCTCCGCCAAGTAATTTTTTAGTAAATGCACCAACAGACAGACAGACAGATAGACAGACAGAGACCGACAGACAGACTGACGGAATTGAAAAACCTATATTTTGGTATTCTCCGTGATCTGAAACGTCAGAATCCGAAAAAATCTCGGAGGGTGATTTTTTCTCGAATACAATACTTCCCTTCGGTATGCGAGGGAAGTAAAAATTAATTATTAAGTCTGTCTGTCTGTCTGTCTGTCTGTCTGTCTGTCTGTTGGTGTATTTACTAAAAAACTACTTGACGGAGAGCAGTCAAATTTGGTAGGTAGTTAGCCCTACTGTCAGCGAAGAACTGGTAGAATTTTCACTGAAAAATATACAGGGTGGACCGTCTAAACGGAATAAATAGTGAAAAAAAATTTTTTTTGCTCAAATTTAAAATTTCCACGTTTCATGACGCGCTAAACCTGTTTCAGGAAAAAAAATTTTTTGAAAATTTTTTTCAAACATTTTTGAAAACATTTTTACCAAGATGAAAAAAATTTTTTTTAGCTCAAATTTAAAATTTCCACGTTTCATGACGCGCTAAACCTATTTCAGGAAAAAAAAAATTTTGAAAATTTTTTTCAAACATTTTTGAAAAAATTTTTACTAAGTTGAAAAATTTTTTTTTTTTTGCTCAAATTTAAAATTTCCACGTTTCATGACGCGCTAAACCTATTTCAGAAAAAAAAAAATTTGAAAATTTTTTTCAAACATTTTTGAAAAAATGTTTATTAAGATGAAAAAAAATTGTTTTTGCTCAAATTTAAAATTTCTACGTTTCATGACACGCTTAACCTATTTCAGGAAAAAAAAATTTGAAAATTTTTTTCACCATTTTTGAAAAAAATTTTACTACTAAAATGATTTTTTTTTTCTTTCTTCAAATTTAAAATTTTCACGTTTCATGGCATTCTAAGCCTGATTAAAAAAAAAAGTTTTTTGAAATTTTATCACTAGGATAGAATTTTTCTTTCTTTGTTCAGATTTTAACTATCCACGTTTCCATGACATTCTAAAACTATTCAAACAAATTTAAAAATGTTTTTGAAGAATTTTTTAAAAAATTTGAAAACATTTTTAATCTATTTATGTATCACTACTATAGAACAGACGAAAAAATTTTTTTTGCTCAAATTTAAAATGTCCACGTTTCATGATATTCCAAACCAATTTCGGAAAAAAAAATTTGCAACATTTTGTTACCAGTTTGGAAAAAAATTTAACACCAGAATGCTCAAATTTAAATGACATTCTAAACCTAGGTATTTCAGAAAAAAAATTTTGAAAATTTTTTTCACCAACATTTTTCAAAAAGTTTTTACCACTAAAATGGATCGAATTTTTTTTTATTTGCTCAAATTTAAAATTTTCACGTTTCATAGCATTCTAAGCCTATTTTAAAAATACATCATTTTTAATTTTTAAACTTTTTTTAGCACTACTATAGAACAGAAGGAAACTTTCCTTTTTGCTCTAATTTAAAATTTCTACCTTTGACATTTTAAACCTATTTCAGAAGAAAAAAATTTGAAAATTATTTTACCATCTTTTGAAAAATTTCAAAAAAATGAAATTTTTTAACCACCACTATACTTCCACTCCATTACGTGAATGTTGGATTGAAAATGTGACAGATGGCAATAACATCTGGCATATGCACCTATTATACTTTTATTGAAAAATGTACAGGGTGGTCATCCCAAGAAATAATTCAGTCATGGTGGACATTTGTAAAGGTATTTGCGCAAGCCTGCCATATGTGGCACCTGCTATTTAGTATTGAACTTTTGCTGTTAAATGAGCAATCTGTATATTTTTTTGACCAAAACTTATCAAGTTTTCTTTGTAATAATAGCAATAACTCTATTCCGATTATTATTCTCAATGTCATTTCGTAATTATTATTTTTTTAGAATGACTGCCATGCACAAATAACGAGGGAAGTTCTGTGTAAATACCTTTACCGATTTTTTTTTTAATAGTTTTAGAATGCCATAAAACGTAGAAATTTTAAATTTGAGCAAAAAAAAATTTTTTCATCTTGGTAAAAAATTTTTCAAAAATGTTGAAAAAAATGTTCAATTTTTTTTTATTTTCAGAAATAGGTTTAGCGTGTCATGAAACGTGGAAATTTTAAATTTGAACAAAAAATTTTTTTTTATCTTGGTAAAAATTTTTTCAAAAATGGTGAAAAAAATTTTCAAAAATTTTTTTTCCCGAAATAGGATTAGCGCGTCATGAAACGTGGAAATTTTAAATTTGAGCGAAAAAAAATTTTTTTCACTATTTATTCCAAGGTCCACCCTGTATATTTTCCACTGAAATTTCTACCATTTCTGCGCTGACAATAGCGTCAACTACCCACCAAATTTGACTGCTCTCCGCCAAGTAATTTTTTAGTAAATGCACCAACAGACAGACAGACAGATAGACAGACAGAGACCGACAGACAGACTGACGGAATTGAAAAACCTATATTTTCGTATTCTCCGTGATCTGAAACGTCAGAATCCGAAAAAATCTCGGAGGGTGATTTTTTCTCGAATACAATACTTCCCTTCGGTATGCGAGGGAAGTAAAAATTAATTTTTTTTTTAATAGTTTTAGAATGCCATGAAAGGTAGAAATTTTAAATTTGAGCAAAAAAAAATTTTTTCATCTTGGTAAAAAAATTTTCAAAAATGTTGAAAAAAATTTTCAAAATTTTTTTATTTTCAGAAATAGGTTTAGCGTGTCATGAAACGTGGAAATTTTAAATTTGAACAAAAAATTTTTTTTACTTCCCTCGCATACCGAAGGGAAGTATTGTATTCGAGAAAAAATCACCCTCCGAGATTTTTTCGGATTCTGATGTTTCAGAACACGTAGATTCCGAAAATATAGGTTTTTCAATTCCGTCAGTCTGTCTGTCTGTCTGTCTGTCGGTCTGTCTGTCTGTCTGTCTGTCTGTTGGTGTATTTACTAAAAAACTACTTGACGGAGAGCAGTCAAATTTGGTAGGTAGTTAACTCTACTGTCAGCGAAGAACTGGTAGAATTTTCACTGAAAAATATACAGGGTGGACCGTCTAAACGGAATAAATAGGGAAAAAAATTTTTTTTTGCTCAAATTTAAAATTTCCACGTTTCATGACGCGCTAAACCTGTTTCAGGAAAAAAAAATTTTTGAAATTTTTTTTCAAACATTTTGGAAAAAATTTTTACCAAGTTGAAAAAAATTTTTTTTTGCTCAAATTTAAAATTTCCACGTTTCATGACGCGCTAAACCTATTTCAGAAAAATAAAATTTTTGAAAATTTTTTTCAAACATTTTTGAAAAAATTTTTACCAACATGAAAAAAATTTGTTTTTGCTCAAATTTAAAATTTCTACGTTTCATGACACGCTTAACCTATTTCAGGAAAAAAAAAATTGAAAATTTGTTTCACCAATATTTTTGAAAACATTTTTACTACTAAAATGAATTTTTTCTTTCTTTCTTCAAATTTAAAATTTTCACGTTTCATGGCATTCTAAGCCTGATTAAAAAAAAAAGTTTTTTGAAATTTTATCACTAAGATAGAATTTTTCTTTCTTTGTTCAGATTTTAACTATCCACGTTTCCATGACATTCTAAAACTATTCAAACAAATTTAAAAATGTTTTTGAAGAATTTTTTAAAAAATTTGAAAACATTTTTACCATTTATGTATCACTACTATAGAACAGACGAAAAATTTTTTTTTGCTCAGGAAAAAAAATGTTTTGAAATTTTTTTTCAAACATTTTGGAAAAAATTTTTACCAAGTTGATAAAAATTTTTTTTTTTGCTCAAATTTAAAATTTCCACGTTTCATGACGCGCTAAACCTATTTCAGAAAAAAAAAAAATTGAAAATTTTTTTCAAACATTTTTGAAAAAATTTTTACCAAGATGAAAAAAATTTGTTTTTGCTCAAATTTAAAATTTCTACGTTTCATGACACGCTTAACCTATTTCAGGAAAAAAAAAATTGAAAATTTTTTTCACCAATATTTTTGAAAAAATTTTTACTACTAAAATGAATTTTTACTTCCCTCGCATACCGAAGGGAAGTATTGTATTCGAGAAAAAATCACCCTCCGAGATTTTTTCGGATTCTGACGTTTCAGAACACGTAGATTCCGAAAATATAGGTTTTTCAATTCCGTCAGTCTGTCTGTCTGTCTGTCTGTCGGTCTGTCTGTCTGTCTGTCTGTCTGTCTGTCTGTCTGTCTGTTGATGTATTTACTAAAAAACTACTTGACGGAGAGCAGTCAAATTTGGTAGGTAGTTAACCCTACTGTCAGCGAAGAACTGGTAGAATTTTCACTGAAAAATATACAGGGTGGACCGTCTAAACGGAAAAATAGTGAAAAAAATTTTTTTTTGCTCAAATTTAAAATTTCCACGTTTCATGACGCGCTAAACCTATTTCAGAAAAAAAAAATTTTTGAAAATTTTTTTCAAACATTTTTGAAAAAATTTTTACCAAGATGAAAAAAATTTGTTTTTGCTCAAATTTAAAATTTCTAAGTTTCATGACACGCTTAACCTATTTCAGGAAAAAAAATTTTGAAAATTTTTTTCACCAATATTTTTGAAAAAATTTTTACTACTAAAATGAATTTTTTTTTCTTTCTTCAAATTTACAATTTTCACGTTTCATGGCATTCTAAGCCTGATTAAAAAAAAAGTTTTTTGAAATTTTATCACTAAGAGAATTTTTCTTTCTTTGTTCAGATTTTAACTATCCACATTTCCATGGCATTCTAAAACTATTCAAACAAATTTTAAAATGTTTTTGAAGAATTTTTTAAAAAATTTGAAAACATTTTTAATCCATTTATGTATCACTACTATAGAACAGACGAAAAAATTTTTTTTGCTCAAATTTAAAATTTCCACGTTTCATGATATTCCAAACCAATTTCGGAAAAAAAAATTTGCAACATTTTGTTACCAGTTTGGAAAAAAATTTAACACCAGAATGCTCAAATTTAAATGACATTCTAAACCTAGGTATTTCAGAAAAAAAATTTTGAAAATTTTTTTACCAACATTTTTCAAAAAGTTTTTACTACTAAAATAGATCGAATTTTTTTTTATTTGCTCAAATTTAAAATTTTCACGTTTCATAGCATTCTAAACCTATTTTAAAAATACATCATTTTTAATTTTTAAACTTTTTTTAGCACTACCTACTATAGAACAGAAGGAAAGTTTCCTTTTTGCTCTAATTTAAAATTTCTACCTTTGACATTTTAAACCTATTTCAGAAACAAAAAATTTGAAAATTATTTTACCATCTTTTGAAAAATTTAAAAAAAATGAAATTTTTTAACCACCACTATACTTCCACTCCATTACGTGAATGTTGGATTGAAAATGTGACAGATGGCAATAACATCTGGCATATGCACCTATTATACTTTTATTGAAAAATGTACAGGGTGGTCATCCCAAGAAATAATTCAGTCATGGTGGACATTTGTAAAGGTATTTGCGCAAGCCTGCCATATGTGGCACCTGCTATTTAGTATTGAACTTTTGCTGTTGGATGAGCAATCTGTATATTTTTTTGACCAAAACTTATCAAGTTTTCTTTGTAATAATAGCAATAACTCTACTCCGATTATTATTCTCAATGTCATTTCGTAATTATTATTTTTTTAGAGAGACTGCCATGAACGAGGGAAGTTCTGTGTAAATACCTTTACCGATTTTTTTATCTTGGTAAAATTTTTTTCAAAAATGGTGAAAAAAATTTTCAAAAATTTTTTTTCCCGAAATAGGATTAGCGCGTCATGAAACGTGGAAATTTTAAATTTGAGCGAAAAAAAATTTTTTTCATTATTTATTCCGTTTAGAAGGTCCACCCTGTATATTTTCCACTGAAATTTCTACCATTTCTGCGCTGACAGTAGGGTCAACTACCTGCCAAATTGCACTGCTCTCCGTCAAGTAGTTTTTTAGTAAATGCACCAACAGACAGACAGACAGACAGACTGACGGAATTGAAAAACCTATATTTTCGTAATCTACGTGTTCTGAAACGTCAGAATCCGTAAAAATCTCGGAGGGTGATTTTTTCTCGAATACAATACTTCCCTTCGGTATGCGAGGGAAGTAAAAATCCTCGAACAGGTCGATTTCAGTTTTGTAAATGCTACATTTTGTGACAATACCAAAATTTATGACGCCATTGGTTTTTGAGCCATCATAAATTTTTTTTATTGGAAACAGACATTTTTGTTTAATGTTTTTGGTGGTATATTTCTTTAGCTTTCTGGTGATATAAAAAAAATGATATTACCTGAGCCATTCTTTTGGAAAAATGACATTTTATGTAAAAATAGCTTACCTTTCGCAAATTCACGAGTAATGGTCCACTTTCTTATGGACTGATAAATCTTGTTGCCTACATTTTTGTTTTAACTAGCATGAAAACATCTGACATAAAAACAAAACAAAGAAAATAATAAAAAAACAATCACCTTAATAACAGAGAGATACAGGCCTTTTTGTGTAAAGTATCGACAACTTTTTTATTCCTGACACGTGTGGAATCTCAGTTTTGTGACACTTCTGAGACAGTGTAAAACTAGTGAATGCAATGTCACGTTTAAGTGTAAGAGAACGCGTAGTACTTTTGAAGATAATTGGATATTATGATAGGCTGAGAATTCATCAGGAAGCATGTGATGTTTTCAATGCCAAGTATCCCGAAAAGCAAATTTTTAGATCCACTGTAAGTAGATTGGTGGCTAGATATGATGAATCTGACAGTGCAGCTGACCTCCCTTGATCTGGTCGTCCTAGCACAAGCAACTAAACCAAATTAAATATTCTTCTAGAATGTGAGGAAAACCACCATCTTTCGACAAGGCAGCTGGCTTTAAATCATAACGCGAGTCAAACTCATGTTGTACGTCTATTCAAAAAATAAAAATACCATCCATACAAAATGCAATTAATCCACGAACTGAATGAGGACGATCCAGATCGGCGCTTACAGTTTTGTGAACACTTGATGACCTTGTGCGATGAAAACCCAATTTTTTTTAAGAACGTTGTTTTTTCTGGTGAAGCTACATTTTCTTTAAAGGGGACTGTACATCGGTATAACTGTAGGTACTGGTCACACGAAAATCCTCATTGAACTCAAGAAGCCCATAAACAGCGACGAGGCAAAGTAAACGTGTGGGCAGGTATGATTGGTGATCGTTTATTGGGACTTTTTTTTTTGAAGAAAATCTTACGGTCACAAGATGTTTACAGTTTTTGCGAGTTGAGTTAGTGCTAGCCTTAGCAGTTATGTTTCCGAACAATGAAGATGAAGATATTCTTGCTGAAAACGTCTGGTTTCAGCAAGACGGGGCCCCACCTCATTTTGGGATAGCAGTGTGTCAGTTTTTAGATGACACTCTTACTAGAAGGTGGATAGGTCGTCGAGATCCGATTGAGTGGCCCCCGCGTTCACCGGATTTAACCCCCTTAGACGTTTTTCTTTTGGGTTATTTAAAGTCAAGGGTGTATTTTAACAGACCGGATACCATAGAAGAATTGAAAGATAGAATTGGCTTGGAGATGAGACGAATTGCCCATGAAATGATTCAAAACAGCGTGCAAAGTCTTGGTCAATGCCAAATGGTTTGAGGGTCGCAATTTGAGCAATGGAGATGATTTCTTTCTCACAATTACTTATGTAAGGTATCAATCAATACAAATATTTTTTTCCAAAAGAATGGCTTAGGTAATATCAATTTTTTTCATATCACCAGAAAGCTACAGGAATATACCACCAAAAACAGTAAACAAAAATGTCTGTTTCCATTAAAAAAATTATGATGACGTCATAACTCAAAAATCAATGACGTCATAAATTTTGGTATAGTGATAAAAGTAGCATTTACAAAACTAAAATCGACCTGTTCGAGGATTTTTTTGACAAATAACACATACCAATGATATGAATCTTGTGCGTTTATTTAGGTTCACACTGTATACTCTGCTGCGTCCACTCCATATTTATTCAGCACATAAAAAATCCAAAGGGAATATAAGGGAAAACCAGGCATGCCTTATTTTTCTACATTTTATTAAATAATAAATATGTTTTACTTAATAGATAAAACATTACACCCAGGGAGCAGAGTCTATCACTTGGATGGGTTATCGTATCTCACCTCTCCGTCCTGATTAAGTGGTGGAAGAGCATTAGCTAAACTTCGCCTGGACGTTAAAAACAAACAACAGTCCATGTAAAACGCGGGTTTGGCGCTCGGAATGCCCCACTCATCGGGACCACTTGTATTTGATGTATTTTGGGTCACAGATTATGAAAATCGAAGTCCCGCGACTCTAACAATAGTGCATCACCACAGCCTTTTAGGAGTTTCTTCACGGTAATGTGAATAATGTAAAATATTATGAACATGCTAATTGTATTGATAATTTGCTAGTTCAGTATATTCATCTAAAATAAGGACGCATTTTATGCTGGGGGTTAACCAAAGGGGGTAAAACTACCCCTAAATTGACGTAAAATGGAAAAATGATGCATTTTTTTTCATTTTTGGTTTTGAATTTAGATGAATGTTGATTGTATACATGTCTACTTATTTTCTAAGCGCCAGTTCAATAATTTAAAGGCGATATAGAGGTAATTTTCATCCATGATGGGTTGGAAAAAAAATGTCTTCATTGTACAATCCCCATTCATCATAACTCAAATCAGAAAGTGATAAGTCCATCATTTTTCCATTTTACGTCAATTTAGGGGTAGTTTTACCCTCTTTGGTTAACCCCCAGCATAAAATTTGCCCTTATTTTAGATGAATATACTGAGCTAGCAAATTATCATTACAATTAGTACATTCACAACATTCTTTAACAGTATTATTCACATTACCACGAGAAACCCCCCAAAAGGGGTAATTTTGGCATTTTTAGGGGTGATGCACTATTTTTAGAGCCGCGGGACCCAAATTATCTTGATCAGCGATCCAACAAACATAATATACAAGTGGTCCCGATGAGGAGGGGGGGACATTACGAGCGTCAAACCCTGCGCTTTACATGGACTATAAGGCGATTAAAATCAAAATTTTAAAAAGTAAACAGAGCCTCACTTTGAATGTATCTGTCAATGTCGCGAAAGATGGGCTATGCGTTCACCAATGCATAAGATATTTCTATCATGACGCAAAACATAGGATGATTTTTTTTATTTACCAGAAACGCCATAAAATTTCTACTGAAAACATGATTTTTAAATCTTTAGTATTATTATGTTCATTTTAATACGCAAAAATTTGAAGTACGCCTCTGTAGTACTCTTGTCGGCAGTAATTGTACCTACTTCGATATTTTGATGGCCTTCTTTACCCTAAACAAATCTAGGCAAATATATAAGCATCTACTCAACTGTTTGTCAACATGTTGGTCAGTCAGTCAGTTCAGTTAAAGCCAATTTTGATTCTCTCGCACTAATCCATTGTCTTAAAATTTTGCATACATAATTATGTAGTATCGATGACAATGCAATTTTTTAGGATAAAAGCCATGAAAATTGGATTATATCAGCCAAAAGACGTAGAAAATTATTTATCACCGGCGACTCCGGCAAAGATTGAACAGTTCCGCTATCCAGTGCTAGCGGAACTGAGTAAATTTTAAATGAAATTCTGGGCTTTACATTTTAATTTATTACTTTTATTTGTTGTAAGTTTTTATTTAATTTCACATGTTTGTCCGTCAATTTAAGTCGTCTATTAGTCAATTTTGATTTTGCATGCATATGTAGTACTAATTACAATATAATTATCTGATGTCCATGACCTGATGCTGCAGTCAAAATAGTCAGCCCACTATGCAACTTCTCAACAGCCAATGGCTCACATACCATGATTAAAACGGAAATAATAAAATACAGTAAAGAAACAATATTTTATTAAAATGAACTAAAACGAACAAAGTAAATATTATGACAGGGCTGTAGTCCAAGGTGGTAGCTACAATTCCCCAATAGAAGACAAGTCTATTTCAGGGATGCGCCCCTACCTTTCGCGAGCCATGAACTTTTCTTCCACCTCCTGTTATCTAAAAAGGAAGCAAGTCTCCCCCCTTTTTTTCTCCCATCCATACCTTATCCATTCCCTCAACACCTTCCAACCCGTCTGAGCAACGTGGAAGGAAATTGCTAAATAACCCCGCAAATATGGTCAGTCTTAAAACAAAGGAAATATCCCAGGTGGGTGGATCATCAATTGGCAAATCTTATACTTTGAAAAAGGTCTGCCTTAAGTATTCTGGAGGAGGAAAAAAACAAACTAACCCACCGAAAGAGATTGTACATAGCAACATATAACACCAGAACAATTATCAACTGATGATAAAATATCAGAACTTCAAGAAGAACTGGGACATAATAGGACTTAGTGAAGTTCGACAAAAAGGAGAAAACCAGCTCACACTAAATATCGGTATTATCCTTTATTATAGAGGCTAAGAGACATCGATAAGCGGTGTAGGATTCCTAGCCCATAAAAGACACATTGAGAAAATCACAGATATGATAAGCATAAGCCCATATATATAACTATCCAGATTAACCAGAGATAGGCCTTGAAGATCATTCAGGTATACGCCCCAACGAGCGAAAATACAGAAGATAGGGTCGAATCTTTTTACAATGAGATCCACAGCGCACTGGAAGAAGGAAAGGCACAATATACCATACTAATTGGCGACTTTAATGCCAAAATAGGAAGTAAAATGGATAAAGCGGAAAATGCAGTAGGCCAACGCGGATTAGGAGATAGAAATGGGAGAGGAAACACACTAATAGACTTACTGCATCAAAATAATCTGTTCGCGTTTAACTAATTTTTTGAAAAATTTCACAACAGAAAATAGACATGGACAAGTTCAGATAACAAAACTAAGAACGATATAGACTTCATCGTTAGCAACGGGAAAGATATAATCCAAGATGCAACTGTGCTAAATAGATTCTCAACGGGCAGCAATCATCGTATAGTAAGAGCACAAGTGGAAATAAACACAAGAAGAGAATGATACAACACGATCCTAAAAAAGAACTACAAGAGATGGAACACATCAGAGAACACACATGAGTAGATAGATAACAAATACCCTGAAATACAATGAAAAAATGACAATAGACGTTATACATATATGAAAACATAAAAAGAAGTTTGGAAACAGCAATCGAGAAATACTGCCAGAAACAAAATAAGGACAGATATTAAATCAAAGAACAAAATCATTAATAAAACAAAGAAGAGAAATGATACACAACTGAAAAATTTAGGAATGTCAATAAGGAGATATCTAAATAAATAAGAGAGAACGTTGCACGGTGTTCATAAATTAATTGTTATAAAAACATAAAATGTATGAAAAGCCAATGGATTTGTGTGACAATTGAAAACTAGTTTATTTAATATATTAACTTTATGCTGTCACAAAAACTAGTTTATTTAATATATTAACTTTATGCTGTCACAAGATTTTTTCAAAAAATTAATTAATAAACAATTGACAGTCGCAAACGCAAAATGGTCTATATCTCCGGTTTTAGTTAACGGATTGAGGTCTATCTAGGCTCAAAATTTTTCTTGTTTTATTATCTTTCATTTTCCGACAATTGTACTTCGATACGACGTTTCTGAGCCGAAATATTTCATTTGCTTACTTAGCAATTTTTTTTTAATGTTGGCGTGGGGGTAAAAAAAAGAAAGATACAAAACGACACAGAAATGGTAGTTTTTATGAATATTTATCGATTGCCGAGGGGTGGAGAGTGGAAAAAATGCCATGGAAACTCACAAATTCTTAATAAACAAATTAGATTATTTGTTTAAACAATTACAAAATGCGCGAGATATCGACACACAAAAAAAATTGTAAATTCTATGAACATAATGCAACATTTTGACTACAATAAAATATCAGTATGCCCTTTCGTTGAACAGGAAGAAATTGTTAAGTTAGGTCCCTTAATTTGTTTATAATAATTGAATGGAAGAAAAGTAAACGAAAACATAACCATGGCAGAATTACAAATTGGAAAGGAAAACATATGCATATTAGGAGTACATGTGCCCTCCGACAAACGGGCAGCACGGGTATTCAGACAGATCACCCAAGAGACTAGAAGAAACAGGAAGAGAAAAATGAACATAATAATACTAGGAGACTTCAACGGGCATATAGGAAAGGACGACCAAACACACGAAGACAAGAATATCATAGGAAAAACCTTACTCCACACATGGACAAACGATAATGAAAGCTCGCTAAAAAACTTGGCACATCTGTTCGATCTAACAGTTAGAAACACATGGAGCAAGAACCTACCCTGCCTTAATACCTGGAGTAAAGGAAACATCAACTCTCAAATAGACCATATCCCAGTGGATAGAAAAATAAGGGACAGGGTCAAAAACATTAAGGCAAAACAAGCAACAAACGTCAAAACAGATCACAAAATATTATATGGAACACTAGTAATAAAGAAACAAGAAGCAAATAAAGTTACAACAAAACGGCAAATGACACATGGAACATCTCCCTAAGAGAACTAAGAAATCAAAAAGAAATACCAGGAGGAGACAGAAAAACAATTAACAGAAAAGGAACCAAATTGGTCAACAATGAGTTTAAAAATCAAAACAGCGGCGAGAAAAACGTTGAAAAGGAACAAATCATCACTGGTTCTTTTAAATCATTATTGTGACAACGTAGTTGTTGGATGATAGAAATAAATTACAAAATTACAAAATTTGACTACGAAATTCATAAACAATATTACTCATTGACACCATATATTCGTCAGAACCTTACAGTATAGTGAGTACGAAGTCAATTGAAACTGGTCAGTGTTAAAGCACAGGACCGTACTTAACTTGATATTTTGTCCTATGTATTTAACAATGGTATCGAGAATCGAATAGTAGTGTAGTTGAAACTGTGCATGCGAGTCCAAGACTGGCAATGTAATCAGTCTGAATGAACCATCTGCGACTGCACTGGTTTAAAGATAATAAAACGGACAGGTCCACTAGCATAAAAAACCTTGTAAATCGTTTTTCAAGAGTCAACGTGGACTTGTGAGATGTGTTGTCATTGGCTTGCGTTTGAGGACGTGTGGCGACGATTGGCTGGCACCTGGGTATTCCTCAGTCCGATTGGTCGGTCGGTGTTTGAGTTATATCAGTCATTAGTCAACGTGGACTGGATATTTCTCCAGTGCAGTGCGAAAAATGGTTTTCAAAACAGCTTCACACCAAATATTCCGCCTAATTCGGTAATTGTATTAGAAAATGCTTCCTATCACTCGCGAATATTAAATAAAATACTAAACACCAGTACAAGGAAGACATTTTAAAATTCATGAGAGAAAAAAATATGGAAATTCCTGTAAAAGTTACAATAAAGCGCGAAATACTAAAATGAATAAAAGAACAGAATTTCAAAAGGGAATATGTTATTGATAACTTATCCAATATACACGGTCATACACTTTTGCGGTTACCCCCGTACTATGCATATTTAATCCTATATCGAGATGATTTGAGCAACTTTAAAAGATCGTTTGTGAAAATGTAATGACTCTCCAACGTTAAGCGCGGTAGTAGTTGATCATACAAGAGAAGTAATAAATGACCTCGACAATACTGATTTATGGAAAAATTGCGTTAAGCATGTAATCGAAAAAAAAATCAATATCCAACACTACCCCCCATTGCGCCGATTATAATTCAACCGGATAATGATCCCTCTTCAGAAAGTGAAGATTCGGACGCGTCAACTTTTAGCATTTAACTTTCTAATATATATTTTCAGAACAAAATATTTAGCTGTTATATTAGGTATGAAGTTTACTTTTTTATTGTTACGTCTCTTGGAATATATTTTATTTAGTTGACAAGAAATTTTAATTTTGTTTTTATTCATGTTTTATCTACACAAGTATTTATTTTTGTTGTAATAATTATTTGCTTTGGTTAAGAAACTTACATTTTTGTTTTTATTTTAGAAGAAACTTAAATTTTATTTTTAATATTTAACATGCTTGCCCGTCGCCAATCTAACCTGTCCCATTCCCTCATCCCGGCAAGGATATGTTCATACCTTCTCGTTGTTCCTTGCTGATAATAACACATTTCAATGTAGGATGGGATAATTTTAAAACTAAACCCAACAAATTTAAATGTTTAGACTTTATATCTAAAACTGACATAATACTTCAAAAATATGTTATTGGATAAATGAACAAAAATAGCTTATCTAATAAACAAAAAATAATAAAAATTAACACAGTTTTCAAAAAATTATAACATTTTCTTATGACAAGCATTTCTATTTACCCATGTACAATAAAGAGTTGCCGACTGTTTTTGCCGGTTTTTGGTTTTTATACGATTTCAATTGTGCTCGTATAGACTTTAAACGAAACTGGTCCTGCGGTAAACTATACTGAACTTTTCTTAATTTGACTCCATCCATCTTATTCGCACTGCTACCATCATGTTTCGTTGTAGTAAACTGTCCATTCATTTTTGGTGGATTGGTTACGGATGACAAAAATGCAATATTACATATTTTTCAGTTAAGAAAAACTGAAATGTTAAATATATATGCAGCTTAATCGTTTAATTTTTATGTTTCAGATGTTTCTAATTTGGATGAAAAAGCATTTACCTTTTTCAAATGTACATATGATGATAATCCTGCTGTAAGTATATGGTAACAATGCGAATTACTTTCAGTTTTATATTCTTCAAACTTTAATCAAAAAGAATATTAAAACAAAATTTTACAATTTCTTATTTTCAGACCTTTATTTTCTTCTAAAACTAAAAGAAATAGAATTGCCTTGCCGTTGCCGATATTGACGACCGATGCCATGCCCTTTGCAGTTACGATTACAGTAGTTACTTATAATTATATAGCGAATTGAAAGTATGTAAACATGTATATGAAGCAAATGAATAATATGTATTATATTTTTCTGTTATAGTTCGCTACATATATTTAATTCACATAAGAAAAGTCATATAAACTGACCGTAAATCACTGTCTCATTAGAAATAGGGATATTATAGAGCCGCACTTAAAATTTTTGTGCACAATAACAATAGAAATTTGGAAATATTGTCTTTGGCAAATAAATATAGTTATTTTATACACTGACAAGTTAAACAAATTTAGTCTATTTTGCTTATGTCAAGATAGGAATAATATCTTATATATTTGTAGAGCCTTTACAAATTCGATAGTCTATGATACACTGACAATATTAAGTTCGACTCTGTCGAGGGTAGGGTTTAGATAGGTAACTAATCAAAATAATTTGAAATTATAATTGAAACAGGTGTATTTCTATTAATTTCCTATCCTAATCATGCCAATACATACTTCACGTGAGAACAATGTTGTTCTATGCATTAAGTAGGTAATACATTTATATATATATTAATGCCTATATTTATGATTTACCATTTTCTACGAATACGTAACATACCCCGCTCTCCCATCTATAGGTAAGCGGCAAAGCTTTGAGGTTTTTTATGTGCCTTAAATATATGTAGAGACTATAAATACGTACAGACAATCCTATGACAATTATACATTTTGTTCAAATTGTGCTAAATTCTTTCAGTATTCCTATCCAAATATTTTTAAATCGTTCATATAAAGAAGACCATTCACATGTAAATCATTGACAATATAATTAATACATAAATCATATTCTTTACAGGATTTGTCAAATAGCAGAAAAAATATAAGCTACGAGAAATAAAGATTAAAACCACTGCCTAAGGAATCACTACTTTCACATCCACATTTCCCATTCAAGTCTCTTTAAAGGAAAACATCTTGACTATGTTTACTCTAGTATGTGGAAATAATAATAAGTGGTCGTTGAATTTTAATATTTTTGAGACAGATGTGGTTAAAAAGTTGGAGGCTTGGTTTCTAGCAAATACGCTAAAAATTAAGTTTCTGGACTCTCATTAGCTTATTTTTCTTATTTCCTCTATTTTACACCCCCTCCCCTTCAATGGATGGAATCATCTCAATTAGATGTCATTACAATACATTAGTGGATCACATTTCAAGTAAATATCTCAATCTTATTTTATCAACCCCTTTACTAATGGAGTGGGGGTGGTGGAGGGGTTGAAAAATGAGGCCGTGACTTCTAGCATATACACCAAATCCTAAGTTTCTATACTCTTACCAACATGCTTCACCTATTTACCCCTACTTACCCCCACCCCTTCAACGGAATCGTCTCAAAGTATAATCTAATTTCAGATGTTGTCATGATACATCCCCTGTAGCACAAACTGATTGGACCTATATAGGATTCACATATTAGGCCAATATAACGAACGTCAGATTTTTGCAAAAAATGTCCAATATTGCAATCACATATTGGTGTTATATTATATACCAACATAGATGCCATATTGAATTCCAACATTGGTGTTATATAAGATAGAATAGAATATTAATATAGGTGCCATCCATATTGGATATCAATATTGGCAATATATTGGATACCAGCATTGGTAGCATATTGGATAGCAGCATTAGCACCACATTGCTACACAATATTCAAAATATATAGTGTGCCGAAATTCTTACATTTTCCTTTAGACACTGATGCTACATGCAAAAATAGTAAGAAAATTTAATGTGTCTGGAAATGTTTCCTAAAGAAGTTACAGCCCTTAGAGGATGGCGCCCAAGTATAGGTTTTTACTGCTTTTATTAGGACGACTTTTTGAGACTTGGTTCACTATTTTGCATTATTAAGGCTTATTTCTGCACACTGCTAACCAAACCTAATTTTATTCATAAGCGGAGAAACGAGGGATAGTCAATCTTTGTCTCATTTCATTATAACACTCATTACCAAGGGAATCATCAATATTTCGTTTAAACTACTTTTCCTTGAAAACGGAAAGTCATACATCTAATTATATAATAATAATAATAATAATAATAAATTGCCTTTATTCAGTATTAATACATACATAATACCAAGGGCGAAGTCTAGCCGAAGCTACTCTACTTAACCCTACCCGGACATAACATTAATAATATTAACAACAGGTGTGCTTAAAACTAAACTATTAATTTTTATTTTTTACAAAATATATGTGAAATAATAAAGAGAAGGGAAAAAGACAAGAACACATATAAAAGACTAGATTTATATAAAAGGCATTTAGTTGCAAATACAACTGAAAAATAACATAAGAGTTGAACAGAGATTTATAAAAGATTAATGAGATTAATAAGATTAATAACATTAATATTAATAATTAATAACAGACCTTACCGTGAATAACAATAATTACGGATAACTTTGTGACTGTAGAAGGGTGTGTTTAACTTTACTACGAAAACTGCATAAGGAGAGGTTTTTCAGATTATCGCTTAAGCTATTGTATATTTTGGCTGTGTTATACGTAAACGATCTAGTAAACAAGGCTGAATGAAATCTAGGCAAGGATATTTGACCAACATGTCGAACATTTATGTTATGTAGATCACGTCTAAATAAAAATTTTTCTTGTAAATACGGTGGTGAAGAACAAGCGAGAATGCGTTTAACAAGTACTGATGTGTGGTATTTGTATGTATTTTCTAATGTTAGCCAGCCAAGTTGATTTATTTTTGCCGAAACTCGATCGTATTTTCTTAATCCGTAAACAAATCGACAACAACAATTTTGTATTTTTTGGAGCCTACTTTGCGTAATTTTGTTAAGACAGGGATAATATAATGTAATTCCGTAATTTAAGATTGGCAATACTAGAGTCTCCGTAAGTTCCTTGCGTAACTTAAAATTTATAAGTCTTATATTTCTGTATAGCAACTTCAAGGCAAGATATGCTTTTTTGATGAGTAGTGACACATATTCCTCAAATCTTAATCTACAGTCGAAGATAATTCCTAAATTCTTTGCACTATTAACAATGTGGATAGGCTCATTATAAATCATTAGCTTGAGATGAGTTCTAACTACATGCTCTAAGCGTTTCGGACAGAAAGTAATAACATTACATTTACTTGTGTTTAGTTTTAAATTATGTGATTTAGAGTAATCGGATAATGATTGGAGGTCAAGGTTTATGTTGGTGCATGCGATATCGACAAGATGTGGGTCAAAGGAAAACGTTAATTGAGTGTCATCTGCAAAGGCTTGTATTTTTGAATATTTTACTACATTAAAAATATCGGCAGTATATATAAGGAATAGTATTGGCCCCAGGACAGATCCTTGGGGAACGCCAGACGTTACGAAGGCAATTTTCGAATAAGCGTTGCCGATTACAACTTGCTGGCGACGATTATCTAGATAACATTTAAAGAAATTGATGGAAGTAGGGTCAAAACTGTAATATTCGAGTTTGGAAAGAAGTAAAGCGTGGTCGATAGTGTCGAAAGCTTTAGAAAAATCAAGAAGTATGAGAGCAGTGGCTAAACCATTATCAAGAGCTCTAAATATGTTATCAGTAACATTTAGTAGTAGCGTTGAGGTGCTAAACCCTTTCCTAAAGCCAGATTGCATGTCTGATACGATTTTGTTTTCAGTTACATAATGATACATTTGTGTATTAACAATTCTTTCGAGAATTTTCGACATAGCAGGAAGGATACTAATAGGCCGCAGTTCATTATATGTTTTAGGGTTGGGTGTCTTAGGCAAGGGTTTTACTAGTGATAACTTCCACATCTCTGGGTAATACCCAATTTCCAAACAGCAGTTTACAATATGAGTGATATAAGGACAGACAGTAGGCAAACAGAGTTGCAGCATTTTAATACAAATATTGTCATTTCCGTAGGCATTAGATTTTAAATTATAAATTACACATTTGACCTCTTCCATCGTCGCTAATCTAAATGTAAATTTTAAGTTGTCATCATATTTGTTAGATTTATAGAAATTAGTACTATCATGGCAATTATTTCGAGGGCTGAAAATGGATAAAAAGTAATCATTTATGTCATCTGGATTTTGTAGGTCTTTGGGAATATCAGCAGCAGTTCTTCTTTTTATATTCAAATATTTTATGGATTTCCACAACTCTTTTTTGTTTGCATTATTTTGTTGAAATGTTAGGTAAGCTGCTTTTTCTTTTTTTACGGCATTCGTAACAAGATTACGGAGTTGTTTATAATAATTATGGTCATCTGTAGATTTCGTTTGTTTATATTTACTTAGCGCTTTGTCTCTTTGTTTCATCATTTGCTTTAGGTTATGTGTAAGCCATGGGGCATAAGGTTTGGATATCCGTGATGTGCTGTACGGCGCGTGTTTATAGAACAATTCCAAGATGTAACTATTTAGCAACTCAATTTTTTCTTCGATATTGTTTAAGTATAAAATGTTGTCCAAGGGTATGTTATTTAAATCTCGGTCAAAATCATGCTTTGAGAAGTTTTTAAAGTTTCGATATGACACGAATATAGGTTCTGGTCGAGGTATGAAAATATTTAATTCACAAAAAATGGCACTATGATCAGAAATAGTATCGGCATTTATAGTTCCTGAATTTGTTATTAAATTGCTATTTTTGACATAGATTACATCAATAATTTTTTGTGACCTAATTGTACTACGAGTGGACTCTTTTATTAATTGTTCAAAATCATAAGACGTCATACATTGGATTACAGCATTATTATATAAGTGATCGACGTTAAGATCACCTAAAATAATAATATTTTGAAATTGTGGAGTTGTATAAGATACAAGGTTGTCTAAATGTTCTAAGAAGTGATTTATATTATTTGATGGCACTCTGTATATAACTCCTATAAGTATTCGATCTGCACCTGTTTTCAGTTCTATCTATATAGAAAACCTTCTTTATGTATTATCCTGGGAATCATAATTAAGTCTTAAACTGTTCTCGTTTCTCCCCCTTCTATGAATAAAATAAATTTTGGTTGATATTGTTCAAGAATAAACATTTATAATGTAATAGAGGTTCATAAAGTTAGGTGCCATCCTCAGAAAGACTGCTCCATTAAGAAGCATTTTCGAACACATGTTTATAGGAAGTTCTCTTAACGCTATTGCATGTAGTCAGAACCTAAAGGGGAATGCAGGAATTTCGGGACAACCTGATAGTATCAATTTTTAACATAAAAATAGCGAAGAAATTACCTATATAAAATAGTGTGATTTTAAGGGGTGCAACAGTGGGACAGAATGCCTTAAAACTTATTACAAAATTACTAAATAGCTTTAAATGAGTAAATTGTTACTAATGGTGGTTTACTTTGGAATACAAAAAAAGAAAATAGACGTTTTAGTTGTTTATTTCTCACAATAAAGAAGTTCACAAACTGCTATAGGTTGCATAAACTAGTTCTTCAGTGTCAAAGTTTTTACAAAGTTCTGCGGTCTTTTTACGATCCGATCTTTCACTGCTTTCATCAAAAGATATATTTTGTCTCCCTGCTAATCCAGAAGTGCTGGGTAAATCATTTTCCACCTCAACATTTTGATACAAATAAAATTTTGCTTTCAACCAGTCAGCATTAACTTATCCATTTTTGTTCATCGTTCTCCAATTTTGCTACAAACTCGATATATGTTATGTCGAACATCATTTTGATTTATTTCTGGAAGTTCCGAAATATGTGGCTGGTATAAAATTACATTTACACCGTACCTACTGACACTTTATAGAAGAATCCCTTTTCAATTCCACCTGATATAAAAAAAATATTTAGAATTCAGTTAAATAGGACAAAAAAGTAGAAAGAATCTAATATCTTTATTAAATTTTCACAGCTATAATAATAACTAGAATGGGCTATCGCCCATTCTAGCTCCTCCGGAGGGGTGACAGCTAAAGCTGTCAATGCGAGTGCTCCGCACTCGATTAGGTAACGCTTGAATCATTGTAGAAAGCTTGAATTTTAGTTTTCAATTTTCACTTTTTTTGGGTTTTTTAAATTTTAAGTTTTCAGTTTTTTAATTTTCAGTTTTTTAGTTTTTCGGTTTTTCATCATTCAGTGTTTCGGTTTTTCAGTTTTCAGTTTTTAATTTTTTCAGTTTTCAGTTTTTCAGTCTTCAGTTTTTAGTTTTTCAGTTTTTCAATTTTTCAATTTTCAGTTTTCACTTTTTCAATTTTTTAATTTTGTTTTCAATTTTCAGTTTTTAGTTTTTCAATTTTTCAGTTTTCAGTTTTTAGTTTCATTTTTCAGTTTGTCAGTTTTTCAGTATTTCAGTATTTCAGTTTTTCAGTCTTTTAGTCTTTCAGTGTTTCAGTTTCTCAGTTTCCCAATTTCCCAGTTTTCCAGTTTTTCAGTTTCAGTTTTAAAGTTTCGAAGTGTTGAAGTTTTTAATTTTCTAAGTTTCTAAGTTTTTAAGTTTTTAGGTTTTTAAGTTTTTAGGTTTTGAAGATTTGCAGTTTTTAAGTTTTTAAGTTAAGTTTTTCAGGTTTTCAGTGTTTCAGTTTTTTGTTTTTCAATTTTTCTTTGTTCAGTTTTTCATTTGTCAGCCTTTTATTTCAGTTTTTCGGTTTTTCAGTTTTCAGATTTTCAGTTTCTAGTTTTTCACCTTTCGATTCGATTTTTTAGTTTTCAATTTTTCAAGTTTTCAAGTTTCCAAGATTTCAAGTTTTCAAGTTCTCAAGTTTTCAATTTTTCAAGTTTGCAAGATTTCAAGTTTTCAATTTCTCAATTTTTCAAGTTTGCAAGTTTTCAAGATTTCAAGTTTTCAAGTCTTCAAGTTTATTAGTTTTTCATTATTTCAATTTTTCAGATTTTCAGAATTTTAGTTTTTCAGTTTTTTAATTTTTCAGTTTTTCACTTTCATATTCGATTAGGTACTTCAGCAACCTTCACATTCCGAGTTTCAGCTGAATCGGACGGCAAATAAGAAAGTTGCAGTAAATAGCGGGTATTAGGCTATGGGGACGCCGCCATTTTGAAATTTTCAATTTCGAAGTCATATTCACAATCAACTACTTCAGTAACTTCAACATATCGAGTTTCATTCGAATCGGACGATAAATAAGGAAGTTACAGTAAATGATGAATATTATGCTACGGGGACGCCGCCATTTTGAATTTTTGAGTTACGATAACATATTCGTGATCTGTGACCTCGATAACATATACATACCTATTTTCAGAGGAATGGCACCGTAAATGGTAAAGTAGGTCCTGCAACTCCGCCGCCATTTTGAATTTTTCAATTTCGACGTCATATTCACGATCAGCTACTTCAGTAACTTCAACATACCGAGTTTCATTTGAATCGATTGAAAAATAAGGAAGTTAAAGTAAATGATGAATATTAGGCTATGGGGACGCCGCCATTTTGAATTTTTGAGTTACGATAACATATTCGTGATCTGTGACCTCGATAACACATACGTACTTATTTTCAGTCGAATAGCATCGTAAATGGCAAAATGTGTCCTGCAGCTCCGCCGCCATCTTGAATTTTTCAATTTAGATTTCGGATTCGTAATCGGCGACCTCGAAAACCCCCACATACCGATTTTGAGCGGTGTGACGCCATAATCGACAAACATCGTCCGCCATTTTGGCGCCGCCATTTTGAATTTTGCGATTCCGACGTCACATTCGTGAGCACCGTGGTCGATAATCCCCGAGTACCAAATTTCAGGCCAATCGGACGACAAATAAATTTAATTCGATAAATTTGGCTCACCCTATATCGAGATTTGTTTTGGGCACCCGACTATTGGCATTCTATTTAATTTGTAAAGATTTTACATCAAAACTTATTTCCGCGTTGCTGGCAACGCCGTGTTGCCAGCAACGCGTGCTAACTTCACACACATAATTTTTACCACCTATTACAGTGCTCTGCATTGTCGACAAAAATTTATGTCTGAAAGGAAAACATGGACTTTAAAAACTGTGATTTTTCAGGAAATAATGGGAGTTGAGAGGCTTTTTAGGTCTCAAATTAATCATAAAGGACGATATTTTGTTGTGATAGTGGAGTGTGCGGGCCAAATCGGAAATTCGGCCCGACACGGGCGTGTGAAAGTTGTGTTTTTGTGAGAAAGTGAAAAACGTCTACGTACAAAAAAATTCATAATTAAGCAAGTACATAGAATAGAAGCTCGTTCTGTGTATCGATGGAAAGGGGGAGCTTGGCCCTTTCCCGTGATCCCAAAATTTACAGGGAAAATCGAAAATTTGGCCTCACAGGGGCGAGACAAATGTGACAAATTTGAGTGTGTTAAAACGTAACCTAGAAAATTGTAAAACATGAAATCTTAAAACGCTCATATTTTAGTTAATACTGGACATAGAGGCTCGATCTTGGTCTCTATTTGAACACGAAGATTCGCATTTTATTCGTGCAGTACGTGCCCTGGGTTAATTAAAAAATTTAGTGTAGTTCTGTGCGAAATAAGAATGGATATTTTCGTAAAAATCGAAAACCGTAAGTACTTTAAAAATCCATAAGTAAATAAATATCGGGAGTGAAACGGCGTGCGACGTCTCTCTGGAAAGCAGAAGAACGTAGCTTTCCGGCGATACCAAGTTCGACCGGAAAAATGGAAAATTAGGCCCGCGGCGAGCGCGACAAAAGTAGCTTTTCTCGGATCTTTTAAATTTAAAATTTCACAGATTTACGAAAAAATCTTCCACTTTGACCGCCCGTAGCTCGTTAATCTTTGGAGCTGGAGAAAAATAAAAAAAAAGACTTTTAGATAATTCATTTTTCTACATTTTCGTTAGGGCGAAGTATTTTGCTCTAGGAGGCCCCGTTTAGAAGTTATGGAGGTTTAAAGGAAAAAATGTCGTATTTTCCGCCATTCTGCACCGCCGCACATTTCGGGCGATATCTCCGAAACGAAAAATGGTACGGAATTTCTGAATATACCGGAGGGAGCGGAAAGAAACGCTCTTGTCCTTTGAGATTTTTTTATTTTGAGGTAGCTCCAGCCGTTTTCGAGTTATAGGCGAAAAACCGGAAAAATGAGTCTCGCTTCGGATTCGAAACAGCGCAAAAACGTGCAATCTTAAAACGTCCGTATTTTTGGAAATACATATTTTGGAGCGCCGTACGGCATCGCGGCGGAACGGGGAGAGATTCTAGTTATAGCTAGCCGCAAACTGCGAGGTCGAAATCGAAAATTAAGCCCGGCAGGAGCGAAAGGAAATCGTACATTTTTGACGTTTACGAAATACCAAATCGCCTTCCCCTATTTTCTCTTTTACCCCTCGACTCCTCATTCCCCAAAAAAGCGGGCGAGAGAGATAGGTGACTTTCGTTCGATTATAACGGAAAAACCCGGAAAAATACCGGAACCGAGTATAGCCTAAGCACTGTAGGATTCCGTCCCGAACACTTTCGAGCCGGGCACGGACCGGCGAAATGAAGCGCGTCTCGACGGCATGTACCTTAAGATCGCAAAGAGGAAGGGGCTCGCACCAACTGCTCTTTAATATTATGATTCTTGTTACAACTTAAATTTGACATATTAAAATATTAAAACAAAAAAAGTTGCAGAATGATATTCCAACAATTTTTCATTTGAAAGATAGAACGGTCAAGAAAATATCTATTTTTTTCAGTCGAAAGATCGATAATCATTGATATTAAAGAATATTAATATTAAATTTGGTTTGCTAATGTTGGAAAAGTATTGGCTCAACATTGCTACAATTTATATTTATAGAAAGATTAGGTACCTATAATGTTGGAAAAATATTGGCCCAATATTGCTACAATTTTTATTTATAGAAGGATTAAGTACCTAAACGCTTCAACATTTGAATTATTGTAAATTACAATGGTAAATATCTTAATGCCATAATATCGTTAACTTGCAAACATTCCTGAACATTATATGTATATCCCCGGTACAATTTCTTGAACAGAACACAACAGGCGACAAATACAGGAAGCGCTTGTAAACATGACAAAAATTACCTGAAATAATGCGCCGTTTGCTACCAATCACTACTTGAATAGGATAATGAACATTTACCTATTATATTACTGCACTTTTCACAAACCGTACACTATTTTTATTAGCAAATTGGCAAATTTCTCGAGCACCACAACACGTTACTGCCATAACCCGGCATTTGCAATATGGTCGAGACAGGCGCACACTACCGTTTGTAAATTTGTTACGCGCGGCAAATTTAAAATACAAAATATACATAATTTGTAGTAATATATGTAAATTAATTCCATATCAAGATAAATATTATTGTAATTTTGTTTTTCTTAGAAATATAGGTATTTTCATCTTTGTGTATGTGTCTGTTTGAATGTTTGTTACAACTATATCTACCTCGAAAACTGCCTAATATATTTTGATAAAATTTTGTAAATTTATAGACATCTTTTCTACTTCGACAGTGAGCTAGTTTACATTGAAGGCGATAGGGGACGATAATGGAAAAAAGTAAAGGGAAAGTGTGGAAATATTATGGAAAACACGAGAATAGTGAGAGGTGGTGGGAAGATATGGGAATAGTGGAAATTAGGGAAAACAGTGGAAAGGAGGAAAAAATTCTAGAAGGTGATGGGAACATGTACATGAACGAATGGTTAAAGCAAAATGATAATTGAATACCTAAAAGTAATAAAAGAGTTATATTTGTCCAATATTCAGAACTAATATCAGTTTCTGCACATTGCGCCAATATTGGTTAAATAATGTTAATATTGAATCTGATTTGCCAATATTGGTAAAATGTTGGCTATATTTTGGGTGAAAATATTGAAAATACAGCTGATAATCATGTTGGTACAATATTGGTTAAAGCTGACATATATTGGCCCGATACACAATATAGGTAACACATTGTACCTATATTCACCCAATATCTTGTGCTAGAGGGGATATGTGTACCAAGTTTCAAGTCATTATCTTAAACTGTTCCTGAGTAAACGTGCCCACAAAGAAAGTTACATACCGATCGACCGACAAACAGAAAATTTGTTTTCGTTCAAATTTAAAATCTCGACGTTTTATGACATTCTAAGCCTATTTCAACAAAAAGAAAAAAATGGTTTTTTTTGCAATTACTACCACTCCACTACGTGGATGTGGAAGTAAAACTATCTACAAAGTAATTAATTTCCAACCTATGCATGCTATCGATAACCTATAGAAAAAATGCAAAAATTGTATTAATATTTTTTACACAGTTTTTCTTTTAGTTCTCATAGATAGTTATTTTTTTCTGCTGTTTGCAAAATCCTATAAAGAATATGTTTCAATACAATTATAAGCAAACAAATAATAATTCACTTTTAAACCTGCATTCTGGTTATGTTAGAAATTAAAAAATTCTGGAACTAATTTATCTATTTCTTGTTTGACAATTCTCATGGTCACACTAGTATCCACATAATCTCCTACGGCCATGAATATTAAACTAGTTTCCACTGCCATGAAGTTAGAAATGAGAAAAAAAATCGGTAAAGGTATTTACACGGAACTTCCCTCTTTATTTGTGTATGGCGGTCACTAAAAAATTATTAATCACGAAATGGCATTGAGAATAATAATCGGAATATAGTTATCACTATTATTAGAAAAACAGATTGATAACTTTTTGTCAAAGAAATATACAGAGTGGTCATCCGACAGCAAAAATTCAATACTAAATAACAGGTGCCAAATATGGAAGGCTTTTGCAAATACCTTTAAAGATGTACCACCCTGTACATTTTTCAATAAAAGTATAATAGGTGCAGTCGTAGGTGCATATGCCAAATATTATTGCCATCTGTCACATTTTCAGTTCCACATTCACGCAGTGGAGTGGAAATATAGCAGTGGTTAAAAAATTTCATTTTCTTTTTTTTTGATAGGTTTAGAATGTTATGAAACGTGGAAATTTTAAATTTGAACAAACAAAGTTTTTTTTATGTATTCTAGTGGCAAAAAAATTGTCATCTGTTCTACAGTAGTGGTAAAAACATTTTCTTGAAATAAGTTTAGAATGTCATGAAACGTGGAAATTTTAAATTTGAGCGAAACATTTTTTTCCATCTATTCTAATGGTAAATTTTTTTTGCAAAAATGGTAAAAAACGTTTCTAGAAATTTCTTTTCTGAAATAAGCTTATAATGCCATGCATGTTTCAAATTTGAGGAAAAAAATCCATCTATTCGTGGTAAGAAAATTTTCAGAAATGTTGGTAAAAAATTGTTTCTAATTTTTGTATGAAATGGGTTTAGAATGCCATGAAACGTGAATTTCAAATTTGAGCAAAAACATTTTTTTCCATCTATTCGTTGTAAAAAAATGATAAAGAAAAATTTCGAATTTTTTTTTCTGCAATAGATTTAGAATGCCATGAAACGTGGAAATTTTAAATTTGAGCAAAAAAAAATGTTTCATTATTTATTCCCTTTAGACGGTCCGGGCCACTCTATATATTTTCCAGTGAAAGTTTAAGCATTTCTTCACTAACAGTAGCGTCAGCTACCTACCAAATTTGACTGTTCTCCGTCAAGTAGTTTTCAGCGCCCCACCACTCCTACTCCATTATTAAAGGGGTTGATAAAATAAAATTGAGATATTCACTTCAAATTTGGTACGCGTATGTATTATAACGACATCGCAGGAACTAGATTAAATTTTGAGATGATTCCGTTGAAGAGTTGGGGGTTAAATAGGGCAAAATATGTAAAGCAAGCTGGTAAGAGTAAAGAAACTTGAAATTCAGTGTATGTCCTAGAGGCCAGGGCCTCAGTTTTCTCAATAATATTTTTCAAACCCCCACCACCACCCTTACTCCATTATTGGGGGTTGATAAAATAAAATTGAGATATTCACTTAAAATTTAGTAGACGTATGTATTATAACGACATTCGGAACTAGACTATATTTTGGGATGATTCCGTTGAAGGGTTGGGGGTTAAATAGAAGAAAATAGGGGAAAATAAGTAAATCAAGCTGGTAAGAGTACAGAAATTTGGCATTTGGTGTATATAATAGATTCCAAGGCCTCAAATTACTTTCTAATATTTTTCAAACCCCAATACCTTCACTCCATTATTAATGGGATTGTTGACATAAAATTGAGATATTCACTTGAAAGTTAGTACCACATCTGATTGAGATGATTCCAGTGAAGGGGTGTCCGTTAGCCTAACTAATCAAAACAAATTAAAATCTACTGAAAAATAACCATATATCCAAGAGATAGAATGATAGATAGATAATAAATTCTTCATGAAATGTAATCCAATTGAATGTTTATCCTTTAAAGACAATAGGTCAGTAAATAAATTCAATATAGGGTTCTTTGTTATCTAGCACAACCAGATGTAGGTTGTCAGAGGAATACAAAACTTAACTACTTCTACATTCACGTAGTGGAGGGGAAGTATAGTAATCGTATAAAAAAAATTCAAAAATTGTTCTTGTTGAAATAAGTTTAGAATGTCATGGATCATCGAGATTTTAAACGTGAGCGGAAAAAATGTCTGTCTGTCTGTAACTTTTTTTTTTACGCACGTTTTCTCTGGAACGGTTTAAGACATTGACTTGAATGGAAATGTATTGTGTTTTGAACTTGGTGAAGAGTTGGGGGTAAATAAAGGTAAATATGGGAAAATGAGTAAAGCAAGCTGATAAGAATACAAAACCTTGGAATTTGGTGCATATACCAGAAGCCATGGCCTCGACTTTTTATAACATTTTCCAACCAACGCAACGCCTCAAATTGCCTCAAATTCTGTTATGGCATCTGCCTCAAATATTATTAAAATTTTCTGGCTAATGACTTCCACATACTAGAGTGTAAATATAGTGTAGATATTTTACTTTAATGTGACTTGGATGGGAAATCTGGATCTGGAAATAGTGATTCCTTAGGCAGAGTCTTTTTCAGTGGATTTTAATTTTTATCGATTAGTTAGGCTTCTTGTTCTAACTTATTCTGCAGGGACTATGTAGATACTAGTTTAATCTTCATGGCCGTAGGGGACTATGTGGATACTAATGTTACAAGAGAATTGCCAAATAAGAAATAGATGAATTAATTGTTAATTACTAGTATATTCAGAATGTTAGAAGGTTATCGATACAATGCAAAGATTGTAAATTAATAATTTTGTAAATATCTTTTATTTTTATTTCTCATACATTACTTTTTCTACTGTGTCAAATCCTATAAAGAATATGTTTTATTACAATTACATGCAAACAAAAAAAATAATTCACTTTTAAAAATTAATTAACACATATGTTGAAAAACGGAAGGCCGACGACACAGACCCTTGGGAAATACTTGAATTTGCAAGGTATTCAACAGACCTAAACCACTAAATGTGTTATACTACGAGTCAGCGCCAAGTATTTTTCACTTTGTTTCTTTTGCTGTTAGTTTTAATTTCGCTATCTTGAATAAATTAACAAGTGTAGTTTGAGAGTAATATAAAAAACATATCTTAAGCTTTACAATTTAATTTAATTTGGTGCAATAAGTTTATAAGCAAAACTACCAAAATAAAAAGAATGGTGATTTTTTTTTGGGTTGGTATTGTTCAATGTGTGTGAAACATAAAAAAGTTTCAGTTTAGTTTTATAAAAAAAAAATCAACCGTAGCATTATACCCCTATATCTTTAATTCGAGTATCTTTCCTTTTTCTACTTTAACTTTATTAAAACTGCTATGTTGGCATTTCATAATTTTCCTGTATGCGTATCTTTTTGCGGATGGATATATGTATCGCACAATCCAGTTAGTGTTTGTTTTGTTACTAAAATCAGCTAGCCACTTGTTACACCAAGCACTGTTATCCTCATCATCAGCCTTTTTAAGTCGAAGTGTTGCCATAAAACTGTTTTCTATTAGCTCTAAATATTCTATTATTAAGGAGGTTCCGTCATTGCACATTTCAAGCAATACCTCCTGCAAAGCAGATTAAAAATTCATTTCTTGCGTACACGTGTACGACAATTAAATAAAACAAACAAAAGACATAACCAAACTGTTTCCTCCCACACGATTTTAACAAGTGCGCGTGCGCGTGATTCTTGCTGAATCGCAGTATAAATCGGCCGAGACAGGCGCCCTTTATTTACACCCACTATATACTGCGTTTTAGACCGTTAAAACAAAATCGTGGTCTGAATCGCAGGCTATATTGTATTTTGAAATTACGCGTAACATGAAGCCATAGTATACTGCGAATGAGAGTACAGATGCTCCGAATAGTGGTATAATATACCAATATGCTTCCGGGTTCAGATCATTTTTTTTGTGTGCGTATGTAATTATTAGATTACTTTGTTATATCTGAATTTCATTATTAAACCCATTTTACAAATTGTCAGCACCCACTGCGACATCTTATGCAATACAATTATTTATTATTGTTTGTGAAGTACAGAGTGGGTCCATGTTAAATGCAAGAACTTGAGAAGTAACGTACGTGACAACGATTTGATGGTACGTGTGTTTCATATATTTATATTTTTGAAAATAAAAGAAAGAACAAACGACAAAATTGTTATATTATAGTTTTATCTACGAATTCACACTCCATGAACGAATTTGGACTTCTAGATTCCTGAACAAATTGCAAATTATTTTGAAGCAACCTGTATATTATTATTTCACACTACAAGTACGTAAAACACAATTAAGTACTAAACAAAGTTTATCTTTTGTTTTCTATTTAGGATAGCATCAACTTTAAAAATATATGGAAAGTAAAATGTCAGACGTCGTGCGTCGAGTGAGCGATATGGGCGCTCACCCATCCCAGGTCCGCCACTAGTGGTAATGTCGTGGTCAACAAAAAAATGTCATTGGAACTTTTAACTAATTTTATCATCTCATTTGCATTCTGGTGCAATAAGGATAGAAGAATAAAGAGATGGCCTTTTGAAAAAGTTGTTGATCTGCAGTACCGTATTGCATTATAAAGGAAAGGTTCTTAATTTAATATTAATTGATGATGACAGTTTAGTACATACAACGGTTACTTGAACCTACAAAAATTTCAAGGAAGACCTAAACTTGTGGATTCAATTACTATTACTATTATGTACGGCAGGAGAGTATTAAAGGTACATTGGCTTTCATATTTTGATATATAGATAAATGCATTAATATATTATTAGTTATTATTATTAAAAATCAGTCAGTAGAGTATGAATATCGAATAATTTTTCGTGTATGAAATAAATAAAGCACATAGATAAAACAAAAACTACGATCAGTTTAAAGCATTTTCTAAAATAGCTGTATCATGTATTTACTTTAACTGAATAGAACCCATATTGGTGTTATTCGTTTCATTCGCTAAATTCTTCTTCATCGGTATTGTCACTATTTTTTATTGTAAGTTTATTATTATCCGTGTGCAAACCAAGCAATTCCTAACATTATTATCTGCTTTAATAACATGCTAAATTACACTTTTATCCCCCTCAATCGTAATATAGTTTGTTCCTTGTTTCAAGAATGTAACCACTTTTGACAGATACTGTGTAATCTACTCAAAAGATCTGTCTTTTTCAAAAGCAAATTCACTAAAACATATTACCTGTAAAATGCAAATTAATATAGATTGTAATGAAGCATTTTTATATTGTAGAAATTGCACCCGACACCGCCGTCTATTTCTCTATTTAGGATATAAGTATTTTCTAATACAGGTATTGGGCGTAATTTCTAGTGTGGAAATTACACCCAAAGCCACCGTCTATTTTCGTATTTTAAATATTAATATTTTATACTGTCCACACAGAGCATAAATAAGTACTATACTTTCATTTATCAAGTAGACATACACGCCGCCAGATGGAGCACTGTCTCCATCACTGACACTATTGGCTTCACCGTTAACGAATGCTTGGCCCAGCCAGCCAAATGATTGTCTATTAGCCTGGGTCCATTCATTTGGACCGTTACCAGGCCGACTGGAAACCGCCGTCTCATAGGAGAGAGAGAGAGTAAGTAACACCGACCGAAAATAAGCAGCTTGGCTGGGACTAAGTGCCATCCGTGTACTAATCCCGGTTTGCTCCGCCGTGTGTCTGGGAAGATACACTGGTTGGCAACAAGTCTCGTGTTTGCCCTCTGGCCTGGTTGCGTCGTCTGGAGGACAAGCGAGCACTTGGGAAGCTTGGGGCTTTCTGGTCTAGGTGCGTCGACTGGAAAGTCACAAAGCCTTCTAGCACACCGAGGTATCATCCCCGACTAAATACCGCCTACCGGAGCAAGCCAGTGTGCAAGTTGGGAGAGTGTGTGGCTGGGAAACTTTCCGCTGGTAACAGGTCTCGTGTTTGCCCTCTGGCCTAGTTGCGTCGTCTGGAGGACAAGCGAGCACTTGGGAAGCTTGGGGCTTTCTGGTCTAGGTGCGTCGACTGGAAAGCTACAAGGACATCCACCAGCGCAAAGTAGCGCCCGTGAGCCTCGTTGGTTTAATCTCTCCTTTGGGGTGATTACACCAACAAGGAACCGTGACCGGAAGTGTGTACTAACCTTAGGCTCTGCGCCTTAGCCAAGTTGCCCGAGTGTTTGTTTATTATTGTTTATTGTGCTTTTGCTTTCCTCCGCCTGGTATCTGCTCTGTCCGTTTTATACCGACTTACCGTTCCGTTTCTCTAAGCTCGTATCCTGCTTGTAACCGCCCTCTTGCTTCGCCACCGTCACCGTTAACCATAATAGTTATAGGTTAGGTATAATTGTAGATATTAGGATTTTTATTATAATAAATATGCATATTATTTAAACTGTGCCCTTTTTTACTGTGTGTGTGTGAAGTCTGACATCCCTAGACCCCTGGACATACCGTGTCTCCTCTGACGCTATCCCAGCCCTACCGAAACAGGCTGTGTTAAGAGGCTAGTGTGGGTCCTTTACACCACGAGAAAAACTGTAAAGGTGGCGCCCGAGCTTACCGTAACCGCACCGAGCTCGAGTGCCAAAGTGACGCCCCTTCACTCAACCGACGAGTGAACGAAACGTCACAAGATACATTATTTCATTAATTATTGAAAGTAATAATTGATTATTGTACCGCCATTAAGAATTGTAGAGTTACTGTAGTAAATTTCAAGGCGCTGGTACACAGGAAATGAGTGAAAAACAAATCGATTACAAGATTCGAACCAAACAAAACGAGCAAACAAGCAGAGAAATTAAGTTAAATAAAGGCAAGTAGAAGTTAAATTAAATTTAAAAAAAACGGAAGCAGAAACAGTAACTACATAAGTAAAAAATAAATAAACAAAATTTTAAATACCATGAAATAATATGCAACATTAATCGTAATTGAACAAAAATTAGGTTTCATTTAGTCAGTTTAATATATTAGTCCTGATTTCATATATAAACTTTTACAGTTTAAACCCTGCTTACATTTTCTTTATGTTCTCGAGATTTACCTTATGTTGGTTGCTATCCTGAATATTACTATTTAATATATTAATACTATTAGGCTATTGAATATCTTCAATATTAACGGGTAGAAAGGAACAATTGCGCAAAGGATTTCTGTTATTTAATATGTTCGTTTAACACCTAAAATGATAAGATCACAAAGTGCTACTAAATTCCATGGTGCGTTTTTGAGAGCCATCCGAAGAAGTCCTTCCTTTAGTTTTTCCAAAATAATTCAAGAACAATGCAAATTTGGAGATTTTTACAAGAATACTTTTTGAGGCAAATTAAATTTCCCATTCAAGTACGTTGTTGAACAATTTTTTTCCTATTTTTACTATTAAAAATAATTAAAGAACAGAGTTAAAAATTTACGAAAACGAACTATTTTTTCTTTTTCCAGTAATTCGTCCATAACTTCTTTTACGGCATCCTAGGTAGGTATATATAAAGTGTTCAAAGGAAAAATAGTTCTTGAAAAAAAACAAAGAAATTCCCTTTCCTTTCTGCTTCGTATGACCAACGGTGACCAAGATATCGCCATTCAAAGTTGATCATTCTTTGTCACATTTTACCACATTTGCTCTCATACACGCGAAAGTATTTTTAACAGATAATGCAAAAGAGGAAACAATCGGTGCTGCAAGTGAATCTATTTCAGGATAAGTGCCTAACTAAATGTCGCTTACAATTATTATTTAAATGATTATCGAAGAATGCGACGTTTATACTATATCACAAGTAATAATAACAATAATAATAATAATAACAATAATAATAATAAGAGACTGTAGAGACTGTAATGCACTTGCTGTCGGCTTGCCCGACATATGCAGTCTCGGCCTATATCCAAAGGCACAACGGAGCATTACGAGTGCTTTATTACCATTTAAGGCACTCGTATGGGATAGACGAGACACCAGTGCTGCCTTATGCTTCGGGGGATATCGAGTCCGTTGTGGGCAATGAGAAGTGTCTAATCTATTGGAACTACTCGTTTCCCACCGTTAGGCAAATACAAGCCAACAAGCCTGACGTAGTACTCCTCGATCACCAACGCAAGACAATGTTTGTCGTGGAATTCTCGGCTCCCGCGGAAAGCAACATTGTCTTGAAGGAGGAGGAAAAACGGACAAAATATCGAGATTTGCTCTTCGAACTCCGCAGACTTTACCCAGACCATACTGTTAAGTTGGTGGTACTGATAATAGGAGCCCTAGGTGGAACAAGGCACACACTGCTTACGGAACTGAAGATCATACCGGCATGCCGAAACTCGGCAGAGATCTTAGCCGGTAGGATGCAGAAGGCCGTCATCCTCGGTTCGCTACGTCTACTCAGGGCACACGATTCCCGGACCCAGTAGTCATTTACCCCACGGTGTGGGGAGTGGCTACCGGTACTACCAGCTCCCCTCGGTGAGGGTCGGAGCCACAGAGAAGGGTGACTGGTTTTTAACAAAAAAAAAAAAAATAATAATAATAATAGTAATAATAAACGTCTTTATTATATCCCACAAAACATTACACAGAAAGAAAAAACAATATTACTACCTACTTACTTATGTGGTATACAAAAGGCGAAGTTTGATGTGTCACATCCATTTGGTACACAAACAGTCATGTACCTCCAACAGCTGATACTGTTAGATTGCATGGACAGCGAACATATTTACAGATCCAGTAATGAAAGGGTAATAGGTTAAATCCCCTCCAGTGGAGTTGGAAGAAAACAAACAATGGATTGATGCCAATTGTCAGCACCGAAATCTTTACTTGAAAAAATATCAAAAGGCTGTCATGGAAATTGTGGTTGTTTAGCATAAAATGCTTCATATTTTGCAAGGAATGTGCAGGAATTAGCTACGAAAATGCAAATGTAGCAGAAATATCAAAAGAAGATGTCGATAAAGTAAAGATATCGACAACGAAGTTGATATTGCCATCAAATGTATTAATATTGAAGAATCGAAAAATTAATAATGTACACAATTTTTTTTACCTTCATGAATAAAAACGTTATTCTTTGAAATGCATTTATTGTTCATAATGGTTTCCTGCAATATTTATTTATTTAAAAATAAGTTTATTTTAAATAATGAATAAAATTTAATTTTAACATTATAAAGCTCAACCACAAACATTAATTGTTTGTAATATTACTCTTTCGTAAAAACGTAATATTTATTTTAGAACGTTAAAGAAACATTTGTATTGTTATTAATATTATTTATTTCAAATTGTTGTATTATTGCACAAAAATAAATTGATTTACTGAAAATCAAACGAAAAAATGTATGAGAGCAAATGCGGTAAAATATGGTCAACTTTGAATGGCGATATATGGGTCATCGTTGGTCGTACGGAGCAGATAAAAAAAGCAATTTCTTTGATATGTCAATAACTCCTTTTTCTCTGAATACGTGTATATACCTAGGATGCCGTAAAAAAAGTTATGGACGAATTACTGGAAACAGAAGAAAAGTGAATTTTCGAAAATTTTTAACTTTGTTCTTTAATTGTTTTCAATAATAAAAATAAGGGAAAAAATTGTGGTACTTGGATGGGAAATTTAATTTTTTACAAGAAATATTCATGTAAAAATCTCCAAATTTGTATTATTTTTGAGTTATTTTGAAAAAACTAAAAACTGGAACTCTTCGGATGACTCTCAAAAACGCACCACGGAATTTAGTAGCACTTTGTGATTTTATTGTTTTTAGGTGTTAAACTAACATATTAAACAATAAAACCGCAATTGTTCCTTACTAAAAGACATATTCAATAGTCTATATACTCGTTCGTGTTTACGTGATTTTTATCTGTTGATATTCCACAACAGCTCTGACATATTCACACATATAATAAATCTCTAGAACAAAATACGTAAGCTGGGTTTAAATCGCAAAAGTTTGTATATGGAATCAGAACTAATTATATTGACCTGACTAAATGAAACTAAATGCTTGTTCAAATTGTGAATAATATCCCATATTATTTCATATTTTTTAAAGTCTTTTTATTTATCTTTTAGTTATTTGATCAATGTCTGGGTGCCGGGACTTTTTTTAATTTGTAATTTAACTTGTTTTATACTTTTTAAACTAAGCATACATACGACCATCATTACCTTATCAAAAGGTCTATAAGGCACTTAATCTCACGAATTCTTTCCACGAAGTCTCATCTGTAATCAGCCCTATTGAAATATCTAACTTCTGCACTGAGGATTCCTGAGCGTTCCGTTCCAAGTTCTGGTCTGCCACTACACCTCTGTCTCCTCAAATATCTTAAACAACTTCACTTCTTGAAGAGAAATGGAGCCACATATAGCTACAGACATATAAACCAGGGGTGGCTCTAGGGTGGAATAACCGAAGGTGTCTTCTGGGCCTAGAGTTCATGAGGGAATTCCACTCGAATGTACCGAGATAAATGTGTTATTCAATAATCTATTGTAAGGGATATGCCGCCGCCCCCCCCCCCCGCTCTTCGAAATTTGTATCGAGGTAAATATTCTATATTAAATAATAGCACCAGTGTTGAAGGTTGAAAAATAACATTTCATATTGGGAGGGCGGGGGCGCTATAGTGAAATTTCGCACCACCTATAAAACTTGCTAGAGCCGCTCCTGATATAAACATACCCGCCAAATTTATAACGCCCCTCCTTTCGTATCTGGGGTTAAAGAAATCATACCACTATTTGCACATTTCTTGATACAGCTCTCTGAAGGTCTGCCGAGGAGATCCATTACAAAAAGCTTTTTTTCAAATAAAGAAGCCACATCAAAATTGGAAGAGACATGAAGCCACAGGCAGACATAGAAATATAAACATTCTCGTCAAACTTGTAACACCCCTCTTTTTATGTCCGGGGTTATCAAATGTAGTTATTTATCAAAATCAACATGTAATTTTTTATTGCAATATTAATATAAACATTTAGTGTTAGATAAACTACTAAACAAAATCTGCACGTTCTATTAATAATAATGCTTTTACTAGGAATTTTAACCTCGCTTGGAACTGCTGATTAGATAAATAATAAGAGAATGTTCTTTTTTAAGTAGTGTAAATAAATTATTAAATATATCAAGATTTTCTATCTGCAAATAGATTTTACTGCACCAAAATTTTGAAAAATGTTTGGAATATCCAAAGACTAATGACAAAAGCTGTAAAAAAAAATCAATCCGCACTCGTGGGTTAGACAAGGGTGATTAATAGGTTTGAAAAAAAACATCCGTTCAAAAATTTGAAATTTATAATACAAAGTAATTAAACCTTGCTGAATTTGAAAAAATCTTAAATTAAAAGCATTTGGAAGAGGGTATGTTCAAAACACATAATGAGAAAAGAAAATTATGCGCCTACCACTTTAAATACAATAAAAATTAATGAGATATAATAATAATAATTATGAATGAAAATAGTATATTATTCAACGAGCATATAATGATGGCTATTATTCACGATTGTGAAGTTTAATACACGAGCCGCAGGCGAGTGTCGTAAATCACCAGAGTGAATAATAGCCATTATATGCGAGTAGAATACTATGCTTTGTCCACGACTATTAAATAATTAATATTTATTTAATTCATCTTTATTTCATTTCTCCTATTTAAGAAAGATTCATATGTCATAATATATCATTTTCTCGATATTTCGGGCAACAAGTTTAATGAGGCAATTTCTGCAGTTTCCTTTATCTCTGGCGGTATCAAAGAAATCTCGTTTTCACTGTCAGTATCCATTTATTTCATTTTATTACTCTTTTTGAGTACCTAATGTGCAAAATTATTGTAAATAACGTTGGCGTTGGAATGGCATAAATTTTGACCTTTCAAATCAATTACAGAATTACGCTTTGACACAACACATTGTCACGGCTTACTAATAAAATAATACAGTTTGTAGGCACAGCTAAATGGTTTCAAAAACAATGTTGGGGAATGCCGCGTGTTGCTAATAGACGATGCTTTAAAAACAAATTACTCATGTAGTTCTTGAGTGTTCATTAAAGTACCTTTTCGACATGTACCATTTGAGTGCTTCCTAGAAACCTTAAAGAGACAACACTCGTCTTTTGGTTGCTGCAACTTTGACATTTTGAATTTTTAGTAAAAAGGCACAAATGTCATTTCTTATAAACAACTGACTGTCCTCATTATTCACTGCAATCAGTGAATAATGAAATCATTATTCACTGTAGGGAATAATGGATAGCATTATCATTGAGAAAACACGTACATAATGAGTACATTATTTAATAGTCGTGGACAAATAATTTTAATTCCTTATATTCAAAGTCATTCTCAGCACTTGCCGCCTATGTAGTTTCTGATGCGGTTTCGTTTTCTTCAGTTTCAGCCACAGTGTATCTATTGTGTTACTTCATCTCTGTACCTGTCCTAGATCAGTTCCATCTAACAAATCTAACGTATGCGCCGTGCGATGGTCTTGAAGAGTCTGCGATGAATTTCATTAAAGAGGAGATAAAGTTGTTGCTTCCAAGTAGCCAAAATTTCATCTGCATAATTTTCGGTACCTGTCAAATCAAAAACTCGGTTTCTGACTTGTTCGAGCTTATCAATAGCAAACCCAATAGTAATATCTCATACCAAAATTTAAGAAATTGCTGCCGACTTATTTTCTTTTCTTCTATAATTTGAGCTGTCCCTGTAGATAAAAGAACATATGCAATTTATTCTGTTTAATGTATGCATTGGCATTATATGTTTTTCAAAATGTGTCCAGTCCAGGACCCTGAGATTATATGAAATAAATCCTATTTATTATAAAAACTGATCGGTGATTAAAAGAGATTGGCACTATTGAATGCCGAGCAGATGGGATTACCGCACGATTGGTACGATGTATAAACGAGCTTTAATCGGGTAAGTAGCTAGTGGCAGCCATTTTGCTACATCAAATCAGCATGGCAAGTGGACACACATGGAATGTGGAAAGACTAAGTGCATGGCCATATTGGCGCACCGTACACCGTACATCGCACATCGAACATCGCCCATAGCATATCGCACAGCATTGCGTTCATTGGTCTTTTGTGTCACTTTTACTGTAGATATTTACTGATACGAAAGATTGATGGAGGCTGTTGCTGGTGCTGTGCGATGGGCGATGTGCAATGTGCAGAGTGCGATGTCCAAGGTGCGATGTGCTATGTGCGGTGGGCCGACGTGGCCATGCACTAAGTGAACTAGAATTATGTTTATAGGACTTACCTATGTGCACTACTGCAAATGTATTTAAACTAACTATTGTTTAACACAAATACAATAATATTGTTACGTGTTTTCACCCTTTTAGGAAACACCCTGTATAAATTTAACAAGAGGTAAACCACTAACACTTTATTTAGTAATTTACTGATTACAAGATGCAAGATGGTCCATCCCAAGGTGATTTCGATGACTTTCCTTTCCTTCGCTGTGGGTTGTACAGCCAAACCACCTCGATGAAACCTTTTGAACTACCCTTCCGGTCGCATCGAGCCTTCATTCGGTCACTGGCTGGTGATGACTCCGCTATATCGTTAGCCAACCTCTTGTAAGGAGCTCCGGCATTGAACCCTTCACCCTTACTTCCAGTCTGTGGTTCCTTACTGGCTGCACAAATCTTGCATTTGCGACACCAAGCCTCTACATCCTGATGACTTTTTATCCAATAAAATCATTCTCGTATTTTCTTCAGGGTCCTGTTAACACCGAAGTGCCCATTGGATGTTCCATCGTGCACTTCCTGAAGCACCTTCGCTACTCGACACCTGGGAATCACTAGACGCATAACCACCTGTTTTCCATCCGGGCTTTCCCATGCTTTCCGCAACAGCCCGTTCATGACTTTCAGTGACTCCCACTGCGCCCATAGTGCCGTCAGTCCCACTCGTTTGCCTGAAACATCCTTCCATTTTGGACGAGTTTCCCTTTCTTTGGCTCTCAATAAAGGCCCAATTTTCGCATCGTTCAGTTGCTCTTGTCTAAGCGCTTCATCTGTGCTGTCGTCCGGAGCATCTATTTTAATAGTGTTGACTACTCCCGTGCCCTGCTGTTTCTCCACATGGCGGCAGTGCTTGCAGTCGTCCCTGCACGGTCTTCTAGTTAAAGCATCTGCGTTCTTATGAGATCTTCCTGGTCGATACTCGATTTTAAAGTCATACTGTTGCAGCCGTTCTATCCAACGAGCCATTTGACCGTCCGGAGTTTTCAACTGCAACGGCCATTTCAACGCAGCATGGTCGGTCCGGATTTTGAAATGTCGTCCATAGAGATACTTATGAAAATGGTCCACTGATTTGACGACCGCCAATAACTCTTTCCTGGTTACACAATAATTTCGTTCTGGTTTGGAGAGCACCTTACTGAAATACCCGATCACTCATTCCTCTCCGTTCTGGATTTGGGACAGCACACAACCAACCAAAGAATTGCTGGCATCCGTATCTAAAATAAAAGGTCCATTCCGTTGTGGGTATGCTAGCACAGGAACAGTACATAGCGCTGCCTTCAACTTTCTCCATCACGTTTCACACTCCGGTCTCCACTAGTACTGCACTTTCTCCTCTGTCAGCCGCTGTAATGGCTTCGCAATTTCTGCAAACCCTTCCACAAAGCGTCTATAATAAGTGCAGAGCCCAAGGAAGCTTCGTACTTCATGAACGTTAGATGGTCTTGGCCAATCTCGTACGCATTTCCTCCGAAGACACAACACGACCAAGGAATTTGACTTCTTTCTGAAATAGTAAACACTTCTTCGGGTTCGATTTCAGGTGTGCATTTCTTACTCGCCCAAACATTTCTTGAAGAATTTTCAAATGTTCTGTAAAGTCTCGTCCCATAACCAGCACGTCGTCAAGATAAATCAGGCACGTCCTCCAAGTTAGCCCTCGTAGTACGAATTCCATCAATCTTTCAAAAGTGGCGGGGGCATTGCAAAGTCCAAAAGGCATCACAGTAAATTGGTAAAGACCAGTGCCTGCTGAAAATGCTGTCTTCCTTATCATTAGGATGAAGCCCCACTTGCCAGTATCCACTCCTACGGTCTAACGTAGAAAACCATTGTAAGCCTGCCAACGTACTTAATGTGTCATCAATCCGGGGTAATGGGTAACTGTCTTTCTTCTCCACATCGTTCAATTTTCGGTAATCGACACAAAATCTTAACGTTCCGTCCTTTTTGGCAACCAAAACTACTGGCGTGACCAGGGACTCGTTAACTCCTCAATAACTCCGTCTTGTAGCATCTTATCTATCATTGCTGAGGCTTCTTCTTGTTTTGCTAGCGGAAGCCTCCTAGGTTGTTGTCGAATAGCAGGTGAGTCACCAGTATTTATCCCATGCTGGACTATATCTGTTTTTGTAAGTGCCTCTGTATTTTTGACAAATACTGAATTTTCTTTTCCAGGAACTCGATCGCCTCCTCTCGTTCATCCTCAGATAAATGCTCCAGCCTGGAACTCAGCAAGGTCGAAACTTCCTGGTCTATATTCGTAGATGAATTTCCCTCCGTTTGTTCCTCGTACCTTGCTACCCACGTGACCGGTTCATAGGAGCCAATCGGTTTGCCTTCTTTAATTGTTACTGCATGGGAATTTAAATTCACGACTCTAATTGGTTTTTTTTTTCTCAGGGCTTGTCTGTTGATAAAAACTCCGAGGGCACTGCAGCCTCCTGGGCTTATTGTGCTCTCCCTGTCGTGTTTCACTCCGCCCACTCCAGTACCCCTGTACCCCTAATCAGGTGATACAGGTCCATGGTCGGGCGGGTGCTGATGAATTCCGGGTCCGTTCGTGCTTGCCCGTAGATACCTTGAATATGATGTGATCGACCGTTTCCGGCTCCTTGCTGCATAGTCTTAACTGCGTCCCGTTCATTGTGAGCAGTTCTTCAGTTTGTTTTGCACATGGACCTTTAATGAGTGTTTTCCCATGTCGATTTACTGGAATGTTCCTCCAGTGATTTTTGTGTTTGCTCTTGACCCAGTCTTTAATCGCCCTTCTGGCTGAGCTGAGCTGAAATACCCAGCGCGAGTTCTGGGCCATAGAATGTATTAGCTGCCCCTTGTCTAGCAAGTTCATCGGCTTTTTCATTGCCGTCAATTTTGAAGTGCCCTGGCACCCAGAGTAATTTGACTCTGTTCTGCTCACCCAGAATTTTCAGCTCTTCATGGCAGTCCCATACCAGTCGGGATGACACTCTGTTGGAGGCTAGTGCCCCAAGTGCCGCCTGACTGTCTGATGCAATGGAAATCTGCTGGTTGACATATTGTCGATTTACATTCTCGCGTACACATTCAAGTATAGACAGAATTTCTGATTGGAATACAGTGGCATGTTGCCCAAGGGAAAGACTTATACTTGCCCTGGGTCTTTCACCATGTATTCCAGCTCCAGCTCCTGTGCTCATCCTAGACCCGTCAGTATACCAGGTTAGGCCCTTACGTAGTATGTCAGGAGCTTCTTTTAACCAGTCCTTCCTATCTCCAATGGTGATACTGAAGGGCTTGTTAAAGGTGGTTTTTGGTATCATGTAGTCTGACCTCATGTTCAATAGAGGGTCTTCTACAGTGTTTATTATCCTCAAGTGTCCCCCAAATCTAGCTCCGTGGAGACTCGGGGTATTTGAGTTTTGCAGCCTATATGCTCCCATTCTGGCCTCTCCCGGATTTTGTCTTTAGTCCAGGTTAAAGTTCTTGCCACAATAATATTGGTTAGAGACTTAGTCGATTCGTCACTTTCAACCAGGCCAACACGGTAGCCTCCAGGATTTCCTTCCAATGCGGCATCGATTATCTGTTCTGAACGGGCAGGAATCTTAATCGTCCGTGTTGTCAATAGCCTTGCTTTATGGAATTGATCGTCTGCGGTTGCCAGAATAAATTCCTCATTTCCAATTTTCAAGACTCGCTCCCCACATCAACAATAAACCTCTGCTATCCCATGATGTCCAGTCCCAAAATGAAATTATCTGTAATGTCAGCCACAATGACCTTGTAACTGAATCTCAACCGTCCGTGGACTGCAGCCGTGTCTCCCGTGGCTGTCCGAACAGTTACTTCATTTTGTCTCTTGTTGATCTGCAAGCCTGATATAAGCCCTGGCAGGACTATTGATGACGTAGCACCGGTGTCAATAGTAAACACACACTTTCTTCCATTCACATATCCTTGCAACAGCAGACTACTTGGAATTCTTCGAAGCTGGGAAATCTTTATTTCTCTGGGGGCACCGTGTTCCCTAGCCAGAACAGCCCCCTTGGTGGTGGCTCTCTAGTTTTCCTGTTTCTCCTCGGTATTGACAGCAATTACTCGTCGCTCCTAGTTCTGCTGTCGAGAGTCTCGTTTCATATGTCCAAGCTTGCCGCAGTTGTAACATTTAATACACTTGGCTTTCCTTGTCTTCCTGCAGTATCCAATTTATCCAGTAGTTGAGTAATCATTTTCTCCATCTTGGTCAACGTAGGGCTGTAGTTCTCCTTTTCTCGCTCAGATTCTTCAAGCGTCATAGCCCGCACTCTTGACTTTGGAGTATCCCTATAGATGGCTTCTACTTCTAGTGCATGCACCAAAGCTTCACTACTAATGTTATATCGGGATAGCCTGAGGACGCGCCTGATCTCCTCGTCCCTTATCCCATCTAGGAATGCCCCCACTGTCAATTGCTCTTTAAATTCTCTTGACGCATTAGGATATGCTAAATGTGCCAGTCTTTCCACCGCAGCTTCAAATTCTTGCAGACTCTCTCCAGCTTTCCGAACGCGCAATTTCAGCTGGGTCTGGTATACTTGAGCAAGGTATTGATCGCCATATTGTAGATCTAAGGCAGCTTCTAAAATTCTAAAGTTCCGCTGTTGGTCTACCGGAATTGTCTGGAGCAACTCCAATGCTTGGCCTCTTAAAGCCATGATTAATGCCTAAGCCTTCTCTTTGTCATTCCAGTTGTTTGCACTCGCTGCTGCCTCAAACTGTCTTATAAGTCATCCAGGAACTTTGACCATAAAGGAGGGAAGTTTTAATCGCTGACCTGATGATACCACTTGCTGGTTTCCTCTTTCCCTCAATTGTTGTTTAAGTTGGTCTATTTCTCCCTCTACCTGGTGCATTTTCTCTTTCACTTCATTTACTTCTTCTTTGACTTCGCTAATCTCTTGTTTGACTCCACCGACTTCTTCCGCTACCTTATTTTTGAGTTCTTCAGTGATGGCAAATATGGCGCTTTGTTGGCCTTCTATAATTTTCCTCAGTTCGTATCTTTCTTCTTGTTGTTTAATGTCCAAGTCTTGTATCATTTTTCTCAATTCTTCATGACGTCATTTCTCTTCTTCTTGATGTCGTTTCTCTTGCTCTTGGTTTTCCTCTTGACGTCGTTTCTCCTCTTTTTGTTTTTCCTCTTGACGTCTTCGTTCTTGATCCTCAAAAATTTTTCTAAATTCTTCTTGGCGTTTTTGTTCTTTTTCTTGTTTTCTTCCCTGTTCTTCTTTCTCTTCCTGGCGCTTTCTTTCCTGTTCCTCTTTCTCTTCCTGGCGTTTCTTTTCTTGGTTCATCATCATCTTTTGCATTTGGGCGAATAAGTCTTGTATTTGCTTTTCGGATGCCATGTTTCTGCTCGTAACCGGAATATAATTACGATAAAATCAACAAAATTTAACAATCACGTCCATATTGGTAACTGTCCAAAAATCTCGAAACAGCACGAAAAAAGTCTTATCTAGAGTCTTTGTCACTTAGCCACTAATGTCCAAATAGAAAAGTTCTAGAAATGTCTCAAAAAAAAGCACTTAACACTATTTTTCTGTTCGAAAATAATCCTCGAACAATGTCCAGTAAATTAGTCCTTCCTGTGTTAGCACTAACTCCGAGAATACTGTCCCAGTATTCTCAACACTTCCGAAAAATCCTCTTGTTAAAATTCTGCGTCTGACACCAATTGTTACTTGTTTTCACTCTTTTAGAAAACACTCTGTATAAATCCGTGGGTTCTAACTAATTTTAATAAGGGGTAAACCACTAACACTTTATTTAATTTACTGATTACAAAATACTTCTTAATTAACCAAAATAGCCTTTGCACTTTGTTTACATTTAACCTCACTTTTCACTTTTCAACTTCTTCACTTTTATAAAACTTCTCTCCTGCGTCGCGCGTCGGTAATCGCGCCTTATATACTCTGAAATTGCCTCTAGATCCATCCAGAACACAATCAGAATCTCCCACCACACTATAGAAAACTCTATCTCTTTCTACAAGTTTCCAGTCACTTAGGCATAGGCGTATCAATCTCCAGTTTCAAGGGGGTGTAATACATAACACTATATTACTTACTGTGTATGTAACAAATGCAATAAAATGGGTTAAGGATATTATAATAATTATTCTTCGTAAAATAGTGCGACGTTTATACAGTGTGTCTCATTTTTCACCACTACACCCCAATATCTCGGCAATTTGTTGATCAATTTAGATCAAAGTATACTTCTTTTGTTTCAGATTGTGATTAAAAAGTTATTTAAACATTTTCGAAATTAAGTACGCCTACTATGATCAAGAGAAATTGTCAAAAATGGCGCTAATTAAGCATTATTAAGGTACATTTTTTGTTTAAAGAGAATATCAAATAACTAAACTTTTATTTTTGTAAAATCATTGTAACTTAAACAACATTTAAAATTATTAAGCAAAAGCATAATTTTGAAAAGTAAATTAAAATATTATCTTTCTTCTTTTTTAAATAACTTTTTAACCACAATCTGAAACAAAAGAAGTATACCAAAGATCTAAATCGATCAATAAATGGCCGAGATATTGCGGTGTAGTGGCGAAAAGTGAAACAATCTGTAGAAAGTTAAGACATTCGTTCATAAACGAGTATTAAAGGATTTCAAAAAAAATTATAAAACCATATAGATTTATAGTTTAACAGTCGTTACGTGCCAATGATAAGAAATTTTCGGCAGTAACTGTAAAATGTTGTGTATTATAGTTTCCAAAACAGAATGAGTTTATGGCAACCCCAATATAGACCTCCCTGAAGCAAATAACGTCCAAGCATGGGAAAGTTGCAGTCACTACCAAATCATTTTATTAGGAATGTAACATACACGCGGTAAATTAATAGAGAACGAAGTAAAAACGCGTTTCAGTGAATATATAAATTAGTTAGGGCTCGGATCATCCCATAAATACTGTAACTGGTTAAAAGAAGAAATACAAGATTCCCCAAACTCACTGTATATTAGAAAGGGACGGCGAGATTTTTCTTCCCTTTATTATATTGTCACGTATTTTCACCCTTGAAACACCTTTCATGATCCGTGGGTTTCAAAATAATTTAACAAGGAATAAACACTAAGACTTTATTTAATACATTACTGACAACTACACAATATTTTCTTTAAATAAACTAAAATGCACTATTACGGTCTAAAATAACCTTTACAATGTTTATTTTTACACTTTGTATTTCTAATCTCACTCGTTGCTCTTCAACTTCTTCTTTCCCGCCATGAATCTTGCTTTATATACTCTAGAATTGCCTCTAGATGCATCTAGAAATTTCCAATTCCAGAACAACAATAACTCTAAAGCCATCTACAGGCTTCCAGAAGAGATTGCGTGTATTACTGGTTGCCTAACAATTCCTACTTAATTTCAGCTAGTAGTAGTCATGGGCGTAACAGTCTCCACTTCTTAGGGGGTGCAATGGATAACACTGCCCCCTCCCTCGTTAAGCCTAATCGTCCCGGCCAGGCAATTCAAAATTATCAGTGTATTTGACCAGTCTATCCACATGCACGATCTTCATCTTGGACTTTTTGCTTCGTTGAATCCGATAGACAACATCATTAATTCGGGTAATAAGAGTGAACGATCCATCCCAAGGTGGTTGAAATTTCGGTGACTTTCCCTTCCTTCGCTGTGGGTTGTACAGCCAAACCAGCTCTCCCACCTTGAACCCTTTTGAACCACCCTTCCGGTCATATCGAGCCTTCAGTCGGTCACTGGCTCTTAATGGCTCCGCTATATCGTTAGCCAACCTCTTGATAGGAGCTCCGGCGTTGAACTACTTCATTTCACCCTTACTTCCAGTCTGTGGTCCCTTACTGGCTGCACAAATCTTGCATTTACAACACCAAGCTTCCATATATTGATAGTTTAATAAAGATCATTTTTCAAAACAGTTTCTCCCGGCAAGCTGATTTTTTCAGGGTCGATGGAGGAGTGTCTCCCGAGTATCCAACCAAAAAGTCACAGTCCACACCCTTTTTAGGGTGTTGCAATATGGGTGGTTTCTTATATATTTTTTGAAATTTTCTTTTTCCAGCTTGTACATAATAATATTCTCTACAACTTTGCCTAATAAAATTTTTTTGTAACTTTGATTTTTGACGATTCAGCGCCCATTCACCACATTTATTTATTATAGTTTAGGAAATACACAATCAAAGGGCTGAATAGCTAGCTGGTTTTTGCAAGGTTGATCGAGAACTGTCTCCTGAGTCTCCAACCAAATAATCGCAGTCGAACCCCTTCGGGGTTTAGCGCAATAGGGGTAGTCTCTTTATTTAAAAATATCCACTTGTACTTAATACAAGACACACCGCGTTTCCAGTGTTTGCAGATTGCTGTGAACTTCAGACCAGCTTTGCGACAACCGTGGGCTGCTCGGCATGGTCCTGCGCATTGGCATGATATGAGCTTCAAAAGATCTGCTGGAGCAGGGTCTCTTGTAGTCATGCACGGCATCCAACCGCGTGCTTGTTTTTCCCAGCCCCATTCCTCTGCATCTAGGTACTGGCCAAGCGACATTTGCACTTTGTGGTACGTTCTGAGGGAATGTTGTTTGGCTGCGTCTGTAGTAGGTGGAAGCGTGGAAAGATTGCTTCTTTAGCCGTTGATCGGACGAAACATTTGAGAGCATAATGCGTTCTCCTGCAAAAGTCACTGTCCGAGTACCATTGCGTTTATTGAAGAAGAACAAAACAAATTTTTGTAGTTCGAGATGTTTTTCTATCATTGTGACGAGTTTTCCTTTTCCGTATCCAAACATCGAGGAGGTGGTGTCGCAACCACTGAACGCGTGTAAAAACAGTATCCACTTCCGTGTTTGGGATGAGTGCTTCCAACTGCTTTTTGAATAAATATGTTGTGGTTTTTGTCCTAGCCCAGGCTTCCTAAAAAAGACGTTGGCGGTTAATTCTGGGCATAATCCGACTAATAACATCAACAGGTCAATGTCTTCACCGATTATATATATTTCGTCAAACGCTGCTGATCTCTCCAGTGCCGTGGACATGATTAGTACGACGACATCTTCTACAGCTTGTAGAACTTCAATGCCGGACTGCCGCAGATATGTAGAAAGGATGACAAGAAATGTTTTCTTATTTCGCTCATTTGCGATAATTTTTTCTTGACATGCCAGTGGTACTGTGGTGTCGTCAAAAACATAATCAGGCGATGTTTGTTTGGTAGCGCGACGTAAACGTTCGTATGTTTTTGTGCCCCAGTCTTTCTCATTGTCTGGATAGCCGCCAAATATTATGAAGACATTCCCCACGAAATTCTGTCTAACATATGCAACATACTGGTCACAACACGCTCCCCTCCTCCTATTGAAATAGGCAGATGTTCACTACATTCGGTGTGACTTTGCATTCCTCTCTTAAACCTGCAAACAACAGACAAACACAGACAAAAATCAATGTTGAAGCCGCATATATTATTCATTTAATGAGGCCTCTCCTGGTTAATATCAACATTAAAAAAAATAATTATAAGGAAATAACGCTGTAGAGATTTTTATTAAGTACGTGACCCAAAAAAAAACCGCCCCAAAATAATGTGACCACCCCTATTGCGCTAAACCCCGAAGGGGTTGGACTGCTATTATTTGGTTGGAGGCTCAGGAGACAGTTCTTGATCAACCCTGCAAAAAAGCAGCTATTCAGCGTTTTATTTGTATATTTCCTGAACCATAATAAATAAATATGGTGAATGTTTTCCCATATAATGGGCGCAGGACTGTCAAAAATCATAGTTACCAAAAAATTTTATTTGGTAAAGTTGTAGAGAATATTATTATGTACAAGCTGGAAAAAGAAAATTTCAAATAAAAAAGAAACCACCCCTATTGCAACACTCTACAAGGGGTGTGGACTGTGACTTTTTGGTTGGATACTCGAAAGACACCCCTGCATCGACCCTGAAAAAATCAGCTTGCACCCCCTATAGAGAAGGTCGAATTTTACTGTACTATGACGACTTTTTATCCAATAAAATCGTTCTCGCGTTTTCTTCAGGGTCTTGTTAATACCGAAGTGTCCACCGGATGTTCCATTGTGTGCTTCCTGAAGCACCTTCGCTACTCGACACCTGAGAATCACTAGACGCATAACCACCTGCTTTCCATCCGGGCTTTCCCATGCTCTCCGCAACAGCCCAGCTCGTTCATGACATTCAGGGAGTCCCACTGCGCCCACAATGCCTCCAGTCCCACTCCTTTCTCTGAAACATCCTTCCATTTTGGACGAGTTACCCTTTCTTTGGCTCTTAATATAGGCCCAATTTCCTCATCGTTCAGTTGCTCTTGTCTGAGCGCTTCATCTGCCCTGTCATCCAGTACCTCCACAATGTTGACTGCTCCCGTGACCTGCAGTTTTTCCTGGTGGCAGTACCTGCAATCCTCTTTGCACCCTCTTTTGGACAAAATGTTTACGTTTTTCTGAGGTCACGTTTTATTCTCACATCCTTGTAGTGGTGGACTTCTCGGAACGCTTTGAAGCTGGGAAATCTTTATTTCTCTAGGGGCACCACGTTTTCTATCTGGAACAGCCTCCCTAGCACCGGCTTCCTCTGGTTTTCCCCCCGGCTTCACAGCATCTCCAGCCACTCTCTCCAATTTCCTCTGTGGACATTCTAGTTGGATACGTCCTAGTTGTCCGCATTTATAACATTTCATATGTCGTCCACTCGGCTTTTTTCTATTTTGCTGGGTTTCCTGTCTTTTGGGAGGATTTAATTTAGCCTGTAATTGACTTTTCCTGCAATGAATCTTGCTTTATATACTCTAAAATTGCCTCTAGAAGATTCTAGAAATTTCTAATTCAAGAACAACAATAACTCTAGAGCCATCTACAGGCTTCCAGAAGAGATGGCGTGTATTACTGGTTGCCTAACCATTTCTACTTAATTTCAGCTAGTAGTAGTCATGGACGTAACAGTCTCCATTTCTTAGGGGGTGTAACGCATAACAATATGAATATGATAAGGAGTCTAAACACAAAAGGGTTTCATTTTCATGTTGCTGAACTTAGCTGTATATATATAAATTAGATTAAGTCGTAATAAAAAAATTGTGTGTTAAAATGATATAAATTCACGGTCCTTATCTTACCTACGATAATTCTTACATCACGTCAGTTGTCGGGCAAAGTACTCAACTTAGGTACACAAAAAGTTGCTGAACCCCAACTCATTGGCCGAGGTTTCTTTGGGTGGATAACGCCCACTTACTCAAAAATTGAGTAGGTTGATCCCGTCAGGAAAAAATATCACTTTTCGTTTAACGATCTTAGTGGCAACATTGTACTTAAAAGGCGGGTTACAATTTCCTGTGTTTGCTGGTGTTTTTGACTTAGAGGGTTTGTCCTAAAAATTAGATTGACAATCATTCATTTATTATTTTTTTATTATTTCATTAACCTTTCATACGATTAAAATTAATCGCAGACAACTGAAGTATGGTGCAGTATTTGTACTTTGATTTCCATATTATATTCCGCCCTGGTTAAGTGGTGGGATAGCATTAGCTAAACTTCGCTAGGACGTTAAAATAAATAAGACGTGAAAACAAAATAAATAAATAAGTAAATATTTACTTTATTAATTTTCCTACCCCTCAGGTAGCCAAAATCCATTATTATTTGTTCAAATTTCCTTAATAAATTGACCAAGTTAGTGTGGTGTTGGTGGAGAAAACCAAAGAAGGCTGGGCACAAAGGTAAAAACTCTAATTTTGAGAACTCAGAGTGTATACGAAAGGTCTCGCAAAAGTTTCCGTGTAATTAATTGATCTGATTAACAAATGAATTAGTGTTCAGTACGACCATTCACATAAACTTTGAGGTAACCCCAGTGTAAGCTCGATTGGCTAGATGCACGATCATTTCTTAGTAGTAGCACATACGTTAAATATATCTAATCATAAAAGGGATACTTGAATTTCATAAATTTAGCGAATATAAGGTAAACTACAGGGGGTTTGTTAAATGTACTATAAACATCAATCTTCTCTAAAAATACCCACGGTAATTGCTTAATTTATAACAAAGATATCATCCTCAAACTTGACGAATACTACTTTAGGGACTGTTCTCTACCGGGCATGTAAGTCACAAGGCCAAAATCAAATGTTGATATTTTTTAATGTTGGTCGTATAATTCTGAATCTAGCTATCACTGTGCTCTGGTAGCGCCGGCCCTGCAGCAGGTAAATTATTAATACATTATGTTTTAAAAAAACTAGTACTTGCATACTAGTAAAACCACTTGACTTCGTATAAAATTCTATATAAATAAGAACATTTGACAATTTTCAATAAATATTTCATCAAAATGAATAAAGTACGTGTTTCAGTTGTAATATTTTTATTTGGTGTCTCCACAACTATGGCATTGCTACAAGAGTCTGTAAGTAATACTATTATGTATTATATCAGAGTATTGACAGAATATGATTTTTATCTTCTTAAAGTTAAACAAGTAAAAGTTGTAGTTGGACGTGTGCGAATACGAATATGTATTTGATTAACATTGCTCGATTGCTTAATTTACTTTTACGAGGCGCCCCGCCACTTAGCTTTTAGATCAAGTGCACATACAGAATCTTTTTTATTTTTGTTGTTCAAATATGTAGTTATAGTTGGCAAATTCCGACTAGAATTTGAATTCGTTTCGTAACAATCTTATTTAAATATACCTTAACTACATGTCTAGTAATTTGCAAGCAAAATTATTGTATCACTAACTAAAGTTCGTTCGAACCTGAAGGACACTGTATATTACAGATTGCAATCATTGTACACCCACGTGATTCTATGTGCTAATGGCATACGCACCTCTGACAATCACTCTATGTGGTGGATATTGCCCAATTTCAATAAAGTATATTGAATCTTGTACTGTCAAAACCTGACAAATCCGTTAAGGTCATATGTTGGGAAATCGCAAAAAACTGTACAGATACGTTCCCATTGATTATTTATTAAATATCTCGTAGTCATTTTAGGGTTACACAAGTCAAGAAATAAATCTTTTGTAAAACCAGAATGGCAACTTCGGAATTTAAATAAACAAAATGGAGTTGTCAGGTTGTGATACTGAACTTTGTATTTTTAGGGTTTTGCAAATCACTTGCATAAATTTTCCAGATATATTTATTTAAAATCAAGAATAATCATACTAATCAGAATAAATGAAAAAAAATCGGTAAAGGTATTTACCTACACAGAACTTCCCTCTTTATTTGTGCATGGCGGTCACTCTAAGAAATGAATAATTACGAAATGACATTGAAAATAATAATCGGAATATAGTTATCACAATTATTACAAAGAGAACCTGATAAGGTCAAAAGAATGTACAGATTGCTCATCCAACAGTAAAAATTCAATACTAAATAACAGATGTCAAATATGGAAGGCTTGCGCAAATATCTTTACAAATGTCCACCATTCAATAAAAGTATAATAGGTGCATATGCCAAACATTATTGCCATCTGTTACATTTTCAATTCCACGTTCACGTAGTGGAGTGGAAGTATAGTGGTGGTTAAAAAATTTCACTTTTTTTGAAATTTTTCAAAACTGTCGGTAAAAAAATTTTCAAAATTTTCTTCTGAAATAGGTTTAGAATGTCATGAAACGTGGAAATTTTAAATTTGAGCACAAAGGAAAGTTTTATTCTATTTTATATTAGTGGCAAATTTTTTTTTTAAATAGGTTTAGAATACGACGAAACGAGAAAATTTTAAGTTTGAGCAAAGAAAAAACATGTTTCCATCTATTTTAGTGGTAAATAAAATTTCAAAAATGTTGATGAAAAAAATTTTTCAAAATTTCTTTTTCTGAAATAGGTTTAGAATGTCATGAAACGTGAAAATTTTAAATTTGAGCAAAAAAATGGTTTTGTATTGTAATTCTAGTCTTAAATTTTTTTTCCAAAGTGGTAAAAAGATGTTGCAAATTTTTTTATTCCGAAATAGGTTTGGAATGAAACATTTTCTTTATAGGATTTTGCAAACAGTGGAAAGAAAAGCTATCTATGATATGATAGATAGCTTTTCTTTCCACTGTTTGCAAAATCCTATAAAGAAAATGTTTCATTACTATAAGCAAACAAATAATAAATAATTCACTTTTAAACATGCATAGGTTTGGAATGTCATGAAACGTGGAAATTTTAAATTTGAGCAAAAACTAATTTTTCGTCTATTCTGTAGTAAGCAGTGATAATCAAAATTTTTTTTAAACATTTCAAAAAAAAAATGAATTTATTTGAATAGGATTAGAACGCCGTGGAAACGTGGAAATTTTAAATTTGAAAGGAAAAAAATTTCCATCCATTTTAGTAGTAAATTTTTTTTTTAATGGTAAAAAAAAAATCGGTAAAGGTATTTACACAGAACTTCCCTCTTTATTTGTGCATGGCAATTAATTATTACGAAGTGTCATTGAAAATAATAATCGGAATATAGTTATCACTATTATTACAAAGAACACCTGATAAGTTTTGGTCAAAAAAATATACAGAGTGCTCATCCAACTGCAAAAGTTCAATACTAAATAACAGGTGCCAAATATGGAAGGCTTGGACAAATACCTTTATAAATGTCCACCATGACTGAATTATTTCTTGGGATGACCACCCTGTACATTTTTCAATAATAGTATACTGCCGTGCTAAGGCTAATGGGCGTATCTGCATTTTTACGAATTTTTGGGGGCGTAATTGTCATAATTCAAAATCCAGAAAAAACTTATAATTTTCAACAATTCCACTGAATTCCTGAGAAAAAATCACTTCAGATTACTATCTTAACCTTTTCGAAATCCTATTAGAAACAGTTGGCATTAAAAAAAGAACAAAATTGTAAATATCTCAAAACTGATAATTTGCAGATATGCCCATTAGCCTTAGCACGGCAGTATAATAGGGTGCATATGCCTAATATTATTGCCAACTGTCACATTTTCAATTCCACATACACGTAGTGTAGTGGAAGTATAGTGGTGGTTAAAAAATTTCATTTTTTTTTCAAAAATGTTTTTAAAAACATTTTCAAAATTTCTTTCTTCTGAGGTAGGTTTAGAATGCCATGACACGTGGAAATTTTGAATTTGAGCAAAAAGGAAAGTTTCCTTCTATTCTACAGTGGTATTTTTTTTTAATTGGTTTAGAATGCCATGAACCGTGAAAATTTTAAATTTGAGCAAAGAAAAAAAAATTTCCATCTATTTTAATGGTAAAATTTTTTTCAAAAACGATGGTGAAAAAAATTTTCAAATTTTTTTTCTCAAATAGGTTTAGAATGCCAGTCATGTCAAACGTGAAAATTTTAAATTTGTGGGAAAACAAAATTTCCGTCTATTCTAGTGGTAAGTTTTTTTCCAAAATGGTAAAAAAATGTTGCAAATTTTCTTTTCCGAAATAGGTTTGGAATGTCACGAAACGTGGAAATTTTAAATTTGAGCAAAACAAAATTTTTTTTCATCTAGTGATAAATTAAAATTTTTTGCAAAAAAATATTTTTTCAAAAAAATTTTTAATCAAAATAATTTTTAAATTTGTTTGAATAGGTTTAGAATGCCATGAAAACGTGAAAGTTTTAAATTTGAACAAAGAAAAAAAATCAGTGTATTAGTGGTAAAATTTTTTCAAAAATATTTAAAAAAATGTCTAAAATTTTTTTTTAAATAAGTTTAGAACGCCATGAAACGTAGAAATTTTAAATTTGAACAAAGAAAAAACAATTTATTTTAAAATCTATTTTAGTGGTAAAAAATTTTTCAAAAATGTTGGTAAAAAAAATTAAAAAAAAAAATGTTGAAATAGGTTTAGAATGCCATGAAACGTGGAAATTTTAAATTTGAACAAAGAAAAAAAATTTTTTTAGTGGTAAAAATTTTTTCAAAAATGGAAAACTTTTCAAAATTTTTTTTTTAGAAATAGGTTTAGCGTGTCATGAAACGTGGAAATTTTAAATTTGAGCAAAAAAAAATTTTTTTCACTATTTACTCCGTTTAGACGGTCCACTCTGTATATTTTCCAGTGAAAGTTTAACCATTTCTTCGCTGATAGTAGGGTCAACTACCTACCAAATTTGACTGCTCTCCATCAAGTAGTTTTTTTTTATTAATGCACCAACAGACAGACAGACAGACAGACAGACAGACGGACGGACGGAATTGAAAACCTATATTTTCGTAATCTACGTGATCTGAAACGTCAGAATACGAAAAATCTCGGAAGGTGATTTTTTATCGAATGCAATACTTCCCTTCGGTATACAAGGGAAGTAATAGAATTTACGAAAAAACTACTAAACTACTAAATCAAGAACCTCTTCGACTGGTTCGCATACATTACTAATGTTTTCAGGTTTCTCTGTAGAAGCTTCATTTGAGACATTAGTAATGGTACTTTTCTTCTCTCTTCGCATTCCATTTTTCACCCGTGTTTCTCTAATAAGATTTTTTTCACGTCGTTTGGTTTTAATCCATTTGAAATCACACCACTGGAATCTTGAACTTGCATGACGCGTCTTACTGACTTGCTTTTTTTAAACACCGACTTCTATTCTCCAATATCTGACCTATAAAACTGTTCACCTCGAATTGTGTCCATTTATTTTTTCCTCTTCTGAGAAAAAACCTTTTACTCATGTTGAATCAGAAGTGCCATTGTGCAGGAGGTTTGATTGTATTTTGGGAGCCCTTCTTCCAGTCATAGACCTCCACATCACGATCAAGAATGAAAAGAGTTCCAAGCTCTTTAGATATCTCTAGAAACTCTTCTGGAGAAACAGTATATCTTTTTTTCGCTATCGAATGACAATGGTGAGTCACAATCGCTTGTTTGTACAAATTTGAGGGGCTCCGATTGGCCGATTCGGATTTGCTGGAGTTTGATTTCAAAGCAGATTGGATTTGTTGACTATGGCAACTAACTCAATATTTCAATGGCAAATTTAGTATGGATTTAGTGGATTTTATATTGTGAACATCGTACTAGGTTGTAGAGGACAAAAGGATGAATCCAGTGCCGTATGAAACTCAATTTCCACCAAAAACGGAGTTGTCGGGTTTTGAAACCATTTTACATTATGCAACCTAATTTAAAACGAAAATGTTAACTCTAACAGATGTAATTGTGTCTATAAATTTTTGACCAAAGCAAAATTGTTTACTGTTCGACATATTAATATACAACATTAGATCTATTCATATCAAAAACGAGTAAATATAGATTTTTAATTAAAAAATAGATCATTCATGAATATTTTACCGTTACAATGACCATTAAATTAGAATTTGACAGACATATAGCGACTATTAAAAGAGAATGTTTACCAATAAACAGAATACATTATACGAAATTAATGAATCTAAGTACAACATTCTCCAAATATTAAACACATTCTTTATGCTTATTTGATTTGAACAAATACGTTTATAATAACCAAACACACTTTTTTAATAATAATAGTAGAAAAAGACATTTTTGTACAGAAATACATGTATATGCTAAGTGTTATAGTCGGTGAGGTAGCGTCAATATTTTATGCGTCATTTCAACACGACATCTTTGTTTATTTAATGTTAGTGTTCGACACTAAAATAAGCGTCAGCTGATGCGACCGTGGAGATGAAGAGCGTGGAAAGCTGAGCATTTGGCAAAATAATTTTGTTTCTTGCGCCAACAAAGCTACAAAACTATAAAGAGTTTATTTGTGTAATATAAATGGGAAAAAAATGTGTCAGCTGCATAGGGTAGGGAACGAAGGTTGTCAGATGCCCTAGTCAATATGTATGAAAAACACGTGAAAATTCGTTATCTCAACAAAGCTGAAATTCATTTATATGATAGTTTGCGATATGAAAAAACAATTAAAAAGTGTCAGCTGATAATACCATGGAACAAAACCTGTCAGTTAGGTCTTTTAAGTGCACCGCAGCGTCCACGTGCTCACCGCGCGCGGTATCTTTAATGCCCCAGTAACGTATGAGGCTTGAAAGAAAATCATATTTGTATGAAATATTACACATGCATATTAGAGCATACTTGGAGATTGCAATCATTGATTGAGTAGTGAGGACTAAATAATGAGAATCAATATAAAAGTCTTAATATTTCAATTCTCATCTGAATCACTCTCACTGTTGTGTACTAAATTATCTTCCTCTTCGGAAGTGCTATCTGAATGGTCTTCCAAATCTAGATTTTCCTCAGATTCTAGAGCGTCATCGTTCTCATTTTCGCCTTCACAAATATCTGTCGAAATATATTGAAAATCATTAAAGTGAATAAAGGAGAATTCATGTAGAAGTAAGAGATTATATGCATAGAATACCAGGAATTTCCTCGCTCTCATTTATGATATTTTCAATTTTCGGTAATTGATCTACTTAAAACCATTTGAAGATATACTTCTCATCGTGTTCTTCCCATCTATAATCAGTTGGCAAAGACAAACTTGGCGTATGAAGATATAAATGACTCCACAATTGAGCAATGTAAGAAGTTTGCAAAAAATGCTGTTTCAATGGGCTTGTTCGGCATTTTTTTTATTTCATAAATCGAAAGTGCAAGTATAAAATAACGGTTCTGCAAAAAAAATCAGAATCTTATTCGCACGTTTAGTATCTTAAAAACTATTACAAATCTCCATCTCGCGAAAATGGGGCGTGGCCAGGCGCTACGTCACTATACGCATAGACTCAGCGATCTCAATAGACTTGATGCTCCTTAGTGTTTTCGAAGTATTGTTTTTTGTTTTGCTTCCTTCTTCACAGTAGGGGAGTACAATTTGGTGAAATGTCAAAAAATTACAATTTTCTCTCGCTCCTGTCGGGACGAATTTTCGGTTTTTACCCTGCAATTTACGATTAGGATTCGTCGCCGACCTTCTCCTTTCCGTAGAGATATAGAACGAACTTCCACTCGACGTATTTATTTAGTTACCAGCGTTTGAAAATTCCATGTTTTTCGACTTTTCAGGTTAAATTGGAAAGGTCCCAGAAAGCCACTTTTCTTACGTCACTTGCGTACAGTGACGTCACAAATGAGCGCTCAGTTTTTGCAACTATTGCTAATTTCAACTCCTTATATTTCGAGAAAGGAAAAAGTTAATAATGCGAAATTTTAAGTGCATAATGAGAATATCGAGTACTACATGAAAAAATATAAAAACCATAGAATATCGTGGACCAAGCCCATTCTGTATTACATGAAGGTAACATAGATCCTTCGAAATTCTGGTCAACCTTCAAGACATCTTCTTCCTGATTGACATTATACGCCTTCATGAAAGTAGCTACGCGTACGAGATTAATATTCTTGATTCTTTTAGAACCATACATATGACAAACAAATTCCTCCAGAATAGTAAAATTCTCTTCCAAGTTTTCAGGTGAGTGTTGAGAAATGTCAATGAAAGCCTGTATATACGACGGACATTTCCGTAATAATTCAAGCGGTTTCTTTTTCCCTTTCCTATAAAAAGCTGGATTGAAGGCACAGCCGGCTAAGGCGAGAAAATCTGGGAGTGCTAGACACTACTACTGACCTAATTTCTCATACAGTTTTTAACGTCAACGTATCGTTGATTGTTTACAGTACCAGTGAGAATTCTTATACCGGGTGTTAGAAAAGTATGGGAACGGTGAAGAATCTCGAACAGTTTGCATCAAATCGAAAAATAAAAAAATACGCGTCAAAAAGTTTTCAAAAAACTATCTACTGATACCAAAAATGACCTCCCCACCCACCCCCAGTGGGTGGGGCGAGGGGCAAGTTTAAAATTTCAAATGGAAATCCCTATTTTTTATTACGGAATCGGATTCTACGGCAAAAAATACGTAAGTTTTATTCAGGACATTTTTTTCGATTCTTGCACGGTGTCACTGTAATCGCAAAAAATGAAACGAATGCATGACTGTTTCAAGAGTAGCGTCTTGTGTCCATAAAAAAAGTCCAATTCAAAAACTGAAAAACACGTATTTGTTATTTTTACGAAATCTATCCAATGACATTGTATTCGACTCTGCCACCCCCAACCCAGTGGGTGGGGCGGGGGACAACTTTGAAATTTTTAATGAAAATCCCTATTTTTTATAGCGGATTCGGATTCTACAGCCAAAAATACGTGAATTTTATATCGGACATTTTTTTCGATTCTTGCAAGGTGTCGCTGCAATCGCAAAAAATTGAAATAAACCTGAAGTCTCCATAAGTTTGTAAATACAGCTACTCGTGTTGACAAACAAACATTCAGTTTGAAAAACAATATCTGTGATATCTTGATTTTTATGAATGTTTTTTTTAAGTGTTGTTAATAACAGTATTTGTTTTGTGAAATTTCTACGAGTTGTAACATTTTTTGCGATTTTTTTTGCGATAGGGGTTTCCATTTGAAATTTTAAAGTTGCCCCTCGCCCCACCCCCTGGTTGGTGGGTGGGGAGGTCATTTTTGGTATGAGTAGATAGTTTTTTAAAAACTTTTTGACACGTATTTTTTTATTTTTCGATTTGATGCAAACTGTTCGAGATTTTTCACCGTTCCCATACTTTTCTACCACCCGGTATGTAAATTTCTTTGAAGAGCAGGCATGTTCCCGTGCATGATTATCACAGATATACTGTGTCGAAACATCTTATTGTGATTCCAGCATCAAGATCTAGTGGACACACGTGGAAAACGACTTTGTTCTCAGCTTCTTCGTGTGAAGGACAAGAAAGATTAGGGCAGCAGACAACCTTCGCTCCTTACCTTATGCAGCTGACACATTTTTTTTTTCACTTATATTACATAAATAAACTATTTGGCGTTTGTAGCCTTGTATTGATGCGAAAAACGAAATTATTTTACCGGATGCGCCGCCTCCCACGCCCTTCATCTCTGCGATTAAAGTAACTGACACCTGATTCTTCGATAGGCAATGAAAAAACAAACTGTACTGAAAAAAGGAGCTTTGTTGAAATGATGCAATGAAATTTGATGCTACCTCCTCGACTATTGTATACGGTTTCTTATCGACACGATAACTTTTGTTAAACTTAAAATATTTACTTCTTTGAGACATATATAAAAAAGATGGTATTGGAATTGAAATTAGATTAGATTCGTCATACAAGAAAATGGCTAGAGACGTATAAACTGCCACGTTGTATATCAGTTATATTTTATTAAAACTTTAGAGCAAAAGATCGCCATGGGCATACAAAATTAAGATGCATACGATATGGAAACTTGAAACGTATAGTACGTCTCTCTTAGGTTCCAGCGTTTACATAGTACATTGGACGTAGTTATGCAAAAAGGAATCAAGCGAAAAAACGTAAGTTTTGAGAAACAGAGGATCAAAGTTTATGAGGTCTAATCAAATACATGGGCTCTTTAAGGAAGGGAACTTTTTCTGATATGGCTGTAAAGAACCAGTGAGTGTTTCCGACTGAACAAAAATTGAGAATTTTTGTTTTGTGCTTCGTTCCTTTTTGCATTTTATTATATGGATTGTATATGTTTGTGGTATGTAAGTATGAGTAAAAACAAAAATAACTAATTTTAAGACCAAAATTTTATTATTAGAGAAAAACTAAACATATGTTGTCAAGATTTTAACATCTAACATCTAATTATCTGATTCAAGGTCCGGAGTACCTCCAAATTCGTTATATCATCCTCAACGTTTTCATCTACGAAAAGCGTTGAGTAAAATGCATGGCAATCTTTTGGAATAAGGTGCTATATTGACTTTATATCTTGTAATTTTTTTTCTGCGATGGCTTTTCTACGAGGCCATAATGGATTTAAATCCTTCTTGTAAAATCCATTGATAGGACTACCTCGTATTTTTTTTTTGTAATGTCCAACTCAACTAGTTTTTCATCATTTCATTCATTCATCAATTTTTTTTATTGTAAATAGAAAAAGGCTTTTCCTTTAATAGTGTAATTTTCCAGGTTTGGAGCCACTTAATATTTTCTCCATTTACTCCTTTCTTTCGGTTTGTGATGTTTTTTTAAATTATCACCTGTTTAAAAAAAACTATTTCTCTATTGCATTCATCGATAAAGGATTCTCTTCGCATCATGTTTTCATTACTTTAACGTAATCCTAGGAAGTGAAGTCTGTTCAATGCCTCAATTTTATCAATCTTTTGGCAGGTAGCTACGACCTGGTATTATGTACCTATAAGAGTGATTTTTTTTAAATAACCAAAGAGCTAAGCTCTCTTATTCCGGTATATAACGACGAAATTACAATTTGCATAATAGAACCATGTCGCTTGGTTCTTTTTTACAAAACGATTTTATGATTTTAAATGGTTCTTTTCGATCACACCCACTGATTTACATTAATAATTCATTTGGTTCTTTTTTGTATAATACAGAATGGACTATTCCGCGTCGTTTCCTATAATAAACCAGAAATCATATTGTCGGTTGATTCCTTTTTCCGTAACTACGTCCAATTTTACTTTAAAATATTATTATATGTTTTTAATTAAACTGTTACGAAAATAATGAAAGTTCCAGTCGAGCGTTATCGACTGCAAATACCTATTTGGACAATGAAAATTAAAAAACATATTAGCTGTGTATACATACATACAATTATTATTTTGTTATTTTTGTTGCAATCGAAATCTGATATGGAAGAAGAAATGTATTTCATGATAATTATAATTATTACTGCTACCGGTAAAGCGAAAATAAATAACGACATAACAAAGAAATAAAATTCGTTCATCGACATAACAAAGAAATAAAATTATTTACCTCAATAAACCGAGAATGGGGATTGGGGGCCCCTGAAAAAGTGGGACCCTAGGTGCGCGCCTAGTGCGCCGTTTTTTTATTAGCTTTAAAAGTAATTTTATCAAATTGAGGGATAACTTTAATCTGACTACTATTACAAGGTCGTCTTGAGTAAAATAAAATGTAGGAGTTTTGATATTTTCTATTATGTTACTTTGGCGGCTGAGTACTTACATATGGAGAGTAGATTATAATCCTTTAGAAACGGCATTGGACTCATCATGTGACCAAGATATTTCCCATTTTCATTAGATAATAATAGTATTTGTTTTAATTTCTGGCTTTGTATCTTTAATGCTGTTTGATTGCCACAGTTTACGATATTGTTACTTGGTTCTGGATTTCTTTTACTAGCAACTATGTTTGAGAGAATCTTAATATTTTTTTAACTAATTTTATGTAGATCACTTGTTTTCAATTGGGCTTTAGTTTGTTTGATTCCATATTTCATCCCTATACTTCTGTCTTTACATGTATCCACACCACTGTCCGTGTCAATAATTATTTCAACGTCCACGTAGTGGATTGAAAGCATAGTAATCGTAAAAAAAAAAACATTTTTTTTCCTGAAATAGGTTTAGAATGTCATGAAAAGTCGGCATTTTAAATTTGAGCTAAAAAAAATTCTACCTGTCCATCAGCCGGTCGGTTTAATTTATTTTGTCCGCACGTTTTCTCCAGAACAGTTTAAGATATTGACTTGAAATTTTGTACACGTATATATTATAACGAGATCTGAAACTGGATTGTTTTTTAACGTATCCGGTGAAGGGTTGTAAGGTAAAAAGGGGGAAATAAGTAAAGCAAGCTGATAAGAGTAGAGAAACTTGAAATTTAGTGTATGTACTAGAAGCCAAGGTCTCAAAATTTTTTATAATATTTTCCATCCTCCATTAGGGGAAATAAGTAATGGAAGCTGGTAAGAATACAGAAACTTGAGATTCGGTGTATGTACTAGAAGCCAAGGCCTCAGATTCTTTTATAATATTTTTCAACCAGCCCTCCCCTCCACCCCTACTCCATTGTTAAAGGGGTTGATACAATAAAATTGAGATATTCACTTGTAATTTGGTACACGTATGTATTGTAAGGACATTTGTAACTGGATTATATTTTGAGATGAATCCGTTGAAGGATTGGGGGTTAAATAGGGGTAAATAGGGAAAAATAAGTAAAGCAATCTGGTAAGAGTAGAAAAATTTGGGTTTTAGTGTATATATTAGAAGCAAAGGCCACAGGTTTTTTTATAACATTTTCCATGCCCCTACCACCCCACTCCCATATTAAAAGAGTTGATAAAATTTAAATGAGATTTTCACTTGAAATTTGGTACACGTATATATTATGACGACATCTGAAACTAGAATATATTTTGACACGATTGCTTTAAAGGAGTGGGGGATAAGTAGAGGTAAATAGGAAAAAATAAGTAAAGCAAGCTGCGTTTGAGTTCCTATAGTTTTTAAGGTTTTGTTTGGAGGTTTCATGTTTTCATGGAGATCCTATCTATTCTTGTAGATCTTTAATCATATTTTATTGTCTTTTAATTGCTCACTCATCTCTTGCTCAATTTTCATGGCTTCTGTTGATGTTCAATTTTTAATCTTTTTAAGTATTTGTTTTTTAGTTCACTGTCAGGTCTTTAATTGTCTTTTCCAGGATACTTATTTATATACTTTATAAACAATATATCACATATATAATGTGGAATAATAATTGAACATAGATAAAAAAATATTTTCGAGTCAAATTGAAAATTGTTATAATTTTTCGTCAATTAAAAAATTTGTCGATAGCGACAAAACTTTTATAAACATTTTTTAAAGCCATGTTTTAATATGTAAGAAGAAAGCGTTAAAGAATAATCGACGAATGTTTCGACACTTTTAACAATTTTATTACTATACAGACGCATTGTATAATGCGGTTAAATTCATTGTTGTTAAACTAACGTTTTATTAAATCCAATTAATTTAAATTTTTATTTACATTTTCTAGGAGTATGGTGACCAATTTCTGGAACTATCCAAAAAGGTTGGTACTGTATGTCGGGGCAGTACAGGTGTTGAAGAAAGTGCAGTAGAAGGCGTTAAAAAAGGAAACTTCCCGGAAAATAATAAAAAAATTAAAGTAAGTTTCACTGATTTTTATCACTTTTTTAATAAATGAGAGATATCTGCTATGAATAAGTCAAAATGGATGCTTGGAAGATATTAAATGTTGATAAGTATTATAATTCTACAATAAAAAGTAATATTGCAAAATAATTGAAAATTGAATTTTATGAAAATTGTGGCACTTAATACAGTGTTTCGAAAATCTTGGGAAACCGCTTAGCTGTATGATTTTGACGTCAAACCAAGACGACTTAATCCAAAAAGTAGGAATATAACTTTTTCATGTCAAGATACAGAATGTTAAAGTCAAAATCGTTTACTTATTTTTTCTGTATTTAGACGACTATGACATATATCGACTTCAAAATTGGTAAGGGTGTATTTTAGAGATCGATGACAATAATAGCCATATTCTCTATACTCCAGTTAAATAAGGAAAATTGGAGGGAAAAATTGATGAAGTTTTGAAGCTTGGCAAAGAATGTTCATTAAGATGTACAATTAAACGTACTAAAAGTCTCTCTCTCTCTCTGTCGCGTTCGAGCAGCCATCTTGGAAAGATTGTGCTTCGATGCTTGATTAGTTCCAAACTTTGGAGGTAAGAAAAGATCGATACGGTGATTTTCTGAACTTAGTCATATGTGATACATGTTAATAGCGTGCAATTTTAAGGGGGTTTGGAAAGTCGATTTTTCAAAAAAAGCATTAGTAATTTTTTTAGAAAAAAACTAATAGGTATTCTTAATTAGCACCTTTAGGAACCCCTTTGTATGAGCTTGCATGGTAGTGAATTTAAAAGTGTTTGGGATGGTGGCTGTCAAAAATACTATTTTTTTAACCAAAATTAATTATTATCCGTAAAACGGAGTCTTAAATCAAAAAAATGTATTCCTCATTTCTTGTTCAAAATAATGCATTGTACTAGAAAGCTGAGTTGATTTTGCAACAAAATAAATAAAAGAAACAATAAGAAAATGGAAGAAGAAATTAAAAAAATAATAAATTGACATTTGCAATAACTTTTGTTTTCATGGCTTACTTAGGTCTATATCGAAGTTTCTTCGTTAGAAGAATGTTAGGTACGAATTAGAATTTTTGCCTTATTAAATAAAAAATTATTTTGTTTTAAAATCAATTCAGACTAGTACATTGCATTACTCTGAACAAAAAATTAAGAATACATTTTTTTGAGTTGAGAATCCGTTTTACATTTTACAGGTAAAAATTGGTTTCAAATCAAAAAATTGTCTTTTTGACGGCCACTATCTCAAACACCTTTGAATCCACTATGATATAATCTTGTGAAAAGGGATTTCTATGCGATTAAGAATACCTTAAGTTTTTTTCTAAAAAAATCGCTAATACTTTTACTTCCCTCGCATACCGAAGAGAAGTATTGTATTCGAGAAAAAATCACCCTCCGAAATTTTTCGGATATTCACGTTTCAGATCATGCAGGTTACGAAAATATAGGTTTTTTCAATTCGGTCAGTCGGTCGGTCGGTCGGTCGGTCGGTTCGTCGGTCGTTCGGTCCGTCAGTTGTGTATTTTAAGTTAAGAAAAAATCTGATTTTTTTAACGAATTGAGCGCATAATTTTTCCCAATCAGGTATCGAAAACTAAAAATCAAGTCTTTGCTCTCTATGAAAATCAATGTAAACAACAATAAACAGATCAAAACAAGACAGCGAATACTAATAATAATAATAATAATAATAATAATAATAATAATAATAAAAATCTTCATGGCAGATATCCCAAATTACTGCAAGCGGACGGTGTTGACAAATCCGCTTCATTCAGATGGCTTATGCGTAGACAACTTTACCCAGAAACTGAGGGATTTGTAATGGCTATTCAAGACAGAGTCATTAAAACACGAAACTATGAGAAACACTGTCTGAAGAATGACATCGTTGACAAATGCCGAAAATGTGGAAATATTGGAGAGACTATCGAACACATCACCGCTGGCTGCCCCTCTCTTGCTGAGTCTGATTATTTTCCAAACTAATACACCAACAACTGGCAATAAAATATAATCTATTAGATGAGGCACCCCCTCCCTACTACAAGTACACTCCTACACCTGTCTTAGAGTCTACAGAAGAAGTTTTATATTGGGATAGGCCAATAATAACCAACCGATCGGTGGACTATAATAGACCAGATATTGTCCTTATTCATAAGTCCAAGAAACTTGGAATTATCATAGACATTGCTGTACCTCTGTCACATAACATTCATAAAACGGAAAGGGAAGAAATTTCAAAGTACGAAAATCTTGCCTACGAACTAAAGAACATCTGGAAACTTCAAAAAATTGGAATATACCCACTGGTGATATCGACTAAAGGAATTATGAGTACCAACTTTTTTAAATACATCACTAAACTGGGACTGCCAGGCAACATCTTAGATATCGGACAACAGGCGGTCCTGTTGCAAACATGCCACATTGTCCGAAAATTTCTAAATAGCTGAGAAAAACCGAAGTGTTTCCTCACTATATATACCGCACGCCACAAAATTAGGCAGAAATATGAAAGAAATAATAATAATAATAATAATAATAATAACAATAACAGTAATAATATGGCAGATCAACAGTGCCGTGTACGCTGCCGCCAGACAACTCGTCCCCCAGCAACGCCTGGCAAGCGTGTTGGACAAGGTCGAGAAGACTAAGCGACGCGTACAAAAAATCGAGGCGAAAATTAAATCGGCGAGACAACACGCGTCTCGAATCCAGAGTGTGGTAGAGTATAACGGCAGCTAAGCCTTTTACGCCGAAAATCCGGCGTATAGTTGCCGGGTTAAGACAACAACACCACACTCTCAACCGGACAGTGCTGCAGACGATCAAGCAGCACTGTCTAGATAGGATTCGAGCACTTGAGGTCATTAAAAAATCTTTGGTTAGACGAGCGCGGAGCATGGAACAAAACCATCTGTTCCAAACAAGCCCCTCTCATCTGTTCCAAGAGCCACAGCGTGTTGTCGAAAATCCGCCGTCTGTTGAGAATGTCGAAGCTTTCTGGAAAGGAATCTACGAGATTACGAGTCCATTTGACAATGACACTCCAGCGACAGCACACTTCGAGGCCCTCTGTCACAGACTTTTAGAAGGGCAAGACGAAGTGTGCCCGGCGATCAGCACGGAAGAAGTCCAACAGGCGCTTGTTGGCACTAAAAACTTCGCTGCCCCGGGCCCAGATGGCATAAACAACTGGTGATGGAAGAAATTTCCTTCCACTCACCGCCGTCTGGCTCGAGTTTTCAACTCGTGGTTGAACGAGGGGCAGCAGATTCCGGACTGGTTTGCCGAAGGGCGAACTGTACTGATCCCCAAAAAGGGGGACCTGTCCAACCCGAAAAACTACAGACCGATCACTTGCCTCAATTCCTGCTACAAGTTATTTACACGTATCTTGTACGCCAGGACTTTGAGGTCAGTTGAGCCTGTATTCCAAGAGATACACGAGCAGCGAGGCAGTAAAAAAGGTGTGGCAGGCTGCAAAGAGAACCTATTGATAGACCGCTGTATTGCTCAGGATTCTGTGCAATACAAGCGTAATCTATCAATGGCGTGGATCGATTACCGTAAGGCATTCGATACAACATCACATGCATTATTGTTACACCTGCTCCAATGCCTTGCGGTACCTGCCCCAATAGTGAGATGCATTGAACAACTGATGCCACTTTGGAGAACTCGCTTCACCGTAACATCTGGTGCCCAGCGGATTTCAACAGAGCCGCTATCATTTAGGAGAGGAGTTTTCCAGGGCGACTCCCTCAGTCCTCTCCTATTCTGCATCTCACTGCTGCCGTTGTCTGTAGAACTACGTCAAACCCGCGGATACCAATGTGGATCACCCTGCAACCGGAGGCATAAGGTCACCCATTTATTCTATATGGATGACCTAAAACTGTATGCCTCCGGAGAGGGCGGACTCCAAACCTCTCTTAGGGTGGTCCAAGAGTACACGCAGGCTATTGGCATGGAATTTGGGTTGCACAAATGTGCAGTCGTCCACCTCAAGAGAGGACGATGCGGGCTATTCCCTGAAGATGCGCAGCTGGCAGACGGAAGCATCCTAAGACATCTGGATGCCGGAGAGACCTACACGTACTTGGGTGTGCAACAACATCACATCCAGGACGTAAAACAAATTAAGGACACTCTCCGCGGCAAGTACAGACACCGACTTCGAAAGATTTGGTCTTCCGAACTTTCGGGAAAGAACAAGGTGTCTGCGACTAATATACTTGCCGTTCCGATTCTGCTCTACTCCTTTGGAGTAGTCAAGTGGACAGTAGATGAGCTGCGTCAATTGGATAGGGGTACCCGCAAGATGATGCATATTCACAGAAGCATTCATCCTAGATCGTCCGTTCCTCGAGTGTACCTCCCACGTCAACGGGGGGGCAGAGGACTCTTGAGCCTGGAGTGCATGCATCGCAGAGTAGCGCTGAGTATGGCATGTAACATCTTGAGGAGCTCAGATCCACTCCTGCGGTTAGTGAGAGATCATGAAACCGTAGGAGTGGGCGGATTTTTATTTAAGGCAGCACGCAGGGCCGCAGATGATCTCGGTCTCGTTTTCGACTTCAGGCGAAGAGGCAGGCGAGGTGCTGATGCACAGTCAGTAACTGAGCTTCCGCCAAATCGCCTGACAACCCAAATCAAAGCTGCTGAGCAGAGAAATCTGTTCAGGCAGCACGTCGATAGACCGATGCATGGAGTGTTCTACAACAACATAGAAACACTGGGTTTATCGACAAAGCTGACCTTCTCATTCCTGAGGTCAGCAGGGCTAAAGTCGGAGACCGAGGGATTCATTGTGGCCTGCCAAGATGGTGTTATTAACACCTTGGTCTACCGCAGTCGTGTTATGGGTGTAGAGGTCCCCGACCTAAATTGTAGGACCTGCCATCAGGCGCCGGAGTCGCTCATGCATTTACTATCTGCATGTCCGATTTACGCGACTTCGGCCTACATCTACAGACATAACGCGGCTTTACGAGTGCTGTATTACCATCTTCGGCACTCGTATGAGGAAGACCAAACACCAGTGCTGCCTTATGTTCCCGGAGAGATCGAGTCCGTTGTCGAGAACGAGAAGTGCCGAATTTATTGGAACTACTCGTTTCCGACCGTCAGGCTGATTCAAGCCAACAAGCCTGACATAGTCCTCCTCGACCACCAGACCAAGGTGATGTATGTCATCGAGTTCTCGGCACCTGCCGAGACAAACATCACCTTGAAGGAGGAGAAGAAACGGACCAAATAACGAGATCTCCGGTATGAGCTCCGAGCGCTATACCCAGGCTACTCGGTCAAGATGGTCGTCCTGATAATCGGCGTTCTCGGTGGGATGAGGCCTACGCTGCTCTCAGCATTGAAGACCATACCGGCCTGCCAAAAATCAGCCGAATGGTTGGCTGGCCAAATGCAGAAGGCAGTCGTCTTAGGGTCCCTGCGTCTACTTAGGGCACACGATTCTGGAATCTACAACCACTAACCCTGCGGGATGTGGGGAGTGGTTGTAGATAATTCGCTGGCGCTTCCCCTGTGAGAATATCGGAGACACGGGAGAACTGTCCAGCATCGCTAACGCGAAAAAAATAATAATAATGATAATAATAATCCTCGGCTTATCCGAAAAGCTGACCTATGCCTTTTTAAGGTCAGCCGGGCTGAAGTCTGAGACCGAGGGATTTATAATGGCTTGCCAGGATGGTGTATTCAACACTCTGGTCTATCGAAGTCGTGTTATGGGTATAGAGGTCCCGGATGTCAGATGCAGGGCCTGCCGCAGGGCGCCAGAGACTTTAATGTACTTGCTGTCGGCTTGCCCAACATATGCAGTCTCGGCCTATATCCAAAGGCACGACGGAGCATTACGAGTGCTTTATTACTATTTAAGGCACTCGTATGGGATAGACGGAACACCAGTGCTGCCTTATGCTCCGGTGGATATCGAGTCCGTTGTGGGGAATGAGAAGTGTCTAATTTACTGGAACTACTCGTTTCCCACCGTCAGGCAAATACAAGCCAATAAGCCTGACGCAGTACTCCTCGATCACCAACTCAAGACAATGTTTGTCGTGGAGTTCTCGGCTCCCGCGGAAAACAACATTGTCTTGAAGGAGGAGGAAAAACGGACAAAATATCGAGACTTGCTCTTCGAACTCCGCAGACTTTACTCAGACCATAATGTTAAGTTGGTGGTACTGATCATAGGAGCCCTGGGTGGAACTGCTTTCGGAACTGAAGATCATACCGGCATGTCGAAACTCGGCAGAGATCTTAGCCGGTAGGATGCAGAAGGCCGTCATCCTCGGTTCGCTACGTCTACTCAGGGCACACGATTCCCGGACCCAGTAGTCACTTTCTCCACGGTGTGGGGAGTGGCTGCCGTTACTACCAGCTTCCCTCGGTGAGAGTCGGAGCCACAGAGAAGGGTGACTGGTTTTCAACAAAAATAATAATAATAATAATAATGATAATAATAATAATAATAATAATAATGATAATAATAATAATCATACCATTAATGCCTAATAGGTAGCCTGTCGGAAATCAGCCGAATGGCTAGCAGGCCAAATGCAGAAAGCGGTCATCTTGGGGTCTCTTCGCCTACTTAAGGCACACGAATCTGGAATGTACAGTCACTAACCCCACAAGTCGTGGGGAGTGGCTGTTATTATCGCCGACGCGGCTACCGTGTGGTATCGGTCGGAAAGCACGAGAGCCCTGTCCGGCAACGGTGAAACCGAAAAAAAAAAATAGTAATAATCATACCTTTAATGCCTAATAGGTAACACCCAATAACTGAACAATTCTTTTGAATTTTTCACAAAAATTGTTCGAAATGACCTCCGTCTCCACGTATACACATTTCGGCACGTCGAACTAAGGACATACGCACTCCGTTCAACACATTTGGTAAATTAGGACCTTTTTTTATGGTTTCTATGCACATTAAAAAACGTTTTTGCAATTGTTCTAAAGTGTCAATTGGATCACGGTAAACCAGAGATTTAAAATGCCCCCAAAAATAAAAGTCCATCGGATTTAAGTCGGGCGATCTAGCAGGCCATGGTACTGGTCCGCCACGTCCAATCCATCGTCGAGGAAATTTTCTGTTCAAAAAATTTCGAACAGCCAGACAAATGTACTGGCGCGCCATCGTGCAAATACCACATTCTTCTGCGCGTAGCCAAGGGTACATCTTCCAGCAAATTTGGCAGTATTTGTTGCAAAAAATTTAAGTATACATCACCATTTAATCTAGCGGGTAACTGTATAGGTCCAATTATTTTATTACCGCAAATTCCCGCCCACAAATTAACGCTGAACCGCCGTTGAAAGGGCGCCATTCTTATTACACGTGGATTTTCGTCTGCCCAATAGGGCATATTTTTAAAATTAAACGCTCCATTTCTGGTAAAACACGACTGATCGGAGAAACACAGAATGTTTAAAAAATCCTCTGTCGCGTGTTTTCTTAAAATCCACCTATAAAATTGCATTCGCTCTGCAAAATCTTGAGGTTCTAGTGCTTGAACACGTTGATAGTGATAGGAATGTAAGTTCATATCTCTCAATGTCCTACATACCACAAAATGGGATACTCCCACATGGTTCGCGATATCGCGGCTGCTTAAAATTGGATCCTCTTCTACAAGTTCCAAAATTTGAACCTCTGCGTCAATTACCCTTTCTTCGCGTTGTGGACATCGTTCTCCTTCATGTCCATCGAGACGACCTGTTTCTCGAAGACGCTGGTCAATACTAACAAATGTACGAGCACAAGAATGGCGTCGATTGGGGAACCTTAAACGATAAAGCTCTTCCGCACCAGCTGCATTTCCACCACATTCTCCATACACCAAGTGCATATCCGCGAGCTCTGAATGAGTGTAATCTCCCATAATATCCAAAAATCTGCCTTTTAAAACACCACACTAACCTGTGAATTAGCGTTATAAAGAAAACAAAAATAAGAACTTGGTCCAAAATCCAAAAAGTAACACAAAAAGCACTAACGAGAAGTAGTGTCTTACGTAACCAAGTACTAACGACTTGAACGATAAGTCAATAAAATAAATCTTATCATAAGTGGCACAAAATTCAAAAAGAACAAAAACAACCGACAAAATCAAGGAATGGCTAGGTCGCGCTGTATGTACGTTGTTTACGAAGTAAGGACACAAACTAAAATTATTACTTGAGAATATTACAAGGGAGAGTATAGCACGCGTAATAAGATAATTTGGCCGCGAAAAAGCAGAAAACATAGCGGTGTCCTCTGTCGGTCGCTTTTAACTGCTTTGTAGGCATGCATTTCGATGATCTCTTAGGCGCACCATAATTATTTGCAGGAATGTCAGAGTATACCAGCAGTTCTCAAACTATGTTATTAATTATTTTGAAAATTTTTGTTTATTTTTTTTCTCCAAAACTATGAGCTTTAGACCCCATGTTACATAAGATTTTTTTATTTGTCTTGTCGTTCCCTACCACCAGTTTTCCTTTTCTGACATGAAACTAATTACACCCTGTATAGTATTGCCAACATGCTCTGATTTCAAGAGCATCCATTTATCAAAAGTTTTGAGATTTAAATGTATTTCTTTGCCACTAAAAGTTCAAGCCCCACATTTGTAACGTCATATTTCCGAAACTATTAATTCTACCCATGTAGAATTAATAGTTTCGAAAATATGACGAACCACCCCCAAGTAAGAAGCGGCAATTTTTAAAGGATAAACTTTTTTGTACTCTGTATTAGAAACTCTATATGCAAAAAGAAATCACAAAAATCCATTCATTATAACTGGGTTCCGAGGTAAAAACCTAATTGCACTCGACTAATAACAATAATATTACTGAATAGAAACAAATGAAAATATATTACCAGAAAATACTAGTAATTATTCAAACTTTTACAAAATACTTATCACAAATAAGTTTAAAACATATATCTTTCTTATATCAATTATAACAAAGAATATGCCCATTATGAACAGTACAACTGTTATCATAATGTTATTTTTAATTTAAATTATCCTGCTCAATGAAATCCAAAGATAATCAATTTAAATTAAAAATAACATTATGATAACAGTTGTACTGTTCATAATGGGCATATTCTTTGTTATAATTGATATAAGAAAGATATATGTTTTAAACTTATTTGTGATAAGTATTTTGTAAAAGTTTGAATAATTACTAGTATTTTCTGGTAATATATTTTCATTTGTTTCTATTGTTATAGAGCTTTTACAGTTCCAGGAAGTTGCATTTGCATATAATAATATTACTGAAATTGTATCGACACGTAAGGGTGGTCTACATACGATACAACTAGATGTCAACAAAATATTTATTTGCAGAAATATTGAATTAATATTTCTTTGTTTCAGAGCTACGTAAGATGTGCCTTGAACCAATTGAACGTGGTAAGTTATTAAAATTATTTGAAATTTAAAGACATCCATAGTAGGTAGGTATATTATTTAAGGGACCATTCAAATAAAATGGTCTACTTCTCCAGCACCCCACCAATTTTGTCACGTTGTAGAGAATATGGACAATTTATTTGCAAATGGTAGATTGACTGGGTGTCACTTATTTTGAGCAGTAACAACTTCCTGATGAATTTTCAAGGCCTACCATGATTCGACATGTAATACCAAAAGTGAAGAAGTCATATTAGGCATTCACTTATCGAAAAATTCATAAGAAAAAGTTATTCAGATTCGCTTAAAACTCCCAAATCTCAAGTTTCATCAAAATCTGAGAAAATTTAAATTTCCATGTCAATAAAAATATTGAAAAATTGAAAATTGGAAAATCAGTTTATTACTATAACATTCAATTTAAATTGCATCTTTTTCGATCAAATCACCCTCAGACAAACAAGTGTCCATCTTGACAGAACTTGTAAAATCCATGTTTGGTAATTTGCATGGAAATTTAATTTTTTTCATATTTTGATTAAACTTGGGGTTTGGGGATTTTAAGCGATTCTAAATAACTTTTTCTTATAAAATTTTTCGATAAAAATGCCTAATACGACTTCTTCATTTTGGTATTACATACAGAATCATATAAGTTGTTACTGTTCAAAATAAGTGACACCCAGTCAACCTACCATTTGCCAAGAAATTGTCCATATTTGCTACAACGTGACAATATTAGGACGGCGCTGCGATCTTATTGGGCTTATTAACTTATTAATTTCTCAGTATTGTAGAAAGTACCGATGTTTTTCCTTAAAAAAAAACTTATTTTCTTATTTTATTCGTTAGATGGACAGTAACGGAGACATTCACAGAGAAGTTCTTCTACAAATTCTTCCAGAAGTGGTAAAAGTCCAAAAAACCAAAGACGTGCTAGCGTGTGCTGATCATTCAGGTAATAATATAATAAATTAACAGTAGTTACCTCCCAGCATAAGTATCACATGTTTTATCAACTAAATGATGGATAATTACACAGGCCTGCTATTTAACAGAGGTAAATTCTAATCTTTTTGTTATCAAATTCTTCTTTTTGTTCATTATTGGTGTAAAAAGAACATCATATTTTTACCTTTTACCTAGTGCAATAAATCCAGGTATTAAACGAATAATATAGGATTTAATACTCACAAATGCAAGACACTAACTTTTCCACAAAGAAATGAGCAATTATATATAATTGTACCATAAACGGAGTGGACCTCATTCGTGTTAATAGTATTGAAGACTTAGGAGTTACATTTTTTATTTTGTTATTTAATTACTTAGTCGTCTTATTTATATTAACGTCCTCTCGGAGTGATTTTACGTTTAACCAACAACACAGATCCGAACATTAAAAATCATATAAGTTGTGTGGATTTATTCGCACAGAGATTTTAATGATATGAAATGGATTTCAATATGATCTAAATCTTTGGTAATCAGGGGACCAATTTGATGCTTGTTCCCATACTACAACAGCGTATGAAAGCATTTCACCTACTTCATTTGTTAGGTTTCTCACTATAAACACATTTGTTACTATTTTTTTAATACATTTCCTATACGTATGTGCCAGGTTAATTTTTCATTTATATAAACGCCCAAGAACTTCGTAGATGTTTGGAAGTCGTAAACATTGCAAAGATTTCATTAATATTTTTATATATAGTTTTTCCTTTAGTTCTCATAGATAGCTTTTCTTTCCACTGTTTGCAAAATCCTATAAAGAATACGTTTCATTGTGCTCTGTTTTATCAAGCACATAAAATCATGTGCCATGATTTATCTCTACTCTCTACTAATTGGAAGAAGGAGACATTCATATCTTTTATGCAAAGAAACTTTAATATGAATTTTAATTACAGCTTACATGACTTTCATAAGCGATTTTTTTTTAAATTTGAGTAGCATAACATACCTAGTCGCTGTTATCTCTCCTGAGTTCGAGTCTCAGCTGGGGTAAGTAGTTTTTTCCACTGTTAGGTTCAGGAACGTTCCATCAAAAATAGCAAAACATAATAGTGAATTGTTTTCAATAATCAATTCGATAAAATTTTCAGAACTTATAAAGAACTCCAAATCAGACCGAACAATACATGTCTTATATTAGTGGAGTCAAGGAGTCGGACGAATCTGTTACAAATGACTAATTTAACCAGACCAACCCCCCCTCCCCCGCCCGTCTTCTAGGATACTGAATACAAACATGAGGGCAAAATAGGTTTTTATTCAGAGTAACCCCCCAAACGGCGAAAAATCAATCCTTGGATCGATTTTTGTGCACGGACGCGCTACAGCAAGGGTTTTAATACGATTTTCTGCAGATTTGACCGGGGCATGAAAAAGGGCGAAAAATATTGTCTGTGGCCGTGACAACCCTTGGGGGTTGAATCTATCGTCCCAGAGGGGGACACAATGATAAAGTATATCTCTATTCGTTGAAACTTTTACCCCCAACGCCCCCCACCCTGTTTTCGAGAATGCTAATGACGAATAATATACTTTTAGGTGACTTTGACCCTTCCTACCCCCTCAAATGACCAGAACCCATCCCCTTCGAGTGTATACTTTCATTAATGCTCACTAGTTAGAGGGGAGTGGATGGAATTTTAATAGTAGTCGAACTATATAGGAAGGGTGACAACCAGTGAAATTTGGGTCAACTCGTAAGGGTGAATTCTGATTTTCTCCTCTTCTCAGTTTACACGCTTACCCCCGTTCTCGAGGATGATGATGAGGAACAAAATACTTTGAGATGGGTTTGACCCTCCTTACCCCCGTAAACGGATATAAGTCACCCCCCTTTCAAGTGTTTCCTTCCAGTAATACCCGGTAATGCTTATTTGGATTCAGATAAATCTTCAATGAGAAAGAAAAGGATTCTCACCCCGCAGAGTGCTGGGTTTGACATTTCTACTGGTTGCCGGTGTGCAATGGGTCAACCAATGAGACAGTATTTTTTTCGTCATCAGCGTCCTGAAAAACGTGGGGGGGAATAAACGTGTAAAGTGAGAAGAAGAGTAAAATCATTTTGTCACCCCCTGGGAGGGTAGAATCTACCCTTAAGAGTTGCCCTAAATTTCCCTGGCCGTTACCCTTCCTATATAGTGTGACTACTATTCAATTTACATCCATTCTCCTCTAAGGATTACCGAGCATTAATGAAAGTATACACGCGAAAGGGGTGGGAGTTGGTCATTTGAGGGGGTAGACAGGGTCAAAGTCGCCTAAAATTATTTTATTCGTCATTAGCATCCTTGAAAACGGGGGGATAGAAGTTTCAACGGCATTATCCTTTGCCGTTTATCATGTGCAGGTCAAAATTCGCATATAAACTCTTGCTGCCGCGCGTCGGTGCACGGAAACCAATAAGGGGGGTAGTATTTGGCCGTTTGAAGGGGTTGCTCTAAATAAGAACTCTTTTTACCCTCATATTCGTGTTGACACCCTCGAAAACAGGGGAAGAAGGTGGTCTGGTTTCGTTATTCATTTGTAACAAAATCGGACCAAAATCTCCACTCCTTGACTCCACTATATGGTAAATTGGTATAAAGTTATTTTAATCATATGCGAGTCAATAAAAATGCATGTAAATCAGAAAGAAGTTCCTATTGTATCATATCTACCTCAACCAAACCGTAAAGTATATGCTGGTGCATGGGGCTTTCCATCTTCCACAGATGCTTACTCTCTGGTAGGTGATCTTAAAAGTCGTCGATGCGTCCTCCATTCAGAATGTTGAATCGGGGACCTTCCTCATAGTAAGCGAAAGCATTACCTAATTACCTATGCTTCAACCACTCGGGTGAAGATGAACCCTAGAGCAAGGAATGAGTAGTCAGATAAATGATATCACATTTTGCGCATGGTCGACGCTCCGGACTTTGAGTGTACCTAGACGCTTCTATTATTACCTTGCCCTCTTGCAATGTGGACTGTGCATTGATTGGTTAGGAATTGGCGGAAATTAACGTATTCTTCCATTCACCCGTCTTAAGGCAGCTACCTTAAAATCAAGTCATTAGCTCCATCTACCGTTAGTGCTGCAAACACTTTTGAGAGCCCGAATTATGCGATGATTGTTTTTATGCGAGGCCATTGTGATATTAGCTGCTTTCGTTTACAGTGAACATAATAAACAAGATTTCAATGAACAATGGTCATATGCATTGAGTTAGAAGGTAGGGAGAAGCTGTCACGTGATCAAAGACGGCATCATTTCGCCACCTTGTTACTACTTTTCCGTCAAATAGTGACAGTTTGTTTTCCGTGCGATTTATTGTGATTTTTACTGATAGTTTGTTAAATTTTAGACAATAAACATTAAAAGGATTATGGTGTCGTGTGCTAAAAGAAGTTGCTCTTTTAGGGATGGCGTTGAGAAGAAGAAATTAACGGGAATAACATTTCCTAGGTAGTGTAAACAACAAACAAAGCCGTATTAAAAAACTCGGTAAAGGTATTTAAACAGAACTTCCCTCTTTATTTGTGCATGGTGGCCACTCTAAAAAACCGCTGCCTAAGGAATCACTACTTCCACATCCAGATTCTTCATCCAAATCACTTTAAAGGACACATCTTGACTATATTTGTACTCTAGTATGTGGAAATTATTGGTCATAGAATTTTAATATTTGGGGCAGATGTCATAGAAAAGTTTGAGGAGTTGGTTTCTATTATGAACGTTAAAAATGAAGTTTCTAGTTTACCCTACTTATTTTCCACTATTCACAACCTACCACCTCCCACCCCTTCAATGCAGTCATCTCAATCAGATGTCACTACAATACATACGTGTAGGTACTAACTTTCAAGTGAATATCTCAATTTGATGTTATCAATCCCATTAATAATGAAGCGGAGGTGGTGGAGTTTGAAAAATATTAGAAAGAAATCTGATGAGATGTCACTACAATACATACGTGTAGGTACATACGTGTAGGTACTAACTTTCAAGTGAATATCTCAATTTGATGTTATCAATCCCATTAATAATGAACCGGAGGTGGTGGAGTTTGAAAAATATTAGAAAAAAATCTGAGGCCTTGGTTTCTAGTATATATACCGAATCCCAAATTTCTGTACTCTTACCAGCTTGATTTACTTATTTTCCCCTAGTCCTCCTGTTAACCCCAACCCTTCTACGGAATCATTCCAAAATATAATCTAGTTCCAGATGTCGTGTCGAAATTACAAGTGAATATCTCAATTTTATTTTATCAACCCCTCTAATAATGTAGTAAGGGTAGTGGAAGGGTTGAAAAATATTATTAAAAAATCTGATGCCTTAGCTTCTAGGACATACACCGAATTTCAAGTTGCAGTAGGTACTCTTACCAGCTTGCTTTACTAATTTTTCCCTATTTACCTCTACTTACCCCCAATCCTTCAACGCAATCATGTCAAAATATAATCCAGTTTTAGATATAGTTATAATACATAAATGTACCAAATTTAAAGTGCAAATTTAAATTTAATTTTATCAACTCTTTTAATAAGGGAGTGGGGGTGGTGGGGAGATGGAAAATACTAATAAAAAAACCTGAGACCTTCGCTTCTAGTATATACACCAAATCCCAAATTTCTGTACTTTTACTAACATGCTTTACTTATTTTCCCCTATTTACCCCTATTTAACCCCCAACCCTTCAACGGAATCATCTCAAAGTATAATCTAGTTACAGATGTCGTTATAATACATACGTATACCAAATTTCAAATGAATATCTCAATTTTATTTGATCAACCCTTTTAATAAGGGAGTGGGGGTGGTGGGGGTTGAAAAATATTATAAAAAAATCTGCCGCTTTGGCTTCTAGTACATACACCGAATTTCAAGTTTCTGTAGTATTACCAGCGTGCTTTACCTATTTTCCCCTATTTACCCCTATTTAACCCCCAACCCTTCAACGGAATCATCTCAAAATATAATCTAGTTCCAGATGTCGTTATAATACATATGCGCACTAAATTTCATGTGAATATCTCAATTTCATTTTATCAACCCCTTGAATAATGGAGTACGGGTGGTGGGGGGCTGAAATACATTATTAAAAAATCTGAGGCCTTGGCTTGTAGTACATACACCGAATTTCAAGTTTCTGTACTCATACCAGCTTGCTTTACTTATTTCCCCCTATCTATCCCTAAATAACCCCCAACCCTTCAACGGAATCATCTCAAAGTATAATCTAGTTCCAGATGTCGTTATAATTCATACGTGTACCAAATTTCAAATGAATATCTCAATTTTATTTTATAAACCCTTTTAATAATGAAGTAGGGGTGGTGGGGGTTGAAATATATTATAAATAATCTGAGACCTTGGCTTCTAGTACATACACCGGATTTCAAGTTCCTGTAGTCTTACCAGCTTGCTTTACTTATTTTCCCCTATTTACCCCTATTTAGCCCCCAACCCTTCAACGGAATCATCTCAAAATATAATCTAGTTCCAGATGTCGTTATAATACATACTTGTACCAAATTTCAAATGAATATCTCAATTTTATTTTATCAACCCTTTTCATATTGGAGTAGGGGTGGTGGGGGTTGAAAAATATTATAAAAAAATCTGACGCTTTGGCTTCTAGTACATACACCGAATTTCAAGTTTCTGTAGTATTACCAGCTTGCGTTACTTATTTTCCCCTATTTACCCGTATTTAACCCCCAACCCTTCAACGGAATCATCTCAAATTATAAACTAGTTCCAGATGTCGTTATAACACATACGTGTACCAAATTTCAAATGAATATCTCAATTTTATTTTATCAACCCTTTTCATATTGGAGTAGGGGTGGTGGGGGTTGAAAAATATTATAAAAAAAATCTGACGCTTTGGCTTCTAGTACATACACCGAATTTCAAGTTTCTGTACTCTTACAAACTTGTTTTACTTATATTCCCATATTTACCCCAAATTAACCCCCAACCCTTCAACAGAATCATCTCAAAACATAATCTAATTCCAGACGTCGTTATAATACATACGTGTACGAAATTTCAAATGAATATCTCAACTTTAATTTATCAACCCTATTAATGGGGTGGGGGTGGTGGGGGGTTGAAAAATATTTTAAAAAACTATGAGGCCTTAATTTCTAGTACATACACCGAATTTCAAGTTTCTGTACTCTTACAAGCTTGCTTTACTTATTTTCCCCTATTTACCCCTATTTAACCCCCAACCCTTCACCGGATATCCTCAAAAAACAATCCAGTTCCAGATCTCGTTATAATATATACGTGTACAAAAATTCAAGTCAATATCTTAAACCGGTCCGGAGAAAACGTGCGGACAAAAAAAGTTACAGACAGACAGACAGACAGACAGACAGACCGACAGACAGAAAGTTTTTTTCGCTCAAATTTAAAATCTCGACGTTTCATGACATTCTAAACCTATTTCACGAATAAAAATTTTTGAAAATTTTTTTGCGATTACTATACTTCCAATCCACTACGTGGATGTGGAAGTAAAATTAATGATTACGAAATGACATTGAAAATAATAATCGGAATATAGTTATCACTATTATTATAAAGAAAATCTGATAAGTTTGGTCAAAAAAATATACAGAATGCTCATCCAACAGCAAAAGTTCAATACTAAATAACAAGTGCCAAATATGGAAGGCTTGCGCAAATAACGTTACAAATGTCCACCATGACTGAATTATTTCTTAGGATGACATCCAATAAAAGTATAATATGTGCTATGCCAAATATTATTGCCATCTGTCACATTTTCAATCCCACATTCACGTAATGGAGTGGAAGTATGACGATTTTTCAAAAACGGTGAAAACATTTTTTTTCTGAAATAGGTTTAGAATGTCATGAAACGTAAAAATTTTAAATTTAAGCAAAAAAAAATGTTTTCATCTATTCTAGTGTTAAATTTTTTTCCAAAATGGTGAAAAGATGTTGCAAATTTTATTTTCCGAAATAGGTTTGGAATGTCATGAAACGTGGAAATTTTAAATTTGAGCAAAAAAATATTTCGTCTATTCTATAGTAGTGATAAATAGATTAAACATGTTTTCAATTTTTTTTTTAATTTTTCAAGAACATTTTTAAATTTGTTTGAATAATTTTAGAATACCATGAAAACGTGGAAATTTTAAATCTGAACAAAGAAAAAAATATTTCATCTAAGTATTTTAGTGGTAAATTTTTTTCAATTTTTTTTTTTTTTAATAGGTTTAGAACGCTATGAAACGTGGAAATTTGAAATTTAAAGAAAGAAAAAAAAATCCATTGATTTTAGTGGTAAAATTTTTTTCAAAAATGGTAAAAATTATTTTTTTTTTAAATAGGTTTGGAATGCCATGAAACGTGAAAATTTTAAATTTGAGCGAAAAAAAAATTTTTTCGCGATTTATTCCGTTTAGGCGGTCCACCCTATATATTTTCCAGTGAAAGTTTTACCATTTCTTCGCTGACAGTAGGGTCAACTACATACCAAATTTGACTGCTCTCCGTCAAGTAGTTTTTTTTATAGTAAATGCACCAACAGACAGACAGACAGGCAGACAGACAGACAGACTGATGGAATTGAAAACCCTATATTTTCGTAATCTCCGTGATCTGAAACGTCAGAATCCGAAAAAATCTCGGAGGGTGATTTTTTCTCGAATACAATACTACCCTTCGGTATGCGAGGGAAGTAAAAAAACAGCTAATTCAATGTTTTTTTAATATACTCAGGTTATATATTTCGTAGAATAGAAGGTTTATTTAAGATAACATTGCACATTTTATATATCAAAGTAAATAAAAACTGTTAAAACTCTTGCATTTATTGAATTGAATATTTGTTTACGTTATCCAGATAGATCGTCTCGTCGGGATACAAAATTCTTATAATTTTAATCAGTCCGGAACTGGCAAAACCACCATATTGTTACTACATTTAGCCACGCCTACTGATGCCGTTTCTGTATAGGAAATTTGTATAGGATGTCTTCTCCCTACCTTCTAACTCAATGATCAGATGATACAAAATTGGATGGTAGAGACAGAGACAACACATGAAACAGGTTCCTTATAATTACAAATCCCTCTGCTGAACGAAAGCAGCTATATGTAATGTTTCATTTTGAAACTTTACAACTTTACAATTGTTTAAAAAAGTGCAACAGGACCTTATTCCACAACTTTGTGCAAAATTTTACAAATCGATTTCTCTTTATTCATTTATTGGTTTTAGCTGCTTTATTGGCTTTTCGATGGCCCACCTTACTCCGCTGGCCCCACCACAATATCTTTTACAACTACTACGCATGAAAGATGGAGTAAAGGAAAGCTTATAATTTTTTTTATATAATCATCTTTTGTGACAATTACAAAAATAATGCCCTAATCTCCAGTACTCTGCTGAATGAACAAAAATCTATAGACATACGGTTATAAATTGGTCCAGCTAAATACGAACATGGGAGCAACATATCCAGTTGACTTTTATTCACTGATAGGACAATTTGAGATACAATGATTTCCGATGATCGAGGATTAACCATTGGCCTGAGTCCATGTATTAAAGCATTAAGACTGTACTGTGCTGCTTTCAGGGCTCTACCAAAGATTAAAAGTTAATTCTCTAATATTTGCCTCTACTTTGTCAGTACATCTTCCTCTCTACCCGACGTACAATCTGCGCAGGGTAATATAATTTCTTCTCATATTAGGTGTTCACAATGTTCGCATTAGGATAGACCAATCTACGTATTGGAAACAACGAGTTCGTATTTATTAAAGCCAACCCTCGGTTCAAAGCTATGGTTTTTGTTTATAGCCTACCTTAGAGTAGGCAAGTAAAAGATCCCTACTCTTCGATAGAGAAGAGGTTCGGCAAAATTTCCAGGTTGGGGGTAGCTCGTCTCCTGGCGTCGGTGATTGGCCTTAGTAGCGGAAATAGGCCGACGTTAAATAAGTGATTAAAAAAAAAAAAAAAGTACAGAATACTTGTAACTAATATTGATGTGAAGAAAATCGTTCCATAAATGCATACAAATCTGTTATTCAAATACCCTCAAAACTATTGACACGTTAACTACATGCATATAGAGATCGAGAGAAGGGTGTAGGTAGACCACATTTGCTTTGACTATCTAGTAGATACGAACTCGTTGATTGTAAATGAATTTAATCGAGGTATATCTACTACTACTTTTTTATTAAAGTAATTATTTTTTTCAGAAAAGGATTTAGACCAGAAGGGCTACAATTTGATTCACTGTGTTCATGATTTGAGTCCAAAGGTAACTAAATCTTTAAATGTATTAAATTTTTATTTTTCTGATTCATTTTAATTGTAGGATTTCATTTTTTTCTAAGAATTGCAATGTATCTATTGCAAAAACCAGCAGCATCAACATAATCCTATTGATAAAATGAAAACAATAATTCTACAGTTTCATAAAATGTATTTGCAGTGGCAAATACTCTAGCTAGAATATAGAGAGGAAATGCTTATAACTGTTTTAAGATCTTTATTAATTATAAGACGAAATGTATTTTAAAAATAACTAATAAAATGTATGTGTAAGAAAATAAATTTTATTTTATTTGAAGACATCGATAGCGGAAATTCCGCATAGGTAGGTACTTGATACCAATCTAATTGGAAATTTTTGTTACCACCTTTCTCTTTGAAATGGATCAGTTTGATGATTTTTACAGGCAATTTAAAAGATATATCCCAACAGAGTTAGAGGTGGATGTAAATTTCTTTCCAAAGAAAATCTGAGATAAGTTACAGCCCTGAGGAATCACAAAAAAATCTTGATATTCTCATGCTCAACGTTAATGTAAGTAGAAATATTTGTTATCGCATCACTTGAGTAGTACGGGAGCCCATCGATAAAAGTGGCCTCGTGCACCGCAGTTGCCGTCGCTTGGTGAAGATATTGTAGGCATCTGTAGCTACTATTTCCCCCAACGGCACGTCACGTGACCTCGCTCTCTTCGAGAGAGGCAAAAACCAAAGAACCGCTTAAATGTTGCCAAAAAGTTATGAAACAATTCAGGCACATTTTTCAAGCATCTTTTGTCTCTTGGTGTTTCTTTCTAAAGTGCTTCCTTCTCTCGGAAAAAAATTAAGAATTGGAAATCCAATTTTTTTGCTTATATTTAATTAAGGAACACACCTGAATTTTTTGAGATTTTTTTTGGGAAAACCAAGCACGTCTTCCAGGTTAGCCCTCGTAGTACGAATTCCATCAACCTTTCAAAAGTGGCTGGGGCATTGCAAAGTCCAAAAGGCATCACAGTAAATTGGTAAAGACCACTACCCGCTGAAACTGCTGGCTTTTCCTTATCATCAGGATGAAGCCCCACTTCCCATACAGCACAAGGACATCATCAGAACATACTGGGGATAACTTTTCAGGACATATGGGATATCCTGGGAAGATCCCATTATCACCTTAGGATGTCCGTAGGATATCCAAATGGGACAGTTTGGGCTTTGCTGATGACGTCCTCAGGACATCAGTGCGGGTGTATACAGGACATCATCAGCTCTTATATGGGTTATGCCTGGGCTTTACTATGAACAACCTGAGGACATTGACTGGACTTTATATAGGACATTCCCAGTTCTTTTGGGGTTTTTCAATATTTCTAAAGACAGCAAAAATACATATTATCTTATAAGATCGTTACTTTTAAACTGAGCCAATAAGAGAAGACAAAGGAATACAAGTTTATATAATGGCAGAGTTAAAACGACTAATAAAAAATGTGATACTTATATGTACTACTCCATACACATATTTGTAGACTTATATCGCTTTAAAAGTAAATCTACCAAACTAATAGAGGTTATATATAGTCCAATGAAATAGGTCGACAAATCAAAATTTTAAGGTAAATACTTGAAATTTTGATGTTACTTTGAAGTATTTGAACACGATTAATGAAAGAATTTTTTTTTCAACCCCAAGAAGGGGCGAAAAGAAATGTAACAAAGTGTTTTTTCAAAATTATTCAAAATGTGTTAAAGATAGTAAAAAAAAGTTTCAAGTGAAAATTGTATAAGCATGAAATATTACATAAAAATGATCTCTTGCCTTTTTAGTTTAGGGTGGTTAGAAGTTATAAAGGATGATATGTACAACATTAAAAAATCATAGCGTGCTGAAAAGTTATTATAAATTTAAAAAAATGCTATTCACTCAGAAAAATATAAAGGATTACGTATCTGACAATAACATCTGTGGACAATAACCAATCACATTTTCCCCTTTTAGATAATATAATAAATACAAAGATATAACATAACAGCATTATATTTATGAAATATTTAAGGTAATCGGCGGATTTCTTAGAACTTTCTACTTGTCACAAAAAGACGGCTAATTCAAAACACAGTAAATGTATTAAAACCAAATTATAAATAACTGCTATTTAAATAAGATATACATTTTTAATGAATTATTTGTAATGGAGGGGATTATCAAATAGAACAAACAAATACGTTTTTAGAAGCAAATTTTACAAACCAATAAAAGACTATAAATAAATAGCCTCAAAATAATATATATACTTTTCATTATTTTTGTTGTTGAAATCTCCTAAATAATAATACCTATAATAGGACGTCTTTAGGACTTACCCAGGATATTCCCACAGTGGATATTTTGTTAGGCTTTTAATATCTTTGCAGGATATTACTAGGATATCCTGCCAGGATTTGTCTAGGATATCCCCATTTTCGATATTCTCAGGTTGTATATCTTATTTGGATATCCTAAGGATATCCTGAGGAATGTTGTCCTCGATTGGGATATACGGGACCAAATGAGGATATCCTAGGGATGTTATGTGCTGTGTGGGTTGCCAGTAACCGCTCCTAAGGTTTAACGTAGAAAACCATCGTGAGCCTGCTAATGTACTTAACGTGTCATCAATCCGGGGTAATGGGTAACTGTCTTTCTTCGTTTTCAGTAATCGACACAAAATCTTATCGTTCCGTCCTTTTTGGCAACCAAAACTACTGGCGATCACCAGGGACTCGTTGACTCCTCAATGACTCCATCTTGTAGCATCTTATCTCTCATTGCCGAGGCGTCTTCTTGTTTTGCTAGCGGAAGCCTCCTAGGTTGTTGTCGAATAGCGAGTGAGTCACCAGTATTTATCCGATGCTGGACTATGTCTGTTTTGGTAAGGGCCTCTGTATTCTTGGCAAACACTGAACTTTCCTTTTTCAGGAACTTGATTGCCTCCCCTCGTTCATCCTTAGATAAATGCTCCAACTGGGAACTCAGCAAGGTTAAGACTTCCTGGTCTATATTCGTAGATGAATTTCCCTCTGTTTGTTCCTCACATCTTGCTACCCATGTGACCGGTTCATAGGAGCAAATCGGTTTGCCTTCTTTGATTGTCACTGAGTGGGAATTTAAATTAACGACTCTTATTGGGATTTTGTCTTTAGTCAGGGTTAAAGTTCTTGCCGCAATAATATTGGATACGGACTTAATCGATTCCGTCACCTTCCACCAGGCCAACACGGTATCCTCCAGGATTTCCTTCCAAGGCAGCATCTATGATCTATTCCGAATGAGCAGGAATATTAATCGTCTGTGTTGTCAATAACCTTGCTTTATGGAATTGGTCGTCTGCGGTTGCTACACTGAGAAAACTCGTCCAATTAACCTATGTTTCTGAAAAAAGTTTAATTGGTACTAGTAACTTTTTGCCTGCTACTGGTAACTCTAACAATAACAGCAAGTAAATCGAAATTTCTAGACATGACATATTGTCACAAGTGAACAATTTTTCTGTCATTAATAAATTAGTACGCCACATCTGTAAGTTCACTTGCAGGTAGTTGTTAATACGCCTGATATAGCAAAACAGTCACCTATAATTATTAAACTAAAATTTCTGGAAAAACTTTACTATGGTAAGTGAAGACATTTCTACCATAAGTGCACTGTTATCACATGACAAATGAACGGTTACCTGCTGTAAATAATGAATTCGTAAAATTAAACCGACCTCGGGTTCCGAATATGTCCGAAATATTCCGAGAATCCGCCATTTAGCATGCCATTATTGCCATATGTGTTTCTGTGTGTGTGCTTTGTGAGCCTTACTGTTTCAGTGTTTCATCATTTCAATATTTAGGTATACTTATACCTAAATGGATTATCAGAATTTATTAAATGAGTGGGGTTTATAAACCGTGTGGACAGATTTGAAGGTATATACTTTAAGCACATAAAAACTGCATAAAGGTTAGGTATTTTACTTGGGACTTATTTTAAATATGGCGACTTCTGTATTTATTAGTTTACCTTTATTTTTATTTGTATATATATTATATAATAATAAATCTTTTATACATTTAGAATAATTTTTTTTGTGCCCTCCTTACGCGAGTTTTGAAGATGCACCATATCTTCACTTTGAAAAATAAAATCTAAATCAAATTCAAATCAAAATATTTTTTACTAACCTGTATTTTAAAATGCAAGTATTTCTTCCTATATATATATATATATATATATATATATATATATAAGTGTGCCAAGTAATATTATCTGCAAATTTTATTTAAAAAATCTTGTTATTTTGTGGTGTCTTTTTCAATTTTCTTTAAATTTGGAACATAAGAAGTTTTTATATATGATGTATGTATATATATTTTTCAAAGTTATATGGCATTGGTAAAAAAATATATTTTATAGAATTTATATATATAGAAACAAAAGGCTAACATAAGCTCTGCGAGATGTACATTGGCTCTCATTTTCTGAAAATGAAAATATGGGATACTCTAAAATGCACACCCAACACTGCCGTGGTAACGATATCACAATGTGAGGTAATATTGGAAGCTTTAGTAAGCGAACTTGCATTTAAAATAATTAGCCAGGGTTCCATGATAACTCGCGTGGTGATATCGTCACCATGGTGTATGCAGATGTGCAATCGGCTTTAGTGTAGCACAACATTTATACCAACTGAAGTTAGTTTTTTTACTAGCCACAAATTAATTAGTTCAATGAAGGTAAGTGAACTGTACATTTCCCACCTATTATTAATTCGAAACTTTAATAGTCGCAAGTGAATACTTAAATTAGGACAGATATAGTATTTCATAATGGTATGCAAATAGATTAATAAGAATAAGTCAACAGTTTAATCACAGCAGCTGCAATACTTACTTACTTCTACTGACCACGGAAAATAGTTTAATTACCCTAGCTGAAAAGTTTAATACCACTAAAACATAGCTTAGTGACTCCAGCAATAAACTTCACTTATTACTATTAAAATATTCGAATTATTTTCAATTAAAGTTGTTCACTTGCGGCAAGTCATTACTTTTAGAAATCTTCATTTACCTATGACAATTAAGTTGTTTACCTGTCCCATATAGTATGCAACTTTTTTGCTGCCATAATTAAATTTTCACTTACCACTACTAAATTTTTTTCTCAGTGTAGGATAAATTCTTCATTTCCAATTTTCAAGACTCGCTCACCTATGTCAACAATAAACCTCTGCTCTCTCATGATGTCCAGTCCCAAAATGAAATCATCTGTAATGTCAGCCACAACGACCTTGTAATTGAATCTCAACCGTCCAACCTGCAGTTAGAAATTGACCTCTCCATGGACCGCAGCCCTGTCTCCCGTAGCTGTCCGAATAATTACTTCATTTTGATTCTTCTTAATCTGCAAGCCCGATATAAACCCTGGCCGGGCTATTGATGACGTAGCATCGGTGTCAATAGTAAACACGCACTTTCTTCCATTCACATATTCTTGCAACAGCAGACTACTTGGAATTCTTCGAATCTGGGAAATCTTTATTTCTCTGGGGGCACCGTGTTTCCTGCTGCTCTTCTACATTTACAGCATTTACTCGTCTGTCCGAGTTCTGCTGTCGACAGTCTCGTTTCATATGTGCCATCCTGCCGCAGTTGTAGCTTTTAATACCTCCTCTCTTCTGGCCGCGATTCTTCGAGTGTCATAGCCCGCACTCTTGACTTTGGAGTATCCCTATAGACAGCTTCTACTTCTAGTGCACTCACCAAAAGGCTTCACTACTACTGTTATGTCGGGATAGCCTGAGGACTCGCCTGATCTCCTCGTCCCTTATCCCATCTAGGAATGCCCCCACTGTCAATTGCTCTTTAAATTCTCTTGGCGCATTAGGATATGGTAAATGTGCCAGTCTTTCCACCGCAGCTTCAAATTCTTCCAGACTCTCTCCTACTTTCTGAACGCGCAATTTCAGCTGGGTCTGGTATACTTGAGCAAGGTGTTGATCGCCATATCGTAGATCTAAGGCAGCTTCTAAAACTCTAAAGTTCCTACCTGGATTGTCTGGAGCAACTCCAATGCTTGACCTCTTAAAGCCACGATTAATGCCATAGACTTCTCTTCGTCATTCCAGTTGTTTGCACTCGCTGCTGCCTCAAACTGTGTCTTGTAAGTCATCCAGGAACTTTGACCATCAAAGGAGGGAAGTTTTAATCGCTAGCCTGATGATACCACTTGCTGGTTTCCTCTATCCCTCAACTGTCTTTTAAGCTGATCAGTCTCTCCTTTGACTTCTTCTTCGAACTTGTTTACTTTTACTTCGACCTCATTAACTTTCATCTTTACGCTACCCATATCTTCCTTAATCTCATTTTTTATTTCTTCAACGACTGTAAACAAGGCATTCTGTTGCGTCTCTATAACTTTCCTTAAGTCGTAATTTTCCTTTTGACGGCGTTTCTCCTCTTCTTGTTTTTCCTCTTGACGTCTTCGTTCTTGATCCTCAAAAATTTTTCTTAATTCTTCTTGACGTTTTTGTTCTTGTTCTTCTCGTTTTTGTTCTTGTTCTTGTTCTTGTTGTTTCTTTTCTTGGTCTATCATCATATTTTGCATTTGTGCCATAAAGTCCTGCTTCTGGTTGTTACCGGCATATAATTATGATGAAATCAACAAAATTTAATAATCACGTCATTATCAGTAATGGAATTGTCCAGAGAAATCGCAAAACAGCACGAGAAAGTCTATTTAAACTACTGTCCAAATAGAAAAGTTCTAGAAAGTTTACGAAAATGCACTTAATTAACTACACGAAAAAGTCTTGTTCAAAGTCTTTATCTCTTCTTAGTTCAAAAGATTTAATCACTATCACTAATGTCCCAATAAAATGTTCCAAAAATGTTTCAAAAATGCACTTAACACTGTTTTTCCTGTTCGAAAATAACCCTCAAACAAAGTCCAGTAAATCAGTCCACTGTGTTAGCACTACTTCCCGAGAATACACTGTTCAAAGCTTCTCGAATAATTCCGAAAAAATCCTGTTGTTAAAATTCCGCTTCTGACATCAGCGTTACGTATTTTCACCTCTTAGGAAACACCCTGTATAAATCCGTGGGTTTCAAAATAATTTCAACAAGAGATAAACACTAATACTTTATTTAATAATTTACTGACTATACAATACTTCAAAATAACCTTTACACTTTGTTTACTTGATATTTAACCTCACTTTTTACCGACCGTCACTTTAATAAACTTCTCCCTCTGCGCCGGTAATCGCGCCTTATATACTCTGAAATAGCTTCTAGATCCATCCGGAAACAATCAAGAATCTTTTCCACAATCAAGAAAACTATCTCTTTCTACAAGTTTCCAGTCACTATGAGTAGGCATAGGCATATCAATCTCCAGTTCCAAGGGGGTGTAATATATAACATTATGTATTGTTATTTAACATAAAAAATTAAACAAACTTAAACTTCTATAATCAGTGGCCGCTCAGGCCTGCGGTTCATCACGATTTAAAGCTTAGAAAATGAAAGGGGATACTAAATTTTTTGAAACAAGTAATATGGATAAAGCCTTTTGGAATTAGTTCCTTAGATGTCCTTGACAATGTTTATGGAAAAATGTTTTCGATTCATGCGGGCCTTTAATTGTTACTTATAAACAATTAATTTGTTCACTAAGAAAAATTTTTTTAGCTGAAATCGGCCAAAATAAACACTTTTTATTCTTTATGATTTTTCATAAAAATGCTTCCTAAAGAGGTTATGGTCAATTTTATGTCGATAAAACGGGAAATTCTCCGACTTTCAAGAATTTTTTTCTCGCTCATTTCTACACTTATAAAAAACAAAAAAAAAACAGTTGTAGAGAATTTCCCGTAGAATAACGCAATATTTTTTGCCTTTTGATTCTATTAATGGGAGCATGACAAAATTTCATTCAAAAAACGCGAATTTTTTACAGCGAATACTAAGTATTTTATTCAAGAGAGGTACCATTCTTCTAGCGTGGCATGCACTATCGTTTTACATTTTTTCGAATTTTTCAATTATTGAATATTGCTAAAGAGTTGAGGGGTGCGAAAAAATTACATTACGTTCCATATAAGAACTGTGTGACAAATTTTCAAGGAATAAATAGCAAAAATTCCGAACGTGTGCAAAAAGTACAGCCGCTCGAGTAGCTAGGCGCGCGCGCGTGTGCACACAAACGAGTTTTTTTTAAATAAAAATTCGCGTTCTTCCAATGAAATTTTTTCATTCTCCCATTAATGGAATCAAGTAATAAAAAATATTGCGTTATTCTGCGGGAAATTTTCTATAATTCTATTTTTTGTTGTTTTTTGTACATGTGAAAATAAGCGAGAGAGAAATTCTTGAAAGTCGGAGAATTTCGTGCTTTTTCGACATAAAATTGGCCATAACATTTTTAGGAAACATTTTTTTTTTTAAATCATAAAGAATAAAAAGTGTTTATTTTGGCTGACTTTAGCTGAAAAAATTATTTCCAGTCAGGAACAAATTTCAAAAGGTTTTATCCATACCACTTTTTTGTTTTTATTTAGTCACGCAAATTTGCGATGAACCGCAGGCCTAGCTCTAGCTCTTTTGCCGCCCTGGGCGAAATGGCATTTTGTCGCCTCCCTCTACTGTGAATCTTAAAATATTAGTATCGGTGCGCAGAAAATGCCTCCCTTACAATTCTGACGCCCTGCCCTGGGCGACACAGTGTTGCCACAGCCTTTCCGGCGACTTCGGTGGAAGTCGAAAATTTTCGGTAGATTTCACTTTCATAATATAAATACTTCTCTCTCTGGGAAATTTCTGAAACCGGGGGGAGTCACTTTCCGGGATTTTTTTCTCTCTGAAATTTTTAAAAGCGGGTGGGGATTCAGACGAAATGGCATTTTCTCGCCCACCGATTTGCAATTCTTAAAATATTCGTACCGCTACACCAAAAATGCCGCCATGGGCGACCGCCCTCTATGCCCACCGTCTGGAGCGCCCCCCGTCTATAATTCAACTTAAACTTACTTATAAAAAATGTAATAAGAACTCAATATATTGAAGAAGGATGTACTATGTACTTAACTGAATATTATATCTAGGCTATGGCTCAGGACAGAATTAGTGGTATAAGGACTTGAGAAAGCACGCTACAAACCAAAGCGTAAGCTTAATAGAATTTTAGATAAGCAGATAAGCCACACTAACTCGCCTGACTTTTTATGTTCTAGCCCTTCTTGGGGAGAGGTAATTGCCAGACCCCCCTCCCCCCCATCTACGCGCTTGAGTAGATTTTAGAGGGTAAGAGTTACATCGAGACAAAAATTCTTCAGAATCATAACAACAATATATCCCCAAGGAATATGCAGGAAAGAAAACATCACATGTGGGTTGACTAAGTAAAATGTATCTTTTCAATTTTGCACCCGATGTCCCGATATTCTTCCTCTGCTCAAAATAAATTTTCGTAAACCCCTGTTCCTGTTAACTTTCAGTGTAAAGTGTAGCACATATAGTATACCGAGTCAGTAAATCGAAAATTCCAAGTTTCAACGATGTTAGAGGATAAAGATCTTTATCATATACTTATTTAGTTAATAAGTATATGATCTTTATCGTCTCAGTGTTACTCGAGGCAAAGATTAGGGAATTGACAAGATAGGACAGCCAGCGGAAAACCTTTTATCTATTAGCAATGGCGCCATTGACCTCGACATTTAAATTGGGTACTCGCGCAGTTGCCACAATGTGACAATCAGACGGAGAAGGTAACATTAGAAAGAGAGGCAATAGTGAAAAATGGACAACACGGCCCTGATAGAACGACCGAACTCAGCTGACTGTCAGTAGCCAAGGTCACTAAGAAAACAGGTTGCTTTGTAATATATGTCACATGAAGTATTTATATGTTTATATGTAAGGTATCTATTTGGTTAGGATAGAATCTACATTGAAAGAATAATTTTGAAACTTTTTTCTATAAAAGAAGGAAAAAACAGCCACACGCAGCTGTCATCGAGGTCTACGTGACGTAGCACTTGTCGATTTTAATGAGCTAACCTATCTTTTAGTAAGCTTGGTCAAATTCGTTTAATGCGTAATCGACAAATCCCGAAACCGTTTCCGCCAGTGAGGAGGGCCCTTTTCAGTGATTTCCGCTGGATGCTTAGACTAGGAAAGATAGATGGTGAGGACTCGTAACAGCGCATAATCGCCACGCTAACAAGTTGTGCCTAAGACGCCATTGCGGTGGTGGCACACAAACGGTAGAGAGCAAAATGAAATTTTCCAATAGAAGTGATTTATAAGTGATTTAGTGCTAATTTATGTAATGTACCTACATGATGGTATCATATTCTATAAACTACTGTAAAAATCATAGCGGGAAAAAATTGAAAGGAGTGACGCTTTGCAGGTTAAAGTCACTGAACTGTACCATATAAATGGAATGCCAATGTCTATTTCTATTTGTATGTAAAATTGAATCTCGCGCAAGTATGGCGACGGGAGGTCTCGGCGCAATCGCATTGTGTAACCCGTCAGGGCCGGCTCTATTTCTATTGCAAGTGTTTTTAATATGTCTTTTTTCCAGAAATCATCAAAAACACGCGTGTATAGATTGACATTTCTTATATAGTTAACCTTTGTCTTAATTTTTTATTAAAGAACAAAAAAGTTGCCATTCCCAAAATATAATTATTTAATTCTTTCTAGTAAACGTTCTTGATAATGCACGATCATATTGATGAGAGTTGAATATATAGAGTCCACCAAAAAATGATGTCATATTTTCTACCTCAGAGATCGAAATATAATTTGGAATAGAATAGAATAAAAATGTATTGTGTTACAAAGTTACACAAAAGATATATGAGTGTTCAATAACATGCTTAGTTGATTTTCAATCCTACTCGCATGTAATAAAAGATTACAAAAAAGCTATTATGATGATAAATGTTTTTTCTAATTATTATTATGAAATAATAAGTAATTAATTGTAACATAAATAATAATATTAATATCTATACAAAATAATTAATATGATGATAATATAAATACAAAATACACATACCTATATAAGTACAAAAAATAAGATTATATAGGTAATGAAAATAATACTAATAATGCAATAAGAATTACTGGGAGTTAAGGTCACATAAGTATAAACACAAAGCAACAAGGACACAGTATAGGTATAATTGCATGTATTAAACATAACCTATTTTGTTTTGAAATTGAAATTAGAATAGATCAAGTCAATATATATCATTAATGCAAATAATGTTGGATTGTTTAAAATTATTTAGGTAGATTCACAAATAGCAATGAACTTTAAAATTTGCAACGGAAATTATGGAAAATATAGGTGAGGTTAGAGAATTTTGTATCCTAAATTTCCACTGAATTCTATATATTTATCATGTAGAGTTAAGTAGATATCTCGGAAAGTATAACCTATCGAAAAATTTTCAGGCAAAATTACTCACGTTAAAAGAAAAGATCCCAAAACTCGGAGTTGTCGCCGATATTTAGATAGTAGTATATTTTATAGAATAGGCAAGAACAAGGTACGTCGTACGTACTTAAAATATAACAAACCTTTGGCCCGATTCTTGCAAAACAGTATCTACAATACCATTCCGGACCATATTGTTTGATTAACTTAGCACGAACTGTAAATACCTGGTAAATAAAACAATTGATAAAAACGAGAGAATTGTTTGACGACGGCTCTGAAATTCTGTACTAATCCAAGACCTCCCGCTATGGGAGACAAATCAAAGAATAATGGCGTCGGCGCATAATGTCTTCAAGAAGCATTCTTACTCAAGCACCTACATACTTTTAACATTAGATTTCCACTGCGGCGACGCATATGCCGCCGACCTTCAATCGCATGTAGGCCGTATTTTGTTCACGCGCATATATCTGTATTGGTCTTCCATTTATTATTTAGAGTTCAGTGGTTAAAGTATATGCAGTTTTCACTTTACCTAGTTAAATTAACTGTAGGCCTATTATTTACTTAATTATGTCCGTGTGCATGCAATGATAATGAGAAGAATAGTATATCATTTTCTGGTATGCAATTTGCACGTTATTTGATTGAAATTTTCATTCAACTTTTCTTCATTGAATATAGAACAGTGCATCCGAAATGACACTTTTTTCATGGGCGTAGGTATATCGATTATGGTGTTATATTATATAGAATGTAGAATAACTTGAGGTATGTAAGATATGAGTAAATATATTTATGATAGTGAATATCATTTGTATTATTATGAAGCTGTTTTTGGAAAAATACCAGTTTTGTATCGTTTTATTCCTTTGATGTGATAAACTTGACACCTACATATTGTACATATGTTCCGCCACTCGCGCTTGCTCTCTGGTGGCAGGCGGCTTCACCATTGGCAGTAGCGTTACAACCACAGCATAAATAAAAGACAGCAGGGAAACTTAAAAGGCGGGAACGGCTTGCGCTGATCGTTCGCGCATGACGCCATTTAGGTGTAAAACCTTGTTAACATCATAGACGTGCTTTGTGCGGTTTGTCTAGGATCATTTCTCTATTCTTGTTTTAACACATGGGTTTTGTTTGCATGTGCTGCAAAACATTGCCAAAACAAAAGTTATTTTTGCAAAAAGTCATTTTTTAGGTTTCCTACTGATATTCGTAGGTCTATTCTGTAACATTTTTGTTAAGTTTTAACGGCAATTAAGGTCAATTAAAATAATTATAGCGAAATGAAGTTAACGGTCGCTCGTATTCTGTATACTTTTTTTAAGGTTAAATTTAACCAACATCGTTTAAAATTAGAGGCGACTTTGGACCTGCTACTCAAATTTAACGGTACCGTTAAAGGGGCAAAAACACCGTATTTTATTTTTGGTTCATAAAATTTTGTATATCATTCAGTACATGGCACTTTGTTTAAGAAACTGGCAGGACCATTCAAAATACAGAAACAAAATATTTAATCAAAACCTTTGATTTGCCAACCGAAAAATTGTTATTTGCATAACTCCGAAGACAACATAATACTTCAGAAATTTTTTGACTTTTCACTAGAATAAAATGTTTGTCAATGAGTTTGAGATTCTTTTGACGACCCATTTTCTCATTTATATCCAGTAATTATTTTTCCGCCTTCAAATAATCGTGATCATAACCTCAAACAGAAGCGCGGGTCCTGTTTGACGATAATTTCATGCGGTAGGTATTCAATTTTATCTGCATGTATTATATATTTTATTATTTTGTGGGATTATTGTCCGTCTTAACTTTAATACTCTACTCATTGTCTTAACTACTTTCATCCAATGACTTCCCTGCTCTCATTAGGTTTGTTTTTAATTTGATCTTGAGCATATAAGGGAAAGAAATAAGCGGTCGTTAAAAACTTATGACTTTAACAGGTCCGTTAAATGGTCGCATAGAGAATAGAAAAATCAGTTATTATTTTTAGCATTCCGTTAAAATTAAAATTTTAGCATTCCGTTAAAATTAAAATTTTAGCAGGGCGTTTATTTTTAATAAAAAAAATTAGAGAATAGACCTGTAGATACTTTATTAATCTTGAGTATATTATTTTTTCAAAAATTTTGCTTATATTTGAGATTAAAGCAATAGGCCTATAATTGTTAATAACATTATTATCCCAATATTGTCTAAATGTTATTTGTGGCATTATCTTAATTTTTTTTCCTTCTTCAATTCTTTGGGACTTCCTGCCACATGTATGTGGCTTTCTTAAGCGGTGTTCGGGGAACCTACAAAATATCACAATTAACCAGAATGTTACGGGTGAATAACCTCTACGCCTGTGACTTTTACGTCAAAGGATCAACACAAACAAGTATAAAAACTTGAAATTAAATATTTCGTAAAAAAAGATTTTTCAAAAAAGCCTTGAAAAGGAAACAGAATAGATTTCCGAAACGTCGGCGAAATATTTAATTTCAAGTTTTTATACTTATTTGTGTTGTTTAATTAAAAAAAGCGACCTTTAACTGATCCTTTCACGTAAAAGTCACAGGCGTAGAGGTTATTTACCAGTAACATACTGGTTAATTGTGATATTTTGTAGATTCCCCCGAGCACCGCTTAAAAAAGAAAACATCATGTGGCAGGAAGTCTCAAAGAATTGAAGAAGGAAAAAAAATTCTTTTCCCCTTTTTTCTTATATACAGCTTTTACATTAGCAATCTTTAACTTTTCTGGGAATATTCCAGTTTGCAACGATAAATTTATTATATGACTCAGAAGATTAGATACTTCTGCAGCAACATGCTTCAGAAGTTTTACTGGTATTTCATCTTCCCCTATAGACTTAGATATTGTACTCCATCTAAAATTATTATTAGTGGAATGGCGATATATCTCTTTCCGACCTTCGCATTTTCATACATAATTTTTTTTTGTAAAATGTAAATTTTGTACGAATGAAGACATTTATTATTTTTATTTGTTTATTTGTTCCCTTTATCTGTTGTAACTAAGTTCAAAATAGCCTTTACTTTAATTAATTATTATAAAACAAAGTTCAAATTCAAAATATATTTTTTTACATCAACCTTTACTTATTTATTATGTTTAACTTAAATTGTGTAATACGGTCCTGTCGGAATTATATTGGTGAAATGAAATTATTTCGAAACCAGCCCTGATTTTTACACCGAAATGGCGTCTTCAAGGTCAATGATTTTAGTTTTGAAAATTCAACGGTTCTGGCGAGAGTTTCTCTGCTGTCTTTTTCTTATGCTGTGTTACAACTCCTTACAATATATATCTTTCCTACTCTAAGGCTGGATGTCATATCCCTTTAAATTGGAGTACACAACCACAGAGTAGTCATTTTAGCTGCTTTAGTTTGCAGTGAACAAAATAAACAGGATTTCAATGAACAATAATCATATGAAACAAAATTGCATGGTAGGGACAGAGACAACGCATGAAACATGATTACGAATTACTGCCGAACGAAAGCAGCTAATGTCTTCGTCTATTTCGTCTTTGTATTTTATCTATGATTTCGTCTTCTCCGTCTGACTGTCCTATCTTGTTAGTTCTGTGTCTGTGGTCTAATCTTTGCTCGAGGTCAGCGCGCACGTAACGTCAAACTCAAACGTCATTTTATCATTTTAAATGGAAATGTAGATTATAGGGAATGTGTTACGTGTCTCGCATGATAAGAAAATTCCAATCCCAATTTACAGAATAAAGCATACAACTTTGCAAATATTTAAAATGTTGAAAGCCGTTATATTAATTGGTGGCCCCCAAAAAGGTATTGTAAACATAACCTATATAAACATTTGTTTTCTATTAATTAACTCTATTTGCAGGGACACGGTTTAGGCCGCTTTCTCTTGATATTCCCAAACCTCTATTTCCTGTGGCTGGTTTACCTTTAATTCAACATCATATAGAGGCCTGCGCTGGATTGGAGAACCTTCGTGAAATTTTATTAATTGGTTTCTATCCACTAGCACAAATAGAACAATTTGTTACCGATATGCAGAATAAATACAACATAACAATTAAGTAAATGGAATTACATTTTATTCAATATTTTATTATTGCCACAAAATATTTTTAGATACCTTCAAGAGTTTGTAGCATTAGGAACTGCAGGAGGTCTATATCACTTCCGTGATCAGATCCGGTATGGTAATCCAGATGCATTTTTTGTAATGAATGGAGACGTATGTGCTGATTTTCCCTTAAATGAACTGTATAAATTTCACAAAGATTCTGCGAAATCAATAGTAAGTTAATTTAAAGGTAAACCATGTAGAGAACTACCCTTATTCTTCATAATTATTTTATACCTGCTGTAAAGCTACTAAATCTTCTCTGAACTTCATGTATCATTATCAATAAGTATGCTCTACTCTGACTTATTCAAAAAGTTCCTTCTACATATTCACTAAACTTCCTTGGTGATTTACAAATCAGTTTCAATATATTGCTCAATAGTAGTTGACGGTTTTTGTTTATGTGTGTATATACAGGGTGTCCCGTAATAACGTGCAAAAAATTAGCTACCAATAAAATTTTCCAAAATAAGCCTATCCTGTCCAGCTACACCCCCTTAAAGGGGTGTGCAAAAAACGATTTTTAATTTTTATCTGAAAATAATTTATAAGCACCAAGTGATCATATCGGTACATACTACTGCCAAATTATGATTTGACACACCAGCCTACTTAGTGTTTTGACTAATATAATAGTGCTCGGTGCTGTTGATTGATCACTTAGACAGATGTAATTTAGGTCCTTTTTCTCAAAAATTATCGATTTTATGAAATTTTTTCAAGAGGTAAAAAAGTTTCTAAATAAGTAATAATGCTTAGTTCTGTTTTAATTGAATGAAGAAATTAGTAGACAGAAAGATATTTACAAAATTATAAGATTAGTTAATATCACCCCTTTGTATACATGCTAAATGGATGAAATTATTTCATTAGATGCCTTTTCATTAGTAACCGAGATGTACCAAATTTCGTCTTTTTCCGATATAGAATATAGAAACTTTATTTAGCAAAGAAAAACTAATACAAACGATGATATTAACATATGGTACACATTATTTTTTATCCTAAAACATTAATAAACTAACAATAACTTTGGTCGGGATATTTAACAACTAAATAAATTGCACATTTGCATTTAATTTGCCAAGTAATTCTTTAATTTCCTCTTGAAGAAAAGTAAATTTCCAGCTTGTTTTATCTCATCTGGTAAACCAGATTAGGGTCAACGGGGGTAACTGTGATGTCGGGGTGAGTGTGATACCCACGAATAAAATTAAAATTTATTGACAAACCAGAGTTATGGTGCCACTAACAGTTACTGTAATAAGTAATGTCATTCTAGATAAAATATATAAAAAAAAACAGTGGCCAATAAAAAAGTTATAATGAAGTTTTTTTCATATGGTACTTTTATTCCATGTTAAAATTAGTTTGCGTTGCCTCAATATTTGACTAACTCATTGGTAAAACGTGATTTGAATGGTCTCTTTTCACTGACTTGATTTAAAAAACATGTTAGATGAGTTCTACTAGCAACACCGTTATTGACTTGCCAAAAAGCATTTTTTTTTTTAGATATCACAGTCACCTCTTATAAAAATACAATAAGGGGTTAGTGTGATAGCAGCAAGTGGGGGTACTGTGACGCAGAATCAGGTGAGTTAACGGACTTGTTGATTCTCGCAGTGTTAGTTGTTTAGCTAGCTTTATGGATGTGACAGTGTTTTGCAGGTATTTAGATTGTGAGAATAAAACTGAAGTGCTGTTGCAATATAATTATTGTTACTTTCGTGAATTAGTCAGGTAAAATATTAATTTCTATTTAAAATATTTTTAGAATTTTTTAATATCTATAAATATAGATAGTTACTTAAAATTCATAGTTACATATTTCTTTTAAATATTTAGTTTTTTTTGTTTTAGAAATTAAGTAAGTTCCTATCAGTATGCCTAGAACATACAAAAGGAAAACAAATAAAGGAGCACAAGGCGGTCGATGGACACATGAAGATTTAAATAAAGCCATTGATTCAGTCAATTCTGGTAAACAAAGTGTCTCAGGAGCCGCCAAGCAGCGTCGAAGTTGGGAGGCAACAAAACAGCTCTCCCTTGCGAAATTGAAAAAAGGCTTGTAATATATTTAAATATAATGAATGTATGGGGTTTTGGCCTGAGTAAAGAAGAAGTCCTGGATATAGTTAAGGATTTTGTAACTACAAAAGGTATCCAAACTCCCTTTAAACATAACCGACCAGGCAATGATTGGTGGTTTGGTTTTAAAAAAAGGAATAGACTCTCGTTGAAAAAGCCAGAAAGATTGGAGGGATCACGTGCTCGGCAGGCTGGTGATCCATTTATAGTAAACGACTTTTATGATAAGGTGGAAGAAGTAATTCGTGAAAAAAAACTACACGATAAGCCCCAATGCATATGGAATGCAGACGAGACATCATTCAATAGCGATCCAGAATCTACACGGGTGGTTTGCTCTGTTGGAACACCAGCAAAACGACAAACAGGTGGGAGTGGTAGAGACACAACAACAGTTCTCGCCTGTGGTAATGCTAGAGGAGAGTTGCTCCCCCCAACTATTATTCATAAAGGCAAACGGTTGTGGGATAATATGTTTGGCGGTGAAGATGCATATCCCAATACTTCATATTATGTGACAGAGAAAGGGTGGATGACAGAAGCAGCATTTTGTGAATGGTTTAAACATGTATTTTTAATTAAAGTTATCGAAATGCCAGCACTTCTTATTTACGATGGGCATATTTCGCATATAAGCATTGAACTTGTTGAACTTGCAATCCACCATGACGTAACTTTATTTAAATTACCCCCACATACCTCCCATATTCTACAACCTTTAGATGTGTGTGTATTTCGCGGACTAAAATGCAAATGGGATCAAAATCTAACTGAGTGGGCACGCGACCATATAGGTCAACGCCTTTCAAAGAAATCCTTTGCAGACATCCTCGGAAAGACTTGGAAAATGATAGACACCTCAGGGCTAGTCAGTGGTTTTAAAAGCACTGGTATTTTTTATGTTTCTCTTCGAACACGGGTCAATAGAAAAGCCATCAAAGAAAGCAATTATCATCCAGATAAACTGAAAAGATATGAGTATTTTTTAAAGAAAAGGGCTGATGAGAACATATCAAGGTCTTCTTCTATAGATCTTCCACTTGCGTCTGAAGAAAATATGCCAAGTACATCCCAAGAACCCAGTCTTAGACCCAATAACATGCCTCAACTTGCGCCTGAAGAAAATATTCCAAGTACATCCACAGAACCCAGTGACATACCTTCCAATGTTAATGCTGAAGTGGAAGAGAGTTCTGGTAAATGCTTCCAAAAATTATTATTAAACAAAGTCACTCAATCTGCAACAGTAAAAAGTGTAAAAAAAAGAATTGACGCAGCAGAAATTATAACAAAGGAAAATTACCTTGCCATTCTTAAAAAGAAGGTTCAAGAAAAAGCGAAAAAAAAGAAAAGCTTACCGAGTAAAAGAATTAAAAAAGTTAAGAAAGATCCTAAAAAGAAACAGAAAGAAAAAGAACCTGAAAATAATGACAGTAGTGATACAGCTGAGTCAGAAAACTTAACAGGATCGTCAGATGATAGTGATTTTGAACCAGAGGATCCCAGAATTGAACCAACACAAGTATTGTCCGCAAAAAATAAAGATTTAAAGAAGGGGACTTTTGTGTTGGTTAGTTTTAAAGGGGGCAAAAGAAATCAGACAACCTTTCGGTATGTTTGTATTATCCAATCGGAAGTTGATATAAATAATGATTTAGAAGTTATGGGTTTAAAAAGTGTAGATGGCAATAAAGCTGTCTTTGTAACAGTTGAAAAAGATAAGTCTCATATTTCTACCGATCAAATTGTTGGAATTTTAGAGGAACCGCAACTTTTAACCAAAGGTGAACGAATAAGATATGTTTTTCCTGGCCCTGTAGATGTATTTGAACCTTTATAGACTATCTGTGCATTATTTTATTTACATTGTATGTGAAGTTCTTTTTATTTGTTTTATTTCTTATGTTAAATACTAAAAAAAATATATAAAAAATAATTTGCACCAACTAATTAAAACCTGTTCTTTTTATTACAGTCACCCCATTGCAGCCAAATGAATAGTGTTCCAAAAAAGACATGGCTATCACACTAGCCCCATCACCTGTCACACTTGCCCCATGTGGTGGGGTTACTGTGACAGCAGATAGCAAAAAGTAAAAAAATATTTACAAAAAAAGTCAATCATTTTTTAAATAAACTAACATAAAATATGAAAACAAAACATTCCCAAGATTATCCAAATAAAATTTCTTTTTGATATTTACAATAGTAATTGTGTAATCTATTGACAAACACGAACTTCTGATTTTCCTGTCACAGTTACCCCCATTGACCCTACATTATTTTCAGATAGAAATTAAAAACCGTTTTTTTCACGCCCCTTTAAGGGGGTGTACCTGGACAATAAAGGCTTATTTTGAAAAATTTTATATGAAGAACTGACCTTCATTTTCGATAAGAAATTGGTAGTTAAATTTTTGCGCGTTATTACGGGACACCCTGTATATATACCTATACTTTTTAGGTTACAATAATGATCACAGAAGCAACAAAGCCGCAGTCGCTACATTATGGATGTATAGTGACTAATAAAGAAACATCTGAAGTTACTCATTATGTGGAGAAGCCTAGTTCATATGTATCCACATTAATTAATTGTGGTATTTATGTCTTTTCCTTGGATATATTTCAGGTAATTGGTGAGGCCTTTAATGCAAAACAACAAGATTATTATAGGTAAGCATAAAAGATATATAGTTTTTATTAATGGTGATTCTTAGACTACTAATAAATGAACCCTTAAAAGTAAAAAGTGGTTGTTTTCTCGCTAAACAATTTTGAAAAATGTTTTGAAGTCAGCTGGGAGTTTACTTATCTTTATTAATTAGAGGCATTTTCTGTGCTAGATTTTGGAAGAATTTTATTTTAGCTAAAAGAAAATAATGATACAGGTACTTTAATGGATAAACCATAGGGACATTGAAGTTATTCAACCAAAGCCAAATAAGCCAAAATGTACTAAATTTGAAAGTTGATACTTCTGCTTGTCAATTATCAAAATTCCCTTAAATCATGGTACCCACACCACAGTCACTTTATTCTGACTTTCTGGGTTTATTAGGGCGTTTATGCAGTCTCATGCCAGTCTCACTTCAGCCTGCATAGGATTGATGCCTTTAGCGCAGCTTAGCTATTGGAAAAAATGTCAATCGACTGGTTGATAGTTCCTGCCTTTTAATTTTCTCGGCGCTGTATTGCGGACTAAAATGCTGTGGCATATCTTCCTAGAATTATCGGTAGTTTAGTTTTTTAAGTATTCCGTTCTGTGTTCAGTCTTGGGGAGCCATCTGCATACCAGACAGTTTGTGCCGATATTTGGGAACCGTTTTCACAGTCTTCCCTGTCTAGTATTTTAATTTGGAAATATTTATATTATATGCTTTGGGGCTATGGTGTCTGTGGGCAAGAATAAGAGCCGATGCCGTGCTTGAATATTGAAAACAATATCCGTATAGAAATATAGTTCACCAGATATGTTGCGCGTACCTCAAACGAAAGGAGTCGATTGTTTACCTGGCCCAGCATTACAGGCCTTCTGCCTGATTTAATTTATGTCGGTCACATAACCCTAGGTTAAATTATATTTATATTTACTTTTATTGAATCATTTATGGAATTGTTCATTAAACTAACATTATTACATTAAGAAATCATTTACATCATGCCTATCAATTAATATAAAGTAGTGAAACAATATTTTCAATCATTATAAAGTGATTCTAAAATTCAATAATTAAAAATAGTGGGTCGACGCTCATATCTATCGTTATGAAGTATTCCTTTGTCGGTATTTTTTTATGAGTTCCAAACTAACTTTGGATATCCTATACTGGCAAGTAAACAGACCATGCAATGCGCCTTACCCGACATTACAAATAATCCTAACGTAGAACCTGATAACTTAAAAATCAACAGAATAAGAAATATTTATATGCTTTGGGACTATGGGGTCCGTGGTCATTGCTAGAATGCGATCTCCCTTCAGCTCTCGGTATAGCTTCTGCTGCTCCGTTCAGGGGTGTTACATTATTGATGTTGAGCCTTGCCTTAATCTGTACACTACTGAATGAGCTTCATGGATAAATGTGTGTAGTGGTGGCAAGTCTAGAACTTCCAATGTAATTGCGGAAATGATTATTTATGGCTTCCATGGCGCACAGCAAGCAAGCCTTTGTACATCACTTGATAGCCTTGTTGCTCCCAACTGCAGTGTCTTAGTCCACCATGCTACTGATCCATAGGTTATCATATCGTAGGTCTTACTACCCTAGTACATTACCACAGCCATTTTTGGATGTAACTTCCAATTTTTTTACACACGTCTACCTATACCTTCCCAGGGCTATTGTTGCTTTCTTTGTGACTTTTTGGATGTGGGTGCTTCCATGTCAGTTTTTGGTCTGAAATTTTACCTCACTGGCAAATAGAATTTCCATACCATTTAAATTTGCTTGTCACACAGTCACTTGATTGACACAACACGCACTTAATGTACTATTCAGTTTTTTTTGTGTTCATAAAACCTACTTTGGTGTTAATATTAAACTAATAGTCTTACACTTCCTCATTCAGACCTCGAATTTTATTTTAAGTAGTTTTATTATACAGGGGAAGATCGATAGAAAGCCTTCTGGAGGTGACAGAGGAGATCATTTACTACATTAAGGCAAACATACCTTAGTACAAAGTCTTACGGTTTTTAAGATTTTCGAGATTCTCGTGTTTTTTAAAAGAATCCAATTTTTTCACATTTTCGCTAATAACACACCAGTGGAACATTATACCTTGGTTATTTTCATTTTGTTAAATACTAGAAAGAGAAAATGATACTACGCACAGCAACAGAAGTTATACGTAGGGCCCGAACCTCTATTAGGAACAATGGATTATTTGAACATGAATAAAGACATGTTTGGCTAGTAAATTTTGTTTTATTTATGTTTAAGATTTAAATTGGAAACCTCCTCTTTCCCAAAAATTATCAGTTTTTGCATTGTAGTTGGTGTACTTCTCGATATTGACCCGTTACTATGATACATGATACACCATTCGGAAGGTAATAAACCACATATTTTAAAAGTATTTTAACATATGAGACAACTCCATTTTTTTAAAATAACCAAAGCATAATTTTCCACTGGCATGTTATTAGGGTGAAAATGTGAAAAATTGGATTTTTTTAAAAACAGGAAAAGCTTAAAAATCGGAAGGGTTTGTACTAAGGGATGTTTGGCTTAATGCAGTCTAAATGATCTGCCCTGTCACCTCTGCAAGGTTTTACATCGACCTTCCAAATACCCTGTATATTTTTCTATTATACCGTGTGTCCGGTTAGTATTTCCTCGGAAGTTTGTGCAAAAACGGCTACCTTTGCAAAAAGACTTTCAATGTTTCATCTCTACTACAACGTAATATTATTTTCAATTATACAGGGTCTCACAAAAACGAGTTACACAAGAAATTATGATTTTTTTAAATGGAACACCCTGTATTGTTTTGGTGCCAGTTAAACCTCCAGGGGTCTTGTATTACACTCTAAAATATATTTGCCAATCGGATGTAGCATTGTCAAGTTATGATTTTTTTCTTGTCTTTTTTGACAATTTACAAACATTTTTTTGACTGCCATACCTCCGTGATGTATTCATTGTTTTTTCTAAAAATGTAGAATGTTATTTAATATTGATGTGTTTATTGAAAAATATTTTTGAAATAAATTATTGTACCGGATGTCCAAAATATTTGTTTATATTTCATGATATTTAATTATTATTTTTCTCAATTTTTTTTAAATGAAATGCCTATAAGTTTTTTACATGGATAAATAAAACATACCATTCCTCACATTCAGGGCTGGCACCTTTCCAATTTAACGTGTGGTGCTCAGTTTGGTAGTAAATATTCAGAGGAAGGGAGAAGAGTACCGGAGGGGAAATAAACTTCGCCAACTTTTTAAGTTGTTTATTATAGTCATACAAGTATAGGTCGCAGGAACGTTAGAATCTCTTTTAACTTCGTTAGTTTTGAAGTTAGGTAAAAAAGTTCAAAAACAAAAGTTATAGAAAATCACGTGTTTTCCAAAAATCGTTTCAGAATAGTATATTGTGTATCTATTAGTAAGAGCAATACATTTCCGGACGACGATGTAAATTGTATAACAGGCATTGAAGTCCGGAAATGTGCTTTTGCTACAAGGTACACATACTATTTTTTCTGAAATCGCAATCAATATTATTTTTATATAATATTAAGAAATTATCGCTAAAAAATATTAAAAACCAGTACGAGAAAGTTACTTACTTTCCCGGCTTAGGACGGAAAAAACATTCTCGGACTGTTTTCTGATGATTGCTTAACAACGGACTAAAATACCAGAATAGCGTATTTTAGGATCTGAAATTGCCCCGAGAAAATTGGCCTTCTTTACCGATTTCAGAGAAAAACAGTCGGATTTCGGAGATATATATAAACTTTACTTTTAATTTTTTTTTTTTTTTTTTTTAATGAAATACCCCGTCAATTTTTGAAAGGCCATAAAGTAGTAATTTACGTTACAAGACCGGAAAGAGGTGTTTTGCTGGTCAAGTCAAGCAGAGTTTTTAGGAAAAATGCTAAGTTTCATATAACATTAAAAATATTTTTTTATGGCCTTTCAGATGTTAACACTAACCTAATGATTTCTTCATTCATGCGGTTATCGATAGCCGTTATTTACCGGGGTATTAATAAACAGGGCCGGTAATAACAAAGGCTTGCATGGGCCTGTTCGGTATGATCCTAATGTACCAACTTTAAACGGCACCACACGTTCTCGCAGGTGAGGTACATTTTAGAAACTGTACATTCTAATAAAAGTTTAATAATAGTTGAGAACTATTGTATTTTTTTCAAAAACGTATCCAGTTGTCGCTGCTAGGCGTATGGTGCTCAGCACCACCACTTTGTCTTACGTATGGTGCTCGAGCCTGCGAGCACCGCTAGGGTCGCCAGCCCTGCTCATATTTTAATATCATACATTTTATTTTTATTTCAAACGACTTTTGAGATATTATTTCAAATAATTTTTGCGTTAATTGAGATTCTCTTTATTTTAGCATTAAAATCTGGTACGGTTTGGAATAACATTTCAAAAATATTTTTCAGTAAATACATCATTATTAAATAACATCATACATTTTGAGAAAAAACAATTAATAAATCGCGAAGATCTGGCAGTCAAAAAAATGTTTGTAAATTGCCAAAAAAGACGGGAAAAAAATCATAACTTGGCAAAGCTACATCCGATTGGCAAAATATTTGAAAGTGTAATACAGGACCCTTGGAGGCTTAACTGGCGCCAAAAAATACAGGGTGTTCAATTTTAGTAACATCTTGTATAATTAAAAATAATTTTACGTTGTAGTAGAGATGAAACATTGAAAGTTTTGTTAAGAAAGTTTTTTTGTAAAGTTAGCCGTTTTTGCACAATCATCCGAGGGAACACTAACCGGACACTTGGTATAATTAAAGCTATTATTTCAAGGAATGGAAATAGTAATGGTAATAAAGACCCAGGCTATATTCGATTAGAACAGGAAATATTAGCACCTCTAGCTGGTTCAGGCAAAATATTTGCTCTTCAAGTGAGTAATTGGTGGTCACAATTAAAAACTGCTGGATCTGCTATTTATGCCAACCGACATTACTTGGAACTATATCGGCTGAAACATCCCGAAAGGTTATATACCTCAATTGGTGAAGGGGGATGTACAATTATACCTGACGTGTATATTCATCCGACTGCATCTATTCACCCCACAGCTGTGGTAATTAATGACTTATTACCTCAACAAATTAATTCACTTACAAACATTGCATGTTTTTCAGCTTGGCCCAAATGTTAGTATAGGACCAGGAGTGACGGTTGGTCCAGGTGTAAGAATAAAAGAGAGCATCTTGTTAGCAGATGCTTGTATTGAGGAGCGCAGTTTAGTCCTTCATAGCATCATCGGTCGGGGATCAAGAGTAGGAAGATGGGCTAGAGTCGAGGGAACTCCAACAGATCCTGATCCTAATAAACCATTTGCCAAAATAGAGAACCAGCCATTGTTCAACAGTGATGGAAAATTGAATCCTTCTATAACAATTTTAGGTATGGATAATTGATAATTGATAATCACAAATATTTTCTTTATCTATTGCTAGAGGTCAATTGTCAAGTATTAATTATCGATTGTTTTTAAGTAAACACTCACTTTGATATAGTGAATGATGCGTAATCACCCTTAATCATCTGAGAATTGTGCTGTAAAAATATTGATTCATTTGTTTATTTATAGAAATTCCATTTCCAACAAAACAATATACGATAATAGGTGTGATATAGAGACCAAATATTATAAAAACAATAATTACAAGTTACAGATATAAAAATTTGAATAGTTAAAACATATTTATATCACAGAAACAAACATGATATCATGTATTCCGCTAAATTGCACTCCATAATGGCCTATAACATCGTTGTCTGGGGACTATCTACAAAGGCAAACAGAATATTTTAAAAACAAAAATTTATCCTTAGATTAATTTTCAATTTAAACTATCAAACATCCTGCAGAGATATTTTTCGTGAACACAAAATTTTGACACTAATTAGTACATACCTTTTAAAAATTCTAACTTACATACATGACAACAAAGATCTCCTTCAAACTTATGCTCAAATATAAAAACAATTTTCAAACCATAAAACACTACCATTCAAAATACAAAAGATCACCAATATATTCAGGCACTAAATTATATAATTTACTTCCAACTTGTATGAAAGAATTAACATCTCTTCAATTAAAAAAAAACTGAAAAGATTTTTACTTGAAAATTGTTTTTGTACCATTAATGAGTTCACAGAGGCACTAAACAACTTAGAAACTCTGTAATAAATTAACTATACTCCATACTTATCTAGCTCTTACCTAGTTTTTAAATGTCACGAGTCTTAAAATACTAGTCTAATATAGAAATGTAAATGAGTTTTACAATAGGTTAAATTGTTAAATGAAAATAATTTGGAAGCTAGAACTAAATTGAGTGTAAATACCATAATGGAACTTTTAACTATGTGTATAAAAACAACTTATTTTCAATTGGAAAATTATTTCTATCAGCAGGATTTCGGTATGGCAATGGGTTCTCCATCGTCGCCGATTTTAAGCAATATGTTTATGGAGGATTTTGAGACTAGACGTGTTCAAAATTGTGCATACAAACCGGTTATCTGGTGGAGATACGTAGATGATATCTTTGCAATCTGGCCTCATGGTATTGAGTTACTAGATAATTTTTTGGAACATTGAAATAATAAAGAACCTTCTGTTAAATTCACTTTAGAAAAGGAAACTAGAAATGAATTGCCATTTTTAGATGCTTTAATTAAAAGTGTAAATGGTACAATTGAAACAAGTGTTTATAGAAAACCAACACATACCAACAGATATTTAAAGGGTCTAGCCGGTTAAGCATATGAAAACTGCACTCGCGTCTGATGAAGGGTTCTTACCTTGTTTTTAGTGTTCTTCATCTGAAATAGCCATACAGTTAATCTTATGTCCCTAACCTCTATAGTAAGGGAATAATGGGGGTGACAACCCTTAACATAATTTTTTTTTTTTTTCGGTACCTATTGAAGATATCTTTATGAAATTTAAACTGTACATGACTCTCCATAAACTAATTATAATATATTTCTTTAGAAGTTTTGCGATATCAGAAACTATAAAAAACGAGAACTGTATTTTTTGGGGGTGGTTTTTTATACTAACCCTCAAAGTGACACCTACCAAAAAAATATGTCTTATTTTCTCATTAGTTAGCTATTACATGTCCAATTCAATATCTGAAAAAACACTAATTATGGCCTACTATGGATTTTTTCATGCCAATATGTCCTACGCGATATTAAACTGGGGACATGCGTCTCGCAGCACACAAATTTTCGGCCTCCAACGTAAATGCATCAGAGTCATTGCACAACTTAAATTTAGAGATGACTGCAAAAAACACTTTGTCGATCTCAATATTCTTACGCTACCATGTGTTTACATCTTAGAAGGTCTACTTTATATTAAACGAAACATCAATACGTTTTCTACACATGGTCAGACTCACGAGCATCTCACTAGAAATAGAAACAATTTAAAACAATCCTTTCTCCGTCTAACAAGATGATAGAGATGGCACGGGCTACCACGGTGTCAGATTCTTCAATATACTACCAGACCAGGTGAAAGCCTTAAATTTGAATGCATTCAAAGTGTTAATAAAAAATTATTTGAAAAAAAAGGCTTTCTATAGTTTAAATTGAATACCTTCAAAATGATTTCTCAGATATGCTTTTACGGTAGTTTTAAAGTGTTTTACCTATTACTGTAACTGTTATATTTTAATTGTATTTAACTTTTAATTGGTAATTTTAAATCGTCTAGTTTTATTTTTTTTTATTGTTTTGTCTTAATAAGACTTTTTATGGATAGATATCTAATTTCTTTAGTATGCTGGTACTTCTAAGTGACATGTGTAAACATTTATATGTATTAACACCAATAAATCATTATTATTATTATTATTATTATTATTATTATTATTATTATTAAATTACAAGAGGGTTGAGTTGGTGGAACATAGCTTTAAAAAATAAAAACCAATTAAGGTACATGGATGAAATAATGTATTATAATAAATTCAATCATACAAAATATAGACATAATTACGAATAAAGTTATTATACTGAAAATTCAGTCATCGTCACTATTTTCTTCAACAGTAGTAATTATATTAGTTGCATCAAACATGGAAGTCAATATTTCAGCTGGTTTTGTAATTTTTTATTTATAACTCTTACTTTTATAATATTTTCACGATCTTTCAAAAATTCAAGGTTTAATTCGTTGTCAGTCATTATTTCAGCAAGATAACATACTGCTTGTGACAATTGATAAGTGCCAGTAAATAATATTTTAAGATCAGTTTCACTCAGTTCTGGAAAATCCATTATACTAGTTGAAGATAATTTCGTAAAAGGTTTTCTACGCCGATTTAAGTTCTCATTTTCAACCAATTCTTGCATTGTATTCTGTTGATTTTGACGTTCCTTCATAAAGGCAATAATAGTATCGGCAAGTTCAACATCAGAGTTCAATCTTTTACCAAAAGTGTTGTTTAAAAATCCAGCTATTCTGCACAATGATTTTGCCACAGGTAAAAGCTTGTTGTCCAGAACATTATGTAATAAATGGTGTTTTTTGCCAATAGCGCCATGTACAGCTTCAACAGTCCAACGTACTTTAGTTACAAATCGTGATGCATTTGCCTCTTCTAGTGTTAATTGTGCTCTTTTCCCCTTCAAAGCTGGCATAAGTACATGGTAACCTTGATCTTTTAAATAATCGACCACGTCCCGGAAACCGCGATCAACAATGCAGATGTCACCTGGTTGTAGAAGCGTTCTTCATCCATGAGGTTCTTCTAATATACTTTTCATTATAGATGCGTCGTTCATCGTTCCATTGTAGGGACCTGCTATATCAACTATATAACCATTTGTTGTACAAATGGTAAAGGGTTTACAAAGTGGTGTTTTCTTCTGTCCACTGTAAGATTTTCTTTGGTAAACATTGTTCCTACTTTTTTCATGCCTAATGTAAGTACCGTCAAAAATTAAACCAAGAGAAGATTCTCCAAATCCGAGTAGGTGTTTTGCGAGATAAGATGTTTCGTTATTAATAAGATCTTCTCTACTTTTCGCATTTATTTCAAAATGAGCTGGTAAAATATCTCTTTCAAAACTTTCGATTACCTGATGGAAATAATGTGAGACTTGTTGAGAATATTTCAATCCAAATATTTTCTGAATTATCTCGTCTGAATTACCAGTTCTGAATTTAAATAAAAACACTACCAATGCTTGTGTTACTGACCGTTCTCCACTATCTCTCATGCTAGTAAGCATTTTTGCTAATCTAATAATATTTTGCCATTCAAGACCTGTGTATGTAAATATTTCTTCTTCAGAAACACAAAATCTGCCAACTTTATTGTGTAGTGTTGCATCAGCATTATTAGCTAAAAGATTTAAAAACTGAGAGACTTCGCTTTTTTCTAGGAAACTATGATTAGAATAAACTCGTAGTAGCTGTAATTCATCGTCAAAGAATCGATTTTTTATCAAATGGCTTGGGCAACATCTGTTTCCTTTTGGAATAAAACTTCTCCGTTTAATAAATGCTTGAAGGCGAGCTTCTAAAGGCACAATAGTAAGATTTCGTTTTGATTCACATAATGTGCAGTAAATATGTGTTGTTTTAACTCTTTTGATTTGAAACTCTACATATTCTTCTTGACGTGAACTATTGCGGCAAAATACTTGAAAGTCCGGATCATCCAAATCACTACTGAAACTGTCATTTTCAGCACTATCACCACAGCTAGTAGACACAGATGGTTGCGTATCTCTATATATTATCAGTCTACATTTATGACAAAGTACAGACCCAATATGTAAAGTATTTCTACAATAAGGTCGATATCTATTTAAATCTTAATTTGTAATGATACGCTTTAACTTTCGGCTGGTTTTTCTGAGATTTATTTTACAATTAACACATTTATCATCTTTATGACGTTCAATTATGTTCTCCATTATTTCCTATCAGAAATGTTATAATGAAAAATAGAACCGCACTTAATATACAATTGATATTCGAAACTCCCGCAAAATACTTAATAAGACTATTTGACTTTCATTAACACAATTTTCTTTTGCCTAAATCTACGTATACGTGGCTTGCCAACTATGTTTTGACTTGTTAACTTCTGATAACTTGAAAAAACTTGAAAATGAAATCGTCGGGGAACAGGTCACTACATGCTCATATTAGCGCATTATAAGATAACATTGTACCGAGTCTACATCACGAGTTTGAAATTCGTGCGCTCGAATGCCGTCAATTTCGGCGGGTTCAATTTCAATATTTCGTCGAGTACTGTACAGAGTAGTCGTTATCGTATCCGATGAGTTACGAAATATTAATTGTTTATAGTTTATCTGTAGGTATATATTGTTGACATTTATGAGTTATAAGAACGTATTTATGACGATAGATATAAAGATAGTTCATCGGTGTTAATATAGTTTTTGGTAAAAAATTGATCCATATTCACGTACCTTAATTGGTTTTTATTTTTTAAAGCTATGTTCCACCAATTCGACCCTTTTGTAATTTTAACATGTAATAGCTAACTAATGAATAAATAAGATGTATTTTTTTGGTAGGTGTCACTTTGAGGGTTAGTATAAGAAACCACCCCCAAAAAATATACTTCTCGTTTTCTACAGTTTATAATATCCCAAAAATTCTAAAAAATATATGTTATTATTATTAGTTTATAGAGAGTCATGTACAGTTTAAATTTCATAAAGATATCTTCAATAGGTACTGAAAAAGAAATTTTTTATGTTAAGGGTTGTCACCCCCATTATTGTCTTACTTTAGGGGTTAGGGATACGAAATTAATTGTGGGGCTATTTCAGATTAAGAACAGTAAAAACAATGTAAGAACCCCTTATTAGACGCGAGTACAGTTTTCATATGCTTAACCGGCTAGACCCGTTCAACTCAAATCAGTCGATGCATATTAAGAGGGGTGTTGTAAACTGTTTGTATGATAGGACCAAAATCATTTCTTCTAATGATGAAATAATGAGAAGTGGTTTATAAAGGAAGTTTTTATAAAAAACCAATACCCTGGGGGTTTTGTCTATAAAACCTTCATATATATTGAAAATAACAATCAGGTATGTATGCGGATCATCCGAAAAGTTGCGCCGCACCGGTAATAGATTTGATGTTAGGACGATATTTCAAACAAACAACACTTTAAGATCTATTCTGACAAGGACGAAATAACCGAAGAGCCACGAGCCAAATTAAAAAAACTGCGTTTATAGTATTCCGTGTGAGTCATCCAGACCTTTTAGCGTGAGATTGGGCGAACATCAAAATTATACAAGAAAAAATGAAATTCAGAAGTCCAAGATCTGCGAACACGTTTGGGAGAATGGACACGGAATAAATTGGGACTCGGCAAAAATTTAAACAAAAGAGGCAGATAGCAAAAAAAGAAAAATTAAAGAATCCGTGATAATATTATTGAATGAGGATAGATACGTGTTGAATTGTTCCGTAGATGTCTGTACAACTTGGTTGCCAATGTTAAAAGAAGAACTTCACAAACTTAACATTGTATAAAACTAAAAAAACTGTTAACTATATCAACAGTTCTATGTAAATAGTAAATATCTATGGATATTGAATATAACAAACATTCTTAGACCTGTGTATCTATCATACACAGCAAAAAAGATTTTTCAAAAAAAGCCTTGAAAAAGGAAACAGAATAGATTTCCGAAACGTCGGCGAAATATTGAATTTCAAGTTTTTATACTTATTTATGTTGTTTATTTAAAAAAAACAACCTTTAACTGATCCTTTGACGTAAAAGTCGCAGGCGTAGAGGTTATTTACCAGTAACATACTGGTTAATTATGATATTTTGTAAATTCCCCGAGCACCGCTTAAAAAGAAAACATACATGTGGCAGGAAGCCCAAAGAATTGAAGAAGGAAAAAAACAATGAAATGTAAACGCTTGAAAATTAGTTTTTATAAGTTAAAAATCTCTTTTGAGCGTTTCATATGAAATAAATATGTTTCAAAATGATACAGTTCAAATATTAGCTAAAAATACACGTTTGTTAATTAACAAAAACCCTAAAAGTTAAATATCTTGAGTTCAGATGGACGAAAATTAACTTTTTTTTTTAATTCTCATTCTTTTCTGATAGAAAATTTTCAGAAATGCTTTCAAAATGGCTTAGATAATCAATTTGTTGTCTTTTGGTTTATATATAAATGGCAAAAAAGTGGCCAAAATGACTTAAAAAATTTTTTTTTATGTTATCGGAAAGCTGGCATTTAAAAAAAAAAGATCAATTTTTGACATAATGGCACAAAATGAAGGGCAATTCAAATTTCAGATAACAAATTCACTTGTGTTTACAAGTTTCAATATTTGGGCACCAAAATTTCAGGGTGTTTTGTTTTCAACAAAAGGTATATTTTCTGAAGATTGAAGTCGATCGGAACTCTTGACATCCCTGGGCGTTAAAATGAAAAAAAATGCTTTTATCCAGTTTATGGATGAGTTTGTAAATAAGTTTAATTCTTAAATAAGTAAAAGATGTGCTAGGAAGAAAGGAAAAAGAAATTATATAGAATGTGTCTGTTGTCCCATATATTATCTTATCTATTTGATAACTGCTTATAGTAACTACTGTCATTTTTTCTCTTTCTCGTTTTTTTAATAATCTTACCTTAATATTTTAACTTTTTTTTTTTGTTTTTGTGATCACTATTTTATAAACTGAGCTTTTATCGAAGTACCAGTAATGTTAAATATTGTGACCTACCCTTTGTACTGTGTATTTAGTTTGGGCCAATAAACTATTCTATTCTATTCTCTCATTTTGTATGTTATGTACGTACTCAAATGACCCAAAACAACACAGATTTGTTGCGAAGGTTTTGGCTTTTTGTCTGTCTATCTGTTCAAATCTCAGATATGTACTCCTGGTGATACCTCAGAAGTTATGAAATCATATTATTGCTGGTACAAAACTATACACATCAATGTCCTCTTTTTGTTGCACTATTACAGGGTTATCGAGAAGCAAGATTTTTGTTATTTTGATATGGACTTTTGTACGTTTCTGTTGGGTTTTTGGGGAAGTCTTTAAATGCATATATATGATAATCAACTTAGTCAGGGAGGTGTCCCTTAATGTCGTGAAAACAGCACACTACTCTATGTTTCAAGGAACATTTTCTTATGCAATACTGACAAGGGGACATACTAATCATCTAAGCAGAATATTTGGTTTACAAAGACGCGTAATTAAAGTGATGTCGTGTATTGGTTATAGAGATGATGTAAGGCACAAATTCAAAGAACTCAATATATTAACTGTGCCAGCTTTTTACATATACACGTGCTTACTTTATGTAAGGCTAAATCTAAATGATTATACCAGTCACCTGAGCGTGCATGATCACGACACAAGGTCAAGAAACAATATGGCACTTACATACTTGAGATTAAAAAAAAACAGAAACGGACTTAATTGTTATGGTCCCGTCTTCTTCAACAAGCTGCCATCTCATATTACCTCTCTCCCAGAGCAATCATTTCCCCGCCACATAAAAAATTTGCTAATAGAAGGAACTTTCTACTCCTTCCAGGACTGACCTTTCAAATGAAACCCAACACATGTAACACACCAATTTTGTTTGTTTTTGAAAGCGTTTATAATTATTTATTTGTCAGTGTAATTTACAAACTTTAATGCATGATTTTTTTACTTCTTTTTACTTTTTACTTTTGTCTCATAACTGTAATGTGACTTATGTAAAACTGTAATGTTGATAACATCAATAAATTATTTATATTTCTATTTTTGTTTATCAGCTGTAAAAATTGTCAAAACATAACCTTAAATTGAGTATAAATTGCTGAAAGCAGCATTTTATGGAACATTTCGCAAATGTTTTTAACAAACGTGTCTGTTCCTAGATATAAAATGGAAGTTGTTTTTAACATATACATTTTCGACATAAACATGATTTCTTATGATTGTATAGTAGGTATGTGTTTCTATTCTGGTGACACTACACAGTTGTTTCCTGGATTCAAAAATATAGAGATACATACTAGTTGGGGATCCAGTAATCGAAATTCCGCTTATTTCTCCATGGCTATGCAACTTTTGGACATACTTTTAAAATTAGGTCTGCATTATGTAAAATTGTCTGCCGAATCCATTTCCGGAGGGCCATTTGCGATATAGGCTTGCACATCCCCTATGTTAATTTATACCTCTTCTTGGCGAAACATGATGATATTTAAAATTTTTCGAATATAACTTCTGCTATCTTGAAAACTGTAAAAGCTATCAAGATCTTTTAGGCGGAGGTTAAATAATGTATGGTGATTACGATGACAGCGTTGATTTAGACCTTTGGTTCTTTAGAAAATATAAAGAACGCAAGGGTGCTGAAATATTGTAGAGAAAATATAACATTAAAATACTTTTTCTATTTCTAGAAATATATCGATTGTGTGAGCGTATTGTAGTAAAAGGTCCAAATTTAATTTCAGTGGAAGAATTTTTACAATCCGATTATTCTAGCGAAAAATGTCGATTTATTTCTGAGATCTATAAGCATCGCGGGTTGAATATGAGTCACTTGCTTCAAATCCGGCAATGCTCAAAACTGTCATGTTATGTGATTTTATATGCTATGTCCAAAAATATCAAAACCATAATTGCAGGACGTATGAAGATTTATATTTCCAGTACATAAGAAATATTATCCACCGTCACAGACATCCCAACTGCATAATATTAGTTGGGGATGGATACGGACATAGATTAAACCATTATAAAAGAACCCGACATATAACCAAATTATCGCCGAAATTCCCGCTTGGAGATAAAATTCATATTCCTGAGGGGAAGCTGTTATTTCCAACCCTAAGAATAAGCAGAGTCTACAGAGTTATATTGCTACGAAATGTTTGACACATCTCCACATTTTGGGAAATGATGTTTAATAACTGCAGGACTTCTTATCGGTGGAACAGCAACTACTTTGTCGACTGTTGACTCTTCTGCAATTCTAAACGATGTTCTCAAGAAGCAGATGTGTGTCAATTTACGGTAGCAGTTTCTTACTTTTTCAGATGCTTGTACGGTCGTTCCAATTTTGAAGGTAGTTTAGATAATTTAGGACCACATTTATTTAAATACTGCAAAATGAATTTGAGGGCATTGTCACCCACTCAAGATTTAGCATATAAAGTGAAGTGCCTACATACTGTTTGTGTGGAAAAATGCTAGTGATCCATCCTCTAATGAACATTCACGAATATGATTGGAAGATAGAGCACAATATTTTCACTTCATTCATAATCACGAAACATCCAAAACCGGAACAAATAAATGTGGCAACTTGTAAGTGTAAAAATAGTAAGTGTAATAATAGGTGTTGTAAGAAGCTAGGAGTTGGTTGCTTAATAAGCTGCTTTTAATCCATGTTCATATCTATCCCCAACTACTATTATTCAGTTGGCATATTTATGACGGTGAATAATATTTCTTATGTAGTGTAAGTCTTCCTGCTTGTTGCAACTATGGTTTTGATATTATTGGACATTAAAAAAAAACTCATATTCAAGCCGCGCTGGCTATAGTTCTCCGAAATAAATCAATATCTTTCACTTGAATAATCCGATTGTAAAAATTCTTACACTGAAATTAAATTCGGACTTTTTACTACAATACCGCTCAACAATCGATATCATATTTCTAGAAGTAGAAAAACTGCCTAGATGTTACATTTTTCTCTACAATGTTTCAGCACCCTCGGGTTCTGTATTTTTTCTTTGATGATAAATAACCAAAAGACTAATTCAACGCTGCCGTCGTAATCGCCATACATTATTTAACCTCCATCTAAAATGTGATCGTTATAGCTTTTATAGTTATAGCACAAGTTATATTCGAAACATTTTAAATATCGTGTTTCGCCAAGAAGAGGTATAATTTCAACTCAACTCAATCGAACGAGTGCAAAAAAGGTTTATAAGAAGTTACGCTCTTAAGCTAGGTCGAAACTTAGAAAATAATAATTATGCTGTTTTACTGAGTGAGGTGAGCTTAGTTTTGTATCTTGAAAAACGTACATTTCATACGGACATTATATTTTTGTTCAAACTGATCAATGGATCTGTTAACTCATCTTACCTATTAGGTTTACTTAACTTCAATTGTCTCCACATAACGAGAGGCAAATCGACATTTGCAATTTCCTTTCATAATTCTAATTATGGCGTCAACAGCCCAGTTAACAGAAATTAGAAAAATTATAATACATATTGTGACAGCAGTGATTTATTTTATTTAACATTTAATAACTTTAGGAGTTCCCTATGGCTTTATTTCCGAATTAATTATGTGAATTGATATGTATTATTCTTATTTGATTTTATTATGTTGTGTATTGTATTGTTTGTTATTGATGTCAGGTTTCCCTCGTTTATTGTATCCTGTTAGGTTTTTTCTTGCTCTTTAATTATTGTATTGTGTTCTACATTTTTAGTCATCCTTACTTATGTATTATTTATTAGGTATTCAAATGGAGTATTCCGTAAATAAATAAATAAATTAACATAGGGGGTGAACGCAAGCCTATATCTCAGTTTTACATATTATAGACCTAATTTTAAAAGTGTGTCCAACAGATGCATAGGACTGAATCTCCTACTATACATCTTTCTAATTTGTAGCTCATAGCTTTTATAGTATATACGAAGTCAATTGGAATAGCACGAAACTAGAGGATCTTACAGGGTATTGTCAATATATCTCATCACATTGAACGAGAGAGTACATAATTTTACAGATTTATATTCACTACTCCTGGTCTACAGTCCACGTGGACTTGATCAGCCTGCCACATAGAAATATAGGTGGAATTAGATGCTTAGCGAATTTGATTTGTCAACACCAACCTTGTTCAGAGTTCTTGCATGCCATAACATATAAAACAAAAAATACGTATGAACTATTTGTATCGTATGATCTGTACGAGGCAGTGCGGTACAGCCGGCAGCGTTATAAATTACTTCATTCTAGTAAATATTTGAACAAATTATTGGTTTTATTACTGTGTTTGAGTGATTTTTTGCAATTGTTTAAAATGGCATTTTGGAGGCCTTTCGATGGTAGTGACAACGAAACGGACGATTTTGATACAGAGCCTATACAAGCGGAATTTGAAAATAAAGACTTACACGTTCAAACTCAAAGGGTTATTTTGAATATTTACTGGTGTCTAAAAGGCGATTCTTTATATAATCAAATTGTGAAGAGGATTTGTGAATTAACCAAATTTAGCCCTACTACAATTTATAGGGTAATTAGAGCGGGGAATGTAGTTGATCATTCTATTAAACGGAAAAGAGTTGGACAAAAACTTACAAAACTTGATAACAACGAACAAAAGGTGCCCACATTAGAAATGATTAGGGATAAGTTACGCGACTATCCAGATTATAACTATAAATCGTTAGATACTTTGCGAAACCTTTAACCAAAAACACCAAAAAGTGTAATTTGAGTGCTCCATGTTCTAGGGGAAAAAGAATTATAATTCTATATGCTGGAAGTAAAGACGGTTTTATTCCAAAGGCCCGGCGCGCACTGAAATGGTGTTTAGGTGACGTGGTAGCCGTGTGGCAGGTGGAATTTTTGAAACCCATGTAAACAAATGCGGCAGCGCGCGTCGAGGTGGAGTGGCTGTGGCGTGATATTTTGCAAGTGGGGTGGTGCCATTCGGTAGCCACTAGTCTCGGACATCTTTAATTTTCGAAGTGGTGCTCGTATTTAGTATTGATTTGCCTAGAGAAGAGGTTGCATCTCCAGTGTTTTCCGCGATTATCGTATAATGCAAGACGACCAGGAATTCAATATACACCTTGAAAGGTTTTATAGAGGTTCATACCTGTCTCTATGACAATACGCGGGATGATTACCACATTAGCCAAGTTCAAGAGCGGACCTGGACATTGTATATGCCGTATTCTCTATTTTTTTGGCATAAAGGATGGAGCCAAAGATTTTTTCTTTTATATCGATTTTGTAAACTTACTAGTTGAACCAATGCAAGGGCATCCTCATCATCTGATGGCATTTTACTAAATGATAATGGCAGGATGGCGCTGCTTGCCATTTTGGTGCGCGTTACATCACTTTGATATTTTGTCGCCATTCTACTGCCACACCACGTCTTAACCATTCCAACGCCACCACCATTCCTTTGCCACACACCACTTTGGTGCGCGCCATGCCAATTGCGTTGTTGTTGTCTGCTAAAAATATCAAGCAAACCTCTGCCGACTACCACGAGGATATGACAGCTGAATTATTTGAGAAGTGGGCAAAGGAACAGCTGTTCAAATATCCCACCAAATTCTGTAATTGTTATGGACAATGCGTCATACCATTCACGGCAACACACAAAAATTCCGAAGACCAACACAAGAAAAGGCAATAGAATAGAATAGAATATTTATTTATCACGTAAGACATACAAGTATATGTGTGAGCGTCATAATGTAAGATATATATATGTAATTCTAAATATCTAAGATCTAATAAAATTCCTAATCTGAACACACTAGAAGGTATGAAATTTACACAGTAAACAATAAGGAATAAAAGTGATCGGAACTAATAATAAAACATTTTAAAAATAGAACAGTTATAAACTATTAGAATAACTAAAATACAATACAGAAGAAGGCTTAGAAGCTAGAGTCATTTAATATGCTTATTTGTGCGAAATCACCTACTCCCCACATGACAGCGCATTGGTGCTCATGAAGAGTTCATGTATTCTTCTAATGAGTAAAAGCATTTTTTAGTTAAGTATTCTCTAACTTGTATAATAAATTTCTTGTTATTACTGATATTTTCTATTGTAGCGGGTAGCTTATTATATAATTTAGTTCCTGCGAACATTGGAGATTTCTCAAACAAAGCTGTTTTGTGCATTGCAGTCCTTAATAGATCACCATGTCTAGTGTAATATAAATGGATTGCAGAGTTACTTTCAAAACTATCCCAGTTAATTCTAATAAACTTAATACAATTAAGAATATATATACAGTGAATGGTAAGAATCTTTTTGTTAATAAAATAAGGTCTGCATGACTCTCTGGGTCTGATGTTAAAAATCAGTCTGAGTCTCGTTTGGAGGACGAAAACATGGTTAATACTTGGTGAAGACCCCCAAGCTATAACATTATAAGTTAGGTGTGAAAATGCTAGCGCATAATAGAGATTTATTATGGCTTTGATATCTAATAGACCACTTAACTGACAGATAGCGAAATATGCTTTATTTAACTTACTACAAACAAGTTCTATATGTAGATCCCAACATAGATTACTGTCCACAATGGTACCAAGAAATTTTACAGATTTAGAAAATGTATCAGTCGGTATACTTTCGATTAAATTATCTGGAGGCAATCTACGCTTGGAAAAATATAAACATTCGGTTTTTTCTATATTCAGAATTAATGTATTTTTGTGACACCACTCTTTGTATAATTTTAGGATTCTATCAACTTTTTGTTGGAGTTCCTCAGGACTCGGGGCAGAGACCACCATTGAGGTGTCATCTGCGAACATCACTATTAGACCCTCTAAGATTATCGAGGGGAGATCACTCACAAACAACAGCGGTCCCAGCACCGACCCCTGGGGAACTCCTCGCTCCACACTTCGTATTCCTCAGACATTGAATTTGCGATTTTTACTTTGAATTTGCGACCAGTTAGAAAGGACTTTCATTGAATTTATGAAAGGTAAAGGCTTAGAAATACCAGAAAAGAACTCAAAAAAGACTTTATTAGAACTGATTGAAAAGCAAAATTTTAAAAAGGAATATGCCGTTGAAAAAATTTTTGAAGCACGCGATCATACTATTTTACATCTGCCTCCATATTATTGCATTTTCAACCCCATTGAAATGGTGTGGGCTGATGTAAAAATAAGACTACCTCAATATAATCAATCCCCATAATTAAGTGAGTCTATCTTAAAGAATATAAAGATAATAGTAGAAGAAATAGGCCAAAGGAAATGGAGGAAGTCTGTATCTCGTGTGATAAAAAAGGAAAATGAATATTCTATATTACCACCTATCACCCCAATTATGATTAATGTAAATACCGATTCAAGTTCTGAAAACTCGGATAGTGACGAATGAAATATTGTTTATTTAAAGTTCATAGACAAAGCTTTTTTGAAATTTGTTTATTTAACGTTGACCTATTTCCACGACTGAGTCTTTCCTTTATAGAATAGTAGAAATTTTCTACCTGCCTAACATCATGATACTGCAAAGTTCATAGTATCATAGCCTAACATTTAATAAACAAGACAGTCCTGCATTACACCCCATCGGAAGGATTATATACCATCTATGCAACTCCCGCCTAAGATTACATAACTTTACCGCTAGAAGATAGGGAGATGCCGACTTTACTCCGAGTTTTCGTTTTTATGCTGTCACAATTGAGATCATATATACTATACACAGTTTTGCAAATATATCAATGTTTTATTTTATATTAATTAGTTTCGATAAACGTTTTTATAATACTGTTGGGAAAGAAATGTGTGTAATCAGTTTTGATATATTTTTTTTCATTTATAATAAAGAATATGTGTTATTATTTCAGTATGGAAATGTGCCAAAAATAATAAATCTCTTGAAACAGAAACTTGTGCATCTAATTCTTAGCAAATGTTGGGCGGAAAAAACAAATGACAAGAATTTTATCGATTTAATTTTCTGGAAATACTTTCGTATTTTAATTTCTAATTTATCTCTAATATACAGACTGTCTATTTTACGAGGGCCACACCAAATATCTCGCTTAATATCTATTGTAGAAGAATAAAGTTTTAGAAACAGTTATCCCATTTTTTGTGAGCTATATTTCAGTAAAAAGAAATTTGAAATCCATAGCCTACTTTATGAGATATATTACAAAAACCTGAAAAATAGGAAAACCACAAACGGTTATAGCTTCCTTATTTGAGGAGATACGAAAAAAGTTAAAGGAATGAAAGTTGACGGCAAAAACAATAAGAATAATAATGTGTAACAAAAAAATCGAAAAATGCAGTTGGCTTTGACATACGCTATTGTGCAAAAATGAAAAATACATATCTCAAAGTAGATCATGACGCCATTAATTCCGTTATTTTTTTCTCATTCCAACGATATAAAACATGTCACAGAAATTTTAACTGATGGTGTCAATATTTAATATTTTACGAATACCACAATTCATATAATTGAATCGTAACAATCAGCTGTGCCATAATAGTAAAAATTCACTTTATAATTATAATTCCGTAATTATTTATTACAATTTAATACAAACCAATAAATATCTCATAAATAAAAATACAAGTACAAAACGAACATCCAAAGAAAAAAACGAAAAACTATGTATAACAGTACTACCTACTACTATATTGAAAAGAAATTGTGTGTATTTATTTTTCTAACTACAAATGCTCAAATTGTGCACCATGCATTCTGACACATAAACGTGCTCTACGAGACACGTCACGCATTACATTTTGGAGCATTTCAGGAGTAATTGCCTCACATGCGTTTCGAATTCTGGTTTTGATGTCCTCAATATTTTCAGGGGCAGTTTGAAATACCTTGTCTTTAATGTAACCCCAGACGAAAAAATCCAAAGGAGTAATATCTGGTGATCGAGCTGGCCATAGAAAGGGTCCATAGGTGCCTATCCAGCTATCTGGCATAACTTGATTTAAATAATTTGTACATATTACAGCAGTGTGAGGTGGAGCCCCATCTTGTTGAAAATATGAATAATTTAATCTTTCTGCCACTGTTAATTCATAAAGAAAATCTTGAAATTCGTTTTGCAGGAAATTAAGGTATCTACGAGCGGTTAATTTGCCATCATAAAAATAAGGTCCAATTACTTTAGTCCCTAAAAGACCCAACCAAACATTCGTAGAAAATCTTTCTTGGAAAGCAGTCTCCTGCACCAATGTGTATTTTCTCGTGTCCACTTATAATGCATATTTCTATTGAGAAATCCATTATTAGAAAAATTTGATTCGTCCGACCAAAGAATTTTGCTACATATCAGCGCGTCATTCCTTTTCTTATTTAATAACCATCTACAAAATCTTACTCTCCTTGGCTTATCTCCCTCATTTAAATGTTGAACTTTCCTCATTTTGTAGCATCGAAATCCGTTTTTTTTTCAATATTTTTCTTGCACTGTCTTTTTTTATGCGACAGTTTCTCTGAATTTGTCTCAAAGAGGTTTTCTCATTTTGGTTAACACAATTCATTACTCTATTCACTTTTCTTACATTATCCGCAACATGCGCTCGCCTTACTACTTTTTTTGAAAATGAACCGTGCGTTTTTAGATTTTGAACTAACTTCCTAAACATAGTTCGATTTGGCTGCGGAGCATCTGGAAATCTATCTCCGTAAACCGTGACTGCCATCTCAGCGTCAAAATTGCACTGACAATAAATGCTAATCATATCGAATTTGTTATTATTGGTGTACACCATAATTACTGATATAAAATTTGTCTTAGAACTCGACAACGCAACATACAACAGTGACAATCTGTCAAATTTATTAATAACTGTATACATTGTTTTTCACTAATTATGGCACAGCTGATTGTTACGATTCAATTATATGAATTGTGGTATTCGTAAAATATTAAATATTGACACTATCGGTTAAAATTTCTCAGACATGTTTTATATCGTTGGAATGAGAAAAAAATAACGGAATTAATGGCGTCATGGCCTACTTTGAGATATGTATTTTTCATTTTTGCACAATAGCGTATGTCAAAGCCAACTGCATTTTTCGATTTTTTTGTTACACGTTATTATTCTTATTGTCTTTGCCGTCAACTTTCATTCCTTTAACTTTTTTCATATCTCCTCAAATAAGGAAGCTATAACCGTTTGTGGTTTTCCTATTTTTCAGGTTTTTATAATATATCTCATAAAGTAGGCTATGGATTTCAAATTTCTTTTTACTGAAATACAGTTCACAAAAAATGGGATAACTGTTTCTAAAACTTTATTCTTCTACAATAGATATTAAACGAGATATTTGGTGTGGCCCTCGTAAAATAGACAGTCTGTATATTCCTCATTAAAAAAATATATTTTTTTATTATTTTGATGATAATAATTAGTCATGTAACCAAACATTCAGTTGTATTTCTTTTTCGTAATTAATGACGATATTTCAGCTTTTACCTAAACACGGTTTTCTTTAAAAATAACATTATCAATAATGGCCGCCAAATTTCCAACACCATTAACACCATGCAGCGCTTTAAAACCAAAATTGTCACAGAAACAGTTCTCCGTGTGGTTTGGAAATTTAGATAGTATATTATGAAAAGGAACCCATTTTTATAATGTACCAATATAATTCCAATTACTGGAATTACTGCAACATATCAGTATATGTTGCAGTAATCTTTAAGGGCAGTTCCTTTGAGTACTATAAAATGTTTTTAAAAAATTTAAAGTTTTTTTGTGCTTTTTATTTTGAGAGAAGCAATTTCTTCTTTTTCAAAATTATTGCGGAAACATGGCAACACGGAAATCAGCCAGTGTTCCACTCGCATTTCATGGATTTTGTTTATTTGTTTTGTTGTGTATTTTTCCTTTCAGCTCTTTACCTTCCTAATATTTTTTATCAAAATAGGATATTCTTCTACTTTTGCCAAAGATTAAGGAATTAACAAGATAGAACAGCTGGCAGAAACCTTTTATCTTTTAGCAATGGCGCCAATGACCTCGACATTTAAATTGGAGTTACCGTGCAGTTGCCACAATGTGGCAATCAGATGGAGAAGGTAACATTAAAGAGAGAAGCCAATAGTGAAAAATCGACAACACTGTCCTAATAGAACGACCGAACTCAGCTGACAGTCAGAACCCAAGGTCACTAAAGAAACAGGTTGTTTCATAACATGTCACATGAAGTATTCCTATGTTCATATGTTAGATTTATTTAGTTAGGACAGAATTGTTCATTGACAATAATTTTGAACGTTTTTTTTTTATAAAATGAAGAAAAAACAGCCACACGTGGCTGTCATCGAGGTCTACATGTGACGTAGCACTTGCCGATTCTAATGAGCCAACCTGTCTTTTAGTAAGCTTGGTCAAATTCATTTCAGGGGTACCCGACAAATCCCGAAACCGTTTCCGCTAGATGTTGTGTCCCTTTAATTTGAAGTTCACAACTGTCTTTGTCTATTTCGTCTTCTCCGTCTGACTGTCCTATCTTATTAATTCTCTAATCTTTACTTTCGCCACATTACCTCATGGTAATGTATGTGCATTGCTTACAAGATTTATTAAATTGTTATTTGTCTTTTCATTTAGGTACCACACTATTTGTAAAAAAGTTTCCACAGTTTCTGTTAGTGATCTATTTTGTGCTTACCTATGTTCTATCTATATAGAAAAAGTAGAAACAGTCGGAGACATAAGACTGTGTTTCAAATGGTTTCAGTAAGCTAGCAGTAGCTAACAATGTGGAAACAGTAACTGTTTCCACCTCTAAAGTAAAAAAATTGATAACAGTTTCAGGAAAATGTTGGAAATATATGAAATCCATTGTTAGTGCTAGCTAGCATTTCTGAATGGATTTTCACGAAACTTTCTGGATTCTGTTCCTATTGATGTCTATAGATCAAACTCCTCAAAAATAAATTGGCGGCTATTGCCCTGCATTTTTTTTAAACAATGATTTTTTTACTAATTTGTTAACTACTAAAATTGAGGTAAATTTAAAAAACAACGTATTTTTAGATAATTTGACGAAAAATTACAACTTTCTACTCTTGTAAAATTTTCGAAAAATGCGTATTTTCCGAGATATGGCGGTTCGAATTTTTCCAAAAGGTGTAGGGGGAATAAAAAGTGACAAGAACAAATTTACAAACATTTTTGTGAATGTGTTATTAAAATACAAGACTTTTTTCCTCTATGACTTTTTCCTAAAGTGCACTCTGTCCAAGTTTCTTCGGAAAAACTTTAAAAAGAAACCCCTCATCAGAAAATGGAAAATCTAGTAAACTATGAAATTTAAAAATCTGGACAAATTCAGACGTATAGGTTAAGATATTCTTTAAAATTTTGGTCTCTTGTAATTTTTTTGTAACATGCATATTTTTAGAGTTCTTAACAGTTTTTCATGATCAAAAGCGTTTCTGGTGATTTTTTCCAGATTTTTAAATACCATAGTTTACAAGACTTTTATGGAGATTTTCATGGACATGAAATACCGATGAACGCTGGTCATCCAATTTTCAATCATATTTGATTTCAGCAAAACCTACTAGTTATTTATAGCCATTCCCTTTTATAACACCCAAAAAAATACTTATGTAAATATTCTTATTAACAATTTAAATATTTTCGCAGTTATTAAAATTTAACACAAATTAAGTTAAAATGTATATATTTATTTCAGGCTGTTCAGTGAGTGTTCCATCTGAAACCATATTACTGAATTCCATTGTCCTTCCCAATAAGGAACTTTCTAGGAGCATAAAGAACGAAATCATTTTATAAAATAACAACACCAACAACGTACAATCTTAATTATATTTTTTGAAGATTTTAGTTTTATATTATTGATATATCTTTTATTTATTTTTTTAAAATGTATATACCTACATTGTTTTAGTTTAAATATCGAAATAAATTATTCTATTTCAAAAACTTTACATATTTAAAAAAAATTATATTCTTCATCAAGGTGTCATTAAATAAAGAAATCAAAGCAGTGTATTGGGTATCAAAAAATGATATTTTATACTAAGCGAACAAAATTAACAAAAGAATAGTTTATAGGACAGGCTATGGGTGAGTGCTATAAAGACAACTTGTGAAGTGTGTAGTTTTTTTATCACTGTCAGAAGTTGGTTACAAATATGTTTAATTTTGTTATTTTTTGAATTTTATACCGATCTCAATATTGATATTAGGTAATAAAGTTCAATTAACTGGGCAAGAGTGAAATTTTATTTCATAATAATTATTAGTGACGTTTTTTTAAAGGGGGGGGGTTCTATTTTTTTAATTCATTTTAGTGAGTTCCTATGTAGTTTCTACAAAATAAAAGAAAATATCTGTTTTTAAGTTTTAAGTAGACTCATCAGCGACACCTCATATCCAAATGTACCAATTTTCATATAAACCTACAAAATGTTTGCAATTGTAACAGACCTATTAGTGGAATCAAATTAGACGAAAAAGACCCGAACTTTGGATAAATTTCCCGATCGGTGATTTTTGTTGGAACGTGTTCAGAAAGGTGTGGAGAACAAAATATCAAAATGCCACAGCGAGAAATTGTGTGGAAATTTTTTTATTAATTTAGGTGCAAAAATACGATATTTCATGAATAACTTTTTAAATTCAATTTGTATGAAAAAACTGACAGCACCATTGGAAAGAACAGAAAATTTTACGAAAGAAACATATAAGACATGTTTGTCGGATTAAAGTTGAGCGAGCAGTAATTTGTTAACTATATAAGGCTCCAAGTCGCGCTATGTCGGCCGTCCGTTCACGCTGGAATAGGCTTGTGGGAGTGCATGCGCTGTACATAAGTGGCTATAACTTTTGATTGGCAAAAGCAAATAATATAAAACCAATTGAACATTAAAAAGTAATATTTTCTCGAAATATTACGTGTGTTGGAATAATTTTTTGAGTACTTTAATTATTGCATATATCACTTTAAAGCAGAGCATTGCATGAATTCTCGATTATTTCATAAAATTCGTCGAAATATGAATAATTTATTAAGGAAGAAATAAATACTTGGATAGCATATTTAAAGGGATTATCTAAAAAAAAAAAATTAGAAACATTTATTTTACAAAATCCAGACCTTCAAAGTTTGTCGCTATGAGTATCTAACTTTGATTGTTAATATTAAAGTTTTGAAAAATGATATCGGCGCTGATCAAATTAAAGCTGAATATATGTGTTATAAGTACCAATGATTTATTTTGTGATAATTATAAGTTTTCATGCTTGTTTTTTTTCTAAATAGACGATTTTTTAATTTTGCAAGGAATAAACCGGAAAATTCAATTGTGAACAAAGTTAAATAATCTTTTAAAAATTATGTTTTTTTGACAATCATAGATCATAGATTTATCATAAGAGCTACAAAAGTATCGCGAAATAGAGTGATCTATCTTATAAGATTCACGAAAAACTTACACTAAGGCGCATTATTTTATAGATGTCTTATAGCAATCGTCTAATAATTTAAATATCGTAAAATGCTTGCTACTAACACAAAAGTATTTTATAGGGGGAGGCCATCTTGAAAGGCCAGCGTTCGTGATGGTAAATATGACAAGATATGAAAATTTAAAGTATCAAATGTTTATTAGAATTTATGGAGTCAGAAACGTGCTAACTATAAAGTTATGAGTACTAAAACAAATTAGTGTAAGTTACATTGTAAAAAAAACTCAAACTCATAAAATCCATGTTTATAAAATTTCAAAAATTATTAGAAATCATCAATCAATGTGAGGCCCGTTAAATATATATTAAAAATATGGCCATGTTCACAGTAAAATTTTTTGCACATCAAAAATTGCAGTCATTGTAAGCCAGAACAAGCCTCTTAAATAATTATTATAGGTTATTAGGTAAACTCAAATCTAAAATATAAGGAGCATTTGCGGCTTCCTTTATTCTTTTTTTACTATTGTCTGGAGGTGTGACAAAAAATGACCACAAATTAAATTAAGTAGTTTTTTTATAAACTACGGCCGAGGTAAGTAAATAAGTTACGCCCACTAAATCTGATTGATGGCAAATTCTGCTACAGATCTACTGATTGGTCGAATTTTATTATGCGTATTAGTCTAGTATGTAGAGTCCACGTTGACTTGCAGAGCCGGAGTTAGAATTTCAGAGTTTGGCAAGTAATGAAACAATGAAAGTAAAATATTCCCTGCTTTCATAAATGTTGGATTTCACAGTTCTACCTATTATTAAATAAAAATACAACAACCCTACATTCGTTTTATTTAGGATTTAATTCTAGCATTATATTGAACCTATCTAACAATGGTTGTATAATTCTAATATATACATGTGTATTGCCAAAGCACGTGTAGCTAAAATACATTGTTGTTTCTTTTTTTGGTATGTGACAAAAAAATCTTTCTTTTTGTATATTGTATAAGACAACATTTTTATTGGTATCTACATTAAACCTACTTACTGCAATGCATGTGCCAATAATTAAATTATTCTTCTTCCCCGGAAGATGACGATGATGAGGAATCATTGGGATTTATTATAATTGGTTGTTGTTGAGGAACTGTGGCAAAATATTGATTTTCAATTTTGTTTAATATGGTTCACGAATCCCGTCCAATGCTTTTCTATGGGCTTCCCACTGTCTAATAAGTTGTATCACATTATGACTAAGTCGGGGGCTTGTGTTTCTAACGTAATTTTTTAATGCACTCCAAATTTTTTCAATAGGATTTAACTCACAGTCTTAAAACTGTATGACCATATTGTTCTGCAAGTTCGTCTATTACAAATGTTTTTTTAATGTTTGTATTGTTCACCTTTTTTTTTTTTTTTTTTAATTCAATTAATTCAAACTTTCGCGTCGAAGTAGTTGGTATTTTCTCAGCTTGTCGCGAATGGTAAGAGGCATTATCTAACACTATGACCGAATTTGACTTTATGTTACGCAATAGTTTTTCTGCAAACCGTTTTTCAAAGTGGCGTTCATATCTTGGTGGTAATCGGCCGATGACTTTGTTATGTTTTTTGCGGAAAGCATTAAACACCCTTTTGCAAATCCATCTTCATTACCCGCGTGTACTATTATTATACGTTTACCTCTCGAGGACGGTACATTTGGAGAACATTTTAAAGTGTCATCCGACCAAAAAAAGTTTTGAATTTTTTTTTTTTTCTGAAATAGGTTTAGAATGCCATGAAACGTGGAAATTTTAAATTTGAGTAAAAAAAAAAATTCCCATTATTTATTCCATTTAGATGGTCCACCCTGTATATTTTCCAGTGAAAGTTTAACCATTTCATCGCTGACAGCAGCGTCAGCTACCTACCAAATTTGACTGCTCTACGTCAAGTAGTTTTTTAGATAATACACCAACAGACAGACAGACAGACTGATGGAATTGAAAAACCTATATTTTCGTAATCTATGTGATCTGAAACGTGAAAATCCGAAAAAACCTCGGAGGGTGATTTTTTCTCGAATACAATACTTCCCTTTGGTATGCGAGGGACGTAAAACATTTAAAAACAAACATATTTGACAGTAATAAAAGAAATGCTAAAAAGCTGAGTTCATATTTATAAAGCACATACGATGACTCCTTTGACGGCAATTTTTTATTCGCTGAATAAATATGAACCTAATGTTCTGTTATTTTTGTGGTGCGTGCCCTTTCTGTTGAAACTGCAGATAAGAAGAAAAAAAACTGTAGTGTAGTGCTAGTATTTTAATGAGATTAAGTTGGAAAATTTGCCAGTAGTGTTTTTTGTGGTAATAAATATTTAAATGGAGAGTTGTCATACGACAAGTAAAATACGAATGTAGTCATAAAAATCTTGAATCCGATTCTGAACGCATTAAAGCAGGTGTTCGTTTGCAAGCATGCGGCTTTCTGCGATGTAATTCTTAAGGGATGCCGCTTTGAATGTTATATTTTGGACACAACTTTACCTAGTATTAAATCACAATGCCATATGGTTTTAGTGTCAAAAATACTTCTTAAACTTTTAGGATACATTTTGGAAATCATATTATTTTATTAGTGTGTATAAAGCAGCATCTTTCTTTAAATAATGACTACTTAAAAGCTCTTATAAAACAGTTGTTTAGTTGTTTTATAGCAGTAATTTAAAAAAGAGTGAAGTGTGCTTTATAGTACAGTTATCTGAAGCTTTAATAAAACTGCTATATAGTGATGGTACTAAATTTTCATAAAGCTTCTGGAAATGTTTATACAATTATTTTGTAATGATTCCAATAGGTGTTACAAGATATCAATAGGGACTGAAATATTTTATAGGATGGTGCCAATTTTGCACTTATAGCTGCTGTAAAAACGTTATGAAAGTGTCTGAGAGTAACGTTGTTTTATAAAATTTGTGTCAGAAACATTCCTACAACTTTTATAAAATATCAAATTGCTAGTTGGGTGGTGAATGTTTAACATTACAAGAAAAAATTGAAGTAAAACTATTTGGAGACAATATTCAAACTAGATTACCCAAGAATTTAGCAAAATTATCTTTAATGACGAAGTCACATTCACTCCCAATGGGACAGTGTTTTCTTATAATTGCAGATATTGGGCTATAGAAAATTCACATTTGGTAATTAACTGTAAAAGTTGATATTTCCAAAAGGTCACCGTGTGGTGTGCAATTCTTGGGGAGTGAGTAATTGGCCTCATCCTGTTCTACACAACGTTAAACGTAGTTTGATTTGAACATTCTTTTGATAATGACTTGCTAGAAAATCTCCCATTAGACGTAAGACAAGAAATGTATTTCCACTTAGATGGAGCATCAATTCATAATTCTAGAATTGTTCGGCAATAGTTAGACGTACATTTTCCATAGCTCTGGATAGGGAGAAACAGCCTTTGTGACCTCTGGCAACCAAGGTCACAAGATCTCTGGAGAAAAAATAAAGAATGGACTTTACAAAACTAGACCTCAAAATTGTGACGAACTTTGTGCTAGAATAACTGAAGCCTGAAATCAAATCAGTGTAGCCGAGTTAAGAAGCGCCCAAGCAGCACCTAGTCTCAAGAGAGCTTTTATAACTATGATAAACGTTTCTACAACTTACTTTATTGAAAATTATAAAACTAAAAAGTTAACGATGGATATACAACTATTCAGAGTTATGCGAGTTCTTATATCGTTCTAGCTTGGAGTTGTATTATAGTTTATAACACATCTTATATGGAAATTATTTAGTGCTTCGATGTGAAGTTGTACTACAAAGTATGCGATGTTGTGCAAGACGTTAATTAAGTAAATATAATTTTATAGATGACATGATAAATATGGGCTCTTGTAGTTTTATTTAGAGTTTTATAGTGGTTTCAAACATGTTGCAAAAGGTTATTTTTGTGTGTGTATTACAAATATACTGTATTTCTAGAGATGATAATGTGCATAGTATTAGTGGTTCTTGTGTCCGTTCGATATCAGTTAAATTATCATTAAGTTTAGACAATAATAATGATGAGGCTTCATTATCATCTAATATTAACAATTTTCGTTTCGATGGAGTCAAAATACGTGGACTTGATATTCCTCGTGTTGAAGAAGGAGGTGTAGCTCTAGTTATGCTGTATTTGAGTACTTCATTTTTAAAGAAGTTTTCGTGATTCAGTGCGGCGAATGTTGCTGTGTTCACTATTGTGTAGAATGAATAATTTATTTTTATCACACGCTGTTTAATACTGATTATATTTAACCAAATAAATGAAAAGAATTGTAGATACTATTTTATAACCGCACTGAAACTTACGAGTTGTACTGTGGTCTTATTAACCACTTTACACCTATGATACATCTTTATACAAATTACTAGTTGTAGAAGAGTTTGAAGAGCAGGTTTAACAACTCTTATACCATACTGTACTATAACTTTACAAGTTGTGGTATAACTTTGTAATTTTAGTTACGGTTTTAAAACTCGAATATATCTTTATATATTATTGTTTAAAAAGTTCAAAATAGTTTTAAAAACATTGCTTGATCCTAAATTTATTACTTTTGTTTCTATGATAATGCTGTATCACGGTTTTTGTGTAGTTATTAAAACGTGCAGGTTTTGCAAGGTTCAGAAGCCATATTTATTATGTGCAATTGTGATATATGTAGCGACCATCTTGAAATTGCAAAAATGCAATTATTTAAAATAAGAACTAACGAAATTTCTGAAACACCTTAATAGTTTAGCGTAGTTTTGGAACCGCATAATGTTAAATATGAATAAAAGCATATTTTAAGAAATAAATTTCATTTTATATTATTTTTGAAGCACTTTGATTTTATAGAGGTAAAACAATTACATTCACGAACAATATTCATTTCCAGCTAATTCTCAACTGCTCATTATTATTATATTACAGTAAAATATTGAGGACCATAGTAAAGTCATCATTTAGTTGCATGTGTTCACACTATAACTAGAGATAAAGAAAATTTATAACCAAAAGTATTGCAAGTTTTACTAAGCCATCTGATGTATATATATATTTTTGACTTTTATAAATAGGTCTCATTACGTATCATTATATGTATATATGAGATGCCAATATAAAAATAAAACAAGCTAAACCATTATACTTTTCGCCGATTTACTGCACTTTTTATATAATAGTTGCACATTCTATAGGATACTCTTTAAAGTTTTTTTTGTAAATAATATTAATTTTAGACATTTTTGGTTTGCATGATTACAAAACATTAAAAAAAAGAAATATTTTTTATTTATTGATCGATTTTGTTAAAAAATAATAGGATTCTTCCTCCAGCTGACACTAACTCACTGTTCAAATTTCAAGACAATCGGACTTTTCATTCTAAAGTTATTGTGCTTACAAGAAACGTGATGGACAGACGGACGGACGGACATTTTGAAAGTTGTTCATAATTCGATCACCAACACAGTGATATGAACATTTTTTTTCTACTAGCAATATTACCGGTTTTAGAAATGTGCCGATCAAACGCAATATACTCTTCGTTTTGTATTTGCGAAGAGTATATATAATGTTTAAGATTAGTTATTTAGTAGTATTAAAGAAAGTGTTTGAAACGTTACTACAACATTTTGTAAGAGTCTTATTGATTCCTCACTTTATTGATATAAGCGGTTATAGAACATTTAATTTTTAATTCTAATTTTGAATTATTCTTTATTTAAATAAATTAGTGGAGTCAAGGAGTCGGGATTTTGTCAAAAATGTTGAGATCGTGCTAACCTATGTACCCTCGTTTTTGAGGATTCTAAACATGAATAAGATAGTAAAAAAGGCTTTTAGCCATGCGCACCCCTTAAAATGGCCAAAAACCACCTCTTTTTACCATTTTTTAATGCCAGCACTCGGCATTGTGTGTTTCTAGGGAAAATGCTCTACCCTACCCATCCCTTTTCAATGTTTGCTTGTAATAATGCATGCATGGGAATTTCATATAAGTTTAGCGGCAAGGAAAGGGTGCATGATAACAAGGGAGGATTGTGACAACTCTTGGGGGTTAATTCCACCCTGTCTTATCAGTCTTTCCTTGTCAATAGACTTATATGAAAATCTCAGCCATTCCTCTCCAAGGGCACACGGCTGAGCATTATTACAGGGAAACACAAAAATGGGGGTAGTTATTGTCCGTTTAAGGGTGTACAAAGGCACGAACACTCCTGTTGGTATTTTTTCTCCATTATATAGCATCCTTGAGAACGGAGAGGGGGGGGTTCCACCACCTCGTAGGTACATCCAGCCCCCAAGGGTTGTTAAGGTCCTCTACCTGGTATTATACCCTTCCCCCTTTATTCATTCCCGATGAAGTTTTCAACAGTTTCCATAGTAACACACAGGCTGAGCGTTGGTATAAAAAAACATTAAAAAGGCATGGTTTTTGCTGTTTGAGGAGGTGTACATAGTTAAAAACTTTTTTACTATCTTATTCATGTTCGGCACCCTCGAAACCAGGACTCTACAAAAGTTTCGTCTCTATATAGCATGATCTCAACTTCTCTTCCGACTTCTTGACCCACTAAACATGAACTTACCTTTGTTATAATAACATTTTTCTTTTGTGTCCATGACACACTAGTGAGGATAATGACCAAATTTAGAAATAAAACATGGAATCAGTCATCACAAAATAACTAAAAAATCAAAAGGTGCCAATTTTACACTGAATATTATAAGTACATAGGCTAAAAATTTGATTTGAGGAATTTTTACAAATAACTTTTTTTGACTCTCTAACATGAAGATGAGCGATATTTGTGCCTTTGCTTTTTTCAAATGGTTATAGTAGGTTGCGATTAAATACTGCATAAGTTAAATACTTAGGAAGATGAAATTTATAAACCTCTTATTAAATTATTTATTTACCTCCAAAAATAATGAAAAACAAGGGTGTTTTCATATTAAGTGAAACACACTGTATGAGGTGTGTTATGTTAACTCGTGTATATATTATTGTGATCATAATACAAAAAATATAAGGTAATAAAATACATTATTTAAGAAATTATTTATTAATGGAAATAAGGGGACCTAGAATCAATAATTAACAATTGATGCCCATGTAGAAATCTATATTTGGCATAGTCCTGCATAATTTGTTTGTAATCAGTGGTTTTATTTTCCTTCTCCAATCCTTGCAGTAGACTTACCAGTAAGTGTACGCTTCCCAAGATTGCAAATGTTAATACGATTGATTCAAACGTGGATAGAGCCATAGACTTTAAAAAGTAATTGGTAAAAATCTCATTATCGTTTTATTTTATGCAACTTCATTTCTTTATAGTTCTATCTGGTAAACTTAGGTTCCGTTCTGTAATTTAATTGCAAATTATATTTCACAATTTTTATATTTACAAAAAATTTATGGATAATTTAATCATTTTTGACTTTGAAAGATGAAAGACCAAATGACATTTCTACAATTTATTCAGAAGGAAATCATAAAAATTTGTTTTATCACTCTTAAACTGAATGTTTATTTTTTCTTTTACTACCTATATAGGAATTCAGGGTAGCATAACCTATTAGCCTAAGAGCTGGCTACGAAAATTAAAAATGATAAGGTGCAGTAAAAATTTTTATGTCAGAACCCTCCTTATTAGCTGACAAGCACGCAGATATGCAGCCAGAAGTCGTTCCTGAGATCTTCAGCAGAAAAAATTAAAGAATTTTAAAAATATTCTAATTATTTTTTATTTTACTATAATAAACACAGTATGTTTACAAAATAGTTCTATTAAGGGTACGCATTAATTTATATTATTATTATAGTATTATCACTTTATTAGCTTCAGTAAGTTAGGTATTTATGAATACAATAGATTGAGTTTGAACAAAAGGCAATTACGATGCTTACAGTAAACAAAAATGTAAATTAAAATATACGGTTGTTAAAGAAAGTAATTTCATTGTTTTTTATATTTTTCTATTTATGACGTCTTTAACACAATGGTTCTTATATTATCAAAGGTAACCAATTTAAAAATTAACAACTATCTATTTAATAAACTATGACTTTTAACAAAGATTAAATTGTTCTTAAATTTCTTTTGAGGCTCTTGTTCTCAATCCCATATTAACATATTTTTGTTTATGGAATATATAATTAAATAAGTATGTAATAAGTATGCCCTAAAAAGTGTCTAAATAATTTTTCCTCTATAATTTAGTTATATCCATAAAAATAGTGTGGAAAATATGATATATATTTCGTTCAATCTCTTCATTTTATGTAGCATGAATTTAATACTTCATAAAAGTGCACTTTCCACATTTGATGTATGCAGTCAGAATTTTATAGTTTCACACGAGATTCCATTGTGCATGCTGTTTAAAAATAAAAAAGATCGATATGAACAACTGAAAAATATTTATTTATAAGATATTTTTTATTATACCTGAATTATAATCTGTTTTTGAAGCATGCAAAATCGGGCCTCTAAAGCACCAGTGCTTGAAAGTTGCTTAGGTAACAACCAATTTTAAACAATGATAAATACACAGGTATTTAGCAACCAAACAAAAAAATTCTAACCATCTCTATGTTATGGATTAAAAATGAAATTCAGAGATTTCCTTGTAAAATGAATCTACATTAATTTTTCTAATTCTTACTTTGCAGTGCAGGCATAATAAGAAATAGCGTATAATACACATGTATAAGTAACCTTTAAAGCACACACAGGTTTAGGGCACGAGGAGCTTAGCGAGGAGGGTCCTAAAGGAGTAAGTGCAGGTATAATAAAAAAAAATAGGGTATAATACACATGTATAAATAGCCTTTAAAGCACTTACTCCTTTAGGACTCTTCTCACTACGCTCGTCATACCCTAAACCCGTGTGTGCTTTAAAGGCTTACTTATGCACTTGTATTATAATATACATCATAATTAATTTTTAACTCTTTTATACCTACAAGCAAATTTTTAACAACAAATATATTAATAGAAAGCATTTTAGAAATATTCCCGAGTAAAAAAATTATAACGAAATCTTCTGCTGATTTGCAGACTTTTTTATGGTATCATAGACATCAGTTCTTCTTTGATTGAAAATAGGAATTTGCTGTCTAATTTTATCACATTCACTCAGATCAATATCATCATAAATTATTTCTTCTTTATCGGTAGCTTGTACAGTTACTTTCCCCCAAGGGTTGGTGATTTGTGAATGCCCCCATGCTATGTAGCCTTGCTCGTTTCTGGCTGGGCTTATTGCAAACACATACACTTCATTATCTAAAGCTCTAGCCCTCTGAAGTAACTCCCAGTGAATAGGTCCCGTTATCATATTAAATGCTCCAGGATAAACTAAAATTTCACAACCTTGAAGTCTATATAATTTAGCTAATTCCTCAAATCTTAAATCATAGCATATTCCTATCCCCACTTTGGTCCCTTCAAAATCAAATGTTACTAACTCGTTACCAGCATGTAAGACTTCGGATTCTTTAAATGTTATTCCTCCAGGTATATCGATGTCAAATAAGTGCATTTTGCGATATTTAGCAAGCAGTTTACCTTCAGGTCCCCATACTGTACATGTGTTATAAAGTTTATTATTCTCAATTTCTGGAATTGTTCCACCAATTAAATATACAGAATTCTCCTTTGCTGCTTTGGATAACATTTTACAGGTTGGTCCACTTGGCACAGATTCAGCATACTCATTGAAAAACTTTGTGCCATAAGGAGAGTTAAAACATTCCGGTAAAGCTATTAATTTTGCACCCAATTTTGTAGCCTCTTCTATCTTTTCAGCTGCATTTTCTAAATTTTTACTTCGGTCTTTACCAACCCGCAGTTGCACAAGAGCAGCTCGAAACAACTTCATCATCGTCTGGTGGTTACGTACTAAATGATTAAATTAAAAACAAATAATTAATACCTTTGTCACAAAATAAATATTCTGTGCCTTATCGTATGCTTATCGTCTGCACCACAGATCAAATATTATACATATATATTTATATATTAAGTCTGCAAATAGCGAGGTTATGTAAACAGCTGATAAGTTTCAAATTCAAATGCTGTTTTCGTTCAGCAGATTGATTCGTAATCATAATAAACAGGATTTCAATGAACTGTAATCATATGATCCAAAATTGCATGGTAGGGACAGAGACAAGACATGAAACAGGTACCTAATGATCACCAATCACTCTGCTGAACGAAAGCACAGAACAACCCCAGGATATTCCCACAGTGGATATTTTGTTGGGCTTTTAATATCTTTGCAGGATATTACTACTACATCCTGTCAGGATTTGTCCTGGATATGCCCATTTGGGATATTCTCAGGTTGTACATATTTTATTGGGATATCCTAAGGACATCCTGAGGAATGTTGTTCTCGATTGGGATATACGGGCCCAAATTAAGATATCCTAGGGATGTCATGTGCTGTGTGGGAATAGTCCTGCCATCTAGTGATTAGTGTACTGAATACGTCTAACTAGGTGGAGAGCCGACTGTATAGATTTCCTATGACTAAGATACATGAAAATCTTTATGTGAGTTAGTAAGTATACTACCACAGACATACAGGGAGCCACTTTTCATTTTTGCAAATTTTGCCCGCGTCATGGAATTCTGACGTCACTTCCGGTCACGATTTTTTGTGTCATCGAATACATGAATAAAACTTACGTTAAAATGTAGGTTTTTAGGTATACAATGAGATTGTAGTGGGCTGCCAGGCTTAATTTGCACGCAACCCTGAGACACCCTCAATTAAAGTATTATTTTTTCTGTTTTCTTAAGTGATCGAATACATGAATTATTATTTTTTTAAGTTTAAGTATACGCCTTCTAGTTATTTAAAAAAATAGGCTGCCTCTTCTTATTTGCCCGCATCCTCCCATTTTGACGTCACTTCGGGTGAAATTCCATGACGCGGGCAAAATTTGCTAAAATGAAAAGTGGCTCTCTGTATGTCTGTGGTAGTACCATTGATTAAATAGAAATAGATACTTAACCAAAGAATTTGTACTGTTAGTTCCGGTCTTAAATTCATAGATGTCGTGTGCCTTTTCGAGTCGAAGTTCAAGCTGGTGTTTGCAAGGCGGGTAAATTAATTCATGAATGAAATGAAAGGTTTGCGGGCGGGCCCGTGGGGTGTGGAGGGAGCACAGACTACTCAGACGTAGCACTCAATACAAAAATTAGTACCGCAGTAATGTTCTATCTTCCTTAATTCTGTGTTCTACTCTCTCACTCTCCTTGCAAAACAAGGGAAGATGTCGCTTCGGACTCACTTGCAAAATGCTGGAAATCTCAGTAGATGGAGCCACAATCTGCCTGTCTTCGACAGGTGACGTCACGACTATATACAGGGTGTCCCATATATTACGCATATACAGTGTCTCCCAAAGAAATGCTCAGACGAAAATGCTAGAAAGGGCACGATATTTGATCGATAAAAAACCTATATTGTCAGGGTCGAAACGGCTTAGTGTTTATTTGGTGAGGCTTTCAATTTTTCTCTTTAATTAAGAATTGAGTCTTATAGTTCTTAAAGTATTTCGGTAAAATAAACATGTACCTGTTTTTTTTACTTAAGGTTATAAAACAAATTATTTTGATAAAAGAAAGATAATGTTTGTAGCAGAACAAATCAAAATGTAAATTTCTGTTGGTATTTATGTATCAGAAATAAACACTATGGAGGTTGCCAGTGGATTGTGATAAAACTACATCGCAACTTTGTCACGTAAAAACACATATTATAATGTTCTTATTTTTTTACTATATGAGCAGTGACGGTATAAAAAATACCCTGCTTATGACAAATAATAATTTGTTGACGGGGTTATAACCTTAATTAACTCAAAAATGCATTAAATTGCTTTGCAAAACATTTTTTTATGTAACTTAACTGAATAGTGTTTAAGATCTATGACACAATTTTGATCTAAATAGGAAAAAATTGAAAAGCCCACCAAAAAAAAACTAAGGCCCTCACAAAATAGGTATATTATTGAACAAATATCGTGTCCTTTCTTCCATTTTCATCTGAGCAGTTCTCCCTCCTGAGTCTCAGCTGCGACAGATGGCAATGGTATTCAAATAAAAAAAAACTCTTACAAAGTATCTTTAATTTAAAATGTTTTGTAATAATATAGATAAACATAAACTATATAAGAGTACCTCTAACATATATATTTTTATATAGTTGATATTATATTTTGTAAAAAATTTACCTACGTTTGCACAATTTCTTTCGTAATTTGAAAGACAAATATTAAATTTCACTGTTATGAACAATTTCCAGTTTTTGCATTTTGTAAACAATTGACTGCCATTTCAAAACCTGACCGTCTCGGCTAATCAGCTGATCCACTAATTAAAAGAATATATCACTGTCAATAATTTTATACACTATGTACCACTATAATTGACACAGTTCATTAATACTGAAAAATTATGAGGTGAAATCACTGAAAAATAAATACACTTCTCTAAAGTTTATTTGTTTATACCTAAAACAACAAAAATAATAACCTAATTAGTGAACCACGGCTATACATACATTTACTTCTGCCATCTATAAGATTTGTTCGGAACCAAATTAGTTTTCATACAAGAAGGACTAAAGTGCTCTACTACGGAAGTAGTTTCTGTACACACGACACTGCATATATGCATGTAGCGTCCCGCCCTCTACGACTGCTTTAGCAGAAGAAAGACGAGGATAGATTTATAGCAAATTTAATACGTGGAAGTGACATAGAGCAATCGGCATTTCTTTCCAATAAAGTAAACAGTATGTAGTAGTCTGTGGGAGGGAGCTAAACGACCTAGCAACTAAGACAGCAGTGCAACCAGCGTTGCCAATGATTCGGCATGATGAGATTCACCTACTCGCAGAAAATTATCCGATTTTGTAAGAAATTATCCATTCTTGGCATTTTTTACTTTTAAAAACAGCATGGAAAATACTTACATGTGTATATATTGCTTATAATACTATAATCGACTAAAAACATTATGTTTAATAAGTCTTAGAAATTATTTTACGAAGAAGAGCTTTTTTATTGTTTTGTCTTGATGCAAAAAGAATAGGTAGGTAGGTATATGAAATTTATTTAATAGTGAAGAAAACCACACCCTGTGTATTAATTTAAAAATTTATTTCCGCTTCTATTAATCCAAATTTACGTAATTCTGAAATTCTGTATAATTCGACACGCGATTAAATATCACCCGGTACGTACCTAATAATATCCTACCCAATTTTCAAGCTAGAACATAAATGTGTTAGAATTTGTTTGATTCGTATAGTTTTAAATATTTTTAAGTCTACCTAAAACGTACAAAACTTGGTGTAAAGGCCAGTTCGAAAAGGCACATATCACTTGAAATTTTACGGTGTTAATATATACAAAGATAAGGCACAGGCACAGATGGCCCGGTTCCCGTGAGAACGGTACCAAAAACTACGCAGTTTTGTGTGTAACGTCATCGCTCTTTCGGGTATAAATACCAGCGAGAAGTTTGTACAAAGGTCACTTCTTTGAGACCGCTACTACGAATGATAATTAATCCTCTAATACGAGTCTGATAATGGGCCTTTCCCGCATGACTGAATTTTACTACTTCACTATAATCAAGCCATATAATAAACTGCAATATAATTTTATTTTAATTTAGTTTCTTCCAATTTTTTACGTTCTACCAAATATTTACATTACAAAATCAGTTTTATTTCAGGTAATTTGAAACGTAAGTTTTAAGGCGCCATGCGTGACGTCACACTGATTAGACCAATAAAAGTCGTATTCTTAATGAGGATCCTCTATTGCCAGATGTATGTCTTTTTACATGAACATCGTATTTCCGTCATCAATTGTCTACTTTGAATAGCGCATTTTTTCGTTACAACGTATTCTTCGTTTCTCTGACACTAAATAAAAGCAAAAATTGTATCAACTTTTGACTGTATGAGTTTCTAAAATCTATATATCAGATTTATATTCTCTATTTTTGTTCATTTGGTTCACATATAATGCCAGTTTCATTTGGCAACGCTGTACTGAAATGTTCAAACTTTATTCGATAATTCGATAACCTCACTTTCTATTGTTTACGTTCGATACGAAAATTAATTTTGCTCTCTTCTAATTATAAAATGCCGCTTAAAAAGGTTTGTTTTGTACCAGTGTGTCCAAATAATAGTGAAAATAGTACGAAGTTATTTTTGCGAGTTCCAACAAATTCGGAAATTCGAAAATTATGGTAGAAAGTTGCAAAAGTTCCAGGTATTGTTTATACTGCTCCTGGATTTTTCTGTTGCGAAGATCATTTTAACGTATGTATATATTGTTCTTTCTTTTGGTGGACCTTTTACAAATCTGTCTTCACATTTACTCATATTTTTAAAAGAAATTAATACTATAACACCAAACAAGAAGTAAACACGCTGGGCTGCACTCTCGTGATTTATGACAGATACTTCTTGGCACTGTCAATGGGCGTCATAAACGCACGTTCTCAATTAAGCGTTACCACTTTGCAATATGAGATTCTATTGGTAGTTCCTCATAAATGTACTTCAGGCACCAATAGAATTGCAGGTTGTGGAAAGCAAGGCAGAGAAGTGAGGTTCTTTTTGAATGCACCTTCATAGCTAATTCTGACGGCCGTTTAATCTCATACTGATTGGTGCAGTTTATGATGACGTCACATTGGCGCCCGAAAGCTATCGTTTCAAACTGCTGTTCATTTACGGAACATTTGTATTTTTTTTGTGGTATTTTATGCGCTCAGAAAAAAATAAAAATTCGTTTTTAGTAATATTTTGATAGGCTCTTTCCAATAACACAATAAAAAAAAATTGAGGGAAAGGCCCATTATCAATGCTTTACTTGCTGACCACTATTCTGAATGATAATTAATCCTCGGATACGAGTCTGATAATTATCAATATACTAGCTGACCGCCACCCACTGGTCAAGCCGTTTCCGAAGTACTGTCCGTACTTTAACAGCAAACTTCAATAAGCAGAGTGATAATTAATCCTCAGTCTCTTTGAGTCTGAGTGGGATAATTAATCCTCTCACTACGAACTGGCCGCTGCTGACCACTGGTCAAGCAATTTGCTACAAAGCCGTACTATTATTGTATTGCTGGAGTCATACCAGATTAGTACGACTCAAGGGAACGATGTCCAGAGCTAATAACACCCCGCCGTCCAGCTACGACTCGCTGGACATGAGCGAGCCGCGTGATAACACCCCAAATGACCACGGTCATTTAGCGGTCTATCAAGTACCAGGTCCCAGACAGCACACGATATCCTGAGGATATCCTATCACAGTCCCGTTGTCCCAGATTTGGGATTATCCCATGGACATATCCCCAGGTCATCCCAAGGTTGACCTGACTGGATATTAATGTCCTGTAAAGATCCAATTATGGATATCCGTAGGATATCCTCAAATGATTGCCTACGGATATCCTGACGGGATGTTAATATCCTATAGTTGTACAAAATACATATATCCTACGGATGTAATAGAATCGATATCCGTGGGTTATCCTGTCCAGATTGCCCACGGATATCCAATGATGGGATGGGATTTTTACCACTTTTTTTAAGAAACTTATTTGTACAAAAACGGTAAAACATTAAACTATATTTATTTAGGCACACATTTTATTCTAGAATAAGAAATCGAAAATTTCAAAAATTTTGATTTTTCCTCGCCGGATAACTAAAAAAAATTATAATTTCAGTCAAAATGTTCTGAACAAAAGTAGTCTATTTTGGTCAGGCAATCCGAATTTGCAATAAAAAATAGGGGTTTTCATTTAAAAAACTAATTTGACCTTGAATGACCTATATATATATGTTCTGTGGAAATTATTTTTATTATATTTTTTTTCCGGAGACGGTTGTCTTTTTAAAACGATGAAATACTCATTAAGATTCATATTGATAATTTCGAATGTAATGAAATAATTAATCAACAATAATCATGGAGTAAATTAGCTCTTTTGTAATTTAAATCTGGCCCTGGGGGAGGTGATGTATTATAGCTTATGCTCATTGGTTGAAAATCCAATGCAATTTCTTTAATCATTTCCCGAAACCGAATAACACTACGCTGATAATAAAGATGTCAATAATGCAGAAAATATAAGTCAGAGAGAGAGAGAGAGAGAGAGTTACAGTAGTGCAAACCACAAAAAACACAAACGAAAATTCCCTGTTTCTGTCCTATCATCGTGACCATCAGCTGCTGTGAACATCGCCATATTTTTCAATTTTCAAAGTTCGACTGTGTTCTGTGTTTGAAGATAGACCATTTTAATGTGTAAAGTGTATTTTTTAATGCAGGTAAGGCTTACTGTGCTATATTATATACATAATTTAAGATAAATCTAGAGCAGAGTATTAGCTGTTTGATCTAGTGTAGTGGTAGAGACACTATAGAGACCGGTAAATTATTTTGCATGTGGCATGTGCTGTAAAAGGTAACCTCGAACATGTCTACAACAGGTAAAATAAACCAGTAGTAAAACTAGTAAAACAAACAGAGCAACATACTATAGATGTATCAAGAACAACTCTGTCAAAATATCATTACTTGTTAGTGATGATATTTCCACAAACGCAAATCACGTAGGTAGGTATCTAATATATTTAAAAAAAAACGAATTGCACTGAACAATACACAGTATGATTTCTTATACAGACACTTTGGTTCTTTATTTGCGATTGAATCACTTTTTCTTATAACACGTTCTTGCATTTGAAACATTTTGGTATAGAAAAGCCCAAGTTTTCTATACTATGTGTATTATTTCTATATACATTAAGCCACGAATGGAGAAAATACATGAAGTATTTCATTTATACAATAACATCCTAATCTGGTATGACATTATTGTGAAAGACTAGTTATAGTCCAGGCAGAAATTCTGACTACATCACAGAAAACAAGTGATAAAATCCTTTTGTCGTATAGAATAATGTTTTTACATCTGTGTCCTCAGTCCTCTACTATAGTCACACATATAACAACTTACTACCAATTTGCATAAGGCCAAAATAACCATACGTTAAAATGTGTCAAAAGTTTTTGTCCGATATCGGTACCTTTTTTTTTTTTATTTAACTTTGGCTGTCTAATTGTAGCCTCAGCAGAAATTTTAATGATGCATGTCACAGAGGCAATGTTATTTAATTACTATACTTATAATTGAGTTTTTCCCATGACGACTTTCTTATCTAGATTATTACACTACTTCTGTTTTTGTGTCGCTGAATAATCATTATTTATGAAGATTAAGCGCATCTTTATAAGTCGTTTACAAATGTGTACTAATCTAGAAATAGCATTTATGATCGAGGCAGGAATTCTTACTATGCATATGTCATAGTGAAAACATGCGGAGCCAAAATTATGTTCATGTCCTTGTATAGAAAAATTACTGCTGTTGTGACTTGTATCTTCGGAATTTTTGCTTTGACTATATTTTAAAAACGTTTTTTTTTTTTGTTTTAAATGTAAATGATTTTCATTTGTGTTATTTGTATATTTTTTAGAAGCTGTTTTAAAAAAACTCAAACTGTGTCAAGGCATCAGAAAAAACTGTGGAAGCTGCTATAAAAAATTGACTCCGACACGCCAAAGAAAGACTAGAAAGGGATAAGGAAAATGGAGATATAAGGAACAAAGGAAATTAAGCTGCTATAAAAAATTGACTCTGACACGCCAAAGAAAGACGAGAAAGGGATAAGGAAAATGGAGATATAAGGAACAAAGAAAATTAAGTGGACCAAGGAAATGCAGACAAAGAGAATCAATAGATATACTCATGTATATAGGTATAAATAAATAGATTTTTAAAATAAAGCTCAAGTGATTTTTTTATCCAAACATTATTAATACAAAGTGCATGATAAAAAGATGATGGAGTAGTTTTACAAACACCAAAACACTCGAACACAGCACTCGAATACTCTACTCGACTCGCATTTCACCAACCATGTTGGCATCATCTGGAGATGATTAAAACCTAAAAAAAAACAACTCTTAGTTTTAATCATCTCCAGTTGGCAAAACGCGTGTCGAGTAGAGTATTTGACTGTTGTGTTCAAGAATTTTGTTGTTTGTGGAAACTATTTTTTGGTGTTCGTGAAAACTACTTCATCGTCAGTGTCACACCGAAGGCTCGAAACCATCCAGATCCACGTGTATGACTCGGTGTATGATAAAAGGTAAAATATTAGTAAAATTAAAATAATATCGTCTCATATCTCATGAACTGACGTATCTCGAATTTTGACAACTTTACATAATTACAGAAGACGCACATTTAACTTTTTGGACAGTTTTTAGAAATCAATACAATAGTGTGAATCAACTTAGTAGTGACTTTATAGCACAGTGTAGTTCATATGTATGCTAAACTAATAGCAATCGGTTACGTCAGTGTGAGTCGGATGCAGATAACAATATTGCCTTTTGTGTCACAACTTCAACAAAATTAGAGTAGTGGTTTTTTTTTGTTTATTAATATTGTGCCAATTTAATTATCTATTAGAGGTGTTTTAAAATCTCATGAGCTGTGACCTTCATATGCGCACAGACATAATCCCTCCTGTCGACTCAGTTACACTTCTTAAAATTATTATATTTATTGTTTACAATTTATCCCGAACTCTTGTTAATGTATACAACAATTCAGCCGCCAGTGTCTTCAAAAAAATACTTATAACGCAGAATGAATGAACTTTGGCGTTTGCGCATTTCGCGGCTCATAAGATTCTGAAACACCTCTAACTTTATATCAGTATTTATTTTGTGAGATTACGTAATAGTTCTGTCATGTAGTTGTAATTCTCTTAGGATACTTGAATTCATGTTTATATGGTGTTTTTTTTCTTATTTATCTACAACCGTATAAATTTCTAGAATTAATTTACAAACATCCTATATACTAAGGTTATAGAAAGGATATCCTTAAACACTTATCTAACTGTTTCCTAAGGATATCAAATCAAGAACAATATCGAATATCATCAGGATATACAAAAAAGGGATATGCATGTAGAACACTATTTCCAGCGGTTATTGTAGGGTTATCCTAGATATTGCCCCGATAGATCCTAAGGATATATGCAAATGTGTCCGAAGGTTGTTCTCAGGACATCTGGAACTGTCTCACCTGTATATCCCAGGGAAATCCTATGCAAATTTTAGGTCATTCTAAGGATATAGTCATAAACCAAGCTTTACGTCCTTAGAATATCCATCGGTTAACCTTGTGCTGATTGGGGTAAATCAATATGATTATTTCGGTTTTTCGGTATTTTCATTTAATTTTACGTGAACTTAATAATTTCAAGTCGGGACTATTTTAATTCATTATAGTGTTAAATAATTAACAAACTGATTCTATATTTCGGATACTCGGAATCGCGAGGGGATCTTTTTATTGTGGCACTTAGATAGTTTAGATACATTGCCTCAGTCGAAACATTTATACTGAGGAATTAGAAATTACTATATCCTACATTTATTAAATTGTTAGATCTTGTTAATTGAGAATAACTTTCTTAGTATAAATTCTACAATTTATTTAGTTAATTAGGACAATAAATGATTTGTTTTCAGTGACAGATTTTGTTGAGATCGATAGTCATTACACTATTCGATTTATTGCAGGTTCAAATAAAAGCAACCAGTTTGTTGTTGTCCGAGTAATATTATATTACTAACAGCCAGTGGGGGTTCTGTTATCGGTCCTTTGTGTGTTGACCACAAAGACGGGCCTGTAATATGATCTCCTGATGGTTGAGAGTAAATCTCTTTTTAAACATAAATTATACATGTTAAACTTTGTATTGGTTTTGTTTGGTTTCACTTACAGTAGCAGTTTTAGCTATGGGCAAATTCAAATTGATTTTTAATTGCTTGTTCATTCTATTGTTTGAACAATTACCATCTTCGAAACACATTAGCCAATAGGCTGGTTCTGTGTCAAGTTTATTGGCCAGATCCCATCAACTCTACGCAACGCAATCTCAAACAAGGATTGATTAGGCAATTACATGAGATTTCAATTTGCCATGTATTCACTTCATCAGTTATCGCGAGATTTCGCCAACCAATACAGAATTTACGTGTACCGTGTAGTACATTCATTTCATACGCTTATACGAGGATTCTCGTTGTAATCTCTGTCATTTTCGGTGATTACTGTTGCTTTTAGATTGTACCTGTGATGAACATAAGAGTGACTATTTGTCCCAGCGAGATCTATTACTTGAAAATATAAATTTGTGATGATTTCACTATATATTTATATTATGTTCTGGCAGTTGCCCCAACGTTTATTTCCGTTCTTATGTTGTAAAATGACAATTGTCTGAATATAGTTATTAAACTATTATGTGTTTACTTATTTACTAATTTTCATAACTTTCAGGTAATAAACCAAGTAAATATAAGATTTACTTGGGCTTAAATAAACGAATATCTAAAGTAATCTAAGTAAACATAAGGTTTACTTGAGCATTACAATAGTGAATAAAAATGAAATCTAAAATATGATAAAAACTTAAACAAAAGTTAACATAATTCAGTAAATTAAATAAAAAGAATAATTTAGAGTTTGAACTTTATACAGGGTATTATAGAAATACTTAATGATTTTATCAATTAAATGAACAAGTGCCAAAACAATATTCAGTGTTTAATTTGAACAATTAAACAAAGAACTCTAATCAGAACTTTGACAAATAAATTAATAGCAATATTTAGAGTAAAGAACGAATCATTAAATGTCATAATAAATAGTTAATTATCAATTCAATAAATAAATAGAAACAGTAATATCAAACCTAGAAAAAGAACTATGGTAACACAAACTACAAACCACAAACGTAAATTTGAGTCCTACCAATAAACTAGACGATCACACAGCCAAATTAGTTTAATTGTTTTAATAATTAGACAATCAGGGGAGAGGGGAGGGAAATTGGTAATTAATCAAACCAGAATTTAACAAGAAAATAATAGGGGTGGGGGGGGTGCGTTACAATAGGAATGAATAAAAGTTTTTTTTTTCAAGAAAATACCAGGAAGAAAATAAAATATGTTTTATATATAAAAGAAATATAAATACAATAACAAAATCACAAATATTTGGCAGGCATCACCATTTGATGTGCATAATCTTAATGTCAGGTCCAAAGGTTTACTTAGTCCACCTATGCATAGAACTTCGTTTTATGAGAGAGGCTTCAAATACTGTATTTATAAATTATATAATCAGGTTTCATTTGATGCCAAGTCATTCAGTCTCGCAAAATTCAAAAGGTATATGAAAGCTGTTTTGCTAGGACAGACAGGATAATTACATGTGCCCATTGTTATTATTATTATTATTCTTATTATTGTTATTATTATTTATTGTTTTTTGTTCATTATCTACATATATAATATTTAGTTAACACAATATTTAGTTTTCTGTACTACCTACACTTACTTAAGTGCATTTTCTTTATTGCAAAGCAAGGGTTAAGTGGTAGAGCACACTTGTTGTGAACTTCCCCTTGAGATTTCCAAGAATTATAATTATAACTTCATTATCATATGTAAATATTAATGGAAATAAAGACATTTATTATTATTATTATTTGTAGCTATAGTGTAATAGATTTATTCCAAATGTACCCCGAAACGAAAAATGAAAGATACTTCACGTAGAAAAATTGACTCATGTAAAAGAGGCCAAGAATATTGAATATCATGCTTTGGCAACACTTTTTATTTAGTGCCACATTGTTTAAATAATTCGCAAAGTTGAGAAAATCAGTTTTTCGTAAATACCCAAAAAATGAAGAATTTTAGAAAATAATGTTTTACATGACAAATGTTGCTACTAAAAAGACCTACAAAACCCAATAATAAATTTTCCAATAGGTTAATTTGTTTATCTGCAAAATAAAAAAAAAAACGTCAAAATGGCCTCTTATTTCAATTATTAATAACTTATGATAAATTAAGCCTTGTGACATCGAAATTATCGGAAGTTGTACGTCTCAAGTTACTTTAAAAATGCTAAAAATTTCAAATCTATATCTTTTAAGGTTTTTTGCAAAAAGTTATTTGTTTATTAAAAACTTGCTTTCGTAAAATTGTCGTAATTTTTTTTTTAGACATTTTAGAGTTACGGATCAAAGTGGATTCACATTTTGACAAGTTGTACTATCACGTACATATCAAATTTAATTGATTTTCGCAAATTTCTTTGTTTAAAATCGAGTTCGAAAAACACGTGCGTGTTAAAGCTATAAACAAATTGAATAATTTATTTATTTTTAAGGGTACGTCGTTCGGGCTAGGATCATTTTAAAGCTACGATTTTTCTGCGAATTTAAAAAGAATAATAAATGCTCCAAGTCACTTGGGAACTGAGATAATTTTTTTGTAAAATTCTTAGTTTTTTGGTATTTACGAAAAACTGATTTTCTCAACTTTGCGAATTATGTAAACAATGTAGCGTTAAATAAAAAGTGTTGCCAAAGCATGATATTCAATATTTTTGGCCTCTTTTACATGAGTCAATTTTTATACATTTGGAATAAATCTATTACATTAATGTAAATTTTTGTCGCATCGGTAATTTAGCTCAACATGTTGGAGCGCTCGGACGTAGTTGTACGGTTGGCTCCGAGTCTCGATCCGGGGAGGCAATTTCCTGTATTAAAAGAACTAAATAAATTTGTTATGATGATGACATAAATCCGAGAGTCGGGGGATCGATTCCTACCCAACACGGCTTTTTTTTTCCTTAAAAATATATAAATATTGTCATATAATTAAACTGCATCATATATTCATTTGAAATTGTCACACAATGCAGAGCAGGTCTTGATCTACTTAATGTGTTGATTTTAAATACAAATGCCAATAAGTGAATCAGCTATATGAGTAAAAGAAAAATAAAAAATTATCTCAGCTCACAAGCGGCTTAAACATTCTTTTTTCTTTTAAAATTCGCAGAAAAATCGTAGCTTTCAAATGGTCCTAGTCCCAATGGAGTACGATTAAAAATAATTGAGTTAGTTTATTTGTTTATAACGTGAAAATGTACGTGTTTTTCTAACCCGATTTTAAACAATTAAATCTGCGAAAAGCAATTAACTTTAAAATGTACTTGATGGTATAACTTGTAGAAAAGAGAATCCATTTTTGGTCATTAGTCTACGGTGCCAAAAAAAAATTTGGACAATTTTACGAAAGCACAAATTACTTTTTGCAAAAACCTTAAAAGATATCCATTTGAAATTTTCAGAGTTAATTTTAAGTAAATTGATACGTACAACTTCCGATAATTTCAAAGTCACAAGGCTTAATTTATCATTAGTTAATAACAGTTGAAATAACATGCCATTTTGACAGTTTTCTTGATTTTGCAGATAAACAAATTAACCGATTTGAAAATTTCTTACTGGGTTTTGTAGGTATTTATACTAGCTACATTTGTTATATAAAACATTATTTTCGAAAGTTCTTAGTGTTTTCGTTATTTACGAAAAATTGATTTTCTCAACTTTGCGAATTATTTAAACAATGTGGCACTAAATAAAAAGTGTTGCCAAAGCATGATATTCAATATTCTTGGCATCTTTTACAAGAATCAATTTTTATTCATGAAGTATCTTTCATTTTTCGATCAAACCCTAATTCGATTACACTACTAGGAGCAGTTAACAAAACAATGAATATAATAGTACATTATACACTAAGGGAGAGAAACGTCTTATTTTTCCTGAGGTGTAATTTGAGGCCCGAGGGCGAAGCCCGATCGAGGGGAACATAAATACATCGAGGGAAAAATGGCGGTCTCTCCCGAGGTCTATATTTACAATATTCTGAGTTCAAAGTCGGAATATAACAAAATTCCGACTTCAAACTTGGAATTTAACAAAATTCCGAGTTTGAAGTCGGAATTTAAGAAAATAAAATATAAAATTTATTGTGGCCCTTCTACGCTTTTATGATATACTATTCCTAGATGCCTACATTAATTTTAATATTTGAAAATATAATAATCCAATAATGTTTTTTCTTTGATGTAAGCTTTATTGAACCTAAGTTCAAAAGTTACAATAAATTTAGTGTAGCGCGTCTGAGGCTGCCCACGCTACGCGGGCGTACTGTCGTGTCGCCGCGTCGTGCGTTAAAGAAAATAATGTGGAGCCTAAATTTTTGATCGTAGGAAGAACTTCGAACTTCATACTTTCGATTGGCGCTATTAGTTTTTTTTAAGAAAAAAATATTTTAAGAGATTTTTGACAAAAAATAATTTGCAACTAATTTGTTTAACCAATGAAGGTCAAGGATTATTGTTGGTAACTTTTATGTTGTCCCTGACATATTCAGAGATGTTTTCTCAAAAGTTATTACCGCTTCCCGGAATTTTTCCGAAGTGAAAACCTCTATCGATTCCACTACACTTAATTCTGTAAAAGAACAAAAAAATAGTTTCATGTAGTAAGTAACTAGATGAAAATATTCGATCGACCTAATTTATAATCACTTGAAAATTATTTTACTCTAAGGCAGTTTTTTACTGTAAATATAAATATGTTTTGACATATATGCCATCTTCTGATTGTATATACCCTATGTACCTATTTACATGTTTAAATTTATACACAGAAAAATACGTTTTAAATATATATATATAAATACTTACCATTAATCAATACAGAACCAATATGATTATCACGCTTACTCCCTAATTGTATTGATTTAATGTAAGTAGGTTGTTTTTGTTTTTAGTAATAAAAACTTAAAATACATTGGACTTATTTGGTTATTTGTTAATATTTGATGTACCTAGATGTAAAAAAATGCTCAATGTATTGACATTAATTCCTTTAGCAGAAAATCAAAAATATTGACGAAATTAACTAAAATACATGTAAGTATCAAGTCGATTTTTGTTGTTAAATTGATTACTTTAAGAAATTATCATAAATAAGCAGCAAGTACAAGTTTTATAAACCGTTTGTAGGTACATTTATTTGTAAAAATCGCTGAACAGTGATCACTTGACGCTAAGAAGACAGACACGTCTCTCTCTTCCTCTCTGTGATGAGCGTCCACTGGATGGTTTCAAAGATTAGTGAAAGTATTGATGATTATTGAATTATCAATGGTAGCAAGACGTGGCAAGACGTAATATCGCGTACTACAGTAGGCGGGGCTTACCCGAGGTCGGCGCTAAGACGTTGGCGGTAGAATAGAACGAAAGTCAACTGTTCAGCCGAATGCAACATTATTATGGGATTACGTTGCTTCGGACATTCATCGCTAGGTACCGCCACTCTCCAATAATTACGGGAATGGTTATCTATTTCTACTTAATCAATGCTAGAGTCTTACTCCTTGGCTACGGCCCTACGCCGAAGCTGATTTCCTGTTTAGGGTCGTTTTATTTGCATTGGCTCGGCATTTTTAAAACTTCATACCAATCCGGAAAAACATTTAAGTGAATTTCGCATAGAATAACGATTGCTTTTCTACGCTACGGTCAATTACACACCTGCTCATAGTTACAGATCATTATTTGACAAATTGTGAGCAAGAAATAGTATACGCCCGTTAGAATATTATTATAACTTTTTTAATTTCAGTTTGCCATAACTTATTCTCTGAAATGGAAATCTAACTTCAATTCAATTTTAATATGTATTTATATTAATACCTACCTATAATGTGACATCTTCTCTCACCCAGGACGATGTCTTATTTCAGACCATACACTGAGAAAAAAGTTTATTAGCTATAATTTAAATTTTAATATTGCACTGAAAGAAATTTCTGTTATCCATAAAAAGAAATTGACTAACCCCTAATAAATATCTGCATTAAATAGGCTCCCAGCAAGACTGCTCTGTAACCGCAACAAAAACGATCTTGCTACCCACATAACATCTCATGGATATGTACATCCATAGCATATGCATTAGGTGTTGGAATTTGAATATGTATTGTTAAATATACATATGATATGAAATGTATATTCAGCTACTGATATCCATCAGCGCCATATACACAATATATACAGTGTATATTGCTGGAGGTATATACAGAATGATATATACATAACATGTCCATTAAGTTATAATTAAATTATACGCGTACACGAATTTTATCTCATTATCTGATGCGCATGCGCTACTAATTTATGGCATACTATGTCAGTGCACCAAGCATCATTTGTTTACGGATTGTAGTTCGCAACAGCCGGCGCCAGCAGCCATTAAGCGATTAAACCATATACATAGTTAATACGTATATGGATTAAACCCTGTAGTGTTGTGTGCATAGTATTTATGTGTGATGGAAGTTAACTCTTTCTCATTCTCTGGATTTTATATTTGCTTATTGCTATATTATGCTGTTACATTTGCATGAAGCTCCCATGATGTAAGAGTATATTTATTATGATGCCATTCTTTAGATTTGTAAATACATACTCTTTTAGGGTTAGAAAATTTGCAAGTTTCATATTTAATTGATTGTGGCAGGTGTGTGTTTAGTTAAGATGGCGGAAAGTGACAGAGGCCTAAAAATTTGCTGTTAAGTCATATTGGGTATGTATTTTATACCTATAGTGAATAAAAATCACATACGTTCATATTATATAACTCACCGGTGGTTGAGAATGTTTCAAACATATATGTAGGACATGAGTAACTATAGTAGGTATTATACATATGTTTACAATTTGTTAAACTACCGGAAGGTAAAGAAGTATACGTCAATATTGAAAATTTTAAATATTGTGTAATATTAGGTTATTTTGTAAAGTTTGTGTATGTTTAAAATAGTTATATAAAATATATTTCTTATTAAGCTATCTGTGTTTTATTACCTCTTATATGGATACTATTGGATACCTCTGAAGTAGTTCCCACGAACATCAAAACACTCGAACACTTTCATTCGATGCGTGCTGCTCCAATCGTGTTGGTATCATCGAGATGATTAAAACTGTTCGTTTTAATCATCTCCCGATGATGCCAACATGACTGGGGCAACACGCGTCGGGTGCAGTATTCAATAAGTGTTTTGATGTCCGTGGAAACTACTTCAGAGATATGTAATGTATATTCATAAAATATACGATTGTGTATATTATGTGTGTTTCATATCCAGTGAATGTACATTGCATATGTTTATGTACATTCAGTGGATATAAAATAGATATGGAAGTCGGCGACAAACGTATCTGCTGGGAATGTTAATTCCACATCCATTAAATGTACATTAGATATACTTTCTCCATCTTGTGGATATACATATCCATAGATTGAAGATACAGTGTATGTACATTGCATATCATTTTGTTATGTGGGTAAGATGCACTTATTTACCGTTAATAAAAGTTTTTCTTATATATTATTTATTTGTTACTGTAGGTTGATAGCTTTGCTATCAGGAGTCACCACCTATTTTAATCTTAATAAGTTTTTTGTTATAGTTAGTGAGTTCCTATTTGTTACACCATTACTACCTTGTAACCGGAAAAAAACTTTCCTGTTGCTAATAGGTGACTTTTTAACCATTATGCAGCTTACATTAATTATAATGGCAACAAATAATCTCTCTTGACCTAATAGTAATGTCACTTTGCCAGTACGTTACTTGTAAATTCAATATTTTAATTTTATATTTTTTAGAAAGATAGGGTGAGGCGACCAATAATTGACCAGCCACCAGTAATTGACCATTTTTTCTATATCGCCGTGGAATAGTCCCCGAAATGATCAAAACTGTACTCTTATTATTTTAGTGTGAGCCAATAATAGTTTCCCTTTATCCTATAATGTGTTAACGGATTTATTTTAAATTTAGTACTACCTAGTATAGGTGATAGTCTGGCTCAGTGCACACATTTCTGTTGAAACCGCATGTATGGTAATAAGACAGGTAAGTAAACAGTGTTTTAAAAATCTGTTAATATTTTAACAATCTTGTAACTTTTATAAAAAAATGTTATACCTAATTTTTCCTGGTTCCTTGATGTTTACAATCCTTATTGTAATATTTAAGCATTAAAATTGTAATAAAATATAAAAAAAAGTGGACAACTACTAGCTGGATATTGGATAGTCTGTAGTAGTAATTGACCAATTGGTCAAACATTGGTAATTTTTAAAAATTGATGTTTTACATCTCACTCCTCGTTATACGAGTGCATTAGAATGAGTGGAACATGTCACTCTTTCTAATTCGTTGATATTTAAATGGGATCCAGTAGTTGACCAGCATTTTTTAGTGGTCAGTTAATAGTAAAAATAAGTGGTCAACCACTGGAGCTATAAAAATTATGTGAATTAATTTTTTTAAATTTCTACAAAATTCTAATAATAAACTAATTAAAAGCATTTGGAGGTAGAGGTGTCTGATATTAGTTTAACTTTACAGGTTTAGTAACAAAATGGCAACATCTAAAAGGACATTCTTTAAATATAGTGAGAAAGATCTTGAGAATGCTTTATCGGACATTAGAAGCTCAAAATGTTCGATAAGACATGCAGGGAGGCAATATAACATTCCCCATTCAATCATTATTAACAAGCTGAAAGGTAATACTCCAGCTATCAGAAAAATGGGGCCTCAAACAGTTTTGACCGTGGAGGAAGAAAAAAAATTACTGTACTGTTTACGATACCGGCAAGTGGAGACATATTTCCTCCTATGATTGTGTATCCATATGCACGCATCCCTGCTGAAATTGCACGCACGACTCCAGACAATTGGGTTATAGGAAGATCTAAATCAGGCTGGATGACTGGTCAAACATTCCACAGCTATATCTGCAATACTTTTCTGTCCAAAATATGTGAAAGAGGAATTAAACTTCCAATACTATTCCTCTTAGATGGTCACAAATCCCATTTAACCTATAATGTATCGAAATTCTGTGCAGACAATGGAATCATTTTATTTTCATTGGTTCCAAACGCGACACACGTATTACAGCCGGCTGATGTATCTCTGTTCAAACCATTAAAGAACAACTGGAAAAATATTGTAAAACAATGGAAACTAACTAACAAAAATCAAGTTGTATCGAAACCAGTATTTAGTTTACTTTTACAAAAATCAATAGAAAATGTCAGGGTGGAAATCGTTCAAAATGGTTTTCGCAAATGTGGTATTTATCCATTTAACGTAAATGCTATTGATTATGAGAAATGTATATCCGATAAATCAAGAGTCACTGACAATGAAAATACAGAATTGAAAATAAAACCCACCGATTTCAACATTGAACACTTTACTTAGAATCTACAATGTTGCCTGGAAGGACAGCCCAGTTTAGAAGTGTAGCAAATGGTGAGTGGAACGGAGCTGTAGAAGCTAAAGAGTTATTCTATATATGGAAAAAACTTAGAGATAGATGTACAAATGTTAATATAAACGAAAAGCCAGAAACTGAAATCAGAGAAGAGAATCAAAATGTAAATCTAACCAAAGTACATAATGAGGCAGACGAAAATATACACCCAGAAATACCTAATCCAGAGACTAACAATTATAAAAAAAGATCTGAGGAAACTACTTCAATAGAAAATAATGCAAATCCGGAACCTAATATTTTTCCCAATACAGGAAAAGAACCACAAATTGAAGGTTCTTGTAATAAAATTAATGTGATACAAAATATTTTGCTGCCCTCAAAAACTTATGACAATAATACCTCGTCGAATGTAGGCGAGATACCAAATTCTTCGACACCAAAATCTTCAATAAGCACGTCTTTTCTCGATAACATATTTTGGCCAGAAGAATCACCAGAAAAGAAAAATAGTAAACGTAAAAGAGAGAGACTTCCTTATGCAACGACTTCAAAAAGGTGGCTTAAATGGCATGAAGATAAAGAAAAAGCCAAGAAAGAAGAAGAGGAAGCAAAAAAGAAAAAAGCTGAGGAGAGAGCTGCTGCTAGGAAAAATAAAATTGAAGAAAAGGAAAATAAGAAATCTTCTAAGACAATCCCTAAAAGAAAGGAGAAAAGGCAACAAGAATCGGATACAGAAGACGAAGAAGAATGGGAAGAAAGTGGTTCAAGCGGGGATGATGTGTCAGATGAATTTACTAATGAATATGTATTAGAGGATATTTATTCTGAAGGTGATTTCGTGGTAGTCGCTTTTCCGGGGAAGAAGAAGTTTCATAACTATGTTTGTATTGTCCAATGTGATTTCCCAGAAAATGAAATGGAAGTGTTACCTCTAATGTCTTCTAATCCAGAAAATACTTTGTTCACAATTATTGAAAATGATATCAGTGTTATTGAGAGCAATCAGATTATACGAAAACTGGAAGCCCCTCAAGTTGTTAAGGTGGATAACAGAATTAAGTATCAGTTTTACAATAGAGTTAGTGATGTAAAGTGATTGATTCTACAAGAACCAAGTTCAGTTATTACCGAAGTTATTACCTATTTACATTGCACAACATTTTCATATAAATAAATACATCAATATAATTTTCATTTTCATTTCTACCATTAACCTATTACCTATTTCATGACAAGGACTGAAAGTCAAAAATATTGGTCAATCACTGGTAATTTAGTGTGGTCAGAAACTGATACCGCGCTGGTCAATTACTAGCAAGTTGCGTACTTTTATGTTTGGAATTTTTTTTTTAGTGACCTGTGTTTATATTTTTACATGTTATGATATTTTTGCAATCATTATTCAATACACTTTGCAAGAAAATTGGTAAGTTTTGTATTCACAATCAAATAAGACAGTTAAAATAACATTAAAGAAATGAAATCTCTTAAGTGGTCAATTATTATTGGTCGCCTCACCCTAGTGCCATTCATCATGTTCAACTTCATATTAAAACACGTTTTTAATGCATTTCTATGTTGACTCAGACAAAGAATTATTGTTGGTAAAATTAAAATAAATGATTCATTTAAGGACACAATCACAGTTTACTATATAATAGCTGCTTTCGTTCAGCGGAGTGATTCGTAATGATAATAAGGCACCTACCTGTTTCATGTGTTGTCTCTGTCCCTATTTTGTATCATATGATTATTGTTCATTGTTCATTGAAATCCTGTTTATTATGATTATGAATCACTTTGCTGAACGAAGGCAACTAATATACAATAACATAAAACACATCAAGTTTTTTTATAAAAATTCTTTGCATAAAACCTTTCCCACAACTGTCTCGTCGAACGCCGAATTGCTTACTAGTTACTGCATGCGTCACTGCATGGATGAAATGGCGCGCGATGATAAAAACTCAATTGCGCTTGCGCCACGTGTAAAAATAAATAAGTAAAACGTTACGATTAGTAAGCCCGTCTTTACAGCAGTGTTGCCGATTGGCGGATAATTATCCGATTTGCGGAATAGGAATCCTGACACAAATTGCTAGCAGCAATTAAACTGTTTTTAAGCAAAATAATCTACTTCTGTTTAATAAGCCGCTGTACTTACAATAAATAAAGTAGTGTATATATACTTAAGAAGGTATGTCTTTATCTCTAACGAACTGTTTATCATCATTAGTTTGGTTAGTTGTCACAAAGAAAACTACTACCTACTTTCCATTAGTAATTTAATTTATCACGTACCTACAGTTTTTAGTAGTGTTCACAAATATAATGTTTTAAATATTTAAAGCCATTTCTTTCGACATTTCTTAAACTATCTTTTAAACTTCTATAAAAGCACAAGTTATATCTCATGATATAACAAAATATAATGCTAGAACAATCAATTAATTGACTGCACTAGCGTTGTATATTGTTATATCATCAGATATAACTTGTGCTTTTATATATAGAAGTTTAAAAGATAGTTTAAGACATGTCAAAAAAATATTTTAAAAATATTATATTTGTGAACACTACTAAGAACTATACGTGATAAACCCGCACATTCTAAACAAATATGTTGTTCTGCGACTTGCTGCACTCAAAACAATTGCAACAATTCAATTTTCGCCTTTATTATTACTGCTTTTTGGCATTACATGATCTTCCAGCCCCTACTGACGTAATAAATTTGCATATTCCTTCATGCATACACTTATAAAATATATGTGTAGAGTCTCTTATACAAATAAAATCTTGTAACAGTTCAGCTTTTTACCTAAATGTACTAAATATTCGGGATGTCCCCTATTTGGAAAAGATGTTAGAAAAATGTTAGATAACATATGGATTGGTGGTTGGTATACCTACACTGAGGGAAAAAATTTGTAACCACAACTAAAAAACTCATAACCACAGCAAATTTTCCTAATAAAATAGAGGACAGGACGGTCGATTTGTACCCGTAATTAAATTCAATTTGCTAGAAGTTATTAGTAGGCATAACTAAAATAATTTTAGTTAAAATCAACTAGTTGCACGTATTAAATATTGTTAGTTACTGTAACAAATGAAAAATGTTACGACAATTACACTTTTTAGTTGTGATCAAGAAGTATCTAAATATTGTTAGTTACTCTAACAAATGTTTCTAGTACTCACAACTATCAAATATATTATGACAACTACATTTTTTAGTTACTCTTACAAAATGCTTTTGTAGTCACATCAAATGTAAAGTGTTATGACAATTATATTTTTTTAGTTGTGATTAAGCACTTTTAGTTATAGTAATAAATGACTTTAGTAGTCACAAGACGTACAAAAGCTTGTAACAACTACATTTTTTTTAGTTGTGGCTAATAAAAAATATGGAAGGTCATCTCTTTTTTAATCAATTAATTTAATTATGATAACTAACTCAGTTAGTTGCTACTATTAGTAAGAAATAGTAAAACAGTTTACTAAATTACATATATATGTCTTTAAAAAATCGATTTAATGACTTCCCTGCAGAATTACGGTGACTGGAAGTTAAAAATGTTTGAACAAATTTTTCGGTGGATTTTTTTTCAAACATTGGGAATAAGTAGTTCAAGGACTACCGAACAAAAAATGTGACATGAGAAAATTGATTTAATGCCTTCTCTGTATGATTACAGTGACTGGAAGTTAAAAATCTTTGAAAATTCAAATCGCAGCCTTTGAATGAATGAGAAAATGTTTTTAACTTCCAATCACTGTAAATCAGCATTAAATCAATTTTTTCATGACACTTTTTGTTTGGAAGCTCTTGAATTACCCATTCATAGTTTGAAAAAAATTCAACTGAAAAATGTTTTAACTTCCAGTCTCTGTAATTATGCAGGGCATTAAGTCCATTTTTTTATATGACATTTTTTGTTCGGAAACCCTTGAACTATGTATTTCCAAAGTTTGAAGAAAATTCCACTGAAATGATTTTTCCACTGCTAATGGTGCGGGGTCCTTTGAGGTAGTCATATCTTGAATACAAAATAAGGAACCCTTATTATATTCTAAGTACTGACTTTTTTTTAAAATTAATTTTGCGAAAAAATGGTACAAAAATAGGGTCGCCGACACACGCCTATTTCCTCAGAATGGTGAATGCAATATTTCCCAGATTTGTTTTTAAATTAAGAGACTATAAGGGCCAGTCACCACCTAAAATATGCTATAGGTCCCATGTTTTGTTACGAAAGTATGGACATTTCAAATTTCACCAGTCGCCACTGAAAAGTAAAAATGTAAAATGTTACAGTTGTTCTATACTACAGTAAAATTTAATTCAAATAGGAAAAAAATAAAAGGTATAAGGATGTCTTCGGTATAAAAAAAAAACAAATTAGTGAATATTGATGTTACCTTAGTAAGGAACCATATTGCAACGACCAAAAAAATTTTTTGCGGAAATTTCACTCATACAAACTTTTTGATTTTTTGCATGACTTCATTGATCACCCCGTATATAATAAACTTATGGTCCTACGATAAATATACGTCATGCAGCTTAATCCGAAAAAAACTAGCTCTTAAAATTTGCAAGCCGCGTTCAAAAATTTGCATTCCTGTTGAAAATATTGAACTTTAAATTTTGCCTAAAAGTCTCTATGTGTAAGTTCGAGTGGCCAGCAGTGTAGTTCACCCGACGAAGCCGGCCCAGTAAAGACTTTATCTCATTATTTTTTAATATTTTTGCCAAATATCTATTTAAAAACTTCTTTTACTTACCTTCGAATCTTTCCACAAAATGGGTTAATCCCCATTCAATTAACAAAGTCTTGTATGATGACATATTAATAATATCAGACTCACACCAGTCACACCACTTAATTACTTTCAATATCTAAGTAAGCAGATAATGGCCGAGAATGGAGATGGAGAATGTCCAACTACATACAGATCGAGATCGTACAAGATCGGTAGCAACCGAGTGCTAACAAATACAAAATAACAAACATTTACTTATTGCTATAATTATTTATTTTGCTACAACTAATAAAAATGCAGTTATCATTTAGTTACCACAAATGACCAACTAGTTGTCACAAATCAAAGTAAATTAAATATTTACTGTTAGTTGTTCCAAATAGAAATATATTAACAGTAACAAGTTTGGACTATTAAATAAAGAGATAACACACTTACTTAATTGCGGTTACAGATATTCGGATTTACTACGACTAGAGGTGGAAAAATAGATTTTTTAGTCGTGGTAAATTGCAAGGCCGTCTTACACTGCAACACAAATTACATAGTAATTTATTTATAGTAACTAAGAAAATCCCAACAAACATTTTTAGTAGGAGCGATTTTCTCAGTGTACATAATTTGTAGCGACTTCATTTCATATCATATCGTTAAAAAATACAATTGGTCGGCCAAAGAGGGTAAAAAGTTGGTAAGTTTTTATTAAAACCTATGAGGTACTTCTGCATAGCAACTTATTTGCAACACAGATACCTATAATGGACTGATATACCTAAGTAGGTACCTATACTTAAATATCAGTTTAAAGCTGAAAATATCTTTTTCTACTCCCTTATGTATATTTGCTGTTTTCTGTACGGTCTGTAGACCCATCATAGTTCGTGTAAGCACATAGCCATTCGTTTTAAAAAAATTCAAGTTAGTGCGTAAGCTGTCAAAGCCTGCAGTTTGTATATTAAGTATATAGCCAACTATTCGTTTTAAAAAATTCATGTTAGTGCGTAAGCTGTCAAAGTAATTCTCAGTGTGTTATAGGTATGTTAATGTTTAATAAATCTTAAAATTTTGTAGTTTTTTCTTAAGCTGGTCGTAGAAAAGGTATACCGTACAACTTAAGTGGATTATCCATATCGCGCTCGAAAGATTGAGGCACTTCGCGTACATATCGGCGTTGGCGTTGTGGCCGTTGTGCTCAATCTTCTTTCTCGTGCGATATGGCTATCATACATCATCCACTCTTGATGCACAAACTACTATTGTCTTGGAAAGAAAACCAACTTCCCGATGAGCTAACGACTTCAAACTTGACACACATTGATAATGATTTCACAATAAAGGAAATACGTTTAAAATTTTAACCGGCTGTTGGCAAGATATACAGGGAGTAATAGTTTCATGTCATTAAAAAAAACTGGTGGTAGGGAATGACAAGACAAACAAAAAAAACCTTATATAACATGGGGTCTAAAGCTCATAGTTTTGGAGAAAAAAAATAAACAAAAATTTCCAAAATACTTAATAACCTAGTTTGAGAACTGCTGGCATATTGGGGTAGGTTTCATTGCCTCGCGTCTTGTCGCACGAGATACTCTGACATTCCTGCAAATAAGTATGCCGACAAAGCAGTTAAAAGCGACCGACAGAGGACATCGTCATGTTTTTTGCTTCTTCGCGGCCAATTATCCTATTAGGCGTGCTATCTCTCTCTCCCTTGTAATATTCTCCAGTAATATTTTTGTGCCACTTATGTTAAGATTTATTTTATTGACTTGTCGTTCAAGTCGTTAGTACTTGGTTACGTAAGGCACTACTTCTCGTTCGTGCTTTTCGTGTTACTTTTTGGATTTTGGACCAAGTTTTTCTTTTTGTTTTCTTTATTGATAACGTTAATCCATATATAGTTTAGTGTGGTGTTTTAAAACGCAGATTTTGGACATGCATTATGGGAGATTACACTTATCCAGAGCTCGCGGATATGGACTTGGTACCTGGAGAAAATGGTGGAAATCTACCTGGTGCGGAAGAGCCTTAGAACAATTGCAACGACGTATTTTAATGTGCAAAGAAACCATAAAAATTGATCCTAAGTTACCAAATGTGTTGAACGGATTAAGTAAGTATGTTATTAGTTCGACATACCGAAATGTGTATACGCGGAGATGGAGGTCATTTCGAACATTTTTTTGTAAAAAATTCAAAAGAATTGTTCAGTTATTGGGTGTTACCTATTGGGCATTAGAGGTATGATTATTATTTATTAGTATTCGTTGTCTTGTTTTTATCTGTTTATTATTGTTTACATTGATTTTCATAGAGACCAAAGACTTGATTTTTAGTTTTCGATAAAAAAATCAGAATTTTTCCTAACTTAAAATATACAACTATTTTCTGTTATCGTATCTCGGGCGTCTAACTGTTCGTTTTCCAATTTCATAAAACAATTACTAATTTCTTAAGCTTTTAACACAATGTTACAAATGTTAATAAACCACTTTTAAATTTTATAAATTCTTATAAACGACAATAAAAGCTACAATAGCTTTGTTCCAAATTAAAAAACACATGTAAACAAATCCCATTTAAACCCCTGCGGCCATGCTATGCTTGCGTTGCGTTGTGCCGAAAGAGAAGGACTTATTAACATTTTCATAATTAGTGGTATAAAAAGTTCATAATCCCATCAAAGTGCCGCACTTCTACCGACGGGAACACAAGTCTGGTATTACAGTTTTTTATTATTTCTAATATTCGGAACTATAACATCCATTAACCCTGAAAAACAGTGGTTCTCAAATCTTCCCTACCATAACATTAAAAAATGTAAACCCAGGTCAGTTTTTTTCAAAGTGCCCCTAGAGAAAAAGGTCATATAGGTTTTCTGTTTGTCTAGTCGGTCCCTATTACCAGTTTTTTTTTAATGACATGAAACTAATTACACCCTGTAGAGATTGATTTATATTTCTTCCACGGACAAAGCCAAATTTGACACACGCGTATGGTAATAATACGTTCAAGATAAAAGAACAAATCCAAAATTCTATTTTATGTAGGAAGTGAGGCAGAGGTTAAAAAATATTTCTTTCGGGGGGTAATGCCGGAACTCGTTTACACTAGACTATAAGCACTTCAATATAGTCAACCTTCATGTAATCTTGTCTATACATATACTTGGATATAATAGGTATACCTACCTAAATAGATACAAATTTAGTACCTACACATTGAAGTAAATGCAAATAAGAATACTAGGTAGGTAGATTTTTAACACATCTTTCTAATATTCATATAAATATTTTCCCTAGTCCTCTCCAACCCCGTCAACAAGTCCTCTTCATGTAGTATCTATTCATGTGTGAATGATATGGGTACGTAGTCATTAAATGTAGTGCATATACATAATACATTTGTAGAAAGTTAACTCTTTATTTATGTGATATTTTCATTATATGTAACTTTCTATACATAAAATTACTAATTCCCCCTCAAATTCGTATGAGTTCATATGTACTGTATCTCGTGTCGAAGCGATTACCGCGACCAACCAGTTTTTTGGGGCGACTGCGCGTAAAATTTTAAGATTTGAGTGAAGCGTGCTTGGACTGCCTTGGAATCCCGTTGATTCCGTTGTTTTTTATTCCTGCAGCCGGCGCATTTGACATTTCAGTGTCTGATATTTACGGTCTTAGTAGGGTTCACTGAATTTAACGCTTTCATGACTAGTAAAGCATTAACAAAGTATAATTGTTATAATTATTAAGTGAAATTGATAAGTGTATTACTACATACATAATTTAAATTAAACAGAAATGCCTGGGGAAACTGATATTGAAATTCAAAATGGTACACAAGAAATTTCATCTGAATCAAAACCAGAACTCCCATCCGAAGTATCAGAACCAACAATTCAACAAAACGGCGCTCCTAAAAAGGTAACTTTATTCATTCTGTATTAAATATAGTTAAATATTTATTGCAATTTTGTGTTTTTGTGCGTCTGTAAATCCTTAGATTTTTTACTCATTCTCGCTGTTTAATATATTTAACACACAGATGTAGGATCAGAATAATATAGGTCATGTTATTTTAAAATATAAGTACATATTATTATTACTTATACCTACTCCTATTATAAAAATTATTCCCAAATTATGCAGTTATATAGTGACATATACATATACTTATAACCCATTAATTAACCTTTTGAATTTTTTATGGTGAGGTACCTATCTATTAATTATTACTTACTTGTCTAAATGTCGGTTACATGTGGCATTTTCTTACCTGTTTTATTCTTTTTGGGACGTTCTACATATCTTCCTTTCCTAAAAATAATGGAAATTTCTCGGATGTTATTTTTAGGGAATAAGTAATACATTATGTGATAGAAAATCCTATCAGAAAGAAAAAAGAAAAGTCGTTAGTTATTATTAGCTATACATATTTTATACATTTATACATATAATGCTATTAATTGGGATATTATTATGTATTTATAGCACCAAATGGAACGTTTAAAAAATAGGTATATAGGTATGGCAAATCATAGAAATTATAAAAACAGTTAGAAATATTCACTCTTTTTTCAATATGTGTATAATGATAACAGATGTTTTTTCTAACTGAAATGAAAAGAAACTTGCAACAAAGATAACAGTACTTAATTGGGTCTTCTAACATTATAATCACTATAGCACGAACATTTCTGAGCAAATCCCGTTTTTAGTGCTTTATTTATACCCAAATAAAAAGGATAATGATTTTTTACTACGAAATTTTGGTTTAATGTATTTATTTATATTTTGATCTTAAATCTATCGAGTGACAATTTTCCCGATTATGTTTTTTCAAAAAGCAGTACTCATGGGACACTAATCAAGTTTCCTATTTAGGATTTCCAATAATATTGGTTTTTACATACTATAATAATAGTGCTGGTTTATTAGAAAGTTACTTTAGGTATTTAGAAGTTCGGACGATTTGTGTAATTTTTCTAGCAATGATTCAGATACATTTTGCATCCATTACACCTAATAATAATAAACCATTGATTTTGTGCATTTTTAAAGTCTAAGTTAAGTTTTATAAAATATTTTTCTGATAATAAATCGATATTTGACGTTTCTTAAATAACCGGTGGTGTGCGATAGAATGAATAATATAAGGTCACTCATTACTAGAACTAAGATCATCTCGTATAAAGATACATTGCGTCCAGATTATATATTTTTTTAACAAAATATATGTACCTATAACTACCTAATTTATTTTTGGAAGAACTAAATCTGTAAATGTCTACCTTACCATCTCTAGGGTTTTAACATATGTCTTAATGTATTCACCAATTGCAAATCTTGTTCAGTTACTATCTATCCTTCGTCGGCCTAATCCAAAATTTCTACTAATCGTGTCGTTCATCTCCACTTGTTTAAATTAAATTATTAAATACTGAATTTTTGTTAATGTTATAATATAATGCAGTGCAATATATGTGTCATTGGTCAACCATCTTCTGCTTTAGCAATAACACCAGCTTTAACTAAATCATTTATATGGGGCTTATTGGTTTTTACATGCTTTGACAATTAAATGACAACATCACAAATATTAAAGTTGGATGTACACAGTAGCGGCGTTAGGGTAGGGCGCCTGAGGTGAAGGGGCGCCGAAGGGCTGTTGGGTCAAAATCAGATAGATGGTTGTTTGTTGTGTGATGAAGTCATAGCCTTGAAATCCTTTTTATCCGACCAAGATGATGTTACTCATAGAAGTAATAGTCCCTTCAAATTAGGAAAATTGAGGGAAATTTTTCCTACAGCTAAGCCATCGGTATATAAAGTTGTCTTGGGGTTGTGTTAACATATTTTTCACCAAGCACATGTAAAAAAAGGGTTGTTTTTTTAGATATAGGTACATATATGTTTTTTTGGCCATTTTGGCGGTTTTTTGCGTTTTGCTGCAAAACTATGCAATTTTGAGAAAATATGACCTGATTTGATATTGTAGATCTAGCGATTGTCTACAATTTTTGTTCTTTTCATTTGTTTGAAATTCCCCTTAGTTGCGCCGCTAGAGCGCGCTGAATTTTATGTAAATGTATAAATTTTTTTGGTGTTTGATTTTAAGCCAAAACTATGCATTTTATAAAAAAATATCAAGATATCAAAGTTGTAGATAAAAAAATTTTCGACAAATTTTGTTTTCAGTTTATTTTTCAAAGTCGCGTGGTTTTGCCGCTAGAGGGCGACAAACATTTTTCCAATACTTTTGAGCGGATAAAAAAAAATATTGGCATCGTGAACAGCTGTAGTATTTTGACCCTCCACCTCCCTCTACTCAGTATTTTTTACCGGCTAAGCTAATATAGATGACATTAATGATGACATATACAAAAAGTCCCATCACGACCACTACAGCTGAATGTGCGTAGTTCATACTATTAGATGCACCGTTCTATGCACAGCTGTGTAAGAAATGAACGATGGGTTTCAAAAAAAAAATTTTTTTTGCTCTCCAAATTATTATATAATTGACGAGTACTCTAAAAAAAATGCATGGTGTTGCCTGTATATCAAAAATATATGCGCTGTATTTTTTTTCCGCTCAAGAGTATTGAAAAAATGTTTTTCGCGCTTTAGCGGCAAAACCGCGCGAAAAAAAACAAACAACAAAATTTGTCGAAAATTTTCTTATCTACAACTTTAATATCTTAATATTGTTTTATAAAATGCATGGTTTTGGCTTAAAATCATACACCAAAGAAATTTATACATTTACATAAACTTCAGCGCTCTCTAGCGGCGTAACTAAGCGAAATTTCATGAAGAGAACAAAAATTGTAGAGAATCGCTAGATCTACAATGTCAAATCAGGTCATATTTTCTCTAAATTGCATAGTTTTGCAGCAAAACGCAAAAAACCGTCAAAATGGCTAAAAACAGATATATAATGTATCTATATCTAAAAAACAACCCTTTTTTTTCATGCGCTTGGTGAAGAATATGTTAACACAACCCCAAGACAACTTTCTGTGCGGGTGGCTTAGCTGTAGGAAAATTCCCATAATCAGTGATTTTTCTTCTAATTTGAAGGGACTATACAGCTACGTTTTGAATTTCATTAAAGATCGCAATATTCAGGAACTGCATTAAAATGTTACAAAATTTTGACCGAACCTTGCATTTTGGGTAGGCCAAGATTTTATTTTTTCTTTTAAAGTTTAGAGGGGTCAGTGTGAGTATAAAACGTTGAGAGACCCCCCCCCCCATTTGGGCGCCATGTTAAAAAAGGGGGTGTAAGCAGTTTCTCCGCGATATCTTGGGAACCGCTAGTCGCACAAAAAAAGTACCGTAAAGTTGAAAATGAAAAAGTTACAACTAAAAATAGACTAACATTTTCAAGAGAAATATCATTTAAGGGTTATAACTTTTTTCTATTGATTTTATTGAAAATACACATCAAATGTTTCTTGTACATCATTTTATTGTGAACAATTTCCTACTCATTTTTTAAATTTCTTTTCTTTGGAAAGGTGTTAGGATGTTGCAAATGGATAAGGTGCATCAAAAAGGACATTCATTTATGGGATGATCCCAAACTCTTTTTACCTCTTGCAATTGTTGTCCAAACTTCTTTTTCAAGTAAAGAAATCCCAAAGTTCTAAAATTTTCGTTTTTCCTCGCCGGATAACTGAAAAAAATGAAATTTTAGAAAAAATGTTTCGAACAAAAACAGTACATTTTTAGTCAGACAATCCAAAATTGCAATAAAAAATAGGGGTTCCCATTTAAAAAAACGAATTTGACCTAGAATGACCTTAACCCTTCCACCCAATGTCAAAGTGGCAGATACCACCGAACTTGTCCCCATCCAATTCTAACTTTTATTTGAAACATTTTTTCATAAGTGCTTATTACTTGACACGTTTGAAAGTTTCAAGTTAAAAAGATCACCCGGCTGACCTGAAACCTCAAATATCACGAGAAATAAGCACAAAAATGTGTCAAATAAAAGTTGTAGAATTGGACGGGTGAAGTTCGGCGGTACCTGTCACTTTGACTTTGGGTGGAAGGTTTAAGGTCATTTTTTCTGAAATTGTCTATTTTTTTAGTTATCAGGAAAAATCAAAATTTTAGAACTTTGCGATTTTTTTACTCGAAAAAGAAGTTTGGACCAAAACTGCAAGAAGTAAAAAGAGTTTGGAGTCGTCCCAGGAATGTTCTCAAATTTTTTCAGAATTGTCCAATGCCCTTTTTGATGCACTTTCCAAACACCTTTCCAAACAAAATTTTTTTAAAATGAGTAAAGAAAATTGTTCACAATAAAATGATGTACAAGAAACATCTGATGTGTATTTTCAATAAAATCAATAGAAAAAAAGCAATAACCCCTAAATGATATTTGCCTTGAAAATTTTAGTATATTTCTAGTTATAACTTTTTCATTTTCAATTTTACGGTAAGAAGTATCTGAACCAAGTGTGTAGAGAATTCAATTCTCTACAAAAAAAGTCTGAATTTTTTTTTTGTGCGACTAGCGGTTCTTAAGATATCGCGGAGAAACTGTTTACACCACCTTTTTCAACATGGAGGCCAAATAGGGGGCTTTCAACCCCGAAAGCCGAGTTATGTACTCACACCGACCCCATCTAAACATCAAAAGAAAAAAATCTTGTCCTACCCAAAATGCAAGGTCAATGTAACATTTCAATGGACTATATCCAAATGTATGGATTGTATTGAATATATTAATAACTATACCTGTAACAGTAGCTGGTAGAGAGAGGTTTTTCTAAGCTTACGCTGATAAAGACCTTTCTGGTATCGACAATAGCAATTCAGATTAATTTACTTAGCAACTTTATTAATCGAAAATGAAATTGCGGAAAACATGGACTTCGCTCACTTAATAAGAAAATTTGCTGATAGGACGGCCAGGAAGTAAAATTTTATTAAAAATATTATAATTTCAAAAAATAAATAATTATTTGATTTTTTCTTTATTATTTTACTTTTCTTTTATTCACATTTATGTGAATTGGAGAGCAAGGGGGTGCCGTAGAAATCTCGCCCAGGGCAACTAAACCGGCACTGGGCGTACACAACTAAATTTTGAATGAGAAAAGTTAAATTAAAAAGAAATCTGAAAATGTCGAATACCTACATTTTTAATTACAATCATGAATAATATATTTAGAAATAATTTTAAAAGCAAATGTGTAAGAGTGCTTTCATCTAGGAATTGCACAAAATGTATTACTTGGAGACCTCAAATGGTGAACTTAAAGCAGATCTAATAGTCTTCAAAAGAAATGTTTTTTCTACCTTCGTTTAGGCTCCACTATTTTTGTCTGCTAATACAATTACATTACCAACACATCTGTGGCATACATTTTAAGCAAATTGCCGAAAATTACAAGTTTGTCATGTCTAGTGTAACATCTCGCAGGTTAAGAGTTTTTGCTTCTGGGAATGCACCAACCGATATGTAATAGGGTGGAACTTATTTTCCAATTTTTAAATGTGATCAAATTATTACAATTTTAAACGAAAAAATTTACAGTTTTAGGGTACCTAGCTCAACACCTTCCCGCAAAGGGTGAATTTTGCATCATTCTTAATATTCGGGGGTGTTTGTTAATTATCTCGCAAAAATCCCATAAAGCAAAAAAATGCATAGACGATAAAAACAAGCTAATAACCATTATACTCTTACTACACTTGTTATATAATTGTTGCACATTCTGTAGGATACTCTTCGCTTTTTTGTAAATAATATTAGTTTCAAACAATTTCTGTTTAATTACAAAACAAACAGAACATTTTTATTTAAAAAATGTATAACTTTTTTAATTTCAGTATTATCGGACTTTTCGTTCTTAAGTTATCGTGCATATAAGGAACGTGACGGACGGACGGACAGACAGACGGACGGACATTTTGAAAGTTATTCAGAATTCGATCACCAACACAGTGATATGAAATTTTTTTCAATACGAGCAATATTACCGGTTTTAGAAATGTGCCGATCGAATGCAAAATACTCTTCGTTTTGTATTTGCGAAGAGTATAATAAGTAAATCCATAATTAATAGTCTATAAAAAAATGTTCTAATGCAATTTTATTGTAGGATTCGCGAAGAATCGCATAGGCGTATTTAGGTAACTACGTTTGCTCTTAAAAATATATTACAGTAGTGTCGCGATAATCCGATCCCGCGTTAATCCGGATGCTTCTATAATCCGGATTGCCTTCTTGTTCTCTTGAAGTATTCTGTAATCCGGATTTTACTTGATTTTGTAATCCGAATTCATTCAGGTAACTCTTCTTTGATCTTGTAAAGTGTTTTAAGAACTTAAACTTACAACATGCTGTATGTTTGCTTCACAATGCTCGGGAAAATGTACCAGCCAGTTCCTTAGAAAAATGCTGGAAAACGATTTTAAAACCAATAAATGAGAATGACTTAGAAGATGACCCCGAGGATTTGATCCCTTCAAGTGCTGTGCAACAAAAGATACTAGCAGAAGAAATTAATGTGGATTGATTGAACAAGAAAATTTAATTCATGCAAATGATAGTGCTGACTGATGATGTGATGGAAATTGCCACTCCGGACAGAAGTAAAAATGAAGATGCTGTCAAAAGCTTAAATCTTGCTTTACAGTGGGCTACAGAAAATGACATTCCTTTAAAAGATTATGATGCTATAAAATCTCAAGGAAATTGCTTTTCAAAAACAGTAGTCATCAGAGTAAAATCATTCTTTTTAGTCGGTGCCAAAAACTGTAAAAGAGGGTACCACACAATTCTAATGAAGCCGATGAAATGTACAAGAAAGTGATGAAAATGTTATTGTTATGAATTACACCCCCTTGGAAAAGGAGATGGCACGCCTATGCCTCTGATGGTGACTGGAAAGGCTCTAGAGAGAGCCAAGGACTTTTCTAGATTATGGTTGAAGAAGATTCTGGATTGATCTAGAGCTAATTTCGGAGTATATAAGGCGCGATTACAAGCGCGGGGGAAGAAGTTTTTATGAAGGAAGTTTATTTGAGAAGTGACACGTTCGGGAAAAAGTGAGGTTAAAGTAAACAAAGTTTATTTTGAAGTATTGTATAGTCAGTAAATTGTGAAATAAAGTGTTAGTAGTGTTTATCTCTTGTTGAAATTATTTAGAACCCACGGATTCATACAGGGTGTTTCCTAAAAGGTGGAAATCCGTAACATTTTGGTGTCGGAAGCGGAATTTTGACAAGAGGATTTTTCGGAAGCGTTCGAGAAGTTTTGGCAGTGTATTCTCGAAGTTGGTGCTAACACGGAGGACTAATTTACTGGATATTGTTCGAGGATTATTTTCAAACAAGAAAATAGTGTCAAGTGCGTTTTTTTAGACATTGTAGAACATTTTTGTTGGACATTAGTGGTTAAGTGATAAAGACTCTGAACAAGACTTTCGTGTAGGTATTAAGTGCATTTTCGTGAACTTTCTAGAACTTCTCTATTTGGACAGTAGTTTAAATAAAAGACTTTCTCGTGCTGTTTTGCGATTTCTCTGGACAATTCCATTACCGATATTGACGTGATTAATAAATTTTGTTGATTTTATCATAATTATATGCCGGTAACAACCAGAAGCATGGCATCCGAACAACAAATGCAAGACTTTATGGCCCAAATGCAGAAGATGATGATGGATCAGGAAAGGAAGCGCCAGGAAGAGAACGAAGAACAGGAAAGAAAGCGCCAGGAAGAGAAAGAAGAACAGGAAAGAAAGCGCCAGGAAGAGAAAGAAGAACAGGAAAGAAAAGAACAAAAACGTCAAGAAGAATTAAGGAAAATTTTTGAGGATCAAAATAAACGACATCAAGAAGAAGAGAAACGACATCAAGAAGAAGAGAAACGACGTCAGGAAGAATTGAGAAAAATTATGCAAGACTTGGACATTAAACAACAAGAAGAAAGAGGCGAACTAAGGAAAATTATAGAAGGCCAACAGAATGCCATATTTGCCGTTACTGAAGAACTCAAAAATAAGGTAGCAGAAGAAGTCTGTGGAGTCAAACAAGAGGTAAGCGAAGTCAAAGGAGAAGTAAATGAAGTCAAAGAGAAAATGCACCAGGTAGAAGGAGAAATTGACCAGCTTAAACAACAGTTGAGGGATAGAGGAAACCAGCAACTGGTATCGTCAGGCCAGCGATTGAAAATTCCCTCTTTTGATGGTCAAAGGTCCTGGATGACGTACACGACACAGTTTGAGGCAGCAGCGAGTGCAAACAACTGGAATGACGAAGAGAAGGCCAAGGCATTAATCGTGGCTTTAAGAGGCCAAGCATTGGAGTTGCTCCAGACAATTCCGGCAGACCAACAACGGAATTTTAGAGTTTTAGAAGCTGCCTTAGCTCTACGATATGGAGATCAACACCTTGCTCAAGTATACCAGACCCAGCTGAAAGTGCGCGTTCAGAAAGCTGGAGAGAGTCTGCAAGAATTTGAAGCTGCGGTGGAAAGACTGGCACACTTAGCATACCCTAATGCGCCAAAAGAATTTAAAGAGCAATTGGCAGTGGAGGCATTCCTAGATGGGATAAGGGACGAGGAGATCAGACGAGTCCTCAGGCTATCCCGACATAAAAGTAGTAGTGAAGCCTTGGTGCATGCACTAGAGGTAGAAGCCGTCTATAGGGATACTCCAAAGTCAAGAGTACGGGCTATGACGCTGGAAGAATCGCAGTCAGAAAAGGAGAACCAGAACCCTATGTTGGCCGATATACATAAAATGTTCAGTCAATTACTAGCTAAATGGAATCCTCCGAAAAGACAGGAATCACAACTAAATAGAGAGAAGCCAAGCGGGGGTATTAAATGCTACAACTGCGGCAAGATAGGACATATCAAACGAGACTGTCGACAGCGGAATTCGAGGAAAGTGAATGTTGGAAACAGGGCAGAGACACAGAATAAACAAAGTAGTGGAAGGCCAAGTGGATGGAGTATGAAATGCTACAGGTGCGGGGAACTAGGACATATCCAGCTTGAATGTCCACAGAGGAGCTTGGAGAGAGTGAAGGCCGGAGATGCTGTGAAGCCAAGGGGAAAACCAGAGGAAGCCGGTACCAGAGAGGCTGTGACAGATAACGAACGTGGTGCCCCTAGAGAAGTGAAGATTTCCCAGCTTCGGAGCATTACAGAAAGGCCACCACTACAAGGATATGACGATAAAACGACACCTGAGAGAAATGCAAACATTTCATCCGGAAGAAGGTACAAGGAAGGTTGCAAGTACTACCACCAGGAGAAACTGCAGGTCAAGGGAGCAGTCAACACTGTCAAGGTGGAAGTGCCGGATGATAGGGCAGATGAAGCGCTCAGACAAGAGCAACTAAACGATGTGGAAATTGGGCCTATATTGAGAGCCAAAGAAAGGGGAACTCGTCCAAAATGGAAGGATGTTTCGGACAAAAGAGTGGGACTGAAGGCACTATGGGCGCAGTGGGACTCACTGAGTGTCAGGAACGGGCTGTTGCGGAGAGCATGGGAAAGCCCGGATGGAAAAAAGGTGGTTATGCGTCTAGTGATTCCCAGGTGTCGAGTAGCGAAGGTGCTTCAGGAGGTGCACAATGGAACATCCGATGGACACTTCGGTGTGAACAAGACCCTGAAGAAAATACGAGAACGATTTTATTGGATAAGAAGTCGTCAGGATGTGGAGGCTTGGTGTCGCAAATGCAAGATTTGTGCAGCCAGTAAGGGACCACAGACTGGAACTAAGGGTGAAAAGAAGCAGTTCAACACCGGAGCTCCTTTCAAGAGGTTGGCTAACGATATAGCAGAACCATCATCAGCCAGTGACCGAATGAAGGCTCGATACGACCGGAAGGGTAGTTCAGAAGGATTCAAGGCAGGAGACCTGGTTTGGCTGTACAACCCACAGCGGAAGAAAGGAAGGTCACCGAAACTTCAACCGCCTTGGGATGGACCGTATACTGTTATTACCCGAATCAATGATGTCGTCTATCGGATTCAACGAAGCAAAAAGTCCAAGATGAAGATCGTGCATTTGGACAGGCTGGCGAACTACATCGATGATTCTGAGTTGCCTGATCGGGACGATCTAGGCTTAAGGAGGGGGCAGTGTTATGAATTACACCCCCTTGGAAAAGGAGATGGCACGCCTATGCCTCTGATGGCGACTGGAAAGGCTCTAGAGAGAGCCAAGGACTTTTCTAGATTATGGTTGAAGAAGATTCTGGATTGATCTAGAGCTAATTTCGGAGTATATAAGGCGCGATTACAAGCGCGGGGGAAGAAGTTTTTATGAAGGAAGTTTATTTGAGAAGTGACACGTTCGGGAAAAAGTGAGGTTAAAGTAAACAAAGTTTATTTTGAAGTATTGTATAGTCAGTAAATTGTGAAATAAAGTGTTAGTAGTGTTTATCTCTTGTTGAAATTATTTAGAACCCACGGATTCATACAGGGTGTTTCCTAAAAGGTGGAAATCCGTAACATTATGTATGTACATACATACGTAATTACATATTTTTAATATTTCGTTTTCTTGATATAGGATCCCCTTTTTTATTTGTCTTGTTTTTTATATAAGTACAGTGCTTACTTTTGTTAAATACAGCCTTTTATTTATTTTTTTGCAATTTTAAAAGCTGAATTTAAAATGTTTTAATAATCCGGATTATTTGATAATCCGGATTAGCCTGGTTTTAATTGATCCGGATTATCGCGACACTACTGTATCAATTGTTTTTTGTTTGGCACATAAACACACGATTAGTGCTTGAAATGTTCTACAAAAACCAAATATACGAATAATTTTGTATTAATAGGTAATTTTTTTTAAATGCGAAAAACGTAAGAAAATTTTAAGAAACGATGAAATATGCTGTACAGTATGTCTCATTTTTCATGACTCCCATATCACAGCTCTCTTATTAACACGCGATTTTTTTTAAATTAGGGTAAAAGGTACTTACCCATCCGGAAATTGTGTCACGGTAAAATATTTAAAAATCCACCAGTAGCGTCCGTCATAAAGAAGAATGTACCTAATTTTCCAAAAAAATAATATACAAAATTTTAGCTGTAAAACAATCTCATAATTTTCTTCGTTGTTATCAAAAACTCACTAAAACTGAATTTTCACAAGTGTACTTGGTGTTCATGTAATAGGAAAGTAAAACTTCCGTTTTCAAAGTACCAATTATTACAGTTATAACTTTATTTTCGGACGTTAAGCTGGAAGAAGACAGGCTTTCCATTTAGAATTAATCACGTAACGTCAGTCAGTTTACTTAACAGTCAAAATCAAACAATAATTGACTTGAAAGTAAAAAAAAGTTTAATTTTAGGCAATTTTGATTCATGAACAATTTAATAAATAATAAAATTTACATACTTAGATAACCAAAACACAGTTTACTCAACATATCACATAATTAATTCTAAATGGAACGAATGTCTTCCTTCAGCTTAATTACGTCCGAAAATAAAGTTATGACTAATAGTTGGAAAATTTTGTTTTCTCTTATTGAAATTTGGTATTAGTGACTTTTTAATAACAACGAATAAGATTGTGAGATTGTTTTACAGTTAAAACATTGCCTAATATCTTTTTTGAAAAATTAGGTACATTTTTCTTCATAACGACGGACCCCGCTGATGGATTTATAATATTTTACGGTGACACAATCACCTGATGGGTAAGTACCTTCCTTAAAAAATCGCATTGTTAATAGGAGTTGTGATATGGGAGTCATGAGAAGTGAGACATACTGTACCCTGATGTGTACATTATCTGCTCTGAACCTGAAAGGTTTTTTATTGATTGCCTTGCTAAGTTCCATTAGCAAACTCTTAATCCATATATAATAAAATCCAATCGGTGCGAGCCCCTTCCTCTTCGCGATCTGAACTAGCCAACGTTGCGCCGTATATGTGGGAATGCTAATTATTAGAGGATTATTAATCGATTAAATTCGACCATCTCTTTCTAGACGTGCTTTTACGACCCTCAAAACTATTCGCGATGATCCGATATATACTCGACTTGTAAAAACGTCAAATACTCGATTAAGATGTTAAAAAATTCCGGTTTTCGTTCACTCCTGTGACAGCGAATTTTCGATTTGCGCGGCGCAATTTACGATGCGGATTAGCTAGAACCCCTCTTCTTTCCGTCACGATTTGGTACGGTCCCTCCGAAAGTGTATTTCGAAAAATATGAACGTTTTAAGATCGCAATTTTTCGCCTATATCTCGGAAACCATTGGAGTTAGCTCGAACGGACAAGTTCGTTTCGTGACGGATCGTCCGGTTCCATCGGCATTTTCCCGCGGTTCTTCGTTTCGGAGATATCTGCCGAAATATGCGGCGGTGTAAGGCGGAGAATGGGACATTTATCGCTTCAATCGGTAGCTCCTAGAACGAAAAACTTCGACCCTGTCGAAATTGTACGCAATTAAATGATCTAACAGTCGTTTTCTTTTTTCTTTATTTTCGTCCTGCTCCAGAAATAAGCGAGCGATCAAGGTGGAGGCCATCCTGGCAGTGATGACGTCATAGCTGAATTTGAAGAGAAATTCATTTCATCCTATACGGGGTGTGCGAACAATTTACTGGAAATTACATAATCAATTTTAGTTATTTTATATTTGAAAAGTTTCAGTCATTTTATTTTAATGTGATACTTTGCTACTTCCGACAGGCAAGTCAAAGAGTTTAATTTTATAGGTTAAATATTTGCCATTACAACTCAGTCAGTTTGGTCTTATAGGTTATATGTAGTGTTAACGTTTGATTTGAAGGTGTCAGGTTTAGACATTTTAAATTACTTCCGACATGCAAGTCAAAGAATTTAATTTTGTAGGTTATTAAATTTGACATTACAAGTCAGTCAATTTAATTTTATAGGTTATGTAGTGTTGACATTTACGAACAAGTTTAAGAAAATTAATAATTTCATCATCAAGAATTTGCTGTAAATCGATTTCAATTAAATTTCCTAATTTGTCGTGCGATTTCGCTGAAAAATGGTATGGGGGAGGGGGTGGTTAGCGACGTCGACGATCACGAAAATGATGTCGGAATCGTAAAATTCAAAATGGCAGACAATTTGTATTGTTTATCATCCGATTCCGCTCAGATTCGGCATGTGGGGGTTCTCGAGGTCGCTGACATCGAAATTGAAAAATTCAAAATGGCGGCTCGAGTTGGAGGACATATTTCATCATTTATAGTCCAATTCGGCTCAAATTCAAAATAAATACGGCGATCGTAAACCCGTTCTGTCTCGATGGCAAGGAGAAGGTCTAAATAGATCTTGTGTTCGAAAAATTTATGTTTTTCCGATCGTGCTAAGCGGCGACTGTATTTTTAAGTGGATTCCCGGCTTCGAATCCCGCACGGGGCTACTTTTTTATTTGGCAGATATTTTTGATTAAGTATATAATTGCTCTTCCCTTATTTCTATGTGACTAAGGGGTTAAAATTATAAATTTTTATCATCTTTTCAGATTTTTTCGGCCATAATAATAACGAGAATAATCTTTCCAATTTATTTTCGTCTCTTAAGTAGAGACGGTGGGTGTAGTGGCCAGAAGTCCGGATTCACATCCAAGGAAGTGTGACGGGCGGAGGCACGTTCACTTGTATTAAAATCTTAATATTTAACATAATTGGCAAGAAAAACATCTATTGCACTTATTACACGGATATATATTGCAATGTATTCGCAAATCTGCATCGAAAACAATTATTGAGTTTACGTGTATTGTTTTAATCACGAAAAATGCAATTATGGGTTTGTTTATTTCTTTCGGACAATTTGAAAAAATCTAACTAAATCGTTATCCGTAGATCCGACGGTATATTTCTAAACATTTTAAATTTGTTGTTTAATTGTTTTAGTAAACATTTTACACAAGTTACAAATTATTAATATGACATGGACATTGATAAATTCTTAAGTTGAATAGTTTTAGCTAGACTTCGCCTTAGCGATTGGATGTATTGTATGTACATGCTTTCCTAATAAAGACTTTGTTATTATTGTTATAATTAAATTCAAAATTGCGGCACAATATGGCGGACAGATTTTATCATGTACGGTCCTACTCGACTGAAAATCGGTAACTGGGATTTTTTCAGGTCACAGATGACATCGAAACTCGAAAATATTATTTTTTTTTTATTAAAACTGAAAAGCTGAAAATCCAAAAACTAAAAAACGGAAAACTGAAATCATTAAAACTGAAAAACGGAAAAGAAAAATTGAAAAACTAAAAAACGGAAAAACCGAAAACTGAAAACATTAAAACTGAAAAAATGAAAAATGGAAAAGTGAAAAAATTGAAAAATGAATAACTGGAAGATTGAAAAACTGAAAACTGAAGAACTAAAAACTGAAAACTGAAAACCTGAAAAGAAGAATCGAAAACCTAACTGAAGAACTGAACAGCTGAAACACTGAAAATTGAAAAACTAAAAACAGAAAACTGGAAGACTGGAAAACTAGAAACTGAAAAATTAAAAACTGACAATTAAAAAACAGAAAACTGAAAATTAGAAAACTGAAAAACTAGAAAATTAATAATTGAAAAACCGAAAAACTAAAAACTGAAAATTGAAAAATTTAAAAGATGAAAAAGTGAAGAATTGAAACACTGAAAACTAAAAATTAAAAATGGGAAAAAATGAAAAACAGAAGTACCGAAAACTTGACAGCTAATGAATTAAACAACTGAAAAACTGAAAATGGAAAAACTAAAAACAAAAACTAAAATACAGAACAGTGGAAGATTGAAAAACTGAAAAACGAAAGACAGATGAACTAAAAAACTGAAAATTGGAAAAAATGAAAAACAAATTGAAGAACTGAAAACCTGACAACTGAAGAACTGAACAACTGAAAACCTGAAAAGAAGAACCGAAAACCTGACAACTGAAGAACTGAACAGCTGAAACACAGAAAATTGAAAAACTAAGAACAGAAAATTAAAGTACAGAAAACTGGAAGATTGAAAAACTAAAAACTGAAAAACTAAACATTGAAAAACAGAAAACTGAAAACTGAACATTGAAAAACTAGAAAACTAAAAATTAAAAAATCGAAAAAATGAAAAAGTGAAAAATTGAAACACTGAAAAACTGAAAACTAAAAAACTGAAAATTTAAAATAATTTGAAGAACTGAAGAACCGAAAACCTGACTGAACGACTGAAAACTGAAAAACAAAGCTTTCAACATTCAACATGGCGGCGCCAATATGGCTGGCAAAATGTATCTTTTATGGTCCAATTCGACTGAAAATCGGTACCTAGATGTTTTTCTCGTCGCTGATGACTAATCTGAAATCGAACTAGAAAAATATTAAAAACTGAATTACTGAAAACTGAAAAACCAAGCTTCCTGTATTGATCCAAGCATTACCTAAACGAATGCGCCTTGAAGCTGTCACCCGTTAGGAGCTAGGAAACGCGCAGCGTTTTCTAGTCAACAGTATAACTTATGAAATTAAAAAAGGTGACACCGTTACAAATTTATGACAAAATGTAGTTGTTTAAATAAATTATAATTGTTCAAGCAATTTGAAAAACAGTAATATATCAACATAAACTGAAATTTGACTATTTAAAAATAATTTCTGTAATGGCAAATAAGTAGGTATTAATAAACGTTAAAAATACGCGATACTCTACTTTTGCCTTCATGAAGTCATTTTGAAGTTCAGCAGTTCTTATGAGGTATAGTTTGAAACAGAATTACTAATTCGTAGTCCTTGGACAATTGTGAAATTAAAAACAAATTAAAATGTTACAAAATTATGGCAAAATGTAATTGGTTAAATAAATTATTGTTGTTTAAACTATTTGACTATACATAAAAATAATAATAATAATACAATGTAACTAATTAATAAGAATTTGTGCAAAGAGAATATCAAATAAACGATAATAAACGTCAATATTATGCGACACTCTACTTTTGCTCCTTTAGGGTCACCTTGACGCCCTATAAATATATATACAGGGTGTTTCACTTAAAAGTCCCCAGGCCATTATCTCTAAAACTAATAAAGATATTTTATTTTTGTAAATGGCAGATGATTGATACCAAAGAAAGGTTTAAATAACGGTGATTAGAATTTTTCCTCAACAGCACACAGAGATGGCGCTGCGATGCAAAACAATTTTTTGATGGCTGGAACCTTGAAACATAAGTCATGTGATTAAACAATAATTTGTGAATAATTTTGATGGTATAGAGAATTTACAAAAAACAAGCCGTTTTGGAGTTACATGAGTTTCTTTCATTAATGCCAGTACACGTGAATTTTGATAAATCCCTATAATTTATTTATTATTTATTATAGAATATTGGTTACCAAACACTTTTTTTCAAGATAAGGAAAGTGATATAATACACTATCATAAAATTATGTTTACCACTTCCGGCCAAACCGGAACTAACATGATGAACCAATATCCATATGTTCCTACATATTACATTTTTTTTTTCTAATAACGCTTCTAATAAAACGGCTCCCAAAACTTAAAGTAAGTAAGACAACAAAGAAAATACACACTAATTTAGAATGGGCTAAATTTATATTAACAATTCAGTAAAGAACGTAAACAAAAGTTTTATAAACAAACATTTAAAAACTATCGAAATATTATTAAAAATGAAATTAAACTAATTTCTTTCTTATTTGTAGGTACTTATTATATTAAATGTTCAAAATTTCTCCCTTCTTCATGAATACACATATTGTACCGTTTCAGTAACTCTTCATTGCAAACTTTTTGTAACGTATGTCTATTTATAGCAGCAACACTTGCATATATTTTATTATACAAATCGGCCATATCCTCAATGGGTTCAATGTACACTACACTTTTTAAATACCCCCAAAGGTAAAAATCTAATGGAGTCAAGTCAGGTGATCGTGCTGGCCATCTGACTACTCCATTAGTACCAATCCATCTCTGAGGGTACATTTCATTAAGACAATCTTTGACTAGTACTGAGTTATAGGGTGGTGCACCATCTTGGTGAAACCAAATATTCTCCTGGTTATGAGGGATAGTCTCTAATAATCCTGGCAATACATTTCTCAAAAATATCTCATATTTTCTTCCATTTAAAGTCCCATGGAATAGATATGGTCCAATAATATATGAATTTAATATTCCACACCACACGTTAACTCCAAAAGTTACCTGATTTCGGGTCATTCTCATCCATCTAGGATGATTTTGTGACCAGTATCGGCAGTTATGCTTACTCACAACTCCGTTGTTGTGAAAACGGCTTTCATCGCTCCAGAGCACATTTTTAAAAAAATTTGGGCATTCTTCAGAAAGAACTGAAAATTCAGCTAGAAAATGTAATCTTCGTTCATAATCACCAGGCCTTAAATGATGGATCAATTTTAATTTGTATGGATGGTATTTTTTTGATTTTAATATTCTATGGCACGAAGATATCGACAGATTAGTTTCCGATGCCAATTTCCGGAGAGAACATTGAGGATTGTTGACAACACTATTTAACACCAAGGCTGTATTTTCATCGTTTCTAACTGGCCTATTTCTGTTACGAATAGTTTTCTTAAAACTACCCCAGTTTCTTAAATTTTTAAACAGCATGATAAATGTTTTTTTATCGGGTGTAGGTCTATTTGGAAATCGTAAACAAAACAATCGTTTTGCTTGTCGGGAATTTCTTTTGCATTCACCGTATATTAAAATCATATTTAACTTATCTTCATTGGTGTATCTAACCATTTTTTAATTTTTTTTTTTTTATTGCCTTATTTGGATTAATTTGCTTTGAATTGTTTCTAAGTGCACTATTTCTGTTTGAAACTATGATTGAAATGCACCAACTACAAACTTTGTTTAATAACTGTCAAACTTAAAATTAAATCAAAGCCTACTAATATCTCTTAAGTAGATTTTTCATTACCATTCTAAATTAGTGTGTATTTTCTTTGTTGTCTTACTTACTTTAAGTTTTGGGAGCCGTTTTATTAGAAGCGTTATTAGAAAAAAAAATGTAATATGTCGGAACATATGGATATTGGTTCATCATGTTAGTTCCGGTTTGGCCGGAAGTGGTAAACATAATTTTATGATAGTGTATTATATCACTTTCCTTATCTTGAAAAAAAGTGTTTGGTAACCAATATTCTATAATAAATAATAAATAAATTATTTATCAAAATTCACGTGTACTGGCATTAATGAAAGAAACTCATGTAACTCCAAAACGGCTTGTTTTTTGTAAATGCTCTATACCATCAAAATTATTCACAAATTATTGTTTAATCATATGACATGTTTCAAGGTTCCAGCCATCAAAAAATAGTTTTGCATCGCAGCGCCATCTCTGTGTGCTGTTGAGGAAAAATTCTAATCACCGTTATTTAAACCTTTCTTTGGTATCAATCATCTGCCATTTACAAAAATAAAATATCTTTATTAATTTTAGAGATAATGGCCTGGGGACTTTTAACTGAAACACCCTGTATATAAAAAAATGTGTTTAAGAAAATGCTTTTATTTAAAAAAAATGTACTAAAAAGTAAAAATATTTTTTTTAAATTCATACACCTGGAAACTACAAGCTTTGGGGCTGGTCATGTAGCACTATTGCATAGTTACTTTGTTCAATTGACCGCCCCCAAAGCTTTTGGTTTCCAGGTGTATGAATTTAAAAAAATAAGTTTTACTTTTTAGTGTAGTTTTTTAAATAAAAGATTTTTCTTAAAGATATTTTGTTTTGGAATGGCTGAAGGACCTCGGTCGATCGCCATTTGGTTTTACCAATAAAGTACTTTATTATTATTATTATTTTGTTTTGGACAAAAGGGCACTTTACTCTTGAACGATTTTCATATTTTTTGCCCTACCTTGTATACTATTTAACTTGAAGCCACTCTAAGTGCACCTGAAATGGTGAACATGCAATAACTTTTGGCGGTACTTAATCTTTTGTTGTGCAACTAAAAAAAGTGTTTCCATTTGTTGCACACTTAATCAGGTCATTCCTATCATAAAAATGCATTGTCATTGAAACTGAATCAACGTGTAAAATTTTAACTCCGTAGGATAAGAGAAAGTGGTTCTAATTCAGCTTGCAAGATTTGACCTAAACAAACTAACACACTAACATTGCAAGTTAAATAAAAGCTTTTAAAAATAATGGTTCATTCGTATTCTCTGAACAACTCTGAAGATTTTTATTACACAACATTTTGACGATTCTATCGCACATTTACGAAAAAAATGTCTTTTACCCATAAGAAATACATAGGAAAATTTCACACATCACTTTTCTAGAAGTTTCTTCTTGGTTTCGTTACCATAGCAACTCCGGTAAATTTTGATCCTCCCTGAGCGAAATAAGTGGATTTTTTTGTCAAATTTGACATTTGGTCTTACATCAAAATACATATTTAGCCGTGAAATTTTCTTACCGAATATCCCACGAGCTTAAATTAATGTACAGAAATAATTTAAGCACTAAGGATATTATAAGTGAAAATTCATCCCTTTTGAGGCACGGTAAGGGGATGAGCTAACCACTCAAAATTTTGTGTGCTTTTTTCTTGGGTGAGAGGTCATTCACATAAAAAAAATCCACACCTATAGCTAAGGGCCATCCTAATTGCCAATCGTATTTTCGTAATTACCAAGTGGTAATTAATCGATAAAAACAAATGTGCCATGCACAATGAAATATCTCGCAGGTTAATAGGATCTGCCTAATCTGCCCAAATCCATCATTTTTGTACTCGCCGTGTGATAAGTAATCGATAATAGTAGTTTGTGCAACAAGAGTGGATATGATAGCCATATCGCACGAGTGCCTCAATCTTTCGAGTGCGATATGGATAATACACTCGAGTTGCACAGTATACTTTTTCTACGACCAGCTTAAGAAAAAACTACAAAATTTTAAAAGATTTATTAAACATTAACACACACTGAGAATTACTTTGACAGCTTACGCACTAATTTGAATTTTTTAAAACGAATTGTTGGCTATGTACTTAATACACGAATTGTGATTGGTCGATTTCATATCCATCCTAGTTAGGATATGAAATATATTCGTTCAGATAACTGGAATGGGCTATTCTACAGACTGTACAAAAAACAGCAAATATACATAAGGGAGTAGAGAAAAAAAAAATCAGCTTTATACAAATACTTCCACAAACCCTGAAAAACATGTCTTGCGTTTTTTCCAAGGCCGTCGACATGGAAGAATCAAGGTCAGATGATGTAATACTGAGCGAGAGCCTGTTACTATGTGGGAAGCGATGCGGTGTAGTCGGTCAGCGCCGATCAATGTTGTACCACAGAACTACCTGAAGTGTAATTCGTATTGGCGGGAAGTGTTGGCGCATGCGAAGTCGCCATGTTTTTGGGAGCGTTTGTAACCTTGCCGAGTTTTATATTCAGTCACAGTTGCTATAAGTTTATGTTTTATGTATGGTGTTATCATTTCCAATGTCCCGATCCGATGGTTGCAAGGATTGCGAAATCTGTGAATTTGTTCTCCAAGCTCTAAGGAACAGGATTAGTAATGTTTCTATCTATTGCATATGTGTCAGATGATTGCACGCTGCCTCCTGTACTATAAGTATATATACCTATGTGCTTAATCTTTCCTACCTGTTTAGTAGAAGTGCTCAAAGCGACCAAATTTTTTATAAATCTAAGATTAATGACGTGATAACACCATCGATAATTATATTTGCTGAATTCTGATTTATCACATGATATACCTATTTAAAACATTGTCCAAACACACCAAAGATTGTTAAGAAAATTTATCTGGAGACTGGAGCGTTAAATTTTTAAACGTGTTGATTTATAATTAACTTTCTGTATACGTCATATCCATAAAATTGCAGTTGATAGTGGATAATTTTATTATAGTTACAGTTTCTAGGTTTTTGTGAATGTTAACAAATAAACTGTATAGGTTTTATGGTTTTAAATGTAAATTAGATTTAATTCATGAGCGCCGCTGGAATCTAATAAATCCAGGCAAAACAGAAATGATAATATTGGAGAAAATTAACGAATATTGATAATGTATTACAGACATTATTTATCCTTAATCACAACGTCTTAACAGATGTTTCGTGAGCTATTATCTAGTTGGCCTAGAGGGTGGAAAGTGTTATATCTTTCTGGCGTTATATAAATCTTATTACACAGGCCTTAAACAATAAGTGTGCCAAGTTATAGCCTTTAATATGCCATTTTCACCTTTCCTTAGAATATAATTTTTTATCTTGAGTCCAAAAAATCGAGTTTTTGGAGGTTAAAATCAATAATTATAAAAATGGTACAAACTGAGCTTTCTAGTGATTCTTGCTAATATCTTCTAAGTTATTTTGTTATCGTCGCAATTTAAATTATCTTTGTGGTTCTTGTAATATTTAATAATAATTATTAGCATGACTTTTTGGAAGCATTTTGAAATTTATTCTAACACGTTTCACGGTCGCGTCGATTTAAATCAGACAAAGGGTTTCATTGTTATTTAAATGTGAAAACCTTCCCGAATATCAACCTACTTGAGCTTTGTTTTGACAAAATATGGACACAGAATACTAATACTAAAAAATAGAAAAAAATTGAAAATTCAGTTTTAATAAATGACCCTATTCTCGTCAACTTATCGTAGGAAAATGGGTTGTCTCTCCTGGGCTATTAACTTTATCTAAACAAAAAGTACTACTTACTAATACTGACAAAAAAACTAATAATAAAAGTTTAGGGCGAGGTAAATACTGCGGTCTCATCCAATTTCTAACAGCTTGTAATGCTTGTATATCAACGTATACGGAGAACCTATGCAATTTTAGGTGGGGATTGCGTAGTTGATATGCCTTTCTTTGTAGGAGATGTAAAGCAGTTGTTCTCCTGTCCAATAAATGTTAGTCAAGTAAAAAATCCACACCCTCACGCGAAGAGGTTCAGCAAAATTTACAGGTAGGGGGTAGCGTTTCCTAGCGTCGATGAATTGGCGTTAGAGCATAAATAGGCCGACGTTAAATAAGTGAATAAAAGAAATGAAAAAAGTAGGCGAGGTAGGCTGTACTCGGTATAGCCGCAAGTATTTTACGCGAAACGTCTTTGGTGCCGTGAGGTAGTGAAGAACTATTTGAAATTTTGGAATAATTTTTTTTTTTGCCCTTTTGAATATCGGCGTATTCTATTAGTATGTAGCTGCTTTCTTCATCTTCTGTGCTCGAATCGGCGATATGCATCGTCACAGAATATGTACAGAATACTCTTAAGTGCTCGGTACAGCTCCGTCGTCGACGCTCATCCACTTACGCGCGGCGGCCTACTCTTTGCGCCGCTGCCGCCAGAGTCTCACTCGCTTGATCGAAGTAGTTTTCTCTTAATCCTTTTGAAGTCGTATTTCATTTTATACACGATTGCTATGAGTTTTAGCTGCTTATTTGCTTATATTTCGATATTATTGTAAAGTTCGCAAATTTTCGCAGTTCCTCACATGCTAAAACGTATATAGCTTTTTAATCTTGTACTCAATTAATAATTTTATAACAGAATTCGTCGGTGAAAATCAAGCGATATTTCATTGTACATTGCGCGATGTTCGCGATCGGCGGTAATTGACTTTCGACCGTCAGGAACGATATAGTCTAGACCCAACGCTGCAATAAATAATCCCGCATGAAACTGAAACATTTTGTGAAAATATTATTTCTGCCGTCAAATCAAACCTGAATTCGAGAAAAAATACATTAATCGTTACAAAACATTAAAGAAAAAATCGGTAAAGGTATTTACACAGAACTTTCCTCTTTATTTGTGCATGGCGGCCACTCTAAAAAATTAATAATTACGAAATGACATTGAAAATAATAAGAATATAGTTATCACAATTATTACAAAGAAAACCTAATAAGTTTTGGTAAAAAAAAAATATACAGCGTGCTCAATATGGAAGGCTTACGCGAATACCTTTACAAATGTCCACCATCTTAATTATTTCTTGGGATGACCACCCTGTACATTTTTCAATAAAAGTATAATAGGTGCATATGCCAAATATTATTGCCATCTGTCACATTTTCAATTCCACGTTCACGTAGTGGAGTGGTTAAAAAATTCTTTTTTTTTGAAATTTTTCAAAAATGTCATGAAATGTGGAAATTTTAAATTTGAGCAAAAAGGAAAGTTTTCTTCTATTTTATAGTAGTGGTAAATAATTTTTTTTATTGAAATAGGTTTAGAATGACATGAAACGTGAACATTTTAAATTTGAGCAAAGAAAAACATTTTTTCCATCCATTTTAGTGGTAAAATTTTTTTCAAAAATGTTGGTATAAAAAATTTTCAATTTTTTTTTTCCGAAATAGATTTGGAATGTCATGAAACGTGGAAATTTTAAATTTGAGCAAGAAATTTTTTATCTATTCTATAATAAGTATAGTACAGGCAAATTAGCCATTTAGGGTAACAAAAATTAACAAAAGGACCATCTCTGCGATTTGAGTAGGTAATAACCTAGAGAATGAGATGATGCATTCTTTGCATTTCCAAGTTCCGGGAAAATTTAAAAAAATTTGGAAAAACTTTTTGATTTTCGGTTTTCGCGGCCAAAATAATGAAAATAGAGGAGAAAGTTCCCAACGAAAGTTGTAGCTCGTCTCTTTCTCTACGAAAAAAGTCTTTACAAATGTTTGTCTTACTTAAGCCGTTTAGAAGATAAATCGGGTTTTCCACTTATAGTTTAAGCCGCTTCGAAATGCGCGAAAAATTAGAATTCTCCGGGAGTTTCGTACGACCGGGCTCATCGATCGATAATTCTTACTATTCAGAGCCCCTAAAAGAATGAAAATAACATAAAATGTAGAGAATAGTCTCAGCTTTAATGTGGAACTAATCACAAAATTCGTACAAAATTTTATCAAAGAGAAAAAGTGTCAGAAGATGGCTTAGTAAACTTTGTACAGTTGATACACAGATTATATTCTTATATAATGATATATTAATCCAATTAACATTTTATTGCAATTACTTTTGTTGGAAAAATGTGCCTTGCGATCAAAGTAGAGGGTATATTTCTCATCGATCAATCACCTCCAAATTTTGGAGTTGAATGCGCTATATCTTAATTAATAATAATAGCACTCTTAATTTTTGGATTATAGGTACAATAAAACATATTCTTTGGAATGACTTAAGAGTTTTTTAAATGCATGCAGTACTTTTTGAATTTGTCTCCATTATTTATACGCGTTCAGAAAATGCACAAACATTTCTTAATATTCTTCAATGAAATTTTCACAAAATATAGGTTAAAGCGCGTGGAATCGAATCCATGCAGTGAAAAGCACCCATTGTTATGGGAGAAATAGACAGGATGCATAAAACTCAAAGATATGAATAAATCAACTGTATAAAGTTTACTAAGCCATCTTGTAACACTTTTTTCTCTATGATACATTTTTTTATGAATTTTGTGATTAGTTCCACATTAAAGCTGAGACTTTTCTCTACATTTTATGTTGTTTTAATTTTTTTAGCGGCTCTGAATAGTAAGAATTATCGATCGATGTGTCCGATCGTACGAAACTCCCAGAGACTTCTCATTTTCCGCGCGTTTCTGAGCGGCTCAAAACTATAAGTGGAAAACTGGATTTATCTCCTAAACGGCTTAAGCAAGACGAACATTTGTAAAGACCCTTTTTGTAGAGAAAGAGACGGGCTACAAATTTTGTTGAAAACTTTTTTCTGTACTTTCATTATTTTAGCCGCTACAGCAAAAATACCGAAAATCATAAAGTTTTTCCAAATTTTTTGGAATTTTCCCGGAACTTGGAAGTGCAAAGAATGCATAATTTCATTCTACAGGTTATTACCTACTTAAATCCCGGAGATGATCCTTTTATTCATTTTTGTGAGGTTTTTACAAAATGTTGCCTTCATTGCCTGTACTAGTAGTGATAAATAGAATACAAATTTTTTCAATTTTTTTTTAAAATTTGAATAGATTTAAAATGTCATGGAAACGTGAAAATTTTAAATTTGAACAAAGAAAAAAACTTTCCATCTATTTTAGTGGTAAATTTTTTTCAAAAATGTTAAAAAAAAATTCTAAAATTATTTTTTTAATAGGTTTAGAACGCCACGAAACCTGGAAATTTTTAATTTGAAGAAAGAAAATTTTTTTTTCATGGTAGTGGTAATTTTTTTTTCAAAAATGTTGGTAAATTTTTTTTTTTTTAAATAGGTTTAGAATGCCATGAAACGTGGAAATTTTAAATTTGAACAAAGAAAAAAAAATTCTATTTTAGTGGTACATTTTTTTTCAAAAATGTTGAAATAGGTTTAGCGTATCATGAAACGTGGAAATTTGAAAGGACCCCGCTCGTTTCTTAGGTAAAATGGGTTTCGGTGAATTTTTCCCAAACCTGGCGGAAAGTGTTCCTTTTTGCATGCCGAGTAAAAGTTTCAATGGCCACGAAACTCAAAAACCCCTTCTTTTGGCGCTGCAGACGCCCAAACATGTATTTTTAACGTATGGGGAATGTGACCTTACAGTAAGGATAGATGCGGCAAGTACTCTAATTAACACACTGTAATTCATGTTGGTAGGGGGGAAGGGTGAGAGCACTATCTAATACCTGCGTAATTACCACCATTGGTCACGTGATAACCTCCGACTGACCACGTGACAGTTTACATATGAAGAAAATGGGTTTCGGTGAATTTTTCCCAAACCTGGCGGAAAGTTTTCCTTTTTGCATGCCGAGTAAAAGTTTCAATGGCCACGAAGCTCAAAAACCCCTTCTTTTGGCGCTGCAGACGCCCAAACATGTATTTAGAGTCTAATTCGAATTATTCCTGGTTCTGTTATCCTTTGATCAAAATGAAAGCTATCTTCATCATCCCTGGCAATCTTATCTTGAACATATGCTGGAGCTAAACCAAGTTGATAAACGCCAGCAGTAAGGTTCTCTAGATATTCTAAATCAAGTTGAGGGAAATTAGGAAATGTATTTTCATCTAATCGTTCCCATCCAGCATTTCTTGATCGCAAAGTATTATCTACTTCAAGTCTAGCCTGCATTAAATTCGGGTTCACGGCGCGATCAAGTAAGTTTTGCGCATATTCTACATCAGCACCATGCATGCAAATCAATCCCTTGTATCTATTGATAATTGCAGCAGATATTTTAAGAAATTCTCTCAAATTCTTAGCATGAGTTACAGATATTTCGTGCTTGAAAAACTTGAATATACTTTTGAAATGTCCGTTTCTCGATTCTACTATCCATCTTGTTTTAGTTATTATTCTAGCCAGATTAGCTTCTTCGGTAGTAAATTGCTTCTGATTTCTTGCAAGCATGGGAGGCACTTTTACTATCACACCTCTATTTTCCAAAAAATCTTTAACGTCTCGATAACCACGATCGAGTATAGCAATTTCACCTTCTTGAAACCATTCCCCTATGCTATTTTCACCTTCTTTCTGCATTTCCTTGAGCAGCATAGCAGCATCATTATTGGCAAAAATTATGCAAAAAGGAACACTTTCCGCCAGGTTTGGGAAAAATTCACCGAAACCCATTTTCTTCATATGTAAACTGTCACGTGGTCAGTCGGAGGTTATCACGTGACCAATGGTGGTAATTACGCAGGTATTAGTTAGTGCTCTCACCCTTCCCCCCTACCAACATGAATTACAGTGTGTTAATTAGAGTACTTGCCGCATCTATCCTTACTGTAAGGTCACATTCCCCATACGTTAAAAATACATGTTTGGGCGTCTGCAGCGCCAAAAGAAGGGGTTTTTGAGCTTCGTGGCCATTGAAACTTTTACTCGGCATGCAAAAAGGAACACTTTCCGCCAGGTTTGGGAAAAATTCACCGAAACCCATTTTACCTAAGAAACGAGCGGGGTCCTTTGAGCAAAAAAATTTTTTTTTCATTATTTATTCCTTTTAGGCGGCCCACCCTGTATATTTTCCAGTGAAAGTTTAAGCATTTCTTCGCTGACAGTAGCGTCAACTACCTACCAAATTTCACTGCTTTCCGTCAAGAAGTTTTTTAGTTAATGCACTAACAGACAGACGGAATTGAAAAACCTATATTTTCGTAATTTACGTGATCTGAAACGTCAAAATCCGAAAAAATTTCGGAGGGTGATTTTTTCTCGAATACGCAATACTTCCCTTCGGTATGAGAGGGAAGTAAAAATTTTAATGCTTTTTTTTTAAATAGGTTTAGAATGCCATGAAACGTGGAAATTTTAAATTTGAACAAAGAAAAAAATTTTTTTAGTCTATTTTAGTGGTAAAATTTTTATCAAAATGTTAAAGAATAAAAAAATTTTTTTTCAAAAACGGTGAAAAATATTTTCTATTTTTTTTTTCTGAAATAGGTTTAACGTGTCATGAAACGGGGAAATTTTAAATTTGAGCAAAAAAAATATTTTTTTTCATTATTTATTGCCTTTAGACGGTCCACCCTGTATATTTTTCAGTGAAAGTTTAACCATTTCTTCGCTGACAGCAGGGTCAACTACCCACCAAATTTGATTGCTCTCCGTCAAGTAGTTTTTAGTTAATGCACCAACAGACAGACAGACCGACATACTGACGGAAATGAAAAAACTTTATTTTCGTAATCTACGTGATGTAAAACGTCAAAATCCGAAAAAATCTCGGAAGTTGATTTTTTCTCGAATACAATACTTCCCTTCGGTATGCGAGGGAAGTAAAAAGTTCATACTTTCATACTTTCGGAGCTACAGCGATTTCAAGTAAGTCACTTTTCGCGATTCGTCCGCTTCTTCGTTGGCACCTCGGACCCCGGTGTGAAAGAGTAAAGGCGCGTCTTCATTATCGTCGGCTTTGCCGATCGGCATTGCTGCTTGGCTTTGTTGCTCGGCTTTGCCGAATTCAGCAACACGTCCACATGTAAATCGAAGCCAAAGGCATCATCTATTGATATAGTTCAGTTAGTCGCGAGCATAATGTTTGACAGTGACGATGTTTTATTACAACAGCAGTTTTTATAGTAATCGCAAATAATAAATAGAAAGAAAGAAGACCAAATACGTGTTGGGTGCCTTCCCGAGCGTATAGTACCTTTTTCTATTTTTACCTCCCTAGCAAAATGACTGAAGATTTTTTATGTTTCTAACTATTTCATCTTTCGATTCATCAAGCAAAAGCGATATTTCCATTAGAGCATAATTTCGTGTATTGCGATCCCTATAAGTCACATCTTTGCTACCCCATAAAACAGGGTCGCTCACAATACATATCAGTAAGCGATAGAACTTTTTCAGATGTCCACTCCATTTCAATGCAAGAAATCAACTAAATTACATTTTATAAAGTTAAAAACAACTGAAGTATTTGCAAAGCCAGTCGGCTTACGTCCCCATTAGTATATTGGGCTTGGATTCTTTTGAAGTTTCCGACAACAGGCGGTAAATGTTTCGGCTTACCGATCGGCTTTTCATGCCGGGCGGCTATGCCGATCGGCAGTGCCGACGATAATGGAGACGCGCCTTAAAACGTCTTTCACACCGTCAATAAGAGGAAACAAAAGTTTAGTACATTAATTTAATGATTTTTGCATGAAACGCGCCTACTTGAAAAATCCTCACTATAATACAGTTCCACTGTAGCTCAAGAATATTATTTTTGAAGTTTATATATATTTTTAACCTACTTAAAAAAAATTGAAATTAGAGAACGTTCTCAATTCGACCCGTATGTATTTTTTTTTCATGGTTGTGTATTGATTTTTCTGGTATGGCGATTTCTACAAAATCTTTTGCAAATTGTAGAGTATGGCCAGCTGGTAGTCCCATATCAATTTCATCAAGCTATGTCTAGTATAAAATGAGCAATAATCGAAATATCTTCGAGAAAATGCGAAGTTATAGCGGAGGAGTCGGTTTATTAGATATTTTCGGAGTAGCTGATACTGAATCTGATGTCAAAGTTAAAGAATCAGAATAGTAAATACAATAGGACTCCCATTGCTATTGTAGATTTACATGAAATTTAGTCACTAAAAGGTGCGAAAATTATTTTTTAACTTTGTTGGGTTATTTAATCCTTATTACCTAATATCAATTTTGCAGTCGATGTAAAAATTAATTTTCTTCCTGACCTCAAAATCGGTATTAGGTAATATACTTCAATTAATCTAACGACTCGGTGAAATTTTATTTCATAATTTTTGGTGACCATTTTTTTAAAGGCGGTTCAGTTTTTTTTTATTTAATGCATTTAATTTGTTTATTTGTACTCCATACAAGAAGAGCGTTAATCCCGATTGATAGTCTGATTAAATACTGTTATCGGGTTATCAGTTATCGTTTTAAAGACCATTTATTTTTATGATGCCCGCTAGCTCTGTAAACATATTTTTAAATATGAAAATTGTACTGTTTATACACCTCTTCATTTTCAAGATTATAACAATCGTGATATTACGCAAATAATTACGAAATTCAAAACAAAAAGATGTAACTACAATATGATTGTTGCATTAAGCCAGACTAATTAGAACAATTTAATTTTTATGACAGAATAGATATATGTTACTTTATATCGCGTTATTAAAATAAGTCATTATTGTCAGTGTTATTTGTGGTGTTCTCTTAATTTACCTTTCTTTTTTACCATATTACCTTCGCTTCTAAAATTAACGTCCGCGGAATCTATAAATGCAATTATCCGGTATAATATTACTGGAAAATGACGTCTACGCCTATCGCTTTTTACTTTTATTAAATCTCAGGGTGGGAATTTCCTGTCAATTATTCTTGATTTCCCTTTGATTTCCCACATATTTAATCGCGCTAAAATCAATTTTCGTTCCGGAGGTATAGACTCTTCGAGGCTGCCTCGCGACGCAGTCGCGCGAACCACGCACAGTGGTGCTTTTTCTGATAACATGCGACAAAAGTCTGTAACCTAGCCAATTTTCGATAAAAATTTACGAAATTCAGTATTGCTGCAGAATTTTTTTTTCAATATGGCAGCTTCAAAATTAGGGTCAGAAGAAGCAAAAGATGAAAAATTCAATAAAGTAACCCAGCCACAAAAAAAGTCCTGATCCTGGAACTTGACCCCGGTAATCTAATGTATTTTATTTCGACGCTGAATTCGTTGGAATTTTAAAATTTGAAGTAAGCAAACTCAAAAATCCTACGATTGTGCATTAGGAGTAGGCGATTTTACCGTATTTCAAGGGTGGTTTTTTCGCTCTAGCTCAAAATTTTGAGGGTATTTTGGCATTTCTGAGGTCGAATGCGACAATGTTTAAAGGTAAACTTTTTGTACTCAGTATTAGAATCTCAATGCAAAAAAATCATCAAATCCATCCATTATAGCTGGGTTCCGTCATTTTTCATTTTTAATGATTAATTGCACTGCACTACGGTAAGTGTAAAAAATATCAATTTTATGTATAAAAAATCGGTAAATGTATTTACACAGAACTTCCCTCTTTATTTATACAGGGCGGTCATTCTAAAAAATTATTAATTACGAAAACACACATGAGAATAGTAATCGGAAGGTATTATTACAAAGAAAACCTGATAACTTTTGGTCAAAAAAAAATTACAGAGTGGTCATCCGATAGCAAAAATTCAGTATTAAATAAAAGGTCCTAACGGCCTAAAATTCGCCTGTTTTGCATAGTAGATAGCGGGCCAAGGGAAATAGCAAAATAAATCCTATAGGGCTCAAATTAAACTTTCAGAAAATTTAAGGTGGGCATATGTATTACTTTTTTGAAAAAATGCAAATATCACCTCCATTTAAGGGTAATGCCAACACCAGAAAACTAAAAAATTCATAGGTCCTACCCACATGATACAATCGTCATGGGATTTTCACTAAAAAACAATGTTTTTTTTTAAACAGATTTAGAATGTCATGAAACGTGGAAAATTTAAATTTGAGCAAGAAAAATTTTCCACCGTTCTACTGGTAAAAATATTTTCATGAAGTTTTGAAATTTTTTTTTCTGAAATAGATTTGGAATGTCATGAAACGTGGAAATTGTAAATTTGAGCTAAATATTTTTTTCCAATATTTATTCTTGGTATAATAGTAAAAAAATTCAAATTTTTGCTTTTGAAAATGTTTTTTCTGAAATAACTTTAGAATGTCATGGAATGTGGAAATTTTGAATTTGAAAAAAAAAAAAATTCCACCATGTATTCTATAGTAATAAAAAAATATTTTTAAATATTTGAAAAAACTTTGACAAAATTTTTAAATTTTTCTTGAAATTTTTTTTTATGATTTGAATGTCATGAAACGTGGAAATATTAAATTTGAGCAAAGAAATCGTTTTTCTACTGGTAAAGAAATTTTCAAAAAGTTTTGACATTTTTTTTTTCTGAAATAGATTTAGAATGTCTTGAAACGTGGAAATGTTAAATTTGAGCAAAACAAATTTGTTTTCATTATTTGTTCCCTTTAGTCGGTTCACCCTGTATATTTTCCAGGGAAAGTTTAATCATTTCTTCGCTGGCAGTAACGTCAGCTACCTACCAAATTTGACGTGTTCTTCGTTAAGTAGTTTTTTTTAGCTAATGCACGAACAGACAGACAGACAGACAGACTGACGGAATTGAAAAACCTATATTTTCGTAATCTACATGATCTGAAACGTAAAAATCCGAAAAAATCTCGGAGGGTGATTTTTTCTCGAATGCAATACTTCCTGTCGGTATGCGAGGGAAGTAAAAATTTTAAAAAATTACGAAAACAAAGTTCTGAACTTTTTTTCGTAAGTGCCACTATTGTCGAGTAAATAATTAAAATGCATTGGAAATTCACCACGAGGTAATAACGAACGCAGCGTATGGACCCTCCGAGGCCGCCTCATAAGTCAGCCGCGCGAGGCACGGCTCGCAAGATCTGTCTATACCTGTTTCGATCGAGGCTGCTCTTAACGATTATAGGTACAGACAGTCTCTTCATGACAGTCTCAAGGTACTGTCAAAGATTAGAGAACTAACAAGATAGGACAGTCAGACGGAGAAGACGAAATAGATGAAGACAGTTGTGTACTCCAATTTAAAGGGACATGACATCCAGCGGAAACGGTTTCGGGATTTGTCGGTTACGCATTAAATGAATTTGATCAAGCTTACTAAAAGATAGGTTAGCTCATTAAAATCGACAATTGCTACGTCACGTATACACCTCGATGATAGCTGCATGTGGCTGTTTTATCCTCATTTTATAGAAAAAAGTTTCAAAATTATTATTTCAATGTACAATTCTATCCTAACCAAATAGATACCTAACATAAACATAGAAATACTTCATGTGACATATATTACAAAGCAACCTGTTTTTTTAGTGACCTTGGCTACTGACAGTCTGCTGTGCTCGGTCGTTCTATCAGGACAGTGTTGTCCATTGTTCACTATTGGCCTATCTTTCTAATGTTACCTTCTCCGTTTGATTGTCACATTGTGGCAACTGCGCGAGTACTCCAATTTAAATGTCGAGGTCAATGGCGCCATTGCTAGAAGATAAAAGGTTTTCCGCCGGCTGTCCTATCTTGTTAGTTCCCTAATCTTTGGTACTGTCGTGAGCAAAAGAAAATAGGACAACTATTTTTTCTATTGTATTTGAATATAAATTTTCACAATTCTTAGATCTCACAAAAGCCTTTGACTGTGTCTCACATGACATACTAGTCGATATATTAAGCTTTTATGGTTTTAGCAACAATAGCGCCCACTTAATAAGTTCCTATCTAACTAATTGTTTCCAATATGTATCATCCCAAAACACAAATTCAAATCTTCCAACAAAATACGGTGTACCTCAGCGATCTGTGTTAGGGCCGACACTATTCTTGATTTATATAAATGTACTGCCAAGCATTGCCCTGGATGCAAGCTTTGTTTTATTCGCGGATGATACAAGAGTAACAAAATCATTTAAAAATGTTAAAGACTTAATATCGGAAATAAGTTCGAAACAGAATCCAGTGCAAGATTGGTTCATAGCTAATCAGTTGACGCAAAACGATTCCAAAACTGAAAAAGTGGTTTTTACTCTGAGGAATTTGGACAACAATGATTTATCGCTTAGTAATGATGTAAAATTCTTGGGAGTCTACCTTGATAAAAAGTTAACTTGGGAAACACGTGTAAATTATATCTGTAGGAAAGTAAGCAAAAACATATATTTACTACGGAATCTCTCGCGCAATGTCTCCCAGAGAACATTACTTACTGCATACCATGGCCTGACAGATTCTGTTATCTCTTACGCTATTTTGATTTGGAGGCACTCTTCAGCTAGCAAAGCAGTTTTTTGGTATGCAAAGAAAGGCCATCAGAATAATTGCTGGGCTTAAATACAGAGGACTGCAAATCTGAATTTATTACGTTAGGTATTCCCTCATTATCGTGTGCCTTCATCTTGCAATCACTCTTATATGTAAAAGAGAATGAAGACAAATTCACTACTCACGGTCAAATACATAGTTACCCAACACGAAACCGGGATAAAATAAATATCAACTTTTTAAGGTTAAATAAAGCACACACTGGTCACTGGAACAAATTATTATGGTACGTATATTGTCGTACAATGTTCCACCAATGCAGGTGAAGCAACTTGAATAAGTTCAAAATTTTCGTAAAGAAAGTTTTGCTCAGAAATGCATTTTATTCAGTTGAGGAATTCATGCAGGCCGATTTTAATAACTGGTAATTGTTAACGTGATTGTGGGTATTTGTAAATAGTTATTTGCTATTCGTTAAAATTTTAGAAACAGTATCCTCACATTTTATTTTAATCTTGGTATTGCTTTAATCTAGTTTTGTCTTGTCTATTTTGCACTTAATAACTTATTTATCTAGTCTAGCTGTTTTACTTTCCTTAACAATAATCTGACTTGTGTAAATACTTTGTGTATAACACACCAATAAAGTTTTATTGTAATGCTGTAGTTATTGCTAAAGCAGAAGATGAATTGTCAATGAGACATATTGCACTGCATTATAACATTAACAAAAATTCTTTGTTTAACATTTTAAAAAAGTGGAGAATAAATGGTACGATTAGTAGAAATCTTGGATCAGGGCAACAAAGGATATCCAACTTAACAGGAAACTAACTATTAATATTTTGTTATTGCAACATTTCTATTTATAACTTCTATAAGTCTGTTTGGCATATAATTAAATAAACTTATGCAATAATCATTAGTAATAATATTTTCCCATGCATTATTTACTACTTCCAGTAATTCTTGGGCATTCCGTGGTCTCACATTTCGTTTTTGGATACTTCTTACGAGTAGTCCCCATACGTCTTCCACAGGGTTAAGATCTGGACTATGACTGGGCCAGTTAAGAACATTAATGTTGTTGTTTTGAAAGGTGGTTAGTCACGGTATTGAACGGAACAATTATCTTGTTGAAATATGAATTCATTATTAGGAAATAATTGTGACACAGAAGGAAGCATAATGTTGTTTAAAATCCTAATATACCTTTTACTATTAAATGGTTCCTGAATATGCCACATAACACCAGGACCACGTGCCGATATCCAAGCCCACACGTTAACAGGAAATCTACCACTTTTGTCATTGTTAGATATATACTTCCCATTGAATCAAGTATTCGGAAGTCAGTAAACATGAATACGACCGCTGTGTGCTGTGTGTAGACTGGAGAGTTTTTTCATCTGTACTGATTACATTGTTCCAAAAAACATCATGCACTAAAAATTCAAGCGCAAATCCCAGTCGAGCTTCTTTATGTTCAGCTTTAATAGGTAGAGAGCCCGCTGTATAGATTTCCTATGAATAAGGTACATGAAACATTTTCTATGAGTGAGTAAGTACTACTACAGACATACAGGGAGCCACATTTCATTTTTGCAAATTTTGCCCGCGTCATGGAATTTTACCGGAAGTGACGTCAAAATGGGAGGATGCGGGCAAATAAGAAGAGGCAGCCTATTTTTTTTTTAATAACTAGAAGGCTTATACTTTAACTTAAAAAAATAATAATTCATGTATTGGATGACTTAAGAAAACAGAGAAAAGAATACTTTAATCGAGGGTGTCTCAGGGTTGCGGGCAAATTAAGTCTGGCAGCCCACTACAGTCTCATTGTATACCTCAAAACTTACATTTTGTTGTAAGTTTTATTCATGTATTCGATGACACAAAAAATCTTGACCGGAAGTGACGTCAGAATTCCATGACGCGGGCAAAATTTGCAAAAATGAAAAGTGGCTCTCTGTATGTCTGAGGTAGTACTTACTCACACACATAAAGATTTTCATGTATCTTATTCATAGGAAATCTATACAGCCGGCTCTCCACCTATAAGTAGGTATTTCTGATTCTCTTACTGGCCGACGACTAGTACTACTCGATCCAGGAAAATTCGTTTCTTCAGCAGCCTGAATTACTGAGTAAAATGGATTTTCTACTAATTTATTTACCAATTGCAAATATTCCTGTTGAGTTGTTATCCTTCGTCGCCTGCAACCACAACTTCTCAGCGGGGTGCTGAAGAAGCTATGAAAGAGTAGCAACCGGTTAGCTCAGGGTTGGTCGAAGGTCACTCTGTGGCGAGAAGAGTTATTAAATATATTGAATGTTACAAAACAAAATAAACAGAGAAAGAGGGTGCCAGCGTATTCACACAACTGATATTCCTGCAACGGTTTAAGGATGAAACAATCAAAAGCATAATTTAAACAAAATAACAATATGTTAACACAAATAACGATTAATATTTACAAAAACTTTACATGTGTATTAATAAAAAAATTTAGAAAATTTAGTGCTATAAAAATATATAATGTTTAGAGTTAAAATGATTGAAAATGTAAATACAACAAAAATTGCTTTATTTGAATATTTAAAGTAATAAAAAAAAATCTCTGGCAAAAGAATTAAATTGAAAAAATCAACTGGTTTAACAATCACAATAGTTATCTTCTGACCAAAAAAATGAAAAAGAGAAGAGACACGGTGAATGTGGCTTACGTAACTTTGGCGGTGGGAGTGGAGTTCAACGAGGTCGATCCTTGGAGAAGGCCGCAGGTACCTGTGAGAGAGGACTTATTGATCGTGTCCTGTTCAACGATGATGTTCCAGGGAGACGCTGCGTTGGGAAGATGTCCAACCAGTTACAATTTTCATCCAGCCAATAGCAAATCCACCGTGTACTTAATCCAAGGTTGGTCGATCCAGATTATTACATGAAAAACAATGATAATTCAGGAACCAGTTGATACAAATTTAGTTAAATTACACAAAGAAAAAACTAACGATTTAAATTTAAAATGACTCTAAATAAATTATTAATTAACTTTAAAACTGATTGAAAAGAATGATCTAGCAGAATAAAAAATTGAATACCATTGGTTAAGCCAAGGTCACAAATTTTATAGAAATTACAAAAAAAATAGGTATTAGAATTTGTAAAATTTAAGCAATGAATCGAAAAAAAAAACAAAAAACTGAACACCAATAAAAAAACTCTACTACTAGATTATCACAAAATTTTGGCCCTGAGGCTGTGAATCAACAAAATTATTCTAAATTATGATGAAAGGCAGCAGCATAAGAGAAATCGATATTAAGATATCACAATAAGAAAAAATTAAATAAGAAAATTTAAAATTTTGGAGATAATCTTCGTACTATTATAAAAATTAATTGAAACAAATTAACTTTACGTTTCGTACTTTAATAAATTCAGTAATTAGTATATTAGTCGTGAAATGAGATTATCTAATAAAAAGTTTTAGACCGACCCTAAATACCAAAAAAAATATATATAAGTATATAATATAAACTACTGGCAAAAACAATTATTGATATAATACATAAACATCCAGCAGGAACTGTCCCAAAATGACAAATAAACTACTGCTTGGGCATCCACTAACAAGTGGTTTCTTATTAACCACAAGGTTAACCTCAAATATATTAATAATTTAACTAAATGCCAGCTTAAAATTTAATATTAATTCAAAATAACTAGGTTATTATTTAAGGAATTATAATTATAAAAGTAAAAATTTCAACAAAGTCTTGTCGGATGGCTCTAATAACTACAAATCTTTTAAGAAAAAAAATTAGAATAGTCTCACCTCAGCGACGTCAAGACGGAAAGTGCCGGTTTTCAATTCCTGTTAGTTCCATCTCTTCCTAATATTCCGCCCGCACATGCTCAATGGTGACTTTGTATTGTGGTTTTTATCGCGGGAGATTCGAATTTTATGTAGTACGGATGCTGAATGGAAAATATTTGGCAACTAATTAAATAATGGACAAGTTACGGAAAAACCTTGTTACACGCCCTGATCCGGGATTTCTACTAATCGTACCGTTTTTCTCCACTTTTTTTTAAATGTTAAACACAGAATTGTTGTTAATATTAAAACGCAGTGCAATTTGTCTCATTGACCATCTGTTGTCCTATTTTTTTTTGCTCACGACAGTACCAATTTTTTAAAGCTAAATCTTCAAATCGTTATAACTTGGAAAATATAAATTTTCATGAAAAATTGTAAACCATCTTTTTTCTCTTACAGTATGATTCTATATCAGATTCGGTGGTTACTATTTACTTTTTTTCGACAACGCCTAGAGGGGGTGGGAACCAGCCCCAAGTAAAAAGCGGCAATTTTTAAAGGGTACATTTTTTATACTCAGTATTAAAAACTCAATGTAAAAAAATCATGAAAATCCATTCATTATAACTGGGTTTCGTTTCGAGGAAAAAACCTAATTGCCCTCGACTACCTAGATATAATTAAAAAACGTTGTCGTTACCCCAGTATTTACCGATTTTTAGAACAAACCGATGCGGCGACCCTGACATTGCAAAATATGTATTTAAAATACTACTTGGCTACATGCAAAGTTTGCTTAGCGAGTTTTTTCTTCTTGACATAAAATCCATAGAAAATTGACTATACACTTTTTATGGAGCCACCCTCAGAGACGTCCGATTGTAGGATAGAAAAAGAGGGTCGATTTTCAAAAAGAATGTATTTGCGATTTTCTTTTAGAAGAAAACTAGTAAGGTTTTAGAAACCCCTGTGTACAGGATTACATCGTAGAGGGTTCAAATGTGCTTGAGAGGGGCCGTCAAAAAAACATTTTTTTCAATTAAAAGTATTTTTTATCTGTAAAACGAATTCCCAAATGAAAAAATTGTATTTTCATTTTTTGTTCAGAATAATGTATTGTACTAGTTTAAACTGATTTTACAACATAATAATTATTTATTTAATAATAGTCCGGCCGTCATAACTTTTTGTTGGACAGAAATTTAAATCAGCAATTTCATTGACTATTCTTGTAAGAAAAATTGCGCTGAACACAATACGCTGGTGACATTAAAACATTTATAAACGACAGATTCCATTGTTAAAAACAACGGTTTTTAGCAAAAATTCTCATTTTTTGGTGTTTTTTGATTTTAACGAAAACGGTGCGTCGGACAAAACAATGTCGAGATTAAAAAAAAATGAAGATTTTATCAATACGCAATTTGCATTTTTGAAACTGTTTTTTGAGGATAGAAAAAAATTGTAACGTGGTGGGACAAAACTGACACCGGATTAAGATCCGTGAAATCAAGAACTTTTTCTTTTTGTGTGTGCCTGTGAAATTAGTTTCAATTTCAATTTAATCGTTTTAATCAAGAACTGTGCGTTTGACGAGAAAAACGCGAGACATTTTTCATGTAGAATTGATCAGACTAATCAAGAAAAATATCCACATAAAAAGATGTCAGTGGCGTACCACTTTTTGGTAAAAAATATCAGAGGACATGTTCGTAGGGACGCCACTGGTGGAGCGATAAAATGACTTTTCTAACTAAAATATGTGGCTTTATATCCTGTTAACACATACCAAAATTGAAATTAATATCTAAAGTACTTTCTAAGATATTTAAAAATAAGTGGGAAAAAAATTTCAACGCCCTGTAGCAAAAAATTTAAACCGTTGAGGACATATGTTCCCATGAACTTTTCTTTATAAAAGGACCTAAGAAATCACACCCTGAAATATTAGCACGTCATTAAGGAACACCTTATATAAAAAAATAATTAACCTTAAAAAAATTCAAAATTAAAATAAAAATAGCTTTAAACGACTCTTTAAACCACTTTAAACCACTTACAGCGCATTTAAAACCGAGCGCGCTTTGAATTTTATATACAGTAGACGCAGAGGTTCTTCCATCATAGGAAAGTTGAGCGCATTTTACACTTACCTAACCTCACTATCGTAAATATCCAATGAGGTATTCAGTGTTGACAGATCTACTTTATTCATACATAATGACGCCAAGTTTTGTAGAATGATAGAATCTAATTGATTAAAATAAAATAAAATTTATATTTTTATAATTTATATTAAACAATGAAATCACTATGTTTAGCTCATTTGCTTTTTTATCTTACCGAAACGTAACCAAAAGTTGAGTTTAAAAAAATATGAATTGTTTGCATGATAAATGAAATAGTCTGCCAACACTGATGCAGTAATACCTTGAAGGCTTGTTCTCTATTGAGCACGACAAGGACATCGAAACATCGACCGAGAGGGTTGTCACTGCCGCTGCCCATCTAGAAGACAGGCGGCGTAGGAGTTTAGTAATGCAGGAAAGGTAAAGTGGGATGCACGTTCCTTCGCGAAATCTAATAAATTGCGAAAAAAGTTGGTTTTGAAAACATTATAAATGTTGGTACTATTATGAAAAAATGTTATAATTTGGAAACTAAAAAAGTAATTCTCAACACAAAAATAATTCTTAAAAATGGGTAAAACAAAATAACAATATTCTAAAAGTTTTTAAAAATGTATGGAGTTAAGGAAAACATTTATTACTTACACCTAACAAGTTTAATGTAATAAATGCTCAAATAGACTTCCCTGCTGAGCTGAGCAATATCTCAAATGATTATAAAATCCTTCGCGAACAGTACCCAACATAAAGGCCCCCACAGACCTCGTTCATTTTCAACAGGTTTACCCGACGGGTAAAAGTGTTGGAACGAATGAACAATAAAACCGAGGTGTGTGGGAGGAAACTATCGTGTTTACCCGACATTCCAAAATATCAGCGGAGGTTGATTTCCGTCCGTCTTCGTACCATGGGTTCGGGTAAACAGGAGGTGTGTGTCCTAAAACCGGCGTGTTTTCTCAGTGGCGTCAGCATTGTGAAGGTGCTGTTTAATTCTAGGGTAACACAGTGTAAACAAAATGATCTGTTCTGCGGCAAAACTCTGTAAATTGCTAGGCAGGTCTTCGGTATGATTTGTCCCAATGCTTGGGGTGAAATAAGTGTTGAAAATTTCAAATCTTCATAACTTTGACCAGTAGCAAGAAACCGCAACGTGGCAATCAATCGTTCATGGGGGCTAATGGATAACCGTAAATGAGTAGTACATTTTTTTATTAACGGCGGCGGCGTTACGAGTTTTACTAGCTTAAAATATGTTTCTTCATTCATTCGGAGGTAATTATGTCAGTCTCCTAGCTCCAACCTTAACTCTGTCAATAAATTGGAATGACCTAGCGTACTGCGTTTTAGAATGAGCCACTCATTAGTCCATCTCGTACGATCTTTTCAAGTTTTTTTGCTTTACAGCTAAAGCCGCTGCCACTGCCAACAAACACGTTCGGTTCATCCCGACAAAACTGATTAAAAATACTCTGTGTGTGTGGTCTCAACCGGCATCGTTCTTCGTTCCAACACTTTTACCCGTCGAGTAAACCTGTTGAAAATGAACGAGGTATGTGGGGGCCTTAACAGGGGTAACAGTCAAGCAGGCGTTTTCAATATTTAATTGAAGTTCCTGCAAATTGTTGGGCCTGTTTTCCTGAAAACCATAAATTTTTGATTTTAAGTAGCCCCACAAGAAAAAGTCACAAGGCGCAAGATCTGGTGACCTAGCTGGCCATAAGATATTACCATGCCCAGAAATAAGTCTATTCGGAAATGTTTCCTCCAAATACTACCGAACGATAACTATTATGGGGAGGGCAACCATCTTGTTGGAACCAAATTTCATTAAACCTAGCACCTACTAGTTCCTGAATCCCAGGGACAATTTTGCTATTGAAGCAAACCCAAATATTTTTGGCCATTTAAGATGCCATCGATATAAAATGGTCCAATAATATGTTCACCCAGTATACCGACCGAAATATTTAGTTTTTGAGGATACCGAGTGCGAAGTTCGTAAAACTTATGTAAATTTTCTCGCGACCAATATCGTGTATGAGTAGAATTATGTTTACCAATTAATGGAAAAGTTGATTCATCGGTAAAAACAATGTTTCTAAGAAAATGTTCATCCGCATTCGCCTTTTCCATTAATTGCTCACAAAATTCCATTCTTCTGATATTGTCCGTCTCAAAAATTTCATGAGTTTTCCAAACCTCGTATGATTTGTACCCATTTTTTTTTTAACCGACCTAACCGTTGATGGTGTAGAACCTACTTCCGCAGCAATTTGGGAAGTAGTAAGTACCGGGTTGTTTGTTGCCAGTGCACAAATCATAATATCTCTTTCATCTCGGGCTTCATTGGGAGGAATCGATATTGTATGTTGTTTATAATCAACACAACCATGTATTTCAAAATTGTGAATAATATTATGAATTGTGGATAATGCAGGTGAAGGTCGGCCGGGAAATGCACCATTAAATGCGTTTTTAATTTGACGCCTTGACTTTCCTTGATAGTACCACTTAACCATCTGAACTTTTTCGGCCGTTTCAAACATTTTTAAGAATTAATTTAACGACAAGGTCACTTTCAGTTCCCAAATAGTACTAGCTTGAGTACGAGTTTTATGTGATGTGAGATTGCGGCGAGTCAATTACTAGTTACGCATGCGTCTGCGTTTATAATATACAGTTCGTTGGAAGTTGTAAATTCGCCTGGTAGATCCTATGATCGAAGAACTTTTGCGTCTACTGTATACAAAGTCGTTAATGCGCAAACACTAAAAGACGTTGTACGGCGTTCATAAATTAATTGTTATAAAAGCAAAAATCTAACGGATTTTGCTGGCAATTGAAAACTAGCTAGTTTAATATATTAGCTTTATGTTGTCACAAGATTTTTCTCAAAAAATTAATTAACAAACAATTGACAGTCATAAACGCAAAATGATCTATGTCTCCGGTTCTAGTTAACGGATCGAGATCTATCTAGGCTCAAAATTTTCCTTTTTATATTATCTTTCATTTGCCGACACTTGCATTTCGATACGACGTTAATAAGCCGACATATTTCATTTGTTTACTAAGCAGTTTTTTAAAGAAACGTTGGCGGGTGGAGGGTGGGGTAAAAACAAAAAAGGGAGCAAGACCACATAGAAATGGTAGTTTTTATCATTATTTGTCGATTGCCGGGGGTGGAGAGTGCATAAAATACCATGCAAAGTAGCAAATCCTCAATAAACGAATTGGCTTATTTGTTGAAACAATTGCAAAATACCCGAGATATCAACAAAAAAAAAATCTGTAAATTCTATGAACAAAATGCAACATTTTGACCACAATAAAGTATCCGTATGACCTTTTGTTGAACAGAGAAAAAAATTGTTAATTTAAGACCCTTAATTTGTTTATAACAATTTAACTGTCAAAGATAAAAGGTCGCTACAGTCTCAAATGACGCGTTTTGATAAAATCACACACCGTGTTCGTTAAAAAGTCAAGAAAAAAAAAAAGGGAATTTTTGCTAAAAACCGTTTCTAACAATGAAGCCTGTGTTTTATAAATGTTTTAATATCATCATCGTATTCAGCGTATTATTTCCTATAAGGATAGTCAATAAAATTGCTGTTTTAAATTTCTGACCAAAATCGATGATTTAGACTTTATGACGACCGGTCTATAAGGCAATAATTCTAATTCGTACATATTATACCTACCATTTTTCTAACCAATAAGACCTAAATAGGCCATGAAAACAACTTTTTTTCTACACCTGTTTAATTATGACAATTAATTAATAGTAATTTTTTGGTGAAATATCGTACCTATAATTGACTGTAGTGAATTATCGATTCATAATTCGCTGCATCCGGTCCATCACAAATACAAATGTGCTTGTTCCATGATATTCTTTTTATATGTTTTTTATACTTTTTCATATAGTACTCGATATTCTCATTATACACTTAAAATTTCGTATTATTAACTTTTTCCGTTCTCGAGATATAAGGAGTTGAATTTAGTAATAGTTGCAAAAACCGAGCGCTCATTTGTGACGTCACTATACGCAAGTGACGTAAGAAAAATGCCTTTCTGGGACCTTTCAAATTTAACCTGAAAAGTCGAAAAACATGGAATTTTTAAACGCTGGTAACTAAGTGAATACGTCGAGTGGAAGTTCATGCTATGTGTCTACGGAAAGGAGAAGGTCGGCGATGAATTATAATCGTAAATTGCAGGGTCGAAATCGAAAATTCGTTCTGGCAGGAGCGAGAGAAAATTGTAATTTTTTGACATTTCACCAAATTGTACTCCCCTCTGTCAAGTAGTAAGCAAAACAAACAATACTTCGAAAACACTTATAATTATAACCAATAAGGAGCATCAAGTCTATTGAGATCGCCGAGTCTATGCGTATAGTGACGTAGCGCCTGGCCACGCCCCATTTTCGCGAGATGGAAATTTGTAATAGTTTTTAAGATACTAAACGTGCGAATAAGGTTCTGATTTTTTGCAGATCCATTAATTTATACTTGCACTTTCGATTTGTGAAATAAAAAAAAATGCCGAACAAGCCCATTCCATAAATCACTGTTCACTAATCCAATGATATTTTAAAATGGACCGCGATAAATTCTTGCTGCTGCGGCTGACAATCAATTGATGTGACGGCCAAGTGTACCGCCATATCAGTTAGGGAAATGGCGTGCAAAATCGACGACGAGAGGTTATCGTCTGCCATCAGTAATCGAAGAGAACATGTAACTACGAAATTTTTTTCTCTGAAAATTTTTGGTATGTTGGGAAAATATGGAAGGGGGGGGGGGGACATTTTTTTTTAAAACAAATGGTTATTGATATCAGTCCTTATAGGTCGTTAGTATATGTACTTGACATACCCCAGTTACACTGACCGACGAAAATTCCGCGCGGTGAGCGGTAGAGGGAATTTTAAAAAGAGATTCTTTTTATTTCCCTCTACCGCGCACCGAGCGGAATTTTCGCCTGCCAGTTAATGTTATCAAATTTGATTCTCGCCTAGTGACTCGTGGGCTCAAACATCATCTTCCTGAATAATGGCTATCATAATCGCTCATATAATAATATACTATTATTTGATGGCTTTTCATTCAAATTTTATTTCATAATTTTTAGTAAACGTTTTTTTTTAGAGATAATTCAACTTTTTTCAAAAATTTTACCAATTATGTAGGTTCTACAGAATAGAACATATCCGTCGTTTTAAATATTTGATCATACTCGTTATCAGAAAATCTTCATATCCGCATGTACCAAATTTCATGTAATCTGCAAAAGTTTTGTAACCATGGCAGCCTTATACTAAATTCGCCATTTTGAATTTTTAACTTTTGATGTCAGATTTAGTATCAACTACTCCGGAAATACTTAATGCAATTTCAGCCGAATCCTGATTCGGTATTACTGGCGCATTCGCCAAATTCTTCTTTTTTAAATTGCATTAGATATGTTCTAGAAATTACTAGATCCTATCTTATAGGTACACTTGGAACCTTTACATACTGAATTGTGTTATATTTGAAAATAAATATAAACATACCACAAGCAGCGCATTAAAAATAGCTGCTATCTTATTTTTAAGGAAATACTTTACATCGCTTCGATACAACTGAAATCATATCATTAAAATAAACATGCAGACAACAAAGAATGGAAATCTCTAAATTTAAAGTGCTTTTAAACCCTCAGACGTGTTCGAAAATAAAAGCGCGGTTACATGGGGTCATGAATCGGGTGACTCACAAGAGTATTGATGTGGGGTTTTACCTACTACTTGGTCGCCCACTACAAATTCCTCGGCATTCATATATTCAGATTATACTGCTTCATACGAATCAAATATCACTTTGTTGCGTTTGTTTTGAATCGACGTTGATAACAAGACACTTAATTTTTTTCATATGCCTCTTTGATAAAAAGAAACGGTCGAAGAATTGGAAATTAGTGAAATAACGTTATAATTGTCTACAAATATTTAATGCAAATAAAAAAGCCATAAAAACGACCTTATATCACTGCCTCGTTAGTTTTTACAGAACCGTACTTAAAATTTTTGCGCCCAATAACTTAGAAATACTTACTTGATACAGACATAAATTTAAAAAATGTACTATGTTTTGTTCGTGTCAAGGAGGAATAATATCTTACATTTTTGTCGAGATTGATCAATTAGTAAGGGATCCAAAGCTTTAAAAATTGAAATGACCAACAAGGTAAATAATTTTTGAGAACGAATTTAGAACGAAGGTCCTTAGAGACATCAGAAATGGTTTGTTATATTAATGTTAATAAATCCAGAATCACAGGAACGAAATTTCTTTGTTCAAAATTTCGACATGCGGGCAACTATATAAAATGTTTGAATTTTGTGTATGCTATATGCGAAGGTGTGGTACTACGGGCGATCTGAACTATATTTTCTTTAATTGTCAGAATCACCAAATGGCTATTGATGCAATGTTAAATAGATTAGTCGACATCAAAGTCCCTCTATAAACCAATGCTATCCATCTGTTGTCCTTAAAAAATATATAAGTCTACAACGTGTTGGTTAATTTCATGAACAGAATTAAATTTTTGCTATAACATCGTTCTATATTAGGTTAGCTTCGTATTCCTTAATTGTCTCTCCTATTGTTATATATACCCCTTTCCGTGGTCTACCTAGTGTTATATCAAGAAATGTCCTGACAGACCCCTGGAAATATAGATCAACAAAGTTTTTGCAACAAAAATTAGCTCGATATCGATATCAGATCAATATCGCACTTAGTTAATTTTCTAGCGAGAGCTACACGTTTAAAAACGCGAATTCTTCAAATAACATTTCTCCATTCCTTTTTCTTCTGGAGTAGTTGTGCAACCGCCAACAAAAGTCCAACAAGCCATTCCTGATGCCCATTAGGAACATCTTTCGATATGTTAGCTCAAAAATTATTTACATTGCTGGAGTTATTTGGCGATTTTGACGGATTTCGAAGGCGTGGACCCTCTACTAAATTAGGTATTCCTTGATACCCTGACAATATTAAGTCCGACTCTGTCGCGGATATGGTTTACATACCTGCTGTAAACCGTTACCTGGTAAAATATTTTCCGTAGGAGCGAGTTGGGCAAATATATCAAAATAATTTGATTCTATAATTGAAACACGTGTGTTTTCCTTAATTTGTTATTTTAATCATTCCACAACATACTTTTTATGAGAATAATGATGTTCTATGTATTAAGTAATCCATTATATTTATTTTATTATTTAATATGTTATACAGGAATTAGCATACCCTGCTCTCCCCTCAATACGTAAGCGGTAAAGCTTTGCCGTTTTTTATGTGCAGTAAATATTGTATTGAAGTACCTACGTATACAGGATATTAGTGATACGAGTGTTTAACTTTTAAGGAGCTAAATATACATACAAATAGTTAAAAAGGATTAATACAAAAGTTTTTCATAGCCTACAGTATAAAAAGCGGCATTAGGCATGGCTTATTATTGTACCAATATGGACGATTCACCCAGTGATGTTAAATTTAAATATTCGGGAATATTCGCTATAGTGTTTCTACTCTTAATTGAGAAATTCAGTTTAAAGCGTTGCTACTAGGATACATCACTACAAAGTTTACTTCCGACGAAGTAAGACCGAAACTGTGCTTGAATATTACAAACGATACCCGTATACGAATATAGTCAACCAATATGTTATGCGCTTGCGGTAGTCGACTTCAAACGAAAGTAGTCGATTGTTTACCTGGCTCACCATTAGAAGCCTTATACCTGATTTTGCTTTATCCGTAGAATTATTGGGTCATCTATGGAGTTATTCATTAAACTAACATTATTTATTGTAAATAAATAATTTACATTATGCCTATCAATACAAAGTAGTAAAAAAAGATTTAAAAAAGGTTTACTAAAAAGTAAAAACTATTATTTATGAATTCATATATCTGGAAACCGAAAGCTTTGGGGGCGGTCAATTGAATTAAAGTATGTAGTAGTATTATATGACCGTCCCCAAAGCCTTTGGTTTCCAGACGTATGAATTTAAAAAATATATTTTTGACTTTATTGTAAGTACATTTTTTAACCTCCCCAAAAAAATTGTGGAGGTTACTAAAATTGGTTCAAAATCAAAAATGGGTTTGTTCCATGATATTCTTTTTATATAGTATTTATGTTTTTTCATATAGTACTCGATATTCTCATTATGCACGTAAAATTTCGTATTATTAACTTTTTTCGTTCTCGAGATATAAGGAGTTGAAATTTTAGTAATAGTTGCAAAAACCGAGCCCTGATTTGTGACGTCACTATACGCAAGTGACGTAAGAACAGTGGCTTTCTGGGACCTTTCAAATTTAACCTGAAAGCTAAAAAAACATGGAATTTTCAAACGGTGGTAACTAAATAAATACGTCGAGTGGAAGTTCGTTCTATGTCTCTACGGAAAGGAGAATGTCGGCGATGAATCCTAATCGTAAATTGCAGGGAAAATTGTAATTTTTTGACATTTCACCAAATTGTATTCCCCTATTATCAAGAAGTAAAAAACTAACGATACTTCGAAAACACTTATAATTATAACAACTAAGGAGCATCAAGTCTATTGAGATCCCTGAGTCTATGCGTATAGTGACGTAGTGCCTGGCCACGCCCCATTTTCACCAGGTGGAGATTTGTAATAGTTTTTAAGATACTAAACGTACGAATAATGCCGAACAAGCCCATTGAGAATACATCAAATCTTTACGTTTTGAAGTCCCAGGAACCCAAAAAAGTGGTTTTTAAAAAATGTCTGTGTGTGTGTGTGTGTGCGCGCGCGTGCGTGTAAGCGGATGTGTGCAGGTGCGTGCGTGCGTCTACGATAGCAGCGAAATTACTAAACGGACTTTGATGAAACTTTGCATGGGGATTTCTTTAGTGCTCCAGAAGATGGTTTCCGTGAAAAAAAAAATAAAAACGGCAAATGTGAAACGTAATAAGATCCATCCATTATCGTGCAGATGAAAACGACTACGAAAAAACGTGATGCGCCGTGCACACATGCACATGTCATTCAATCGAGATATGAATAAACGCTAAGATTCACCGGTCGGAGGCGATACGGGCAGGATCGGGACCGAAATCCGCTGCGCTTAGGCTATATTTCGTTATCATATTCGTTCGGGTCGATTTTTTATTAACATGTTAAATTCGACTATCTGCTTTTATTCGACGTTTATACGATTACACGTTTGTAACGGACTCGCGATAGAATGCCTGCCTAACGTCGCTTTCATTCCGTGCAAAAATCGATAGACGTGGAAAAATTTCATTTTTATTCGCTCCTATCGGGCCGAATTTTCGATTTAAGCCCCGCAATTTACGATGCGGATCAACTAGAACTTTTCTTCTTTCCATCGCGACGCCGGTCGGTCCTTCCGAAGGTGTATTTCGAAAAATATGAGCGTTTTAACATTACACGTTTTTGCACTTTTTTCGCCTTCGAAGAGCGCATTTTATTTTTGCGTTTTTTCGCCTATATCTCGGAAACCGTTGAAGTTAGCTTAAAAATAAAAAATCTCGAAGGACGATCGTCCAGTTCCATCGGCATTTTCCTGCGGTTCTTCGTTTCGGAGATATCGGCCGAAATGTGTAGGGCGAAAAATGGGACATCTTTCGCTTAAAACCCTCAACACTCCTAAAGGGCGACTCCCAGGACGAAATACTACGAGCCTAACGAAATCGTAGAGAAATAAATGATCTGAAAGTTGGTTTCTTTATTTTCGTCCCGCTCCAAAAATAAACGAGATACGAGCGGTCAACTTCGTTTATAGAAATACGAAGATTAATCAGTGTGTTCCGCAAATTGACTATGAAATTAACAGAATTAAGGATCCACTTATTTACTTCACGGTTCTATTTACATTTCTTCCACACTTACGATTCCGTCCTCCGAGGGCGCTATCAGCATTATCACTTTGGAGAAGTCAATTGAAAATGAATTAAATAAGTATTAAATATTTAATACTCGTGGACAAAGTATAGTATTCTACTCGCATCATTATACGTGCAGTGCAATCCTGTCCCGAAACATAAGAGAAGAACAGCAATTAATAAATTTCAGTATGTCGATATTATGTAAAGGGTTGAGAAAAAAATGTAGAAGTCTGCATGAGGGTTTCATTAGTGCTCCAAAATATCTGAAAAGGTTATGGTTGAGATCAAAAGATAATGCACCATCCTAGGGGTCCGCCATATTGACCTTACATGGTTTATCGTATTTTACTCTTCAAGCCCTTTCATGATATCCATATCAAGGGGGTTGTGATGAAAAAGAGAATCCGCCATTGTGGGTTTAGAATGACGTCACATAGTTTATCGTATTTCGCTTGTCAAACCCTTTTATTTGACACTCATGTCAAGGGGGTTGTGAGGAAATAGGTAATCCGCCATCCTGGGGCATTCGCCATAAAATGTATTTAAAATTACGTCACATAGTTTATCGTATTCCACTCGTCAAACCTTTTTTCCTGATACCCAGATTGAGTGGGCTGTGAAGAAAAAGGCGATCCATCATCTTGGGACGTCGGCCCTATTGGATTTGGAACGATATTAGATATATTATATTTCATTGCCACCGGACTTATACACGTGTGCAAAATTTCTAGTTTAATTGGTACTAGCTGAAATTTTGATTACAAGATTTGACCTAAACATACTAACAAACTAACATACAAAGCAAGCTAAATAAAGGCTTTTAAGAAATATCCAATTTATTTCAAAAATTAAAATATATTAAAAACTGTCTGTCGACGACCATGACTGCTGGGATTATGGACGATTCCTTTGTCGGTCTTCTTTTATGATTTTCCAGTTGACATTAGATAAAGCATACCTCCATCAATTTTCAGAAAGGTGCAAAATTTCGTTATTGTTAAAAGTATATTACAAAAAATATACTCTACTGGACTGGTCTGTGATAGGGTGTATCGTCAAAGATGAATTTCATGGACCATTAGATGTATACCAGCTGTTTAATATTCTGGTAAATCAGTAAATGATCCTTGGACCCATCCCTATGGAGTTCTACATATTGGTACACCGTTAGCTCCAACGGCTCTATTCATCTTGTGTTATAACTTTCTTCCACTATCCTTTCGATGCGTCTTATTTTTCACACTTTTCGCAATAGATATAAGGTCATTGTTTTAAAGTATTAGTTTCTTTCTCTACCAACTATGATGCAAATGGCACGGCACCGCTCTCGAATGCCTTCGATGTAACGTCAATCAACGCATTGTATCGAAAAAAAAAAACAATCGCACACGCACAAGCCGAATGTATTTACCTACGCCGAGCCGTTGTTTTCTCAACAGCGGAAGGAATTTTATTGCAGACACGAAGTTGGTTTCTGCGCAGCTCCCACCATCTTCCAAATACTGCCCAATTTATTGCAATGTTCTTTTTTTTATATAAAATAATTTAATAAGTGTATAATTTAAATAACTATTTGTGAGGTTTATAGGCGATGGAAATTTAAAAGAAATAGATAATTCATTCATTTTTTGAAAAAAAAAAACACCCGATATCACTGCTGTTTAGAAAATAACTTTAATTCTAACTTTTCTTCTAAAACCGTTGAAGGAATCACATCCCTAACTATTTTAGGTTATTAAGGAAACATCCTGTACATATTTTAAGAGTGAATTATTATTTGTATTCAAACATAGTTCTCATAGATAGTTATTTTTTCTGCTGTTTGCAAAATCCTATAAAGAATATGTTTCAATACAATCCTGTACATAGATCGAAACAAATTGAAGAGGAAAATCAATATTGTCTCCAAACACAGTTCTTTTAACGTGATCTAATGTGTAAGTAATCTTAAAAAAATAAAACTGATTTACAAACAAAATACTATAGAAAATAGATACTCTGGGCAGATATAATGCAAAATAGTAATTTCGAGTAATTAAAATTGTGACAGGTGACTTGAATGATGACTAATAACTGTTGGCGATATTTTTGGTGGTATAAACCAGGATTATAAATTTAAGTCCATAAGACCAACTACTTAAGATAAAAATTACTTTTAGCTAGATTGTTAATTAACCATTAATTCGTCTTTAGTCAATTTTAAGATCGTTTAAAAGATTTCATGTTAAGTCTCGCTATAGTACAACCTTAGTAAACCAAGATATTTACTTTTTATGATTTGTACATGTTAGCAAAAAATTGATCACACATTGTCACGGTTGGAGGGGGGGGTAACAAGTAAAGCAAGTTGGTGAGACTACAGAAACTTAAAATTTGGTATACGTATATAATGACATCAGGAACTAGATTATATTTTGGGATTATTCCGTTGAAGGGTTGGGGGTTAAATAGGGGAAAATAAGTAAAGCAAGATGGTAAGAGTACAGAAACTTGAAACTCGGGGTATGTACTAGAAGCGAACGCCTCAGATTTTTTATAATATTTTCATCCTCCCACCACCCCCACTCCTTTATTAAAAGTGACAAAGTCAGTTTGAAAGGTTCACTTGAAATTTGGTACACGGTATTATAACGACATCTGAAACTAGATTATATTTTGACATGACTTCGCAGAAGGAGTGGGGGGGGGGGGAGTAGATGTTGGGTCTCTAAACTTGATGGACCTTTTAATGAACTGTATACTTGAACCACTGTTTTTTGTTAACTTGAATTGATTGTTATTGTACTCGTTACAGTAAAGACTTGACTTGTAAATAAAACACTTGTACTAGCTTGAACTTCTTTACTGCACCTTTAACATAGCTTGTGTACTTAACTAGACTACGCTTGCACATAATAATTGTCTGTACTCTCTTGCTTTCGTTGTACCACCCCCTACCCTCGTCTCCTTGCACTGTTGCACCACAGGCGGGGTGCTGCCATCTTCCTTCTTTAGAAGACCGATTTAAACGAATACAAAAGAAGACCGATTTACATGCATAAACAAATATTTAACTCGTGGTGCCTCAACAGTAGAGGTAAATAGGGAAAGATAAGTAAAGCAAGCTGTAAGAGGACAGAAGGTTGGGATTTGGTGTATACACTAGAAACCAAGGCCTCAGATTTTTCAAATAAGTAGAGTAAGTTAGAAACTTCATTTTTAACGTATATGGTAGGAACCAACGCCTCAAACTTTTCTATGACATTTGCCCCAAATATTATTAAAATTCCATGAGCAATAATTTCCACATACTATAGTGCGAATATAGTCAAGATGTTTCCTTTAAAGTGACTTAGATGGAAAATCTGGATGTGGAAATAGTGATTCCTTAGGCAGCGATTTTATTTTTCTAAAACTGTTTTGGTGAAACACAAAATTAACGTAAACGCAATTTCATTGTCATTAAATATTCTCCTTACTTCATCGTTGATAATTTCTATGAGAATGTATGGTGGGTATTTTACACCAGATTATGTTAGGCATGTACGTACATACAGAAAAAAAATAAAATTAAGTTATAATTTATCAGAACTCAAGACAGATTTAACTTATAAGCAACAGCATAGCTTTTTCAGTAGTCACACATTTTTTTCGTTGCATCTTAAATGACGGTAGTTTACATTCTTTCTGGGGTGTTACTTAATAACATTAATAAGTCATGACTTTCAAACTAAGTGCACAACACGATTTTTGCCAATCATAGCATCCATAAAAATGTAAATCCGGTTAGTTTCTGTTTTTCCAGTATCCTACAGATATAGGGGTGGCATCTCACAATCTCGTGGGATGGTTTTCAAGCACAGCGTTGAATATAGTCTAGTTTCTTCTCACTTCCACACAACGCAGGTATTTCGAATTTCTATAGACGTTACTGTAACTTTTTATAGTTAAATTTTACATAGAGGGTAGTTCTCACACCCTCTGAGGCTTGACACTGTAGGACGTTGATGGTACGTAAGTTGCTAGTTCTATTTTAGAGTACTACGCAATTTCAGCCAATCATAGCATCCATGAAAATAGAAATCCTGTTGGATTTTATGCTTTTTTCTTGCTTTTCTCGTGTGCTTTAAACTTAGGGGTGGTTGTTCTCAACCCTATAGGGGCAGTTTATGAAGATTACGCCGGATCTGATGCAGTTTCTTATCACTTTACTTAGACATGGTTGAGCTTTTGCGGCAGTCATTGCTGTTTTGGATTGATTTTTTTTATATATGGGGGGGTAGGGGGGGGGTAAACAATTTTTTTTGCTCAAATTTAAAATTTCCACGTTTCATGACACGCTAAACCTATTTCAGAAAAAAAAAATTGAATTTTTTTTTCACCAACATTTACCACTAAAAAATGTTTTTGTCTTTGTGCAAATTTAAAATTTCCACGTTTCATAGCGTTCTAAACCTATTTAAAAAAAAATTGGAAAGTTTTTTGACTATTTTTGAAAAAAATTTACCACTATACACTGATTTTTTTTTCTTTGTTCAAATTTAAAATTTTCACGTTTTCATGGCATTCTAAACCTATTCAAACAAATTTAAAAATTATTTTCATTAAAAAAATTTTGTTGAAAAAACAATTTTAATCTATTTATCACTGGGTATAGAATAGATGAAAACAATTTTTTTTGCTCAGATTTAAAATTTTCACGTTTCATGACATTCCAAACCTATTTCGGAAAAGAAAATTTGCAACATTTTTTTTTACCATTTTGGAAAAAAATTTACCACTAGAATAGATGGAAATTTTTTTTTCCTCAAATTTAAAATTTTCTCGTTTGACATGACTGACATTCTAAACCTATTTGAGAAAAAAATGTTGACAATTTTTTTCACCATTTCTGAAAAATTTTTTACCACTAAAATAGATGGAATTTTTTTCTTCTTTGCTCAAATTTAAAATGTTCACGTTTCATGGCATTCTAAACCAATTAAAAAAAAAATACTTACCACTAGAATAGAAGGAAACTTTCCTTTTTGCTCAAATTTAAAATTTCCACGCATCATGGCATTCTAAACCTATTTCAGAAGAAAAAAATGTTGAAAATTTTTTTAAAAACATTTTTGAAAAATTGAAAAAAAAAATGAAATTTTTAAACCACCACTATACTTCCACTCCACTACGTGTATGTGGAATTGAAAATGTGACAGATGGCAATAATATTAGGCATATGCACCTATTATACTATTATTGAAAAATGTACAGGGTGGTCATCCCAAGAAATATTTCAGTCATGGTGGACATTTATAAAGGTATTTGCCCAAGCCTTCCATATTTAGCACCTGTTATTTAGTATTGAACTTTTGCTGTAGGATGAGCACTTATCAGGTGTTCTTTGTAATAATAGTAATAACTATATTCCGATTATTATTTTCAATGTCGCTTCGTAATTATTAATTTTTTAGAGTGACCGCCATGCACAAATAAAGAGGGAAGTTCTGTGTAAATATCATTACCGATTTTTTTAAATAAAATTCTGGCGTGTAGAACCTCCTACATTGTGTGTGAAACACAGAGTTTTTTTTGACTTAAAAATAAGTGCTTGTTTTGTAGCTGAACTACAGTCCAATATTATAGAATGCAAATCCGTTTTTATATTTGCTGCTTCTTTTAACGAGTCAAAAGCCTCATTAATTACCTCTTGTAATGTCTCCGAACTATATTTTGACAGATATGCATTGTCTAAAATCTATTTTTACTAGAAATGTTTATTCGAATCAAATAATAAGGAATACTATAAGATTAATTATTTCCAAACTGTATGTTCATCTTCTATTATTCAACGATTCTAAATTATTGCTCTGCCGGGAGCGTCTTTCGTCTGTCGTGAGAGGGAACGGCTATTACCGAGCCATGTCGGAGTTTGAAAGGGATTTGGGGGTGTTGACTAGTCGGAAGCCCAGGGTGCTAATTGGCATCATGTGCTCCGATTTCGTCGGAAGGAAGTGTGAACTGTGTAGCTCAGGATTGTGTTCGGCCAGAGACGCTTTCGTAGCGTCATCAGCCGGCACGGATTAGGGTAAGGGTACCGAGCTGATTGTTTGCTTGGTACCTCCGGGATCGGGTAATTGGGTGTTTTTGGTCATTGACTCCTTGCGATGTGGCTTGAAGATCGGGCTGAAACAGGTAAAGGGTTAGTTATACTTACTCATTATCCAGGATCTGGAGCTTCGGCCTCTTGTGCCTCGGAGCGTCGTTGGGGTCATAGTCAGTCGTCTGTCTGACCAGCGGATTCCCATGCTTTGCTGCACGGGCGTATAGGTTCTTCGCTCTGTCTCGGATGATTTCAGTTACTGGGGTGTATTCCAGGTCTCTGAAGATGTCGGAGTTTCTGACAAACCGTGAGTGAGAAAAGAAAAATAGGACGTCTTATAACGTATTTTTTCTACAATCTAGTTGTGTACATCTGACTTTAATTTTTGTGACATTGTCAGTTAGTTGTCAAAATTCATTGCAAGTGTGCCAAAACTAATATGCCCCATATAAGCGATTTAGTTAATGCTGGAGTTATTTCTAATGCAGACGATGGATGGTCAATGAGACACATTGCACTGCTTTATAATATTAACAAGAATTCTGTGTTTAACATTTAAAAAAAGGAGAATAAACGGTACGATTAGTAGAAATCCTGGATCAGGGCGACGAAGGATATCAACTCAACAGCAAGATTTGCAATTGGTAAATAACTTAGTAGAAAATCCATTTCACTCAGTCATTCAGGCTGCTGAAAACACGAATTTTCGGGGATCGAGTAGTACTGGTCGTCGACGAGGAAGAAAATCGGAGCTACAGAAATACCTACTTAAAGCTGAATATAAAGAAGCTCGACTGAGATTTGCTCTTGAATTTTGTGTGCTTGATATAAATTTTTGGAACAATGTAAAATCTTTACAGATGAAAAAGCTTTCCAGTCTACACACAGCCGTCGTATTCGTGTTTACCGACCTCCGAATACTCGATTCGATGAGAATAACAAAAGTGGTAGATTTTTCGTTAACATGTGGGCTTGGATATCGGCACGTGGTCCTGGTGTTTTGTGGCATATTGAGGAACGATTTAATAGTGAAACGTATATTAGGATTTTAGACAATATTATGCTTCCTTCTGTGTCACAATTATTTCCTAATAGTGAATTCATATTTCAACAAGATAATTGTTCAGTTCATACTGCTCATACCGTGACTAACTGGTTTCAAGATAACAACATTAATGTTCTTAACTGGCCCACTCATAGTCCAGATCTGAACCCTGTGGAAGACGTATGGGAACTACTCGTAAGAAGTAGCCAAAAACGAAATGTGAGACCACGGAATGCCCAAGAATTACTGGAAGTAGTAAATAATGCATGGGAAAATATTATTACTAATGATTATTGTATAAGTTTATCTCATTTTATGCCAAACAGACTTATAGAAGTTATAAATAGAAATAGTGCAATAACAAAATATTAATAGTTAGTTTCTTGTTAAGTTGGATATCCTTTGTTGCCCTGATCCAGGATTTTTGCCAATCGTACCGTTTATTCTCCACTTTTTTTAAATGTTAAACACAGAATTTTTGTTAATGTTATAACGCAGTGCGATATGTCTCATTAACAATCCATCTTTTACTTTAGCAATAACTACAGCATTATAATAAAAAATATAATAAAAGTGCTGTTTTATTTCGGCTACTCATTACATATTCAAATAGAGACAAATTTACATTGGGAAAAAATAGTTGTCCTATTTTTTTGCTCACGGCAGTATACAAAACATTTCATCTTTATAAAAAAAACGGTTGGATTTAAGAAAATAATCTTTTCTTATATTCTTTTCATGTAAGTAAGAACACTTAGAACACAGTTTAGTGCTCGGGTTATTTGCTATCTCCTTCCCCTTTTTTTGCTCATCGATAACATGAATGAACACAGTTCTTACGTTGCTACGAGCTTGCACCCCCTGTGAGCTAGAGACTGACAGCTCATTCTTCAGTGTGTGCCCCTCGGGAGGGATGCACTCGGCGTCCGGCCTCTTTGGCGCTTGCCGTAGGTTAATGGTGCTTTTATTTCTGGACTTGCCCTGGTGTGGGCTAACTGTTGATAGGACATTAATTGTTCAGGCTGGAATATGTGTTTATGTTTGAAAATACACCTGGGTGGCGTTATTTGCATTGGTTAGTATATGGGGAATAGGTAGTGTACATGTGTTCTCGTTTGGTGGCATCTTTTGGACAGTTGGTGTTAGTTGGATTAGGTGACTGATGGCTCTTTTGTCACGTGAATTTAGTTTTGTGTCTGAATATTTTTAATAGTTGGTGTATATTATTTTAATTGTGTGATATTTTGTATGTTTTATTTTGTGTTATTTGTATGAATTTTTTTTTTTTTTTTTAGATTGTTTTATCTTTTGTTTTTGATTTTTTTTTAATGTTATGTGTGGATTATTCTTTTGTGTTTTGTATGGTATATTTGTTTTTTTGTATATATATTTTTTTCAGAGAACAAATTAGTTAGAGCATGTTAAGTGATAGCCGGGGAGTAAAGGTAGTTGATAGAATGATGTTTAGGGGGGTCAAGAAATTTGGGGGTGAGCGGATCCTTAAGAGTTGGATTATCAGATAGCTGGAGGGCTGCGGCAAAATTGGGAATTTGGCGGTGATAAATGAAGTTATTTAGTGTGGGAGACTGACAGCTCAAGAGTCCTACTCGAAATGATGTAGCAATTGTTAGGCAACTGTAACAGCAATCTGTAGTGTGCGCCATCTCTGAGACACTGGCAGTAATACGTTCTCTAGAATTTCCTAGAAGACAAAGATTTCTGCGTTATTCTAGATTACCACGGAATGTTCTGGACTTGGTCTAGATAGCTCTAGAGACGTTTTCATAATATAGAAGCTAAATTAAACAGGCGGAAAGGGAAGTTTTGAATAAAGAGCAAGGTTAGAAAATACGAAGTGAATACAACGTGGAAAGATCAAGTAATGAACATTGTTAAAGGTTATTTCTAATCAGTTAAGGTGTATTTTAGTTTTGAAAGTAATGTGAAGTTTTCAGTAATTTAATCAATAAAGTATCACTTCTTATAATTTTTGATCCCACGGATTATTAAGGGAGGTTTCCTAGGGATGGAAATATGTGACATAGTGTTAACGTAAAATTGGTACCGCACTAGAGAAAATTAATATCAAATGATTTAGGAAGAAATAGACATTAGAATTACCAAGAATTAACAAATATACCTAATATATCCACGGTAAAATGTGTTAAAATTAATTAAATCCCCCACCATGGTGGTCTTCACTGTGAACAAAAACAGAACCTGGGCATTGTGGGAGACGTAATTAGAAAACAGATGTAGTATAATATGATCGATATAGCGCGACTATATGATACCTAATTGTATCTATGGCGGCTGTGTTATAAAAGTCGCGTGTCTGATAACAGTATTTGTTCATCTCATGTTCTCATATGACATTTTAATCTTTTTATGTATTTATCTGTATACATGCATTTTTATACTTTTTCTTTCACTGAAAAATACATAGAAATATTTTATATAGTTTGAATTATTTGGTATAATAGCAGGTGCTATCGGTAGTTTAGTTAAACTACCGAGAAAAGCATCACTGGCATCAGTCACCTGAAAAAATAAAACATTTGAATACCCACTAAAGGGGCATACACACGATACAATTTGTCGGATCCAATCTGACTGGTATGTGAGCGCATATGCATATTGGGTGTGGAATTATTGTAGATTGGGCTCGAGAACTTGTATCGTGCATATAGATAGATCCCTTATCAGTGTCGAAATAAATTATTAGGACTCACGTGTCAGGTCATATTTTTATGATGTAATTTTTTGGTGCGTTTAAATAAAGTTATAAAATTGTAGCATAATGATAATACCTCATCCGAAAGTTTAAGGTTAAATGATAAAAATATTGTTAATAATAAAACTTGAATAAATTAATAGCCGGACGGTTGCCAGGCATTAACGTTTGTGTTTGTTCAAAAACACGAAATATTCTCTTAATATTATCCAAAATTGAAATATACAGAGTGACCCATTTAAAAGCGAGGCACCTTTATAACTGTTTTCTTTTTTGTCCGACTTGAACCAAATTTTACCAAAAGATAGAACAAATTAGGATCTACTTATGACTAAAAAAACACTTGCGTCTTACAAATGCGGTACCTGCGGTACCGAAATACATGGAAGAAATAGAGAATTCATATTAGACGTTTTTTTGTCGAAAAACTTTATTAATGAAAGTTGTTCAGAATTGTCTAAAAACCTAGAATCCAAAATTTCAGCAATATTAAAACTATTGAAATTTTCTTTAAAACAATGTTCGAATCCGAAAATATCATTTTAATTGTCTTTTTTTCTTTAGAAAATTGTGCTATGACAATTTTGTTTGAAATTAAACGTAAGCTGTCAGGTAGTTGTCAAGTGATTTGTATTTTTACTTCCCTCGCATACCGAAGGGAAGTATTGTATTCGAGAAAAAATCACCCTCCGAGATTTTTACGAATTTTGACGTTTCAGAACACGTAGATTACGAAAATATAGGTTTTTCAATTCCGTCAGCCTGTCTGTCTGTCTGTTGGTGCATTTACTAAAAAACTACTTGACGGAGGGCAGTCAAATTTGGTAGGTAGTTGACGCTACTGTCAGCGAAGAAATGGTAGAACTTTCAGTGGAAAATATACTGGGTGGACCGGACCGTCTAAATTGAATAAATAATGAAAAACAATTTTTTTTGCTCAAATTTAAAATTTCCACGTATCATGACACGCTAAACCCATTTCAGAAAAAAAAAAAATTCGCTCAAATTAAAAATTTCCACGTTTCATGACACGCTAAACCTATTTCAGAAAAAAAAATTTGAAAATGTTTTTCACCAAGATTTTTGAAATTTTTTTTACCACTAAAATAGATGAGAAATTTTTTATCTTTGTTCAAATTTAAAATTTCCACGTTTCATGGCATTCTAAACCTATTTAAAAAAAAAAAAATTGAATTTTTTTTTAACATTTTTGAAAAAATTTTACCACTAAAATAAACGGAATTTTTTTTCTTTGTTCAAATTTAAAATTTCCATGTTTCATAGCGTTCTAAACATGTTTAAAAAAAATATTTTAGAATTTTTTTTTAGCATTTTTGTAAAAATTTTACCACTAAAGCAGATGGAAACATTTTTTTCATTTGTTCAAATTTAAAATTTCCACGTTCCTATTCAAACGAATTTAAAACATTTTTTTGAAAAATTTTAAAATTTGTTTGAAATATTTTTTAATCTATTTATCACGACTTACTATAGAATAGATAAAAATTATGTTTTGCTCAAATTTAAAATTTCCACGTTTCATGACATTCCAAACCTATTTCGGAAAAAAAGAATTGCCACATTTTTTTACCATTTTGGAAAAAAAATTTACCACTAGAATAGATGAAATAAATTTTTTCTTGCTCAAATTTAAAATTTGCACGTTTCGTGCATGACATTCTAAACCTATTTCAGAAAAAGAAATTTTGATAATTAATTTCACCATTTTCGAAAAAATTTTTACCACTAAAATAGATGGGAAATTTTTTTTTCTTTGCTGAAATTTAAAATTTTTATGTCTCATGGCATTCTAAACCCATTTCAGAAGAAAAAAATTTAAATTTTTTTACCAACATTTTTGAAAAGTTTAAAAACTGAAATTTTTTAACCACCTCTATACTTCCAATCCACTACGTGAATGTTGAATTGAAAATGTGACAGATGGCAATAATTGGCATATGCACCTATTGTACTTTTATTGAAAAATGTACAGGGTGGTAATTCAGTCATGGTGGACATTTGCGCAAGCCTTCCACATTAGGCACCTGTTATTTAGTATTGGACTTTTGCTGTTGGATGAGCACTCTGTATGTTTTTTTGATCAATACTGATCAGGTTTTCTCTGTAATAATAGTGATAACTATATACCGATTATTATTTTCAATGTCATTTCGTAATTATAGTTTTTTTAGAGCGACTACCATGCACAAGTAAAGAGGGAAGTTCTGTGTAAATACCTTTACCGATTTTTTTAAATTTTGTCGAAATTTTGGACTTCAAAAACAAAATTCAATATTTTTTAATATTGCTGAAATGTTGGACTCTAGGTTTTTGGATAATTCTGAACAACTTTCATTAATAAAGTTTTTCGATAAAAATGCCTAATTTGATTTCTTTATTTTTTCCATTTATTTTGGTACCGCAGATGGCTTTGCATTTGTAAGACTCGAATGTTTTTTTTGGTCATAAGTAGACCCTAATTTGTTCTGTCTTTTGGTAAAATTTAGTTCAAGTCGGACAAAAAAGTAAAGTTATAAAGGTGCCCCGGTTTTAAATGGGTCACTCCTGTATAAAGTGAGCGAGCGTAGATACATCTGCCTATACTCGTATTTCGACACGAAGTTTTGTAATGCTTGGACTACATTTGCTTCGCTGTCTGTATACAAAAATTTTCAAAAATAAAAAAGGTTATTGATTGGTGAAAATTGTAATATTTACATAAAATTTAAATACCTCTAGCTTTCTTGATTTTTAAAGAAATGAAAATGCGAACTATGTATTTCAAAAACCGTCGGTGCAGTTAATGGCTCTATTATGTGTACTTTAATTGAAAAAAAAAAACTTCGATAGCAATATTAGTTTTGAAGATATGACGGTGGAAACGAAAAAGAACACTTTTTTTTTTTTAATATAATATTTTCACTTTTTTTGTTTAAAAAATTCGAGGCCACCAAAAAATGTGAAATACGATTCCATATGCCCAGTGACATACTTAACAAAACCTACCATGTTTGGCCTGGTTCTACGCAAAATGAAACGACAATGTAGAGTCTCGAATTCGCTACTTCTATACAAGGTGAGTTCAAATTGGATGCTCACCATTGGAATCTCGGGAACTGTAAGAGATTAAGAGTTGGTTAAATAGGGGCAAAGTTGTGCCATATGGTACTGAATAATATGGCATAAAGAAATCCGTGTTGGTTTTCGAGATATTAGAAAAAAATACAAATTTTAAATTTTTGGTTTTTCGAAATATTTTGCTTATTATTCCACTTATAAAAAATCGGTAAAGTTATTTACACAGAACTTCCCTCGTTATTTGTGCATGACAGTCACTCAAAAAAATTATTAATTACGAAATGACATTGGGAATAATAATCGGAATATAATTATTGGTATTATTACAAAGAAAACCTGACAACTTTTGGTCAAAAAAATATACAGAGTGTTCATCCAACAGCAAAAGTTCAATATACCTACTAAATAACAGGTGCCAAATATGGAAGGCTTGCGCAAATACCTTTATAAATGTCCACCATGACTCAATTATTTCTTGGGATGCCATTATTCAATAAAAGTATATAATAGGATATGCTAAATATTATTGCCATCTCTCACATTTTCAATCCCACATTCACGTAATGGAGTGGAATATAGTGGTGATTAAAATATAGAACAAATTTTCAAAAATGTTTTCTGTCTATTCTAGTGTTAAATTTTTTTCCAAATTGGTGAAAATATGTTGCAAATTTTTTTTTTCCGAAATAGGTTTAGAATGTTATGAAACGTGGAAATTTAAAATTTGAGCAAAAAAATATTTCGTCTATTCTATAATGGTGATAAATAGATTACTAAAACATGTTTTCATTTTTTTTTTATTTTTCTAAAACATTTTTAAATTTGTTTTAATAAATTTGGAATGCCATGGAAACGTGGAAATTTTAAATCGGAAAAAAATTCCATCTATTTGTGTTAAAATTTTTTCAAAAATTTTTAAATTTTTTTTTATATTTCTTTAAATAGATTTAGGACGCTATGAAACGTGGAAATTTTAAATTTTGAGAAAAAAAATTCGTCTATTTTGGTGATAAAAATTTTTTCAAAAATGTTGGTAAAAAATTTTCAAAATTTTTTTTTCTTTTAAATAGGTTTAGAATGCCATGAAACGTGGAAATTTTAAATTTGAACAAAGAAAAAATTTTTTTTTAGAGGTACTTAAAAATTTTTTCAAAAATTAAAAAAATTTTCTAAAATTTGTTTTTCCGAAATAGGTTTAGCGCGTCGTGAAACGTGGAAATTTTAAATTTGAGCAAAAAAAAATTTTTTTCACTATTTATTCCGTTTAGACGGTCCACCCTGTATATTTTTCAGTGAAAATTCTACCAGTTCTTCGCTGACAGTAGGGTTAACTACCTACCAAATTTGACTGCTCTCCGTCAAGTAGTTTTTTAGTTAATGCACCAACAGACAGACAGACAGACAGACAGGCTGACGGAATTGAAAAACCTATATTTTCGGAATCTACGTGTTCTGAAACGTCAGAATCCGAAAAATCTCTGAGGGTGATTTTTTCTCGAATACAATACTTCCCTTCGGTATGCGAGGGAAGTAAAAATCCAAGTACACTTTCTTAGAGCATTTTACGATGCTCTACACGTCTACAGTATCAGTTTTTTTTTGCGCCGTAACGTCGCCTTAGGACTATCTTCAATTTAAATTTTTTAAATACGGACTTGGAGTTTTTACATCATTTTTCTACAGCATTTTGTAATACGAAATTGGTGATATGCCGCAATGAAATATTTTCCAACATTTAATTGCACTAAAACCATGAATCAATTAAGGTGGCCATTCCCTAGAAAGAGACATCCGATAGTGAAATATTTATTATTTTTGCCCATAACTTTTTTTCTTAGTACGTATATTTAAAAAAAATATACGAGTACCTAATAGAACTATAACAAGACTATTACTATGAATTTTCACTCAATAATTTCAGTGGTTTGCAAAATAGCTCGATTTAAAACTACGAAATAGGAAGATTAACACAATTTTAAAATATAAATCGAGCTATTTTGCAAACCACTAAAATTATTGAGTGAAAATTCACAGTAATAGTCTTGTTATGGTTCTACTTAGGTACTCTTATAGTTTTTTAAATATACGTACTAAGAAAAAAAAGTTATAGCTAAAAATAATAAATATGTCCCTATCGGATGTCTCTTTCTAGGGAATGGCCACCTTAACCGGTCGCCTGAATGCGGTCCTGTAACTTTTGTTTTTTAAATTAGATTTCACGGTACCTTGCTAATATTATTAGTAAGATGTTGGTTTACTTGAGATTATTTATTGATTTGCTACAGTGACAAAAATTTGAATCTGGTTTCATCAGGATGTGGCTCCACCCCATAACTCTAGAGTTGTTACTGAATTTCTGGACCAACAATTTCCCGGCCACTAGATTGCCAATCGAGGTGCAACGAGGTGGCCTGCCAGGTCACCTGACTTAACACCATGTGATTTTTTGTGGGGTACTTTGAAAAACAAAGTATACAAGGAACCCATACATAATATTGAAGAATTGAGGCAACCAATTTCAAAACCTTTTGCCTTGTTGCGTAGAAGAGGCATTAGATGTGCAGTACATAACATCAACAATAGAATACGACATTTATTTAGTATGGCTTCATGAAGATGGAAATTTAATTGAAAATCTTCTGTAACTTATTACGCTTCGCTTTCTTCTAAGTTACCTTTTAAAAAAAATTGTCGTTGTAAAAATTCAATAAATAATCTCAACAGGGCAGCATTCAGGCGACCTGGCAATTGATTAATGGTTTTAGTACAATGAAATGTTGGAAAATAATTATGATTTCCTATTACAAAATGATGTCCGAAAATGATGTAAAAACTCCAGGTCCATATCTAAATTTTGAAGTTGATGATGGTCCTAAGGCGACGTAGCGTGGCCAAAAATAGCTGATATTGTATGCGTGTAGAGCATCATAAAGTACTCTAAGAAAGTATTTTTGGAGTTTTTATAAGTAATAATAACCAAAATATTCCGAAAAATTAAATATCCAAAATTTATACAGGGTGTAATCAGTTTCATGTCATTAAAAAAACTGGTAGTGGGGACCGACTAGACAAACAAAAAACCTTTATGACTTTTCCCTCTAGGGGCACTGAAAAAAAAAAAAAAAAAAACTGACCTAGGTCAACCTTTTAAATATATTTTTTTAATGTTAATGTAGAAAATAATTGAGAACCACTGCTTTTCTTGGTCAATGAACTTGTAGTCCCCAATTATACAACTTTTAAATTCTCATAAAAAAGTGCAAAGGCCTTGGATCATCGACCGCCTTTGATGGACCGCCTCAACCGAACTGAGACAATTATAAAGAGGTAAATAATTCGTTATCTTTTCCTGCACAATTGCAAGCAAATAATGGCCGTAGAAGTTTAAACAGAGCATTTCTTTACATGTGTGTCTTTTAATTTGGAACAAAATGTTGGATTAATGTTTATAATTTAGAATATTTAAATGTGATTTATTAACGTTTGTAACATAAATGAGTGTCCTGGGTTAAAAGCTTACCACCTAAGTAAATTATTCAAAATCTGCATCTGCATCAATAAACAGTTCGGTACGTCGAATTAAGGACATACGTACTCCGTTCAACACTAAACAATAAACTGTCAACTAACGTTGTCAATAAAGAAAAATAAAAGAAAAACTTGGTTCAAAATCCAAAACGGAATACAAAAAGAACGAACAAGTAAGTTGTGTCTGTACGTAATCAAGAATTTAACGACTTGAACGGTAAAGTCAATAAAATAAATCTTCACTATCAATACACAGCGACCCGAAATTCAAAAATAACAAAAATAACGAATGTCGCACAGTGGGGCAACAGGCCCTCAAAGTTGGCAATAAATCACAGCTCTACGAATGGATTACTAACTTAAATATTGCTTTGTAGAGGTCTAAAGAATTCAAAAGAAAAGACATAGATAGCTTCTTAAGTGTTTCTTTACTTAGAAAAATATAATAGGAAGTTATAAAAAATATAATATAACATTTGAATTTAGGAAGACTATGACAACATTTAACGAATTTCGTCATCTTCAGAGTGTGAAGAGACATGTTCATAATCGTCTTCACTGTCGTCTTCACTATCTTCGTCATCATCAGTGTCATCAATATCATCATGGCCAAGAAGCTGGACAGTTGGAGATTTTAACAAATCGACTGCTTCTTTAGGAAGGTGTCGTAGCTTCTTCTTTTGTAACTTTCTCTTGCTTGTAATTACAGGATCGGAGCTAAGTAGAAATGAATTAAAGATGTCCTCATTAGTTTTCTCACGACTACATTTCCTCGAGTAATGCTCTCGATATTTTTTAAAGTCCTTGTTACGCGCTTCTTGTGCTTCCTCCGTTAATTGACCTATAGGCAACAAAGCAGAAGATATTATTTCAGGCCCATGTATAAAATATTTATGTAGTGTAGGAGGCATATTGTACCAGGGGTACAGTTCAACAAAGAATTTAGCGGTGTTGTGGGCAAATTTTCTGAATTTTTCGACATCAATTTCATGTCCACTAGAAACTACTATCATTATAATATGCATCTTCTTAATTAATTCGATGTCTATTTTAGTAATTTCAGCTGAAAGTTCTGCGTTCTTGAAGAATCTTCTAGCCGTGTTCCCGTCATTTGAATTGCCAAATCCGGGTTTAGGTTTATCTACGATTAGATGTAGAAGGCATTCAAACATACGTATCCATCCATGTAAAACGGACAATCCGAATTCCAAGTTTTCAGTCTTTACGTTTCGTTTAATCATTTCTTCAATGCGATTAAAATTTTTGGATGTTGCGCCACATATATAGCATTTTTGGGTCGATGTTGTGTCAGTAAGCGCATTACATACTTTGCCATCGACCATGGCAAAGATTAAATTATGACATATCCAAAGATTTTTCTTGAATTATCGAGGTACTTTTATGTAAGTTTTTTATTTGGTCGTCCATTCTATTTTTCTCTGCTATTGAAACTTGAGTAGACTCTTTAACAAATTCAATTTTTACGGGCCTGCAGTATCTGATAGAGGCTGGACGTGGGTTTTGCCAGACAATTTTTTCACCACAAACAAGGCGAAGGGGAACAATGCAAGTAATAAAAACGGCCGAATCACTGCCCTCATAACCATGAAACGCTTGTTTGTAAGAACTATGACCCGAACTGCCATCAAAGCCCCATTTTGAAAACAAACATAGCCTTTTCAGTTCTTCGTCATTAAGTGACTCAATCACAGGTTCTAATGTTAATAGTAAACGTTCCACAGTGTGGTCAAGCAAAGCTTGCAAAGTAACTTCTGCACAAGTGGAGGTCACTTTTATATATTCTCGCTTCGGATAGCAATGTTTCTTCGCAGCTTGAACTATTTTGTATGAGGGAAATTTCTCTGGGGCACTCATCCTGATTAGATGATATTGATGTCGGGATAATTTTGCGTCGACCAAAACCGCTAGAGCATCTTCACCTGACATAATCTGTTTCTCGAGTGACTTTACGTATGCTTTTCTATATCTACTGGCACGTTTCGGACTTGTGCTTGTAATTTCATGCAACACTTTTGAGGCTTGTGCTTGTCCTGTTGCCCTTAAGCTCATTTGGGTGGCATAATTCAATATAGTTACGGGTGTAGAATCCCTCAACTCTTTTGTTTTTAATCTCTTAGTTCGCTCAGAACTCGATTCAAAAGAAATTTTTGGACGACCGCGTCTCTTATCTGGTGTTCGCTGTTCTCCTCTGGTCTGAAATGAAATTGAAGTATCCAGCCATTCAGCATTTTTTTTGCGAAACCTTTCTTCTATCCTAAATGCCTTTATCCAACGAGATTTGTACTCTGATTTGAAATATGACAATTTTTTATTCAACCCCTTAATATACTCTTCGTCACATTTTGTTCGTTTCTTGATCTCTTCTCTCAAAAAATTAAATTGCTCATCGATGTCACTGTTTTCAGAACTTCTCATAAGATCCAGAAGTTCCCTTCTCGTTATAAACATAGTGTTCGAAGTCGTTCCTGAAATAAAATAAAAATAAATTAAATTGATATGGAAGAAGCATTGTAATTTTTTATTTGCTAGCCTCGAAAAAAACACGAATAATGACGAAAAGTGTAAATAAGTGGAAAAAATTAAAACGGCTCTGAAAAGCACAATCAATATGCATTACAAAAAATCCAAAACTAAAACTCGGACTGCCTTGGAACACAACTAATAGCCTGCATGTTTCTAAGAATAATTTAAAATTTTAACATTTAACACTGATTTTACTTTTGGCCATTTTTATAAAATTACATAAACTTTTCGGCAACTCTATATTTTTTTAAATGTTAATACATACCTGAACATGAAGGTTCCATAGCGAAAAATTGAAATAATTTTCAGAATATTGTTCAAACACAGCACAAAAGCAGGATAAAACTTACGCAATACAATGCACATCTAATCTCCGCAAGTAACTATCTTGAACTGAGGGCTGTCGCGACGATAGAGGTGGGATTAACGGTCGTACTCGTTCATATTATTATGTACAGGGTAGTGGTGCATCGATAAATAAGAGGGAGTAAGGTGTACATGCTATTTCATTTTTTGATTTATTGCCAACTTTGGGGGCCTGTTGCCCCACTGTGCGTCGGGTTGGACGTGTGTACATAACGAAACACCCACAGAAACTAAAATATTGCACAAGGGAGAGTCAGAGTATAGTTTTCTTCAGATCAGATCTACTAAACACTCAGAAAACGTCGACGTCTTTCATCTTATTTACCGCACCCCTAAAAACCGCCGACATTTTATAGCTATCTATATAAATATTGAGTATCATAGGCAAAGACACGCGCGACGATCTAAACCTACCTCAATATTCCAGCAGTTCTCAAAAAATTTTATTGAAAATTTGCGAAATTTTTGTTAATTTTTTTTTCTCCAAAACTATGAGCTTTAGACCCCATGTTATATAAGGTTTTTTTGTTTGTCTTGTCGTTCCCTACCACCATTTTTTTTAATGACATGAAACTAATTACACCCTGTATTTTTTTCCAATATTTCAAAAACCAACAGGAGTATTTCGGGTTTCTTTATGCCATTTTATTCAGTACTGTATTGCACAACTTTACACCCATTTAACCGACTCTTCATCTCTATTTCCGAGATCCCGATGGTGAGCATTCAATTTGACTCACCCTGTATAATAAGGAGTCAAGTTTCCACATTTCTTTATAACATTTTTATGTACTTTGTTATATTTTACATTTAAATAGTAACCAGAATTTATTGTTTGAAGCCTGTCCAGCAGGCGTATTAACTCATCATTACTTGCTGCAGCTAAGGTGGTATCTCAAGAAATCTTATCATTATTAAAGTTATAGGGCGAAAAATTACACTAGGTCATAGATCAAGTCGTGATAACAAACACAAGTGTTTTAATAAGCCCACATCCTATATGACAAATAAAATTTAATTAGCGACTGTCCAAAAATTTATAAAAATTGAATGTTTTTCATTAAGAGAGATTTACTTATTTGACATTCGAATTAATTTTTTTGATAAATGTAAAAAGTCGAGTTGAGTGTTTGCAAAGTGAACATTGGGGGGGGAGGCACAAAAAGTTAATATAACAAAAAGTGTAATTTTCTATCCTTAAATTTAGAGGTAAGCGGTAATGCAAATTATTGCCAACGAATGACAACAGATTATTATCCGAGCAGGCGCAGATAAATTATATTATTCGCTATGATTTTTCCTTGTTAACATTGAAAAAAGGCAGGAAGGTATGCCTGAGCTCCTGAAAATAACATGAACATTTTTTTGAAATGAACTTGGAAATTATTTCGCACTTACCGTACGCTCTAATATCTCCGATAAATTACTGGGTCATTCTATTGGGGCTAATCGAGGGAGCAATGGACCCGTCATGTCAGCTCAACTCAAGAGCAAAAAATACCTACTTATACATTACACAGATGTTCCACATAGCGATGACGATGACTTTTATTCAAGCATGCAGCATGACGATGGCGACAGTAAATTGAATAATGTTTTATGGGCGATAAAATGAGATTGTAATAGCTTTATTGCACTGATACGTTTTTAAATTCATCCTTATGATATTTGAATAAGTTTAGTAAAATATACATGTTTCGTGACATTACGGCTACAATTATTATCATACTTTTTGACGAAGTTAGAACTGGAGCCCGGAATTCACATTTCCATGTTGTCAGAACCAGGGCTGGCTCTAGCTGATATGTCAGCGCGAACAGATTTTGATGCGTATATGACACAATATATTGTATCTTGTAATTATTTTTAGCGAATTCTGTAACATCTAAAGTTGATAAGGTACCTAACATCATAATAAATACTCATACGAAGAACCATGGGTATATTGACAAACTAAAATATGTAGGTATGTGTTTTTTTTACCACTAATTACAAGAATAAAAGTATATTACTAATTAATATCTATTCTAAATATATTGAATCTAAATTTTGATGCCTTTTATTGAAAATCCATTTATATTGTGAGAAAGGCCACCCAGAGGACACAGATGTAACTAGAGCATAGATATCTGAACATTATATTGAAGTCACTACATTGATACCTGGTGTAGAAAGGCCTAATTTTTATGATTATGATTTTTTGAGGAGATGTGTCTATTAATATTAGTCTTCACTGTAGTCTGTGAACGATGCGTACGACATGTTTCAAAAGCCGCCACCGACGTGCGACGTTCCTACTGTTTGCTTCACAATCCAATCTAGTGTAGTATGGGTCGTTCATGAACGAGCGCCAATATTCTTGACTAAAGATGACGGTCTCGGATGATTAGGGGTTGAGCTTGAGCTCTTTGCTCCAATCATCTCTGTAGATCTGGACCGGCCTCGTAAGGGGTGAGCTTGCTCTTTCGCCTACCCCGCCTGCAAATGCGGACGGTGTTGGTGATCTTAGCAGACCTCCCCTGGTCCTGGCTGTTGGACCCTGCCAGCTGGGTCGTTTCTTCTGGCGCTTTTCTGTCTTGGTCTTCTTCGCTGGCATGTCGCTCCCGGGGGCGTATATCGTCTGTAGTGAGAGGGAACGGCTGCCCTCTCGGAGTTTGGAGGGGTTTGGGTGGTGTTGACTAGTCGGAAGCCCAGGGTTCCAATTGGAATCATGTCTCCGATTTCGTCGGAAGGAAGTGTGAACTGTAGCTCAAGGATTGTGTTCGCCCAATGACGCTTATTTTAGCGTCAGAGGCCGGCACGAGCTAGGGTAAGGGTACCGAGCTGGTTATTTGCTTGGTACCCCCGGGATCGGGTGATTTGGGTGTTTTCGGTCATTGTCTCCTTATAGCGAGTCTTGAAGGTCGGACTGAAACAGAAAAATCGATAAGTTATACTTATCCTTTATCCAGGATCTGGAGCTTCGGCCTCTTGTGCCTCGGAGTTTCGTTGGGGTTCATGAACGAGTCGTTCAAAGTGAACAACTCACTTCAGTGAACTGTAAACGAACGGCTCACTTTTTAAATACAATTCGTTCAACACGCCATTACGATTTCCTACTGTACCGCTAGTATCCCAGTATTGTTCAGTGCTCCAGCAAGTGAATCTTCTTGAGCTCTGAGCAAGTGTGCCGATCTCGAGCTCACCGTACCACAGACTTGCGTGACTGTACCGTTAACACTTTCGTATGCCACGGTGAGCGAGCGCCATACGCGCGTATGTGCACGAAGTACCGTACGTCTAGTTCTTCTCATATATCTCGTGGATTAAAAAAAAACAAAGAAAACCGAAACTCCTCTCGCTCTGAATGAAGGACAAGTGGACTCGTTCGCATATGTAATTTGAAATAAGAAAAGTGTGTTAGCACCTTAATTTCGCTGTGAAATATTACAGAATGGCCATATTAAAAAGTTTAAAAAATAATAATTACATTGTGCGTTACCTTTATAGCTTAACTTACGCGACGAATTCTATGTTATATTTCTTATTTTCAATAGTATTGCGCAGGTCCCCCTATCTCCCATATCGCATAGTGTGATATATGGCCTTGTGTACAAACAGGAATATGATCTCGTAGTACAGAATCGACTTCATCACGTTTTGTACGTGGTGGTTCATATTAAAATAAAATATTTGTGATTTATTTATTGTGTTGTATCAGTTTCATGTGATTAAAGTTAAAACTAAACGTCTACAGTATTAAATCAATAATTATTTCTTTTAACTCTTCTCTATTTGATATAAATAATTAATTATTGAAGTATCAAGTATAGTTCAAAGTTATTCGTCAATGTTTAATAAAAACTGAAGCCAGCCCTGTCCCCCATCGACCTTTCCCTAACTAGCCTGAACGCCAGTAGCTTTAATGTCCTTCTGCCACGTTTTTTCAACCCACTAGATAGATGAGAACTGGTTCCTCCCATGAATAGAAAAAAGTGCGTTGTGATACTTACTTTAAAATTTTTTATGCTTCGATCGAATCTGATACCTACTTTCGATATTCAGTTTATAATTCTGAACATTTCCATTTTTTCTCATTCATCTAATTATCGCGCAAAGTGCTGGACACTATTTTTGAAACAATCTGTAAAAGCAAATTATTCAAAAGTTCAGTCACTGACACAAGTAATTTATTATTGGACAGAATTATAGCGAGGCGTGATGTCACTTATGTTGATCTTATCTGATTATTTGGAATTATCTTCTTACCATATTTCTGTAGCTAAGTTTCACATATTTCCTTTTATGTGATGTATTACAACGCATTAAATTTAATTATGTAGTTATTATTGAAACTATTTAAAGAATACTACCACACGCAGGAAGTTCATATCTTCATATTATTGCGCTTGTTGCCACATTCGCCACCAGGGCCGGATTAACCCCGAGGCAGTAAGGCATTGCCTAAGTTTTCTTATCATCAGGCGAAATCAGAGAGGTATATTTTTAAATGATTAGTGTGATGTAAATAACAATGAGTTCCGAATGGCTTATTGTTTATAAATATGAGATTGCCATCCCTGCTCTTGAGAATTTCGACAGATATAAATATTGAAAATATCACACCCCGCTCTTCAAAATTTCGATCGAGGAAAATATTCAGTTGTAAGGAGTATCACCCCTCCAGGGTTCATCAAAAATTACGGTCGAGGTAAATATTCAATTTTAGGAAATATCACATCTCCGCTGTTCGAAGTTTTTATTAAGATAAATAGTTGCCACCCCCCGTTCTTCGAAATTTATATCGAAGATTGCTGGTAGTGTTGAATGTTACTACTCCCCGGACCCCGATATTCTCTCGACGGCCCTGGCACCCCAGTTTTAAAAAACCAGTAATTTCTAAGTGTTGTATAGAAATAATGAACATTTTTACTTAATAGTATATAATGAGCAACATGCATGAATTTTAGATGTGCAATAATTTATTATTTTTTCGTTATATATATTATATAAGTTGAGAAAGTAATGAAGAAAAGGTACAAAAAAAATGTGTAGCCTAAAGAAACGACTTTGAAATTCAAAATTTTATGGGAACATATCCACGTGACTGAAAACACCACGCTATTGGTCTGACGTCATTCGGCATAATGTCTAATGGTCGTCTATCTGCCAAGGGGTTAAATCGTAAATTGTTTTGTGTTTTGTAAATGTGTATTGATATTTTCATAAAAGAAATCATTCATTTACTTATTTATTTTAATTATTAAGTGGTAGAAATGACGGACAGTGGATTTTTACGGGGCCAGAGTGACAATTTGCCCGTTGTTGATGTGTTTATGATGACAAAATTTTTTGCTACTAATACTGATTTTATTAGTGCAGAAATTGGAGGTACTAAAGCAACAAGGTATGTGTCATTCATTATTTTAAACATTAATTCAATTGTGCCCATTTTTATCCTTTTACTGTAGTTAAATATAACAAATAATTTATGTACCTAACCTCAAAATAGGTAAACAAGGCAATGTTTTAATGTTATATTAATTAATATTTTTCATCTTAGAATGCTTTACTTTTTTATATAATAAATACCTTCCGTCACTTACTAAGTACGTACTTTTAGGTAGGTAGGTACATTCATAGTAAAAATAACTGTTGACATACATAGGCATATATAAATATATAACTGGATAATATGTAGAACGTCGAGAAGTTACATTATTCCCACCGTTCTTATACATTTATACATTTTAATTCAACGTTCCTTTTAACAGAAGTTAGTAAACTTTTGTATTCCTATAAATAGGAAAGTGACCAAATTCACCATGATATGTAAACAAATTATCACAATAATATTAGGGTTAGGTACATATTTTCATAATATTATTATAAAATAATTAGTTTTAATGGGTACATTTACATCAAAATGATCCTGGCAGCAATATAATCTTGAGGATGACTATAATTCTGCATTTCGGTCGTCTCGTCTCATAGTTCTGCACCATTTCTTCCTAACTTTATCGCGTCTAGGCACATTAAAAAATAACTTTTCTGGAGTTTTTATTGTACTTAGTATTTGTACATTTGGGCACAATACAATATTTATAATTATAGCTACTTTTCTTTGTATTTTCCATAACACAACATAAATAATGTGTACACATTCGCAATCACAATACGTTTTCCGTCGGTGCGATGTGCCCAATGACGTCACACACAAGTAGCGCGGAAATTTCTTCGTTTAAACGCAGTTAAATTGACAGCTGCAGTAAATAATTTTTTTAACCTTTAATTAGAACATAAAACAAAAATAAAATACAGGAAAAATAATGTTTTTTAGTGATCTATTCATCTGTGATGTTTAAAAAAATTATGCATTTTGCTCATTATATTTAAAAAAGCATCCTTGATTGAATTCATTGAAAACCCTTTATTTGCCTTGAATTTCCGATGCCTCTGGCCTTAAGTTAGGCATTCACCATAACTCTGCCTCTGTCTACAGGCCCCTACCATAACTTTTCCTACAGACCCACATTCAAGTTAATCCGGCCCTGTTCACCACCTTTCCATTAAATTGTATTTAATTATCATTTTAAATGGAGTAATATAGAAATTAATTTTGAAATCAAATTATTATGATTTCTTTTTGGGGTCCCTGAATTAAAGATTATGCTGATGTTATCCCTCGCTCACTCAATCTTAGTTTTTGTGATGGTCAAGATTTATGCAGTAGGTACTAAGTGTGACTTATAACCAGAGATCGGAATTACCTATCGGATATGTGGTAAAACCAGGGTTGGCTTTAGGTGGTTATATGCCGGCGCATAAAGATTTGCATGCACGTGTGAAACAATATCTTACCTCGAAATTTTTTTGCGAGTTCCGTATTATCCAAAGATGATAAAGTCAATTTATTATAAACACTTACATGAAAAAAACTGGAGATATAAAGGGACGTACTTAACACTGAATTAACATACACAAGTATGCCGATTGCAGGAATAAAAGTATGTTATTACTAATATATGTTTTAAATGTTTTGGAGTTAAACGTCGGCGTCTTTCGTTGAAAATCCATTTATATTGCGAGAAGGACCGCTCGACGTCGGCAAATGTAACTGGGGCATACTTAAAATATCGAAATTTTCGCAAAGTCACCACATTCATGCCCGGTGTAGTAAAGTCCACTTCTTTGCCATTTAAAAGGTCTATTACAACGGCCATCGTAACAAATCCGGGATTTTTTTAAAAAACAGTCTGAAATTGGCTTTGTACCCTCGCAGCAATATATCCTTGTAATTAAAAAATGTATTGACGAAAATCGGACACAACGTTTATTGCGTGCACTGTAGTAAATTCTGATGTTGGCTGATATTGAAAGCCCCGTACGGCTAGTGCATTCTTGAAAAACATCCGTGTATGGTCTTCAGATTTTCTTGAACAGTTGGATCCATAAATGCCTGTTGCGCCTGTGAAATAGCAACTGCGTCATTTGGATTTATCTGCTGTATCACGGGTTTCACATTTTCAAAATGATAGTAATAATACGATGCTGTCTTTTGCCAAGTTCCTGTTATAATGGATTCTGGAGGTAATGGACTATTTGGTAGAATTTCGTGAAACAATCGTGTACGACTTAGTGCTTTATGGAACACGTTCTTTGCACTAGCTATTAATTTATTAACATTAGGGTAGCACCTCCTAAGCGTTTCAGCAATCCTATGCAGGGTTCAGACTGCGAAGCTGAAAAAAATCCCTGAATATTCCAGGTTTTCCAAAACCAAAAATATTAATATTCATATATTTTTTAATAATGTAATTTTTTATTCGACATAAAATAATTCCTTAAATTGAATTGAATCAGTGAAAATTCGTAAGAACTCTATGGTTTTCCATATCGAGATGCAGAATTCCCTGACTTTTTTATACAATTTATAGAATTCCCTGATATTTCCAGTTTTTTTTTCAAGATATTCAAATTCCCTGAATTGTCCAGGTTCTCCAGGTTTTCCATACGAGTCCGAACCCTGCTATGGAGCCCATGTGCCAAACATGTTACATGCAGTATATTCCGATATGTGTCCTTCAAAATTCACCCAGCAGCTTTCATATAATTCACTCCATCGATAAGAAATAATAAGAACTTGTCCTTATTTTCTGCGTATTTGTCACCTCAAAAGTCTTGTAAACTTGAATTTACTGCATCCGCTACAGTGCGAGAATTTGTAGCTTCCAAAACTTTAGAGGCGATCAAGTGTCCGCTCATTGTGTATTTTTCGCCCAGTGCACCTACTAAGACATTCGCTACCTTGAAGCCGCAGGCATTGGTTGTTTCGTCCACGCTAAGCCAGATGTACTTTCCATTAAGCTCAAATGAAGTTGTCTGTCTAATCAGAGAGAAAATCGGGGCCCGGGAGTAGTAACATACGACTCCCACCAATCTAATAATCTATTTATCTCTATCAACATTTCGCAAAGCGGGGGGGGGGGTATTCCTTAAGATTGAATCTTTATCTCGAAATTTCTTAAAATTAAATATTTATCATGGAGGATATTTTGAAATAAGTCCACTTTCCCCGAGCCATATATATTAAAAAAGCTCAAAAAGGAAGGTTTCAAGAAAGTTCAACTTTACAGGCCTTGTAGCCCTTGAAATTCCCTGCAAAATGGTTTTTGGAGCAAAATGTCTTAAGAATTAAGGAAGTTATCGTTAAAAACCAATACGAATGTTTTGTCAAAGCTAGTGCAAAGAGCAAGAGGGCGGCCCAATCAAGTGCATTGCCTCCGAGATTGCTTCCACAAACACTCAGGAGCTGAACATCTGAAGAGGGCCTATTTTAGTAAATAGACCCACAACTGAACACAAGTTCAGTTGAGGGTCTATTTACAAAAATAGACCCTGGGAATAATGCAACGCATGAAAAATGTGGTTGAAAATATAATCAAAATATTTTTCAATAAAAACAATTCACTTTTTCATGAATATCGCGAAAAAACCTAAAAAAATAAATTTTTCCTATAAAAGTTATTATTGTTTAAACAATATAAATAATTATCAACCACGACTGTGAGAAACATTGTTCAGCTTAAATTTTGAATAAAAACAACTCAACGTTTTATAAATATCGGGAACAAAAATTATTTAAATTATTTTTTTCTATATTATTGTTTAAACAATATAAATAATTACTTGCGCCACTTGGGATCTTTATGATTTTGAATAACATTAAGAGCTGTTACTAAGAATTAGGAAGTTTTGATGATTTTTAGGTTTCATTGACTCGACTATGTACACTAGACTGGTAACTAAAACAACAGGTCTATTTATTTCTCATTGGAATCGATCAGTGATAGTCTAGCCTACTATGTGGATTTTCCCATATAGACTTATTAAACATGTGTTAATCAATTTCGTCATACAGGAATAAATATTGTCATGTGGTATTTTATCAAAAATGAGTAACTTTATAAACATAAATGAACCACGTTATCAATACGATAAATTATTATTCCATACCTTCAAAGAAATAAATTTTTATCGCATTGAGTGTATCAATTCCAGTTATAATAAAAATGTACTAAATGGAAAATAAACAGTATAGTATCTTTCTTACTCTCTTTAGTAACCTTATTTAATATAAAACCGTTTAGGTATATAATGAGCCTTAAAAAAAATGGAGCAAATTAAAGCACCTTCAAAGAAACGACCACTAAAAAAATTGAAATAAAATATCACCCCCGCCCGGTTAATTGATCTTTATTATTTAGTCCAGTCAAAGGAGCGCTAAAATGACCAAAATCTCTAATTTGAGCGCGCTAATGAATTGATTTTGATGAAACCTTATGCAATGCGATTGTAATGAATGAAGTTAATAAAAAAGTTGAAAAAAGATTAGAGTAGGAAATGATCGGAGGGGGTAGAAAACACCGCTTTTATCTCAGGTTCCGTAACTTGTAGAATTAAATATAAATATACAGGATGTCCCATAAGTAATGGTACACAGAACAATAGCAAATTTCTTACGTAAAAATATTACGACTTAACCGAACTTACCTTAGTCCAAAAGTTGATATCAACAGCAATACAGGGTGTCAAAATAATATAGTTTTTAAATAATTTCTTTAAAAATTGAAATATTTCAACAACATTTGGTTATTGGGGGTTGTTTAAGGCAAGGGATTAAACTCTGTTCATAGTTTTGCTGTTATTTGTAAATGGCGCCACTTACGGTAGTTTTCGCCCCGTGTATCCGTCCTATATATTTGGTGAAATTTTAAATAAAAAATTCCTGTTTTCCTGTTGTATCTACGTAAAAAAGGTTTACCTGCTAAATGTCGCTACGAGTAACCGTTTTCGAGATATTCGGTTTTAAAGTATTCGATGCCACCAATTTAAATTACGAATTAGGGATGTGCAATTTTTCAAAGTAGGCTTTTCTTAAAAAAAAACAATAAAAGACACTCAAAGTTAATATCTGTCAAATCTACTTGTTTGTCAGCATTTTGTGTGTTTTTCTTACTTTTTATTGGGTATTTTGCCACTGAAAAATATTTAAAAATTTTAATGAAAAAACCTCTGCGCCAAACGGATCAGACAGAGGTTGGTTCTTGAGTACTTGACTGTTTCAAAAAGTCTCACACCTAAAAATATATAAACTAGAACAATGTTATAAACTAAAAACTGAAAATCAAAGCTATATGTAGTTAACGTTTCGGAAGAGAATCTACTTCTGTTCTCAAAACTTTTTTGGCCGTCAACCATGACAGTTCTTTGTTTATGTATTTCCATAGTCACGTGAGACATTAAATTATATTTATCTTATTTTTACTTACTTCGTCTCTAAGGATGGGCAACCAACTAGTACAAAAATCTATTGAATAATTAGAAACGCATCTATCCTCGTTTAATAAAATAATCGCGGATTCTTTAAGTTTTCTTTTAGTTCCGTTGCTCTCTTTTTCCAAAATCTTCGCCGAGTCCCATTTAATTCTATTATTATTATCCCACGCGTGTTCACAAATTTTGGATTTTTCAAATTCTCCCCGTCTAGCGTAATTTCTATGTTCACCAAGCCTTACGTTGAAAGGTCAAGATGATTCACCTACGTAATGTTTTCCGCACTCACACGGAACACTATAAATACAATTTTTTGAATTTTGAACAATATTTGGAGGTTTGGTTCTTGATAAAACCGATCTTAGCGTGGATCCCGTTTGAAAAACCGTTCGTACGGAAAACCTATTCCCAATTTTTCGTAATTTATCCGATAAACCATGTATATATGGAATTACTGCCATTGACCTAAATACCTCAGGTTGTGATAGTATATTCTCTCTACTACCAATGTTCAATAACTGACTATCAACAAAACTCTCAGGATATTGATTATTTAATAAGACAGTTTTTATAAATTGTTTTTCTTTCCTTAATATTACATCATTTGAAGAAATAATTTTGGCCCTGTCATACAAACACTTAACAACACCTTTCTTAACACTAATATGTTGATTTGAATTGAAATTTAAGTATCTGTTTGTGTGTGTTTGTTTTCTATACACACTGGTTTGGTATGTGTTATCTAATTTTTTAATTAAAATATCTAAGAAAGGTAATTCATTATTATTTTCTATTTCTATTGTAAATTTAATTGAAGGTTCTTTTTCGTTAATCTGATTCAAAAAATTACTTAAATATTCTTTACTATAAGGCCATATAGCAAAAATGTCATCTACATATCTCCACCATACAATGGGTTTATAAGCTAGATTATTAATATTACTTTCCTCGAAATTTTCCATGAAAATGTTACTTAATATTGGAGATAATGAAGAACCCATGGCCATCCCAAAGTCTTGGTGATAGAAGTCATTATTTAATTGAAAGTATGTTGTTTTAATGCAAAGTGTGAGTAATTCCATTATAGTTTCAATGCTTAACTTAGTTCTATTCGCCAAATTCCTATCTTGTTGCAATTTGTTTTTAATTATTATTAACGTTTTATCTACAGGAACATTTGTAAAAAGGCTTACTACATCAAAACTGACCATTAGATGATTATTGTTAAAATGATTTTCTGACAGCTTTTCCAAAAAATGTTTGCTATTTTTAATATAAGACTCGGAGGAACCTGATAAAAGAGAGCAACGGAACTAAAAGAAAACTTAAAGAATCCGCGATTATTTTATTAAACAAGGATAGATGCGTTTCTAATTATTCAATAGATTTTTGTACTAGTTGGTTGCCCATCCTTAGAGACGAAGTAAGTAAAAATAAGATAAATATAATTTAATGTCTCACGTGACTATGGAAATACATAAACAAAGAACTGTCATGGTTGACGGCCAAAAAAGTTTTGAGAACAGAAGTAGATTCTCTTCCGAAACGTTAACTACATATAGCTTTGATTTTCAGTTTTTAGTTTATAACATTGTTCTAGTTTATATATTTTTAGGTGTGAGACTTTTTGAAACAGTCAAGTACTCAAGAACCAACCTCTGTCTGATCCGTTTGGCGCAGAGGTTTTTTCATTAAAATTTTTAAATATTTTTCAGTGGCAAAATACCCAATAAAAAGTAAGAAAATCTGAATATGCCACAAATAAACAATTACAGACAATATTTTGTGTGTTGTTAAAAAATATGTGATTAATATTAAAGTTTAAAATGTCAAGGCATAACTTATTGTTAATTCAAGAGGTGCGCGGTTTGCATATACACGCAAGAAAATTTTAATGGACGCGGAGCTCATCGTCGATATTTACAAATTTATCCAAATATGAGGCAGCCGGCTGTCCATTTTATTAGAGCCATCGAGATTATCTCACTTAATATCGATGGTGCAAAAAAATTGTTTGAACGAAAATTGTGCCGATTTTTATAAGCTACAAAATGGTTTAAAGACATTTGAAATCCATGGCCTACTTTAAGAGTTATGACGGAAAATATAGAAAATGCGGAATATGAAAAGTAAAATATGTCCGTTATTTGGAGAGATACGAAAAAAACTTTAAATCAAAAATTTTTTGCAAAACAGAGTACTTCAACGAGGTTTTGTCTACATTTTTCCAAATGTACGCTATATTGAGATTTACTCTTCAGGGTGTTTAATTTTTTTTTGAAACTGGCGAGAAATACTGGCATTAAATAGAGTATTTTTCTCCCTTTTCAACGATATATCACATGCCATATTTATTCATTGGAACTAAGCAGTTAATTATAAAGACATTTTTTAAATCAATATTTTTTTTCAACTAGCGTAATACTTGCCGTGGAGAAGTATGATTAAATAAAACGAATGAAAAATGCAGTAAGTTCAAATTTTTACTACTATCAAACATTAACACAATTAAAAAGATTAAAGTTTATTCAGCTAACAAAAAATAATAATAAAAATGAATATAGCACACAGAACATTAATATTTATCTAATCCCCAAAATAATTTTTAAAATGTCACATCAAGTGTCCACCGCGATTTCTTATGCGCAATCGAGCGCGGCGAAGCACTGTATTCCAAACATTACTTATCATTTCAGGGGTAACTGTATTACATGCCTGTTGAATTTTAGCTTTAAGTCCTCTACATTTTGCGGTGTCGAACACACAGAAATCCATTGGGGTTATATCTGGAGAACGAGGGGGTCATCGAATAAATCCATTGGTACCTATCCTATGTTGAGGCAAAATTTCGTCTTAATAATCTAAGCAAATATGGAAATTGTGGGGAGGAGCTCCATCTTATTGAAAATATTTAAAGTTTATGTCGACTCACTAAATATGCGTCATCTAAGAATTCATTAAATTCGTTCCTGAAAAAGTTTGGGTACCTTTGGCCACTGAGGTGACCATCATAAAAACAAGGACGTATTAAATTGGTGCCTAAAATACCTAACCACATATTTATTGAAAAACGATTTTGAAACCAAGTTGGTCTATGCCAGTGGGTATTTTCAGAAGTCCATTTGTAATGAATATTACGATTAAAAAATCCATTATTGGAAAAATTGGCCTCGTCGGACCAAGGTATCTTACTGTTAGTACATATTAATGGTTCGGCGCGCTTCTTTTCCAACAGCCACCTACAAAAAGTCGTCCTCGGCTTGTAAATTGTGAACTTTTTTGTTAGCTGAATTTACTTTATTATTTTTAATTGTGTTAATGTTTGATTGTAGTAAATATTTAAAGATCTTACTGAATTTCTTAATCGTTTTATTTAATCGTACTTCGGCAAGTATGATGCTAGTTAAAAAAAATATTGGTTTAAAAAAAAGGTTTTTATAATTACTTGCTTAGTTCCAATGAATAAATATCGCATGTGATATATCGTTGGAAAGGGAGAAAAATACTCTATTTAATGCCAATAATTCTCGCCACTTAAAAAAAAAAATTTAACGCCCTGAATAGTAAATCTCAAAATACAGCGGATTTGGAAAAATTTAGACAAAACCTCGTTGAAGTATTCCATTTTGCTAAACATTTTTGCCATAAAGTTTTCGTCGTATCTCTCCAAATAACGGAGATATTTTACTTAGACATATTCCGCATTTTCTATATTTTCCGTCATAACTCTTAAAGTAGGCCATAGATTTCAAATGTCTTCAAACCAAATTGTAGCTTATAAAAATCGGCACAATTATCGTAGAAACAATTTTTTTTGCACGACCGATATTAAGTGAGATATTCTCGACGGCCCTGATAAAATGCTAAAATGGACAGCCTGTGTGTTAACTATTATACAGTCTGTCTCACTTTTCATGAGTCCTATATCACAGCACTCTTATTTACAATGTGATTTTTATAAAATATTTTAAAATCCACCAGTGGCGTCCGTCATTATGAAGAAAGATGTACCTAATTTTCCAAAAAAAGATATTTGGCAAAGTTTGAACCGAAAAAAATTTATATAATCTTATTCGTTGTCAACAAAAATTCACTGAAACCGAATTTTAATAACATAGTGTACTTGGTGTTCACGTAATAGGAAAATAAATCTTCCCTTGCGCGGAAACGTCGAAGCACATTTTTGCCTAAACCGTCTGTTGTACATAAAGAATGGAAGAGATAATTTTCCTGCGGAATTTCATTATCTTTCATTTTCATAACAATATCATAATTTTTTGTGAACTTTAACCTTGAATAATTTTTTGTCATAATGATCTCGTTCTCGAATTTTAATATTTTCATGTAAACACCCAAAATAAATCGATTAAAAGAAAAAAATGAAAGATATATTTTGTTAGATCAGAAGCCAAATTTTTGTCTAAAGTGACTGGAGTATTTGTTGTGCAAGTGGGGAAGAATACAAAATAGGAGACTACACCCTGAGAACCACGAATAGAATGAAATACCTAGGAACCTACCTAACGAATCAACTAAAAAGGAGGGAAACAGTAAGGGAAAGAATCAAAACAGCCTACAGAGTCACAAGAGCTATACTACCCTTCATTGAGGACAACAAGCCACCATGGTGCCTAACCAAAAAGATATACACGACCATCATAATGCCTACGATGATATATGGAGTCAAAAACGCAGCAACGACAAAGGCCAACAGAAGAAGCCTGAGAAGAGCTGAAAGGGACATTATCCAACTGCTAGCAAAAACAGGAAAACCACAAAAACGACAGAAAACGTCAACATTACTAGAGGGAAGAACAATAATCAAAAGAATAGAATCATATGCAATGAAATACTGGGGACACGTCCAAAGACGGGACTCGACACACCTACTAAAGAAAGCGCTGCGAATGAACAGCAACAAACTGAAAATAGGGAGGCCATGCTACACATGGATAACAACAATCGAGAGGATTATGAATAAGCTAGGAAAGGATTATACACACTGGGAAAAGCTGGCACAACAAAAAATGGAATACAATAAAGAAATATCAAGGATATACACACTGCCAGACTCAGAAACAGAAGAAACAGAAAACTCAGAAGTAGAATAGGAGAGAAGATGATCACAGACAGAAACTAAGAAGAAGCATATCACAAAAACCTGAAAGTAAAAAGAAGCACGAAAACCTAAAAGAAGCATCTCACAAACGCCTACACTTTCCATCCGATGAAGACAGAAGGAAAACAAGAAGAAACATCTCACAAACACCTACACGCTCCATCCTATACTCCTACCCCATGCGTCATGCGGCTCTCGCTGCTGACAACAAGTATGTCCAATGTCCAATCCAGCGTATGCAGCTGGTCCGGCGGTATAAAAAAGCACCGGGGGTTTGCTCCGGCACACGGTGGGATGATCGATGGGCGATCGGGCTGCGTGGTGGAACAAATCTCCATGCACCGGAATTGGCAGCAATGCCCACCTTACGCTGGCAAATCAATCAATCAATCAAGTGACTGGAGTATTTGTTGTGGTTTCGAGTGTTAAACCGATGGTTTATCCAGGAAAACGGGACGATAGGGACCTGAAATGGATGTAGGGAAAGTGTAAAGCTTAATTCTGGTCCAGGGGGGAAGTGAATGAAATGCAACAATTCGTAAATAATTTGGGAAAACATTTTAAAATAAAATTTTGAACATTATAAAGAAATATATGCAAATTAAATCCACACACATACATAGATTTTGTGTATTTCTTGATGCCGAATCCGAATCCGCAGTCCAAAAACTGATTTACCAGGTGATTTTTTAGTAAAACGCAAGAAAATCCCCTAAAATAGAGTTAAATAGTGAGGGTAAGGTAAAGCTTTATAATGAAATGGGACAATTTGTAAATACTTTTGGAAAACATTTTAAAATAAAATTTTGAGCATTAGTAAGAAATATCTGCAAGTTAAATCTACACCCACCCCTACGAGGGGGTTGAAAAAAGTTTTGTACTAGAGACATGAGTACATAGATTTTGTGTATTTCTTGATGCCGAATCCGCAGTCTAAAAACCTATTTACCAAGGGATTTTTTAGTAAAACGAAAATTCTCTAAAATAGAGTAAAATAATAAGGGTAAGGTAAAGCTTTTTAATTAAATGCAACAATTTGTAAATACTTTGAGAAAACATCTTAAAATAAAATTTTGAGCATTAGAAAGAAATATATGCAAATTAAATCTACATCCAGCCCTACCAAGGGGTTAATTCCACCTTTAACCTACATTTATATATTTGGAATTACAAACTACAGGGCTATGGCTTTTCACATTATTTTGCACTAACATTCTTTGTTTTTACTTAGGGGTGGAATTAACCCCCTCGCGGGGGTGGATATGGGTTTAATTTGCATATACAGTAGACGCAGAAGTTCTTCGATCATAGGAAAGTTAAGCGCAATTTACACTTACCTAATCTCACTATCGTAAATATCCAATGAGGCATCCAGTGTTGACAGATCTACTTTATTCATACATAATGACCCCAAGTTTTGTACAATGATAGAATCTAATTGATTAAAATAAAATAAAATTCATATTTTTATAATTTATATTAGACAATGAAGTCACTATGTTTAGCTCATTTGCTTTTTTATCTTACCAAAACGTAACTCAGAGTTGGTTTTAAAAAAATATAAATTGTTTGCATGATAAATGAAATAATCTGGCAACACTGATGCAGTAATACCTTGAAGGCTTGTTCTCTATTGAGCACGACAAGGACATCGAAACATCGACCGAGAGGGTTGTCACTGCCGCTGCCCATCTAGGAGACAGGCGGCGCAGGAGTTTAGTAATGCAGGAAAGGTGAAGTGGGATGCACGTCCCTTCGCGAAATCTAATAAATTGCGAAAACAATTGGTTTTAAAAACATTATAAATGTTGATACTATTATGGAAAAATTTTATAATTTGAAAACTAAAAAAGTAATTCTCAACACAAAAATAATTCTTAAAAATGGGTAAAACAAAATAACAATATTCTAAAAGTTTTTAAAAATGTATGGAGTTAAGGAAAACATTTATTACTTACACCTAACAAGTTTAATGTAAGAAATGCTCAAATAGACTTCCCTGCTGAGCTGAGCAATATCCCAAACGATTACAAAATCCTTGGCGAACATTACCCAACATAACAGGGGTAACAGTTTAGCAGGCGTTTTCAATATTTAATTGAAGTTCCTGCAAATTGTTGGGCCTATTTTCCTGAAAACCATACATTTTTTATTTTAAGTAGCTCCACAAGAAAAAGTCACAAGGCGCAAGATCTGGTGACGTAGCTGGCCATAAGATATTACCATGCCCAGAAATAAGTCTATTCGGAAATGTTTCCTCCAAATACTGCCGAACGATAACTCTATTATGGGGAGGGCAACCATCTTGTTGGAACCAAATTTCATTAAACCTAGCACCTACTAGTTCCTGAATCCTAGGGACAATTTGCTGTTGAAGCAAATCCAAATGTTTTTGGCCATTTAAGATGCCATCAATATAAAATGGTCCAATAATATATTCAATCAGTATACCGACCCAAACATTTAGTTTTTGAGGATACTGAGTGCGAAGTTCGTAAAACTTATGTAAATTTGCTCGCGACGAATATCGTGTCCGAGTAGAATTATGTTTACCAATTAATGGAAAAGTTGATTCATCGGTAAAAATTATGTTTCTAAGAAAATGTTCATCCGCATTCGCCTTTTCCATTAATTGCTCACAAAATTTCAATCTTCTGATATTGTTCGTCTCAAAAATTTCATGAGCTTTCCGAACCTGGCATGATTTGTACCCATTTTTTTTTAAACCGACCTAACCATTGTTGGTGTAGAAACTCCTTCAGCAGCAATTTGGGAAGTAGCAAGTACCGGGTTGTTGCATGGTTGCCAGTGCACAAATCATAATATCTCTTCCATCTCGGGTTTCATTGGGAGGAATCGATTTTTTATGTAGTTTATAATCAACACAAACATGTATTTCAAAGTTGTGAATGTGGATAATGCAGGTGAAGGTCGGCCGGGAAATGCACCATTAAATGCGTTTTTATTTGGACGCCTTGACTTTCCTTGATAGTACCACTTAACCATCTGAACTTTTTCGGCCGTTTCAAACATTTTTAAGAATTAATTTAACGACAAGGTCACTCCTTCAGTTCCCAAATAGTACTAGCTTGAGTACGAGTTTGATGTGATATGAGATTGCGACGAGTCGATTACTAATTACGCATGCGTATGCATTTATAATATACCATTCGTTGGAAGTTGTAAATTCACCTGGTAGATCCTATGATCGAAGAACTTTTGCGTCTACTGTATTTCTTTCTAATGCTCAAAATTTTATTTTCAAATGTGGTCTCAAAGTACACACATTGTTGCATTTCATTATAAAGCTTTATCCTCAATATTTCACTCTACTTTAGGGAATGTTTTGCGGTTTACTAAAGAATTATCTGGTAAATTGGTTTTTGGACTGCGGATTTGGGTTGAGCATCAAGAAATACACAAAATCATGTCTCTGGTACAAAACTTTTTTTTACCCCCTCGTAGGGGTGGGTGTGGATTTAGTTTGCATATGATTCGTTATAATGTTCAATTTTTTTTTAAATGTTTTTCAAAGCATTTACAAATTGTTGCATTTCAATATAAAGCTTTACTTTATCCTCACTATTTCACTCTATTTTAGGGGATGTTTCTGCCTTTTACTAAAAATCCCCTGGTAAATCGATTTTTTGGCTGCGGATTCGGATTCAGCATAAAAAAATTCACAAAGTTTAGGTACTTATATCTCTGGTACACAACTTTTTTTTCTTTTGGGGCTGTGTTATTAGTGACCCACTATATCCCCACCACTGACGTAGACACCTTTTTTCCTTTTCTGTATGTGTATTGTGAAAAGGAATTTCCCACATATAATCTGTTAAACCAGATAGTTATAAGTAATAGAAGCATATGGCAGATGTTGAATTAACAGTGAGTTAATACATATTTGGTTGAAAAATTACAAACTGTTTGATTAAAAACTAATAAACAAAGACTAGTTTCAACATTAATCTCATTTTCGACTCATATAGCTAATACAGTTATCTCAAATAGAAAATGATAAATGATTCTACTCATGTTTAAACCTACTTTTAGTATATTAATTACTAGCAATATAAAATTATTTGAATGGGTGGCATCCGATATAAAACATCACTGAATATCACTGCAACTGCATAAGAGCAACTTTGAAAATGGATTCTCCCAATATAGTCCAGGCAAATGGGAGTTTTCGGAAAAAGAATATGCCAACCGGAGTTTTTCAACGGGAATGTGTACCTCTTAATATGTAGGTATAACTATCGCACCTAAAATCCAGCAGCTGAAAATTAGTGCGTCTGTGTTTAATTAACAAGTGAAGTTATCAAAAACGAGTTTTTGGCATGCATAAATTTGTCTTTAAGCTTTACGAAAATACGTCGGAATAAGTTGTAGACAACATTAAAATCGGCTAATTAGTTTTTTAACAAATTGCAAAAGCTACTAAAAAAACGCTGTTTCTTCATTAATTTTTAAGTTTAAAAATAATGAACATAGATGTAACAAACTTTGATAGAATATAGATTTTGCTGTGTAGAATATATGGTATTTTTTTTGGAAATGTGTATTTGTATCGTTTTTGCAAAAAAGCATTTGTTTATTAAAAGGGCACTTTTTTGAAAACTAATTTCTATAGCTTAGGGATGTCGTTGCGTAACATGGTTGGGCTTATTTTTTTCCTCAAGAGTTGTACTTGTGACAACAGCAACATTAACACTGACATGAACAGTAGCAGTACAAATAACAATAATTGTTGCTAAGACATGTGCAGAAGAAAGGAAAGTTAAAAGGTCCGTTTTATGGACTGAGATGCTTTTTAATTGCAAAACTAACACAATATTTCGTTCTATGTCGTCGAGCTACCACAAATCAATTGGCTATAACTTTTTGTACGTCCACAGGAAGCCGAGATAATGATACTTACTTTTGCGAGCGCGCACGATTTTGCACATCCGAGTTCAGTTTTGTGCTAGGAAAACTGATCTCGGACGTTCAGAGTCGTACATGCTCGCAAAATCGCCATTATCTCGACTTTCTGTGAAGGCAGAAAAAGTTATAGCCAATCGATTTGGAGTAGCTCGACGAGATAGAACGACATATCTCAGTCCATAAAACGAACCTCTTTAACTTTCATTTCTCCTGCATGTGTCTTGGCATTATTTGATGTTATCTGTATTGCTATTGTTGATGCCAGTGTTAATGTTGCTATTGTCAAAAGCACAACTCTTGGGGAAGAAAATAAGCTCAACCAAGTTACACTACGATATCCCTAAGCTGTACAAATAAAATTTCAAAAAAGTGTCTTTTTAATAAACAAATGCGTTTTTGCAAAAATTATACAAATACACCTTTCTAAAAAAATACCACTTATTCTACACAGCAAAACATATAATCTATCAAAGTTTGTTACGTCTATTTATATTTTTAAAGTAAATAAAAGAAGTGTTAATTAAGAAACAGCGGTTTTTAGTAGTTTTTTGGATTTTGTTAAAAAACTAATTCACTGATTTTAATGAAGTGGGCTCATTTTGTAGATATTTTTAATATCTACAGGTTTCTATTCAATCGATTTTAGGTACAATAGTTATACTTATTATGAGGTACATATTCCTGTTGGAAAACCCCGGTTGGCATTTTTTTTTTAAACAGAACTTCTCCGGCTCCCTTGCCTGGGCTAATAATCAAATAGTGAACTTTGAATGATGAAATCAAGCGACCAATTTCATGTTATAATGGGTTTAATATACACCTCTAAATCAACTCGAAGGGTGAAAAAAGTTTGGTCGCTGTATGCGTCGTTTTTCTTATCTGTAACCAAATGTTTCTGAAGATCTTTTTTTTTTGAGGCGCTCTTAAAATGTGTAAATAACTCTGAAACTAATGATCTAGAAAAAATATTCCCGAAATAAAAATCTCCATTGCTGTATAATCATATTTATATTTGCATTTATCCATGAGAAATGATTAAATAAACCGTCTAAAATGGTAGAGGGAGGTATATAAAAGAGATCCGCTGTTGCGATGCCTATACCTATCTCGCGCGGAAGTGGGGGGAAATCTCGAATACTTTTTTTGCCCCTTCCCCAGAAAAGCAAGTGCAGTAAACCCCTGGGGGGGGGGGGGTGATGATGTCACCCAAAAGGTGTTTTAACACATTTACTGCATTCAAGATGGCACGTAACCGGAAGTGGCCCGGATCCCGTTGGGCGGAACTGCAGTAAGGGATAGAAATTGATTTTCTGGGTGTCTAAGAACGCAAAAATGTCATTTACTTCATCCTGGGTCACGCAGCCCATGACTCATGAAAAATAATGACATAGGGCCACTAGGGGAAACCCGACACCCCAACCAAATATGCGATTTACTGCATCCGAATCCAGCTACGGGGGGGGGGGGGGGGGTCAAAAACAGGGACGAAAAAATTTTTTTTTCAAAGTCACGAGCATTTTGTTTCGTGACTATTTTTCTCTTATTTGCTGTAATATAATAAACACATGTAAAATTACATATATGTTTTATTTCTTTCGAATACATAATTGCATAGATACATACATTATTATATATAGAACTGGTTTGTTTCTAACATATGTGATATAACCTTACGTATAGATTTACAAATAAAATTATTAAAGTTAAATAACAAGTCTGTATAGATATAGCTAACATTTTTATACCGGTATTTTTTTCCAAAATATTTAAAATAAATTTATCGTCGAACGTTTCAATGATATCACTCCCTAAAGCAAACTTGATTAACCAATTAGCCGGGTGCATAAATATGATTTAAGATGATTGGTAAAATTTTTGTCAGTACCGAAAATGTCTGAATGTTAAAGTTGGCGCCCCACTTTAAATAATTTTTAAACAAGGATTAAAATGTAAAAAGTGTGCCAATTTAATAGAATTTTTAATCGCCCCAAAATCCAGCCAGATTGTTACGCCATTAACTTTCACATACCGGGGTTTTACCACAGGTCGTCGGGCTCCGCTGGGTATTTCCAAAAGTCGCTGAAGTGCGAAGTTTTTCCCGAGACTTCCCCACGTCCGTTGAAAGTCGCAGGGTTTTTCCTAAATCAATTAAAAAACAACTTTCTTGTTTCAAGGTCAACAAAGTAATAAAAAACTCATTAACGAAACCGCCATCACTTCTACTGTGGCCAAATTACAGACATGAAGAACAAAAAGTAGAACTTTGGTTTTCGAGGAGTAAAAAGTTAAAAAAGAATTTTGTTTTCAAGGTCATCGTATGGGGTATCGAATGAAAGCTTACTATTTTGTTAATTTGGTCTTTTTATTTATTTTTTAACGCTACCGAAAAAATGCTGAAAAATCGCTATCCTCTATATCTTCAAAAGTATATCTGAGAAAAATCTAAAACAATCATAAATATTCGGAATACGGTGGAGATTGAACGAACATGTTCAGGGTTGCATTGCTTTAGATAATTTTTTTGATATATAAAAAGAAAGCACGACGACAAACCTTGTTTTGCGGTATATGTATAAAACTGTCAAATCTATATTTAAAAGTAGATGATACGGGACACTAATAGCGCAAGTACGATTTGCACTTGGCCGGTTTTTTTAGAACCGCTGGATTTCGAGATTTACTCTTTAGGGTGTTAAGAAATGTATACGAGACAGGCGGGAACAGTGTCATCGAATAGAGCGTTTTTCCTAGTTTTCAACGGTATGTATACCTTATTTCTTCATTCAAACTACGGAAGTGATTATATTAACGTTTTTAAAATAAGTTTTTAAATATACAGTATGTCTCACCTTTCATGACTCCCATATCACAGCTCCTTTATTAACAAGCGATTTTTTTATGTTGGTGAAAGGTATCAGGAGATTGTGTCATGGTAAAATATTTAAAGATCCACCAGCGACGTCCGTCGTTATGAAGAGAAAAATGTACCTAATTTTTCAAAAAAAGATATTGAACAATGCTTTAACTGTAAAACAATCTCATAATCTTATTCGTTGTTATTAAAAAGTCACTAATAACGAATTTGAATATGAAAAAATAAAATTTTCTTTTTAAAGTATCTACCAGTTATTAGTCATAACTTTATTTTCGAATGTAATTAAGTCGAAGAAAGGCAGTCGTTCCATTTAAAGTCAATCATGTGATATGTTGAGCAAACTGTGATTTAGTTATTCATATAAATTCATTATTGAAATTGTTCACGAATCAAATTTGTCTAAAATCGAACTTTTTTATTTCCAAGTCAATTATTGGTTGATTTTGATTATTAAGTAAACTGAGAGACATCACTCGATTAATTCTAAGTGGAGAACCTATCTTCCTCCAGCTTGATTAAGTCCTAATTACGTCCGAAAACAAAGTTTTATTACATAATTGGTAGGTACGTTAAAAAGCAAAGTTTTATTTTCCTATTACGTGAACACCAAGTACACTGTCTTATTAAAATTTTAGTGAGTTTTTGATAACGACAATAACATTATGAGATTGTTTTACAGTTAAAACCGTGCCTAATATCTTTTTGGGAAAGTTGGGTGCATTCATAACGACGGACGCCACTGGTGGATTTTTAAATATTTCACCATGACACAATCGCCTGATTTAAAAAAAATCACATTGTTAATAAGAGAGCTGTGATAAGGAGGTCGTGAAAAGTGAGACATACTGTATATTTTTCCCGAAGGAAATGGCTTTGAGAACGTAGCCCGTATAGCCAGGACAGAGTGTAAGTATTGCGAAAGTCAATGTCTATTCTAACGTAATTGAAAAAGAGAAAGAAGAAAGACAACACAAGAAATAAACAAGGACACACTCTTCACACCCAGGAGTCTTTCAAGGAAGATTTTATAATTACTTGCTTAGTTAAAATGAACAAATATAACATTTGACATGTGAAAGAGTAAATTTCGAAATTCAGTTCTAAGAAAATCAGATAATACTTCGTTATAAGACTATTTAGCAAGTTTTTTTGTAGCTCCTTAAATAACGGAGATATCTTCTTAAACATATTTCGTAGTTTCGAAATGTTCCATCATAACAGGTAAAGTAGGCCATGGATTTCAAATATCTTCAAACTGTAGCTATGGTAAAAATCGATTCAACTTTTGTATGCACAATTTTTTTCGCACGACTAATATTAAGAGAGATATTCCCGAGGACTCTGATGAAATGGACAGCCTGTGTATAAAAGTTTTCCGAACTATTTTCTGTTAAATTTAAGTATTTTTTTCTGTTACTTGGGACATTGGATTCATTTTTGTCCGGAGGAGCAAAAAATCCGTTTTTTAACATTATGCCTTACAAATTCCTTGAAGGGGTTACTTATTTGTATTCGCTATTCGCTGTAGTCGAACATGTGGCCAATTTTTTCACAATAAAAGTATCTAATTTAGTTAAAAAGTCCAAATCTTAATTGTTCAAAATTTAAACTTGTAAGTTTCTTAAACCTTCCTTAAAGCTACGCTTAAATTAAGTTAATCGTTCGCACATGTGTTACATGTTTTTGCACTATAAATAAAATTGATATAATTATATAATACAATATGTTCTGAAAGATTCTGACCTTGTTAAAATTCACATACCACATATGGCTAGTTACACAATGTCATAAAAACACGAAAAAACTTGTATATTGTGTAAAGTTTTGCGAATTCGTAATCATAATTCATAATTAAAACGGGTTTGTAAAATCTTATTTTGCCTCAGAACTTAAAAAGCTGTAATATATCATTCTTTTAAAAAATTGTGTATTTTAAAGAAATAAATTTATAATATGTTTATTTAATGCGATATGTAAGTGATGTTCTTGCCCACTGAACAGATACAAATGATTGCTAAATTTTATTTATTTATTTTTATACATTTGTTGAACTTTGAACACCTTAGCAGTTTTGTGACAATAGGTTAATTTTTTAGGCAGGTATATACAATGTGTGTACGGAAAAGCGATATAATAGGTGTAAATAACCATTTTTTTTTACTATGAACACAATTTTCTGTATTCTGCTCCTGCTTGACCCAAAACCCATTTTCAATAAGTTAGAATTTCAAAAATGCATACAGGGCGCTGGTGGCACCTTAAAAATAAAATTCGATATTGAAAAATTCTATAAGAAAAACTTGCTCAAAATTAAAAAACATGACTTTGTACCGAATTTGATAACTATATGCATAGTTTTGTATTTATTCATTTTTTAAAGTCCGTCACGTGAATCACCTTGTATATACGCACAGAAATTGCAGTTTAGCTGAAGCGAATTTTATTTTTAAGCTGCCACCAGCGCCCTCTATGCATTCTTGAAATTCTGACGTACTGAAAATAGGTTTTGGGCCAAGCAAGAGCAGAATACAGAAAATTGTGTTCATAGTAAAGAAAAAAATAGTTATTTACACCTATAATGTAGCTTCTCCGTGAACACATTGTAGATATATATATTTTTAATTATTGTACGAATATAATCATCTCCTGATGATGCCACCTTGGTTGATGAAGCGCTCGTTAATATTACTACGTAGTATTTTTTTTACTCTTTAATTATTTCACTACAAAAGGCATATTTAGTACATTTTTTTAAGATCTGTTTACAACATTCTTTATAAAACATTTATATACCATATACCTTTTTTTTCCAATTTTTGGCCTGGGATGAGTTCCATCAGCCAGCTACACAAATGAGGGAAAGAGGAGGAAGTAATAAGGATAATAAGGATGCACACATTTCACGTCCAGGGGTTCATAAGAACGACTTAAAATTGCACATAGACTGGACCGCGGATAGTAGGTTAAACCACAAAGGATATCTAAACAAAGGCATATTGAGAAAAAATATCACAAGTAAAGAAACATATTCTTTATAGAATTTTGCAAACAGCGGAAAGGAACACTATCTATGAGAACTAAAAGAAAAACTGTATGTAAAAATGTTAATGAAATCTTTGCATTCTTTCGATAACCTGACTTCTGGTTATGCTAGCAAGTTAAAATTCTGAAATAAATTTGTCCAATTTCTTATTTGACATTCTCATTATAACACTAGTATCCAACATAGTCCCCTACGGCTAAGCAGATTAAACTAGTATCTACATGACCCCCTACGGTATGTAAATTCAGTTAAACAAAGGCCTGAAATTAATTTATCTACCTATCTTGTCTTTAAGATTTTATTCATTTTAATGGATTACATTTTCATAAAATTTCTCATTCAGTTTCTTGGAAATGCTTAGCCTTTGAAACGTTTTTCGCCTTTATTCTGAGCTCATCAGAAAGGCACAAACGATGTTCCATGCAAAACCAAGGCAATGTCCATGAATAAGTATGAAATATTTACATTTGACATTGACTGATAAAAAACACCAGATCCATTAGAATGAAATAAAATTCAAAGACAAGGTAGGTAAATAAATAAATGTCAGACCTTTGTTATATACCCTAGGGGGTTATTTAGATACTAGTTTAATCTGCATAGTCGTAGGGGACTATGTTGGATGCTAGTGTTATAATGAGAATGTCAAATAAGAAATTGGAAAATTTATTTCAGAATTTTAACTTGCTAGCATAACAAGAAGTCAGGTTATCGAAAGAATGTAAAGATTTCATTAATATTTTTACATATAGTTTTTCTTTTAGTTCTCATAGATAGTTTTTCTTTCTGCTGTTTGCAAAATCCTATAAAGAATATGTTTCATTACTATAAGCAAACAAATAATAAATAATTCAACTACTGTTAAACCACTATATCACATCGAGATAAAAAATTATAAATTAACCGATATGCATTTACATTTTTGCTTGAAAGAACAGGTTCATTGGTAGCTGAAAACCAATATGTCTTAGTTCACTTACCAGGCTCATTGATTCAGGGGTGTGTAAAGAGCAATTGAATAAAATATGATTAATGTCTCCTTTCTGACCACAAGCACATACTTAGATCACTATTTAGAATTCCAATTTTAAACAAGTGATCTGGAAATCTACCGTGATTAAGTTGCAGACGTGTAATAGTAGAATAAAAGGGTCTTGAAACTGGAGAACCGACCTGCCATTTAGATGCAGCGATCAGAGGGTTTAAGAGATAATAATTTGTACCTCGCTCCATGTACTTCTGATCATATTGATATTGCCATCTCTTAACGAGCTTTTTCTTGTATATGGTAAATAAATCAGTAACGGGTATTTTAACTGAAAGGGATACCATATACCTGAACGAGTAAATATGCTAAATAACCCTCTGTCAGTTCCTCCATCCGTCAAGGTTTCGCCAATCAAACTGGAATCATAGCAAAATGTTTGTAATGAAGGACCGTCATTTATATCTACAGTGTGACTTGCTTAAGATTGCAACACCCCTGTATACCCATTACTTAATTGATGCTTGATTACCTTCAAACTTTGGAGGTCAGAAAAGACCGATAAGGCGATTCTTTGAATTCAGTATTCGTGAGATTTCAAGGGAGCTTGAAAAGTCGATTTTTCAAAAAAAGTATTTTTTTAGAAGAAAAAACTAGCAAGATATTCTTAATCAGTACCGTTAGAAAACCCTTTGTACAAGATTACATCTAAATATTGTCTAAATGTTATTTGTGGCATTATCTTAAATTTTTTTCTTCAATTCTTTGGGACTTCTCGCCACATGTATTTTTTTTTTCTTTTTAAGCGGTGCTCGGGGAATATACAAAATATCACAATTAAGCAGTATGTTACTGGTAAATAACCTATACGCCTGTGACTTTTACGCCAAAGGATCAGTTAGAGGTTGCTTTTTTTTCAATAAATAACACAAATAAGTATAGAAACTTGAAATTAAATATTTCGCCGCGAAGTTTCCGATATCTAATCTGTTTCCTTTTTCAAGGCTTTTTTGAAAAATCTTTTTTGTTGTGTTTGATAAATACACAGCTCTAAGAATGTTTGTTATATTCAATATCCATATATACTTACTATTTACATAGAACTGTTGATATAGTTTTTATGTTTTATACAATGTTAAGTTTGTGAAGTTCTTCTTTTAACATTGGCAACCAAGTTGTACAGACATCTACGGAACAATTCGACACGCATCTATCCTCATTCAATAATATTATCGCGGATTCTTCAATTTTAACAAAAATTTTTGTCGAGTCCCAGTTTTTTCTATGGCCGTTCTCCCAAGCGTGTTCGCAGATCTTGGACCTCTGAATTTCATTTTTTCTGATATAATTTTGATGTTCGCCCAATCTTACACTAAATGGTCTGGATGACTCACCCACGTAATGTTTGTTGCAGTCACACGGAATACTATAAATGCAGTTTATTGAATTTTGCTCGTGGTTCTTCGGTTTCGTCTTTGTCAGAACAGATCTTAAAGTGTTGTTTGTTTGATACCGTCCTATTATCAAATTTATCACCGATGCGGCGCAACTTTTCAGATAATCCGCATACATAAGGAATTAACGCTATGTAACGTTTTTCAGGTTTTTGTCGTACCTGATTGTTATTTTCAATATTTATGATGGTTTTATCGACAAAACCCCCAGGGTATTGGTTATTTATAAGAACTTCTTTTATAAACCGCTTCTCATTGTTTAGTATTTCATCATTGATTTCGGCCCTATCATACAAACATTTTACAACACCCCTCTTAACGTAAAAGTCACAGACGTAGAGGTTATTTACCAGTGATATTTTGTAGATTCCCCGAGCACCGCTTGAAAAGAAAAAATACATGTGGCAGGAAGTTCCAAAGAATTGAAGGAGAAAAAAATTGCATCGTAGTGGGTTCAAAGGTATTTAAGATAGTGGCAGTCAAAAAAACAATTTCTTGAGCTAAAACTAATTTTATCTGTAAAACGGATTCTCAAATAAAAAAAATATATTCTTTATTTTTTGTTCAGAGTAATGTATTGCACTAGTTTAAATTGATTTTACAACAAAATAATTGTTTATTTAATAAGGCAAAACTTCGAATTCGTGCATACATACCATTTTTCTAATAAATAATCTTCAATAAAAACCTAAGTAAGCCATGAAAACAAAAGTTATTGCAAATGTCGATTTAGTTACTATTTTATTTTTATCTTTTATCATTTCTACTTAATTCTTTTTTTAATTTAATTTCGTGTAAAATCAGTCTGGTCTAGTACAATGCATTATTCTGAACAAAAAATGAAGAGTACATTTTTTTGATATGAGAATCCGTTTTACAGATACAAATGAGTTTTAGTTCAAAAAATTGCTTCTTTGTCGGCCACTATCTCAAATACCTTTAAACCCACTACGGCGTAATCTTGTTCTAAAGGTGCCGATTGAGAATACCTTACTATTTTTTTTTTCTAATAAAATCGCTAATACTATTTTTTGAAAATTCGACTTTTCAAATCCCCTTAAAATCGCACGCTACTGACATGTATCACATTCATATTATTTCTAAGTTCAAAGAATCACCTTATCGATCTTTTCTTACCACCAAAGTTAATCATTCAAGCATCAATTAACGTGTATACAGTGGGTCACACTGTATATTAATATATTTTTTTTAAATTGCGACGTTCAACAAATTCTTTAAAAACTTCAAGAAACCACGGAAGAGTGTACATCTTGTTTATGCATAAAAATTGTACTTTAATTTTTTATAAACATTCCAACATTTTATCAATAATGGTTAAGAAAATGAGACATAAGTGGTTATTAAAAGTTTATTTAGTTATGCAACCAAATAATAATTATGAATAGGTGCTCATAATGTCTGTTTCTTGCAGGTTACCATGTCTACCAGCATGGACACAGAAACAGTCCGAGCTGCTTATGATGACGTGAGATCCGACAATACAGAAACCCAATGGTTAGTATCTAAATTTAAAAAATTACACTATGGGCTTATATTATGAATTTCAGTAAACAGTTGTCACTTTGTGTGCAGAAAATTTTACTCAGAATTTTTTTGTGATTTATGCAAGGTTCTAGTTGGCTTCCCTTTGCTGAGAAGCATGTTTGACAGCTTCACGGCATCTACCACGGTTGCCTGTTAGGCGCACGGTCTCGCCAAAGCTCTTTCGCATTGGCTCCTTGGTGGCATCAGCCCAAATTTTTGGTGGTCTTCCTTTTCGTCTCTTGCCATCTAGCTTCCGTTAGACACTCAAGCCTCAGCATTAAATTACGATAATTATAACGAAAGACTACTTATCCACTCCTATTGCCTCCGACACGAGAGCTGCCGCCCTAGCACAATGAAACGTCCTAATGGCACACACGTCTCATCCCGTGTTCACTATAGACCGTTATATTGTCGACTCTAGCTACTTTGCCAAATTTTAGTTTTTGTAGTGCTGCCTCCACTTCTGATTTCAATATTGAGGGTTTGCTTTCGTAATATTGCTGTCAGCCATCATTACAAATTTATTGACAACCAGCTGATTTTTTCAGGATTGCTTAATAGTAACATGTAGAATCTACTTTTTGAATAGATTCCCGATTTTTCAGTACGACGCGTGAAAATCTTTCTGAAGAAGTAGAGGGGGAACGCTGCGTTTTCGAAAATTTTCGCAGAGGAAAAAAGTTGTAGATTAGGCGCAATTAAGCAAGAGGTAAGAGGATATGTATAAATTCATTTTTTGCACGCGGGAACCTAACGTTTTTCAAGATTTTTAGCCAAAAAATCATTTCTGCGAAGAATTTCACTAGAATTAATTCTTTTTCTTCAGAAAAATTCAGGCACATTCTTTAGATAAAATTTTTTTTCTTCTTGGATATTTTCGCTAAAACTCTTCCTTCTCCCCCCCAAAAAATAAGGAGAAAAAACACCAGGAGACAAAAGATGCTTGTTTTTGGCCAAGAAATGTGCCTGAATTTTTTGGCAACATTTAAGCAGCCCTTTGTTTTTTGCCTCTCCCGAAGAGAGCGGAGGGGGGGGGGGGGTAGTTACTGATGCCTACAATATCACCACCAAGCGGCGACAACTGCGGTGTGCCAAGTTTGTCGATGTTCTTCCGTACTATAGAAATACATACCCACTTCGGTTGCGTTGGAAAGTTGTATTGAGTGAAAAAATAATAGAATACAAAAATTAGCTTAATACAGTAGTATTTCCCCCAGTATTGCCTTGATTTGCAGAAAAAATCATGTTTCCAGTAAAATCGCGAAATTTGTCCATATTTTAAATTATAATGTTTTCTAAAAAGACCTTCAGAAATACTAGATTAGAGCATGTTAATAATAATACTCTGTGTTAACAAACACCAATAAAGATTTTAAACAAATTTATTCCACAGCAGGAAAACCGTAAACTTTTCTATAAGGAAATTACAAAACAATAATTGTTTTACACATAACCCTCTGCTATTTTTTTAAGCTGTAGGTATAAAAACAAAACATGATCTAAAGATAATTTCGAGAGCTTTAATTTCTATCATATGTATTTTTATCGTCAAACTGGTTATTTTTGAAATATCTGAGATTTATATAACTCGACTTATGAACGCTCGAGCGCCATCTTTATTCTTCTATATTTTCAGAATAATTAACCGTACAGAAATAAGCAAAAACCAAAATATTTATCATTTTAGTCTCGTTTTTTCTGGTATACCACTTTCTCTTTTATGTAACACTTTTTGCGCTAATTATGAAAAACAGTCTCGAAGTATACCCACCGATCCGCATTTTTCAACGGTAAAATCACAATTTCCAAATCGTAATTTGGAAAATGTCCATTTTCATAAAAAATTGTATACAATTTTTTTTCGTACAATTAAATTATATATCAGATCCATTAGTTAGTTTTTTATTTCTTTTATTAAATAAGAAGTCGACATTGGGAGGTTTTTAACATTAATTTACATAGTCTTTAAAAAGACATTAGATATATAGAATCCCTACTAAGTACTTGCAGCAACTTTAGTAATAACAGTCATTTAGTGATTTCTTAAAATCGGTTAATAATTTATTTACTTCACTTTACTGTACTGTAAGTACATTACACTACAAAATCGCTGCATGTACTCCATTATAACTGGGTGTGACATATTTTTGCAATTTGATGTATAACCTATACATTATAGTTGAGAAGAGATAACTGAGTTAAATGTTATATCATTAAAAAATACATAAAATTTTAATTGTTCTGGACAGCCCGGACAGTTGATAAACAGGCTGCGAAATATTTGATGCGTAAAATGTGCCAAATAAAGTTAAAGTTGGGTATAAATAAGGGTTAGCCATATAGATGATGATAATGTGTAATGTTTTTAGGACACAACATCAATTTGCCTATACAAATGAAAACGCTAGATTGATTTCTATTAAACTGCTATGCGCATATACTGGGTTATTTTTCCTATGTCTTTACTAGATTCCGGATCCGAGGTAGTTATTACAGAGACGGACTGAGGAATTGTTTTCGCGATGGTTCCGAGGGGGTGAACCAGCCGCCACCCTCGAAACACTCACCCACCGCCCTGGAGTTGGAAACTGCTTCCCTCTGGGGGGTGTTTTTTCCATTTTTTTGTGATTCCACCTAAATAGAAAAACTTTTTTCAATTACCCCTTCCACATGTATGTATTGACATATACCACATGATATACAGTACCGTACCTGCTGGATATGGGGGTTCTCGCGATGGCTGGCCAGTAGCCATTCTCGGAGCACCTACTTAGGGGTGAGAAGCACTCCCCGAGAGTCTACCTAGGGGGGTAGTTTTTTTGCATTTTCTTGTAGGGAATAGATGAAAACAGACCCACCCCTTCAGAGGAGAGTTGTTTCTACTCTCTGGGCGGCAAGTGGATACTCTGCGTGAGGCGGCTGATCCACCTCTTCGAAACTATCGCGAAAACCTGGCTCTAACAAATGCTCACACGGCTAGCGGGAAAAACAGGAAAAAGGGTAGTTTATTTCATTTTAAGGGTTATTCCATGGGTTGCAGAAATAGAACTCATCGGATGTTGATTCCGCACCCCAAAAAGGCCCTTTTTGTACTTGGGATGGAGTATTTGTCTAATGTACATACAATGGGTATCAAAGACTGGATGATATGAGATTGTCCAACGAACGGCCATTTTTGGTACGGGGATATCCCAAGTACGTCCACCAAACATCCTGACGTGCGAAATAATAGGGATGTTCACAAATGAATTAAATCCTGTTTAAACATCATAAAATGGTTAAAAATAGTCTTATAATAATATCTACAAAGTTTTACAAAAATCAACAAATCCGTTCTATGGGAAAATCCCTAAAGAAATATGAATATTCATTTGAATGCGCGAAACGCTCCTTGACTGGTGTGACGTCGTTGCTCATAGTTAAACGCGAGCGAATATAGTGGCTAGACTTTCATGCATGTTTCTTATGAGAATTGGGGATGGCAAAAAATGTAATATATCGATATATGAATCATTTGATACATCACAAGACTCGGATCAATATAATCGATATATCAACAAAAATTATCGATATTTCTATGCATCGATATATTTTGTAGATTAACATTTAATGTCAAAAATTATTGAATATTGCTTAAGGTATAACTTCGGAAAGCGGGAGGTGGCATTCTTTACAGTACAATATTTATCTCGATTAAAATAAATTTTGAAGAAGCGGGGGGTGATATTCTCGTAATAACATTTCTATCTCGATTGAAATTTCGAAGAACGGGAGGGTAATATGCAAGTTGACCCTTTTCGATATATTTATAAAAATATCGATATTTCAACCCGATATATTGCAACAAAAAAATGATATGAATATATTCATGGTATAGGATTAAATCATCGATATTTATTTTATATCGATACATCGCTGCCATCCCTAATAATCGGAGACCGATTTTGATAAATGCGTTTAAGGTAACAAAAGTTTTAAAAAAATATCATTGATTTAAAAAAGGACCAAAAAGCTTCTTTCTTGTTACATTTTGTGACATAGACATAAAAACCTTTTCTGGGTTATTTACTGATGTATTTGTACATCCAGGAACAAAACAACACTTGTTTCTATTAAGTTTCACACTTTTTAAGTCTCCCATCATTACAAAAACAGAGATAAAACAATACTGAAATAAACACTCCATATAATGTTGGTATACGAGTTTCGCTAGAGCATTATGACATCACGCGCGCTACTCTCACTGCAGGGATCGTTTACTAGCCTCGTTAATTTCGGAGTGTTTATTTTTAGTTTATTTTCAAGAAAAAAAGTTTTCAGGCGTTTTAATGGTTATTACGTGTTTCTGTAGCCTTAGGACTATCATTTTTTATTACAATTAAAAAACAGAAAACATCCCTATTCACTACTACTAATTCTGGACCAGACAAAAAGGCGATATCGGATGTGGGTATATTCCTACGTTCAGTTTAGGTATGGGAATGTCCTAAATAGGTACATCGAACATCTGAAATAATCCACACTTGGACGTCCGTATTAGGTCAGCCATTTGTTTTTCTTGTAGAGATTTCTATCTTAAGACTAAATTAGAATATCCCAAGGAAATCGATGCTGTCTGGGAATAAAGGATCAGATCTCACGTGGGTAATATCAGTTTTACTTTGTATTTTTACTCAGACTTTTAGGAAACAAGTGCCGATTGCGAATACCTATTTAAGTAAACAATATTTAAAAAAGGAACTGATAGTGTACTTAATCTCAGTGGCACCACATAAAAGTGAGTTGAGTTGTATTCCAACAAAATGTTAAACAAATAGTTATTCACAGTCAGTCACACCCGACTGCAAGTTTTACTCATTATATTACTCGTCTGTAAAAAATTAATTTGGTACACAATAAATTACTTCTAGTGAGAGTTTTTGAGGTGTATATCGAGTGGTGCCTTGAATATTTTTATTGTTATAGGGCTGTCTTTAAATTTGAAGGACCCAGAATCGTGTGTTCAGCTACAGGCGCAGAATTTGAAAAATTTAGGGAACAGTTCACGGAAAACGAAAGAGCTTTTGGTTATATACGAATTCAGACAGGAGATGAGATGTCCAAACGGCAAAAATTCTTATTTGTTACCTGGGTAGGATCATCAGTTAGCGTAATACAAAGAGCGAAAATGTCCACAGATAAGTCGGTGATGAAAAATGTAATTTCTGTAAGTACAATATATTTTAACAAATTTTTATTTAGATAACTGAAAAATATATTTAATTTATTTAACCATGAATAAAAAATAATTGCAACAAAGTAGTTACAGCATACCACATTTAAAATAATATTATGATGAATGTGTATTTTTTATAATGTTTATACTTATAACAAACTAGTTCCTAAATTGTCGATAGTGAAGGTGGGGGCTACCAAGAGATGTGTGTCTCTCAACAGAATTTTATGTTTTTAAGTTAGAACGTTTTTCAACACTTCACAGCTTACATAATAAGAAATCGATTTCTCAGGTGAAATACCATTAAAATATGCAGAATTGGCTCTAGCAAAACTCCAGATGTAATTTCACCGATTTACAGTTAAACACCTGAAGAAAGTGGCCCCCTAAATTTCGTGCCTATGTCCAAGTTTTTCCACTCTACTCTCAACAATTTACGAATTAAATAGTATACTTAGTTTATTTTTGGGGAAAATATTCACTTGGGAGAGGGATAAATCGGGTAATTTGTCGCACAATTGTAGTGTTTCTTGCCACTAATAATGTTTTTTGTTTTAACTAAGATGTCTATTCTTATAGGCATCTTAGTTGAAACAAAGAAATCCTTCTGGACAAATCCCGCTGCCGTGTTATATTTGACGAGAGAATCGCCCGAAAAACATATTACAAAATTAAAATTATTTAAAAATAATTGAATAAGTAGTCGCAAAGTAGTTATTTTGTGATAATGAATCATTATGATTTGTTAAAACACTTTTTACTTTGTTTTTTATTTCTGAATTTACTGGAACCAACACGTTGCTGAAGTTTTGGCACTTAAATGAAAATTGACCTTCCATATTTAAACATAAACGATTAATAGGAATTTGTGAATAAATTCATCATAATGGTATCCTCAATGAGCAGTTAGATCTATATTACACACCCCTGTTTGATGTATTTAAATGTTCATAATCCTCTTATTCGCAAATTCCTATTAATCGTTTATGTTTATATGGTAGGTAAATTTTCATAATCCCTTTTAAATGAGATTGTGGAATCCCACTTTTAGGCAAATTACTCGAAATACTGCAACACACCTTTGTACTCTCGCATTCACTTCTTGTGAACGTTTGAAAAACATAAAAAATATAATCAAATTACACATTTTTTTCTCATTAAAAAACACATATTTCATAAGCGCAATCGTAAAAACAGAAAACAGGTCTTCTAACAATATAGACCTTTATATTTTTGGCTTAATAAATATAATAAAAAAGGTTTTACTCGATTTCGATCTGTTAAAAAGTTTTCTGAATTGAAATGCTTCATTGACTGCATTAGAGTGGCATATTTTAAAATTATTTTTAAATCTACAGGGTGTTTCACATAGTGGTGATAAGCTAATACTTGGACTTTTTATATGAGATACCTAATAGTTTTTATATATTTATACTTGACTTATAATTCTCTATCCAGGCATATATCATTTTTGGACCTACACTACAGCATTGCCACGTTATTCCAATTTTTCCGATAAAAAAATTTATTTGCAGAGGTCAAAAGTAAAAACTATAAAAAAATGTATTTTTATAAATTTGACCATCATTGTTTCAATTAGAAAAAATCGGTAAAGGTATTTACACAGAACTTCCCTCTATATTCATACGTCGACGGTCACTCTAAAAAATATTAATTAAGAAATGACATATCAGAATAATAATCGCAATGTAGTTAGCCCTACTATTACAGAGAAAACCTGATAACCTTTTCCATCATCTACTCTACAGGGTGTTTCACTTAAAAGTCCCCAGGCCATTATCTCTAAAACTAATAAAGATATTTTATTTTTGTAAATGGCAGATGATACCAAAGAAAGGTTTAAATAACGGTGATTAGAATTTTTCCTCAACAGCACACAGAGATGGCGCTGCGATGCAAAACTATTTTTTGATGGCTGGAACCTTGAAACATGTCATGTGATTAAACAATAATTTGTGAATAATTTTGACGGTATAGAGAATTTACAAAAAACAAGCCGTTTTGGAGAAACATGAGTTTCTTTCATTAATGCCAGTACACGTGAATTTTGATAAATCCCTATAATTTATTTATTATTTATTATAGAATATTGGTTACCAAACACTTTTTTTCAAGATAAGGAAAGTGATATAATACACTATCATAAAATTATGTTTACCACTTCCGGCCAAACCGGAACTAACATGATGAACCAATATCCATATGTTCCTACATATTACATTTTTTTTTTTTAATAACGCTTCTAATAAAACGGCTCCCAAAACTTAAAGTAAGTAAGACAACAAAGAAAATACACACTAATTTAGAATGGGCTAAATTTATATTAACAATTCAGTAAAGAACGTAAACAAAAGTTTTATAAACAAACATTTAAAAACTATCGAAATATTATTAAAAATGAAATTAAACTAATTTCTTTCTTATTAGTAGGTACTTATTATATTAAATGTTCAAAATTTCTCCCTTCTTCATAAATACACATATTGTACCGTTTCAGTAACTCTTCATTGCAAACTTTTTGTAACGTATGTCTATTTATAGCAGCAACACTTGCATATATTTTATTATACAAATCGGCCATATCCTCAATGGGTTCAATGTACACTACACTTTTTAAATACCCCCAAAGGTGAAAATCTAATGGAGTCAAGTCAGGTGATCGTGCTGGCCATCTGACTACTCCATTAGTACCAATCCATCTCTGAGGGTACATTTCATTAAGACAATCTTTGACTAGTACTGAGTTATGGGGTGGTGCACCATCTTGGTGAAACCAAATATTCTCCTGGTTATGAGGGATAGTCTCTAATAATCCTGGCAATACATTTCTCAAAAATATCTCATATTTTCTTCCATTTAAAGTCCCATGGAATAGATATGGTCCAATAATATATGAATTTAATATTCCACACCACACGTTAACTCCAAAAGTTACCTGATTTCGGGTCATTCTCATCCATCTAGGATTATTTTGTGACCAGTATCAGCAGTTATGCTTACTCACAACTCCGTTGTTGTGAAAACGGCTTTTATCGCTCCAGAGCACATTTTTTAAAAAATTTGGGCATTCTTCAGAAAGAACTGAAAATTCAGCTAGAAAATGTAATCTTCGTTCATAATCACCAGGCCTTAAATGATGGATCAATTTTAATTTGTATGGATGGTATTTATTTGATTTTAATATTCTATGGCACGAAGATATCGACAGATTAGTTTCCGATGCCAATTTCCGGAGAGAACATTGAGGATTGTTGACAACACTATTTAACACCAAGGCTGTATTTTCATCGTTTCTAACTGGCCTATTTCTGTTACGAATAGTTTTCTTAAAACTACCCCAGTTTCTTAAATTTTTAAACAGCATGATAAATGTTTTTTTATCGGGTGTAGGTCTATTTGGAAATCGTAAACAAAACAATCGTTCTGCTTGTCGGGAATTTCTTTTGCATTCACCGTATATTAAAATCATATTTAACTTATCTTCATTGGTGTATCTAACCATTTTTTAATTTTTTTTTTTTATTGCCTTATTTGGATTAATTTGCTTTGAATTGTTTCTAAGTACACTATTTCTGTTTGAAACTATGATTGAAATGCACCAACTACAAACTTTGTTTAATAACTGTCAAACTTAAAATTAAATCAAAGCCTACTAATATCTCTTAAGTAGATTTTTCATTACCATTCTAAATTAGTGTGTATTTTTTTACTTACTTTAAGTTTTGGGAGCCGTTTTATTAGAAGCGTTATTAGAAAAAAAAAATGTAATATGTAGGAACATATGGATATTGGTTCATCATGTTAGTTCCGGTTTGGCTGGAAGTGGTAAACATAATTTTATGATAGTGTATTATATCACTTTCCTTATCTTGAAAAAAAGTGTTTGGTGACCAATATTCTATAATAAATAATAAATAAATTATAGGGATTTATCAAAATTCACGTGTACTGGCATTAATGAAAGAAACTCATGTAACTCCAAAACTCCTTGTTTTTTGTAAATTCTCTATACCATCAAAATTATTCACAAATTATTGTTTAATCACATGACTTATGTTTCAAGGTTCCAGCCATCAAAAAATAGTTTTGCATCGCAGCGCCATCTCTGTGTGCTGTTGAGGAAAAATTCTAATCACCGTTATTTAAACCTTTCTTTGGTATCAATCATCTGCCATTTACAAAAATAAAATATCTTTATTAATTTTAGAGATAATGGCCTGGGGACTTTTAACTGAAACACCCTGTATAGTGGTGGGGGGAAAACTTTCAATTTTTTAAAATTATTTTCAAAAAATGTTTTTGTTGAAATAGGTTTAGAATGTAATGTAGCGTGGAAATTTTAAATTTGAAAAAAATCCCATCGTCTATTCTATTGTAGTGGTAAAGAAGTTTTCATTTTTTTTTTTTTAATTTTAATTTTTGAAATATGTTTAGAATGTCATGAAACGTGAAAATTTTAAATTTGAGCAAAAAATGTTTTTTCCATCTTCGTCAAGTAGTTTTTTAGTTAAGAGTGGGTATGCCGTCTAAAAATCAGAAATAAATTACTCTCAAACGCCGCCCCGTCCGCGACAAATTATAATTAGACCATTGCAGTTACGAAATTTGTACAGGCGAAAAATAGAAGAAAACATATCAATCTAGGTTTGTATCTTTTTAATATTTTGAAAAAAAAATGGTATTAATTAATAAGATTTGTTTTAATTAGCAGTAAATTGCTGATTTTTAAAAAAATATTTAGAATCAAAATATGAGAAAAAGGACTCGATACAAACCTTCATTCATGTTTTCTGTGTATCAAACTATTTTTATTTTTCCAAAAAACATAATATTTTTTGCAAAAACATGTATAGCACGGAACCGTGCAAAGGCACATTTTGCAACAAATATTACACTGATACGAGCTCCCTCTGGATTTATTATTGTTTAAGCTCCGCCCTTCACCCAGAATTATTTTATGAATGAGAAAATATAACAAGGGAACGAAATAAGAAATTAAACCAAATCATTTCTAATAACACGGGACGCCCAATAAAATACCAAATTCCATTAATTTACTATTATACTTAACAGGTACTCTACTCTTTGATTATACTACAAGTACGGAATTATAACAATATAGTAACTAGTTATATGTAGCCACCCATGCACTAACAATAATGTGTAATTGTGTTTCAATTCTGGTATATTTGAAAACATTTATTGGACAATAAATACTAAATTGATACTAAATTTTAAAGATGTGTTCTTGTCGTAAACACATGAATATAGAATTATAAGGGGCGATGCGATTTGCGATGAAAGGAATTAGAAACACAAAAGTAAAGCGCACATTTTCCCATTTTCTCATCAAGTCACACGCATCAGTTTGTTGCATTAGACCAAGCAACAGGTTTTTTTCATAACAACTTTTATTTCTGGGAAAAATAGAAAGAAATGTTTGGGATAAAAACTGTCGGCAGTAAAGTTATCTATCGATCTGTCAAAATAATGAAATCTAGGCTCAAAATGTAAAAAGAAACAGAGAAACCCCAACTTACTCCTTTAAACCCGAAAATATTTTCCAGAAAAAAGCAACTTCGTGAAAATTTAACAAATCAGAGCTAAAAGTATTGTCCAGAAGGTGATGTGGACCGATGTTGAAAATATTTTCTTGTTGAGATCGCGCACCAATGTAGACGTTCTAAGACTCAAGTTGCAGGTTTTTATCTCTGCTTTCAAAATTTGTAGAGAACACATTTTTGAATACAAATTTTGGCCATCTTTTTTACTTTCAAAATTTTGCAAATTTTTAGAATCGCTCTGACATTCGCATTTAAAAAAAATGCACTATTAAATTTCATTGATACAAATAATTGATGCTTTGGATTTTTAAAATCTAACCAGTAAAACCAGAGATATCCATATTTTTGAGAAATAACCTACTATGTCTAAAGTTATTAATGATATTTTGATGCGGGGTTTAGTTTAAAACATCTATCATTAAGGTTTTGTCTACTATAAAAGCAAATTTGTAAGTTCTCCCCATCCATATATTTTTTAAGAAAATATGAATAATAGTTCGTAAAACTAAGTGTACACTAGGCAAGTTATTTTATATAATATGTGCTAATATGTGATATGTGCTAAGTATATAACACTAGTTCCTTGGTCAAATCGAGAACTACTACTCCTAGAAAGTAAAATTTCAAATAAAAGGTTGCCTCTATCCTTAATCTTTATTTATTCTCGATATATTTACTTGTTACTGACTTCGAAAAATTGGCATTTGCTTGCTACATTTACGTCTGCAAATTTCAGGTTAGGGTTGTAAAGAAATTCTTATTTTATACTATATACTATCAAAACAGTACCTGAGAGGTCAACCACTTGTAGAAATTACACGAACTGCCGAGACTGCCTTGCCTGCGGCGCCTGCGTAACTCCAACCAGCCGCACTTGCGGGGCTTTCAATTATATGACCGCCACTGCTATGGCTGCCGACAGCCTGCCTAAAATTCGGAGAACGAGTGCCGACGGTGGTTTACCTCTCGATAGACAACTAGTGAATTTCATAATGATCCGTCGAATAGTTTAATGCTTATAAATAATTACTTATCACTGACTTTCTGCGAATCATCTCTCTTATTCTCGGCATCTATTGGATGTATAACAATAATAATTAAAATAATTTTTTTGTTTAACTTGCCATAATTCAAAAAACGAAAACATTAATGGATCTCAATTTTACTATGTCATCACTACATATTTATTAATGAACTGTGGTAATATGAAGGTCAAATTTTAATAATTGTAAAAAATACGTTTTTTTTTTAAACCATGTCGATAAAATGTGATTATTTGCAAGGATCAGTTAACGAACGGAAAACCCTTTAAGTCTATGCTGAGAAGAAATAAAGATGGAGACACCTTTTTTATTTGAAATTTTTTTTCTGTTTAACAGTTTCTAAGAATATCGCGTATAGACAAATTAGACCAATAAATAACTAATACTATACGCATAACACTTATCGGATAAAACAACTTGCGTGGTGTATATTTTTGATTTTAACAATGGTTGCTAATTTTTGTTTATTGGTAAACTACCATTATTTGAGGGAGACTACAAAATAAAAATTTAAGAAGTCCTGAGGAATCCCCTGAGGATCCAAGAGTTTAAATTTTGATTTGTTGAATGATGTGACAGCTAAAGCTTTACACATACGAAAACTAAACAACATTAAAATGTTAAGTTTTCTATTTAGTTATAAACAAGAATTAGTACTATAATAACAAACAAGACTGCAGCTACGGACACGTATTTCGGAGTTATTGCTCTTCATATATGGCACATGAGGTACGAAGGTACAAAATAGAGTACCTACAATATACTGTGCTTTCCTATCTTTGTTGGTCTTGCTTTTAACAATATAACAATATTATTTATGCCGTGCTACGCTGATGAGGAGCAATAACTCTGAAACGTGTGTCCGTAGCTGCAATATTGAATACCACTAATTTTTGTTTATAATTTTTATCGGACCTCATCAACTCTTATTCTTTTTATTTAATATTATTATTTCCTTATTGACGATTATTATTAATTAATGCAGATTACTAATTATTGAATATCTTTTCCATTATGCAAAAATATAGATATACTCGTATACTCCATATTACAAATTAAAATTCTAGGGAAGCATAATACCTAGCCGTTTAAATTATAAATACTGTATTTATTGAAGGAATAATATGTTAAAAACGCATTTAGGTTAGAATGATAGGATAGATGTGTCGGGTGTCGGCATAACCTTTGAGCTTTAGCAGGTAGAATTTATATACAATCATGAACTAATTTCGAGCTTATACGTAGTGGAATCGCGGTCATTCATTTCTATTTACTACTACATAGTACTATAAACACATAAAATAATATTTTATCGTTTTTAAAGGACCGCCCACTGGAGTTTCCCTTTCACCTCCCCTATTGCAAATTTTAGCAGCTTGTCGAGGCATACCTACTCTTAATGCACCAACAGACAGACTGACGGAATGGCCTTGTTACCGATAATCCTTTTTTCGTAATTTTTTAATGGTATTCAATAGTAATCAATCATTTTGATGAGTTGTTAAAATTTCAGATTCCTGAGTATATCCAATCCTTAGATATTTAATGTTAAAGATTGGGTTTCAGTAGAAATCACGTCGGCGACTCGTGCCGTCATTTTGCATTAACACTAGGGTGAAAGTGTTTGAGTTTGCTGTAGTACCTAGTCAATAGTCCATTATAATCGATCAAACTTTAATATCCTGACATGAGTTAATCAGACGTTTGAAAAAAAAAAAGGTGTTTTTTTCCAACAATATAATTTAACAATCAAACACCGTTTCCATACAGATACACAATAACACGCGCCACACGCTTATTAAATCTTGACTATCACCCTATTAACATATGCAAAGTGACGTCACGCGAAGCCCCGCCCCGTTTTCGAGCAATCCAACTTTGGTAATTTATTTAAAGGCTTAAACGTTCGAATAAAAACCTCAAAATTTGAAAATTGGCTTAAAAATTGTTCTACTTTCGATTCATATAAAAAAAAAAATGCTGAACGGGCCCATTGAAAAACCAAGGGAAGTAAAAATTAAATTATGATAGTTTAAATGTGTCAAAGTTTGAATCATCGTGGGAAACATCATGTAGAATTAAGTTCAACTTTGGATAATTGAGAATCAAATATAAATGGGGCATTCTCTGGGAAAATGCAATCCCACTTTCTCCAAAATTCGAAGTTACAAAAATATTGTTCCAGGGCATGAAAAGATCGGAAAAATGCCTACTTTACGAATCTGAGTGGCGCCATTTATAATTCTTATGTCTTATGGGAGATTCAGCCTTAAAAAGCAAAAAAATTTTGACGTTGAAAAAAATATATTTTTTATTATTCTTTAGGACGGCATTTTAATTTTTGAATGAAATTTTAAAAAAAAATGTTTTATGAGGTATTTTCTGAAATGTTAACCTTTTTCAGTAAAACTGGGCCAAAAAAAATCTTCATATCAAAACTTTGAGAATTTTTAATTCCAAAACAACGGACGCGCTTTATGAAAAAAATTTATAGAACAAAAATTGCTGTGAACTGTGAACTTTTCAGATTTTTTTTGTCAATTTTCGGAAATAATTGCGATGAAGGAAAAAAATTAAAAAAATTAAAATTTCCAAAAATTGATCAAAAAATTCTGAAAAATTTCTATTATATTTTTTGACCTCTTACAAACATTTTTTGTTTTATAAAATTTTTTCATAAAGTGGTTGTGTTGGAGTTAAGAATTCTCAAAGTTTTAATATTGAAAATTTTTTTACCCAGTTTGACTGAAAAAGGTTAACTTTTTAAAAAATATATCATTTTTTTCAACGTCAAAAATTCTTCTCAAAATCTTTTAGCCTTTTTAGGGCTTAAAACATAAAAATTATAAATTACGCCACTTAGATTTGTACAGTAGACATTTTTTAAAATCTCCTCATGCGGTGCAACAATATTTTTGTAGCTCTGAACCTATGAAAAAATATTGAATGTTCTAATTAAAAAATCAAGTATTGGGTTGTTCCCACTATATGAAACACCCTGTAGACTTAAAAATAATTTTACAACGTGCCACTTTTATTTAAAACATTTAAATTTCAAACGGTTGAGGAGATACTAACAGTCCACGCACTGCTTATTCACCCTGTATATGTTTTCCGATTCAGATATAAAAAATAATCACATGAGGTGCCAGTTGCAATAATTATATTTAAAATGTACTTTGTTTGTATGCCTATTAATTACATGTATTAAATATATTGAGTAAAAGATATGTTGATTTTTCAGAACTTCGCTGTGGAGCTACAATTAGAAAATTCGTCAGAAATCGATTTAGAACATTTTGTAGAACAGTTAAACAAAGCTGGAGGTGCAAATTATGGAACAGGAGTCAGAGAAATTTAATTAGTGTTATATAAAATGTGATTAATATATTTTACTGTTGATGGTAATAACGCCTTATACATTGTATACCTTATTTTTATTTTTTATGTAATATTAATGATAAGTTGTGTGCAATCTATTTTTAAATAATAAAACATATAGTATGTATTATAATGATTTTAACAGAATTGTTTGATTCTTAATTATATTTAATTCTAGTAATATTATACTAGAGTTAACAAATACACAAAGATAAGAGAATTTATACCAAATCTCTACGTATTCCTCATACTACACTTCATACTTCTCGATAAGCTAGAAAGTTGAAATTTGACATTGGAGTTTTCTGTAAATCTGGGAATGAGGTGAGAAGTCTTAAATCGGAAAAATTCGAAGAGGTATCGAACCTAGGGCGCCAAAAAATTTGCTGTAGTACATTTTATAAAGAATAAAATTTATCAAAGAAACCTGAATGAATTAGTTAACCAAAATATATTTTTGTTTTCAACCAGTATGAAGGATACATAATGGGGTTAATTTATGTACCTGATGTCCTTGTGGATGTAATTGTGTTTACCTCCACATACCTATGCTAAACTTAATTGTAACGTTCTTTGCGCTCACAATTATTAAATGTTTGATAGCTCAAGATTGCCTATAACTACACGAGTCTGTCTGACAGCTAATATTGTTTTATTACATTCAATTGCTACTATGATTTTTCCAATGTTATTAGGTTACCAGATTTACACAGAAATGTGCCATTTTAGTTTCCAAAGCCCACTAATCTATTATCTATTAGCCGCATGTTTCTAAAAGCTTGGTTGCATTGTATTTTGGCTGAAATCTCAAATATTTCTGAGCGGATTTTCAAAATTTTGGTATCATTAGATTCGTATGAAAATGAGGTATTTAAAAATGTTGGTGAACGACTAAATTCCCATTAAAAAAAACCGAGTTAGTGGGTAAAAATCACATTTAAAAATTTTAAACGCCTCTAGAGAATTAAGTAATGCAATCATATTGCTCTTTTTATTTTTATAGCAACGTAGCACACAAACTAAAATATTTTGGGCACCACAGCACTCTGGATTCAGAAATAGATTTTTTAATAAAATTTTTAACGTTTATCAAAAAGTAACCAAAATGGATGTATTGTATTCAAAATTTCCTCTAGATTCCAAAAATGTAAAAATATATAGGGTGTTCCATTTAAAAATCGAAAGTTGTGGGCATTTCCGGCCAAACCGAATGTGCACCAAACTTAATTTTTTATTGAAAAGATGGCATTTTAGTCGTGTAATAAGGCCTCCAAATTTGAATTTTCTATTTCATATATTTTAGGAAATATCGGGGCGAGCACAATTCGTGACTCACCCGGTATAGAGGCACTCACTTCGTCTTATGGGTCTTCCGCTCATATGCATTCACAGCATACAAGATGTACATATTAGTAGAGGCAAATTAGCCATTTAGGGTAACAAAAATTAATGAAAGGATCATCTCTGGGATTTAAGTAGGTAATAGCCTAGATAATGAGATGATGCATTCTTTGCATTTCCAAGTTCTGGGAAAATTCAAAAAAATTTGGAAAAACTTTTTGATTTTCGGTTTTTTTGCTCTAGCGGCTAAAGTAATAAAAATAAAGAAAAAAGTTTCCAACAAAAGTTGTAGCTCGTCTCTTTCTCTAAGGCCATTACAAATTTTTGTCCTACTTGAGCCGTTTAGAAGATAAATCGTGTTTTCCACTTATAGTTTTAAGCCGCTTCGAAATGCGCGGAAAATGTGAATTCTCCAGGAGTTTCGTACGAGTGCGTACGGGAGTGCCTAAAAAAATGAAAATAACATGAAATGTAGAGAAAAATCTCAGCTTTAATGTGGAACTAATCACAAAATTCATAAAAAAATTTATCAAAAAGAAAGTGTCAGAAGATGGCTTATAGTAGTAAACTTTGTACAGTTGATCCATAGATTTTTTCATATCTTTGCCGGGAGTCGTTAGAATGATAATTCATTTTGCTTATATATTCTTACGTAATGATATATTAATCCAATTAACATTTTATTGCAATTACTTTTGTTGGAAAAATATGCCTTGCGATCAAGGTATAGGGTATATTTCTCATCGATCAGTCACCTCCAAATTTTGGAGTTGAATTCGCTATATCTTAATTAATAATAGCACAGTCTTAATTTTTGGATTATAGGTACAATAAAACATATTCTTTCAAATGACTTTAGAGTTTTTTAAATGCATGAGGTACTTTTTGAATTTGTCTCCATTATTCATACACGTTCAGAAAATGCACAATAATACAGTAAAACATAAACAACTTATTTGTTTCTTAACAATCTTCAATGAAATTTTCACAAAATATAGGCTAAGGCGCGTGAAATCGAATCCATGCAGTGAAAAAGCACCCATTGTTACGGGAGAAATAGACAGGACAGGATGCATAAAACTCAAATATATGAATAAATCAACTGTATAAAATTTACTAAGTCATCTTCTAACATTTCTTTCCCTATGATAATTTTTTTTATGAATTTTGTGATTATAGTTCCACATTAAAGCTGAGACTGTTCTCTACATTTTATGTTGTTTTAATTTTTTTAGCGGCTCTGAATAGTAAGAATTATCGATCGATGTGTCCAGTCGTACGAAACTCCCAGAGAATTCTCATTTTCCACATGTTTCTGAGCGGCTCAAAACTATAAGTGAAAAACTGGATTTATCTCCTAAACGGTTTATTATTTTTTAATTATTATCGCGCGAGCAGATCTGTGGAATCCGCAGCACTCAGGCCTGTCGGCCCATTGTGCATTCGTGTCATGTGGGATCTTCTAGAAGAGACCAGTGCTCTCCACAAAGGATAGCAGTCTATCCATGGTTGATCCCGTAACTCCTCCAGCTGTAAAAATTGCCTTTGGAGATGCCTATACCTTAACGCACCTAAGGGTGCGCAATTGCACAGGATACGAGTGGTGGTTTCATCCTCCACTCCACACATCCTATAAATAGGGCTGTTTTCCAACCCCATTGTGTGAAAATGTTTGTTCAGAGGACAGTGTCCTGTTAACAAGCCTACTATCCTCATTTTTTCTCTATCAAGTCCAAGCAGCCACTTATTGGTTGAGTCAGTCGAGGGCCCCTTTATATGGAGCCTCGACTGCCTCATTCCAGGCGCTTGAGTCCTATAGTTGCTGAACCTTGCAGTGGCCCAGTCTCGTAACTCTGATTGAATCAGACTTCTTGGCAAACCGAAGGCTGGCTCAGGGCCAGGGAACGGAGTTATTGCTCTTTCTCCCGCCAATCGGTCTGCTTCTTCGTTGCCCTCCACACCTCTGTGACCAGGCACCCATATGAGTTTGACAGAGTTGTGTTCGCACAGTTCTGGCAAAATATTCCGACAGTTTAAAACTAGTCTTGAGGTCACTTTGTTTGACACAAGAGCCCTCAAGGCTGCTTGGCTGTCGCTACATATATAAATATGTTTGTTGGCGATACCACTCCTGAGATTCTCGCTTGCACACACCAATATGGCATATACTTCTGCTTGGAATACACTAGGATACCTTCCAAGTGGCACCGATATACGAGCCCTTGGTTTGCAGCCATGTATGCCAGCACCAGTTCCCTCTTGAGTCTTAGATCCGTCTGTGCACCACTCGAGATCTTTGGGACTTAGAAGACAGTTTTTATCGCACTCCCAGTCCTCTAGACTGGGAAACACCGCTGAGTATGGAATAGTGAAATTATAGACAGGGAGACACTGGTCATCCTCCGCTTGGGTCTAAACGGCTTAAGCAAGACATAAATTTGTAAGGACCTTTTATTCTTGTAGAGAAAGAGACGAGCTACAAATTCTGTTGAAAACTTTTTCTGTTCTTTCATTATTTTAGCCGCTAGAGAAAAAAAACCGAAAATCAAAAAGTTTTTCCAATTTTTTTTAAATTTTCCCGGAACTTGGAAGTGCAAAGAATGCATCATTTCATTCTACAGGTTATTATCTACTTAAATCCTGGATATGATCCTTTTATTAATTTTTGTGAGGTTTTTACAAAATGTTGCCTTCATTGCCTGTACTATATGTATATTGTTGGTTTCCATAATCACAAATCGAACCAAATGTTCACTAGATAATTTTTCTTTTTCCATATTTTGTTAGAAAGAGATTTTTTCATAGATGCGACCATCTGCTTTACAAGGTAGGTAGATATGATAATTTCTCCAACATATTTAATCATCTTCCTTGGAGTTTTTCAATTTTCCGTTAAGTGTTGTGAATTTGTTTTACAGTATATTATTGTGTATATTTATTATATGGCAGAAGTTTGTAGTTGAGCGTAATGCTCTTTCGAACATACACCTCAGAAAAAACTATTTTGATAAAATTTCATTCTTGTAAACTACCTACCAACTTTAGCGTTGCACATACAATTTAAAAAATTCATGACCAAACTATATGTCACAGAAAAAACATTTTCCATTAGGATATATATTACTTCCACATCCACATAGTGGAGTGGAAGTATAGTAATCGTAAAAAAAGTTTCAAACATTTTTTTAATGAAAAATTGTACTTTTCATAAAATATTAGTTTCTGCAAACATCAAAAACGCACTCTAGATACAAGTTTTGCCAACCATGGTCTTCAATATTTTGGCGTTTGTGGGAACTACTTCATCAACGCTAACTTAATTAAAACAAACAAGAATTAACAATATTTGTTTTACAATAACTCAGACAGACCATAATGCAATTTATCGATTTGTATAAATATTCTTATAGATAACGGTAGAAATAGGGGTTGGTATCATTTGGAATTTGGAAACTATTTGATTTTCTCCCGACACTTTTCTAAAATTTGTAGTATTAAAAATGAAATTCCATTAGATGGGAAAATGAAGACATTCCAGAAATTCGATGATTAAAGACCATAAAATAAAATTAAATCATGGAGGGTAATCTAATATTATTAATTCATCATGGAGTAGAAAAAAGTTTCTATTTCTCACAATTCTTTACTAACGTGCTACAGGTTTCGTGACGATTATTTTCTATTTTTGGGCAACTAGATCATAAACAATAAAGAAACTGACAAATCTAAATTGTTGCAAGATGTGGATCTTGTGATGAATTCACAAAGTAGAGCTTTATACAAAAACATTTACATAGTATACACCAACCGATTGTTAAAAGTACCATGAGGAAATTTTCCTGAGTATTAAATTTCTTGAATTTTATTTCTGATTCCAAAATGTACCTGCCCTATTTAGGGGAGTAGATCTGGTATTTGAAAAGCAAGTGCCTTTTTTCAAAAAAAATTTTTTCTCATCTTATAGAGGTCGACTTCCTCCACTTCCCTGACACTTTCACATCCGAGATATAGGTGGGGAGGGGGGCCTGTTAAACATATGGAAAATCGGTTTTTCTCAATTTTCGCGCGATCGGGGAGACGGACAAAAAAATGTTTCGGATAAAAAAGAAAGGCTTCCCCGAGGAACGTAAACTGATTTTTGGTTTTTTAAAATCGGCCAATTAGAGCCGGAGATATGGCCGTTTGAAAGGATTGAGTTTCAAAGTAGGGAAAGGGATCGGACAGGAGGTATGAAGGGTGTTTAAGAGATAAGGAATAGGGTTAGGATGGTAATTTTTTTTTTCTGTTGTGAGTGGTTATAGGAAGAGGTCGAACGTGCAAAAAGGGAAAACGGCCATATCTCCAGTTCTAATAGGACGATTTTAAAAAATCAAAATTGGATTTTTTTCCTTTTTTGATCAGCTATAATGTTGGATAGGTAGGAAATAATTTTCGCCGAAAATGTAAAAATGGGGGGCAAAAGAAAAAATGTATTTTTTCTCAAAACGATTTTTTTTATTGGGGGAAAATGTCAGACTTACCTTTCTGACTTTCGATTTCCCTTTGTGTGTGTGTAAGTGAGAGCGGCGAGAGAGTAAAGAGAGTAGAGACCACGCCTACTTTCCCGCCGCTGCAGCTGCTGATTTAAAAGAAATAAATTTTCAAGTGTAACTCGCGCGCGTAGCGCAATTTACTGTCCAATCGAATTGATTTTTTTTATAAAACGGGAAATTTGTTCTCTTTAAAATGAGCCCTGGCAGAAGGGCGTAGGACTTTCCTTTACCCTTCTGTAGGGCTTAAGCTTCAAGTTGTCGCCCTGCCTGTTGTAATAAAGGAATTCGAAAAATTATTTTTTCATTTTAAAGGGGATGAGAATCCCCGTCTTTTAGGAGTAGTTTATCCCCGCTACTCACCCCCTTCATAAAAAAAAATCGTTTTGAAAAAAAAAATTTTCTTTTGCCCCCCTTTTACCCCAAAAAAACTACCATCCTAACCCCATCCCTTATCTCTTAAACACCCCTTATACCTCCAGTCCGATCCCTTTTCCTACCCTGAAACTCAATCCCTTCAAACGGCCATATCTCCGGCCCTAATTGGTCGATTTTAAAAAACCAAAAACCAGTTTACGCGCCTCGGGGAGACCTTTCTTTTTGATCTGAAACATTTTTTTGTCCGTCTCCCCGGTCGCGCGCAAACTGAGAAAAACCGATTTTCCAGTCGAAGTCGTCCTCTATAAGATGGAAACAAAAATTATTTGAAAAAAGGCACTTGTTTTTCACCCCCTTTTTTCTGCCAGATCTACTCCACTAATTATATTTATGCCACAATTGCAAGAAATTGAATTAGCAGATAATTTAATGATAAACAGCATGGATTTTACAATTTACAAAAAAATAATACAGCGAGCAGTCAGCTCTCATTTTCCGTGTCGCCGAAGAAGCGATGAAATTCTGGGTCATCATACCTTGGCGGCTACTATCTCACTTAAAAATTACCGGAACAGATCATGCCCCACATCATCGGTTTGGAAATTTAATTTCCAATCGATTGAACACAAAAAGGAAGGGGGGGGGGTCAATTTTGTTTGGAAAAAGTTAGAATGGTTTATGGGAAGAGATATCGAAATCGCATAAATTTTTTAATACTATTGCATGGTTTCAAATGAACGTGTCCGCAAGAATCTGAAAAAATTCAGGGGTATGTAAAAAGGCGAGCAGAAATCGAATGGCACAAACCGCAGCTTTGTATCTCGTTTCGTTTTCGAGATTGAGCCATCGGTAGTAGGTAAAAATCGGTCTTTTTACGTACTGCTAATGGCTCAATCTCCTAAATGAAACGAGATACAGAGTTGCAGCTTGCGCCATTCGATTTCTTTCGCCTTGATACGTACCACTGAATTTTCTCTCGCATAAACCGGTTTAACTTTTTCCAGACAAAATTGACCCCTTCTTTTTTGTGTTTGATCGATTGGAATTTAAATTTCCAATCCAATGATGAGGGGCACGATATGTTCTGGTAATTTTTAAGTGAGATAGAGGTTGTCAAAGCATAGTAGAGAAATATACAGTAGACTCACCCTATCTAGTCTATGTAGAAAAAATGGGACTTGGTTTCGTTTTTTATGCTCTAGACCAGACCGCATCAGATCATGTGCGCAAGACCACGCGCACAGAGGGGAATGGCGCCAGTTTTAAAATCGAGTACCGAACTCTCCTATTCGCGCGCTGTAACCGAGAACTAACTTGTTTCGTACTGAGTGTAGCCTACGCGTCGATGGCAAGAGTGGGGGGTCGTGGACAAATATGAGGGGAAGTGACCCAACTGCATAATATTAAACTGTGGCCAAAGTAAGAGGTCCGAGGATTTCGCTTCTCCAGGGACACGGGTCCACTTCAAAAATGAGAGGTGACTGCTTGCTGTTCTATCAGTGCGTAGGCTGACAAATATTTTTGAATAAACTAATAAATAAACAAACTAACCAATAAATATTAGATTTTAGAAAGCTCTTTTACCCTCGGTGTTGTGACCTCTCGGGCTATAATGTTTTTACACATTTTCCAAAATTACATTGGCCAAACCCAATACATACGGAAAAAATTAGGAGTCATACCTTTATCCATGTGTATGAAACACATGTATTCTTCCATCATGATTCCATAGACTGAATTTAGATTCGCCATACAAGATTTGTCCGCATTTATTATTTATATTTGTCTCGGTAGACCATCACAGATTATTCTGTTTGTGTAAGGGCATCAGCAGTACAGTAGCAGGATGCCCGTGCCTGAGGATCGATTTTGTTTTACTTAAAGTACTGGGCATAGAAAATCTATGACCTATTTTCTGCAACCCTAGCCGACAGCAGCCATTCCCATCAGAAATTAGTTATGTAGGAGAGCAAGCCTCCAATGCTTCTAATCTGCCTTTGTTAATCAGTTCAGAACCAGGTCTCTTTGCATAAGTGTTTTTTTCTTGCCACTTATTCCAACACCTGATCAGTGATCACTACCAGGAAGAAATTGATAGAGCCAGTGGAAAATATTTACATCTGTCCACCTCTAAATACATATAGAAAGATAATCTATCTAGTTGTTCTACAGAATACAAAGCCGTTCTTCACAGGATGCATTATTAAAGAAATAAAACCAAGTTACATTTGAAACTAAATATATTGCTTACGGAATTTTTCAGATACATAATGACATGAATATATACAAATGAAACAGGTGATCGAACAACTACAACAAAATACTGATCATGATAATGATGAGTGAGTAAGTATTAGATATTTCCATAATTGATAAATAAATTGATATGAATTTGTTACTTAAATTTATTAAAACAACAACTACTCGGATTAAAATTGTGATTGTATTTTTTTTTAACTCGAGCAGTTTTAAACAGATATGATATCGAGATATAGATACAGTATTTACAATATAAAAGTTACTTAGTTTATGCTATATTTGATCTGAGAATGTTACTTATCCTTAAATAATCAGTTTTTAGAAAACAGTTTCTGAAATCACTCAATAGATTTACAAAATTTTAAGGAAAACAAATGTTAAATTGATCTACTGACTTAAACATGTTCGACATAAAAACTCAGTTTTACAATATCAATGAGGTGCATTAATGTGACGCAGTTATGAAACCCACGTATTACTGTCTTGTCACATCAGATTCTGGTAAGGTAGGAAGAAAATGAAAAGTTATCAATCAGTTTACTTCGTTTGTGATTATATACAATGTTTGTAACCTTACTTTATGAAGTTTGACAAGTTACTATTGTGAAATATTAGTTTATGTAAAGGTAAATAATGCATGGCTACCTACCTCTGTATTTTATTATATTATATTCCACATATAATTCATTGTTTCATAATATGAGGTTATAATGTTATTAATTGATATTAGCCGTCATTTGCAAACAAGGAATAGAACTAAGTTAGCAGCAATAATAATTTTTTACTTTACTGCTATTGCTGGATATTTCATCCCTCATATTAATTTATTATACAAGGTGTCCCGAATTGCATAGCCCAAACTTCACCAAGTAATACAACTTTTTAAAATAAGAAAAAAAGTTCCTATAATTATGGGTCGGGAATGAATAGTTTCCGAGATACAGGGTGTTCAAGTAATTCTCCTGAAAATGTTTTTTTATGAAAATTTTCGAAACGTCTAAAGATAAACAAATGATAAATTATACAGGAATTTAACTTTTTATGCTTTTTAAGAAAACATGACAACTATGTACGAAAATCATTCAGGGGCAGGTGAAACTGGGTGGGCCTAGGTATAATTTAGCACCATCTTTATTGTATGACACTTTCAAATTAATTTATGAGCAAAACTTAAAAATTCAGATAAGATTTATTCAAGAACTGATAATTTTAGAGAAAAAAGGCAAGAGACCTTTTTTGTGCAGAAAACTTCAAATTTTTAAGTTCTGCTCATAAATTAATTTAAAAGTGTCACATAATAAAGTTGGGGTTAAATTATACCTAGGCCCCCCAATTTCACCCGCTCCTGAATGATTTTCGTACATAGTTGTCATTTTTTCTTAAAAAGCATAAAAAGTTAAATTGCTGTGTAAATTATCATTTGTATATCTTTAGACGTTTCGAAAATATTCATAAAAAAACATTTTCAGGAGAATTACTTGAACACCCTGTATCTCGGAAACTAATCACTTCTCGTCCCATGTCTATAGGAACTTTTTTTCTTATTTTGAAAAGTTGTATTGGTTAGCGAAGTTTGCCTATGCAATTCGGGACACTCTGTACTAATAACAAAGTTTTTACAACGGGCTTACTTGTATATCGAACAAAAGTATATGTGTTGTTAGTTGCTGTACTTAATTTCATAAATTATTTGCACAATTTGGCAACATAAGAACTTCCTAGAATATTTAGCGGCTCCTTGGAAAATGTGGCCTTTATTGATAAGACACATTAAGGATCTAGTTTCAGAGCGACTAGCAGACAACTAGTATGTCAAAATAGTTTTACGTGGGTTACATAATTATATCATGACACAATTATCAGAGTTATATTCTATGCTGTTATTCTATTATGGAAAACATGATATATGTTTGTTTTAATACAGGCCTAAGAAAGACTGGGAACATATTTTTGTCAGAAGTTTGTAGATACAACACAAGATATGTTTAAGAACAAAATTATAACTTGAATATCATAGACAAATCGGTTGGCCCAGTATTTTAAAAATGAATTCAGCTTCAAAGTAATTTTAATTAAAGTGTGATATGTTTTGCTAAAAAATGTTAAAATTTAATAAATCCTTACTTCTTTTCTATTCACTAGGCAGTAAAAGAATCGTATTGCTTTACTTAAGAGTTTCAACTAATTAGGGTTTCATTAATATCGACAATGAAAATTATTGCCCCTATAGCTCACATTTCAACAAAATATTTTCAACCAATCCAATTTTTACTATTTTGTATATAGTAGTGATATAAGTATGAAAATTGTTAAAAAACAATTATGATTTTTTTGTGAGTATAATCCATTGAGTTAGCAGGTAGGGAGAAGCAGTCACGTGATCAAAAACGGCATTATTTCGCCATCTTGTTACTACTTTTCCGTCAAATAGTGAGTTTATTTTCCATGCGATTTATTGTGATTTTTACTGATAGTATGTTAAATTTTAGACAATAAATATTAAAAGGACTATGGTGTTGTGTGCTAAAAGAAATTGCTCTTCTAGAGATGGTGTTGACAAGAAGAAATTAACGGGAACAACATTTCATGGGTAGTGTAAACAACAGAGCCGTATTTAAAAAGAAAACAGCTAATTAAATGTTTTTTTAATATACTCAGGTTATATATTTCGTAGAATAGAAAAAAATGGTTTCTTTTAGGATAACATTGCACATTTTATATATCAAGGTAAATAAAAACTGTTCCATATTTTGCCTATAATTTTTTAAATGTTAGGAAGTTATATTAAAAAACGTTTTATACAAATCATTTTTTTGTTCTCTTTTTATCTATAAGGTTGGTGTTTATGCTGTTAAATAAGTCATAAGACCATATTGTAGGGTGTGATTTGAAAAACAAGTTACTAACTCAAGTGTCAAAATAGAAATTTGTACAAAAATTCAAATCACAAACCTGTTCCTTTTTATTTCATTTTTGTATGAAACATTTTTCAATAGAATTAGTAATTAAAAAGTTATAAAAGCTGTGCAATACTTTTTACTCAAATCGTATGTATATTGAATATGTCTATTTGGGTAAAAGGACAATAAATAAGTCTCAAAGTATTAGGCATCAAAGCAATAAAATTGTATTATTTAGAGGCCAATAAATATATTTTAAATTGTTTATTTTGTGTCTTATTTGCACATGTATCCTTTATTCCAATTCTTTTTCCTAAAACTTTTGCATCTATTGAATTGAACATTTATTTATGTTATCCAGACAGACCGTCTCGTCGGGGTACAAAGTTATTTTTATTCTAATTAGTCCGGGTCTGGCAAAACCACCATATTGTTACTACATATAGTCACTCTTACTAACGTCATTTATAGGAAATTTGTATAGGATGTCGTCTCCCCACCTTCTAACTCAACGGTATAACCATAACAACTCTTGTCACATTTGCATTTTTTTTTTTTAGAAAAATAAATGTAAATTGTGTCCAAATTTTCTCAGGCCTGTATCAAATTTCTAGCAATGTAGACCAGCATTTCCCAAATTCCTTTCAATACATGTACAATTGACTCTATAAGTGTGACGTAAAACAACTATTTTGGTTGAGGAACGTAATGGTCCGCATTCCAAGCAAAGTAAGTTCAATCCAGTATTTAATAATAATAATAATAATAATAAGCTTTATTCAATAAAAAACATACAAGTCATAGAATACGTCAATAAAAGATAAAAGATAAAAAGATGCTGTGTACTTTGCTCAGTTACACTGCAGTACATAATGTAAAGAAAAAACCTTAAATCTAATAATTTAACATACAGGAATAAAAGATGGAAAAAGCTAACCATCACACATTACAAAATTAAAATTCAGAGTCAGAGAAATACTCGTCCACCTTATAATAACATTTTTTAACTAGAATATGTTTAAATTTTTTTTTAAATTTGCATAAAGGCAACTTTCTCAGTGTCTCTGGTACATGGTTGTAGACCTTAATTATTGAGGTTGTTACACCTTTCTGTACTTGTGTGAGATTTGTACAGTATGGGACTAGTAAATCTTTATGTCGGGTTTCATAAGGATGTGTTTGTTCGTATTCTTCAAAAAATGTATAGTTTTTCTTATAAAAAACTGCACACTCAAAGATGTAGAGCGACGTCAATGTAAGTACATTATTTTCTTTAAAATACAATTTACAGGAATCTGTCTTTTTTAGATTAAATATGTTGCGAATACATCTTTTTTGCAAAACTTGTATTCTATTAGCGTCCACTGAGTTCCCCAAAAAATAATTCCATATTTTACAATTGAATGGAAATAGGAATGATATACATTTAAACACATGTCAATGCTAACGTTATTTCTTAGGGTACGAACTTGGTAGCACAAAGAACTTAGTTTTGGAGCTAATTTTTTAATGTGTTCCTTCCAAGTTAATCTAGGGTCTAGATGTAGGCCAAGGAATTTTACTGTTTTCACGTCTCTTAATGCCATCTTATTAACCTCTATATTGATGTCCTCTTCCACTAGATACGATGAGTGAAACTGCATAATTTCAGTTTTTTCCAAATTCAAGGTGAGTAAATTTTTATCATACCAGTCACTTAATATGTTGACAGAGTGTAATATTTTAGTTTTCAGGTCCTCAATATTTTTTGCAGATATGATAGCAGAGTTATCATCAGCAAATGCTATTACTGTTTCTGGAAGGATGTCAGGTAAGTCATTTACATAAATTATGAATAACAGCGGCCCCAATACTGAGCCCTGAGGTACACCTCGATGCACAGATCTCCATTCAGAACTAAGCTTTTGACCATTTGATTCAACAGCTTCAACTTTTTGCTGCCTGTCACTTAAATAAGATTTTATAAGATTGTAAGCTGTACCTCTTACAGCTAGCCTCTCTAATTTAACTAATAATCGGTTGTGGTCTATAGCATCAAATGCCTTTGACAAATCTAAAAAAATTCCCTCGGTTTTGTTTTTTTCGCTAAGCGATTTTAAGATTTTATCTATTGCCTGAAAAACAGCTCGTTCTGTTGATCGTTCTTTTAAGTAGGCGTTTTGATTTAATGAAAATAATTTGTATTTGTTGAAAAATGCAATAATCCTTTTTGCTAATAGCTTCTCAAAAATTTTCGAAATGTTGTTTAAGATCGCAATTGGTCTATAGTTTTTTATTTCGCATTTTTGTCCTTTTTTGAATATTGGCCTAATGATACATCTTTTAAGTCTTTCAGGAAATACATGATTTTCTAGCATTAAATTGGCTATGTGCATTAGAGGTGCGGCAATGTATATTTTTAGAGACTTCAAAAGCTTTATAGGTATGTTGTCTTCTCCTACAGCATTGCTATTTTTTAGATTGCTTATTATTTCTATGATTTCAGACTCACACGTTTCCGATAAAAATATAGAATCCATTAACGTCCCAATGTCAACATGCATATTAGTTTTATCTGTTTTACAAATGTTTATATAATAGTCATTGATTCTATTCAAAGCTTGTATGTTAGTTTCCCGTTCATTTTTAATGTCATTAATATTAAAATTTTCTATTCTCTTGTTTTTGTTTATTATATTATTTATAATTTTCCAGCTACTTTTGTTTTTATTTGAAGATTTTTTTATAAAGTTGTCATTTTGCATAATTTTAGCTTTTCTTATCTCTTTTTAATACGTTTGCGTATTTGTAATAATATTCTTTTGTCACAAATCCTTCTTTATATTGACCATATAAGAATTTTTTGTGTTCGCATGAAGTCCTTATTCCTATGGTTACCCACGGCTTTTTTTGCATTTAGTATTGAGTATTCTTACTGGAAAATATTTGTCTTGTAAATATTGTAGAATATTTACTAAATTATTATATGCTCTATTGACATCATAACAGTTGTAGATTTCATGCCATTCATAATTTTTTACTTCATTTATACAATTTTCTATGTTTTCCTCGGAAAAAAATCGTTTTTTGTATTTAAACTCCGTATGAGTGTTTATCTCAGAATCATAGTCTACTGTGATAGTTTGAGCTAGGTGGTCTGACAGAGAATTTGAAACATTTGTTGCATGCAATAAATTTACTTTGTTATTTATTATTATATTGTCAATAAGAGAATTTTCCCTGGTGGGATCAGTAATTGTAAAATTATAGTCAAAGTTTTTTATTAAATCAGTAAATTTATTTAATTGTAGGTAGTATCTTTTTTTTCTGTTTTCAAAATTATTGAAGTGTTATTTTGAGTTTCTAGCAGATAACTTTTATACTCTCAATATTCAATATGAAAAAACTGGCCAGGAGCATGTTGGGCAGGGTGCCATAGCCATGTTCATTAACATTTCCTTTAACTTTATACTATATATCTACATATTAAGAGCTTTCTGCATCCCACCTGTATCGTCAACTGACTGCCGAAGCTCGAGTGCCAAAGTGACGCTTCACCACCTTCCGGGTGAATTTAACATCACACCGGTCCCCTTAATTGCATTTAAAATCTCTCTCATGAGAGACATGTGCAAAACATACTTTGCTTGGAATACAGACCTTTACATACCTCAATTGAAGTGATCACATCATCACTTGTACAGTCTATTCGGTCCATGTTGATAAAAAAACTCGCACAGTTCTGTAACAATACTTTTTAAATTATTGTGAATCGATTGGTATTCAATATGCGACTTATTTTGTACTAGTAAGAAAAAGTACTGTTAAACTATAAACAATTATAGTTACATAAAAAGTGTAACCATTCGAGTTTATTCATCATTATCTAAAAAATAAGTGCATTTTTGCAAACCATGTTATTCTCTTGAAGAAGCAATAATTAACATTGGTATGTACACACTAATGTTCCGCAAAACCATTTGAGAAATTCTCCTGTAGAGAATGATTAATTTAAAATACGAAATGACAAAGATTCATTAAAAATATGTTCAAAACTCATCGATAACCTCAATTGTTCGGTTTTTACAGATTTAATGAATGTTTTGTTTATATTCATTTTTGAGATTGGAGTCAGTATTATACTTAAAATTTTCAATTAAAAGAATACATAGGATGTATCAATATTATTAGGTACTTAAAAAATGTTAGTTATATGATAGATTTTTAACAAAAGGTGTTATTTTAGTAACTATATAATAATACTGGTATATTATTTTACATATTGTTTTCATTAGAGTTCTAAGTGGCTTCAATTTAAAGCAATAATATAAACAGCAAAACTCATTAAATTAATAAAAACAGAAAGTTTGAGGTGTGTGACATGTGACGCACATAGTCGGTGGTCATACTGATTGAGAAATGGAACATCTTTTTAATATAACAAAAATTACTATCACACTGTTAATAAAATAGAAGAGTACAAAAGTAGTGCATATTTATCATCTATTTTCCTTCACAAACTAGTAAATGAACCGTTATGATATAACGAACTGCAACATAAATGACAAAGACATAATCTATAGATAATAAATAAATATACTTAACATATAAAAAAATCTATACACAACAGAATGCAACCACAATAAGAAACCATAAAATAGATAAATTATATCTTCCACAGTATTTCTGCAAGTAAGGATGGTTGGAGGTTATTAGTTCAAATAGCATTGCCAGGAGCATTTTTTGGGGCCAATGAAATATAAAGCGATTTTGTTATACTTATTAATATATATTGTAAATAACATTAGAGAGTTAGGTATCCTTAGAGGAATTAAAAAATTGCAATGGCTGAAAAAGATTCAAAAAAGGTACAAATTAATAGTGTTCTAGTGCGCTTAAGTGTTACTTTGTGCAGGTTTTTCTAAATATCTAACAAATTAGTAACTCTCCCGCTCCCCTAGGTTACGAGCCTACCTTATCAACCCCTAGTTATGGCTAGAAGATGTCTATAAAGAAATTAAAAATGGAAAAATCACTAATGAATATTTTTATGATACTGAACAGGAAATAAAGAATTAAAAAGAAATGGATATATTGGATATAATAAAAATAACAAAGAACCATCTGTTCACTATGTTTGCTTGAAATGTAAATAAATGCTAGAAAAACCCAAATGATTATGTTGACAAAAAAAAAAAAAATTGAAAAAAAAATCGGTAAAGGTATTTACACAGAACTTCCCTCTTTATTTGCCATCTTTTATCCATTAACTATTCTTTCTGTTGGTTGGATGGCCACCTATATTTTTTTAACTAGAAATGTCAGTTCCAAATTAACTACTTTTTAGAATGACCACCTTGTATATTTTCTTAACAGGGCAAAATATATCATATAATTGGCTCAACTGTCAAAGAGGAAACCTGTTAATATCTTTGGAGAAAATTATACAGGGTGGTCACTTATAAAAGTAATTAGAAAATGACAGGGGACAAATATATTTGGAATGGAGTTGTCTCAATTGTCAAAGCCGGAAATCTGCTATGCTCTTGTTGAACATTATACAGAGTGGTTACTTTAAAAAAGAGGGAGGAATTATACAGAGTGGCCAAGTTAGAAAAATAATTAGAAAATGACGTAGGACTATTAATTGTATTTGGGATACAATTGTCACTATTGTCATAAAGACATACGTTTAATAAAATACAGAGGATGGTTATCCGACAGAAACAATAAAAATAAAATGTGCCAAAGAGGAAAGTTCTTCCACCATAGTTGAATTACTTCTTAGGATGACCGCTCTATATATTTTTCATTAAAAGTATAATAGTATACAGGGTGTGACGAATAACGTGCAATAATTTTAAGTACCAATTCCTTATCTAAAATAAACGTGGGTTCTTCATATACAATTTTTCAAAATAAGCCTTTCTTGTCTAGCTACATCACTTTAAGGTAGTTATATCGCGAGAGGTGCGACATCTGTTAGCGAATCGATAAACTTGACATTGAAACGTCTACTACTCATGTCCTCCATACAATAATTTCAGGTAGCTACCATTACTATATATTAAGAGGGAAAATAGTGTCACGACATCAATTTATTTCGTATGGCATCCATAAGCGCCATGTTAAATGTCGATAAAAACTGCGAACTTTGAATGAAATAATCTCGGAAACGGAACGGTAAATGGAGTTCAAATTTTATCAGAATGTTTATTGATTTGTGAATCAAATTTGCAGCAAGTTTCCCAACTTTCTCAAATAACATGAATTGTGATATAGCTACCTTAAGGGGGCATGCAAAAAAACGGTTTTTAATTTCTATCTGAAAATAATAATGTAATTGGAAAAAGGCGAAATTTGGCACATCTCAGTTACTAGTAAAAAGGCTTCTAACGAAATTATGTCATCCATTTAGCATGTATACAAAGGGGTGATATTTACTACCGTTTTTATAATTTTGTAAATATCTTTCTGTCTGTTATTTTTCTCTTTCAATTAAAAAAAGAACAAAACATTATGATTCATTTAGAAACTTTTTTACTTCTTGAATAAATTTCATAACATCGACCGTTTTAGAGAAAAAAGAACTAAATTACATCTGCCTAAACACCATAAGTAGGCTGGTGTCAAATCATCATTTTACTGTATTATGTACCAATATGATCATTTGGTGCTTATAAATTATTTTCAGATAAAAATTAAAAACCGTTTTTGCACACCCTTTTAAGGGTGCACAGCGCAACATTATTTAAAATAAATTTTATATGAAGAACCCACCTTCATTTTCGATAAGGAATTGGTAGTTAAATTTTTTGCATGTTATTACGGGACACCCTGTATATCATATTCCATAACAATGGGATTGTTCGGCATTTTCTTTTTTATTTCATAAATCAAAAGTGCAAGTATAAAATAATGAATCTTTTTCACACGTTTAGTTTCTTAAAAACCATTACAAATCTCCACCTCGCAAAAATGGGGCGTGGCCAGGCGCTACTTCACTATACGCATAGACTCGGCGATCTCAATAGACTTGACGCTCCTTAGTTATAATTATAAGTGTTTTCGAAGTATTGTATGTTTTGCTTACTTCTTGACAGTAGGGGAGTACAATTTGGTGAAATGTCAAAAAATCACAATTTTCTCTCGCTCCTGTCGGGACGAATTTTCGATTTTGACCCTGCAATTTACGATTAGGATTCATTGCCGATTCATTCCTTTCCATAGAGACATAGAACTAACTTCCACTCGACATATTTATTTAGTTATCAGCATTTGAGAATTCCGTGTTTTTCGACCTTTCACGTTAAATTTGAAAGATCCCAGAAAGCCACTTTTCTTACGTCACTTGCGTATAGTGATGTCACAAATGAGCGCTCAGTTTTTGCAACTATTACTAATTTCAACTCCTTATATCTCGAGAACGGAAAAAGTTAATAATACGAAATTTTAAGTGCACAATGAGAATATCGAGTATTATATGAAAAAGTATAAAAACCATATAAAAAGAATATCATGGAACAAGCCCATTGTGTGAACCATACAGGGTGATTCAAAATAAAGTACATTGATTAATTATTGAATATCTTATTAAATTTAGAAACTCTTTTTGCTCTTGTGATTTTTCATTCAGTTAAGTCTGTTTCGAGCAAATTGCAAAAAACCAAAGGCATGCTGAAGCAATTTTGACAATTTTATTAAAAAACAAAGGCAGCGTTTGTCAGATTTTGGGTTGTCTAATTAAAGCAGATCAACTTTTTGAGTTATTGATCTGAAAATGTTGCGCCATACTGTTGAGGACCATCCTGTATAAGACACATCTCTTGCATATCAGTACGAACTTGCTTTAATGAGCATGTGGCCCATCAAAATAAAGAGCTGGATCCACAATTTGATCATTGTACGTCAATCCACTTGAAGGTTATTAGGAGAAAACTGGTTGCCAGGCCCCCATTTTAAGGGGCTGTAGCCCAGTTATGAGGCGCAGTAGGAAAAATTTTATAGGAAAATTCTGGGGCACACCAATCTACAATTGAATTTATTGTACTTTCTTTTAAAACACGCTGTATGCCAAATATCATTGCCATCTGTCACATTTTTTTCCATTATTTTTTCTTTTTAGTTGGCTCACTCTGTACTTATATTGCCTACCAAGTTTTAGTGTTTTCAGTCAAATATTTTTTTAGTTATACCACTGACAGCCAGACAGATTCACATAATATAAAGAAAGACCTTTCATTCTCTGAAATGTAAAAATTCGAAGAAATCTTGGAGAGCGATTTTGTTATGATTACAATACTTACCCTATTGTAGGCGAGGGAAGTAAAATGTCATGTATTGAAAAAATATATCACAGGTAAAGATTATCAATCCAAGAAATGCTAATTATCGAAATATCTGTTAATTGTATCTCGGTTATTTTTGTTCATATCTTAATTGAACATAGTGAAAAGGCAAAGGCTTGAAAAGGTTTTAGAGGTGTTTTAAAATCTCATGAGCTGTGACCTTCATATGCGCACAGACATAATTCTTCCTGTCGACTCAGTTACACTTCTTAAAAATATTATATTTATTATTTACAATTTATCCCGAGCTCTTGTTTATGTATACAACAAGGCAGCCGCCAGTGTTTTCAAAAAAATACTTATAACGCAGAATGAACTTTGGCTTTTGCGCATTTCGCGACTCATAAGATTCTGAAACACCTCTAAGAAGGAATTGACCATATTCTTTAACAAATCTACAGAGTGATTGAGAAAGACTGAATGTACCACTCCCTAAAGATTTCTTGTGTGCCACTCACACTATTTTGTGATACTTTCAACATTTGCACATTGGCTACAGTAATTTATATAGGTTGTGTGCGTCCGATGTCATTGAGATATTTGTCAGCATTTAGGGACATCAAGCACAAATTCTCAAGATGTTAAATGGAAATTGATTGAACTTTTCATTATATTAGTCTCGATATTAGTATTTAAATAATCCAAAACTAAGTTTTAAAACATCACGAAATCTGCAAAATATACAGTTAAAACAACATGTTTGATCGGCAGATCACAAAGTGGCGGCCATTTGCATTTTAGTACCTATCTAGCAACATAGGAAATTAGCTTTAATAATGTATGTAGAACAGAAATCAATTTTGATAATTTTAGTGACTTTTCTGTGCCACATGACCTTCATTTTTCTCGATCGCACTGTATTCATGTTTTAGAAAGTTAATTAATAAAAAATATCTTTATCTAAAAGAGTAAATGTTGAGTAAACAAAGGTTTTCGAAATATTCTTAAGATGTAATTGGGGCTGAATAATAAAGTACATCCTAACTCAATGCCAAATATAAATAGCATTAATAAGAAAACTGTATTTTAAACTGACACTAGCAATAAACGTTTGTACTTTGGTATTTCAGTATTGCATCACAGGCATATAAAGATCATCAGGATAATTATATGAATTATGAAATATTTTCAAATGTAAAATTACTTGATTATTTTGTAAGTTACCCTTTTTCCCATATCAATGTAAAATAATCCAATAGAATATTAGTGAAAGTAGAGTTTCTTGGAATTGTTAGGACAATTAAGGAGCAGTGTCATTACCACCAACTAATAATCAAATTGCAGACGAAAAGTCGAAGAAAGTAATGAGTATGTTGGAATTTTTTTTCTATGGATATGATTCTACGTTATATATGTAACCATTATCTATAATTGGTTAGTTTTTTAAGAATTCAAAATTACAAAACAAGTATATTTAGTTTCAGCAGGGATTTCTTCCATTAATTAAACACCTTATGAAACCTTGTAGCTATAATTCATGTTATTCTAGTAAACAGCATCAAAGTCAATTAGTTTTGGGAAAATAATACCACCTATGCTTAATGAAGATTGTATAATAGTTATTTATGCACCAAGTACGTTAGTGTTATTATATTATAACGCCCAGAGGGTAACACGATGCAGCCCAAGGGCCTTTCGAGGGCATTTCTTTAATTAAAAATAGATTTTTGATTTTTTAAAGTAGTATAACATATAATCTTACATAAAGCAAAATATCTAATAAAATATATACAATGTAAATTGATAAATGACTTAAAATGTGCGGCTTAATCGTATAAGGATAATACCTTTAGAAGTTAAACTTCGATAATAAAAAAAACTATTTTGTTACTTGGTGCATGGCACGAGCAAGGTACTCGACATTTTTCGATGTGACACCAGCCATCGAGATACGACCATCCTTGGTTAGATATACACTATGTTCTTTTGTTAATTTTTCAACCTGATCTGGTTTCATTCCAGTGAAACAGAACATTCCAATTTGATTGGTAATGTGTTCCCAATTGTGGGTTGAACCTTCTTTTTTCAAATTTTCTTGGAGCTTTGTTCGAACGGAAATTATCCTATTGGCCATTTCCTTGACTTCCTTTAGCCAATCAGATCTAACTTTGGCTTCCCCTAAAATTTCGTTGACGATCCTAGCACCATTGATGGGTGGGTTAGAGCATAAAGCTTTAATGAGGATTTTAATCTAGTCCACATGTATTAGGATCATAATACCTGTAGTGTTTAACGTCTAAGCCAGCGTGTTTAAAGATGGGTATGTGATTATCCCAAGTAGGAGTAGGCAAATAAACAGTTTTGTTACCGGGGAAAAATCCATTTAAGAAAGCAGCACCAACTCTTAAGGATCCTCTACCCGAAATACCCTGTACTGTTGCATTTAAACCATTTGATACCACTTCAGATTTGTCTCCGAGAGCTAATTCAATGCTACGTTTACAAAAGTCTGCTGTACCAGAAATCGGAGCATATTCCTTATCTAAATTTTTAGATCTGAGCTGTTCCTTAGCTTTACGGACGCAAGGAAGAACATAAGGTTTATCTTTGTCATCTCTATATGCTCCAACATCTAAGTTGATTTTGTTAGAATTAGTATCACGTCTGAAGGCCTCCGTTACACCAAGGATAGCATCAGGAGGCCCCATTTGAACTATAGACCATCATGACCTAGCTCTTTGCTTAACAGAATTAAATCCATTTTTGTTTTGTAGCCTATGCCAATAGGGTGTGTGCACTATTTTTTTTTTATCAAAAATTATAAAGTACTCGTGGTATATATTAGAACTGAAACAATTTTTCAGCAAAAAAAGTATTTAAGTAATTTTAAAAGAAATTTAGTTTTGAACTAAATATTCGCCACCAAAAAGGACAAACCTATATCCTATATCATATGTGACATCACTAATCATATAGATGTAGCAGTATTGAGTATACTACAGTGGTAATCTATACAACTATCATGTACAATCTGTCAGAAACATGTTATACGACTTAAGTGAAGTTAGCAACGCATTGCCAGTAACGCATTACCAACTTCGCCCCTTTCAATTTAACTTAGCAATGGAAATAAGTTTTGAGTTTGATGATGTCACTGAACTGAACTTGATTGAATAAAAACTTTTTTTTTATTTGGACTAATATTTTTTATTGGTGAAGTAGCAACATCTTTGGATACGAAACACTTTGATGTTGAGTAAGCTCTGTGTCTCACATCACTTTTAATTTTACATGTCACATATTTACTACGAAAGAATGGTTTGACTTGCACCCCCACACTTTTAGTCTGTATAATTTGACCTATGTCTTGTTGATAAACTTGTTCCAACACATGTTCGTCTGCATCTAAACTGACCTGATCAGTGCTCGGACTGGGTTAATCAAAATTTACAACTGGTGATAAATACTCCTGTTCATTACATATCGTTTCCATATTTTTAGCCAGGACAATTTCAATATCTTGTTGGTAGACATGTTTCATCAAATGTCTAATCTGACCTGCTCAGTGCTTTTGGATTGATGATAGTCTGTAACGGGTGATATATCTTCCAATATAATAGAATTCGTGTCCTGCATTAAAGCCTACTTCACTAACTGTTCTCTTTGCGGTTTTAAAGGTAGAGGTCGTTCTGGTGCAGACGCATCTCTCTTTCTGTCTGGTTGGTAGGCAAATATGTGTGGAACTACATCCTCCTTCAGAATCATATATCCTCCCATAAGTTTGTATCGCATGTAATTTTTCATGTCTTCCTCAAGCTGAAAATAATAAGGAAGTATATTTATATCTTGTAATATATTACATAGGTGGGAGTTCATAGGGTTAAATATAACTAAGTAAATAGATTAGTTTCAATTCAAAATACATATATCATACCATTACAAGCATAATTTTAAGGGAAGTATATACCTAGTATGATCTATTTACAATATTAAGGGTAATGAGTCATTTAACTATTATCGATTAGTTTCTAACATGATAACAAATAAATTGTACTTACATTAAAATGATCTTCACAACAATAACATGTCGATTTCGATTTGGAAACATTGCGATTCTCTGCTTCAAACCATTTCATTCTTCGTGAAAAATTGGTTTTATGAACACTTATAAAATTATTATTTGGGGCATTTATAGAAGTATTCCTGCATGTTGGCACAACACACCACTTATTTGCTACTCCACACATATTTTTGACTTATAATAATGACATTGATAATATCTGACACATATTGTTTTTAACATTGGCTCAAAACTTATTTCCGTTGTCTCCCGTTGACACCATGCGACGTAATCAATGTATGTGAAGTTAGCAACGCGTTGCCAGCAAAGCGTTGCCAACTTCACACATATGAAATATGACGTCACATGGTGTTTTCGAAATCATTCAAATATTTGAATTTTAGGTCGATTTGTTTATTAAATATTTATTCTAATTAATTAATATGAATGCGTTTAGGGTTTCATATTTATGTATTACTTGAATTGTTATATAGTGCACACACCCTATTGCTTGCTGTTTCCTGTATCAAAAATACTTTTTGATTCAAGTCAGTACATAAAAGTGTCATTTTATAATGTTTTTCAAGAAACCGTCTTTGTTATGTTTCCAAAATTAACTACCAGTAATTTCTTTACTTATTCTAATTATTAGATAAAAGAATTGATATAATGTACAATAATGTAAAAACTCATGGATTGAAGAAATTTGGTCTATGATCCATTGCATAATAATAACTTTATTGCCGTATCATCTTACAAAGATATTGACAACGTCATTAATTAAGAATAAAAGATAGATAGCAATAATTAATAGATAAACCGATCAATAATAAACACTAGATGTAAAATCTTATTAATTAAACGATTAAAATAAATAAATAAAACAGAGATGTAAGAAATTCACAGTACATATCCAAAAGTGTAAAAACATAATGCAATAATGCAGTTTAAATTACTTATTGTAGTATTCTTGAATAGAGTAAAAACAGTTGTCGAGAAGATAGCCCCTTACATATTTTTTAAATTTGCTTACCGAATCAATGTGTTTAAAAAAGTTAGGTAGGTGATTGTATATATCACTACAAAAGTAATAGGGACTTTTTTATACATAGACAAATTAATGTTTGAAACATAAATGTTAGTGTTTGACCCAGTGTCATGATGATGTACCGAGTTATTTTGTGGTTACCCAATAAAGTTTAGTTATTACCAAGATCGGGAATTTTATCTCAGCGCCAAAGAAGACTTTCGTACAGACATAATTGAAGATTAAAAGACTTACCTGTAAGGAAGTTCAATTTTAATTATATGAGGAACCACATCCGAATAGACCAATTGTAGTAACGCCCTTTAGTGCGGAATAGATCACTTACTTTAAAGCTCAAAAAACTTAACTACCAATCCCTTACCTCCTAGCGCCGACCCATATTCGTCATTACGTTCTGTGCGATGTCAATTAGATTGGAATACAGGGTAGAAGAATCTGGAGGTGGGAGGGTTGGTCTATTCGGATGTAGTTCCTCATATAATTAAGATTGAACTTCCTTACAGGCAAGTCCTTTAATCTTTAATTATATTTCGGAACCACATCCTCTAGACCAACTGTAGATGTTCAAAGCTCTCCAAATCTCACGGACCCGAAGATATGTAATGATTGAGTTATTCTGAAGTAACCAATTTTATTTTAGCTGTAGATTTTTTTTTTAATATAAATAGCAAAAAAAAAGGAGAATAATAATGAGATATATCTACAATATATCTTTGTAAATAGAGTTATGCAAATCAATTTACTGGATATTAGTAATTATCACATGGATGAACTGTACATCTGTAATCAAGTTCTCGCCCTGGCAGACGAAGCATGTATATGTGCATGACTATATGGAGGGTTTCTATTTTTACACGGTCTACCCGAAAGCATTCCTTATTTTTCTTAAATATGCACTTTTGCAAGAAAGCAAAATTACATAAAATGAAAATTTGGAATTTTCTACTCCTTGAGGATTGATTTCAACTATTAGTAAATGTTTTCAAAATTTTCAAAGTTTTCATTATAAATTTCTTGTGCCTTATCTGATGAGGAAATTTATATGTACTTTTTCATTTATCCATGAATTTATTTCTTAAATAAACCAGTTGGTGTAAATAATTTAAATCTTTGTAACTTCATTATTCTGCATAATCGAAAAAGAGAGTTCTAACCAAAAATTGCGAACATATCAATTTCTTTCTGTTCAATTTACATATAATTTTATTGTATGCTTCCATATTTAAGCATTAGTCTGTATCTATTGACCTTGAATGAGATTCGAGATCTGCCTCGAAATTATTATCTACTTGAACATATATATGATGTGAATATATATATGTTCCTTTCTTTGCTCCATTGCCAGTTATTTCTAACTATAAGTAGCTACTACCTACCTATTTTATTTATTTATTTTTTTTATTATTAATGTTTCTTTTCACGTGCTACCTATGAGATTGATATAAACTACGCTGAGGTATTATCATTCTCAACGAGGCAAGCTACAGTTACTTGCCTATTATGCAAAACATTTTACAACATTAAAAGCAGAAATTAATATTAACTCTAATTGGTTAATATGTTACCTTTGGCTTCCAACATCTCAAATCCGCCTACCGATTACTCATCACAAAATAACCCCCCCCTACTGAGAAATGGAAATGGCCAAATCATATTTATTTAACATAAACCATATGGCCCTCGTAGCGGTTATTATTGATAGTTACATGTTTCCAGTTTTTTACTATATAGAATATTCAGAATGAGTTTGTATTTTTTCTTTTACTCCATGTATTAATTGTTAATAACTATTCTACTCCACTGTTAACTTTGAAATTCAACTTTATATTTTGTAAAACACAGGCTGAGGGAACTTTTATTATTATTATTATTATTATTACCATATAGAGAACCGTCTATAATAGCAAAGGTGATATTAAATAGCCCATCAGGCAGTGGCATATATAAGATGTAAAGAAGTGTGATAGCAGCTCTTTAATTGAGATAAGCTTGCCAAGGACTGTAACGGTCACATTTTTACAGGGACACCCTGTACTTTATAGTAGGTTTTTTTATTATTATAAAATAGTTCTTATTTGTCGGTTAATGGCATAAGGGAATAAGTAAATTGAGAAATACCTTAGTTTTGGCGAACCCGGTATGCACAGTTGTTTTAAAATTCAGTTAAAATCCTTAAATATTATTTCACGTCGGAAAGGAGGTTTCATTATTAAAATAGACTAGAGCCAATGTTTTCAGTAGGGTTAGTTAACCGTTGCCGTCTAGTCAGCGGAGCAGCTATAAAAAAACGTATGGCCTGATTATAACGCGGGGAGAAGAGATTCGACATTTGAGACCTAACCCTTTGTGAGTGAGGTAGTAATTTTTGTAAAGTTAGGATAACTTTATTTTATTTAAAGTATTGGCTAAAATTCTAGAGTATTATTGGAGAAACTTATGTTTACTAGGCTGGTGCGAGAGTATTAATGAATACCAATAAAGAATAAAATGCTTTTGACCTGGTATTGTGCAACAAACTGTCTGTTGTTTGTTAGAAGGGATTTAATTAAGAGAAAATGTGTTAAATTAGTGAATGGGTTTTGTGGAGAAATTAAAGTAAACGAGCAGTGACTTTTTAATGTTTTCTAATGAATATAAAAAACTTATAAGTGTTGTGGAGAAATAAAGTCAGAACAGGTACTAAGTGATTTACATTGACAAGTAATTTGTTCCAATGGGGAATTCATCGTCGAGGTCATGGATTATTATGTCTCTCCTGTTTCTCGTTTAATTAGGTCTTTATTAATGAGAGCCGTGACAGTAAGGTAACTTTGGACTTAATACGTAAGTGTTTTATTTATTTATTTCCTGATTATAACGAGGGTTAACTGTCTATTTTATGAGGCAAGTTTGCTGAATTAATTGGACATTCCCTAGCTAGTTGAAACCCACTATCGAATTAAGTGCGTGGTGCGTGCTATTCTGTCGTTTTCTAGAAGGTTCTCGCGCAGGCTTATAGAACAGACTTTTATTCCGGATTTGGCCCGTCTTTAGTGGAGATTTCATTATCGTTTTCGTGTCGTATATTGTTGGCGACAGTTTAGTAAATTGTAAACTTTTGTGTAACTATATTTTGTAATGCTTTCTGTATTGGTAGTTTTAAATGTTATTAACTTGACCCAGTTATGTTACAAGCATAACTGTATAGTAAGGCTACGTTTTTGGTATCTTTAATCAGGCTTGATTCGTGTTTTTGGATGTTAAATTTCATGTCAGGAAATACGATTTGTTTTAAGGATAACGTATTATGTTCAAATGATGACCAAGTAGTTTAATATATTGTTTATTTATTAACGTTGTTGATTTTTGAGATACTCGAAATTAAGATAACAAGAACCTTCCTTTGTCTCGTTCGCGCTAGTTATATTGAGTTTTGTCTTAATAGTTATTAATTATCGTCACACCGAGATAGGATGGTACCTTTTATCTTTAGGTCGGGTATCAGCTAGCCCTACCCCAATTACGTTAAATGTGTGTTGGTGCCAGTGCAGTACAATAATTAGGGTAAGTGGCACTTAGTCCTCTGCCAATGTCAAGGAGAATTTACGCTCTGAGCAAGTCTCATGCTCTATTCGTAATTAAGTTCAGTAGAAATAATAAGAAGTAAACGGTAAGTTATAGGACACAGGCAGACCATCGGCTAGCAACGTATTTGCCTTCATGTTTACGCATCGATATTTGGTGTCTTGATATTATATGTATTTCATATGTGTACCTTATACAACACTTTAGCTTTAGTTTCAAAATGTAAAATAGGTAAACACAATAAAATCTTTAAATGGCAAATGGCCGGATATGACCTGTACTTATTAAACTAAATTTTCATACAAATGTTCATACAGTTAAATTGCAATCCTGAAAATCTACAGTTTTGTAAAGGTAGCATGTTGTTTCTCTTGTAATTTATAATAAAACCTAATACACAAGTAAATTTTATCGGTGTTCTTGAGTTACTCACTGATCCAAGTAAAAACTCATCTAAAAATGATTCACCGATTATAATGATCTAACTATTGTCAGCTATACACATAAAATAGTATATTATGAATTCGTTGCTTTGTACCGACCTAATACATTTAAACTGTAAATAACACTAGTTTTGCCCTTTTATCAGGGAGTTTTTACATTACTTTAGGTCTATTTAACCTTGCACCCAGTTTAATAGCTCTGCACTGATTAATATAAAGTTTATTTCTATCGGCATCTATTTGCTATCAAGGTAGGTCCTTAGGGTGCTCAAACCAGTGTTTATTTTTCTTTGATCTGCTATTGAATAAACAATAGTCCTACTATTTTTAAACTGTAATATATCCTCCTTTAACCTCTTGGTTGTTCTCCGTCTAAAATGAAAATACAGCTCGGTACTCACAAAAAGAACTAAACACTAGAATAGCTTCTAGTTTCCTCTTAATTACAGCATTTTAATACACTGTATCTACACAAAAGTTCTCTGTATCGCACTATAGAACGTAATGGCGAATATGGGTCGGCATTAGGAGGTGAGGAATTGGTTGATAAGTTTTTTGGGCTTTAAAGTAAGTGATCTGTTCCACACCAAAGGACGTTACTACAGTTGGTCTAGAGTATGTGGTTCCGAAATATAATATTATATGGTAAACACCTACTCAATCAGAAAAACGACAATAGAGAGATATTTCAATGTCACATAATGGCATAGGCTATTACAGGATCGCGTTACTTGACATCTAAGCATGCACATATTTAATCTGCGTTAAGGCTTGCAGTAATAACTTAGCGCCTGACGTAATTTCGGTATGTTTAGTGTACATCGAGTAAACGACGTTATCCCCACCTCGGTTAAAATCGGGAACACCCAAAATCACGTTACTTGACATCTAAGCATGCACATATTTAATCTGCGCTAAGGCATGCAGTAATAACTTAGCGCCTGACGTAATTTCGGTATGTTCAGTGTACATCGAGTAAACGACGTTATCCCCACCTCGGTTAAAATCGGGAACACCCAAAATCATCCGATCTGTATTTAATGTATTCCATATTACTACCAGCCAAAATATGCCTGCTTCCAACATTTCTTCCATTATAAGCCTAAATATATATAAATATATCATATTACAGAAATTCATCTTTGTTGTGGCTCACGATCGACTCCAAAAAATTTTGTTTGAAAGGTCTTTTTGAGTAAATTGGAGCCCCCTTTTTAGAAAATAAGATTTGATTTTAAAATTTACTTACTTAAAATGTACCTTTAATAATTTTGTAATATTTGACAACAGTAATATATTTCTAAATTTGACATAAAAAGTGACGTTTTACATAACCTAGTTACGCATGAATAGAACTGCTATGCAATAAGTCTAAAACAGAGCCAAGTTATTTACTTTAATAACGTAACGTAATTAGCGAGCGGCGTGCGGTATCACTGACCGCAACATAGTACTGACAATGGACTAATACACTTAAGATTTTTTAAATATTTTAATTATATGAACCCATTGGTAAGGTCTGAATAATACCAAAATAATGATTACCCCAATTTTTTAATACCTGCATTAGGTAAAAATTAAATAAATTGGTGGTCGTGACGTCATTATCCCCGGTAATTCTACCTGCATTAAATTGCCGTTTAATTACAATTATCCTATAATAAACACAATCACTATGAAGTTTTTATGCATTTACTTTCTATTGATATCAAAATAATTTACAAATAAGGTAAATAATTGGGTTTTAAATTATTAAATTTTTATCAATTACAAGAATTAACAACATTGCAATAGATTCTGTGACATTGAACTATTTGAACTACTTTAACATAACCTTACATTTTAATATTTAGTTTTGTCTCCAATTTTTGCGTAAAAGACTGGCACATGACACAAAACATGATTTTGTTTCCATATTTTGAAATTTGAATTGAATTAATACAGGCCCAAAATTAGCGTATTTTAATACGAAAGAAATCGAAAAATATTATTGATTATCATAACCTCGTTAACACTGACAGCTGTCAACTGACATTGAATTGAACTCTGAGAGACTTATTATAAATCTCTGATTGAACTACTGAAAAATTAAACTAAAATACAAATTTATTCATCAGGACAATGCACCGTTGCCGGCTTCATATCGTGACGTCACGGGCAAATTGACGTCAGAGTGGAAAGTTTTTCAGCTTTATTATTTTTTTCTGGCTAAACGGTAAAGAAAAAAAATTCGAAAAAAATTCCGTAAGTCTCTTTTATCAAATACTATCTGATAACGTAATTAATGGAAATTGGTGTATTAGTCCATTATAGTAGACATAAGAGATAAAGTGAGGCATTCGAAAAGCATGCCGATAAAGCAGTTGAAGCTGACAAAGCGACAAAGGACACCACCGCTCTTTTCGCACTTCGTGTCACTGTATGTATTTCGTTTACTACACCTAAAAACATAGTTGATTCTAATATTATTTTTTTTATACAATTGCAGTGTTGAAGGCATTCGACTCTGACACAGTGTCAACATTAGATTTCAGTGTACGAAAGTATTTTTATATGTTTTTTACTAATGCGGTTTTATTATCTCCTTTAATTAGATGACTCCGTCGAAATTATTAAACACTGCAAAGTCTCTTTTTACCTACACTGTGGCAAAGGCAAATCGTAGATCATTCGAGACTGCAGTTATGCAGTTTCGCAAAACGTAGTTTAACTTCAGAACATTTAGAATAAGTATTAATAATATACTTTGGTCACATTCAACGGACATAGCATAAAACATGCCATAACCGCTACTATTAAGGAACCGTTAGAACGTTCTCTGAACTAACAACTTTTGTGATCAAATGTCAAAATATATTTGTGCTCATTTTTTATCGTTATTTAAAATTTGAAACTAATTTGACAGTCTCTTATGGTAAGCTAAACTTTTTTCGTGGATTTAATTAACTGTGTTGGTATTCATTTTGTTAATTTTTTTAATTTTCTTTCAACCGTTCACCGCTCACAACTTACAGCACAAATGACTTATGCTACCAAAAATGGCAACCGCTACTCAACGTGTTGAGAAAATAGCATATCTGTCAAAGTACGTTTCCACTGTTACATTCACTGAATGAGACATTTCTATTCGTCACAGGTCGTGAAAAATATATGTGGTGTGTTAGTTCAATGTTACATCCCCCAATACCTCCTCTTCGAGTGAGTGTTTATTATTATAGTAAGTTTATTAACTGACCATATTAACTTTAGATATTATAGAATTCCCTAAAAAAAGACCAAGGTAAGATATATTATGTCATACTTGCACAAAAATCTTTCCGCGCTGGCAGAGCTAACTCTGATTTTCACGTCCCTGAGATAAAATTCCCGAGCTTTGGTTATTACTATTATAAGAGCTGTATAGTGGAAACTATGTGTCAGTAAATTAGGAAGATAAAAAATAAATAATTTTTGATTTTCCCAAAACCTGAAATAATTAAAACAATGCTTAAAGAATTTCATTTGTATACTGATACCACATATAATACATATGCGACACTAAAGAGGACAGCGATATTTTGTGCAACACTAGCAAAGATACATACAGGTCAAATAGCCTTGACTCATGCACATATTGTACAGTTGAACGTCAACTAAACAGTTTAGCTGCAATAAAAGATTGAATTTTCGTAAGACGTACAGATTTCACTATTATTTTAAAATAAGCCTTACAAATGATACAAATAGGTAATGCAAGGAATTATGCGATGTAGGTAAATGTATTATATTATAATAATTATACGATATAATTCTCTATTACCTACTTCAGCCTGGTACTAAAATTCCGATTCGGATTATCCGAATCATCTCGAGCGTATTTAATCTTAATGATGAATTGTCCATTGCTATTTTAATTTCTAATTTAACATGTGATTTAACTTAACCTCTTAGAAGTTTGCGAGTTTGTGGTCTCATTTACTTTAAGAATATTGTGTGTAGTTTTGCTAGTGTTTGCGTTCGTAATATGTAGAATCATTAAATTAGGAAAAAATAAATACAGAGTTTTATTTTCATGTCCTGTTACTTCTTACTCCCCTTAACCATTATCAAGTAAATGCACATATTCATCATGTATGGATATATTAAATTGTCAATGGTATCGGTATGTATCTACCTATATTTTTATTTCTTCATAGTGTGAAAAATACATGCTTATGTAAAAACATGACATTACAATTAATAATTTATTTAATTCATATTAAAGAATTATTAAAGTAACTGTGTACCTATTTTTATTTTACTACACATGTTCAATTTTGTTGAAAATATACACCTGCATAAGTACAGACATGACTTTAACATTAATAATTTACTTTAATGGAACCTAGAGAATAATTTTAAGTCACTGTAATAAATTAAACAATTTACAAAAAGTATACTAGCAATACAACTGGCAGCACATTTTCTCTAAATATGAAGTCTTCTTGCCCAAACTGGCAATGTCTCACCTACATTAAATGTCCGAGGTCATCGGCGGCATTTCTGTTAGGCCAAAGAAGTGTCGCATATGTATACTTGGATTTATTGCAAAGATAGCTATGAAATCTGTAATAAAACTGCATCTTGAAGTATTTTTAAGGATTCACAAAAAAACTTAAGTTTGTTTCATTGTTATCCCTTCATATTGTGCGTACTTATTAACTCTTCGTGAAAATGTAATATAATAATTCAATATGAATTTTCATATATATTGAATCATATATTCCATATATTATTAGAAACCATCAAATAGAAATCTATAATTCATTATTGATAACAATTTTCCCTATAATTCTATATACATGTATATGATACATATTACAACATACAGATTCGGAAATCGAAGTTCGTGATATGTAAATGTGTATCTGCACAGGTAAACCACGTCTTGTCCATAGATCAAAGCAGGGCATTGGTATTCGTTCATACCAACACCACTTGACCGCGTCGACCCCATGCATTCTGCTTTCAATAACATCAAGAAGCGTATTTTCCGAATCTGTATATAAATTTATTGAATTCAGTGGAATTTAAAATTAGCTTTTTATTTGTCCAAATATACGACAAAATAACTAAACAATAAAATGTTTATATAAAAATATAAAAGACTAGAGTGTGTGCGACAATATTGTGGTTGCATTCGAATAGTATCTCTAAAAATTAACGTAAGATTGTAGACAGTCAATATTCCATCGTTCTTCTTGTGATTGTCTACTTTCAAGAAAATATCAAACAGTTAACTATATAAATTTTAATATCACATTTTTATGCACCACAACAAATGTTCAGCGATTATTTTCGCTATCAGTTTTAAATTACAAGAAAAGTACAAGCAGCATTGACTGTCCATAAGCAAATCTTAAATGTGTCCTACAACACATTAAAAAAAAATGGCACTTAATTTTAGGAGTACAGAATCGTTAACTTAATACTGGGTCCTTAATTTACTTTAAAAAATTAACGTACATTAAAATTTGGCACATCTTAATATGTACTATAAATAAAAAATCATTTCAGACATCTGAAATTATTAAGGTTTTGAATATCTTTGATAAGTCTTTTGTATTAAAGTTTCTCTTACACACATACCTCCATATCGTCCAGATTTATTACGCTATCTGCACTTGCCAATTTCAACAGTGTTTTCTTAATTCTAAGAGCGGGCAGTCGGACATTTGGATTTTGATGCCAACATTCTCTCATCAATTTTGCCATACCACATAAAAGCTAGAACATAAATGATTAGGTATAGAAGTACTACAGTTTATTAAAAACGAAGATTTATTGATAGATCTTAAACCTTATTTCAGAAATGTCGCCTTAATGCAAAAATAAATGTTAAAGCTTAAAATGAAAGAGACCAAATTTTAAAAAGGGACTGTGAGCGTTGCATAAAGTAACTGCATAGTGGGGGTATTGTTGCACGTTCTTGAATCAAATAAGCTCGAACCAACAACGACTTCGGAATAAATAGTTGAAGCATTCTCTTGTATCTTTTTTCGGTTTTGAGCAGTTTAAAATGTAAATACTGAGAACTCAGCTTGATTGTTGAAATGTGCACACAGTCCCTGTTCGATTTACGACGGTCGCACAGTGGGCTAGATTTTTCAAAAAAGTGAACAAAAATAAAAAAATACTTTTTATCTTGTATTATCTCACAGAAGGAGCCTCCTTGCAGGCTTCACCAAAACAGAAGGCAGGTACGTTCTAAACTTGCAGCTACTCGGCATTTCGAAGTTACCTATATACTTTCGACTTATCCGTGATTGAGTGGCTCAGATGGTAAATATATTCTCTGCATAAAACGTTACTAGTTTTTTATTTGAATGTGTAATATTAATTCTGCTTAATGAAGGATGGTCCTGGAGGTATGCAGAATATTTGTATATGTTTTGACATTATTAAATAATAATTCATGCTAATTTGAGAAAATGACCAATAACTAGCATTTTTTTAACAATTAATTGACATCATACTGTAAAAATAGTTCATTCCCCACTACCGCTCGGGCTAGTTAAGTTCACCGTGTAGGTAATACTTTATGAGATAAGAATAAGTTGCATGCCTAAACTTACCGAGACATATTTGGTACAGCATAAATCACTACCACGAGCGTTCTAGAGTCTATAGAAGTGAGAGGAAAAAGAATGCGAAATTGGTCCCCTACCGCCTGTGCTTTACCTAGCCAATAAGTCATTCTATTCTATTAGGTGTCCAGATATAAAAAGGCTAAATTCATAAACAGTGTGTTCGAAAAATCATCCAATATATTGAATCCGCCATTTTGTTTGAAAATTCTAATAAATTTTTTGCAATATTGCCAGTCATATTGAATGCGCCATTTTGTTTTAAAAAATTCTGATAACTGATTTGTAATCGGCGACGTGAAAAACCACTGAATATCCAATTTTGTGAAAATCGGATAAGTTTTTGGAAAAATTGTCCGCCATATTGGATCTGCTATTCTATTTACTATACTATACTATATTATAAAATGAAGGATAAGGTTATTTAATAGGGTTTGACCAAAAATTTAAGAACAATAATATACATATGACCCAAAACAGTGGCCAAAAGGGGTGATTTTTGCAAGATTTGACTTTCAAAAAGGAGAACGGTTTCTGGATAAACCTAAATATCACAAAGGTACAAAGGTGAGGTAGGGAAGAATGGAAACGAACATCAAGTTATGGCGAAGGATTTTCACATAGTCTAGATGAAAACAAAACTATAGGAAAATAAAAAAATTAAATAAAAAAACGAGATAGGAATAAAACTTAATATGATTTATTGTACGCAAATTGTTAAAGACTCTTAAAAAATTAGGATATTTACTACTGTTTTCTGCATTAAGCCACTGGTTATGTGTTTTGCTGAGACGCACATAACCGATGAAATAAGTGATCATGAAATTGAAATAGCTGAATATAAATTGCTGACTGCAAGACTCGTGGGGAGGGGTTGCAATATATGTCGATATAAATGTTTATTCTTCTTCCAGACATATATTAACAACATTATAAATACAAGTTTAAATATATAAAACATACTTGCACATAGTAAATAAAATATAAATAAAATACTAATAATATATGTCCAAAAGGGACGATACAATGTAAGCACCTAAGTGATTAAACACTTGTATTGTGCTTTAGAAAAGTGTGCATAAACTGCAAAATACAAATTAACCTAAAAGCACTAGGAGTGTACGCATAGCAAAATTTACAATTTAATTTGAGTTAAATTATTCAGTTGTCTAAAATTCCAATAAAATCAGTATAATTGTGAAATATAAATTTTTTTGACAACACTGAGAATTTTTTTCGATTCTTAATAAGTTTGATCTCTAATGGTAGTAGGTTATATGTTTTAGGCAAAGTATAGACAAGAAATCTATGACAAATATTTTTATTAAATCTAGGCTTGGATAAAAACTCATTAGCAATACTACGAGTGTGATATATTGAAGATGTGTAATTCAGTTTTGCTTTATTTTTAAATGCATATAAACATAAATTATGAAAATATAGTGTACGGATGTTACAAATATCGACAGTATAGAGTAAATTTGTATGATACCTTTTTTGTTTCCTAAAAATAATTTTTAGTATATAATTTTGTGTTACATTTAATTTCTGTAATGAGTTTTCATACATTCCTCCCCATACTATGATACCGTAACGTAACAGTGATTCAACAAGAGACTTGTAAATAACTAGCAATAATTTTTTTGAAAGGAATTCTCGCAATTGGTAAAATTTGTAAATAAGCTTTCTTATTTTTTTCGATAGGTAATCTACATGATTACCCCATTTTAAATATTTGTCAATGATTATTCCCAAGTACTTGATCTCATTTGTCTCTTTAATTTCATCTTTCAATCCAGTGATTTTTATACTAGTGAAATCAGGTCTGTTAGCTTCAGTTAGAGAGAAGGCCAGATAATGAGTCTTATTTACATTTAATGATAGATGGAATGCATTTAACCATGTATTATCTCTAAACACTTGGAGTTTGACCACTAAACCTAATGTCTAACATACTGCCCACACTACGTTAGTTGTTTGTGTAGCGTATCATTCACCAAATGGTTCTCATGCTGATTTCATAGACTATTTTGAAGAATTATTGGAAGATATTGTAGCCAACAATGCAAAAGTACCCATTGTGGGCGACTTCACTATAGACTCAATTAATAGAGTCTACATACAGTAATAAAATAAATAGTCTTATTAGTACTATAGGTCTAAGTCAATTAATAAATGTTCCTCCTTACAGCAGTTTCCTCAATACTCATAGATTATGTGATTATGAATGAAAAAAATACAAAATTTACTGTTTGTGATGACTAAAAAGTTCCAGGTCACCATAATGTCAGAGTAAACGAAATATAAATATACGCAATGAAACAAAAATTTGTAAAAGAAATTTCAAAAATTTTGATAATCTTAAATTTCAACTTGCGCTCATGGACACATAAGGGCCTTTGAAACGGTAAATAAAGACCTAATTATATTGAAATTAAAAAAATATGGAATTGACGGAATAGTGTCACAGTGGTTTGCATCATAGCTAGAAATCGGAGGCAAACTGTTAAATTTAATGACAGTTATTCAGAAGAATTGCCTATAAAACATGGAATACCTCAAGGGGCAGTACTCGCACCTATAAATTAATAATATTTGTAATTGTTGTAAGAAATGTAACTTCAAATTGTTTGCAGATGATACAATGTTATATGTGAAAGGTAATGTAGAAGATACTGAAATTAAATTAAATGATTTAAAAAACGTATATAAGTGGACATGTGAAGATGGAAAAAAGCTGAACTTGGATAAAACTAAATTCATGATTGTAATAACAAAAAATAACTTGAAGAAAATAAAACAAAATAAAACTTAATATAAAAATAAATGACTGCTTGATGGAGGAAGTTAGCAAATTAAAATATTTAGGTGTGATTATCGATTCTGAGCTAGGTTTCAATACACGTTGTGACTATGTAAAAAATAAAACGGCAAAAAAGACTGTTATTTCAATTATCTAATAAAATATTAATCTTTGCTTAAAATGTTTGTTTTCTTAAAATGTTTTCTTAACCGCTTCTCAAGTCACCGAGGTAACTCCTTGAAAATCCAGAATGATTTTGTGTAAGGTAAAGAGAAACGAGGCCCTACAGTTTATAGTGGAGTCCGAACCACATCTTGGGGATAATTTTATAATTAAAATTATTTCGCGGTGAGCAGGGATCGAACCTGCTTCGCTAGGTATGCCAGTATGCAAGCTAGACGCGCTAAACCACTGAGCTACCGTCCCCTTGACTATTTATAAGTCTATGATTTCTCCACATATTGATTATTGTGGCACTTATTTTCATTAATAAACAACAAATTCAAATGTTACAAAAAGCTCAAAATAGGGACATGATGGCGATTTTAAACTGTAGTAAATATACACAAATCAATACGATGTTAAGTGTGTTGAATTTAATGAATATTAAATAAAGAATTGTTTATAACACATTAATTTTTGTATTCAAAATGAAAAATGGAATGATGCCATCTTACTTAACTCTCATAAAACAAGGGCTATGGTACATAATGATTTTTATATAAAAATTGAACGTGTAATAGTATATTACATACCGAGGTGGAAAGAGTTTAATTGATGTTGAAAGATAAGATAGTTGACCGAGGCGCAAAGAGGCAAGGTCAACTAATTCTCGAAACAGCAATGAAGCTTTTCAACTGTATACTATTTTATTCACAATCATCCTCCTTAATGAACAAAGGACAAATTTAATGTCAAAGTAATGTCCGGTCATTTTTAATATATACTGGTAAGAAAGTGGCCACTTTCCAACCTGCAATATCACTTTCCAGCTCGAAATATTACTTTCCAACCCGAAATGTCACATTTCAGATTCAATTATCGCATGAAGTTGAAATGTCACTTTCCAACTTTTGACAATTTTGATTATTTCTGTATGATTGTGAATAAAATCCAATACTTTAGGAAGAGGACTGATTTGGTTTAATGACTTACCAGGTGAGCTAAAATAATGTAAAAATGAGCATATTTTTAAGAAGCTCTGTATAGAGTATATAAAGAAGAACTTTGATTAAATATTTTACATTAATTGTATACTGTTTCTAAGTTTATTGCACGTTTGTTGTATTTATATTTTAAGAGCTCTGCTAATAAAGTTTATATATATTTTTAAAAATTCTGATACCTGATTCGTAATCGGCGACATCAGAAATCCCTGTAACCGAATTTCAATTATATTTCAAATGTATAGGACAATACATTATATTTTCTTCCACTTTTTTGAAAATCCAACCCTGCTGTGCGTCAGCCATCATTAGTTATTTGTGTGTTTCTTCAAAGTCACATTGCGTTTACCGTGATTTCCAGTTTTGACGACGTTTTGCTAATCATGCCGTCAGAAAGATTTAGACGTCTTTAGAATCGTTCTGAAGAAGCTGACAGCATGACAGGCGATACATCAAGTCAAATTCGATAATCACCGCAACACCCGGAAGAAACCACTTCGTTGGACACAATGGCCGTGAAAGCTTGCATTCGATTATATATCCAACTTGCCACAGTATCTAATTTGTGTACCTTGGATTTAGAGTCTAAATCGTAAGTAGACTATTATTCATTTCGTAAATTTATGATAATGTTTATAGTATAATGTCTAAAATCTTTTGTGGCAAGTGTTGCTTGCACAAAGTGGTAGTCAGTTGTAATATAGTAGTAAATACAGAGATGTGTATAAAGAAAGTACTTACAGAATCACTGGCCCATCTGTTAGGCAAACTTGGACGTTGCTGATCTACACAAACAACTTTCTTCATGTCCTCAAAACTAGGATCACTAGGTACCACATCATAAAATGGCGGTTTATAATCTTCTGCTATACCGTTGCTCATAGTTCTGCGGCATATTTCCCACAAAACTAATCCTAGAGCATAAATATCAGCTCTTCGAAAGGAGTCAAAATTGTCCATTCGAATTCTAAAATAAAGAAATGGATACGTTCAGTTGTCATAGAATTAAGAAAGATATAGGTAAATTTGATAAAAATGTTGCTTCCTGAGAAAAAATTTAATGCAAAGGTGCAAAAAAAAGAATGCATACAAAATATTTTGTAATACTACAGCAATACTATATATTATTAGAATTCTTGTTTTTAAAAAGATACTCACGATTCGTCTAAGACTTCAGGGCTCATGTACCGCTTAGTACCTACTCTTGGATTTGAACCTATATCTAATTGATCAGTGGACTGGAAATGTGTAACTGCCAATCCAAAATCTGCTATACAACACGTTCCATTATTTTTCACTAGAATATTCTTACTTTTTATATCCCTATGTGCTATTGCTGGTTTACCCTGGTAGCAAAAATACATAAATAAATGCTCAAGTATAATATAATAGAAATAAGTAAAATAATACAGATTGGTCCAGCTAAATATGAATATGGATGCAATATGTCTAGTTGACATTTGTCTACTGGCAGGTTGAGATATGACAATGGGCTTGTTCAGCATTTTTTTTTTATTTCATAAATCGAAAGTGCAAGTACAAATTAATGGATCTGCAAAAAATTAGAATCTTATTCGCACGTTTAGTATCTTAAAAACTATTACAAATCTCCATCTCGCGAAAATGGGGCGTGGCCAGGCGCTACATCACTATACGCATAGACTCGGCGATCTCAATAGACTTGATGCTCCTTACTTGTTATAATTATAAGTGTTTTCAAAGTATTGTTTGTTTTGTTTACTACTTGACAGTAGGAGAGTACAATTTGGTGAAATGTCAAATAATTACAATTTTCTATCGCTCCTGTCGGGACGAATTTTCGATTTTGACCACGCAATTTATGATTAGAATTGATCGCCGACCTTCTCCTTTCCTTAGACATATAACGAACTTTCACTCGACGTATTTATTTAGTTACCAGCGTTTAAAAATTCCATGTTTTTCGACTATTCAGGTTAAATGTGAAAGGTCCCAGAAAGCCATTTTTCTTACGACACTTACGTATAGTGACGTCACATATGAGCGCTCGGTTTTGCAACTATTACCAATTTCAACTGCTTATATCTCGAGAACGGAAACAGTTAATAATACCAAATTTTAAGTGTATAATGAGAATATCGAGTACTATATGAAAAAGTATGAAAACCATATAAAACGAATATCATGGAACAAGCCCATTTCCTGCATCTCAAGGACTAAAAATAGCATCACTTTAAACCATTCACTCACACCTAACTTTCAGTTAGGTGTTTTTATTATATGCATTTTTGATATTAAAATGAAATACTAGGTATATTAAAGCACTACCAAATATTAAAACAACATTCCATTATACATCAAATTAAATTTCAAGAAATAAATAACATAAAATTCGATTAATGCATACCCATTTAGGATATGCAAAATACGGTATGATTGGCGGTGACGTCATCACTTCACATAGGGTCTAATAGGAAATTTGTAAAAGCTACTTCTGGAAATTTACCGGCTGGGAAAGTATTTATGATTGTAGAATTTATAAAGAAAGACAAACGTTCTTAATATACTAGAAGTGACGGGATCCAATGTTGTTAGTTCACATTGTCGAAAAAAACTGTGCCATGGTGGGATAATTTTAGTCAACGTTTTACGAATATAATAATTAATTAATAATTGCGCATATGATCCTGACTTTTTGAGAGCAACTGTAACTTTTTTTGAAAAAAAATTCTTTTAACTCCAATTTCACCATCCGATGTAACATCGTTAATAAATAGGTTAAAATCTTCCAATTCATGTGGATATGACAACATATTCAATAATTTAATAAAACAGTGTAAAACAAGCATATGTCAGCCATTAGCCTTTTTAATAAATTTGTTTTAATTCAGGAACGTTTCCCCTGACATATTTAAATTAGCTATTGTTCAACCGTTGTTCAAAAAAGGAGATCTCAATGATTATGAAAACTACAGAGTAATCAGCTTACTTTGTAGTTTCTCAAAACTTTTCGAACATGCACTAAAAGAAAATCTTTCTTTTATGAAAATAATTTACTGTCTGCCGGTCCGCATGGTTTCTCTAAGAATAAAAGTACACAATCGGCACTTTGTGATTTCCATGAATTAATTGTGGAGGCCCTTGATCAGAAGCAGTGTGCCTTACGATTATTTATTAATTTCTCCCGTGCTTTGATATGGTTGATCATAACCTACTCTTAAATAAACTGGATATGTATGTAGTCAGAGGGACTCCATTAAACCTTCTCTCTTCATACCTCAATAATAGAACCCAAACTGTCAAACTAAATCGTGATGTGTCGAGCGATGCACAGGGTGTCCCTCAAGGATCTGTTTTAGGTCCTCTGTTATTTAATATATATGCAAATGATTTGATAACATATCTAAGTGGAACATCAAATGTACATACTATATGTGTTACGCCGATGACAAAAACATTCTTATCATAGACAGTGAAATAAATGCAATTAAAAATAGTGCTAACCTAGTGTATTCACATATAATTAAATGGTCAGAAGAAAACAAGCTCAACTTGAATAAAAATAAAACAAAAACATTATTATTCACTTTGCAAAAAAATATAGATACCTGTCTCTCTGACAGCGATATAGAAATGTGCGTTCTGTAAAAATTCTAGGAATAATTTTCGACAAGCATCTGCAGTGGGGAAATTATCTAAAAAATCTGTGCAGTAAATTGCGTAGTCTATTATGCAAATTATCACTGTAATTTGAGGTGTGGGATCATAAATTGGGGAAACAGTGTACACATAAACCTCATATTCATTCTGCAGAAATATGCCTTAAGAATTATTGTGGGACTAGGATTTCGTGAAAGTTGCCGTAATATTACTTCCACATCCACGTAGTGGATTGGAAGTATAGTAATCGCAAAAAAATTTTCAAAAATTTTTATTCGTGAAATAGGTTTAGAATGTCATGAAACGTCGAGATTTTAAATTTGAGCGAAAAAAATTTTCTGTCTGTCTGTCGGTCTGTCTGTAACTTTTTTTGTCCGCACGCTTTCTCCGGAACGGTTTAAGATATTGACCTGAAATTTTGTACACGTATACAGGGTGATTCACGTAGGCCATTCATTAGAAGTTTTTCAACTTGCAGTTGGATTAGAAACTTGAAATTTGGTATGCAGCCATAATCGATCATGCCCGTTCTATCTAAAATATTTTCAGTCCTCCAACTATACAGGGTGTGCCAAAAATTGGTACCAACTTTCTTATTTTAAATGGAAACCTATATTTTTCTTTACAGAGTTCGATTGATCTTCTAATTCTGAGTTTAGAGAATCTAAGTTATGTTAACTTATCTATTACAATTTTTGACATATGTCCAATTTTTTGAAAAAAATTGCCGCTGTAGTAGTTTACAAACAAATTTGTACCTCCCAAACCTTTCAAAATTATAAAACCAAATTTGTGAAGCAGTTAGCTGAAAGTCCAGGCTAACTTTTGATGTCCCATCGGTGGTCCCATTTTCTACCATATGGGCGCAGTCGATTTTCAAATGTCGCAATCAAAAATTGTCAAAAAGTCAATTTTTTCAAATGGCACCTACTATTTTTTTTCACACCATTCGAAAGAAAATTGAATTTTAGGGTGAGTTACTTAAGCATTCCCTATACCTAACTTTACCCCATATCGAGTTATTCAATAAAACTCAATAAATACCTTATCATGCCGAGAGATTCCTTACTTCATCAAGTATGCCATGGAAACAAAAGACAGTTGTAACAATTTTTAAAGAAAAATATGGATTCTTATTTAATTACACACAACACCAACAAATTATTATTAACGAACAAGAACAATGTTGACGAAATTCTGTCAGTGAAAACGGTGCACACATTGAGCATTTGTATTGAAATAATTATTTTGTTAATCTGTTTATTTGTTATTTTGTTGTTATTATTTATTATTGCAATACGATTTTTGAATAAAAATTAAAATGAAATGATTGGTTCCAAAGCCTTACTACCCCTGAGAAAAAAAAAACAATATTTTTTTCAAAAAATGCCAATAACTCAAAAACGACTGTAGATAGACATACACAATGTTAATAAAAGTGGCCCTAAAATTCAATTTAGCATTGATTTCTGGCGTCAGAAATGGTAGGCGCAAAGATGTGCTACGCAATCTGTTGAAAGTAGAATAATAGAATATTTGAACAAAAATATGGTGGTCACATTGAACATTTACGTCAGAATTTCGTCAACATTGTTCTTGTTCGTTAATAATAATTTGTTGGTATTGTGTGTAATTAAACAAGAATCCATATTTTTCTTTAAAAATTATTACAACTGTCTTTTGTTTCCATGGCATACTTGATGAAGTAAGGAATCTCTCGGCAAGATAAGGTATTTCTTGATTTTTATTGAATAACTCGATATGGGATGAAGTTAGGTATAGGGAATGCTTAAGTAACTCACTCTAAAATTAAATTTTCTTTCGAATGGTGTGAAGAAAAATAGTAGGTGCCATTTGAAAAAATTGACTTTTTGACAATTTTTGATTGCGACATTTGAAAATCGACTGCGCCCATATGGTACAAAATGGGACCACCGATCGTACATCAAAAGTTAGCCTGGACTTCCAGCTAACTGCTTCACAAATTTGGTTTCATAATTTTGAAAGATTTGCGAGATACAAATTTGTTCGTAAACTACTATAGCGGCAATTTTTTTCAAAAAATTGGACATATGTCAAAAATTGTAATAGATAAGTTAACATAACTTAGGTTCTCTAAACTCAGAATTAGAAGACCAATCGAACCATGTAAAGAAAAATATAGGTTTCCATTTAAAATAAGAAAGTTGGTACCAATTTTTGGCACACCCTGTATAGTTGGAGAACTGAAAATATTTTAGATAGAACGGGCATGATCGATTATGGCTGCACACCAAATTTCAAGTTTCTAATCTAACTGCAAGTTGAAAAACTTCTAATGAATGGCCTACGTGAATCACCCTGTATATTATAACGAGATCTGGAACTGGATTGTTTTTTGAGGAAATCCGGTGAAGGGTTGGGGGTTAAATAGGGGTAAATAGGGGGAAATAAGTAAAGCAAGCTTGTAAGAGTACAGAAACTTGAAATTCGGTGTATGTACTAGAAGTTAAGGCCTCAGATTTTTTTATAATATTTTTCAACCCCCCACCACCCCTACCCATTAAAGGGGTTGATAAAATAAAGTTGAGATATTCATTTGAAATTTCGTATACGTATGTATTATAACTATGTCTAGAATTAGATTATATTTTGGGATGATTCCGTTGAAGGGTTGGGGGTTAATTTGGGGTAAATAGAGGAATATGAGTAAAACAAGTTGGTAAGAGTACAGAAACTTGAAATTCGGTGTATGTACTAGAAGCCAAAGCGTCGGTTTTTTTAATAATATTTCTCTCCAATTTGAAAAGGGTTGATAAAATAAAATTGAGATATTCATTTGAAATTTTCCACACGTATGTATTATAACGACATCTGGAACTAGATTTTATTTTGAGATAATTCCGTTGAAGGGTTGAGGGTTAAATAGGGGTAAATAGGGGAAAATAAATAAAGCAAGTTGGTAAGACTACAGAAACTTGAAATTCGGTGTATGTACTAGAAGCCAAGGTCTCAGATTATTTATAATATTTTTCAACCCCCACCACCCCTACTTCATTATTAAAAGGGTTGATAAAATAAAATCGAGATATTTATTTGAAATTTGGTACACGTATGAATTATAACGACATCTGGAACTAGATTATACTTTGAGATGATTCCGTTGAAGGGTTGGGGGTTATTTAGGGGGAAATAAGTAAAGCAAGCTGGTATGAGTACAGAAACTTGAAATTCGGCGTATGTACAAGAAGTTAAAGCCTCAGATTTTTTTATAATATTTTTCAACCCCCCCACCACCCCTACCCCATTAATGGGGTTGACAAAATAAAGTTGAGATATTCATTTGAAATTTCGTACACGTATGTATGATAACGACGTCTGGAATTAGTTTATATTTTGAGATGATTCCGTTGAAGGGTTGGGGGTTAATTTGGGGTAAATAGAGGAATATAAGTAAAACGTTGGTAAGACTACAGAAACTTGAAATTCGGTGTATGTACTAGAAGCCACAGCGTCAGATTTTCTTATAATATTTTTCAACCCAACCACCCCTACTCCAATATGAAAAGGGTTGATAAAATAAAATTGAGATATTCATTTGAAATTTGGTACACGTATGTATTATAACGACGTCTGAAACTAGATCATAATTTGAGATGATGCCGTTGAAGGGTTGGGGGTTAAATAGGGGCAAATAGGGGAAAATAAGTAAAGCAAGCTGGTAAGACTACAGAAATTTGGGATTCGGTGTATATACTAGAAACCAAGGCCTCAGATTTCTTTCTAATATTTTTCAAATTCTACCACCTCCGCTTCATTATTAATGGGATTGATAACATCAAATTGAGATATTCACTTGAAAGTTAGTACACGTATGTATTGTAGTGACATCTGATTGAGATGACTCCATTGAGGTGGTAGGTTGTAAATAGTGGAAAATAAGTACGGTAAACTAGAAACTTCATTTTTAACGTATATGGTAGAAACCAACTCCTCAAACTTTTCTATGACATCTACCCCAAATATTATTAAAATTCTATGACCAATAATTTCCACATACTAGAGTGCAAATATAGTCAAGATGTTTCCTTTAAAGTGACTTGGACGAATAATCTGGATGTGGAAGTAGTGATTCCTTAGGCAGCGGTTTATTTAAAGGGTTTAACTGTAACTAGTTTGTATGTTTTTGAAGTATGCCTATATGTTTACAAGAATAAGCATAAGTTTCTTGCTAATCAAGTCAGCCATGACCACAATACAAGATTTAAAGGGTTACTACAGCCAAACTCTTGTAGGACAACATTTTATCAAAAAAACCTTTTTTACAATGGATGTAAATATTTTAATTCTTTATCTGATGACATTAAATCATCAAAAAACAATGTTTCAAGGCAAAATTGAAAAAATTATTGCGTGAAAAAAACTGTTATGAAATTGATGATTTCCTCACATAATTTGTATTGTTTTCTCTTTTATTTTTTGTTTGTTTGTTATGACTGTAGTGTTTGCGTTTTACAATGTGTAAATTTATATATATCTTATATATTTTGCTTTGGATTGTATATGTATTTGTAATTTATCTTTGTACTACTTTCGACTTGTGTAAAACAATTTCTATTACATACACCAATAAATATTATTATTTGTTTCTCACGTCTTTCGACGGAAAGTGATAGGTACGGTTTTTACAAACAAGTAACTATCAATTCTATTCGGAAAAGTTGAGGTGGGACTGGACTACTGCTGCGGTATTGAGGACAACTGACTTCTGGAGTTGGATGTAAGTGAGTGGATGCAGCTGTAGCTTGAGGAGACTTTCATGCAGTTTCCGCGGGATGACGGCCTTGCCGATATAACTATCGGAATTATATAAATCTGTTTTGCTTATTATTATTATTATTATTATTACTATCAAATATATTACTTGACCACTTGTTTACTTTTTAATACAGTGTGTTGTTCATTTTGTAATATGACAATATCTTACACCAGCAAATAGAATGTTGTAAAATACTGTTCTCGGGATTAACATAAAGTGAGGGTACTGTTGAGTTTAGAGCTTTGCAAAGACAAGCCAAAAGACCCCGCAGTTTTTTATAGTAAAAATGGGTTTCAGTCGATTGTTCTGAAACTTGGGGAAAATGTTCTCCTGGGCCCCCTGATTAAAATTCTCCTTGACCACCAGCCCGGCCGAATTCGATTTTTTGATCTAGAGGCAATTGAAACTGTGAACATCAGCGAAGGTCTGCTTAAATGTGCAATAAAAATTCTGAAAATATTCAGGCTCGTTTTTTGGAGAAAAATAAGCAACTTTTGTCAGTTTTGTCTCTTGGTGTATTTTTTCAATAAAGCGCTTCCTTCTCCCGGAAAAAAATTAATTTTTTTTTGTAATTTTTTTGCGGGAAAAGGAAGCTCTTTGAAGAAACAGTTGGAGGGGCATAAGTTGATTATTTTTACTTAAAGAATATGCCTGAATATTCTGGGATCTTTCTGAAGTAGAAAAAAATAAAAATCTAGAGAAATTCTTGGTCGAAATTATTTTTGTCTAAGCAATTCTGAAAACTGTATGTCTATTCTTTAATATAGACAACATATTTAAGGAAGAAACAAATGTTGTCTTTAACTACACTGTCAATAATTTTTTCTTCAAACGTCTGAAAAACCTGACATTTCTTAAAATTTAGACAGCTGTGATTTGCCATTAGCGGTGGGATCTGCATTACAAAAGAGATCGAAACTGGGAAAAAAAAGAATTCATAGAATATTAGAATTAGTTTAGGGTGAAAGAAGTGTTTTAGAGAAAAACGCCAAGAGCCAAAAGTTGCCTTTTATTGTTCAAAGATCATGCCTGCCGGTTTGCAGAATTTCTCAGACAAAAATAATTTCCACCAAGAATTTCTTTAGATTTTTATTTTTTTCTACTTCAGGAAGATCCCAAAATATTCAGGCATATTCTTTAGGTAAAAATAATCAACTTATTCTACTACTACTTCTTTTACTAATGAATTGAACAATAAATTGAATGATACGTCGGCAACACAGCCATATTTAATAGCATCAAAAGTACAGGAAAAGACAAATGCGGAACTGTAACCTAATTAGTATATCATATAAATATATTAATGGTGCTCAGAAACTTACAACGTAAACAAAGGTTGATCAGAAAAATATGTTTTATTTAAACAATGTTTCTTCTTTGGACACCAACTTCAAGTAGGTGCCTTTAATGAAACATACATTTACAGTTATTTTACACCTTCAGAACTCACCAATTTTTTTGAAAAAAAAAATGTAGGTATTACATCTAATCAGATTTTGAATATTTAACTTTAAAATTTTATTTCATATTGTTTTTTTATACACTGTCCTGAAAACTTTTCCAAGTATGCTTTTAAATGAATTTTTACATTTTGGCATAAAACGCCATTTGTTATTCAATATACATCGTTAAGATTGTGCAAAATAACATGTATTTATAATATACAACTTATGTTTATCAACACTAGAAGTGATGAAGTCATCAGCACGCGATGATGTGACATAGTGTTTTTGGCGGTAAAATTTCAATTCAAATTTTAACACGCATATTGTGTTAATCGAATGGTTGTGAAAATTCAAGTATTTCTAAACATAATTAAGATTTTAAAATTTGTGAAAATATCGAGTTAAACTTAATACAGCTTAGAAAATGCATGGGGTGGGGTGCAGTGCAGCACAGATGGACAGAAAATGCCAGTTTCTGAGCTTAAGAAATGTACTCTGTTATTTATGGGTTGGAAATCCAACCTATAATTAACAGTCCGTTTTTAATATTCAACAAGATTAGACATTTATATTTATTCTATATGAGAGAGTCTATAAATGTTACACTGGACCCAATCTGGGATGCGATTGAAAACATTAAAAATGAGGATAAACTTACAAAAACGTAAAATTTGAGGTTATGATAGTCATATGGTGCTATTACACTATTGTGTTAAATATTAAATATATGTAATAAAAAAGGGCTTGTCCCATAAATAAATAAATAATACTTACTTGTGTTCCAAATATTTCAGTGTGCAAATGGACCAAACCATTTGCTATAGACAAACACAGCCTCATCAACTGTTGATGGGACAGTGATGTATAATTGAGATAGTCATATAAACTACCTAATGAGTGATAGTGGGTTATAAGCCACAACTGGGTGCAGGAATTACGTGACGTCATATCCGATCCAATATAACCCAATATATTTTCATGTCGAAGTAATATCGTACTAAAAATAAAATTAACATATGTTATGTAAGGTCAACTTTCAGACTCTTTAGAAACTGAGAATGATTATAGGATGTAAACATTTTGAGGATTTTAAAATTACTGAACTTTATGTATTAAACACTGCAGTTGTGTGTTGGTCAGTTTTGTAATAAAGTTGTTTTTATTATTTACATTTCCTTCGATTTTAGAATGCCACTTAAAAAATTATAACCATAGAGAATAGACTGATAATTTAGCAAATCTACTTATGGACAGCGTTAAATGTATAATTAGAAATTTGACATGTTGTAGAAGAACTTCTCGAAATAAGTACTCAAAGACCTCCTTATAAAATGTCCCAGTTTTGTCGATCTATCAATTAATAGGAGCACGTGTAAAAAACTACACTCTCCACTTACAATTATTGTATCAGCGGATAACACAGAAAGAATTCTCTGATATTTTTTATTATAGTCATTATATAGATCATACCAGAAGACTCATAGCAATAAAACAACGCTATTAGCAGTTTTGACATGATTGCAGAAGCATAACGCGTTGTCATTGCCTTGTCTAAAGATGATAAAGAAATGAGACCCTGGATTCAATTTACTATTGTCAATTTGCAAAATCAATGTAAATCTTGCTGCTAGACATTCCAGAAGCATGACAACATTCATTCATGACTTACTACCAAGCTCAAGCCTGGCATAGAGGTCCAATAACAACTATAAATCTTGCTCTACAGCCTTAATCAATTTCATATCTTGGAAGGATGTGACGCAAGCTCTGCTTGCTGAATGCTGAAAAGCTGGGATGAAGTGTTCGATCATCAGTGGATTTGGCAATTTGTGACAAGTTTTAAAAACTAAAACTCTACTGTACCAGAAACATTCAATCAAATAGTTTAAAAAATATTTTTTTTAGATTTGTATAATATAGCATCTAGTGTCAGCAATTCTGTTTTCTCTGAGTAGCCATATAGTGTCACTTGAAAACAGTGATGATGTGTGGACATGATAAAAAACTGCAATCAGATATATTATATACTTATACACAGGGCAATAATTTGAAGGAATTAGACAAACTAAATTAGACAATAGTTACTAGAAATGTAGGTAGAAACGGGATGTTAGTAACAGTTAAGGGGGCAACCTCTTACTTTACTGTTAGTTTAGGTTGATATGTGAGTTAGTTTTATTATTAAACTGAAAAAATACATCCAAAATATGTCTGGCTAACCAACAAGCATTTACTAACACAATTTTGAAAGAAATAAATAGTGTAATAATTGAATTTGTAATAGTTACCTGTAAATTTCTGTTTCCCTAGACCAACTGGCCTCATCCCTAGAGAAGAATATTTTTACAGCCACACTTTCTCCATGCCAAATGCCTCTCCATACCTCCCCATATCGCCCCTTACCTATACATTCAACCAAAGATATTTGTTTAGCTAGTGTCCTTTGTATTAATAGAGGCAAACCAGACCCACTTCCTGAAGTCATCGAATGTTCAAGATATTCTCTCAAAGTGCTATCGCCTGCAGCAGTTGCCCTAAGCAAATCATCTGTCGCATAGTACATGTCAGGATCAAGTCTGCTTTCATTGCACAACCTATTCCTATGATAACGCCTTAAAAAGTATAAAGCTACAACACCGAGACTGCCAAGTACCACAACAGGAGCTAACACAGCAGCTACCAGTTTTAAACCATACACGAACGAATCGGAATACGGGTTTATGTTTTCTGTATATATGGGTGGCAGTTCAGGAAAGCTTCCATTGTTGCAGAAATCTCCTACACAACAATCTATTTGAAACTGACCACTTGCTTGTCGTTTGTGTTGAACTTTAACTGATGGAGTTCTACATATTAACGGCAGCTGTTCCGAGTCTGTGGTACAACCTCTAGTGACACTTTCTTCTCCTAAAATTTAATTATGACCTATTAATTATTTTGTAATTTTATTGCTATGTGCTGTTTTTGTAGAAAATAGGGTATTCTCATTGATTGGAATTAATAATGTCCTTTGAAAATGTTGAAATTCCCACAATAGACAACATTTTTATCGAATGTCAGTCCTCTACTCATTAGATGCTGACTGGCTGGAACGCAGAGGCAAAGTCCCACCGGGTCTATGAGCTAATAACCTTGGTATTTAATATAAGCCTTCAGGCGTACTCAAAAATTTCTGAGAGCGAAAGGAGGGATATCGATAAGCTAGGAAAATCGGCCCCCAATTTCATTAAAAAAAGACTACTTAAGCCATTTTCTAAATGTTTTACTATTTTTCAATATTTAAATAAAGGATCGACTCTAAAATAAAAACAATTATAAATGCATGTAATTGTTTTTTCTAGGGAGAATACACTGCAAAATATGCTCTAATCAATATTTTTATTAAAAAATACCCTATTCTCAGTAGGGTTTCCGGTGACCCTATAGAAGTGTAATGATTTTCTTTTTAAATATGTAATATACTTTGAAAAACTATGTGCGAATTTCAGCATTCTTTTCCTTCGAGGTTAAAACCCTTAGTAATTGGATTTTTGTGCCAGTTGTGTATAGTTCATCACATAAAAATTGATTTTTCACTGTTTACATCTACAGTGTGACCAACTTTTCATGAAGGCACCCCCCAACTAGCAATATGATATTTTATAATCATTGTAGGAATGTTTCTGATATACATTTTATAAAACAACAGTACTCTCAGAAACACTTTTCAGAAAATTTTGCTGTGAACTATGGCAAAGTTTTAAATACATTTTTAATGCTCCTCACATTTATTGATGATTTCTAATAATTTTTCAAAATTATATAAATATCGATTTTAAGAATTTGAGTTTTTTTGCAATGTAACTTACACTCATTTGTTTTAGTAGTCATAACTGTATAGTTAGCACGTTTCTAACTGCATAAATTCTAATCAACATTTGATATTTTAAATTTTCATATCTTTTTATATTTACCATCACGAATGCTGGCCTTTCAAGATGGCCTCCCTCTATAAAATGCTTCTGTGTTAGGAGCAAGCATTTCACGATGTTTTAAAATATTAGACGATTCCTATAAAACATCTATAAAATAATGCGCCTTAGTGTAACTTTTACATGAATCTTATAAAATAGATTACTCACTTCTGCAGTACTTTTGCAGTTCTCATGATAAATCTGTTAGTGCTGAGTTGTAAATGCAACCATGAGAACAGAATTGGTTCAATTTGCATAAATATAACTTTGAAATAAGTGGCAGTAAATCCCTTTATTTACAGAGCTGTTTATTTATGGTTTATTTATTGCCAAAAATAAGTTATAGTTACTTTTATTAGTATAAGCATCAGTACTTTGGCATATGATCTGATACCTTAACAGTACAAAGAGTAAAATGCATCCTTTCATTTTACAGCAATATAAACTGTCTTGTCAAAACCACTAGGCTGTGAATAGGCACATGTACTTAATATTTTTATAACCACTTTTTAAGTTTCTCCATTGCCCTAAATCTGATGTTTCTAGTTTAACTGTTATATGATCTGTCAAGATCTGCACCGCTCTTGTCAATGTTGGTAACCAAAATTCTGGAAGAACGATTTTTTTAAAAATTTGTATACTATAATTATGACAAATTTTCATTAAAATTATAATTATAAATATAAATACACAGCTAACGCAGAAAATCAGTTTTCTCAAACATGTTTTATTGCATTGTTAGCCACCACATTTCTATGCTCAAGTAAACAATTTTGTTTTGTAATGACTTTGTTGCTGTTTTCATATTACAGCAAATACAATGCTATATATAATAATTACATAACTTGTTCTGGTACAACGATTTATTCTTAAAAGCAAAATTGTCACAAATGGACCTTTAATATAACTGTTTTGTAAGATGATAAGAAATAACTATAAAATAATTCGAATATATACTTCTAACGGTGCTAAAAATGCTGCTGAACATTACTAAAAAATCGTTATAAAACGATTAGTTTTAGAAACTTAGTCACAAAAACATTTATAAAATAATTTCTTCACTGCATTATAAGATATTTTATAGTTTTGCTGTAGAAACGTTTTAATGATAAATTTATAAAATAGTTCAGTTGCAGACAACAAAATAGTATTTTCTGGAACTCTAATATAATCCATTGGCATTTAGAAGCATTAATAAAATAAAAGCAAAATAATCGTAGAACATGTAAATTATAAAACAAATTTGCTGGTTGGGGCCTCATGTCTCGTTCATCTGATATTCGAATATTTTTAAATTTTATTGGTGAATACATACATATAAAGTGAGTCTTTAGAAGCAACCACATTTAATTTTAGTGAGAGGCGTTTGATTTTAAGATGGAAAAAGAACTAGTACATAATATAATCTTAATCCTCACCTTTAGAAACCCCCTTTGTACAAAATTACATCGTAGTTAGTTCAAAGGTGGTTGAGACAGAGCCATAAAAAAAAAACAATTTTTCCAACTAAAAATAATTTTTTTCTGTAAAACTGATTCTCAAATGAATATAAATGTATTCTTAATGTATTTTTTATTCAGATTAATTTATTGTACTAGTTTGAATTGATTTCAAAACAAGTTAATTGTTTATTTAATAAGGCAAAAATTCTAACTCGTACATATTATACTAATCATTAATGTTGTCGTGCACGTCATCAATTTATATTTATTTCAAAGTCATGAGATTTTTCTCTCAGCTTAAATACTACCGCATTAGAATGTAAATAACAGAAAGTAACATCTGATGGAGCTACGACAGAAGTTTCAAGCATAAAGATGCGCTTTAGAGATGAATCATATGGAATTCGGAAATTAAAAGATGATGACGTAAGCAACAACATTCGTGATTAGTATTATATCTACCATTTTTCTAACAAATAATCTTCAATCAGTAAGTAAGCTAAGTAAGCCGTGAAAAGAAAAGTTACTGCAAGTGTCAATTTAATGGGCTTGTTACCGATTTTTTTGTTTGTTTTTTTTTATGGTATTCAATAGGATTCGATCATCTAGATAAGCTGTTAAAATTTCAGCTTCATAAATATATCCAATCCTTAGATATTCAATATTAAATATTGGGTTTCAGTAGTCAAAGTAAAAAATTCGACTATCACCTAATCAGCACATGTAAAGTGACGTCACACGATGCTCCGCCCTGTATTCGTGTAATCCAACTTTGGTAATGTATTTAAGGGCTTAAACATTAGCATAAAAATCTAAAAATTAGAAAATTATTGTCTTAAAAAGTGTTCCTACTTTCAATTTCTAAAATAAAAAGAAAATGCCTATTATACAATTCTTTGAAATTCCATATAACCACCATCATTCCGAATACACTGCTCAATCTGCTTTCCTATATGGCATAATAGTCCAATAAATCTGTCGAAAATATCGCGTTTTTTTGCAAAAATTATTAACAGCAAACCAAGGTATGTAAAATATCGGAAATTTTCCGTAGAATTCAATGAACTATTTTTAAAACAAATGACGAACTTGCGTCCTCTTCAAAATGGCGGCCAAAGTTTGCAAAAAACAGTTTTTTTGCGTTAAAAAAAAAGTTGGCGCTGCACAAAAAAAAGTTTAATAGCAGAGTTGTGTAACTTTTTAATGCGGATCGAGCCGGCCCAGTCCGATCTTAGAAAATTGCAAAATTATTTAGTTATTGCAAAAAAGACGTTAAAAATTGCATTTTTTTGAAATACCTGTATCTCCGTGAAGAAAAGATATTCTTTAACGAAACTCAGTGAAAGCATAGTCCAAGATATATCGAATACAAGCATTTTTACAGATTTGCAAAATATTCCAAGTTTCTTGCAGAAATCGATTTTTTCGAAAAAAACACGTTTTTTTCAATGTCCAATAGCTCATACAGGTCTTCATATTTTTATATCGGACCAGTCCGAAAAGTTTCTTCAACAGTTGCGCTAACCTATGTAGTTATTGCGCATATAGCGAAGCGATCCCTAATATGCGAAAAATCGGTCAAAAAATCGATAATTTTTTTTACCCCAAAAAACTTTGAATATTTTTGACATTTTAAATTATATTGGAACCCCATTATTGCCAATGGATAGCTGGCATTTTTCTACAAATTTACAAAAAAAAAAAAATTGCCCTCGGACTCTGGAGCCGAGATAATTTTTTTTTTTTTAAGAAATTTTTGTGGCGCCATTTTTTAAGGTAAAGGGCTGAAATTTGCAGTGGTTATTGTACAATACTTATATTTTCAATAAAAAATATTCGCAACTTGATCGGCCGTTGCTGAGCATTGCAAATTCAATGAAACTCGGAGCTCGATGCTGTGGCGTACGCCAGCAGCTGCCGAAAACACGGAATAAAATGTTCAAATGTGTGTTCAACGTGCGACGATGAAATTTGCTCAAATATTGAGGAGAACAGAGTCGTCGCTGATGATATCGACGAAGAAATAGACGAGACAAATATCACAGAGACTGAGCTAGAAAGAGATGAATTTTCAAATGATGATAACGATAATGATGATTGTGATGACGATAATGCGGAAATAATATTACATGACGTTTACCGTGACAGTAGTAGTGGTAATGAAGACGAGTCTCCTATTAAAAAGCAAAAGAAAAAAAAATTAATGCAACGTATTCTACAAAAACAATTCGAATACATAAATGAGACATAATAAAATTTTGATGTTTCTTTGGTAATGTAACAAATGTAGTAAAGCGTAAAGGAATTAAAATTACTTGCCATACAATAGCACGATTTCGTAGATAGTTTGGGACGATATTTGACAAACCCCAAAATGTTATCGAGGTGGGCGATGTACTATTAGATTTTTTCAGCCATAGGTATGAAGTAATCTGTAGTAAATTTGCTAAATCGGAAATATTTTATTACCAGTAAAATACCACTCATAAACTGATAAAAAGCCGTTACGATCGATGTCATCGTCAAATTGCTTTTTATTAGAAATGTAACAAACGCGCGGGTAATTAAATGAGGTGAATGTGTAAAATAATCAAATCATAAAAGGGGTAATTGATTACAAGAATTCCCCAAACTGCACATTAGGTAGGAACTAGTTGCTTTTTCCTTTTCTAAGTCCACTCGTAAAACAAATAGGTTTTTTAATAATAGGTATAATTAGCTAGCTTAGATGTAGAATATTTTAAGTTGTTTAAATGGACGTGTTATACTGAAGGGAAGCCAATTTGGCCACAGTTACTAAAGAGAACGCCACTTGCCAGGCGAGTACTATGTCGGTACATAATTTCTACTATAGAGGACGCAACCTTCCGGATGACTTGATGCCTCCAAAAAGAGGCGGACTTTCATTCATTGATCTAGATTGCTTTGGGGTGGATAAGGACCACTAACTAAAAATTGACAAGGATAATCCCATCCGGAAAAAAATACACTTTCCGATCAGCTACTGGTGGTGTGACATCGGCCTACTTTTGTCAGGATAACTTTAGTATTCCCGGGTATAGGTATTTGCATTTTTGAGCTTCTGTTATAAAATTTAACTTCATGTCATCAGATTTCTCAAATTAAACGTTACCTCGTTCATATTGTCACTGGCAACTGGCGTTTCTGCACTAGTTTATAAAGAAATAATTAACTTCATGCTAGTTAAGGCTATTGTATTTTTTGGCCCTTCTGGAAATCAGTTTGAATTTGAGTGTAAATGATTTTTTCATTTAACAAAGTAATTTTTCTTGCTTAAGTTCGAGACTACGGTCCAATTTCCTTATTTGTTTATCTTTTAAGTTGCATTTTCTTTTGTTTTAATTTAAGTATTACTTATTATTGTTCTATTTTCCAAACTGATTGTTCTTTTGTAACGTGTTCTTTTATCCGTTTTCAGCCCTTTACTTAAAAAAATGGCTCCACTAGAATTTCTTAAAAAAAATTATCTCGGCTTCAGAAGGTCGGAGAGCAATTATTTTTTTGGAAATTTGTAGAAAAATGCCAGCTATCTATTGGCAATAACGACATTGCAATATAATTGAAAATCTCAAAAATATTCAATTTTTTTTTTTTTTGGGTAAAAAAAATTATCGATTTTTGACCGATTTTTCGCATATTAGGGATCGTTTCGTGATATGCGCAATAATTGCACAGGTTAGCGCAACTGTTAGAGAAACTTTTCGGACCGGTGCGGTATAAAAATATGATGGTCTGTATGAGCTATTGGACATTGAAAAAATCGCGTTTTTTTCGAAAAAATCGATTTTTGCAAGAAATTTGCAATATTTTGCAAATCTGTAAATATGCTCTTATTCGGCATATCTTGATTTACGCTTTCACCAAGTTTCGTTAAAGAATATTTTCTCTTCACGGAGATACAGTTATTTCAAAAAAATGCGATTTTTAACGTCTTTTTTGCAATAACTAATTAATTTTGCAATTTTCGGAGATCGGACTGGGCGTGCTCGATCTGTATTAAAAAGTTACACAATTGTGCTGTTAAACTTTTTTTTGTGCGACGCCAACTTTTCTTTTTCAACGCAAAAAACTGTTTTTCGCAAACTTTGGCTGCCATTTTGAAGAGGACGCAAGTTCGTCATTTGTTTTAAAAATAGTCCATTGAATTCTACGGAAAATTTCCGATTTTTTGCATTCCTCGGTTTGCTGTTAATAATTTTTGTAGATAAAATCCCTCACTTACTGGACTATAAACTTTTCTAATCTCAATCGGAGTGAATTCAACATATGCTTGTTTAATGCTGATCACTAACTCTTCTTGGCTATGGGGTCTGCTCTTGCACACTATATTTTTTAAATAACCTCACAAATAGAAATATCAGGTCCAGATACCTAAGGGGGAACTACTACACTCGAATTCTTAGACCTATCCATCTATTTGGAAAACTGTCTTCTAGCCAACCCCTTGCAATGTTAACCCTTTAATTCCTGGACCAGGATAAATCCGCAAAAATTTTTCATGCTCCCAACGAGGGAACCGGATATTTACGCAAGGTTATAATTACACTAGTTCGTATCCGTTTTTATTTTGCATTTTTTTTGTGAAAATCTATATTTTCTTATGTTTTTGAAAAACAAAATAATGTTTATTTAATTGATTATTTGAATTTACATGGCTAAATGAAGCATGTATACGCGCATAAGTTTATCCGAACCGTACAGTTCCGCAAGGGCCTCCCGCTGCCGGTTAAAGAGCCGCGGGGTACCATCAAGTTGATAATACAAATCTCTTCTGACATCTCATGGCAAATTATTGAGAAAGGGTTGAATTTCATTTTACAACAAATTTGAATACGCTTTCCCATTGAATCTTGGTAAGAAAAAAGGACGAATAAACTGGCCATTCTATAAACCACACCAAATGTTAACTTTTGACACATATTACCCTTTAGTACAGATAAACCAGTGGGGACTTCTGTCAGCTCAAAAACAGAAATTCTGGGAGGATACTATCCCATTGGTGGCAAATGTTGCCTCATCAGTAAATATGACATTTTTCAGAAAATTTACATTGTTTAAAAGTTCACCTTGGGTCCAAAAACAAATCCAACCTTCTGTCTGTACCACCATCTTCTAGGGTATGTAAATATTTTGGTTTTAATGTTCTTTTTTTAAAGTTTTTTCAAGCAACTCCAAACCATCTTCTTACCAATATTGAGATTTAATACTACTTGCCTTATGATATACCTTGGATTTTCTTTAAAATATTGTGACGCATGTCTCCACAAATGGGTTCATGCACGCCATCTCTCAGACACTGGTAGTAGTAGTACCTACGCTTTCTAGAAGCTTATAGAAAGGGATGAAGATTTCTACATTGTTCTCGAGATGAATTGCCGCCGAGAAGGTTATAGAAGATTTTTAGATGGATCTAGAGGCATTTTTAGAGTATATAAGGCAAAATGCACAGTGGGAAGAGAAGTTCTGGAATGACAAGTTAAGATTAGAAATTCAAAGTAAACACAAGGTGTAAATATCAATTAATAAATATTGATAAAGGTAATTTTTGGAACCCACGAATTTTGAAGGGTGCGTGGTTTCCTAATGGGTAGAAACATGTGACAATATTGCAAAATGAGTTCATCTTCAAATTGTCGATTTTGTAAATTATAATTCTTTGGTTTTAACTTACATGCATTTATTGTATTGTTAATTTTGTTAAAACTGTTATTGATGGTCGCTACCAATTTATGGCGAATGGGAGGCTGACGGTCAGGATGCCGTAAATTAAATTCAACAACAACTTGTCTAAATGATCTGGCATTATCTCCGAATAAACGAATCAACTCCACTTTTTCTTGCATTGTTAAACGTCGAACCATACTTATTACACAAAAACTTACACTTCACTTATTATCTAACATTAAACCAGCATTGACATGAATTTTTAACTGATCAACTTATTTACGTTACACGACAAATTAACACTTGCCATAACTTTTGCTCTTACTTAGGTTTTACTAAAGGCTATTTTTTAGAAAAATGGTAGGTATGTACAAATTAGAATGTTTGCGTTATTAAGTAAATAATTATCTTGCTGTAAAATCAATTCAAAATAGTACAATACATTATTCTGAACAAAAAATGAAGAATGCATTTTTTTCATTCGAGTATACGATTTACAGATAAAACTTATTTTTAGTTCCTTTGACGATCCCTATCTCAAACACCTTTGAACCCACTACGATGAAATTTTGTACAAAGAGGTTTTGCAAAGGTGTTGATTAAGCGTATTTTCTTTAAAAATTATTATTATTTTCTTTAAAAAATCGCTAATACTTTTTTTTTAAATCAACCCACTTCTTCCATGCTAGTGGTATAGGAAATGAAGCATTTTATCCCAACATGATATTGCCCCACCTGATTTTTATGTGGGACGGTCCAAAATGTTGCTAAAGATGTATAGAACAAAGTCAGGGTCATGGAAACTGGTGGTTTTTCGATTTCGGGTCAACAACAATTTTTTTTAAGTCGAAAAAGAACCATTGGATTTGATATTTTGAACCTCACTCTTCTCGAGATATAAGCGTTTAAAAAAAACGTGTATTTCTAGGTTTTTCTTTTCAAGAAACTGGTATTTACGATTATTTTTGGGTGTTTACTATGGATTAGAACATGTGGATTTTATATTTTGGACAACATATTTTGATTCTTGACATTTTAGATAGGGCCCTTCCCAACAACTCCACCGTAGATGGATATTTACTTGTGGAGCGGTTAATAAATAAAAAAAAAAAGAAAGGGGAAAAAAGGGAAAAAAATACAAAAATAAAACAAAAAATAAAGCTGCCAGATTCAGAGACAAAAGAAGCAGGAAACTTAATAGAAGCATGGAAACTTAAAAGAAGCATCTCTCAAACACCTACACTTCCCATCCTATATTCCCACCCCATGCGTCATGCGGCTCTCGCTGCTGACAACAAGCATGTCCAATGTCCAACCCGGCGTATGCAGCTGGTCCGGCGGTATACAAAACATCCGAGATTTGGTTCCGGCACGCGGCTTGGCCGTCGCGTCCGTTGGGCGTGTTCGATGGACGACCAAGCTGCGTGTTGGAACGAACCTCTATATAGGCAGGAATGCCCACCATACCCTGGCAAATCAATCAATCAATCAACCTTGCCCTTCTCTAAATATAAGCGTTTGAAAAAAAAAGTGTAACTTAAAATCTATATTTTTGAAAAAACTAGCATTTTTGATCATTAACATGAATTAAAATATGCGGAAAGTCTAAATACACGTTTTTTTTAAGCGCTTATATCTTGAGAAGAGCGAGGTAAAAAATGTCAAGAGTTAAAAAATGCTTAGAATTGTCCAAAATATAAAATCCAATGTTTTTTTTCAACTTGGTGACTAGAAATAGAGCACTTCTGTCCCAGTTTATGATCGGAAATCGAAAAAGCACCAGTTCCCACGACCCTGACTTTGTTCTATACATCTTTAGAAACACTTCTGTAAAAGCCAATTTGAGAGCTTTATTTTTCAATATAATTGTTTTTTTAATATATCAGTATATAGATGGCGCTGTGCTCTAAAGAAATATTTCGATGGAAGAAACTTTGAAATGGAGATAAATTAAACATGATTTTAATTTATGGGGAATGTCGTAAAAATGCTTCAAGAGCTGTAAGGTTATATGAAATACGTTTTCCTGACAAACCTTCACCAGATCGGAAAACTTTTGTTTGTATTCTAATTTGAAAGATTATGGAGGTTTTAAAAGACGAAAAACAACAAGAAAAAGAACTGCAACTGATGAAAATATTGCATTGATATTACATCGAGTAGAAAATAACCCAAACATGTCAGTACGCAAGTTGATGGAAGAAACAAATATTGCACGTTCCACCTGCCACAGAATTCTTAAAAAAACAAATTTTTTCCATATAAAGTTCATTTAGTTCATTTGATTCCAGGGGACAATGAGTGGAGATTAGATTTTTTGGCACAATTTTCAATTCTCTTAGAAGAAAATCCAAATCTTTTAGATACAATTATGTGGAGTGATGAAAGTCGATTCCACAACAATGGAGTAATCACAACACATAATTGTCGTTACTGGTCTCAAGAGAATCCTAGGTGGATGAGACATACCAGATCCCACAATATTTTTAGAGTAAATGTTTGGTGTGGTATCGTTAACAGTTACATTGTTGGCCCATACCTCTACCATGAGAATTTAACAGGTGAAAGATATTTACAATTTTTAGTACTATTAAGGAACAAGTACCATTAAGGAATTTGCCTGCTCAGTTGGATAATATGTGGTTTCATCAGGATGGAACAGGCCCACATAATCATCACAACGTTGTTAATTATTTAAATTAAACATAACCAAGAAGGTGGATTGATACCAATGGAGTACTTAGATGGCCTGCTCGATCTCCTGACATTATTCCATTTGACTTTTATTTATGGGGTTTTTAAAAAGTGAAGTGTACAAAAAATCAATAGAAGACAGGCAGATATTTATAATAAAATTGATGCTAGTGTTGCCGCCATTAATCGGCATACATTATTAAAAGTTTGTAGATCTGAACTAATTAATAGGTTTCCGATGTGTGTTAATGAAAATGGCAATAATTTTGAACACCTATTAAAATAGTTATTTTAATTTCAATAGTTCGTAAAAATTGTTTCATGTTCGTAATTGTTTTTTTATTGCTTAAATGTTTGAATTATATGATAAACAATATTTTTAGTTTTTTTTCCAAGGGTTACTTCAAATATATTTAATTCATAAGATATGAAAAATTCGTTCAATATTTTCTTTTAAAATTTGTAAATTAAATACAGATTGTCCCTCTTACAGGACTGAAATGCTGAAGAGATTACAATTAGGTGTTTTCACAAATTTTAAATTCACTTTCACTGTGAAGATAATGTTTTATTATAGTTAAAAACACTTAAATTTCGAGAAACAGTCGAATAATACCTTAAAACAAGCTATTTTAATTTGGTATTGAAATTTTTTCACCAAAAACACTACATCAATTCACTACGCACTCATGACGCCATCAGTTATAATCTCAGTGTCATGTTGTGTTTTAAACACGTTATTTTGCAGATAAATTTCCTAAAGTAGCTTTTACAAATCCTGTATTAGGTAGACGTTACTTATTTAATCACATGCAACACGTAAATAAAGTGAGTAAAATGTTGTTTAACAATTTTCAAACGCGATTTACGAAATTAATATAACCGATGACGTCACCGTGTGTTATGCGTACTAGTTCAATTACTAAAACTTTATGTTATTTATTTGTTGAAATTTTAATTTGATGGACGATAGAATGCTGTTTAAATATCAATAAGTGCTTTAGTAGAACAAGTACTTCATTTCAATAATATCAAAAAAGCAAATTTGCACATAGTGAAAACACCTAATTATTCAATACTGGCAAATGTCAACATATGGACTCAAATATCTCGAAAACGGTTAGTTTTATGGCACTTTTTTTAAAACACAATCTACTTAGAAATGGATTTTCTTTCACATAAGTAAACCCCATTTCAAAGTTTCTCCCATCGAAATATTTCTTTAGAGCACACCGCCATCCATATACTGATATATTAAAAAACAATTATATTCAAAAATGAAGCTCTCTTTATATGCTCTACAAATTGGCTTTTACAGAATTAAAATATCTATATTTGTTTAGAATATATCCGGCCTGGGAGTTTTTATTGGGACACCCTGTATACAAGTCACTATGTGGCCATATTTTACAGTCAACTTGTATAGTTTTCACTGTGCGAGGTCTGAATGGGTTCTTTCAACTGTTCTTGGCCTGACTGGATTTGTTCAATTGTTCTCGGTACACCTCACTTTTGATTTAACACAAGAAAAATATTTAAAAAAGCACTAAACACTGTTTAAAAACTCAAATCATTCAACATTTGTGCCTTCTTATGAGGCTTATATTATTGATTGCTTCATAATAAATGTTCAAAATTTAACACACCTATATCATACAAGACCCCTAAATAAAATAAAATAAAATTTACGAATTCGAGACTTTAAAATACAGACGGTCAACTGGAATATACAATAACTGCTGAATGACGAATGAAATTAATGCCATCATAGTATATCTAATTCTGGCGGTAAAGCAAAACCAGGATACACAACAGACTAAACATTCAGATGCCCATTTCTTAATAGTTATCACTATGGTTACGTTAAGTGAATGGACGGACCATTTGAAATAGTTTAGCGGGAGGATAAGCGTATTCTATATATCTCTTAAGGTACACTCAGAGTGCATTAATTAGCATTAAACCATAAAATGTAAGCATAAGACGTATGACTTAATTTTATAGAGGTGCATTCATAGTGTGGTAAATGTAAGCTAGGTTCCTTTCCCAGTACACTACAAATCTACATGACAGAAGTAATTACATTTTCATGATTTCTTCTATTTTAGTATTATTTTCACTCAATAGAAGCCTAAGCGATTATCTCCAATAATTTTTCTATATTCAAAATTAATATGTTCTAGCCTGAAATGTCAGATTTGTGGCAAAACTGTTTTGCGAATGTACCCGAAAGCGTACGCCTTTACCCGATTGTGTAAGACTTAAGCATAAGACATAAGGAAATAAAAATAAACCATTTCGTACACCATACGTCTTAAGTTATATACACTATGAATACATATGGATTTGGGTATGTTTATTTCTGTTATGACATACGCTTACACCATACACCTTATGCTTAATGCACTCTGAAGTCAGCTTTATACTGGTGCTAAGCAAAATCTGAATAACAATTAACAACTCAAATCATCATCCGATTATTAGAAACATTTGAAAGTCTATTTGATTATTGAAACTATCCAGTTTTAGATATCGCTACAAATTAAACAAATATACATATTGTTACATACCAGTACTTTCACGGACTCTTGACTTCCAGCACTGTATCGCATTTGTACAAACTGTCAATCGAGGGCAGTCAGGAGGTTCACATGAATGGCATTTATAACGTTTTAATGTCAGGAGAGGCTTGATATTTTGTCGCACGAGCAAATCATAGGGGGGTGGTTCACCCGGGTCGTGTTCATTGTTCAGTTCCTCATCATCCTCAGACTCCTCCCTTAATTGTGGCCTGCGAATAACTTCTCCTAAAACAATTCTAATTAGTACTAGTGTTCTGAGAAACTTAATATAAACATGAGTTATAATTATAGAAATTTGAACTATTACCGTAAATCTTACAAAACAGAAAACAAGAAAATAACCTACCTGTGGCAATATTTACTAATAAAACAATTAATAAACAATTTATTAATTTTGAGGCCGCCATATTGTACCTATTAGATGTTTATCTTCTACGTACAAGGTCAAATATTGTTTAGTTCTGACTATACGCACTGCGCGCTTCAATCGGTGGAGTACTAATCTTTGGTACAAGCACAGAGTAGTAATAATATACTACTCTGTGGTACAAGTATTAGGTTCGTTCTTTTCGTTAGCACCTTGTGCACCAGTGCTAAAAGTGTAGATGGTGTAAATGAATATTTTGTTCTTTTCGACGGGTGTAACTGCTTTTAAGGTCAGGATCGAAATGTCAAAAAATGTATATGTGGTTGCCTAATAATCATTAAAATTGCGTCAAATCGACACTTGGTATTTCATAAATAACTTTTTTATAAGTAATTCAAACGAAGTTTTAAAGTGGGCAGTATTATAACAGAAGTCGGCCAAAGACAACTGACCTGTTTGTTTCTTTTTTAAGTGCACAATAAATTCGGAATAAATTTTTAAAATTGCCTAATTATCAGACGCTACATTTGTAGCTATATTAGATAATCAGAGTTATTTAAGTACATTTAATTAGGTCGTTTTGATGCGTATTTACAGTCATTATCTCTTATCTGTGTAAAAAATTGCATAAAATTGCTTTTGTACATTGTTATGTATGAAATCAATTTTCGACACAAATCGATGAGTCATCAGAATAATTGTAAAGAATATTTAGAATAAGTTCATCATGTAACTAGAAGATGGCGCCAATAGCCTAATGAATGAAAAGGGGTAATGATTTTGATTTATGAATGAAATGAAAAGTGACAAATTTAAATTTGTTAAATAAATTAAACAATGAAAGTATTATTAAATGGTCAACAGTTTGCAACTGTATTCAAGCATTAAAATGGCACTATATTCCAAGTATACAATATATACAATAAATTCTGTTCATTTTTCTCAAAAATTAGGTGAATTTTCAATGAATGTAAATATATAAATTAGGTTCGAACCCTGAATATGGTTCATGGCATTGGTGTTTTAATCAACTGTCCATAACTTTATCTCGTTTATGCTTCCACAGAAAAGAGTATCTTATATTTCATTGTGCGACTGCTTCACCGAGCGAGGAAACAACGTGTAACCTAAACCTTAAAGTTACAGGTTCAATCAGCCAGTTTTGGCAAATTTTTATTGTGTAAGAATGATTAACCCAATATACTTACTCGGATATTGGTTATGTTATTTTCTTAGATATGTGCAAAAGTATGTTAATTTTTTTGGAAAATAGGATAATGATACACTATATCTAGAGGTCAGGCAAAGATTAGAGACCTAACAAGATAGGACAGTCAGACGGAGAAGACGAAATAGACGAAGACAGTTGTGCACTCCAATTTAAAGGGACACGACATCCAGCGGAAGCGGTTTCGGGATTTGTCGGTTATGCATTAAACGAATTTGACCAAGCTTAGTAAAAGATAGGTTGGCTCATCAAACTCGACAAGTGCTACGTCACGTATAGACCTCGATGACAGCTGCGTGTGGCTGTTTTTTCCTCATTTTATAGAAAAAAGTTTCAAAATTATTCTTTCAATGTACAATTCTATCCTAAGCAAATAGATACCTTACATATAAACATAGAAATACTTCGTGTGACATATATTACTAACACTGTTTTCTAGTGACCTTGACTACTGACAATCAGCTGAGTTCGGTCGTTCTATCAGAAGACAGTGTTGTCCAATTTTCATTATTGGCGCGAAAACTCCGCTGGCTGTCCTATCTTGTTAATTCCCTAATCTTTGCCGAAAGTCCGGAGCTTCGAGCATGCGCATTACCTTCTACCTTGTAAATGTGTAATAAATTCTACAAGTCGAGAAATTGTTGAAATTGAAGTATTTCGTGTTATTTTGTGAAAAAAAGGCGGGGGGACACCCCCGCACCCCCCGTTTCTTTATCAGCGACGATTATACTGCCTGCGGCGCTAATAATAATTATTATAACAATTGAATATCAGAATAAAAACCTACTAATCTAACCTAAAGAAATCACACGAAATAATGAAATTATTTTAAGCAGAATAAAAACCTCTAACCTAACGTAAAAAAATCATAGAAAAGAATTAGTGAAAAAATATATTAATCATTACAAAATTAAAGAAAAAAAAAATCAGCGGACGTAGGAGTTTGAACCCGAGACCTTCCATGGTTTTATCTATGCGCTAGCCACTCGGCTGATTGGGCTGATGGTGAACGCTAGAACAAGTAATAAATATTAAATAGTCAGATAAATGATATCACGTTTTGCGCAAAGTCGAAGCATCGGACTTTTGGTGTACCTAGACGCTTCTCTCAAATACTACGTTCAAGGACATATTTACAACTGTTAGGTAAAATAAAAATTAGATGATGCACAGTTGCCAAATTTAAATACATATTGTCTTTGCCATTTTCAACAATTAAAACTTTGATATGTTCCCATAATTTGGATAAAAGTTTCTTGCTGTTTAATTCGAAATTAATAATGTGGTTAATCATTTCATTGTAAAATTTAAACAATATCCCTATATGATATTATAGTTGTACATGGCATAAATTATGCACACCTACATTTTACAATTTACCTAACCAGATAGTACCTATTTTACGACTATTTATGAAATTGGGTATTATTTATAATTATAATTTGTTACATTTATTATATCTTATACTAAAGAAATTTTTGTAGATGTGGCAATGCGGACAACATTCCGACAAATATTGAAACTTGCCAATAAAATGAGATAAGATACACACTGTGCCATCTAGGATTAACATAAGTACTAGCTTACGACCTTACGAGTTTTTGACATTTCGATCCTGTCCTTAAAATGTTCTTTTCGTCGAGTGCATCTACACCAAAGAATTTATATAAATAGAAGCCGAGATAAAGTGTAAAAGTTATACGATACTGTTGCCATCATGTCCAACATACCTTTTTCTCACCATTTCGTTCTAAGATACAATATTGCCTATAACGCTATCTCTGTTGCAGGTACTCCAAGACCATGGTATGAGTGTAGCAAAGACATATGTGGAATTTAGTAATTTAAGAACTGTGTCTGTTTTAACTACTCTAACCTCAAAATTATTTTCGTGTTTTGTAAATTTAAACAATTATTTTCGCTGAATCGTAAAAATAGTGAAAAAATGTGTTGTTTGTGGTGTAGTTGAGGATAAGAATAGCCTGTTGTCTTACATTTATTTGTCATGTTAAAAACAGTAGTACTGCAACAAAGATGGGGCTATAGTCATTTTCATCATAAAGAAAGAGATAATTATAAAATGTAATGTCTGAACTTGAGTACGAGATGTTGACAACACACTTATAAATGTGTATCTGCTTCTATTTATATAAATTCTTTGATCTACACCAGTACTGCACTAACTACACTTCCTATTTATCTGGTGCAGTTGGTGTAGATTATAGAATAGTTTCAGACCATGCAAAAACGCCAAAAGCGAGTCAGAATAATTGAATTTTCTGAGGTTATGTTATGTTTTATCATTAAATCTATATATGGTTATGGTTGTTATTCTTTCTAACTGAGATACAGAAATATTCTTAATCTGAGATTGCTATATATGGATTCATGGAAGCATAGAAGTAGTAATCCGTTCATTATTTGGCATATTTAATGGCCTATGAAGTGAACCCGCTTTGAAAAATTACATCTTCAATTTCTTCATCGTCGCTGGAAGAACTAGAAAATAAAGCGTCTTCAATATCCATTTTAATCAGAAAGATTTCATTAACAAAATTTTAGTTTTAGGCTAGGCGCGGTGATCCTATTCAGTGCCAAGAATTCGTTCTTTTAATTCTGTTCTAAAGTTGTAAAACTATCTTCAAACCGACATACACCAATCCTGCACTACACTTTAAGCTCTACACCAAGTGGAGACGAAAAGAATTGACCTACTAACAAAGATTAGGGAATTTTTGGCCATTGATAACTCATGCGGTACCAGCAGTATGTGTTTTTAATTCGATACTGTTACATTGTAACATGCATGCATATACTGTAAGTTACATTGTAACATACAGCACTTACAGTTCGAGATTAAAAACACAACTAGCCATGTCCCTTGGTCCCTTCTACGCCAACTCTAACAAGATAGGACAGTCAGACGAAGACAGTTGTGTACTCCAATTTAAAGGGACGGACATCCAGCGGAAACGGTTTCGGGATTTCTCGGTTACGCGTTAAACAGGTTTGTTTTGATTTTGAGAAATACCCTGTCCTCGGACGTCAGGCACATGCGCGGTTAGTAAAACGCGTTGTGAACAAAGGTTGTGAACTTACTAGCTGTGAAGACTGTGTTGCTGTGCATGCCTGACAACCAAGGACTGGTACCCTGATAACACCAAACGTCCCCAGGACGTTCACTTAGGTCCTCGTTTGGTCTGAACGTCCCGGGCTTACATGGTACGTCCCAAGGACGTCCGTTTGCTATCGTCCCTAAAACGTTCTGAATAAAACGTTTTGAGGACATCCTGCTAGAGTCTAGTCAAGACAAACCTAAACACATTTGTGAAATAACCTCTAGGAGTGATGTTTTTTTTGAGCAGATGAGGATATGATTAAAAAAGGAAATTAAAAACTGTGAAAATGAAATTACAATCCTTAAAAAGTTTTACTAACAAAATTTCTTTTGATAACAAAATATTTTCATATTTCATGGTCCATTTAAATTTTGTCAATTTGATTTTTCCTTAGAGTAGGAAAGATATATATTGTAAGGAGTCGTAACGCTACTGCCAATGGTGAAGCCGCCTGCCACCAGAGAGCAAGCGCGAGAGGCGGAACATATGTACAATATGTAGGTGTCAAGTTTATCACATCAAAGGAATAAGACGATACAAAACTGGTATTTTTCCAAAAACAGCTTCATAATAATACAATTAATATTCACTATCATAAATATATTTACTCATATCTTACATACCAGAATTTATTCTACATTCTGTATAATATAACACCATAATCGATATACCTACGCCCATGGAAAAAGTGTCATTTCGGATGCACTGTTCTATATTCAATGAAGAAAAGATGAATGAAAATTTCAATCAAATAACGTGCAAATTGCATATTAGAAAATGATATACTATGCTTCTCATTATCATTGCATGCACACGGACATAATTAAGTAAATAATAGGCCTACAGTTAATTTAACTAGGTAAAGTGAAAACTGCATATACTTTAACCTGCATAGCGTCACTCCTTTCAATTTTTTCCCGCTGTGATTTTTACAGCAGTTTATAGAATATGATACCATCATGTAGGTACATTACATAAATTAGCACTAAATCACTTATAAATCACTTCTATTGAAAAATTTCATTTAGCTCTGTACCGTTTGTGTGCCACCACCGCAATGGCGTCTTAGGCACAACTTGTTAGCGTGGCGATTATGCGCTGTTACGAGTCCTCACCATCTATCTTTCCTAGTCTAAGGATTTTTCTGATTTCAGAAATCTTATATTCGTTTTCACTATTTTTTTCATGAGTTTCGGTTATATTACAGCCATTTTCACCGCAATATTTAAGCAGAGCTTATGTAATGTTACTCAGTTGCTGTCAAACTGGGAAATTCAATTTGGCAGGCATTGCATCATTTTTACAAAGAATTTATATAAATTCTTTATTGCATTTTTATTTCTTCCGCACACTGGCACTAGTCACTTTTAACGGCTACAAAAGAAAGTACCAAAAACAGGCAAGTCTATATTTAATTGATTTATTAATATATAAGTATTTAGATCGATATTTTATTCTAGATACATTTGGTGCGGCTTATTTGTAGGTTATGTTATAATAAATATACTACCACCCACCTTATTTGGATCTGTTAAAATTCTATGGGAGATCACCTGTGAACCTGAGTATGTAGTTTTTAGTTGTTTATCATGGAGCGAACTTATTCACTTAAAAGAAGATTGTTGGTTAAACATTATAAATACAATACTTCCCTTCGGTATGCGAGGGAAGTAAAAATTGAAAAGAAGTACCTACTCATGCAGTGTGTTAAACGAAGTGTTATATATGGTTCGACATCTCTCATGAACAAGTGGAGGTGATGAAACTTTTAATAGGTAAGGTTTGATACATCGAGTAATAAAAACATTCGCCAGAAAACATCAACAAACTTGTAAAGTATATTTAGGGATTTCAGTAAATTAATATAAGGAAAAAACTAATAAAGGTACTTTTTGAGGAAAAATTACAAATTTGTAACTTATATGCCCTATTTGTTATATTTTTCTGAAATTATGCTGTACGTACGTACAAAAACTTTTATACATCATCAATGTTCAACCTAATAAACCTGCTTCTAACCGTAAATCCTAATGCATCTTAACCCATAGCCATTTTCTTTACTTGAATTCTGTAATAATATTGCCAAAAAATATAACGTTAAACTTATAATAATGTTATTAATCTGCGGTAGCATTAGTCAACATATATTTCTGCTTCTCTCGGTCTTTGGTATTATTTGTAGAATCAATCATTCATATAAAGAGGTGTTCTTAAAATTTTTAAATGAACAAGGGAACCTTTCAAATGCAAAAGTCAGTTAAACAAAAAAATGTTCACATTTAAACTGTGATTTTTTTTTAAATAGGACACCAAGAAAATTATAACAATTTATTTTAAATATAAGCTTGCCATCAAGTGGCATATATTAGTCTTAATGTTTTTTGCCAAGATTTCATCTGAAATGTTAATTTTTCTTTTATTTGCACAGGGGCTGCTGCAGTCGCTAACGCTTCAAAGTCTTGGAAGGACACCGAAATGGCTATTACATCGTGATTGAAGAGGGCACAAGAAAGAACAGAGAGGGTGTCAAAAAAGAGAATATTAGAAAATAATATAAACTAAGATAATTATAAAAAGACGAAGTGTGCAAAACGTTAAGAAAAGGTGAGATATACATTTATCTTACGTTTTATTGCATACTTGGCTTATTTCTTATAATATTCAATTTAACTTAATGTATATATAACTATATTATACTGTACTAGGTATTATAATATATAACTTTTAAATCCCATAAAAATTGTATTTTTGACACTTGACACTTGAATTTGTAGAGTAAGAAGTTAATTTAAAAAAAATACAAATGGCATAACTTATTTTTCAATAGCACAATAGAAATAAAATGTTCGCATAAATTTGTCAGTTGGTGTTGATAAATAAAAGTACTAAGTTTTAAAATCAATCTAATTGAATAATTTTTCTACATGGTAATTATATATTGTCATTTTTTTAATCTTTTTGGCTTTTCTAACCACATTTATTCCCTTCGAAATAGAATCCAATCACTGGATTCTATTTCGAAAGAAATGCATGTGGTTAGAAAACCCAAAAAGGAACATAAATACCCTCTGCTGTGAATACACCTTAAAAATGGTGGAGGGGGACCCACTAAACATGAAACATAACTAAAACATTAAAAAACATTTTTTTAAAGTTACTTTGTCAATGTTTTTTTGTAATATTGTTTTCATGTAATTATAATTTTATTTTAATACATCCAAAAAACATTATTTATTAAAACAGCTATGTTACAAGAAATCAATATTATTTATGTGTTTAAAATATAACATGTATGCCATATTGTTTATAAACACTCCGACAATATTACTGGAATGTAACATAATGCAATATTATTCTATAACAGCTCCATAATGTTATTATGTAATATTTATAAAATTATATTAAAAACACTTGTCATTAACATTGTTGTTAAATTAAAATAACATTTATAGGTTATAATGATAAATGTTATTAAACCAACATTCATCTATAGTCACGTGATACGCCTAAATGCTATTTATTGGCCATTCCAGACCGAACGTAACGGACGCATCCGAGACGGCTAAACAAGAAGAAAAGGAGAATCGTCAGTCGTCAGTCCGCGTCAGTCACACGCCATTTTGCCTCGAATTTGTTTGTAAAGATAGCATTATAATACCTAAATAGTTAATAGTGTTCAGTATGTCCGAAAACAAAAGAATAAGCATATTTTGTGTTCGCGATGACGACTTTATATAATAGTTTAGTCAAAGATTATCTTTGCAGTGTTATTCAATACGTCCGAAAACAAAGCGTAAGTAAATAATTGTTTATTGTACATGTACTGGATAGTTATTTATTTATGCAACGAATGCGATACTTCTTTTCACAATGGGGAATTTCCGATAATCCCAGTGAAAAAGGCTCATTAGGTACACTTATTAATATTAGATTTAAGAAAACATAATTTCATATATTCTGCTACAAAACTGTTGCCTTCATCCTAAAGATGTACTGTGCTGCACAGGGTTACTTTGTAATTAAGTTTCAGTAATATTTAACATTTTTTCGAAAGTTCGGTTTCCTTAAAAATCAAGCTTACATTGACAAATTACATTGAGAAGAGATGAAAAATACTTTGGTACTTACCTAGCTAACGATTCACACTTATTGAAAATGTAAAAATGTGTTTATGTATATTTGAAATTAATGAACTAATGTTTTAAATCCCTATTTTAGGAAGCAATTAATCTAGATCAAGCAACTCTTATATAAATTCCAACTCTTACTTGATCTTGGCAACTAAAGCTACGATACAGCGGATTTTAGAAGTAGTAAATGAAAGTGGTGAAACTACTAAAAAGGACTTGTTGAAAGACGACAAAGTTCGATGAATTTCTGCTAGTAAAAGAACTAAAAACAGATAATAACATGGAGAATCGGTAAGTGAAACTAGGATATTTCTTTAATCATATCAAATAAATTTTGATTTTATATATATACATGGAACAATCATTTTAAGGTGGCCGTTCCTTAGAAAGAGACATCTGATAGGGAAATATTTATGATTTTTGGCCATAACTTTTTTTTCTTAGTACGCATATTTAAAAAAAAACTATAAAAGTACCTAAGTAGAACCATAACAAGACTATTACTATGAATTTTCATTCAATAATTTCAGCAGGTTGCAAAATAGCTAGATTTAAATTTAAAAATTATGCTAATCTTCCTATTTCGTAGTTTTAAATCGAGCTATTTTGCAAACCACCGAAATTATTGAAGTCTTGTTATGGTTCTACTTAGGTACTCTTATAGTTTTTTTTAAATATACTTACTAAGAAAAAAAAGTTATGGGCAAAAATAATAAATATTTCCCTATCGGATATCTCTTTCTAGGGAATGGCCACCTTAAGTTTTTATATTGGAAAATTGTCGGTCAAAATAATTTTTTCTTGATTTTCTGCTTTCCCATTAGTTCTACCCTGAAATTATAGTTATTACCAATATTGTAGGAAACAAAGGTTGCAACTTTTTTTCTCTATTAATATTTTGAAATTTACAACGACTACAAAGGTGAAAATATGTGCTTCACTATAGTTTTTTTTTCTTCATTGCTCCTGCGTATAGTAATTAGTTCGGATCAACTGACAAATTGACTATTAATATTTACTAAAACAAATTAAATCAAAGTTTTTTGATTGCAAGAATGGTATTCCACATTTTTTTAATATACAGTATTATTATTGCATGGTTTAATTTTAAATATTCAACCCCCCCCCCCCCCCCCCTTCTCCCTTCTAACATTTATGGACCCCCCCCAAACGAGCGTTCGTTTCTAAACTTCCTCCTTCCCATGACATCGAATTTATATACTATCAATAATTTTAACAATTTGCTCTGTTTTAATTTCAGATGCGGTTTAGAGTTGCTTCCCGAATACCACCAAAGAATGTTTCGAAATTTCGAGTGTCTACGATTTTCAAAGCAAAGAATGTCTACACAAAATATTTTATGCTGTTTTCACACAATTTATAAATCAGTGTTTATTTTTTGTATATTAAATACTGCACATTATCTCAAAATACATAATACAAACCAAATTGATTATGATAAAGTCCATCAGAAAAAAAATTGTGTGGTGAATATTATATCATCCGTACTAATAATTTAACCGGGTTTGAATAATAAAGAACATTTATAAACATCTGCTGGTTTTATTCATAAGCTGGTTCAGAACAGGTAATACACTATGTATTAACGCACAATTACGCATAATTGTGCATTTTCAAATTTTTATTTTATTTTCAATTCAAAAACCTCTAGATATTTCTGTTCAGTTGTCGCACAAGTGACCTCTAAGATGTTTCTAATACATGCACTTTATTTGATTTTAAAATTCGAAATGTAACTAAATATATTAAGTAATTCTGGATTTCAAGTAATTAACTAATTTTTTAAATTCACCTATTCTAAACAACATGGAAAGGCACAAAAGTTATATTTGGTGCTTTGTTATTAATAATTAGTGAACAATTTATAAATGCAAGCCGTTTTGAAATGCTAAGTGTATTGTGTCATACATGCACATATAATTGTGATTATGTTTTATAAATTCTCAAATTAATGTTTATGATTCTATGATACAATTTTATATTTTATAATTATTTACAGGGTGGTCTTTAAATGATAGGTACAATAAGGTTCTTTCACATAATGCGTTTCTTCTGATTTTTCACTTTTGTTTGGAAATGATTAAATGACATTTACACAATTCTAAAATTGAAGGGATGAAAAGTGAAAATATAAGATCACATTTAAAAATCTAACATCACAAAGTGCAAGGAATGTAATGGCGACTATACTGTACAGTAGCATATTATATTCCTTGCATTTTGAACTATTACATTTTTAAATATGAGCCTACATTTCCACTTTTTATCCATTCAATTTTAGAGTTGTGTAAATGTCATTCAGCCATCTCCAAACCAAAAGTATGAACATAGAGGGGAAGCACCATTAAAGAATCATGTATATAGCTATCATTTAAAGATCACCCTGTAAATATTTATAAAATATAAAATTGTATAAATGTTAACAAACAGTACATCAAAAGAACATTATTTAAATATAATTTTCATAATTAAATTATGTATCTTTTAATATTACTGAAATATTATTGTAGTAATCAAATTAAAACGTTTATTTTGTTACATTTAAAAAATGTAGTCATAATGTAGTATTTAAAATATAACATTAAAACATTAATGTAGATATGTTGAGAGGATATTGCTTTAATGTTGTGTTTTTAATAATATAACTTTGTAACATTGCTGACTGGGACATAATCTATAACATACTTGTTATATAAACGTTAAAATTATCTATTGAATAATGTTACAAAGTAACGATGATACATTACTGTTTTATTTCGGTAATGTTTTCATGTTTAGTGGGGAGGTACCTATATGTTTTGCATAGTACGTCCCAACAACGTTTTCAGGACGTCCTCTCTAGACTTACATTCGTCCCACATAAGTCCTGGGTGGGACGTCCTCGGGACACTCCGTTATGCTGACACGGAACGTCCCTCAAACGTCCTCGGTGCGTCTTACGTCGGTAGAGTACGTCCTCGGGACGTTTTCATGTCCTGTGAGTACGTTCTTGGGACGTTTTCGGGACGTCCATGTGCTATTAGGGTATTTCTCAAAACCCCAACAAACCCAAAGCAAAGATTAAGGAATTTCTCTAATCTTTGCCCAAAGTACCTAACGAATTTGACCAAGCCTACTAAAAGATAGATTAGCTCATTAAAATTGACAAGTGCTACGCCACGTATAGACCACGATGACAGCTGCGTGAGGCTATTTTATCCTCATTTTATAGAAAAAAGTTTAAAAATTTTTCTTTTAATGTACAATTCTACCTAATGAAATAGATACCTTACATATAAACATATAAATACTTCATGTGACATATATTACAAAGCAACCTGTTTTCTTAGTGACCTTGGCTACTGACAGTCAGCTGAGTTCGGTCATTCTATCAGGGCCGTGTTGTCCATTTTTCACTATTGCCTCTCTTTCTAATGTTACCTTCTCCGTCTGATTGTCACATTGTGACAACTGCGCGAGTACCCAATTTAAATGTCGAGGTCAATGGCGCCATCGCTAAAAGATAAAGGGTTTTCCGCCGGCTGTCCTATCTTGTTAATTCCCTAATCTTTGCTATAGCACAGAGTAGATCCTAGCGATGTTGTTTTATTATTCTGTGTTCTGTGGCAAATGGCAATGTATATGCGTTAGACCAATTTCCTCATGTCATAGACGACTTATTCATGTCGTATTTTTAGGTTTAACATTTTCCATGGCCGTACAGATAAATAGTATAAAAATATATGTTTTATAAATATTTCATATCACAAATTTCCTTACGCTGTAGATCTAGGTATAGATCAGATATAGCCGAACTAGGTTAAGTGTTGATAAAATATTTATTCCACTGGCAATATAATAATCAGGTAAGGGTTTAGTAGCTTATTTTTAACTTTTGAAAGAATGTTATATGTGATTTTTTAATTTATTGGATGGTTGTAAAGTCGACTCTCTTGAACAATCGATTAATTTTAACTTTTTGGCTTTGTGTGAAAAGTTATCTATTTTAAACTAAATTTGAGATTGGCACCTTCTATAAATTTAGAATTTCTACAAAATTATAATAACTTAAGATTACTATAAATCATTGTTTAATTAAGTAATATTTTGTGTGTATCGTTTTTACTTAAATGTTAGCTATACAGTTATCATCCATGTACCTAATGCTTGCTAATATTTTTCCAGAAATTTAGAATGTCTACAAAGCTGGTTTTTAAGAGTGGTCTGACAAAATCTGACCCTCGGCAGATTCCTGTACTAATTCTCGGCCAAGTGAGACATTTAACACAATTGAAATATCAAACAATAAGAAATAAATTAGAACCCAGAGTTACAGAAGAAACATACAATTTTGCTGTATCTGGTTTACATCCTTCTCCAACAGATAGCTTTTCGTTGTACTTAAATTTAGCAACAATAGCTGCATTGCCCTTAAAATGCAGTCGTCATAATACTCCATCACGTGCCCATGCCATTACCCGTTTAGTCCAGGTTTCATCTGTAGAAGTGGTAGATGAATGTATTGTGGTAAGTGGGTGGTAGAGTAAATTTAATTGTAAATTGTGATACAAGAAATATTAGAACGGTGTATTTTTTATATATACATAATATGTTTATCAGTGATATTGTAAAGTTCTGGCGTTTCTGGATAGTACAAATATTTCAAACATCAGATGATTCAATTATTAATTAGATATGCAATTTGAGTAGGTACTTGTAAATATATTTCATTGATTGAGGTTTGTTATATCTCAGACTTCTCAACTTTATCTGAAATAAATCTATATTCCTGTGAAGTGTGTTAAATACACAGTGTGTCTTGGTCACATAATTTAATTCAAATGCAGAAATACTTTCAATGATGCACAACTTGACTTACTCGGTTCTTTCGTTTTTTTTTTTAAGAGGGAGGAGGGTTGATTGAGCTTTATAGTGTGTACTTAAATGTATTTTTAAATTTAATTTTTCATTTTGTAGAAACAAGAATAGGCTTGTTCCATGATATTCTTTTTATACGTTTCTATATAGTATTCGATATTCTTATTATGCACTTAAAATTTCATATTATTAATTTTTTCTGTTCTCGAGATCTAAGAGGTTGATATTAGTAATAGTTGTAAAAACAGTGCAATCGTTTGTGAAGTCACCATACGCAACTGTAAACTCGGAGATCTTCCGATGCACCGTGACCACTAACAGCCATTCAGTAGTAAGTAAATACGTGGAGCTGAGGGCCGTTTTAGGTGTCTAATTAATGTATAGTATACCTAGTATAGTTTATTCATGTTAATTATACACTTGGTATTTACATACGTCAATAAAATAGCTTAAATAAAATAAACTAAGCATAAAAATAGTGATAAAATAACATTAAGAATAATATACATAATGGGAACTATAATGTTACAGATTAAAAATTGAAGTCACCGTTTAGATATTCTTCAGTACTATAAAAAGCTTTATTAACAAGGAAGTCTTTTACTGTAGTCTTGAGTCTACACGTAGGCAATAGAGCAGTAGCAGTGACGTCACAGTATTGCCAACTGTCAGTTGCCTGGGTGGTAAATTCAGAAATTTGACATTTGAGTTGGGGTCAATTTTTGTTCAATATAAATTAAAGTGGAGGATTTCTTAACATCAGATAGATGTAGTGATGTTTATAAATATATATTTTTTAAATCTACTGTGAGAGAAAATTTTATATATACTTTATTAGTGTTGTTTTTACCAGTGTAAAGTTTGGTGTCAACAACGTTGACATCTTTGTGAACCCATAAATTAGTGAAAATAAAGGCTATATTGGATTTTTTACATTTTTTGTACATATATAATATCAAGACATATTTTAGTAAATGTTTAATTAATATACGCTCAGTTACAGCTAGGCAGTGACATAGGTTAGGTAGTATTATTACACTAGGTTAAAAGTTATCAAAATACTCATTGATTTATGCCAATATATCAATCATATATTAATGGTTTTATAAACCTATTGTAAAATCTACGTTTTTTGACGATTTAAAATATTTCCCTTCAACTTTTTATTGATTTATATCTTACTTTTGTTAGGCTCAAAAGTTTGTAACGAGTGTAAGTGTTTATCACATTACTAACAACAATCAGAGGTTTGTATTATGAAATGCAGGAGTAATAGTAAATCTAATAAAAAGATAGGATTGTGAGATCATTTCAGTTTAGATTTAATTTAAATTGCGAGCAAATATGCAACATAATACGCTCCGAATACTTTATATAGCTATATACCTAGTTTGGTATCTGTTCTGATTCTTACAATTATAATTACAAAGGTTCAAAATATTGATAATGTACACAAATAAAATACCAGTGAAGGTAAGTGAGCTAAAACACAACAGAATTTAAAAAATAACACACTTTTAACAGCATCGTCTACCATCATTGAATGTTTCAAATTATACATATTATACATAATTATAAGGGTAAGTATGAATAATAATAGTCTTATAGTTTAGATATAAATTTTATTTACAAGAAGGGTCACAATGGTTTATTAATTCAATGCTACTTAAGTATATTATATTTTTGAAAAATTGTCCAAGGATATAGTTTCAATCTCTCACTTTTAAATCATATAGGTTGGCTCCATTAATACATTTCAGCTTAGAAATGTAATGAGGGGACTCCTAAAATGTAGAATATAAATAAAATTATAATAAATTCACTGAAATTCACTTACCATATCGAAAATTAATAACTTTTGACAGGTACGCAAGATAACACGCCGGTTGAAAAACACAAATAAAACACTAAATTAAAGTGAGATCAATAAATCGCGAAATGAATAATAGACGAAAAACACCCAAAATTGATGTGACACGAAAAAAACGTTTAAAAAAGCACTACAAATTCTTTAAAAACTCGAATTAATCAGAAAGCACACAAATGCAAAACTAGGTCCCCAGGTAGCAGAGTGACGTCATTTTGACGACTTTTTTGGGTCAGTAAGATGACCATAATGACGATCAATGTGACGTATTAGGTACGTCCTACCGACGTGTATATGTCACACACATATGACGTCAGTATTATGACGTTGTTATGACGTCATTTTATGACTTTATTATGACCCTATTCTGACGTTATTATAACCCTATTCTGACGTTATTATGACGTCGCAAAAATCACATCGTGGTTTTTAGGAAATAAAATACTGTGCTAAAAAAATATGTAGTATATTTAACATTCATTTAAAGATGCATTGTACAGGTTGGACCAAATTAGATGGGATTTGGGGTTTTCTCTAAAACTATGGCAGATAGACAAAAACCAATATATAGGTATCCTGAGCTCGATTTTCGAGAAACAATGGCGCAAACCGCGATCGTCTATGTTTTTCGAATACCGAAGTGTTTTTGGAAAAGTGGCATTTTTTGATAACCTCTATATTTCAATCAGCAAGTGTCGAATCGAAAATCGAGTAACAAATTCTTAAGACATGTTTTTTTAGTAGAATCCGCTACTGATAAGAAAATTATGCATGCCTCAATTTTCGAGATATAGACATAACTTTAATTTTTTTAAAACAAAAGTTATGTCTATATCTCGAAAACTGAGGCATGCATAATTCTCTTCTTATCAGCAATGGATGTTATTCAAAAACGTGCCTTAAGAATGTGTTACTCGATTTTCGATTCGACACTTGGTAATTGAGATACAGCGGTCATCCAAAAATATCACTTTTTCAATAACGATCTGTAGCTTGGTAGTCGAAAAAGATAGACGATCGTGGTTTGCGCCATTGTTTGTTTCTCGAAAATCGGGTCCGGGACACCTATATTGGTATTTGTTTATCTGCCATTCTTAGAGAAAACCCCAAATCCCACCTAATTTGGTTCGCCCTGTATATTGTAAAGATGGAGTATATATAAAATTATACAAAACAAAAGATTATATACCTATATTCAATAAAACTCGGTGTTAATTTCTTCGGATTTTCTTGCTGATCTATTGAATTGACTCTGTTCCTTATATGGGGATCAAAAGACTTCTTTCTTACTTGGTGTCAACCAATTACTGGTGACCAGGCTCAATCCTTCTTGCTCGGGGGAAAACTCCATTACAGCAAATATTATATTATTTACTAAGTAAAGCTCGTATTCCTACAGGGAACAAAGAATAGGTTAGATAAGTATGGGACAGCTATGATCAAGGTAAATTATTGCACAGAATTTGCACATATTTTCTTATTATAACCTCTAAATAAAAGTCAATGCAGACATACAACATTGCAATATTCTATTATTTTAAACAGTTTTGTATACATAACATAGTTAGCTTGTCTTATCTTATCCGAGAACATATAGCTATTTAATTTCTTCACGCCGCATGTCGCAATTAAACATTTAGTGCCCATTAATTTTTGTACAGACATAAATTGGGCTAGGAAGGAGAACTTACCTTTTCATTACTGAAATAAAGTAATCCATATACAACATGAAACAAACACAAGCGCAATCAATTTCGTTAACTACATATTCACATAAAACACGAAAAAATTATAACCTATATTTCATATATTAAAATGGCCGTTTATTCAACCCACGGTGGCGCACGCTCATTACATAGATCGAAACACAACACAAATGAGAAGCATGTATGCAACCATAGATATGCACATTAAGCAGAAACGCAACTCAAACGAGGGAAATTCGAAAATCACAACTATATCAATAATTATATATCAAACCATTTGAAATAATATTAAATTTAATTAAATAATATGCTTATATTCTAATTTATGAGTGTATTATATATTAAATATTCAGTAGATGTAACGTATGCTACCATTGCAACATGTATTCAAAATCTTAAATGTGAATTATTTAAATTAATTCTATAGTTTTCAACCTTTACCTAACACTATATATTAAATATATAATAATATTGTGTTAAATATTATATATTACGTCGATATAATGCAGCTATACCTAAAACCTATTATATTTTTAATAATCTATGGTATACTTGTTAAGTTTAAGAACATTTTGTGTAATCGTGATTTTTCCGTCAGAAAGAAACGTTTATAATACGTCCTAAGTCAGTAGTACAAATGACGTCTTGATTGTCACGTACTACTGACGTCATTTTATGGTAGAATGACCTTTAACGTCTAGAATCACCTTTTTTCGACGTCATAATAACGTCAGTCTGCTACCTGGGTCATTACCACCCAGGCAACTTTGGCGGCCATGTTGTGACGTCAGCTGCTACTGCTCTATTGTATTACATGTTCAGGTAACAAGTTAAAAAATTTAGGGCCGTAGTAATTTCGACCATGACGGCTGGCATTAGGTCTTAAGAGGTTAGTTCTAATTTTGGTATTTTCTCTAGTGTCGTGAGAATGAATATTGGTTTGGGGTGTATAATGATAAAAATTTTCTTTTACATACATTAGGCAAGTATAAATGTATAACCTAGGGAAAGTTAATAATTTTGTAACTATAAATCGCTTACGTACATCATCTCTATAAGACCTGGAAGTTATTATGCGAATAGTTTTACGTTGTAAACTTGTTCGAGGGAGAATGACCCCAACATAATAATGCATATGACATGTGACATTATGAGAGATTGGTAGGCTGACCAAACAACTTCACTGGGGACAATATTAACCTAATTACGAATAACGTAAATTTTTTTTGCAAGTTTGTTGGAAATGTGATCAACATGGGATGCCTAACTTAGTTTGGGGTCCAGGTATACACCTAAAAAATTTACATTCAGGGGATTATTAAAGTCAGATATTTCCCTATGAGAGAAAATAACTAGTTTAGTTTTGTTTGCGCTTAAACTGAGCTCCATTGTAGTAAACCAATCACTGGTCTTTGACTGTGTGTCCTCTAAGCTAATCACCAAGTTTGTCAAAGTTTTATCACTATTTGTTAAAGTGGTTTCATCTGCGAAAAGTGTAAGATCCATACCTGCGAAAGCTCCCCCGATATCATTGATATATATATAGTAGAAACCGTGTAGGCCTTATTACTGATCCTTGGGGAACTCCACAGATTACCTCACCTGTCTGAATACGAGTTGTTTATATATGTAAATTGTAGTCTATTGTTTAAATAGGATTTCATTAAATTCAAGCTCACAGGATTAAAACCGTAAATAAATTTCATTTTATCTAATAGAATATTATGGGACACACATGCGAAGGTTTTTTGAAGATCACAAAAGATTGAGCCCACATAATCCCCATTATTCTTCCACAATCAGATCAACCAAATGACGGATTGCGTTACTGGTAGATTTATTTATTCTAAATCCATGTTGATTAATTAAAACCGCTGCCTAAGGAATCACTACTTCCACACCCAGATTTTTCATCCATGTCACTTTAAAGGAAACATCTTGACTAGATTTGCACTCTAGTATATGGAAATTATTGATCATAAAATTTTAATAATAGTTGGAGCAGATATCATAGAAAAGTTTGAAGCGTTGGTTTCTACTATATACGTCAAAAATGAAGTTTTTAGTTTACCCTACTTATTTTCCCCTATTGACAACCTACCACGTCCCACCCCTTCAATGGAACTATCTCAATCAGGTGTCATTACAATACATACATGTACGAACTTTCAAGTAGATATCTTAATTACTTCCACATCCACGTAGTGGATTGGAAGTAGGTATAGTAATCGCAAAAAAATTTTCAAAAATTTTTATTCGTGAAATAGGTTTAGAATGTCATGAAACATCGAGATTTTAAATTTGAGCGAAAAAAAATTTCTGTCTGTCGGTCTGTCTGTAACTTTTTTTGTCCGCACGCTTTCTCCGGAACGGTTTAAGATATTGACCTGAAATTTTGTACACGTATATATTATAACGAGATCTGGAACTGGATTGTTTTTTGAGGAAATCCGGTGAAGGGTTGGGGGTTAAATAGGGGTAAATAGGGGGAAATAAGTAAAGCAAGCTTGTAAGAGTACAGAAACTTGAAATTCGGTGTATGTACTAGAAGTTAAGGCCTCAGATTTTTTTATAATGTTTTTCAACCCCCCACCACCCCTACCCCATTAAAGGGGTTGAAAAAATAAAGTTGAGATATTCATTTGAAATTTCGTACACGTATGTATTATAACGATGTCTAGAATTAGATTATATTTTGGGATGATTCCGTTGAAGGGTTGGGGGTTAATTTGGGGTAAATAGAGGAATATAAGTAAAACAAGTTGGTAAGAGTACAGAAACTTGAAATTCGGTGTATGTACTAGAAGCCAAAGCGTCAGATTTTTTAATAATATTTTTCAACCCCCACCACCCTTACTCCAATTTGAAAAGGGTTGATAAAATAAAATTGAGATATTCATTTGAAATTTTCTACACGTATGTATCTGGAACTAGATTATATTTTGAGATAATTCCGTTGAAGGGTTGGGGGTTAAATAGGGGTAAATAGGGGAAAATAAATAAAGCAAGCTGGTAAGACTACAGAAACTTGAAATTCGGTGTATGTACTAGAAGCCAAGGTCTCAGATTATTTATAATATTTTTCAACCCCCACCACCCCTACTTCATTATTAAAAGGGTTGATAAAATAAAATCGAGATATTCATTTGAAATTTGGTATACGTATGAATTATAACGACATCTGGAACTAGATTATACTTTGAGATGATTCCGTTGAAGGGTTGGGGGTTATTTAGGGGTCAATAGGGGGAAATGAGTAAAGCAAGCTGGTATGAGTACAGAAACTTGAAATTCGGTGTATGTACAAGAAGTTAAGGCCTCAGATTGTTTTATAATATTTTTCAACCCCCCCCACCATCCCTACCCCATTAATGGGGTTGACAAAATAAAGTTGAGATATTCATTTGAAATTTCGTACACGTATGTATTATAACGACGTCTGGAATTAGTTTATATTTTGAGATGATTCCGTTGAAGGGTTGTGGGTTAATTTGGGGTAAATAGAGGAATATAAGTAAAAAGTTGGTAAGACAACAGAAACTTGAAATTCGGTGTATGTACTAGAAGCCACAGCGTCAGATTTTCTTATAATATTTTTCAACCCAACCACCCCTACTCCAATATGAAAAGGGTTGATAAAATAAAATTGAGATATTCATTTGAAATTTGGTACACGTATGTATTATAACGACGTCTGAAACTAGATCATAATTTGAGATGATGCCGTTGAAGGGTTGGGGGTTAAATAGGGGCAAATAGGGGAAAATCAGTAAAGCAAGCTGGTAAGACTACAGAAATTTGGGATTCGGTGTATATACTAGAAACCAAGGCCTCAGATTTCTTTCTAATATTTTTCAAACTCTACCACCTCCGCTTCATTATTAATGGGATTGATAACATCAAATTGAGATATTCACTTGAAAGTTAGTACACGTATGTATTGTAGTGACATCTGATTGAGATGACTCCATTGAGGTGTTAGGTTGTAAATAGTGGAAAATAAGTACGGTAAACTAGAAACTTCATTTTTAACGTATATGGTAGAAACCAACTCCTCAAACTTTTCTATGACATCTACCCCAAATATTATTAAAATTCTATGACCAATAATTTCCACATACTAGAGTGCAAATATAGTCAAGATGTTTCCTTTAAAGTGACTTGGACGAATAATCTGGATGTGGAAGTAATGATTCCTTAGGCAGCGGTTTTTTATGTTGTTAAACCCATTAATAATGAAGCGGAGATGGTGGTCTTTGAAAAATATTAGAAAGAAATCTGACGCCTTGGTTTCTAGTATATGCACCAAATTTCACATTTCTGTAATCTTACCAACTTGATTTACTTATTTTCCACTACTTACTCCTATTTAACCCTCAACCCTTCAACGGAATCATCTCAAAATATTATCTAGTTCCAGATGTCAGTATAATACATACGTGTCCAAAATTTCAAGTGAATATCTCAATTTCATTTTATCAACCCCTTTAATAATGGATTTAGGGTGGTGGGCGATTGAAAAATATTACTAAAAAATCTGAGGCCCTGGCTTCTAGGACATACACCGAATATCAAGTTTCTGTACTCTTACCAGCTTGCTTTACTTATTTTTCCCTATTTACCACCAATTACCCCCACCCCTTTAACGCAATCGTGTCAAAATATAATCTGGTTTAAGATATCGTTATACTTGTAACAAATTTCAAGTGAAAATCTAAATTTAATTTTATCAAAGCTTTTAATAAGGGAGTGGGGGTGATGGGGCATGGAAAATGTTATTAAAAAACCTGAGGCCATTGCTTCTAGTATATACACCAAATCCCAAATTTGTATACTTTTACCAGCTTGCTTTACTATTTAACCCCCACCCTTCAACGGAATCATCTCAAAATATAATCTAGTTCCAGATGTCGTTATAATACATACGTGTACCAAATATCTCAATTCTATTTTCCCAACCCCTTCATTAATGGAGTAGGGGTGGTGGAGGGTTGAAAAATATTATAAATAATCTGAGGCCTTGGCTTCTAGTACATGCGCTGAATTTCAAGTTTCTGTACTCTTACCAGCTTGCTTTACTTATTTTCCCCTATTTACCCCTATTTAACTCCCAACCCTTCAACGGAAGCTTCTCAAAATATAATCTAGTTCCAGATGTCGTTATAATATATATGTGTATCAAATTTCAAGTGAATATTTCTATTTTATTTTATCAACCCCTTTAATAATGAAGTAGGGGTGGTGGGGGTTGAAAAATATTATAAATAATCTGAGACCTTGGCTTCTAGTACAAACACCGAATTACAAGTATCTGTGCTCTTACCAGCCTGCTTTACTTATTTCCCCCTATTTAACCCCCAACCCTTCAACGGAATCATCTCAAAAGATAATCCAGTTCCAGATGCTATTATAATACATACGTGTACCAAATTTCAAATGAATATTTAATCAACCCCTTTGATAATGAAGTAGGGGTGGTGGGGGTTGAAAAATATTATAAATAACACAGCCACACAAAAATAAAAAAGTGGGGTATTTTGATGCGATATATCATATCCAGCGTATTTTTGCCTGCTGATCACAAATCCGATGTCAGAATTGGTTCATCACATCCTCATTATTTCCTAACCTCAAAAAATATGTGGAAATTAGTAAAAATCGAGAAAAATGCACTCGTAAAAATGCAAAAAAAAAAAAATTTTTCTTATCTAAATCTATATTCTTATGTATTTGAATCCGTTTAACTCAAATCCACCGCCAGAATTGGGTCAGAGAATCTTGTTTTTTCCTAACCTCAAAAAGTTAGATGGATATCATGATTTTTGAAAATTCAACAGATTTTTACCAAATTTAGTACCCGGGGGTTTTTGGGGTCGCAGATCACGAATCTGGTCAGATATGCAAAATTTTGACAATATACAAAAGTAACAATCATTTTCACTGTAGAGTATATTCCATATTGCTGGTGTGGTATATTTGATGGCCTTCTTATTTGTACGGAACATTATTTTGCAAGAACTGCAAATAATGTGGGGAACCCATTCTGTATCCTGGTGTAATAACTCAATACCAAAACAATCCTTATGCAAGTTTTTAATCTTATCCGTAATGGGTACTACCGACTTACTGAATACGTATTTGCAACAAATATAACAGAACACATCACATTCTTTATTACAGCGACGAAATTTCTTTGTACTGTGAGACTATTTTCTTGTAGCATTATACCCTACATGAGCCAAGTCACCCACACATGAAGAGCTACGGTTGCATGATGACGACGATTGCAGGCCCGCTTTCCCACCCTGCTCAATCACCGATACTGGGTTTCCGAGTCTCTGCATCATAATTCTTTCCCTTCTGCCTGTCATGACGGCATGAAAGCCATTATCCAGGGACTTTGCCGGATAGTGGAACAACTCCGTTACCCACCGTCACCACGTGGAGGCGCCCTGGATGCAGGCAGAAGGATAAAAATGCAGAGAACAACGTATACAAAAAATACCCAACGTCTAGAATAAAAGTTGAAACATTGGAAAAATGGATTTAGTCCAAATCTTTGGATTTTCATAACTCTTGGATCTACCATCTTGAATTTTGCAAATCTGACCTTAGATTCATGTTCAGCGACCCCAAAAACCCCAGTATACCGAATCTGGTGGCAATGGGTTGAATTTTGAAAAATCATGATATTCAGCTAATTTTTTGAGGTTGGGAAAAAAACAAGATGGTCTGACCCAATTCTGGCAGTGGATTTGAGTTGAGCGGATTCAAATAAATAAGAATATAGATTTAGATATGAAAAATAAATTTTTTTACATTTTTACAAGTGCATTTTCCTCGATTTTTACTAATTTTCGCCTATTTTTTAAGGTTAGAAAAAATAAGGGTGTGATGGACCAATTCTGACATCGGATTCGTGATCAGCAGGCAAAAATACACTGGATATGATATATCACATTAAAAGTAAATGAATGATTCTAGTCTGTGGATGAATTCCTTAAAAAGAAAATTTTTTCTAAAGGAATATAATGTATTTGTATGTATTTTATTTATTCTCGTTCTTATGTATTTTATTAAATAACAGCTTATGTATTTCACCACATTTTTTATCTTATTTTTAATGTGTATCCTACTAGTGATTCGTCTTTTAGTATTTAAGTTTCTATTTTGCCTGGTCCGATGAATAAAGATTCTTATTCTGATTCTGTAGCCGGAGAAGCACATTTTTGTATACCGCTGACTCTGTATAATTTCACTCTAGGTTTGTAGATATATATGGCTAGTTTTACACTACGGTTTGCGAAACTGTGTAACTGCGATCTCAGATGATCTAACCTTTCCCTTTATTAAATGTTGACGTAAATGCCAAGAATTGCCACAGTATGCCTAGGTAAAAAGGGGCTTTCAAAGCAATGTTTCACAATTTTGGCGGCGTCGCCTAATTAAAGAAGATAATAAAATCGCATTAGTGAAAAACATATAAAAGTACTGCCATACACTGAAATATAATGTTGAAACTCGGTCAGAGTCGGCTTTAACTAAATCACTTATACGGGGCATATTGGTTTTTACACATTTGCAATATATTTTGACAAATAAATGACAATGTCACAAATATTAAAGTTGGATGTATGTAACAAAAATACATTATAAGACTTGCCCTATTATTTCTTATCCACGACAGTACAACTCTATTAAAAACTATAATATGGCTGAAAAAATAAATGTCTAACCCACTATGTTTTTATACAGATTGTTTGTGAACGCAGTGAAGTGTATGCTAGTGCATGTGCAGTTGCCAGAGCATTTCCCTTATACACAAAAAAGTCATCAGCATCAAAGGGCACCGAAGTTACAAATGTTTCAGTTGAATTTGTGATAATGCCAAGTAGTAGAAGAGAAAATAGCCATATAGAATCTGCAGAATTAACTCCACAAGAACTCTCTGCTTTAGATGAAGCTGCTACTGGCATACGTATGGCTGCTCGCATAGTCGATACTCCATGTAACGAGATGAATGTTGATCATTTTCTTGAGGTAAGAAAATTAGCAATACTGAAAATTCACTAATTTAAATGTGTTCACATTGTTGTTTATTACAAGTTAAAAATAAGTGATTTAGTGACACTTATAAAACCACTATAGGGATTGCTTAACACTAAACATAATAAAAAAATCATTGTACCTTATACAGGGTGTTGCACGAGGAAACGTACATGCTTTAATGGCAGATAATAACCCATTGAAAAAGCTAGTTGAGCCCTCGTTGCTGAAATACAGTTTTATGTATTTTTACCATACTTTCCTTTCCTTTGGCTATTACTTTGTAAAGTACTGGAATAGTAAATTGGAAGGCATTAAACAGAAAGGAGCTAACCCACAAAATTTTAAAAATTTGTTTCTTAATTTATTTAAATGTAGAATATCGTAATGTGTGTTCAGCTGAAAGAGTCCAACTCATTTTCCTTATAAGAATTTAATGGTGTAGTTTAAATATTGTAATTAAGATGCAAAACCTTTCTTTGCAAGCTTGTTTCTTGATTTTAGCCGAGGGTGCTGGTTCCTTTCTGTTAAATGCTGTCCAGTTCATATTTGGCACATATAATATACTATAGTCTGTTTAAACCAGGAGGAGCATTTTAATTTTAACGGGGTAAATCATACATCTGTGATTGGGTACGCCCTCGCCAGTTTTACACAAGGAAATAGTCATAAATTTTGACATGTCGTAAACATTTTAATTTCATGTAAATTATTTGGTTATAATTTCTATTTTATCGTTTGCACATTATATATCAGTTTTTAATCCCTTTTGTATAATTCTGAAGGTAAAAGTGGCTAATTACTTGATGCCTTTATATTGCGTAAATGGTATGGATGCTGTATAAATACCTAGAGGTCAAATAGAGGTCGATGCATTATATAATGTAATAAAATGTACACAAAAACACTAGTCATGTATTGTTGATTGCCTAAAATGCCAAAAAGGTTTTAGTGTATTTTCTAGTTACTTTTATGGAATTTTCATGTTTGCTCCTCCTGGTTTAAAAACAGACTATAGTGAGCCTGAATAAGTACTTGTATCACACCCAAAAAAGATCCAGGTCCGGACTCAAAAAAATATGTTTTTGTTCTTCAAGAAAACAATACCCCGTATATCTTTTATTTAAATTTCAATATTAAATTAGAAAAGTTCACAAAGAAACTAAACAAAGTGGCTTCCTTAATTTTTTTGTCACACTTTTGCCACATTCAAAATAAATTTCACTAAATAATGTAATATGAGACTTTAGAACATATAGATGAATGATACGCGCAAAAATTACTTCCACTATTAAATTAGACATTTCCTTTTTTTTTGGCAATAAATATTATATTCTTATTACTAGTTATTACGGGGTAAAATAAATAGAATAATAAGTCAAGAATCTATTTCATTCCTCTTATTTATTAAGAACTAAAACAGCAACATACCATTCATAGCTATCAACAATAACAAGACTGGTAGCAACAAAGTTGCATATCAATAATGCACATAGTAGCAAACATAGTAGTTTAGTCATTGTTTAAATTTGTCACTGTTGATTATTGTAGCGTTGTATAATTTGTTTATAAGTTTTTTAATCGCTGTCATTTTGAATTAAGGCTACTATGGTCAATAGGGACAACTAATTGATTTTGAATGGTTAAAGGCTATGTTTAGTTATCAATGTTTGAATTGAACTTGTAGGCGGTCACTTGTTAGGACCACTTTTTTTGATAGTACACTAACTGGCAACGTTTATCTTATTTTTTTACACCATAAGTTACCGAATCTTTTAGAAAATATAAATATCCTAGGTATATTCTTTCAACATGATGGAGCCCCACCACATTTCTCCAACCAAATTAGAAATCATTTAAATGGTACATATCCAAACAGATGGATTGGTCAGGGAGGTCGTCATGTATGGCCGGATAGTTCTCCGGATTTCAACCCTGTTGATTATTTTTTAGGGAATCACTTAAAAAGCGAGGTCTACAATGTAGACATTAATGACAGCGATCAGCTAATTCCAAGGATTGTTGATTGATGCTACGAAATTAGAAATAATCCAGATCTGATAAGAAGATCAATTGGAGATCTCGAGAATCGTACCAGAAAATGTACTGAGGCTGAGGGGGGTCATTTTGAACCAGGGGCGTAATATGAAAAAAAATTATTTTTTTTTATTTTATATCACAGAAGTACTATATCGTGTCATTCGTATCGTATAAAATAACAGTTAATTAATTAACCATTAATTAGGGATTATTATTAGTGGTATAGTAGAAAAAATAACATTATTATGAAATTACAAGTATTTTATTTTTTGTTTATTTCTGTACGATGAATAGGTCTAAAAATATTATAGTTTGAAAATGGCACTCGAACGTTTATCAGTCGAGGTACAATGTTTAAATCTCAATTGTGTCAGAAACAATTAGTATGATGTCAAAAATACATATAATAGAAATTAAAGGATTTGAAGTACTCTATTATAGGATTATTTTTCTATCCGTGCAGCTTGAAAGATAACAACGTTATGTGAAAAACAATGTGTGCTTTGTAAATTTTTTTTTTAAGAAGTTTAGGATTCTCCTGCTGTGATTGGCCATATAATGGAAATTCAAAAAATTTGTACCAGTATAGCATTGAGTGTTAACTTCTAATTTTTTGGCGTTTTTAAAGCAATTGCTTTTAAAAACATACCTACTTTAAATTAAGAATAATGTTATGATTTTGCTGAAAAAATTTCTTTTTTTGTGAATAACTCCAAAACAATTGGAAATTCAAAAAATTTGTACCAGTATAGCATTAAGTATTAACTTCTAATTTTTTGGCGTTTTTAAAGCAGTTGCTTTTAAAAACATACCTACTTTAAATTAAGAATAATATTATGATTTTGCTGAAAAAATTTCTTTTTTTGTGAATAACTCCAAAACAATTGCATTACATTACAATATAGAAATATAAAGCTTAAGAAGCGATATATTTATTTGTTTTTTGTGTTTTAAAATATTTGTAGAATTAATAGTTTCGAAAATATGGTAGTACAAATGTGGTTTGAATTTTTAGTGGCAAAGAAATAAGTACATTTAAATCTCATATTTCTTCAAAACTTTTAACAAATTGGAGCTCTTAAAATTAGAGCATATTGGTAAAACTACATATTAATAAAAACTGCTACAAATTGTTAAATTTCCATTCTATGGCCAATGACAGGAAAATCCTGAATTTTTTATTTAAACAAATTGCAAAGCACTCATTGTCTTTCACATCGTTATTTTTCAAGATATAAAAAAAAAACAAGCTAACCATTATACTCTTCGTCGATTGACTACACTTGTTATATAATTGTTGCACATTCTATAGGATACTTTTCGCAGTTTTTTTGTAAATGATATTAGTTTCAAACATTTTTTGTTTAATTACAAAACGAAACAAAAGATTTTTATTTAAAAAATTTATTACTTTTTTATTCATTGATCGATTTTGTTCAAAAACAATAGGGTCTTCCTCTAGCTAGCACTAGCTTACTGTCCAAATTTTAATTCTGTCGGAAGTTTCGTTTTTAAGTTATCGTGCTTACAAGAAACGTGACGGACCGACAGACATACAACCGGATGGACTGATAGACAGACAGCCGGACGGACATTTTGAAAGTTGTTCAGAATTTGATAACCAATACAGTGATATGAAATTTTTTTCTCTACGAACAATATTACCGGTTTTAGAAATGTGCCGATCGAATGCAATATACTCTTCGTTTTGTATTTGCGAAGAGTATAATAACATCAAAAAGTACTTTAAATTCTATTATATGTATTTTTAACGTCATACCGATTGTTTATGACATATTTAGGTTTTAAACAATATATCACTACTGATAAACATTCGAGCACCATTTTAACACTATTCGTACTTTTAGAAGAATTCATCGAACCAATTTTTTAAAGCTAAAATCGTAATTTTCAAATCGTTATAACTTTTGGAAAATATAAATTTTGATGAAAAATGTAAACCACCTTTTTTTCTTAGAGTAAGATTCTATATCAGATTCGGTAGTTACTATTTGACTTTTTTGTCCACCCCTCCAGAAGGGGTGGAAACCACCCCCAAGTAAAAAGTGGTAAATTTTAAAGGATAAATTTTTTTGTGCTCAGTATTAGAAACTCAATGCAAAAAAAATCATTCAAATCCATTCATTATAGCTGGGTTCCGTCATTTTTCATTATTAATGACTAATTGCACTGCACTAATTTGTCCTGTTGTAATTCCTCACAAATTAATAAAAATAAACTGCCTTTACCTACCTACAAAGTAAAAAGCAACAAGTTTCGTTCACAAACTGTAAATGTCAAAAGCACACGGAGTAGATACTAAAGAATGAATGTGTCGAGGTTAATCATTTGATCACATCGAAGATCAGAGCGAAAATAAACTTGTAGCATTCATTCATTTGGTTTTAAAAAATCTTTAAATAAAAGTATCGTTTACAAAATGTGTCAATCACGTGTTTCTGATAAACCTGATAGTTTTAACACCATTATAAAAAATATTTGACCTGAGTACCCATCATGGGTCAGGACAGAATTACAATTTATGAGAGGTTGGCTTTCTCTTTTCTATGAAGAGTCAAATGGCATAAAAACTTAAGAATGCTCGCTACAAACCAAAATAAAGCGTAAGCTTAATACAATCTTTTATCTGCAGATAAGCCACACTGACTCGCCTGACTTTTTATGTTCTAGCCCTTTCTGGGAGGGGGGGGGGGGGTAATTACCACCTCTACCTCCCCCTTATCTACGCGCTTGTTTTGAACATAAAATTTAATTATGATTCTGATTTGTAAATATGTTTTACAACAGCATATGATATCTGCATTTTTTATTTTCCTTATATTAATTATTCTGCTGGTAGCTTGGAGGTATTTTGTTATTTACGTTATTTTTCTGCAAGTTGCTAGTTACCATTATTGTTGTTAATAAGTAGATTATCTTGTTGTTTTACTAGTTTTTAATAAGTGAAGGGAATGATATAGGTTCGGTGGCCTGCAACATTATTTTTTTGTCCGTTTAACCCCATTCATAAAAATCGGTGATTAAAACATAATAATTATTGGTGAAAAAAAAAGCCTAATTTAGTAGTGGAAGCATTTTTGCGTATATCATTCATCGATGTTTTCTAAAGTCTCATATTGCATTATTTATTGAAATTTATATTTGTGTGGCAAAAAAATTAATGTAGCCATTTTGTTCCGTTTTTTATGTAATTTTCGAATTTAATGTCGAAATTAAAAAAAAAACATATGCAGGTTATTGTTTTCTTGAAGAACAACAAGAACATATTTTTTTTAAGTCCGGACCTGGACTTTTTTGTATGTGGCACAAGTACTTATTCAAGATCACTAGTGTATTATATGTGCCAAATATGAACTTATTATTCCAATCCTTTACAAAATGACAACCAAAAGAAATTTTGGCAAAGATACATAAAACACCCTGTATTCCAGCAACGAGGGCCCAACTAGCTTTTTCTATGGGTATTTATGATTATATCTGGTATCCTCCATCTGCCATTAAAGCATGTCCGTTTCCTCGTGAAACACCCTGTATAAAGGTCATTTAGCACTAACACTAACAGCCAATTCCATAATCAACATAAAGTCACCTTTAATCTCAAAATGCCCTTTAACTTGTAAAACTCAGATTTTTAAGAGAGACAAAGAAAAGCTTCCTTTATGGTATAGTCTCGAACTTTGTCCTTTTTGTGAGTAACTTAAACTTAATTGCAAATACTAACTTAGAATTTTCTCCTTGTGTTTAACAAGTGTTTGGTGCTGTGATCTGGCATATTAATGAGATAGGAAATATGAACTTAGGATGAGATAAACATATTTCATCATATTTGTCTCATCCTCTCATTGAGGAACGGCTAAATACCACTATGCATTCCATTTACTGGATGGGTCCCAAATCATTAATTTTATAGGTTATATTTATTGTTTTTATTTAATGATAATATTGTGTTATATGTTTTGTTTGTAATAAAATAGTATAAATAAACCTTTGTGCCATAAATATCTGTCAAAGGTTGTTCTTCCAAATGTTTCCTAACCAAAGGATGCTAACCTTGAAAATGGAGCAGATAAAACTAAATACATACCTATCACATTTTCTTCTTAACCTTTCGGAAAATATTTCTATAAAAATGGTATGTGTTTTGAAATTAGAAATTGAGACATATTCCAAAAGGTAGGTAAAAAGTATTAGACAATAATTATTTACCAAAAAATTTTTGAGTGATCCTATTCAGGAAAAGTTTATCAGTTTTTAATTTTTTTAGAATTTGTCAAAATGCATGATTACTTCCACATCCATGTAGTGAAGTGGAAGTATACTAGGTAACCGTAAAAAAAACGTAGGAGAGGAATGTCATGAAACGTCGAAATTTTTATAAGGAAAATTCATTATGATAAGCATATCGTTAGGTACTAAAAAAAAATAAAACCATATTTCTCTAATTAAAACTGGCTTCTCGCAAGTTATAACATCATTCTTCGAGTATAAATTCCTATTTCTACAATTATTCATATTAACTACCCTTGGAGTAATTATAAATTTATTTACACTTCAAGAAATTAAAACTTTGTTAACAATTTTTTGAAATAACAATGAAAATAATGTTTAAAAAAATATTGACATTATTTTTTAAATCTTGAGTAAGTATTCATGAATATAAAATTAAATTGGTTCTCTTTAAATATTTTTATATTAGAATGTTAGCGTGGTGACATTTTCATCATTTTGGGTTTAACATAACCTACAAGACAAGAAATTTAAGGCGAATTTATCAAACTTCTAGACATTGCGTAGTGGCTAATGTCACAGAATTGAAAGTCAGCTTTTTCATAAAGTTCACATTGCTTAAAGGAACCTTTTGTACATGTTTATGGCATTGGCTGTTCATTTAAGGACGTAGCTGAAAAACCAATTTTACAACCTATCTAGGTAACCTTACTTTTAGTTGAGAACTGTCAGGTAACTTTTTGAAATTGTAATATTTTTTATTTTTTTCGCATTACATACTTAATAGGCTTATCCGTGGAACTGAGGCTAGATGGCCTTTGTTCATAGTTGAAAAACATTTTTTATGAGTGAGTAGCTTGAGATTCTCCCAATTTGATAATTGAACCAATTGATTGAATTGATGAGTTTGTGAATAGCTTTAGAAATAAGTGTTGCTTTCATAATCAACTAAATCAGGAACAGCACTTATCACCTCTTTAAAAGAAACCACCGAACTTTATGTAGTAAGTGGAATGTCAGTATCCATGCCAATGTTTTATACATAAAATTGAATCTTGCGCAAGTATGGTCACCATGCAGAGGTGCGTGATCACACTGTGGAAAATGCTTATTATTACTGTCATTATTATTATTATTGCCCTTATTATTATTACTGCCTTTATTATTATTATTGCAAGTGTTTTCAATTTGTCTTTTATTTATTTATTTATTTATTTATTTATTTAGATACAACCACCCAACAGAAAACCAATTAAAGGGTGGGAATGTTACACTAGTAAGCACAAACAGTATAAGTATTATATATACCAAATTCACAGTACGTGTCGTACTGTGAAGAAACAAAATACAAATGTAATACTAAGAAAAAACTGACTTAAAATAATATATACACATCACATAACTCTAAAAAAACATGAAAACGGCAATAAGGGATATGGGGTTATACGCATAGTAATCTTTTAATTGATGCAGGACTACAATTAAATATATCAAGCTCATTTTGCACTGAATTATAATTTTTACACATAAAATGTATAGGTGAAAGTTTTAGTAAATTTGTTCGGGGAGTAGCAAGATAGAATGTTTCACGATTTCTGCTTCCTATACGAGGTACACGAAAACACAGTTGCTCCAAAATAGACGGGCAATCAGATATATTGTGAATAATTTTATGCAAAAATATTACAGAGTGTGCTATTCTCCTATTTTCTAGACTCGACATATCAAATCTTTCTAACATGAGGTTTTGCGAATAACCAGTTGTGGGATAATTGCCATCTTCAATAAAACACAAATACTTAACAAAACGACGCTGAATGTTTTCAATACTTTTTATATACGTAGCATAGCCCGGGGACCATACCAGTGAGCAATATTCTAATTTTGATCGCACAAAGGAGTAGTACAATAATTTCATAATGTCCGTATTATTAAAACCCTTACAATTCTTGTCTTTGTACCAATACTTACAAAACAGTAAAAGACTATACCATAAGTTAGTTAAGGTATGATTATATCTGTGTGATTACACACTGTTTACTAAAACCACAGAATACTACACAAAATAACCAGCGTATAACACCCACTTTTACGAAAGACTTGCTCGGCACGACTCTGGAGCTTGCATTTAATTAAAGACTGGAAGACAAATAAAACACAAGCAAAAATAAAACACAAATTTTAGTGCAGTACATGATTTCCATAAACAATCGTTTGAGTCAAGCTCAGATATACTTTTAAAATAGCATTTTGAATCAGATGTAGAACATATTATTTACGCGCATATGCATTCCACTTACTATTGTAGATTTCAGTGAAAGAAATTTGGAAAAACTAAAGAACAGTTTAAGGTTAATTCGGTCTGAGAAAGAAAACTAAAGAACAGTTTAAGGTTAATTCGGTCTGAGATTAGTAACTTTTTGGTAATTTCACTAGATCTAGGAGTTTTGGTAGAAGTAATAATCATGCGTTTTACTAAACAACACATAATTAATTTAATTTAATCTGTCCTATTAAGATAAACGGAGTTAAACGGAGTTTAGTTAATAGACAATTTGACGAAGAAAAAGAAAACTTAATAATATAAATAAAGTGAGTCACTGTGCGTGGATGACCAGTAAACTTGCTTTCATATAGTTGTGACAAACTAATAATTGGATTTGAATAAAGAAAAAATCCAAGTATTAGTTCTCCACCTCTAGGTGAAACACCCTGTAGATTTAAAATCAATTTTATTAAGATATATGCCACTCTCGATCCACAATTTTTATTCCAGACATTTTTTCAAATTTCAAATGCTGGCGGAGATATTGACCATCTAGGCACCACTGACTCACACTGTATATACTACATGATTGATATTTTTTTAGGAAATTCATGCCGTTGGAAGACTATTGAACATCACCCCCACTATTATTAGGGGTAAGGAGTTAGCTGACAAAGGTTTTGGGGGCATTTATGGAGTAGGTAAGGCTGCAACTGTACCACCTGCTCTTGCAATACTTAGTCATACTCCTGAAAATGCTCAAACAACTGTAGCTTGGGTTGGTAAGGGTATTGTATATGATACTGGTGGTCTCAGCCTTAAAGGAAAGGTAAATTTTATGTTGTATATAATTTTAATGACGTATTATCCATAATATAAACAACAGTGTAATAACTACATCTGTTGTCTGCATGAATTGTTTGTATGAGGCTAAAACCTCTACAATTTCCTTATTTGCATAAGGACAAAACCCTACAGTTACAAGTCTGGGATGTTAAGTATAAAGTTTTAGATGGAAATATTACTTTCTTAAATGTTCTTGTCCTCTATAAATAGAAATATACTTTCTTATATCACCATTGTCTGGTCGGCCTGATTCCACTTTGATTGCAAAAGACATGGATCGCTAAATGGTGCCTGTTATGCGTTGTGGTCTGTTATGCTATGACATATAACATAAAGACTCTGAGAGCTTGTGTCGGCCGTTTTCTGCCTGTCTCGCACTGATAAGAGTTTACAGCTCGAAATTACAGTCTCCAAGTGGTTTGGAATGTCTGGCAAGAGAGCTCCTGCCTTTTGGGCGGTGTTTGTTGCAATCAAAACTAGTACCTTGTGGTAATATGTAAATATTATATTTAACATGCCAGATTTGTAACTATCTGGTTTTGTCCTTATACAAGTGAGGAAATTATAGAGGTTTTAGACGGAAACTGTATATTGTTTATCGTTTAAACAGTCGTACACTTGTTCATAGATCTTCTATGGCAGTTGATGTAGACTTATTAAACCTAAAACCATTTTGACAATTTGATAGGAGATTATGAGCTTTAAAAATGTATTTAATCTTATGTTAAAACTGATGTTAATTACTTCTGCTAGCTGTCTTTTCGCACAGATAATCCAATATCTATTTATCTCATTTGTGGATCCTTTGTTTTTGAGGATTGGGATTGATTTTGAATTTTTTCTCACAGAATGATTCATTAATTACGTATGAAAGTGGAATACTTACAATATTGTTGAGCCCTCATACAGCTTCACCATAGATTTCGTCAGTACCAGCTGCTGCTTTAGAAATTATTTTAATAATAGCATTTTGTATTTCATCTGGTGTAGTAGCACGGCTGCAGTTATCGGTAAATGGATTTTTGTTTCTCCCGGATATTTTTAAATTCCATTTTGCCTACAAGTAGTGATGTTGGATAAAGATATATATATTGTTGCGTTTATTGACCTTTTAGGAAACACCCTGTATGAATCCGTGGGTTCTAAATAATTTCAACAAGAGATAAATACCACTAACACTTTATTCAATAATTTACTGACTATACAATACTTCAAACATTCAAAATAACCTTTACACTTTTATTTAACCTCACTTTTTACCGAACGTGTCACTTCTCAAATAAACTTCCTCTTTAATAAACTTCTTCTTCCGCGCTGGTAATCGCGCCTTATATACTCTGAAATTACCTCTAGATTGAACCAGAATCTTCTTCCACCACACTCTAGAAAAGTCCTTGGCTCTTTCTAGAGTCTTTCCAGTCACTATCAGTAGGCATAGGCGTATCATCTCCAGTTCCAAGGGGGTGTAATTCATAACAATATATTTTTTAGACAGCTATGCCTGGTATGAAAAGAGATTGTGGTGGTGCAGCTGGAATATTAGGTGCATTTTATGCTGTAGTAAAGGCTGATTTTGCCCATAATCTACATGCAGTATTTTGTTTAGCCGAGAATGCTGTTGGCCCCAATGCAACACGGTTAGTGTCAATTAAAACAAAATTATTTCTAATATTAAATGATACCTTTTTGTTTTAGACCTGATGATATCCATACACTATACTCAGGTCGTACCGTGGAGATTAATAATACCGATGCCGAAGGCAGACTGGTACTTGCTGATGGTGTGGCGTATGCTAATCGCGATTTAAAAGCTGATATTATATTAGATATGGCAACTTTGACTGGAGCTCAGGTAAATTTAATTATAAGTGTTTTTTTAGATAGATACTTCATATTCACTATTTTTTAGGGAGTGGCTACTGGTAAATATCATGCTGCTGTGCTAACAAATAGTGCAGATTGGGAAGAGAAGACAGTGCAGGCTGGTATAAGATCAGGGGATTTAGTTTTTCCTATTCCTTTTTGCCCAGAATTACACTTCACGGAGTTCTCTTCAGCGGTTGCAGATATGAAAAATTCTGTATCTGATCGTAGCAATGCCCAATCTAGTTGTGCAGGACTGTTTATTGCGGCTCATTTAGGATTTGATTTTCCAGGAAATTGGATTCATGTGGATATGGCCACACCAGTTCACAGTGTAAGTTAATATTACAATAAGATTTTTATAGTCGTATTAGTATCAGTCGTTTGCAATATGCAGTCTTGATGAAAGGCATGAACACGTAAAGGTCAACTGAGCATTTGTCATGATTCTCTTACCACTGTATCATATTGCAGAAAATCAGTTCTGCATGATTTTTATTTGAATTCTGGTGTGGATTTCTATTGAGCTAAATAACTTTTTCATGTTTACTCCATACTCATATGCCTAATATCTTAAAAAGAATATCTTATATGAAGCACATAACAATATCCACCAATAATGATTTAATTATTTATTTAGACACAATATCCAATGCGATAATACCAATTACAGAATAAGGTTACGAACTACCAGCATTAAGGAAATATGCTAATAAAAAATACAATGAAAACTAAAATACAACAAAAAATACACTTGAAAAAAAAAGCGACACTACTTGTTAAACGTAAAATCAATTATTTAAATATATGAGACCATTTTATAACACTATCTAAGATATCAGATTATTCATGAAGACGTTTAATGCTACTTACATTACAAAATTAAATTTCTAAATTTCTTTCAACATCACAATATCATACGACATATAGGGGCCCTTTTATATATATGTTAGTATGATGATTTCCTACAGAAAATAACAGTTTGTGGTGAGAATTTATTCTAGGTACATGAGACTTTTAACATTTCAAGTAATGCCTTACAGTTTATTATTCTGTTAACTATTTTATAAAATAAAACAACAAAATGCATATTATGGCGTCGAATCAAGCTGTTCAATTTAAGTTTACTAAAGAAAATTTCATGTGACGTGCCTCTTTGGGGATATTGATCATTTAACTGATAAGCTGCTAATTTATAAAAATTTTCGCTGAACTCGCTTAGTATTGATAATATGGACGTTATATATGGGATTCCAAACTATTGAACCATATTGTAGTTTTGATCTTACAAAACTAGTGAACAGTAGCTTTAGTGTATTGATGTTGTTAAAGTCTTTCATATTACACATGATAATATCGAGATTCTTAAGAGCTTTAGAAGTACTTATTATATTAAAATGAAGAGCAAAAGTAAACTTATTTTCAAATATTGTACCTAAATCTTTATTATTATTTGGACGAGGAAGGATTATGGCATCATGTTATATTCGTATAATATTAGAGAATTAACAAGATAGGACAGCCGGCGAAAAACCTCTTATCTTTTAGTAATGGCGACCTTGATTAAATTGGAGTTCACAACTGTCTTCGTCTATTTCGTCTTCTCCGTCTTCTCCGTCTGACTGTCCTGTCTTGTTAGTTCTCTAATCTTTGATATTACATTGTGTTCTTCCTTACGGCAATACCACATAACATTGCATTTAGCTGCATTAAGGAGCAGGTTGTTTTCTTTACACCAAGAGTTTAATATGAAACATATTCTTTATAGGATTTTGCAAACAGGGGAAAAACTATCTATGAGAACTAAAAGAAAAATTTTATGTAAAAAATATTAATGGAATCTTTGCATTCTTTCGATAACCTGACTTCTGGTTATGCTAGCAAATCAAAAATCCTGAAATAAATTTGTCCAATTTCTTATTTGACATTGACTGAAAAAAAAGAGTTTAATATGTTTAAATTATTGTGTTGTATGACGCAATCCATTTTAGTTTTGATTTTTGAAAAAGTTTTGTATCATTTACATATACTAAGTAGTTTACGCTTAAGCCACCTGCACTGTTGTTAATAAAAATTATGAACAAAAGGGGCCCTAATGCAGAGCCTTGTGGAACTCCAGAAAACTTAAGTGAAATTAGATGATTTGTATCCAAGGCAATGGACATACGGAATACGGTGATATCGGTATGTTTGGAAAAGTATCAACATATTATAACTCAGACCTATCTTATTTAACTAATTGTCTGACTAGGATGCAAATATTTCTCCAGCACATCATAGGATATATAAATCTCATCATCATATTATAGCCCTAAGTCCAGGTATCAGAAACAAAAAGAGCTCGAACCTCAGAAAAAAAAAACAGTACGGCTGAAATTCAGCACATGGTTATTTTCAAAGCACTTAAAAAACACAAATGTGTACATTTCTATAGCGGGAGCTTCAGTGAAAAAATTTAGGTTAAGTTTAGAATATTTGGTTCTTCCTAAATATCTTGAGCAACATTTATCGGGCCGAAAAAAAGTTGAATTCTTTTTTGAAGAGGAAATTTAAAAGAAAAGCAGCTTTATGATATTTTTCTGTAGGACAAAAAGTTTTCGAGTAAGATGGACTTTAAACAAGAAAGAACCCCACACAAAGTAAACGGTCAGTGGCTTTCTGCGGATTTTCTTCAAATTTTAGTATGTTGTAGTCTTGACCTGTCTGAACAAAAGTCTTCATGGGCACAACTCAATCCTACCCTTAGTTTCCATGCTACAGAACTGTATTTAATGCACTAAATATTCAATTCAATTCTTTATTGGTGTTAAGTTTACGTTTAAGTTTAAGGTTACAAAGTGTTTAGACACGTCAACATACAGTAAGCAAGTTAAAATGTAAAGTATAAAATATTGTATGTATAAAACAGATATAAAGTACAATATCAAGGACACATAGTTTACGAGAGACTGGTAATTTATCACTATTAAAAAAAGTACAGTTTAAAATACATACAAGAATAGATATAAAATTAGTCAATATTAAAACTTTCACAATTGAAAACTTCATTCGGTGAATAGAATGCATTTTCAGTAAGATAATTCTTAATTTCTATTTTATATTGACTTGACGGATGGTCTTTAATGTGATTTGGTATTTTGTTGGATAATTTGGGTGCATAATAATTTGTAGAGAACTTGCTGAAATTCTATTGCTATCAGTAAATTAGTCCTAGTGTCATGTTGGTGTGTCTTATTATGACGTAAGAATTGATTAACATTGTCTCTTATCCAAAGTAAACATTTTAAGACATACGTAGAAATAAAAGTAAGGATTTTTAAATCCTTGAATATTTATCTTATATCATCATGATACCCTGACCCAGTTATGGTTCTAATTGCAAGTCGTTGTAGTTTACTTATTTGCTCTGCGTGTGATGAATATAAGCTAATAATGCGTAAGACATATTAGAGTGAAATAGACTGTAGTAAGCTGTTAGTATGACTGAACTGTGTAGACAGGATATAAGTTTCTCTGAATATATATTTTAAGAAAATTTTTTTGGTAGTTGCTCTATATATGTTTCCCAAGACAGCATGGTGTCCAAGTGTACGGCAAGAAATGATACTGATGATGGGTTATCAAAATCACAATGCTATAATGTAAATATACATTTCATGGTTTTACTGTCAGTAAGGTGAAGCTGATTTGCTGTAAACCATGAGCCATTGTGTGTTATTCATTAAATTTAAAAGCTGTTCTAGGTTGCCCTGTTCATCCAAGATAGTTGTGCCATCTGCATATAAAACTACACAAACATTTATATAGATTAGGAATAATAGGGTTGCTAGTATTGACCCTTGCGGTGCTCCATATTTAATTAAACTTAAGTTGGAATTTCTGTTATTATAATGAACAAGTTGTTGTTTGTTAGATAGATATGATTGCATAATTTTAGTGCTCACAGGGCTAAATCCATAATAATTTAGTTTTAAAATTAGCTCTTCATGTGCTGCACAACCAAAAGCCTTGCTAAGATCACAGAAAGCTCCACCTAAGTATACTTCATCCAAAGTCAGCCTGGAACTCATAAAAAAAGACCGACAAAGGAATACTTCCTGTAAAAATACTGCAAGTACTCATTTTTCCAATCGCTTTGAACTTTTGGATACGAAAACAAATAACACACAACTAATCTTATTTTGCAATTTTTGAACAATTGACCTTCTATTCGCGAGCTGTAATCGAGAACTACTTGTTTCGTACTGAGTGTAGCCCACGCGTCGATGGCAAGAGTGGGGGGTCATGGACAAAAATAAGGCGAAGTGACCCAACTGTATATTATTAAACTGGCCATGCAGCCAAGAAAAAATTGTTTTCTTTAAAGGGTTAAAATATATTTTTATTCACTTTAAAAATTAATTCTGTGACAATTTTATTGACTCTTTGTATAAATATGCAATAAATATTTCATTCTTATTTTCCTCATTTTACCATAGTATGTAATTCGCCCATTTTATATTAGTTGTAGTTTACTATTCTTATAGCTACCTCGAGGCATTTTATTGTAGTGGCGCGAGTAAAGGAGCATCAAGTAATAATGAAAGCAAAAACATACGGTGCGTGTAATGTCAAGATGGGCATAGAAAGTAAGAATTGGAACATTGCGTGTGCCAGTCGGCAATGAATAACTACAGCTGGGATACTTCAGTAGCCGGCATGGCCTTGTGCCATCGCGGTCTTGTTCCAGCGCATCGGGCGAGTTTGCTGCTGCTGGTTGTCATATATCTCGCACTATATGAATGTACATGCCTAATTCTCCGCTACACAGACTGTACCTATATAAGATGTACTAACTACTATAAGTATTTATATTTTATAATAAGAATTTTAAACATTTTAGGGTGAACGAGCTACTGGGTATGGTGTAGCGCTGTTAACTACATTGTTTGGAAGTTATTGCAAACAGCCACTTCTGCAAGCAATAGCACCAGAGTTGGATACTATAGGCGAAAATGTGGCAAAGAAGCCACGAAAGAAATGATAACAAGTGCATTATATAATAAGTATGCAATCAAAATCAATTATATTTAAATAATTAAAACTAGCAATAGTTTTCACAAGCAGAGATGCCTTCTGGTATTTGTGATATATGCCAAATCCAGTGAATTGAGATTTTCAAAATTTAAAAAAGGCAAGAGGTATTCATATCCAGGATTTATAGATAATGTAAATTTTTTATGAACTCTTTGGGAAATCTAAAGCTTAGTTGTAAAATTGTTTTATATATGCTAATATGGTAAGAGGTATCGTTGAACTTATACATTAGGTTTGTTTTAGCTATCGTGTTTGTAATTGTTTCATGGTGTAGTAATTTTTTCTATTTTTTTAATTGTTTTTACTTGATTCAACTTCTGTCCATTCCTATTGGTTTGTTATGCAGAAGTTTTAGTTAGTATAATTTTAATAGTTGTAGAATAGTGGCAGTAATAAATATTTGAAATTATAACAAGTTGTACTAAGTATGGGTAGTACTGAGGGGTTAACCATTTGAAAAACTTTGTACACAGACTACCAAGACTGCCTCATCTGCGCAAGTACTGGCTAGACAGCCACGGCTGTGCAACTGCCAATTACATTGCCATGACTTATACATAGTTCACAGGAACTGTTAGTAGTTGATTTACTAAACATAATGGATGAAATAATGAATCATTACAATGAAACGAATTCTTTATAAAATGTTGAAATTTAGTATAAAAATTTTAATTACAAAATGGTTATTACTTTGGCAAAAACTGTTTTATTATATATTTTCAGAATGTATTTTGAATTCCAGCCTGCACCATGATATCTGGAAGGTCTGCTTGCCTACTAAATTAATAGATTAATTACCTACTCTTTTTCGATTATTTATGTTCTGCAGAATTTTCTTGTTAATCCTAATTACACAGCCACACAAAAAAATTCTTTCTGGCCTGGGGATCTGACCACGCTATATGTTTTTGGGGTCGCTGAATCCGAATCCGAGGCCTGTTTAACTCCATCACAGCAGAATTTTGTCATAATCTCAAAAAACCCATAATTTAAGCGATTTCAACATCTCTTCACATGAATCGCTGTAACTTTTTCTAGACAAAACTGACCCCCTCTTTTTTGTACTAGATTGCAAATTAAATTTGAACTGTGCGTCTGACTAGAAAAATGCAAGAGACCGTTTTCATGTAGAATTGATCAGGTTAAACAGAAAAAATATCCACGTGGCAAAATGTCAGTGGCGTACCACTTTTTTGTTAAAAAATATCAGAGGACATGTTTGCAGGGATGCCACTGGCGGAGCTATAAAATAACTTTTCTAACTCAAACATGTTGTTTTATATTCTATTAACACATACCAAAATTGAAAATAATATCTATAGTACTTTCTGAGATAATGAGATATTAAAAAATAACGATTAAAAAAAAAATTACTACTTAATTATTATTATTATTTCATTTCACTATTTCGGGTATGCTCTTGTTACATCTTAATATTACATTTTCAAGGAACTTTTTAAGTAAAACTCAGATACCATTTTTATTAAAATCTCGTATAGTACAATTATATTTAATCTTCTGATGACTGTAGTGACGAAACTAGCCATAGCAGAGGTTTGTGTCCATTGAGATATTTAATCAGCATGACGTGAACTACAATATACCAAAATTTCAGCCAATACGATAGGGACCGCTTTTCCATAAGATTAGTGCGTGGTCGATTTTGTTCCATGCAGTTGAAAAAACATTCGTAATGTTGGATTTTTTTTAAATTTGGATGTCTAATTCAAAATAAAAGTGACTATAAACCACCTTGATGAACACTTTTCATTGATTTGTCTGTAAATTAAATGAAACAGATCAAACCTGTAGCTTAATCCCTTGTATTTCGTAAGGAACTTAAGATTTTAGAGTTCAATTTAAAAAAAGAATAAGCCGTAAAATGAAAAATTCGAACTACTATCTTGCTGGATTTACACATGACTGTCAACAAGACTGCCAACTAGATTGCAGTGACTGCCTGAAATTTGTACAGTGACTACCGATGGTGGTTTACCCCTTGAGTAATACCTTGCTATACTCCCTGCTATACACTTCTCCGAAACATAATTTTTATATGGCAACTACTGCAATAACTAACCTTTATAACGCTTTATCTTGGTTATTTGATCAAATTATGATTAATTCTTATTGTATGAAATGAAAATTTAGTGAAAAACTCGATATTCTATTCTAAAAAAGTATATAAAATAATTATTCTTGCTTATATCAGAGCAACATGAGCACATACATGCAACAGTTTTTGTTTTTAACGTGAGAACACACCAACCGAGCACTTATGTTTAACTTATTCATACATGCTCATGTGTGTCTTAGTTAGATTTCATCAGTTTAATAAACATCTTCATTTTTAGAGCTATTTCTTTAAAATTAGACTTAAACACCTTATCACATGATGCAAAATTTCATTTTGAAAGTTTCAATTTCAATTTGAAACTTCTGAAAGTTTCAACATACCCTTATAAATTTCTGAAATATTTGAATTTTATGAAAGTTTCAGATTAATCTGAAAATTACCACATTTTTGAAACTTTCGTGAAAGTTTCAGCTGCAAAATCTGTATTTCCATTACATTAAATGAAATTTCACACGTTTTTAACTTGTTTTCAACCAATGAGAATTAAAGTCCGGTTTTGACATTTATTTTAGGAGTGAGGTTAGCTATTCTTTAAGAATAAGAATCCTGCTTTTCATTTCATTCTAAGTTCCTAGGTTCTATTATTTTTTGCATTAATAAGAAAAACTTTTTTGATCAATAATGTAATTTCACTGAGGTCATTGATTAGTGACGTTGCAATGGTTATGTATTATGTTAGAGTTTGGATTTTAAACTGAATCTACCAGGGATGGGGACCATATTCTTGAATCAGGAAGTGGAAGATGTGAATGTTTTATTTCTTTTCATCTCGCTACATTTCCTTCTTTTCTTTTCTCCTGAAATGAGCATTCTCTCCAGTGGAGAATAGGGGTCCAGGAGATTTTAAAATATATGGACAAATTGTCTATTCGTTTATTTTGAAAAATGTATTACTATTTTTACTTTTCACGAATATAATTTTAAGTTCTAATCTTATTAAGGCGAAAACAAAATATGTTTTTTATATTAAAAAGATACATTGAATAGTAAAAATTTATGAGACTATAGTCTGTTTTAAAACCAGGAGGAACGTTTTAAATTTAACGCACTAAATCATACGTCTGTGATTGGATATAGGCCCTCGCCACTTTTACACAAGGGAATAGTCGCAAGTTATGACATATTGTAAAAAAAATTATTTCATGTCATAAATTATTTGGTTATAATTTCTATTTTATCGTTTGCACATTATATATCAGTTTTTAATTCCTTTTGTATAAATCTGAAGGTAAAAGTGGCTAATTACTTGGTGCCTTTATATTGCGTAAATGGTATGGACGCTTGTATAAAACACCTAGAGGTCAAATAGAGGTCAATGCATTATATAATGTAATAAAATACACACAAAAACACTGCAGTCGTGTATTGTTGGTTGCCCAAAACGCCAAAAAGGTTTTAGTGTATTTTCTAGTTACTTTTATAGTGTGAATGGAACTTTCATGTTTACTCCTCCTGGTTTAAAAACAGACTATAGTTCCAAAGTAGGATTTATTAGTTATTAACCCTCGGAAATTAAAGAAATTAGGTACGAATGTTATACAGAACATAAGTTTCATATCATTTCATGAAATATTTGAATATTTTACTTAACTTTCATAATATTAGGGAAATATTCTATTAAGTTTCATGAAATGAAAGTTCCATTGAAATTTCACAAACGTTTCATGATATTTAATATTTAATTTTATATTTTAGAAATGTTATAAATTTCAGATGAATTTCGAAACTTTCCCAAACATGTACTTAATTGAAATTTCACAAATTTTAAATTTCATGAAATTTTGCGTCTCTGAATATTATATAGAACTTAAGTTTCATCACCTTGTGAAATATTTCAAAGAAATTTAATTTAACTTTCATAATATTATGGAATTATTTAATTAAATTTCACAAAATGAAAGTTTCATTGAAATTTCACGAAAGTTTCATGATGTTTAATGTTTAATTTCATGTTTCAGAAATTTCATAAATTTCAGATGAATTTCGAAACTTTCACAAAAATGTCATTGAAAATTTCACAAATTTTAAGTTTCGTGAAATTTTGCATCACTGGTCACATATCAAGCCTGAGTTTGCATACTTGAAACAGCAGGACGGCCACTGAGAAAATATATTTTAAGTGATATTTTCTTTAAAAAAAGGACAAATGAAATTTTTAGTATAGTCTGTATATTTTTATTTAATTATTTTTGTTGATTGTATATTTTGTATTTGTGATCGATAATAAAATTTTATATTCGGGTGTGATATATGTTTATATACTTTTGAATTAACATTTTATATTTTAAACTAACAGAATTGTGAATCATTTTTTGAAAAATTACATACATTTTTGTAATTTTCGTACATGAAATAAAGATAGTAAAAATACTATGAAAAATTTTCGATTTTTTTCTCTGGCGGTAAGAATGCGTTTGTGAAAACCAACATGCCTCAAAGCATAAGACATTTGATCTTAGCCATAAGTTTAAGCACGACAGTTTGGAAAAAATTTAAAAAAAAAACAACTCTACACAATTTAATTCTCTACAACTTTCACATTGCCCTCGTGTGCATCCGATGCATAGGACGCAAAAAACTTTGACCTTCAATATTTTGTCCAGGTTTCCTCCTTTTCTTGGCTAATTTCCCAGTACTATATTATAGAATAACAGCGCAAGTATTTAACTACTTTATTTTTCAAGTTTTATTATAGACATAGAGTAGTTATATAAATATCTGTCCCAATAAAGAACATTTAAAATGATAAGCACTAATATTTAAACTCCTTTTGGGTTGAGTCAGCTAATCAGATCTAGGCGTTTTTGAATTTTGTTACTTTTATGTGTAAATGTATTATATGAATTATAGTTCAAAATGCTACATAATAAAAACCAGTCAGTTATTAGTCAAAATATATTTTAAACTTAGTAAAACGTTAACATCTTAAAAATATCATACTTTTGGTGGTGTAGTTTCTCCAAACCAATCAACAACTTCACAGTTAAACCAGACATATTTTCCTTTCAAATTGGCATCAAGTGCTAAATAGAGGGAGGCTCTTGCACCTTGCTCAATAGTTAGATGACCTTTACTATTCATGTCAGTTTTGACATACCCTGGATGTACAGAATTCACAGAAATATTTCTGTTTGGCACTTCTTGATCGAATAGTCTTTGTTGAATGATCGTGAGGGCGCTTACACCTACTTTGGACACAATATAGGCACAGTATGGAGGAGTTCCCCAACCTTCTTGTTCAGCTTTGTTATCTTTGGCATCTCTATAAAATGTATAATTTAATAATAGGTACATAATAGAAGGGTACTAACTGTAAAGGGCACTGAGATTATCTGAACACCGATTTAATAAACATTTTCTATTAGATTGTTTTTTTTAAGGTTACACATTTATATTTTCGACAAAGGCAGACACGTTTTTAAGTGGATCCCACGAAATCTCGGGTAAAAACTGTGAAAACGCGCAAAAATGTGTTGAATTAAAGAGTGGACAATCCTACTATAGATTAACATAAATTTGGCTATTTCATATAGCTGATATTTGATTAAAACATCACTAAAAGCGTATATAAACAACTCGACAAAGGGTACAAACATCTGGCAACACAAGATAACTCTGCCAAAATAAAATAAACACGTCCAATGGGACAATGTCATAAACTCGTAAATTATCCACAAGTGCATATACCTAAGACGACCGCGACCGAACACCCCCCCTCAAGTGGCTAGTGCGAAGTAAAAGGCAACGAACTGGCTTCTAACGAGTAGAAGTAGTAAAAATTTTTTATAACTTAGTTTAGATTTTTTTCTCAAGTTATTTTTCAATAAATTAATTAGAGGAAAAGCCAATAGCATTTTTACAAGACTGTTTCTGAATAGATATGCAGGTCACGAACAGCGTTTTACACAATTCCTATATCCTGCATTATCTCATTTTTAAGGCATCAGTATAACCTGCATCGGAACCGGGACAAAATTATACTCTGCATATGCCACTATTTGTTGAGATATTCATCCAGGTTTTCCAATGACGTTACTGAAACAAAAAAGAAATCGATTTCGCGAAATGTTAAAAAATGCTATTTTTCGTTCATTTCTGTCGGCTTAAATTTTCGATTTCACGCATTCAATTCACGATGCCGTAGAAATGCCAATTTCCCTCTTTTGATATCGACATTTGGGAGCCTTCCCGCTGATGTATTTATTTAATTATGAACTTTTAAATATTCCATGTTTTGTCTTCTCCAACATCGCATTAAGTGACAAGTTTCAAGTACTCCAGGAAAATAAGGAAGAAATGAGGGAACTTTTTTATTCTCAGATTTTCTTATGGAAAAGTGTAGGTTTTGAGGTCGGAAAACATATGTCACACACGCAACCACCAGCAACATGTAGCGTTTTGAGATATAGATATATATACACGATTTTTGACCCAAAACTACCAATTTCTCAAAGGGGATGCATTTTTCCAAAAAAAGTTTCAAATAAAAGTTGTTCAAGTTGTACTTGTTGAATATATATGAATTATTTAAAAGAAATCAGTTTGTTCCAAATTTGTCACACCAAGTGTAATATCTTGCAGATTAACAGTTTCTGTCTCTGGAAAGACACCAACGATATGTATGCCAATCGTATTTTCGTAATAACCAAGTAGTAATTATTCGACAAAAGAAAAACCAGTTTGTTACAAATCTATCATCCACACTGAAGTATTTCGCAGATCAACAGTTTCTGCCTATGGAAACCCACCAACTGATATGTATGCCAATCGTATTTTTGTACTCACTGTGTGATAAATTATCGATAAAAGAAATCAATTTTATACAAGTATTTCCACCAAAGATCAAAAACACGTTGACTTTCAAGAGTCTAGTGAAGCTTCCACCACTAAAAAAAATTCTTATATTAAGGTAAGGTGGGGCAAGAGCGTCCTTGACCCCCATAAATTGCAAATACTGTTATTTCCTCTAATTTGTCACTTTTGCACAACTCTTGGCAACAGCGTGCAACGGTTCAAACGCCTCCACACTAATAATAATTTATTAGTCAAAAATAATTACACCGTAGTGTATTGACATGTCAATTAAAATATGATAAGTAAGAAATACACAAGACTATTATATACACATAACTTATAACATTAGAAAATAGTTCTAATATAGTCAAGAATTTATGACAAATATGATGCAAATGTAAATAACTAGATATTAGTAAAAGACATACACATACATACAAATATATATGCCAATATATAGTCAATATCATAAAAAATCATATTGTAGCATGTGGTCATCCAGATAGTAAAAATATTTTCAAGATTACTTACGCCATTTTCATTTGATTTCACAAAAAAGGTAATCACTCTTAAATGGGAGGAGACGATTAAATACCGTAAAAAGCAAAAGAAAAATCAAAGTACTGGTTAAGTTGTCTTGCCCCAGAAATTCTTAATATCAACTTAAATACTGCGCATTCACAGCTAAAGACGCACTTGCCCTAATGAACGGGGTGTATTTTTGTGACTATAAAAATTAAAAAAATCACGAAAATTTTACATCTGCAAATATTAGTTTGGGTATTGGTATTATAAAACAGAAATATTTCAAACAGAATGCAAAAAATTATTTGATTAATTTTGCTGAAAAACAAAATAGTTGTAATTTTGTAAAGAGTTATCAATCAATTTTGGGGGTGCACTTGCACCACCTTACCTTACTATTTTTGTCTGCCAAGCTCTAAGGAACAGGATTAGTAATGTCTCTAGCTATCACAGCTAGTCACAAATGTGTCGGGTGATCGAATGGAACACACAATCATTGATGTGACTTATATTTCCTAATTGATGCGTCTTGTAGAAATAAATAAATAACATTTTTAACATTACGTACTTGACAAATTTCTCCAGTAATTTACTAAGTTCAGATATGGTCAAGGTAGGGGCACTGAATTTTGCTCTAAGATCGGTAGAGGGTATTCTGTATAGATGACCAGCAGAACTAGAAAGGTTAACTACCCTAGCATTGTTACGTAATAAGGGAAAAAGTGCCTCACAGACATGTAAAGTTCCAAAATAATTAACTGCAACTGTCTTCTCTGCTTGTTCCGCAAATGGTTCAGAAGCATCCTTCTAAAAGTCAAATAAAATTATGTATTTTCAATCATTATTCATATTTACAGTAGTTTATATTAAATGTTGTATTTTATTTCCTATAAATTAGAGGTGAACATATATTGGTCACTAAAGTTCCTACATGATTACTTACCGGATATAAAATGCCAGCATTGTTAACTAACAAATCAATCCCTCCATGTTCAGTTTGAATATAATCCTTGAATTTTTTAATGCTATCTTGATCTGTAATATCCAACTGATGGAAAGAGGGCTTGAACCTAAGTTCGTTCAATTTTTCAACTGCAGCTTTTCCTTTTTCTTCGTCTCTAGCTGTCAAGTAAACAGTACCATTGAATTTTTCACAAAGGCCCTTCACTATTGCATATCCAACACCTTTGTTGCCTCCAGTCACCTACAAAACCAGTAGTGAAGAAAATTTGTACTTTTCTATAATTATAGTGTAGTCACCACTTTTGCGCATGACTCGCATTTGTTAATATTAATTGTAATTACAATTATAATGACGTGCATAAATAGGGATAAAATCGATAACTACATTGGGTTCCACATACAGATATGATCTTACCACTGCAATTTTCTTAGCTGACATGTTAAACTATCTGCACTAAATGTTGCTTTTTATGTAAATTACTTTAACTTTTAACTAACTAGCCGAATATGAAATATCTGTTTATTTTTCCATGTCTTATATTGGCTTTCTTCATTATTATCACATTAATAATTATAATAACAATGACCAATATGTACATGTTATCAAATTTAACCACAATATAAATCAATAAATAATTGAAAACCACACATGTTTATCCATGTTTTGTAAAAGGGATATCTAATCGGACTATATTAAGGCCTTGTGGTTTTCTAATTTTTATTCAGAAATGGAAAATTAGTCACTTCTTTCAAGAGAAAAGCAAGCATAGATATAGAGTAAAAAGTTGGGCCTTTTCATAGCTCATATTTATTTCCCTTGCAAAATTATTTCAGTTCCATTCTATATGTTACAGCAAACTCTATTTATGGTGAGGTTTCAACATTCAGATAGACCACACCTTCCACAAATGTGATTAGTGAATTAAATAAAGATCACAAAACAGTGACGTGCATGTTTCAATGCTTGAAAACTATTGATTATTTATTTCACATTATCATTCTTTAGCATCTCCGTTTCGCTCTTAGATATGTTGATATAGATAGATAATTTATTGGTGCTAATATACGTAGTAAAATGCTTACACAAGTCGGAACAAAATCGGAGCGAGTGCATTGTATAAAATAAAGACACAAAAAAGACAATAGTATAACTAGGTACATAAAATATGAGATAAATATTAGTAGAATGTGTATATGTGTAGTATAGAATGTGTATGAGTAGTACACTTTTATACATGTATACAGTGCCTAGGCACAAATAAATAAATACATTGAATACTACGTTTGCTGTAGGTATCACAGTGTGGTAGTGGCAAAATCTGGAAAAGAAACAGACCAGGAGAGTGCTTTTCGCAATTATGCTATATACTTACATATTACACTTACGCTTGACTGCTCGTTCTCTAAAAACAGTGATTTAAAAATTTTTCTCAAAATACTTTTGCTGTAATTTTCATTGAAAGCATTAGTTAAAACATTCAGGAATTTTTTCAAATTTTTTATATCCACAGTTTAGAAATTAAAAGGGGAGGGGGACCTGTTGATAACGAATATGACATGAAACTTAAAAACGGTAATAGTTCGTACAGAAACATGTAAAACATATCTAGCAAATAAAAAGACAATTTTGAATCAAACACACAGTTTCCTGTTCTGTTTAATGTGTGGTGTGTTTATTTTGTTTATTTTCATAATAATCAAATATGAAAACTCAATTAACTGCTGGCAACATTTTTCCCAATAAAATAAACCATTTATATATAATATTAAATCATACATAACACAGTTGAGCATAAAACTGCCATGTACCGTGTGTGATAAAGTGAATTTTATTTCATTTTTAAATGTTAATATGTGTAACCTACTTTTATCAAAAATCTAGTACAATTGTGAAATGTACTGACAATTACCTAAAAACATGTTTTAAAGGCATTGCACCCCGACGGAGTATCAACATTAAAGGCCAATGGACGGAGGTACTTTCTTGTTTTTTACTTATGCGGTTTGATCTCTTCAACGGCGACGCCGCCGAAATTCTGAAACATTTCAAAATCGCTTTTTACCTACATTTATTTAGGTTACACTTCATATATACAAACTTTACTCTGACTTGTCACATGTACATATTGATGTATTCGTTTAGTGACCAATAAAATCTATCTATCTATCTATTGTGGCACTTATTGGCATTTACGTCAACATTTAATGAAGAGAAGGGGTAGACCATCCTAGATCCCAGTTTTGCAAAGCGTAATATAAATGTAGCAATATGTATGTACATATGTATCTACAAATCTAGTGTGAAATTATACAGAGTCGGCGGTATACAAAAATGTCTAGTGTTTTTCAGGCTGCAATAGACTTGTGGATTCGCGATTTCTCAGAACTGTAATTTGATGGAACAGATCTTTATTGTAGTAGTTGCAATAAAACAATTTCTTGGACATCTAAAACAAATGTTAATAGACATATTTCCTCACAAAAGCATATTAGTGCTAGTGGCTCTATTGATAGCGACAGTCAACGTAGTTTTAATTTAGATTTAGTGGAAGTGATGGTGGGATGAAACATACCATGGTCAAAACTAGATAATCCACTTTTTAGACAATTTTTGGAAAAGTGTATTAGTGGAAAATATAACAATGTTCAGGTGCCGTCGGAAACGACACTCGGAAGAAAATATTTATCAATGGAGTGTGATAATGTTAGACAAAAAATCCCTTCTGAGCTTACTGAGAAATACATCTCTGGGTTAGTGTGGATCGAACCACCAATGCTTGTGGTGAGAAGGTAGCGAACGTTTTAGCGGGTGCACTGGAGGAAAATTGTTCAGTGCGTGGACACTTAATCGCCTCTAAAGTTGTAGAAACAACAAATTGTTACGTTATAGTGAAATCAGTGAATTCAAGTCTACGAGCGTTATGGGGTGCCAAATATGTAGAAAATAAGAACAAGGTCTAATTATTTTTTACTGATAGAGTGAATTATATGAAAGCTGCAGGATGAATTATGAAGGAAACATATCACAATGTGCTGCATGTAACATGTCTAGCACATGGACTCCATAGAATTGCTGAAACTATTAGGGAGTACTATACTAATGTTGATAACTTAATATCTAGTGTAAAGAAAGTTTTCCTGAAAGCACCACATCGTGTACGGTTATTTAAAGAAATACTTCCAAATACACGATTACCTCCATCGCCCATTATAATATGGTGGAAAACTTGGCTAGGAGCGGTATCATAATATTTTTGCCATTTTGAAAAACTAGTAGTACTGCATTTGAATCCATATGACGCAGTTGCTCAACAGGCATTATGGATCCAACTGTTCAAGAAAATTGGAACTTTCTTGAAAATTCCCCTAGCCATTCGGAACCTTTAGTATATGCCAACCACATAAAAATTTACTGCAGTTGATGCAATAAACATTGTGTTCAATATCCGGCAATGTATTTTTCAATTACCTAGAGAAATCGCTGAGAGGGTTCAAACAAAATTTCAACGGGTTTTAAAAACCAATCCTGGAGTTGTAACGATCTGTAATAGACCTTTTAAACGGCAATGAAGTAGAATCTCTAAGCTCCCTTACAGAACACTCAACAGATACACCTATAACATCACCGGCACCCCCACTTTAAATAAATTTATATTATCTCACCTTCTCCCCAATTTTGTCAACTCACTTATAGAATCAATCAATTCGTCGGACGAAGACCTGCTAACCCCTAAATTCACACAAGCTCCTAAACATCCCTCCTTAAATTACATATATACTCCTTGCCCCACTAAATAATACATACTAATTTGTAATTGAAAAAATAAAACATCAAAAACTAAAAAAAAAACACAATCCACACAAAATATATTGTACATAATAGAGTACAAAAACACACAAAAAATCATAAAAACAATGAAAACAAAAAAAATACCAAAAATACACAACAAAATCATATACATTAAGAATAAACATCGCACAAGGTAAAAAAAAAGAGAAGATCCGTGGAAAAAAGTGCCATACCACATAACACCACTAACCCTATTGTACAAAAGACGCCAAAGACAAGAAACACTGCTCAATGCATCCCTAACATCTACTAAACACAACTAATATTTCCACCCAAGTGTATCTAATTAATCAAAAATATATAAACAAAATAATCTATAATATCACACTACCTACAAGTCTACACATTACAGTTAGCTCAAATCAGAGCAAGTCCACAAACAAATTCAATTAAAATCAAGCGCCAACCAACACGGAAACCGGATGCATCCCGTAAGGGACAAATACAGTAGAGTGGGAAGGCAGTTTTTAAATAAGTTGGAGTTGACATAAATTCGGTAGAGTGAAAGTATCAAATAAAATACGTATTGTGAGGTTAAGGTGTTTATCTCTTGTCATAATTTTCTAACCCATGAATTAGGGGAGGTTCCTCTAACGGATGAAAACTCATGACAATATTTTTACCGACTATGATAATGCCAAAAAGGAAGAGTTATGATTGTGGCAGTCGATATTTATGTGGGTGGATGCGTACCCACCTATATACATATGTTCCATCATAGAGGCCAAACTGCTGATTCGATGTTTATGAATCGAATGTCAAGAGTGACACAGATTATAAAAAAATACAATATGGTGCCCACTGGCTGCTATATTGTATCGGATGGTATAATACTTGCCTCTAAACCCTATCAGGATAGGTATAAAAGTAAAAGGCTTGTAGGGAGGGTTTCATCAATATTATAATAAACCAATAATTTCGGGTTTTAGTTTCTAGGCTACTTCCTCTTGTTTACTTCTCTTACCTGCTTCAATTTTATTGCACTAACACTGAGAGCTTCGCAAAAACATTAAGCACGAGCTGGATTACTTTACTTTTTCTATACTTTTCAAGTTTTATGACTTATAGACAAAGTAGTAAAACGGACACTTATAGATTGAATGAATGTTGAACATGATGAGCAGTTATGGTAATCCAAGTCAGATAGGAGCATTTTCAGGCATAAATTTAGTATTATAGTTCATAGATTACAGTTAAAACATTATATAATAAAAAACAGTCATTTATTCAAAATATGTTTTAAACTTTATAAAAGATATACATTTTTAAAACATCATACTCTTGATGGTGTAGTTTCTCCATACCAATCAACAACTTCACAGTTAAACCAGACATATTTTCCTTTCAAGTTGGCATCAAGTGCCACATAAAGCGTGGATCTTGCACCTTGCTCAATGGTAAGATGACCTCTGCTATTCATGTCAGTTTTGACTAACCCCGGATGTACAAAATTTGCAGAAATATTTCTATTGGGTACTTCTTGATCAAATAGTTTTTGTTGAATGATTGTGAGAGCGCTTACACCTACTTTGGACACAATATAGGCACAGTATGGAGGAGTTCCCCATCCTTCTTGTTCAGCTTTATTTTCCTTGGCATCTCTAAAAATGTATTATTTAATGGTAGGTGGTATATAATAGACATGTACTATATATTCTCAAGAACTAATATCGTTAGAGAGAATTATGAATCAACAGACTTGGAAAGGAGTTGGAAAGTGCACTGAAATTAGCTGAATATTACTTTAATAATCGTTTTGTATCATTCTATTTTTTAAAGATATTTTTAATTTTTGATACTGTCTATAAAGGCCTTAACCGGGTAGCTATGGGGAATCGGCCTTTGCATCGTTTTTACTGATTCTCACCTCAATGGTTGCTTTTTAAGCGTAATTGAAACATGCTAAATATCAGCTTCTAACTGTTGATAAAAAAAAAAAATTACATATTCAAACGGCTATCGACCGGGGTCCTTCAGCCTGTATTTCCTGCTTTTTTATTGGTATTACAATATTCTTTGTATAGTTTTAAGATGAATACAATTTATTTTGTTGTAAAAAAAAAAAAAAACAAACAAACAAGTTTAGATTAGTTTAGAGTTAGCGAAGATATTTTTTCCATCAGTGTCATCTCAGGGTGCTTAAATTTTGATGTGTTGGGGCTTCTTGTCCGGCAGAGAGGTCGCATCAATTGTATGTTGTGTGGTCGATTGGCAAATTTAACTGTTAACATTTGGAGTCTGGTCAGGATTGGTGTTATTCTGGTTTTTTCATATAGTAGATTATTTGGCGGGTTATAGAGGTAGTTGTTTGGGTGCCGAATTTTAGTTATAATGCGTAGCGAAGCGGTTTCAGCAACTTTTAAGTTGTTTAGGGCCGGTTTTTGGCAGTTGATATATAGATTGTGTCCATATTCAAGTATGGGTCGGCATATTGATGTGTAAATTTTTGTAGCTGTTTTTGTTGATATCCCTTCGTTTTTATATGTGAGTGCTTTAAAGTGTTTTGCTCGGCTTTTTATTCTGGATTTAATAATTGATGTGTGTTGATTAAAATTCAGTTTTTGATCTATGGTAATTCCCAAGTATTTGGCCGTGAGAGTTGGCTTTACATTCTCGTTTGCAATGCTTATTGAAGGGGAGGATGGAGAGGGAGCGTGGTTAAATATAACGAATTGTGATTTGCTGGGATTTAGAAGCAGACGCCATTTGTTGAACCACAATTGTATCTCGTTCATCTTATCCTGCATCTTGGGGATTAACCTCTGTAGTGATTTGTCATGTCCCACCAGAGTTGTGTCATCAGCATATTGTAGTATGTATGTTGTGTCTTCCGATGGATTTTGTGGGGTGGCGATGTCATAGCTGTATAAGTTATATAATAGAGGTGAAAGTGGTGATCCTTGTGGGACCCCCTGCTCCATCATAAATTTTTCAGAAGTTGCGTTTCCAACCTTTGCATGTAGTGTTCTGTTTTCCAGGTAGTTTCTTAACAGGTGTATCAGATAATCAGGCGTACCTACTTTTTTTAATTTATATAATAGCCCTTTGTGCCAAACGCTATCAAACGCCTTTTTGATAACTGTTGATATTTACTGAGAAAAAAATATTTTTCGAATTAAAAAAAAAAAAAAAAAAAAAAATTCTCAGGAACCGCTGTTGCGAATTCTATGGGATTGAAATATGTTGTAGAGGTACAAAAGATCTATTTACGAGATTTTTGTTGTAATTTTCACTCTACAGGAAATCTGGGAAATAACAGTGAAAATATTTTAAACATTTATTAAAATATCTTATACTTTGAGGGCAATTACCATTTTTTAATCATGTGTTCCTCCCGATAATATGATATCAAACTTAAAATTGTCCGAGGGGTATAACATATATGTATTTATAAAAGTTTTAACTAACAAGCTTTCAACTGTGATAATTATTTAATACACAAAAATACAATAAAAGTTTATTTTTAATATAGTAATTTAAAAATGTATTAAAAAATAATACAGTATTTTCTGTTATGAGTAAGATTTCAAAAACACCAGAGCTTATGTACGAAATCATCGCAATGCGTGACATTGACCACGTGGTCATCGTCGCACACTTGTCACAACCTGTTTCATTACACGTACAAACACGCTACATATTATTACGGCTTTAGTTTTAACTTACGCTCGTTTAGAATCAGTTCGTCAGTGTTTGAGTATATTATATTAACAGTGGAATACCATCTTAACTGAACGAAAGAATTAAAAAAAGTTTAAATTTCTGGACAAAATTCTAAATATAAAATGTTGTCAGATGTGAAAAGCTATTACCGGACTGCATTGTTTTTGTTGAACAAATTCGGGAAAAAATTAGTTCCTGATGAAAAAATCTCTGCTGAAATTCTTGATCGTATAGGCGCGTCTCCATTATGGTCGGCTTTGCCGATCGGCATTGCTGCTTGGTTTTGTTGCTCGGCTTTGCCGAATTCGGCAACACGCCCACATGTAAATCGGCATCAAGGCACCATCTATTGATATAGTTCAGTTAGTCACGAACATAATGTTTGACAGTGACGATGTTCTTATTACAACAGCAGCTTTTATAGTAATCGCAAATAATAAAAAGAAAGAAAGGAGATCAAATAGGTTTTGGGTGCGGCCGAGTCTGCATAGTAGAAATATATATAGTGGAATTGATTTAATGAATGACTTGCTTCAAGATGATGTTGATATTCTAAGCTTGGAATATAGATGTAACGGTGGATTCATGAATTTTTTTAGAATGTCCATTAGTGAATTCGAGTATTTATTAAATCTTATTGGTCCAAAAATTTGTAAGCAAGATACCACCTTTAGAAAAGAGATTACTGCCAAAGAGAGACTTGCTTTAACACTCAGATTCTTTGCGACGTGTGATTCGTATCATTCTCTCATGTATTTGTTCAAAATTTCAAAGCAAACAATTTCCAAAATCATTCCAGAAGTTTGTGATGCGTTAATTGAATCACTGGAATATACAGCATCACTTTGACTTCCCGAGCGCATAGTATCTTTTTCTTTTTTTAACTTCCTAGCAAAATGACTCTGAAGATTTCTTATTTTTCTAACTATTTCATCTTTCGATTCATCAAGCAAAAGCGATATTTCCATTAGAGCATCATTTCATTGATTGCGATCCTTATTAGTCACATCTTTGCTATCCCATAAAACCGGCCACTCACGATACATATTAATAAGCGATATAACGTTTTCAGATGTCCACTCCATTTCAATGTAAGAAATCAACTAAATTATATTTTATAAAATTAAAAACAACTGAACTATTTGCAAAGCCGGCCGGCTTGCATCCCCACTAGTGTATTCAGCTTGGATTCCTTTGAAGTTTCCGACAACATGCGGTAAATGTTTCGGCATAAGCCTAATTGTACGTACCCACTTGTCAACAAATGCCGAGCGGCCATGTCGATCGGCAAAGCCGACGATAATGGAGACGCGCCTTATGGTTGCACAAAGAAACAAAAAAAAATGCATTAACAGCTGAAATAAAACAAAAGAGTTGGTTGCGTAAAAAACTACCTTTTCAAATACTGTCCTCAACTGAGATATTGGATTTCACTGGAATTGAAATTGAACTCCAAATATTCTTCACGGGTACTTACCAATATCGACAAGCAATATCCTATTTGGCTGAAACGATGAAGGAAGACATTTCTATTGACATGTACTTTGTTAATCCATTAATGGCCAAGTATCGAAAACATTTTCAAAATAAAACATTTATTAGTTTACTAACAGAGGCTATTGATTAAGACAAAAATTCAATAAAATTATTTCAATTATACAGGGTGTCCTAAAAAAATAATGTTGCGTTTATACATCAACGGCCATTTCCCACAAGTGAAAGCTGGTAATATTTTATATAAACTTTATTTAGTATAGGTACTACATTTATTTTTACGTCAAATGAAGATTTTTGACACATTTCATATGTAAATGAATGTTGCACCTTTTGCACATATATATTGTTACGCTTTTCCACTTTTTCCACTTTCTTCTTCCTTTTTGAGGGTGTTCAATGACAATATGCCCGATATTATCTTTACAGATTTTATCGGGTAACTTTTAGATTTTATCGGGTCGACCTTTCCGTGCTATATATTCAACTTTGTCATTAGATTCTTCATCTCAACTTCCATCAGACTGCATAAGAATAAAATTCTAACTGGGCATGTTACTCTCGTTTGCCAATTTATACACCTTCCTAGAGTTTCGAAATAATTATACTGTCAATCGTGTTGATAAAAAGTGACCATTTCTTTCCTCTAACTTTTATTCCATAATTTGCAATACCATTGTTGTGTTAGTCAACTCCACTCATAAATTCGTTGCATTGTTTTATAGAATTAGGCTGCGGTACGTTTACTTCTTTTTTTTTTCTCTCTTTTCTACTATATCTACTATGCTTTCACAATAGGATCTATTGAACATTGGATATAACTGTAACAACTAAATTATGATTCCATCGTATAATACATAATTCATTTTTAGAATAAAAAAATAATCATATGAGCCTCTATATTTCTTTGCCAACGACTTTACAGGATCCAATGGGCAATTTCCTATCCGGTTTTCTCGTACGGTGTCAGTTGTAAATATTCTTTTTTCTGTGAGAGTACAAAGAAGATTATACGACGAGAAAAAATTATCAATAAATACTTTGTGGTAAGACGGATCTTCTAAAACTGATGGTAAGTCTATCACAATATTAGCACCTAAACCTACTCACTTTTTTCAACTCGAGCACCACCATAAGGGACAAATCGTTATAAATATTCATCCCATGAACAAAGACACCAATAATAATTTATACCCAAACCAAACGGGTTCACCTTCCATAAACATTTTTAGAGAATAAGTGTACAGGTACTGCGCACGAGTGTAAACGCTCCAGGTACTTGTTTCGGCCGTTGATGCGCAAACGCAACATAAACTTTGTCACTCCACTCTCACAATGAACAGTTTTTCAACAATACGAAAATTTATATCATTGTTTTATGAGGTTTGTATTATATGCTTATGCTGAAACAATATTAATTTTATTTGTTGTGTCAAAATTATTTGCAATGCAAGGAAAAGTTGAAATTATCTGAAAAATCGACCCATTTAGATAATTTATAACAATATGTGAATAAAATAGTTTTCTATTGGCAAAATACGATTTGACATCCATTGCATGCCTAAAATTATTATACAAATTATTATTTCATTCAAATGGTGTTCTGTATATAAAAAAAAATTGCAACTGTAATGTTGCGTTTACGCATCAACGGCGTAGATAATTTATAACAATATGTGAATAAAATAGTTTTCTATTGGCAAAATACGATTTGACATCCATTGCATGCCTAAAATTATTATACGAATTATTATTTCATTCAAATGGTGTTCTGTATATAAAAAAAAATTGCAACTGTAATGTTGCGTTTACGCATCAACGGCCAGTAATGGGTTAAAGACAAGTCTAATATTTTAAAAGTGCAAGTTCCATCATGTCACATTAAAAAAAACATATTGTTGTTTTTTGGAGTATAACCCATGTAACTCTGGTGTTTCTGGAATCCTAAGATATTATTGCGAGTGTCCTAATAGTATGAGCATAGTTGGATGTTGCTCCTATTTGGCAGCGATCATTTAACTTATGCAAAATATTTATCAAAAATAATAAGACCCACCAAACACACCCTAACTAAACTATTTAAGTATGATACTGCACCTGTTACTATTGAAGAGGACAGTGACAATGATTAAACAATACCGTATTAATTTTTAATACATTTTCAAGTTAGTATATTAAAAATAAACTTTTATTGTGTTTTTGTGTATTAAATAATTACTACAGGTGAACGCTTGTTAGTTAAAACTTGTATAAATATTTATGTTATACCCCCTCAAACAATTTAAAGTTTGATATCATATTATAGGGAAATATACGAGGAACATATGATAAAAAAATTATAATTTCCCTCCGAGTATAAGATATTTTTTTAATATTTAAAATATTTTCACTACTATTTCTCAGACTTCCTGTAGAGTGAAAATTACAAAAAAATCTCGTAACTAGATCTTTTCTACCTCTACAAGATATTTCAATCCCATGGAATTCGCAACAGCGGTTCCTGAGAATTTCTTTTTTTCGAAAAATAATTTTTTCTCAGTAAATATCAACAATTAGAAGCTGATATTTAGCATGTTTCAATTTCGCTTAAAAAGCAACCATTGAGGTGAAAATCAGTCAAACTGACAAGACCGATTCCCCGTAGCTACCCAGTTTATGAGCATTTTAAATACATTTTTCCAAAATCATTTATAATATTACAAATGTGGTTTTTCGTATACTTATGTATGCATCTTATATTTCTTAATTCATACATCTTGTAGAAATAAATAGGTAAAAATTTTAACATTACATACTTGACAAATTTCTCCATTAATTTACTAAGTTCAGATATGGTCAAGGCAGGGGCACTAAATTTTGCTCTGACATCGGCAGAGGGTATTCTGTATAGATGACCAGCAGAACTAGAAAGGTTAACAACCCTAGCATTATTACGTAATAAAGGAAAAAGTGCCTCACAGACATGTAAAGTTCCAAAATAATTAACTACAACTGTTTTCTCTGCTTGTTCAGCAAATGGCTCAGAAGCATCTCTCTAAAAATAAAATAAAACATATTTATTTAATCATTCAATTAAATAAAATAGTAAAAATGTATTTTCAATCACTCATAGTTTAGAGTAGCTTATAATAATATTTGTGGTATTTTATTTCCTAGAAACTAGAGAAGATGAACAGTTATTCGTCACTCAATAAGTTTCTACATGATTTCTTACCGGATACAAAATGCCAGCATTATTAACTAGTAAATCAATCCCGCCATGTTCAGTTTGAATGTAATCTTTGAACTTTTTAATGCTATCTTGATCTGTAATATCCAACTGATGAAAAGAGGGTTTAAACCCAAGTTCCTTCAATTTTGCAACAGAAGCTTTTCCTTTTTCTTCATCCCGAGCTGTCAGGTAAACAGTACCATTGAATTTTTCACAAAGGCCCTTCACTATTGCATATCCAACACCTTTGTTACTTCCAGTTACCTACAAAATTAATAGGGAAGAAAATCTGTATTTTGTCTGTACAGTGTATCACCACTTTTACATAGTAACATGAATCTCCTTTGTTAACAATAACTGTATCTACACATACATATAAAGTATATATCTTACCACTGCAATTTTTTTAACTGACATATTAAATTATCTACACTACAGCAGATGTAGTTACGTAAATTATTTTAACTTCTCTGAACTGCGACTTGTAGCCCTGTATGGAATATCTGTTTATTTCAGTGTCTTATAGTTACCTCTTTCATTGTTATCACAATAATAACCATTGGCATGATAAGTTAAAGCTATCAAATTTAACCACAACAGAAATCAATAAATAATTGAAAACCACAAACGTGTTTACCCATGTTTCGTAAAAGTGATGTTCTAATCAAGAACTAGGCCAATACCATATGGTTTTCAGATTTTTGTTCAAAAATGGAAAATTACCCACCACTTTCAAGAGGAAAGCAAGGACAGATAGGGTAAAAAGTTAGGCCAGATTAATATTTATTTCGCAAGCAAACTTATTTCTATTCCGTCCTAAGTTCTCCCGGGTAGTGGCACAAACTGAAAGGAATAGATAGGTCGATAGATAGATTTATTTCGTATGAGATAATTAAACACACATCAATTTTAGAAATATAAATACATAAAATACAATATAAATAAAAAAGTACAATTAAGGTAAATGACGAGAATAAAACATATAAAAGATTGGAACACAAAATTTGGTAATCATGAGCAATTAAAATTATATTTACAAAGAAAATAGTAAAATTCAAACAGACTGGGAAACAGACAAGAGAATCACAGAATTCCTGAACAGTAAATAGAAAACATCCTCTTTCAGAAAACTTTTGACCTTTTCTTCAATAGGCTCACCTTGAGTATTTTAACTATGAAGTTCGAATTTTTGGGAAGATGTAGTTTCATATTTAAAATAATGACTAAAAAATCAAAAATTCAGGTCAGGCATCAGGGAGTTCAGGATGTGTACATACCGCTTTAAATCGGGAAAAAGATTTTACTATTGGAACCAGTTCATCATAGGTCTCTGTTAGACATACTAACTTTTCCCCCTTGACGGCCACCCGCAACACCCCCAATTTTGGGTCAAAATCGCTCAAAAATAATTTTTTTGCCAATATATCGGTTTTGAATGGTCCTGCAAAAAAAAAGATGGTTAGCAAAGTAAAAGATAAATAAATTTTCTATCGAAAGCTTCGGACATATTTTTATGTGGTATTAATATTCTTGGAGTTACAGATGGGGGAAGTCAAGCATCGTATCGCTTTCGCTCTGTATATCGACACCTTCACGCTTTCTATAAATATTTAAAACAATTGGTATTTACAACCATTATAATTTCATTCAACATTTTACAATATAGCATTTGTCACGAAGATATCAATATAAATATTTAATGACCATTTAATCCTTATGACAGGATTATCCACACGTTGTTGAAACCAGCGGCGGCTCGTGAAATTTTGATAAGCTATAACTTACTAATGGAGCATGGGACCCATGCCAAACTTTAACGGATCACTACCATGGCCAAACGGAGACGTTTTGTGGAAAAAAATATTTGATTGGAATTTGCGAAATGTCTTTTCAAAAATTTAAAAATGATGTAACTTTATAAAAAATAAAGAATAAATAAAATAAATATGCTCTTTATTGGAAAGATCCAAAGGGCTATCGACCGAAGTAATACAATATTATTGAAAGTAGTTATTCTAGATTATGTTCATATACTATGTAGGATATAAAAAAAAAACAATGATATTAATTAGGATTGACTTCTTATTGTAGTTGTTTTATCTTCTCAATTAGGGTATATTCTGGTGTCTTATATTTAGCTCTAATGTTGAGATTTCGTATAGTGCAGAATTTATCTATTTTTTGTATGTTGTGTTGGGTAATGGCCAATTTTGTTTGTAGCTTGGTGAGTCATGTTAGGATTGTGCAATGCAGGTTTTCACGGCCGTTGTCCAATGAAGTAGTTTCTTCCGGGTTTTGCCGCGGTCGTCGAACTTGACTTGACGTTTCGCTGATCATGCTGTCAGCTTCTTCAGAAGGATTCCAAAGACTGAAGTTGTTGAGTTCTGCTCCTCGTTATATACCTAGGCGCTGCTACGCTTGGTTGCACATTCGTCATGCTCCGTTGATCGTGACCGATTACATTACTGGTACTTGGCAAAGCTAGTCTCCATGTATTGCTTAGTCGATACCCATCTTCTCTGTTGAAGTTGTTCTTATTTTTCATAATTTCCAGTGATTCCCTAATAATTCTTGGGTAATAACGTGCACTTCTGTCCAATATTCTAACGTTCTCGTATTCGATCTTATGGTTCTCATTATGATGAACATGTTCTGCTACAGCCGACTTATCTGTGTATCCGAGCCTAGTATATCTCTGATGTTCCTTGATTCTGCACTGGATACTGCGCCCCGTTTGTCCGATGTAACTTTTTCCGCATATACAGTCCAACTGGTAAACACCTTTCGTCAACAGTTTAGGGATGGGGTCCTTGTTTGAGGGAAGCAACTGTTGTATTTTTCTTCACTGTTCGAAAACGTACACCTATTTTCTTTTTTTGATAAAATTCTTCTTAGCCTATCCGTGACTCCGGCGACGAATGGTAAGCACGCATATGTTGTAGGTTGTTCCTTTTCTTCAGTTATTGTTCTTATCTGTCTGTTAATAATTCGTTGCATATCTCTTTGCTTGTAACCATTCTTTTCTAGTGCTTGTTGGACGTTTTTAAGTTCCTCGGGTTTGTTCTTTTCGTCACATATTGTTGCAGCTCTGTGGAACAAAGTTCTTATCAGCGACCTCTTTTGTTGTGGATGGTGGTGTGATGTAGCATGCAGGTAACGATCAGTATGCGTTTTCTTCCTATAAACTCCATGGGCCAGTTTACCATTGTTTGAACGGTTCACCAATACATCTAAGAAAGGCAAACCTCCCTCTTGTTCGGTCTCCATCGTAAACGTGATGTTTGGATGACGATTGTTTAAATGATCGAAGAAGATAGCTAACGAAGATTCTCCATGGGGCCATATAATGAAAGTGTCGTCTACGTAGCGTAACCAACATTTCGGTTTCTTCTCGCTGTAGCGTATAGCTTCTTCTTCAAATTCTTCCATGAATATGTTGGCGATGACTGGTGAAAGTGGTGATCCCATAGCTGCTCCATACTTCTGCTCGTAGAAATCGCCATCCCACAGAAAATATGTCGCCGATAGGCACACGCGGACCAGATCCGGGATGTCTTCTCTTAGTCCTTTGGGTATAAGTTTACGCCGTATCAGGTCAACAGTTTCATCAATCGGTACGTTCGTGAACAAAGATTCTACGTCGAAGCTAACCATGATGTCTTCATTCGTTACTTCTAAACCCTCTAGAATTCCCACGAAGTGTCCTGAGTTCTTCACGTAGCTACTTGTCTTGCCTACATAGGGTTGCAGTATATTAGCGACATATCTAGCCAGTTCATAGGTTGGTGATCCACATGTGCTGACAATAGGTCTCAAAGGATTTCCAGGTTTGTGAATTTTCGGTAGTCCGTATAATCGTGGTGGAATGGATTCACTCGGAAGTAGGCGACGATGTTCTTCTACTGGGATCAACGATTTCGTAATAGCTGCTCTCGTTTGCCTTTCGATTCTTGGGGTAGGATCCTTCTTAAGCTTTGTATAGTATTCTGGAGCCAATAAAGAGTTCAATTTATCTTGATACTCTTCCTTCCTCATCACAACTGTTGCGTTACCTTTGTCTGCTTTTAACACGATGATGTCTTGGCTGTTACGAATCTCCCCAAGTGCCTTCTCCTCCTCTCTCGTGATGTTCCTCCTGGGTGGTTTAGATTTCCTCAGTATACGTGCCGTCTCATGTCTTACTTCCTCTGCTTCCTCAACTGCCAATCCTCTAATGGCGTTTTCCACTTCGGCGATAATATCTTCTTTGGGTACTTTATTAGGTGCTACAGCAAAGTTCATGCCTTTCGCTAACACAGATGTCCATTCCTCTGGTAGTGGTTGGTCTGTTAGATTCACTACGGTTTTCTTGACGTCCAGTTCTGGTTTATTGGGCGTTATTCTCTTTTCTTGTAGTTTCTCAAATTCGATCTTATGGTTCTCAGGATAGGCTCGGATACACAGATAAGTCGGCTGTAGCAGAACATGTTCATCATAATGAGAACCATAAGATCGAATACGAGAACGTTAGAATATTGGACAGAAGTGCACGTTATTACCCAAGAATTATTAGGGAATCACTGGAAATTATGAAAAATAAGAACAACTTCAACAGAGAAGATGGGTATCGACTAAGCAATACATGGAGACTAGCTTTGCCAAGTACCAGTAATGTAATCGGTCACGATCAACGGAGCATGACGAATGTGCAACCAAGCGTAGCAGCGCCTAGGTATATAACGAGGAGCAGAACTCAACAACTTCAGTCTTTGGAATCCTTCTGAAGAAGCTGACAGCATGATCAGCGAAACGTCAAGTCAAGTTCGACGACCGCGGCAAAACCCGGAAGAAACTACTTCATTGGACAACGGCCGTGAAAACCTGCATTGCACTATTGGACACCTCTACGGGGAGGATATCTACTTAAAAACCAGGAGATTGGAGAAGTTGAGGAAGAAGAAGAGCAGACTACTATCATCGTTAGCATTCCTACGACGCTGCAGAGACAAGGAGGTTACACCGACTTTCATCAAGATTAGACACCATCTACAAACACCCGCCGCCCTAAGGATAATCGGCAGAACAGAACAAGCATTGACCAGAGAGAGAGTGAGGTACACATATCATCAACTACACACAGTGTCCTTAGAATTATACAACTTACACCTGGAGTTGTCGGCCACACTAAACGAGGATCTGTGGAGGTTAGTCGACCGTATTACCTACGAGCAAGCAGAACTTCAACAAGAAAGGACAACGAAGAAGCAGACCAAGAAGTTTGAGAAACTACAAGAAAAGAGAATAACGCCCAATAAACCAGAACTGGACGTCAAGAAAACCGTAGTGAATCTAACAGACCAACCACTACCAGAGGAATGGACATCTGTGTTAGCGAAAGGCATGAACTTTGCTGTAGCACCTAATAAAGTACCCAAAGAAGATATTATCGCCGAAGTGGAAAACGCCATTAGAGGATTGGCAGTTGAGGAAGCAGAGGAAGTAAGACATGAGACGGCACGTATACTGAGGAAATCTAAACCACCCAGGAGGAACATCACGAGAGAGGAGGAGAAGGCACTTGGGGAGATTCGTAACAGCCAAGACATCATCGTGTTAAAAGCAGACAAAGGTAACGCAACAGTTGTGATGAGGAAGGAAGAGTATCAAGATAAATTGAACTCTTTATTGGCTCCAGAATACTATACAAAGCTTAAGAAGGATCCTACCCCAAGAATCGAAAGGCAAACGAGAGCAGCTATTACGAAATCGTTGATCCCAGTAGAAGAACATCGTCGCCTACTTCCGAGTGAATCCATTCCACCACGATTATACGGACTACCGAAAATTCACAAACCTGGAAATCCTTTGAGACCTATTGTCAGCACATGTGGATCACCAACCTATGAACTGGCTAGATATGTCGCTAATATACTGCAACCCTATGTAGGCAAGACAAGTAGCTACGTGAAGAACTCAGGACACTTCGTGGGAATTCTAGAGGGTTTAGAAGTAACGAATGAAGACATCATGGTTAGCTTCGACGTAGAATCTTTGTTCACGAACGTACCGATTGATGAAACTGTTGACCTGATACGGCGTAAACTTATACCCAAAGGACTAAGAGAAGACATCCCGGATCTGGTCCGCGTGTGCCTATCGGCGACATATTTTCTGTGGGATGGCGATTTCTACGAGCAGAAGTATGGAGCAGCTATGGGATCACCACTTTCACCAGTCATCGCCAACATATTCATGGAAGAATTTGAAGAAGAAGCTATACGCTACAGCGAGAAGAAACCGAAATGTTGGTTACGCTACGTAGACGACACTTTCATTATATGGCCCCATGGAGAATCTTCGTTAGCTATCTTCTTCGATCATTTAAACAATCGTCATCCAAACATCACGTTTACGATGGAGACCGAACAAGAGGGAGGTTTGCCTTTCTTAGATGTATTGGTGAACCGTTCAAACAATGGTAAACTGGCCCATGGAGTTTATAGGAAGAAAACGCATACTGATCGTTACCTGCATGCTACATCACACCACCATCCACAACAAAAGAGGTCGCTGATAAGAACTTTGTTCCACAGAGCTGCAACAATATGTGACGAAAAGAACAAACCCGAGGAACTTAAAAACGTCCAACAAGCACTAGAAAAGAATGGTTACAAGCAAAGAGATATGCAACGAATTATTAACAGACAGATAAGAACAATAACTGAAGAAAAGGAACAACCTACAACATATGCGTGCTTACCATTCGTCGCCGGAGTCACGGATAGGCTAAGAAGAATTTTATCAAAAAAGAAAATAGGTGTACGTTTTCGAACAGTGAAGAAAAATACAACAGTTGCTTCCCTCAAACAAGGACCCCATCCCTAAACTGTTGACGAAAGGTGTTTACCAGTTGGACTGTATATGCGGAAAAAGTTACATCGGACAAACGGGGCGCAGTATCCAGTGCAGAATCAAGGAACATCAGAGATATACTAGGCTCGGATACACAGATAAGTCGGCTGTAGCAGAACATGTTCATCATAATGAGAACCATAAGATCGAATACGAGAACGTTAGAATATTGGACAGAAGTGCACGTTATTACCCAAGAATTATTAGGGAATCACTGGAAATTATGAAAAATAAGAACAACTTCAACAGAGAAGATGGGTATCGACTAAGCAATACATGGAGACTAGCTTTGCCAAGTACCAGTAATGTAATCGGTCACGATCAACGGAGCATGACGAATGTGCAACCAAGCGTAGCAGCGCCTAGGTATATAACGAGGAGCAGAACTCAACAACTTCAGTCTTTGGAATCCTTCTGAAGAAGCTGACAGCATGATCAGCGAAACGTCAAGTCAAGTTCGACGACCGCGGCAAAACCCGGAAGAAACTACTTCAATGTTAGGATTGGTTCTACTTTTGTTTTACTGTATAATTCATCATTTGATATATTGTGGAGATGGTTACGAGGGTGTCGTAGTTTGGTAATACTTCTAAGGGCTGTCTTTCTCCCACCTCTAAATTCTTCTTTGATAGTGGTCCACTGTTAAGGTAGAGTAGGTATATGTCCATATTCCAGTATTGGTCTGCAGATACTTTTGTAGATTTTTGTTGCTGTTAGTGTGGATATTCCGTTATGTTTGTAGGTCAGGGAAGTGTTTGGCTCTTGTATTTATTCGTTTCTTCATCAGGGCTATGTGTTGGCTGAGGTTCAGTTTGTGGTCGATCTGGAATCTGAGGTATTTGGCTGAATTTTTGGGGCTTACTGTTACGTTGCCTAAGGTTACTGTGGGAGACCTAGGATTGGGATTGTGATGGAAGAATACCAGTTGGGATTTCAGAGGGTTTGGTTTGAGTCGCCATAGATTGAACCAATTTTCTGTGTTTATTCTCAAATGTTGCAGTTGTTGGATTGTGGTGGAAACGTTTGAGTTGTGTAATATTAGTGCTGTGTCATCAGCGAATTGTAGTCTGTAGGTTACCCTGTTGAAATATCCCAGTTCCGGGTGGCTGTGGTTGTAGGTATCGTGGCAATAGATGTTGTATAAAATGGGTGAAAGAGGTGATCCTTGTGGAACCCCCTGTTCTGCACTTTTTGAAAATAAATTTCGCAAATTCCAATCAAATATTTATTTTTCAACAAAACGTCTCCGTTTGGCCATGGTATAGTGATCCGTTAAAGTTTGGCATGGGTCCCATGCTTCATTAGTAAGTTATAGCTTACCAAAATTTCACGGGCCGCCGCTGGTTGAAACATGTATTTTAATTATGAAACAAAGCAAGGGGAAAACGGTCAAAGAAATTTATTCTTCGAACTCTTAAATAATAATAATAATAATAATAATATAATAATAATCATTTATTGGTGTCAACATGCACAAAGCACTTACACAAGTTTAGTGAACAAGATAAAATGGTACAAAGAATACATAATATAGACACTAAGTTATAAAACATTAAAATTGATTTAAAAAAAAATACAAGTACGGTAAAAATATGAAACAATGTATAAACAATTTCACTACTATATACACTAAAACTTATTTAGAAAGTGTCATCCAATCATCAAAGTCGTTTTGGGGAAACTCCTCAAGACTATAAAAGGCTTTATTCTTTAAATATTGTTTAAGTTTATGTTTAAAGGAGTTCAATACCCAAAGGAAGTTGTGGATAACTCCACAATTTCAGTGGATGTGGCACAACTTCTGCATTTGTTAAGCAGAACAAAGCAAAATTCGTTAAATTATTACAAAATTCTGCAGAGTGCAGGACAAAAAAACGTGGAAGGTTTTAAAGATCCCAATTCTTACTTGATGTTATAGATATAGCAGGCCAAAAAGTTAGCCTTTTACGGAGCAGAACCCAATCAGCATTCTTTGAATGAATTCAATTTCAAATACTTTATTAAGTCAGTGGCAAAAACATCTAACTTTGCATCATTACCTCCTACTGAGTCTGCTTTATGCCAACACTCCTCAAGATTGGGGTTGGATGGGAAAAAAAAATTGGCTTGTTTCCTATTACTACCAAAAACAGAGCTGCTCCACAAGAACTATTGGAAACAATAAGTTGCGAGTGTACAAAAGGCTGCAAAACTCCATGTATTTGTAGAAAGGCTGAACTAAGATGTTCCATTATTTATTCTGGATGTCAAGGACAATTATGTACAAATGTCGAAATATATGTAGACGACTTAGATCAAGCCGAAAAACCCGAAGATAAGGTATTAGATTTTTTGGAACACGATAAACACGAGGAGGCTGAATCTGATAAGTCAATGTAGATGATGAAACCGACACTCGCAGTTTCCATTTTGAACCTACAAGTTCAAAAAAATCCCAAACTAATAAATGTTGGCAGTAGAGAAAAAAGAATTTAAAAGTAAGTGAACCAAATAAACAAAAAGCTGATTAGTCCGATTGGGGACACTACTTAAAAAAATCGGTAAAGGTCTTTACACAGAACTTCCCTCGTTATTTGTGCATGGCGGTCACTCTAAAAAATTAATAATTACGAAATAGCATTGAGAATAATAATCGGAATATAGTTATTGCTATTATTACAAAGAAAACTTGATAAGTTTTGGTCAAAAAAATATACAGTTTGCTCATCCAACAGCAAAAGCTCAATACTAATAAACAGGTGCCACATATGGCAGGCTTGCGCAAATACCTTTACAAATGTCCACCATGACTGAATTATTTCTTGGGATGACCACCCTGTACATTTTTCAATAAAAGTATAATAGGTGTATATGTCAGATATTATTGCCATCCGTCACATCAATCCAACATTCGCGTAATGGAGTGGAAGTATAGTGGTGGTTTAAAAATTTCATTTTTATTTTAATTTTTCAAAAATATTAAAAAAAAAATTTTAATTTTTTCTTCTGAAATAGGTTTAAAATGTCAAACGTAGAAATTTAAAATTTGAGCAAAAAGGAAAGTTTCCGTCTATTCTATAATAGTGGTAAAAGAACTTTAAGATTTAAAAATTACACATTTTTTTAAATAGGTTTAGAATGTCATGAAACGTGAAACTTTTAAATTTGAGTAAAAAAAGTTTCCATCTATTCTAGTGTTAATTTTTTTCTAAACTGGTAACAAAATGTTGCAAAAATTTTTTTTCCGAAATTGGTTTGGAATGTCATGAAACGTGGAAATTTGAGCAAACAAAATTTTTCGTCTATTCTATAGTAGTGATAAATAGATTAAAAATGTTTTCAAATTTTTTAAAAAATTTTCAAAAACATTTTTAAATTTGTTTGAATAGTTTTAGAATGCCATGGAAACGTGGATAGTTTAAATGGTAAAAATTTAAATGGTAAAATTTTTTAAAAATAGTAAACAAAATTTCTAATTTTTCTTTTAAATAGATTTAGAACGCTATCAAACGTGGAAATTTTAAATTTGAAGAAATAAAAAAAAATCCATCTATTTTAGTGGTAAAAAAAATTTCAAAAATGTTGGTAAAATAAAATTCAAAAAATTTTCAAATTTTTTTTATTTCTGAATCAGGCTTAGAATGCCATGAAACGTGGAAATTTTAAATTTGAAGAAAAAAAAATTATCATTTTAGTAGAAAAAATTTTTCAAAAATGTTGGTAAAAAAAATTTTTTTTTTAATAGTTTTAGAATGCCATGAAACGTAGAAATTTTAAATTTGAGCAAAAAAAAATTTTTATATCTTGGTAAAAAAATTTTCAAAAATGTTGGTGAAAAAAATTTTCAAAATTTTTTTTTTTTAGAAATAGGTTTAGCGTGTCACGAAACGTGGAAATTTTAAATTTGAACAAAAAAAAATTTTTTTATCTTCGTAAAAATTTTTTCAAAAATGTTGGTGAAAAAAATTTTCAAATTTTTTTTTTCCCGAAATGGGATCAGCGCGTCATGAAACGTGGAAATTTTAAATTTGAGCGAAAAAAAATTTTTTTCACTATTTATTCCGTTTAGACGGTCCACCCTGTATATTTTCCAGTGAAATTTCTACCAGTTCTGCGCTGACAGTAGCGTCAACTATCTGCCAAATTTGACTGCTCTCCGTCAAGTAGTTTTTTAGTAAATGCACCAACAGACAGACAGACAGACAGACAGACAGACAGACAGACAGACAGACTGACGGAATTGAAAAACCTATATTTTCGTAATCTACGTGTTCTGAAACGTCAGAATCCGAAAAAATCTCGGAGGGTGATTTTTTCTCGAATACAATACTTCCCTTCGGTATGCGAGGGAAGTAAAAAACGTGCCAAACTCTCTACCGCAAGGTGGTGTGAAAACGAGCACATAACGTTAGTAACCACCGATAGTTGAAGACATTCCCGCCTTAACTCCAAGAATATTAATACTATGTACTGTGTCTGAACCATTTCGATAGAGAATTTACTTTCTTTATAATAATAATAATAATAATAATAATGTGTAGAGGTTCCTGATATTAACTGCAGGACCTGTCGTCAGGCGCCGGAATCGCTCATGCATTTACTAGCTGCATGCCCGGTATATGCACTTTCGGCCTACATCCATCGCCATAACGCGGCGTTACGGGTGCTGTATTACCATCTACGGCACTCGTACGGAGTAGACCAGACACCAGTGCTGCCTTACGTCCCCGGAGACATCGAGTCCGTTGTCGAGAACGAGAGGTGCCGAATTTACTGGAACTTCTCGTTTCCGACAATCAGGCTAATTCAAGCCAACAAGCCTGATATAGTCCTCCTCGACCATCAAAACAAGGTGATGTTTGTGATCGAGTTCTCAGCACCTGCTGAGCCAAACATCGCTTTGAAAGAGGAGGAAAAACGGACCAAATATCGTGATCTCCGGTACGAGCTCCAAGTGCTGTACCCAGGCTACTCGGTCAAGATGGTCGTTCTAATAATCGGTGTACTCGGAGGTATGAAGCCTACGCTGCTCTCGGAACTGAAGACCATACCAGCCTGTCGGAAATCAGCCGAATGGCTAGCAGACCAAATGCAGAAAGCGGTCATCTTGGGGTCCCTTCGCCTACTTAGAGCACATGAATCTGGAATGTACAGTCACTAACCCCACAGGTCGTGGGGAGTGGCTGTTATTATCGCCGGCGCGGCTACCGTGTGGTATCGGTCGGAAAGCACGGAAGCCCTGCCCGGCAACGGTGAAACCGAAAAAAAAAAAAAATCATAATAATAATAATAATCATTTATTCATGTCAGTACACAAAAAATTATGTTTACACAAGTCAACTGGTACAGTAGAATAGGTTTGGACAAACAAACAAATAAAATATAGCTAGATAAAATGAATAACTTAAAATAAAATACACAAACAGATCGGTTAAAATAATATTAAAATAATGGTACAATTAAGATTAGATGTCCCTGAAATTTTCCTGTAAATACTCTTCAGTGCCTTCCTTTGAAGGTAGTGTTTGATTTTATGTTTATAATTGAGAAAGTCTAAATTTCTAACACTATCAGGTAATTTATTGAAAAATTTATACAGTAATAACCTGCACCGTTTCTGGCTTTTGTAAGTCTAAGAAAGCTATGCTTTATGTTCATTCTAAGTCGCGTAGGATAAATGTGTAAATCACCCTGACTATTAAATTTGTGCAAGTTTTGTTTGATGTACAGAAGGCATTCGAGTATGTATGCTGAAGGCATAGTGAGAATATTGAAATTTCTGAAACTATCACGGCAATCATCTCTGTAGTTTAAACCTGCTATTATTCTCAGACATTTACGTTGCAGCTTAAAAATTATTTCACCGTGTGTGTTGAGTGTCCCCAGTTTAGGATAGCATAGGTCATATTAGAGTGAAAAGTGCCATGGTATGCAGTAATAAGAACATGCTTTGATACAGTGTTAGTCAAATTACGTAGTAGAAACATTTTCTTTGATAAAGTTTTGGATAGATTTATAATATGTATATCCCAGTAAAGTGTTGGATCTATGTATACTCCAAGGAATTTTACTATATTGTCATTAGTGGTCTGGTTTACAGTTGTATGGCGAAGAGTAAATGTCATAGTTTGTGTTTTGTCCTGATTTAGCGTCAAGTTATTAGCTAAGAACCACTGTTTGATATTCGACTGAGCACTCACAATACTCTCGGTAAGTTGATTAGGGACTCGGTCAACATTGAGAGCTGTGGTATCGCCAGCAAATAATATAAATGAGGTATTATCATCACAATTTGCTAAATCGTTTGCGAAGATGATAAATAGTAGTGGGCCAAGAACTGAACCCTGCGGAACATCATGGTTTATTTTGGTTAGCTGCGAATCGATATTATTATAAGAGACATATTGGCGTCTGTCTGTTAAATACGATTGTATCAGCGATATACTGCTCTCATCGAATTTATAGTGAAATAGTTTGTCCAAGAGAATGTTGTGAGATACACAATCAAATGCTTTAGTTAGGTCATAAAAGGTTCCAGTGGTTATGTTACGTAATTCGAAATTTTGCAAAATGATCTGTGTCAAGTTATTAATTGCCAAAGTAGTTGAGAGCTTATTTCTAAAGCCAAATTGACTGCAATGAAATAAATTATTTTTCTCAAAAAAATACGTCATTTGAAGTTTTAAGACCGTTTCAAAAATCTTTGCCAGAATTGGAACTAATGAGATGGGTCTGTAGTTTGAGATATCCATTTACTTCTTCGTAGGAACGTTCAGAACCAAGATATTGTCAAAAAAATGATTGATATTGCCCCAAAATTGGGGGTGTTGTCCCAGGGGGCGACGAGAGAGAAGAATTAGTATGTCTAAAAAATGCCTATAATGAACTGGTTTCCAACAGTAAAATCTTTTCTCGATTTAAAACGATGTTAATCTACCTGACGCCTGGACTAATATATTCCAATTAAGTGTTGGCTGCCGTGTTAAATATGGAATGTGACTGAAACAAATTAATTTCTTCCTGCATTAATAATAATAATAATAATAATAATAACATATAACATAATAATAATAATAATAATAATAACTGCATTAATAATAATAATAATAATAATAATAACAGTAATAATAATAAGTCTGAGACTCTTTTTCTCTGGTTCTACCTCTCAGAGAAAGGGCCCCTCACAATCGACCTCGCTCGGATGGAGGTCAGAGACAAGTTGGAGGGGCCTTACCGGATGGTCTCAATGGAAACGACATACGCAATGTACATGGACGCTTTAGTTGGACCAGGGAACTCCGGGATGACTTGCTGACCTGCTATGAGAGCAGCGAACCTGCGCGCAGGGGGTACATGGCGCGATTGCACGAAATCTGGTGTGATCTGCACCCAGAGCATCGCGCCTTCTCTGAACAACAGCTCAGAGATCAAGTATCCTTCCTGCGCAGATCAGGCTACGTAAGGGCGCCTCGTCAGCAGGGACATGTGCCAGCCGCACTGCCACCGCGGCAAATCGCAGCTGACGAGGAACATCCCATAGAGTACACTGATGTTGACTTAAGGACGAGGGTTAGCCTTAACAGCAGGGCTACCTTAAAGCCACAAGACCTGGCACGGATGGACGCTGTTATCGATGAGGAACTACCAGAAGACGCCGACATTTGGCGGATCAACACTGCCGTGTACAACGCTGCTAGCCAACTCGTCCCCCGCGAAAGGGCAACCAGAGCCCCATGCGGTATCGAGAAGGCTAAGCGGCGTGTACGAAAGATCGAAGGCAAAATACAGTTGGCCAGACAACACGCTTCTCGAATCCAGAGTGTAGTGGAATGCGTAACAGCTGGCAAGGCATTCACGCCTAAAGTCCGGCGAACAGCAGCCGGCCTAAGACGCCAGCACCACACACTAAATCTAACAGTGATGCTTACTATTAAGCAACACTGTTTAGATCGGATTCGAGTGCTCATGGCTATCAAGAAAACACTAATAAGGCGGGTAAGGAGTATGGAGCAAAATACACTGTTCCGTACGAACCCTTCCCGCCTATTTCAAGAGCCACAGCGTGTTGTCGACAATCCGCCAGCTGTAGCCGATGTCGAACGCTTCTGGAAGGGAATTTACGAAACGACACGTCCGTTCGATAGAAACACTCCAGCAATAGCACACTTCGAGGTTCTTTGCCACAGAACCTTAGAAGAGCCAGAAGAGGTGTGCCCGGCAATCAGTTCAGAGGAAGTTCAACAAGCTCTTGTTGGGGCCAAGAACTTCGCTGCTCCGGGCCCAGACGGAATAAACAACTGGTGGTGGAAAAAATTTCCTTCCACCCACCGTCGTCTGGCCCGAGTTTTCAACACGTGGTTGAACGAGGGGCAGCAGATTCCTGACTGGTTTGTCGAGGGACGTACCGTGCTAATCCCCAAAAAGGGAGATCTGTCCGACCCAAGGAATTATAGGCCGATCACTTGTCTGAACTCCTGTTACAAGTTATTTACACGTATCTTGTATGCTAGGACGTTACGGCAGGTTGATCCGGTCTTCCAACAGATTTACGAGCAGCGTGGTGCCAAGAAGGGCATGGCGGGCTGTAAAGACAGCCTGCTGATAGACCGCTGTATTACGCAGGATTCTGTGCAGTACAAGCGGAATCTATCGATGGCCTGGATTGACTATCGCAAGGCATTTGACACAACATCGCACGAACTATTGTTGCATTTGCTCAAGTGTCTTGCGGTAGCAGAACCACTAGTGAGATGCATAGAACAACTGCTGCCTCTCTGGAAAACTCGCTTCACCATAACATCCGGTGCACAGCGGGTTACAACAGAGCAGGTGGCATTCCGAAGAGGAGTTTTCCAAGGAGACTCTCTGAGTCCCCTCCTCTTTTGCATCTCACTGCTGCCGTTATCTGTTGAGCTCCGCCAAACTCGCGGGTATCACTGTGGACCACCCAGCAACCGGAGGCATAAGGTCACTCATCTATTCTACATGGATGACCTTAAACTGTATGCCTCCGGAGAGCATGAACTCCAAAATGCTCTAAGGGTGGTCGAGCAGTACACGCGGGCCATTGGTATGGAGTTCGGGTTGGACAAGTGCGCGGTCGTTCAACTCAAGAGAGGACGATGCGGGGACTTTGCTGAAGACGCGCAACTCGCAGACGGAAGCATCCTGAGACATCTGGATGCCGGAGAGACCTACACATACCTGGGTGTGGAGCAACATCACATCCAGGATGTGCAACAAGTGAAAGAATCTCTCCGCGGCAAGTACAGAAGCCTACTCCGAAAGATTTGGTCATCCGAACTTTCGGGGAAAAACAAGGTATCTGCCACTAATATGCTTGCCGTTCCTGTTCTGCTCTACTCCTTTGGAGTAGTCAAATGGACTGTAGATGAGCTGCGCCAATTGGACAGAGGTACCCGCAAGATGATGAATATCCATAGGAGCATTCATCCTAGATCGTCCGTCCCTCGTGTGTACCTCCCACGAAATCGGGGGGGCAGAGGGCTCTTGGGGTTGGAGTGTATGCATGGCAGAGTGGCACTGAGCATGGCATGTAATGTCCTTAGGAGCTCAGACCCGCTCCTGCAATTAGTGAGAGATCACGAAAACGCAGGGGTGGGTGCAGGATTGTTTAAGGCAGCAAAAAGAGCCGCAGATGAACTTGGTCTCGTATTCGACGATAGGCGAGGTGGCCGGCGCGGTGCTGATCCAGAGTCAGTCACTGAACTACAGCCAACTCGTCTGAATGCCCAAATAAAAGCTGCCGAGCAGGAACTTCTGTTTAGGCAGCACGTCGATAAACCCATGCACGGTGTATACTATAAGAACGTAGAAACACTGGGTTTGTCGACCAGGCTGACATTTGCCTTTTTAAGGTCAGCCGGGCTAAAGTCGGAGACCGAGGGATTCATTGTGGCCTGCCAAGATGGTGTAATTAACACGTTGGTCTACCGAAGCCGCGTAATGGGTGTAGAGGTTCCTGATATAAGCTGTAGGACCTGCCACCAGGCGCCGGAGTCGCTCATGCATTTACTTTCTGCATGTCCGATATATGCGATTTCGGCCTACATCTAACGCCATAACGCGGCGTTACGGGTGCTGTACTATCATCTACGGCACTCGTACGGGATATATACATTATAAACATTAGGGACTATTAACCAGTTTTGCAACGTAACAATATTTATCATATTTCAGCTTTAAGATGTTCTCTAATAATTTTTTTAATTCTTTTTTCTTCTGAATATTTTAAACAACTCTCCCCAGAGGGGGTACTGTATGTAATTTAATAAATATACAGGGTGAGTTGGGTGGAAAGTACCAAACTTCATGAGACTATACTATCCATAAGTGTTTATGACTAAAAAACCCAAAAGTTATAAACTGCAAGATGTGAATTTTACACTCCACAAGATTTATTTTCTAGGAAGAGAAAGAACACAATAACTTTGAAAGTGTAATATAAGTTGCATATATGCGCCCCCCTGAGGGTTGCTCCCCTGGCAGCCGCCCGCCTGGCCAGCCCCTAGCTACAACGCTGATAAACTGATGTTATTTGTTTTCGAATTATAGCGTCTTCAAATGTTTATTGACAAAAACATTATTGCGAACTGCTTGATAGGTAGATAGATAGATAAGCCTTTATTTGTTCTTTACAAGTACCCAAAAGGGTGTGGAACATGTCACAGAAAAACTAACATAATGTATAAAATATTGCATAATGTATGTATAATATAAAAAACATAAAAGGTAAAACTTAAGATTAAAATCTTACATTAAATTTACAAACATACACATATCAACTTACAAATTCGCTATTATTAGTTTAATCAAGTAGGTTAGCGCTTTTAAGTTGTCAAACATTAACTTGTCATGTTTAAAAGTGAATTATTTATTATTTGTTTGCTTATAGTAATGAAATATATTCTTTATAGGATTTTGCCAACAGCGGGAAAAAACTATCTATGAGAACTAAAAGAAAAATTATATGTAAAAATATTAATGAAATCTTTGCATTCTTTTGATAACCTGACTTCTGGTTATGCTAGCAAATTAGAATCCTTCAAAGGCTAAGCATTTCCAAGAAACTGAATGAGAGATTTTATGAAAATGTAATCCATTAAAATGAAAAATGTTTAAAACAATGTAGGTAAATAAATTCATTTTAGACTTTTGTTTTCATTTTTAACTGATACCGTACGGGGTCATGTAGATACTAGTTTAATCTGAATAGCCGTAGGGGACTATGTTGGGTACTAGTGTTATAATGAGAATGTCGCATAAGAAATTGGACAAATTTATTTTAGGATTCTAATTTGCTAGCATAACCAGAAGTCAGGTTATCGAAAGAATGCAAAGATTTCATTAATACTTTTATATATAGTTTTTCTTTTAGTTCTCATAGATAGTTTTTTTTCCCGCTGTTTGCAAAATCCTATAAAGAATATATTTCATTAACTTGTCATTTTTGTTTATGACTTATATATTGTATAGTAAAAAGATAACAGGGCTCATGCAACGGGCTCTCAACATAGTTCAGGAATGGTGTAACAGACATGGTGTAACAGGCATGGGCTTTCTGTTAACCCCGGCAAGACCATGTTGAAGCTCAAACAAGGAAAGTGTGTGCCTCCTTATGAATGTGCAAATGCATCTTCGGTCCAAAATGAGGAATAAGTCCGAAGATTGCTCTTTGGACATACACCACCATGGTAAAACCCCTAATAACATATGCAGCACTAGTGTGGTGGTGCTGCCAGGACTCAGGAGGGAACTGATGCTGGCATACACGGCTACAAACCAAGGGCTCGTATATCGGTGCCACTTGGAAGGTATCCTAGTGTATTCCAAGCAGAAGTATATGCCATATTGATGTGTGCAAGCGAGAATCTCGGGAGAGGTATCGCCAACAAACATTTATATATGTAGCGACAGCCAAGCAGCCTTGAGGGCTCTTGTGTCAAACAAAGTGACCTCAAGACTAGTTTTAAACTGTCGGAATATGTTGACAGAACTGTGCGAACACAACTCTGTCAAACTCATATGGGTGCCCGGTCACAGAGGTGTGGAGGGCAACGAAGAAGCAGACCGATTGACGGGAGAAGGAGCAATAACTCCGTTCCCTGGTCCTGAGCCAGCCTTCGGTTTTCCAAGAAGTCTGATTCAATCAGAGTTACGAGACTGGACCACTGCAAGATTCAGCAACTATTGGACTCAGACCTCTGGAATGAGGCTGTCGAGGCTCCATATAAAGGGGCCCTCGACTGACTCAACCATTTGGTGGTCCTCTGAACAAACATCTTCACACAATGGGGTTGAAAAATAGCCCTATTTGTAGGATGTGTGGAGTGGAGGATGAAACCACCATTCATATCCTATGCAGTTGCGCACCCTTAGGTGCGTTAAGGTATATAGGCATCTCCAAAGGCAATTTTTACAGCCAGAGGAATTATGGGATCAACCATGGAATAGACTGTTATGCTTTGTGGAGAGCACTGGTCTCTTCTAGAAGATCCCACATGATGCGAATGCACAATGGGCCGACAGGCCGGATTCCACAGATCGGCTCGCGCTATAATAATAATAATAATTCAACAGAGCTCACAAGTTAAATTTCTTGGCTTATGTATAGACTCGCATTTAACGTGGAGTAACCAGATTGATGTCATACTGAATAATTATCAACTTCTTGCTTTGTCTTATGGTAGCTCAGAAATTATGTTTCAACTGACGTTTTAATAACATATTATGTTTATGTCTACTCCACAGTGAACTACGGTATCTCATGTTGGGGAAATTGTACAAGAGTATATGAAGTTTTAATCCTCCAAAATAATTATCAACTTCTTGCTTTATCTTATGATAGCTCAGAAATTATGTTTCAAGTGACGTTTTAATAACATATTATTATTATGCTTAAGTCTACTTCACATTGAACTATGGTATCTCATGTTGGCGAAATTGTACAAGAGTATATGAAGTTTTAATCCTCCGAAAAAGAATCTTAAGAACAATGACATTCGAAAGCATTAGATACTCCTGCAGAGACCTATTTAAGCAACTAAACCACCTAATGAATATTTACGTCCTAAATTGCTTTTGCTATGTTAAGTCACATATGCTGATGAGTTTACACTCACTAGAGAACTAAATTTGCCCTACAATCTTAGACCTACTCTCAATATGGAAATACCGAGACACAGTATGTCTGTATCAGCAAATGGGCCACCGATCATAACTGTTAAAATATTTAATAAATTGCCAATCTCTTTGGAAGTCCTTACCTACTATTAACCTATTTAAATTGGGTGTTCGTAATATGCTGCAGAAACATAATTTTTACTCTATCAGAGAATTTTTAAATTGTGACAATTTTGTATTATGATGTATGTACGTTTGTATTGTACTGAATTGTATTTTGTTGTTTATGTATATATACTATATTTTATTTTGTTTTTTTTTTACTTAACTAAACTGTCGAACCTGTTATACTATATTTCTGCTTGTGTCTTTATTGACTATTTTGGTGACAATATTCTACACTTGTATCTACAAGTCTTATGAAAATAAAGTCTATTATTATTATACTCTTCGGAAATATAAAACGAAGAGTATATTGCATTCGATCGGCACATTTCTAAAACTGGTGATATTGCTCGTAGGAAAAAATTGCATATCACTGATTCTGAACAGCTTTAAAAAAAATGCGTCTGTCTGCTTGTCCGTCCGTTACGTTTTTTTTGTAAGCACGATAACTTAACAACGAAAAGTCTGATTGTATTGAAGTTTGGACAGTAAGCTAGTGTAAGCTAGAGAAAGAAGCACATTGCTTTTGAGCAAAATCGATCTATAAATTAAAACGTTATTAATTTTTTAAATAATTTTTTATTTTTTTTGCTTTGTTATTAAACAAAAAATATCAAAATCTAATATTATTATAAAAAAAAAATTGCGAAAAGTATCCCATAGAATGTGCAACAATTATATAACTAGCTGTTATTATTATTAAGATTTGTCGTATGAAAAAGTGTCTTAGAATTTCAAAATCTATAGAGTTTCCCTGCGATAAAGCTCGCTGTTTTGATAGGGGTTTTTGGTAATGGACTACTGTAATAATAGATATTAAAGAAGTAACTAAAACTGTAGAGGTAAAATTGAAATTTTCTTATGAAAAATGAAGTAGGTAAGTATTTTTGATGTCGATAAGTATTTGGTATTTTTTTGATTGGGGGTGTTTTAGTCTTGATCTATTTTTAACCACCTCCCTCTTATATATGAAGACCATAGGCAAACAAGAAGCTTTTTGTGATATATGAACATACTGCTCTTAAACTAAAAACAGCATCATGTGTACCTATACTCTCTCTAATACATATTGTGTTTTTGTCACATGCATAGAAACAAGATTATTCAATTTACACAATCAAAGTATGTTGTAAAGCACAACATGTTATTTGGTATTTGTAATTTGTGTAATTCTTTGAGCTGTACTCCGTTACATGTGAGTATAGCATTTGCAAGGGTCAGCTTTACTATAATGGTATGAGAGTTACTTGTTTTCCCATTAACTGTATCGCTTCTTGCCAAAATGACAAAGAGATTACATTAGTGGCCTAGATTCGAGCAGATCTAATATTAAAATATGTCCCCAGTTTACTACAAGTTTCATTTGGAAAATTTGTATGTACTATATAGATATTTGTTTTCCAATGACATTGAAACTTAATTCTTATCATCACATAAATTAATTTTGTTTGCTTACTGATAACTAACTAACCGCCACATAGTCATGGTAGATATTTTAGGTTTTCCTGTTATGTTGTTATCAAATAATATACCTACATAAACAAGCAAATAATATTTTCTATGATTTGCTGTTTATGATTTGAAGAATGTTTTGTAAATTGCGGCTAATCCTTGGCTTGTGTAAAATAATAATTTCGGATGTTTTGCTATTATTGTATTACATATTAAATTCAAAAGTATATAGTTAGGTAATAATAATAGAGGTTCCTGATATGAACTGTAGGACCGGCCATCTGACACCTAAAATCATACTCCTGCTCTCACATTCTTCATTCACAATTTTGGCTTGCATTCACTATCATAATGCACAACCTAATAATAATAATAATAATAATAATAATTTCTACGTTATTAACATTCAAGCTCTCTTTAGGATTTCGGTTCCATTCATCAAAACCGAACCCTAGAGAGCTTGAATGTTAATAACGTAGAAGTTAACGTTAATGAAAATAATGGTGACAAACTCTGCTCTAAAATCAAAACCGCACTGCTAGCAGACCTTGAAAACCGTTGGAAAAGCCATTACACGGTCAATATCCACAATTGATTGCTAACCCTCTTATTAACAGAGACAGCAGCTACGAATGGCTGAGGAAAGGAGACTTGAAAGGAAAGCGCAACTGAAAGTACGATTATCGCTGCCCAAGATCAAGCATTAACTACAAGACACCAGATAAAAAATATACAAAAGAAAAATATATGCAGTATTTGCAGACTTTGCGGATTATTCGAGGAAACCATTGAACATGTAATATCAGGTTGTCCCATGTTAGCAAAGAATGAATACGTAAAACGGCACGATCAAGTCTGCAAAAACCTCCACTATAACATTTGCAAGCAAATGGGTGTCCCAGTTGGAGAATGCTGGTATGAACATGATCCCAAACCAGTGACGGAAAAAGAAGGTATAGTATTGATGTGGAACCAACCGATTATTACTGATAGAGAAGTCAGGGCAAATAAACCGGACATTCTTATAAAAAATAAATAGGAAAAAACAGCGCACTAAAAGCATATCGGGTCTCCTTCTTTGTTAATATTTGTCAACTACATTGTAAATATTATTTTTCTTTGTAATTTTCTTAACTAACAACTGTTAAGTGAAACATTTATTTATAAAAAAAGGAGTAAAATACAAAACATGATGAAACTCTGTGGATATCAATACCAATCTATTTATTAGATGTTCTTCAGTAATATTCAACTACACGTAATTTTCAAATATTTTTAATTTAGAAAAGCTTCTTGATTTACTCAGAGATCCAGTAACCGAAATTTCGCTTATTTCTCCACTGCTATGCAACTTTGGGACATACTTTTAAACTTTATTATTATTATTATTATTACATACAAGGCAGGCAGCCTAGGGCTGTTTATACCTAAAGTAAGAACAAGTACATGTGTATATAAAGCTAAAACTAATGACATAGACAAGTAAATATAATATATAGATAACTATAAAAAGAAAAACAAGTACAATATACATACATGTATATATGAAAATGAATTTTTGTAAATAATTCTATTATCGCACATTATTAGTGTTGAAGTACAGGTCAAGTCTATTTTTAAATTGGTTCAAACTAGTTGATTCCTTTACTTCATTGGGTAGTCTATTCCAGTGATCCACGACACGATTGCTGATGAAATGTTTGTAAGGGTTGGTTGAGAAGTGGCTTTTAGTTTCATTTGATGTCCCCGAAGATGTGTATTGGCACTTAAGGTAAATATACTGTCGATATACATGGGCAGCTATATGTGTTGTTTAAATTTTGTGTGTCTGTGGTAATTTCAACTTTCTCAGTCGTTCTTCATATGATATGATATGATATAAAATCTGTGGGGAAGGATTTTGATTGCTCTGCATTGTGTTTTATTCTCAAGGAGATCAATATCTTTTTGAAAATAGGGTGACCATATTTTTGGAAACTAAATTCAAGGATAGGACGAATGAATGACTTATAGATCTTTATAAATAATTCTGGCAGTATGTAGTGAAAAGATTTCCTGACTAGATATATCATGGAATTTGCTTTATTGGTAATCATGATGATGTGGCTGTCCCAATTGAGATTGTGTTTTATTGCAATACCAAAATTAGTTTGGGATTCTGTGGATGTTATGGAGCTGTTATCCAGTTTATATTCTAATTGAGGATTACATTTACCGATATATAGCAAAGAGCATTTATTAATGTTCCAGTGTATTAGCCATTTTCTTGTCCAGTTGTAAATTTTATTAAGGTCGTTTTGTATTTCTTCACACGCTTCAAAAGGGTTACTAAATATTTTCCTGTATCTGCATATAAACTTAAATGGGATGTAATTGATGAGGGCAGGTCAGCAGTAAATTGGGTAAATAAGACTGGTCCTAAGACAGAGCCCTGAGGCACACCACTCAGAACAATGTTAGACTCAGAGTTGTTGTCTCCAATCCTCACATAAAACTCTCTACCATTCAGAAAGGAAGTGATTTCATGCTAGATCATTCCCTTGAATGCCAATGTATTCCAATTTAGCTGCCTAACGTTGAAAAGGTACTCGGTCAAATGCCTTTTCAAAATTTAGATAGAGAACATCAATAGGGTTATTTAAGTCGAATTCATTAGTCCATCAGGTATGTAGGTTAACTAAGATATTATAGTTACAACTGATCTTCCTGGTATGATGCCATGTTGTTCTTCTGGTAGTGCATTTTCTGCTGTGAGAAATTCCAGCAGTTCATTGGTGATAATTCGTTCCATACATTTGCAAGGGATATTTAAAATTTGTTGAATATAACTCGTGCTATCTCGAAAACTATAAAAGCCATAAGAATCAAATTTTAGACAGAGGCAATATTTTGGTTATTTATCGTCTAAGAAAAAACAAAGAATGCGAGGGTGCTGAAATATGGTAGAGATAAATGTAGCATCGAACTACTTTTTCTATTTCTAGAAATATTATATCGATTGTATGAGCAGTATTGTAGTAAAAGGTCCAAACTTCAATCCAACTACATTGAATCAACCATCAACACCCAAGAATTTACTGAAAATGGTCTTCTGTTCATGTCACCGGATGTGGACCAGCTTGTGGATGCTGGGAAAGTCTGCTACATTGTTTTTCAAGTTACTAGCAATACATTGTTAATAGCTGCTTAAATACATCACCAGTGATATTATCGAAAATGAGGAAATTAAAGAAATATAATGTATTATAAAAATTGCAGGAACCTCGGAAACCCTCAAAATCCTATCTTCTTGGCTGTAACACTTGAACTGTAGAAACTCATAGTATATAGTTAATATGTATATGCTTGGCTGTCACTCGAGTTGATTGTCAGCCGCTGCAGCAAGAGGTGGTCGCGGTCGATTTAAAATATCACTGAATCAGCGAAACAGTGATTTTTGAATTTGTAATTTGTGATTGGCCGAATACAGTGAATTATGAATTGATAATTCACTGCAGTGGTATAGGTTCAATTTTTCACCTAAAAAATGATAATTGTTATACAGTGTGTCCTACTTTTCACGGTAACACTTACGTAGCTCAGTTATTAATGAATCGATTTATTTTAAACTTGGTTTATACACCTCTTGAAGATAACTAAAAGCGCATATAGCTATTTAAATTATTCCATAGACTAAGGGGTTGAAAATGGGGTAAATTTTCAGGTAAATTGTATTAGGGATTAAAAAAAAAAAAGATTACCACCATCTCATAGGGCTCCTTTAAAACCCCTTTGTGCCAAATTTTGTTAAAATATCTCTAGTAGTTTTAGAGGTATAAAGAGGTACATATGAATGGCCTTTAGGTTATGCAACGGATTACGCTAATTCCAACAAAGTGGTGCAGCGCATTAAGAAATTGATCAGAATATTAAAACGGTTTTAAATTAACATAAAATAAAACTGCTTAAATGTTTAGCACTAAAGATATGTTTATAATTAAGTGTTCTATTATTTAGTTCATCAATATCATATGTAATACACAAATTAAACAAAAAAATACATATTTAAATTGGTAATAGCAAAATGATTGAAATAAATATTTGATAATATAACTAAATGTTTGTTATTTCTACTAAGCCACCATTTAATCTAATACACTTTTCTACTATTTTTCTTTTATGATATAGAACTCTGCGTAATTCTGCTGGTGTCACCTCTCGACAATATTCTGTAATCTTCTCACATAATTCTTGTCTGTTTCTCGGATGGGTTTTGTAAACGCGGTTCTTAATTACTCCCCAAAAATAAAAGTCCATTGGCGTGATATCGGGGGACCGTGGGGGCCACTCATGTAATGGGCTGTTCCTTCGAATTCACATTTGAGGAAAATTAAGGTTTAGCCAATTTCTAACAATTGAATTGTGAGCCGGCGCCTCATCTAACTGGAAAATTAAATTTACCATTTGCAACAGTGAAAGATCCATTAAAAATCCATCAATATAATTGTTTACGAGAAAAGTTTCGGCATTTAAATTTTCCAAAAAAAAATGGGACCCAAAATTTTATTATTCAATATGCCACACCAGACATTGACTTTGGCTACGTATTTGTCTTTACAATTTATTACCCAATGCGGGTTTTCAGCTGCCCAATAACGAGTGTTTTGTGACAACACAACCCCATTAGTTGAAAATGGGGCTTCGTCAGTGAAGATGATGTTTTCAATAAAACTCTGATCATTCAAATATTCCCCTTGTAACCACAAACAATATTCTAGCCTTCTTTCACAGAAAGATATTCCATTTTAAATAAGAAACTGAATAATAATTTAAACGATAAATAATGACACAATAAGTAAACTACAAAGGCTGCCATTACACTCAAGTTAATAATTTGGTTTACGATTTCAAAGGTGACTAGATTTAAAACAAGTAAACTGCCCACATAACAAAATGATATGCAATGTACATACACTGTATCTTCAATCTATGGATATGTATATCCACAAGATGGAGATAGTATATCTAATGTACATCTAATGGATGTGGAATTAACATTCCCAGCAGATACGTTTGTCGCCGACTTCCATATCTATTTTATATCCATTGAATGAACATAAACATATGCAACGTACATTCACTGGATATGAAACACATCATATACACAATCGTATATTTTATGAATATACATTACATATCTTACCTACCATTATTACCTCTTATATGGATACTATTGGATACCACTGAAGTAGTTTCCACGGACATCAAAACGCCTATTGAATACTGCACCCGACGCGTGTTGCCTCAGTCATGTTGGCATCATCGGCAGATGATTAAAACGAAGAGTTTTAAGGATTCCGATGATACCAACACGATTGGAGCAGCACACATCGAATGAAAGTATTCGAGTGTTTTGATGTTCGTGGGAACTACTTCAGAGGTATCCAATAGTATCCATATAAGAGGTAATAAGACACAGATAGCTTAATAAGAAATATATTTTATATAACTATTTTAAACATACACAAACCTTACAAAATAACCTAATATTACACAATATTTAAAATTTTCAATATTGACGTATACTTTTTTACCTTCCGGTAGTTTAACAAATTGTAAACATATGTATAATACCTACTATAGTTACTCATGTCCTACATATATGTTTAAAACATTCTCAACCATCAGCAAGTTATATAATATGAACGTATGTAATTTTTATTCAGTATATTTATAAAATACATACCCAATATGACATAACAGCAAATTTTTAGGCCTCTGTCACTTTCCGCCATCTTTACTAAACACACACCTGCCACAATCAGTTAAATATGAAACTTGTAAATTTTCTAACCCTAAAAGAGTATGTATTTACGAATCTAAAGAATTGCATTATAATAAATATACTCTTACATCATGGGAGCTTCATGCAAATGTAACAGCATAATATAGCAATAAGCAAATATAAAATCCAGAGAATGAGAAAGAGTTAACTTTCATCACACATAAACACTATGCACACAACACTACAGGGCTTAATCGCTTAATGGCTGCTGGCGGTGCGCTGACGTAGTATGCCATAAATTAGTAGCGCATGCGCATCAGATAATGAGATAAAATTCGTGTACGCGTATAATTTAATTATACCTTAATGGACATGTTATGTATAAATCATTATGTATATACCTCCAGCAATATACACTGTATATGACGCTGATGCATATCAGTAGCTGAATATACATTTCATATCATATGTATATTTAACAATACACATTCAAATTCCAACACCTAATGCATATGCTATGGATGTACATATCCATGAGATGTTATGTGGGTGTATAGGGCCCGTGTAAATGGGCAGAATTTTCTTAGTGTCTTTGGTGAGTATGAAGATATTTTTGATTATTACTACAAATTTGTAGCAAAAAATTAACATTACTTTGTTTCTAAATTCACCTCATTCTGAGTTAAAGGCCATTAATTCTTGACAAAACATCATATGTACCTGTTTATACATCTAAAACTACTAGAGATATTTTAACAAAATTTGGAACAAAGGGGTTTTAAAGGATGCCCTATGAGACGGTGGTAATCTTTTTTTTTAAAAATCCCTAATACAGTTTATCTGAAAATTTACCCCATTTTCACCTCCTTAGTCCGTACGTCTATAGAATAAATTAAATAAGTATATGCACTTTTAGTTACCTTCAAGAGGTGTATAACTTAACCAAGTTTAAAATAAATCGATTTATTCATAACTGAGCTACATAGGTGTTACTGTGAAAAGTGGGATTCGCTGTATAATTAAATAGGTGTAGAAAAAAACTTTTAATAACCTGCAGATAACTGCAACTTAACGAGATGTGCATGAAATATAGTGTTCAGCATTCTGGAAACCACCACGGTATTGGTATCAGAGAATTGAATCTTCCTTAGGTTAATCAATATATAGTACAGGAGTCAGATTGCAATTATCTGACCCACCTGTAGAGACATAATCAATCCTTTGACCTAGAGCATGGCAGACAAGAAAAGTGATAGAAGTTTTCTTAGTTGTGAAAACTTCACTAAACAACTCAATTTGTCTTATACAGTTGTTACAAGTATCTTTATCAAGCAAATTATTTTTGTATCAATTACTTGCCACTTAGTGAATATAAAAATTCAAGTGGTACATATTCCGATTAATGCAGCGTCAGCGACAGACATTTTAAATCTGCACGCTATGTCGTTGGGCATGACAAAAATATGATCGCCGTACATTCCGGTTAGTGAAGGTCCAGAAGCAGGCATATGTTCCAGTTATGGGAGGTACACTGGTACATTTGAAACCTGTAAGGTGTCTACTTTTAAGCCATGGTTAATAAATGTCAGGTTGATTTTTTTTCAAATAATTAATATCATTCATAAACTAAGTTCCCACCACTAAAAAAATTCCCATATTGCTTTTCTTGTCTGCCAGTCTCTAAGGCAAGAGATTGAACATGTCTCTAGCTTACACAAATGTGTCAGATATTTGCACCCTGGCTCCTGTACTATGATTTACATAAAACTAGCTTTTTTAAATTATTTGTAAACTCATCTTCCCCAAGTTCTTTAATCTGTATATTTTAACTTTATGTTTACAGAAATTTCACAAAATATAATTTGGATAGCTTATTTTAGCTTCACTTTCATCGGAGATTGGTTGGCATCCATCCTCAACCATAGCTTACAATAGATCTGAATATATCTTTTAACTTTATCTTTTGACTTAAACTGAACAGCAAAAAATGATTTTTAGGACAAGGCTCCAACTATATTGTGCATCTTCAACCAGACAGGGCGATAGAGGAAACTACGGGGAAATGTTTACCAAACCCCTAGTAACAAATTTTTCCCTCATTCTGTCACTGTTCATGTCTGGAAAGTGTTGAGGAGACCTGAAAACTGTTAAGGTACTGGGCCACAGAATTTCAGTCGTAAAGTCTGTGTGCAACTGAATAGTCAATACTCCGTATAAACAGCAGTTAAGGAGGATAAAACAAGGGCGAGGTAAAAAAAGTAGAGTTTTGATCAATCTAAAATATAATCTTTATTTCATAACAAAATAAAATTGTGAATGTACATTAAAAACATTAGGTAAATGCACTAGACTTAGAGTTTTCCATACCAATCAACAAGTCGACAATCAGACCAGACAAATTTGCCTTTTAGATCAGCCGCAGCCTCCAGTGACAAATAAAGAGGTGCTTTTGCACCCTCCTCAATAGATAAAGGACCTTTGTGGCTAGTCATGTCAGTATCTACATAGCCTGGGTGAACAGAATTTACTGAAATATTCCTGTTCGGCACTTCTTTATCAAATAATCTTTGTTGTATAACTGTAAGAGCACTTAAACCTACTTTGGAGACGACATAGGCTGAGTTACCCCATCCTTCCTGATCATTTTTCTTGTCCTTAGCATCTCTACAAAATACACAACATATATAAGATCTATATTATATTATTATAATATCAGAATAATGTTATTGATTGATTATTAGTTTACTAGCGTGGTTTGAATTAGGTCAATAGCGTACATAATGAATAAGTAATTGGTTGTTTCTCACAAAATAGTAGATGGAGTATATGAAACTGATAATGTTTTTCTCAATAAGAGCTCATGTAATGGTTTCTTTGTCAAGTATCTACAAATTGCCAATATAACTCTCAATTTATTATTTTTTAAAATAATTTTATCAATGTTAGAGTGAAATTGCAATTAGGAATTCCTACATTACATCATTTGAGGCAAAAGCGGTTAGAAACTCCTAGTTTATTTAAATCATTATCACATTAATTTTTAGATGAAATCAAATAAGTAATCACATTTTAAATAAATGAAATAATAAAGAAGTTATATAATTTGATATATTGAATATTCTATAAATAGAAATTACTGAAAGTTGGGAACCAACAAAATGATCGTGTGCAATCCAGCACAAGGACATGTTTTGGAATATATAATAGGTGTTGTAGTATTGACATAATTTTAAAGTAGATGGTTGATTGGGAACAGTAATCGATGTTTCCCTACTACAATTTTCATTTATGACGAATCAATCAAACAAAACAAATTTTATTGACAATTATGAAAGATACAATTTATCCTTTCTGGGTATCTGCTACCAGATTCAGCCTAATTTCCACAGAGTGAAACACTGTGCTCATTGAAGGGTTGGATGGGATGGAGATAAGTCGAATTTGAAAAACAATAACAAAAAGTTTTACTCCCTTTGCTGAAAAGCAAATCAATAAAACAATATAACAATAAAATGTGCAAAAGGGAATTCAAAAAAATGTATAAAAATATATAAATGGTACAGGTAAAACAATGCTTGGCAATTTGGTATATTAATGGGAAAATTATTAACTAAAAAACCCGTTTCAGGTAATTCAGCTAGAGAGAGCGGCTACGCCAGACCGCTCAATTTATAATGATAAAATATTGAAATTGATAAAAATAAAGCATAATTTTATTTAAAATTATATAAGAGGGGAATTTATAAAAACAAAAAAATAACAAGAAAAAATGAAGAACGGGATAAGAAAGAGTAAAAGAGTGAAAATTGTGTTGTTATTATAGTTGAAGAGAAAAAGTATTGGCTTTAGATGTTGCCGGAAAATGGGCAATGCTTGGTATGGTAGGGTGTGCTTAATGCGAAATGTGCTATGCTCTCTGATTTGAGTGATGTTTGTAAGCAGGCTTTTACCAAATATAAATTCACAAAATGTCATTTATGACCAGAGATCTAATTTTCACGGACATTTCAAGGTCGGATTTTTTTTACTAGTACTCAATATTAAATTTAACTTATTTTAATGCTTAAGTAATAATTGAGATAACTATAAAGGTATAGTATTATTACAGGGTGGCCACCTAAAATTGCTTTTCAAATTCCCCGACTTTTCACCGACTTCCCTGACTGATAAACTTCAGTTTTCCCTTACTTGTTCTTATAACTCAAAAGCCATTTCAATTATTTTTTTACATCTGATTAATCAAAATTGTGACCGAACATAAAAATTAGCCAATGTTGACCAGTATGTGCAATTTTCTTTTTCGAGAAATAATTTCGATTGACTCGTGTAAAATTCACAATGAATATAACATTTCTGACTACAAGCAAGAATATAAATGTATTAAAATAAAGGCATTTTTCCCTGATTACTACTTAATATTCCCTGATTTTAGATTCAAATTGCTATATGTATACACTTTTTAATTGTTATATCGTCTTACTATTCAGAACTTTCAAATTTTCTTCTTCATACATATATTTTCGAATACACATGTTCGGATTTTAAAAATCAAGGCAAGCATGAAGCATTCTCAAACAATGTAGAAATGATGAAGTGATGTAATATTAGTAATACTTCATCACCTTGTGTCAACTTATCTGCTTTGTTTTGTACAATACGTAGAGTTATTGGCAACGGGTCTGTCTGGATATATACTTTTTACTTATTTTTAATCATTTGTGTCGAGTTTTTTGCCTTTCATTTTTATTCTCATTCTCGAAGGTATGGATCTAGTATATTATGTGCTTGAAAGTAAACTTGTGCTTTAGTTTACCTTTTACTTTATATAATCGTTGTAACGGTCGCATTAATTTACGGTTTTCACCATACGGATTTAATATATCTACAGGATGATTTATAGATATTTAAATTTTGGAATTTCTGCTGTCATGTTCATTTTTCATATTTAAATATCAGAATGTATTTATATTTTGGTCAAACGAATGCAGAGTAAACAAATCACAACTGGTTTTGGTCCATATCTTGTCATGTGATATACGAGATAGATTCCTCCCCTCCCTCAATGCGGCATTTTGTGTCACTTTCATGAACCTCCTGCACCCCTCAATGCATTACAGATTTTATGAATGGTTCTTTTTGTGATCTTTTTAAAAGCCTACTGTCAATGCCGAGTTCGTTAGTCCATATGTAGGAATATGAAATGTTGAATTATGAAATGACACGAATTTGAGAAAATTTAATATTTCATTTTAACAATATATCAAGTGCACAAAGTTGTACCTAAAGATTTAAGCTAATCGTAATTAGTTCTAATTAATAACAAATTGTATTAAAGGAACAAATAGTGTTTGCCTTCTTTACTTATTAAATTACTAGCCAAGGGGCACCTCATGAAGGAAATTCGAGGAACTCATCAAAGAAGAAATCTGGTGTACAATATTTTTGGGGCTGTTGACTCCTCTTTTGTCTTTTTTTTATTTTCTTAAGTCCTTTCATAATGCTGTGGTGGTGGGGCTGGAAAATGACAAAATAATTTGAGACCTTTGCTTTTAGTATATACACCAAATCCCAAGTTTCTGGACTTTCACTAGTTTGCTTTACTTATTTACCCATATTTCACTTCCAGATCTTCAACACAATCATCTCAAAATATAATCTAGATTCATGTCGTTATAATACATACGTCTATCAAATTTCAAGTGAATGTCTCAATTTTATTTTATTAATCCTTTTAATAATGGAGTGGCAGTGGTGGAAAAGTTATATAAAAATTTGAGGCCTTGGTTTCTAGCACGTATATACACCAAATCCTACGTTTCTGGACTCTTATCAGCCAACATTACTCATTTTCCCCTATTTACCCCCCGACCCTTCACCCTGAGTAAGCTCAAAATATAATCTAGTTCCAGATCTCGTTATAATACATACGTGTATCAAATTTCAAGTCAATACCTTAAACCGTTTCAGAGAAATCGTACACACAAAAAAAAATGTTACAGACAGACAGAAAATTATTTTTCACTCAAATTTAAAATCTCGATGTTTCATAACATTCTAAATCTTTTTCAACAAACAAAAATTTTGAGCATTTTTTTATGATTACTATACTTCCCCTCCACTACGATGATGTGGAAGTAAAATTAAGAAAATACATTTTCTGCCTTTGCTATCATTAAATTATGCAAATTGCTACCCTTACAGAATTATGAGTCTAGTACATTTATTTATGGATCTTATATTGTTGATTTGTGTAATTGATCAATGTAGGCTGAAGGACCTTGGTCAATAGCCTATTGAATCAGTTTGTGGTTTGTGTTGATCAATAAATCCTTACTAATTGTAGGCGAATACAGTAAAATAGTAAAGTTTCACTTACTTTACAAATTTTTCCATCAGTTTGTTGAGCTCTGGTATTGTCAATGCAGAATCACTGAATTTAGCTCTTAAATCGGTGGAGGGAATTCTGCTTAGGTGACCCGCTGAACTAGAAACATTTACAACTCTAGCGTTTGTCCGCAGTAAAGGAAATAGCGCCTCACACACACGCAGAGTACCAAAATAATTAACAGCTACCGTCTTCTCTGCTTGTTCTCCGAACGGCTCGGTAGCATCAAACTGAAATAAGCAATGTTAATTCAATAAGCATAACACAAGTTGATTAAAAATTTAAGGAACAAATCTTCTAATAAAAATTCTTATTTTTGGAAACTTCTGGAGAAAAGTATTAAAGTTCAACGAAAATATATTTGGCAATATGCCGTGAAATAACAACTATGTCAGATTACCAGACCCTGGTGCAAACGTAGTTATGCCAGAGATAAAAAATATAATGTTTTGAATCGGGAATCTTATGATTCACATAAACAATTAAATACATTATTTATAGGAAACAACTACTTTTGCACTTAGAAATAATAAGTATCGCATAAAACTCAAAAAATAATGAATAAATAATTTATTATTAAAAATTTGGAGAAATTATTTATTTGGTATCGTTGAGCAAGTAGATGTAAGGGATGTTTACTGAAACTGGTGGTAAAAAACACCAGATTTTGGCTGTACATTATACAGATAAAACCACACTGCTAGGAACACGACAAGCAATATGTATAGTTTACTATCGCCCGGCTGTTCTAATACGGTGACGGAGTGGGGCTATCGCAGCACGATTGCTAATAACACATTTCGCTCCCGACTAGGCTGGCGACAGAGACAACTGGTGAGTTCCAAAACATAAATTAATATTCTTATAAAATTAATAATGGAGGTATACCAACTTGATGAAAAAAAAACAAATTATTAAATGGCATCACCAAAATAATACGGTGAGGCGAATACGAGATTTATTTGCAACAACGTTTGAAGGCAGGCCGACCCCTTCTTTATCAACGATACACAGAATTATTCGGAATTTTGAGCAGCATGGTTGTCTAAGTCCAACATATCACAAAAAGCCTCCTGTATCCAACAATGACAGGGAAATGTTGGAAATAATGGTTTGCGCTACAGCCCTTGAGGAACCGACACTTTCCAGCCGGCAAATTGCAGATGCAGTAAATTCGAGTGCCACGACAGTTAGACGAATTTTAAAGAAAAATGGATATCATTCCTATAAAGTGAAGAAAACCTATCAAATTTTACCCACAGATAATATCCGTCGCATGGTATTTTGTGAGACAGTAATGGAAAAAATAAATAGGGACGAAAATTTTACTCGAAATATCGTTTTCACTGACGAGTCAAGTTTTCCATTGTTAGGCCGACACAATCCATCCAGAGTTCGGTATTGGTCAAGGGAAAATTTACACCGGTTTTACACACTGCGCACCCAGTATCTCCAAAAATTTAATGTTTGGGCAGGACTGTTAGGGGAACACATGCTGGGTCCTTTCTTCATAGAAGGAAATCTAAATGGCGATAAGTACTTGACTTTACTGCAGCAACAAATTGTCCAGGAAATTCGTCGGCTTGCGGAGGAAAAATTTGGCGATATTTGGTTTCAACAGGATGGTTGTCCTGCTCGTAATACTGGTTTGGTCCAACAATACTTAAATAACGCTTTTCCAAACCGACTTATTATAGGCAGGGGAACCATCTTATGGCCAGCAAGATCGCCAGATCTTTCACCCAACGATTTCTTTTTATGGGGGTACTGCAAATCGGCGATTTATGGACACGAAAACATGCATAAAACTTTAGAAGACCTACGAGCAAAAATTTTGGAGGTTTTTTAAAGTATTACACCTAACATGGTGTCTAATGTTAGAAGGGGCTTTTACGATAGAGTAGGCTATTGCCTTGCTCAAGAAGGAGGCCTTTTTGAGCATCTGATTCGAATTATTTATTTATTTGCGTATTATTTTATTTTTCAGAGTTGGTATTATTTTTCTTTATCATTTTTATGAGAATATTCATTTATGTTTTTAGAAGTATTTTTTGTTGTGTGCTGTTCTGATATTTTCACAATTTTAGTGTTTTACTACCGATGTTGTCTCAGAAGAAACATTGAAATTGTGAAACATTCAGATAATTTTTAGTACCTAAATACGTTAATATGAAAAGTTTTCTTTAGGTCAACGAGCAACAGTCTACTCTAAATGCTTTAGCGATACTGATTGATATTGATGATTGAAAGAAATATTTGAAATCACAGAACTGCTTTGTTTCTCTGTAAGCGGCCTGACCCGAACATGCAATCGCTAAGTTTCGTTCGGCCTCATATGCTTCCAAACGGCCACTCGCAGATTGCACTTGTTTTACTCATGTTCGTAGCGGCGTGGTTTATAGTGTATATACCTGCAGTGTCAGTTTGATTGTCTAACCGAAAAGAAAGAACTCAACACTTTAATCTGCATCCGCCACTTCAACTTTTTACATCAATTAAGAAAATGTAAACATGTCCAATATGTTTCTTCTCAACCAGGCCTGGATTGGAAGAATTTTCCGGCCCTGGCCCTGACCAGAAACCGGCCCTCACGCATCTTAATTTTATTGTCACAGATACATTACGTAAAATATGCTTATATATTTATCAATATATTTATATATCAATTTATAAATATTTTGTACGAAATATTTTATTAAACTAAAGGATGAACAGTTTTTCAAAGATTCGCTCCTAGTGGTGAAGTCATTTATAATATCTTCTGTTTCTATATTTACAATGATGTCCTATTCTACTGACATCAGAAGTAGGGCATCCAAGTGCTCTTGTGTAAGATAACTTCTAAGCCTATTTTGAAGAAATTTTAACTTGGAGAAAGTTCTTTCAAAAGAGATTTGGGTGCACGACAAAGTTAAACATATTAATAAGTAAGCTATATAATAAATTATTGTAACATACTGTATGCAATTTAAGTTGGAGCAAATCTTTAAAACAATACACAGCACAATGTTTGTATGTTAGTCACCGTGCGATCTTCGAAGTCCGCTTCCTATAAGATCGATTTACTCTCTTTATTCACCAAGATTTAAGAGTGAGCTATACCTAGGATTGGTGGGAAAGGGGGATAAAGCGCCAAATGAAGAGATATCTCTCTTATAATCAAATTTTAGCCAAAAATATTCTTCAACAACCCTGTAGTATTTATTTATGTACAACTTACACTTACACAGTTAAATGACATCACCCAATTTGCAAAAAACAACTTGTTCTTAATCATAATTTTAATGATTACCAATAAGCTGTTTTTTGCAGGGTGATGTTATATTTAATTGAAAATAAGTGGAAGTTGTACATAAATAAATACTACAGGGTTGTTGAAGAATATATTTGGCTAAAATTAGATTATTAGGAAGGTATCTCTTCATTTGGTGCTTTATCCTCCTTCCCCATCAATCTTAGGTATAGCTCACTCTTAATCTCGCTTCATTTGCTTGCCAGATCTTTTAGCTCACTTTGGATATCTGCCGAGGTCACACTTACGATACTATCACAGAGATTTGTTATTTGATCCGCAATATTTTGAAATGAATCCACTGGTAAACTATTCCCTTTTACAAAATATGGGAGATCTAACCAAGATCCGAAAATAATGTTTTATGTCCTGTAAATCTATTATTTAAACTGTGTAAAGCATTGTCATAAATTATATTATAAACCAGTATTTAAATATTTTTTTTTTGGATCGGAAATACATTCGTCAATACTATTTTCACCAAACATCCTTCTTCTTACAATTCGTCTTGCAACAAAACTGGTTGTAAAATATGGTTCTCTTTCCACTTCAATGACAATTTCACTATTATTATCATCTGTTGGGATTTGTTTTAATTCATCCATTTTCTGATTTTCCCAGGCGACAAATTTTTTAGCCGATGCCAATTCTGACCCAAAATTTCTCGAGCCCGTTTTGAGCCGACCATATATTAAAATACTATAGCCCTTTATTTGAAAATAAAAACAAATCACAAAATAATTCTAGTAATAAAGGCGTGTTAAAAATGCCAAATAAGCAATATTTTCCGTTTTTATTCTTAAAAGTATTTGTCATTTTCTTTTTTGGAAAATCGGCCCACTGGGCGGGCTCCGGCGGCGGCTCACCGGGCATGTTCTCAACTATATTAAACAATTCTTAATTTAAGATATTATTTTTATCTGTGCACATAATACAAGGCATTATATTTAAAAAAATATAAGGTGAATTTTCGGCATCACAAAGACACCGCCACTCTTGTGGTAAACAATAATAATAGTAAAAGAAACCGCAACTTAAACATATAGAAAGCACTTGAAACAAAAAAAGGTTCAATAACAATAATTATTTTATTACACAATGACCAATGGCATGTGAGCCTGTTTCATATGCACATACGCATTATGGAGCCAATACTACAGACTTGTCGGTACATTTTCAGCTTTTGACAGAAGTAAATGTTTTACAAATTATTATGGCGTCGAGTGGTTTTCCATTAAATGAAACAGTACTTCCGTGGATTCAAGATTTTCCGGAACTGCGGTTTAACGGTGTAGAACTTTTCTGTACCAGCTGCGATAAAACACTTTCATGGACACGCAAACATTTTAAAACATGTTTCATCTGAACGTCATAAAAACTCAAATACATGGATATTTCTCACGAATCCCTCTAGCTATAGGCAACCTTCAATGTAAGCCGAAAACAGATCAATATACAGTAATTGATGCAATGAACTTTATACTTGATCTACGTCAATATATTTTTAGAGTATCAGGGGATGTTGTTGAAATACAAACTGGATACAGTGTTAAGAAACAACCCCCGTTTTACAACATTCTTGAGTGTGGTGGACCTATTAAGTGGCAAAGAAGTGAACTGTTAAATGCCGGACATACATCTGCCATCTATAAGAAAATATACTTATTTTAAATACATCGGTAGACGTTGAAAGATCCTTTTCACAACACAAGTGGATATTTAGTGACAGGTGCCGGAGTTTAACTTCGGACCATTTAGAACAAATGCAAATAATAGATTTTTAATAATAATAATACATTTTATAAAAAATTGTTTTTTTTTGTGCAAATTGTAAAATATTGACGTCTGTAATTTTCACTTATGTATATTCAATAAATAACATTTTTCATAGCAATAACTGAAATAAATGGATGTCACAGGTGGTATTTGAATTAACTGCAAATTAAACTTGATTCTCATCGAAAAAGCAATAAAGAAGGTCACATTCATGTTTTGATTGAATGTATGATAAACAAGTTACAAAACAAATTAAATTACATGAAATGCACTTTTTGGGATCTTTTGGGATGTGATCTGCGAATAAAGATAATTGAATAAGACTTCAACTTTATATAGTGTTTTGGCATAGGACACCTAGTTTTTGAGTAAATTACGACAATAAAGCATACAAAATTGATTTTTCCAATGGGGTGGAAAAAGGCTAGAACTTGAAAATGCTCTCCGTTAGTTTTCATAGTAACGGAAATATCATAAACTTGAAAAAAGTCTTGCTACTTTTTGTAGACGGTTATTTTTATAGATTCGGTAGGAAATGGTAAAAAACATCACTTTAATAACATTTAAAATTTATCTAATAAAAACTAATCTTCTTGGTCAATCATATAAATATATACTTAGGTACTTATACAAATTTCATTCCTTCTGTTAACAAAGTATTGTTGGTCTTTGTGTTTGTACCAATCGTAAAATCATGGTATATAAAAATGTCTACATCTAGGTACACCCTGCATCTTATCTGAGTGACGTATCGTTAGTTACTTATATCCTACTTAAATTTTTATTTTCAATTACTATATTAGGTACTTTAATTCTTATCTTTAATGATTCCCACTTATTTTTTTAAAAGTTTCATGTAGTTAAAATATTATATCTGATTAGGTATAATGTTAAGCCAAAGATAAACAATTTTAAGTGACTAATTAAATATTGGTACAACCCAACTAAGTATTTGAAAAAATAAGAATATGTAGGTACACAATTATACAATCCAAAATAATGAAAAGTATAATACCTACTTTACTTATGTGCTCTCCTACTGAGGCAAAATTAGCATGACTAAACAAATTTAAAAGGTCATCTTTATAATTTCCTTATCGACATGAAGTAGGTAATTGTGCTTTTTCTACAGAGGCATCTTAAACATGACAAAGCAAATTTGAAAGCTTATCTTTATAATTTTTTAATCAAGAAATTAAATGAAGTTACCCATGCCCTTCGCACTACGAAAACGAAGAGTAGGTAGGTATATTGCATCCTTTTATCAGTACTTAGCTTTTAATTGGAACAAAATCATGAAATCTTCACACTAAGCACCTATTATACTTAATCAAAATCGATATAAGTATATGCATATATTGAAATATTCAAAAACAATATTCAGTCTAAAAAATATGTTGTGATGTGATGGTGTAGTCTTTCTGAGTATTCCTACCTTGAATGCAATAGCAGCATTATTAACTAATACATCTATCCCCCCATGAGATTCTTGAATGTGTTTTTTAAATTTATCGACACTAGCTTGATCACCAATATCCAGTTGATGAAATAATGGTGCAAAACCAAGCTCTTTTAATTTTGCAATGGCAGCTTTCCCTCTTTCTTCATCCCTAGCCGTTAAGTACACAGAACCGTCGAATTTTTCACATAGGCCCTTCACTATCGCATACCCAATACCTTTGTTACTTCCTGTCACCTAAAAGAAGTATTTATGTTATTGAAATATGTTATTTGGATATTTAGCAGATAGCTTTCACACACTCAATATTTAATATGAAAACTGAAATTAAACAAATACTTGATAACATATTTTTTAAAGATTTAATTTCACTTACGACAGCAATCTTTTGAACGGTAGTCATATTCTAAGTTGCACGTTCCAAATGGGATTAATATTATAAAATTATCAATTCAAATTATAGGTATATCTTTGAAAATTACACTTTTCTAGGTTAACGTTTTGTCGGCTTCTTACAGCATGAAACTGAACAGTGAACGAGTGAACACAATGCAACTCTGAATGCTTATTTGTTTTGATTAATGCAAACCGTCGCTTAGCAATTTATTTATTGAAATCAATAGCTCCCACCACAGCACATTTTTGTAAACAACCCCCACCAACTCGTGCCTATGACGTCAGGATGAGTGTTTTGTTTATTTGGAGTGTGTTCTTCTGGTTGCCGCTGTAGGGCGCGAAAAAGTCCTTGGATATTCGAAGTTTACCGAAAGCAACCCGATACCGGTGACCGGCTGCGATTTAATTTGATTGATTGAGGTTATAATAACCGTCAATGAAAGCATTTTGAATCGTGCTTTTAAAAGTGGTTGATTATTGTGGAATAATAAATTTGATTTAAAATGGAAATTTCTGATGAGAATTTACAAACTTTGGGTCGCTATTTGCAAGAAACTCTAAATCCGGATGTTAATATAAGGAGACCTGGTAGGTGAATAAACTGTGCTTGTGTAAATATTATCTTACTAATTTTTAGCTGAGAAGTTTTTGGAAGGAGTCGAAGTAAACCAGAATTATCCACTTCTGTTATTAAACCTTGTTCATAAGCCTGAGGTAGATATGACTATTCGTGTAGCTGGAGCTGTAGCGTTTAAAAATTACATCAAACGTAACTGGCCAGTCGTAAGTATTGCAGTTTACCTTTTTATTATCATCTCTCATACAACATATCTATTCATTTTAGGAAGAAGATCAACCAGATCGTATTCATGAATCTGATCGATCAGCAATTAAAAATTTAATCGTAACTTTAATGTTGACTTCTCCAGAATCAATACAAAAGCAGTTGAGTGATGCAATTAGTATTATAGGAAAAACTGATTTTCCCTTAAAGTGGCCTGAACTTATAACACAAATGGTTGAAAAGTTTTCCACAGGTAATTAACAAATTAAAATCTCAAGTAAAGCACAATGCATATGAAGTTCGAGATTAAGCCCTTTTCCACGGCAGACCAACCGTTAAAAAAAAAGACCTTCCGCTGGGACCATTTGATATTTTGAGGCTCACACATAGTTATATTTCACTCAATAGGTTCAGCTTCTTAATACAGATGGTGTCTCGTTTAAACATCAAAATTTGGGCTTACTTACTTCTGACATAGAAGACAGGGACTATACATAAGCAAAAGCTTGCCGCGGTACCTTTGATATTGGTGGTCTGATTTCTATGACCTCGAAGTGACAATATGTCTTAATACACTCAGAGAAATGATGTACATATGAAATATATCAATATTTCGGTCTAATACACTGTGCACTGGGAAAACTATCTTGTTTTATATTTACATGGTTAATACCTACTGTAGTAGGAAAACTTTGAACAGAAATACCTAACTAGGATTTTTGTCATCTAAACGAGGAACAGTGGTTATGCCTGAAAATAATTTAAAAAATGTTAAGCAATACAGTTCCAAAAATGTATAGGTACTGTGTTTTTTTTTATATCTACATACTTCTTTAAAATTCTATAGCAGAAAGACTCCTCAATTGCACTTTTGTCAGCTACATCTTGTTTCAGTCCATGTATAAAAATTATTGGAATGGCTTCATCAAACAAACGTTTACGTGTTCCTTAACAAATGTATCTTTCTTCGAAATGTTTCTCACATAACTTATAATTTATGTGAAGCTTATTCACGTCTATATCAAGTAGATCATGCCTTAAACATACCTTCAACTAAATTGCAGCCCCTGAAAATACAAAATTCACGTTAAATAATTATGTTCCTTTATAATATTTAAGCTTTGCTATGATATCAAAGAACCCCATCCTGTAGCTGCAACTGATAAGAAAATGTTTCCTTTCACATTACATCTTTTCAACTGCTATTTATTTAGTATAGTTGTTTCAGTAATATAAATTTCTACCTACCTTTAGGTAAGATCTTTGGGAAATAAAAAGGAGCTTATTGTTTCACCTGCCTTCAAAAACACCAAAAATCAAATAAATAAATAAAGGCAGAATAAAAAATTGTCAAGAATTAAACAAAAAAGTCACCAAAATCATCAACCACCGTGTAAGCATTGAAAGACTGTCAATCGCACAATGTCAAGAATTGTCATATCGCTTGTCCCACCGCAGGCTAGCTTTGGCTTCTGTATAGTTCGTGTCTTCTGTGCTTTTGATGAAAATGGAAGTTGCAAGAACTTGAAAACTTTTTTTTTTATGATGTCATTTTAACATTTTTTGTAAAATCACTGGTTTTCAGAATATTTGAACTTTTTTAACTAACAAAAATCCTCATAACATAAGTTTTAAGTGGGACAGGGGATGTCCTGTGTATATTGGATCTTGTGATCTATTTAGACTTTAATGTAGGTACTTAAATTTACACTTGAGTTAATGTTTGGTACATTTTTTTTGTTAGTTTTTCCCACATTGCGATTGTTTAAAATTGCTTTTAAACAAAATAGTATACGAGGTTGATTTATTGATATTTAATTATATACCTACATTGAAATATAAATTAAGACTGATTAGAAAATTTCCACTGACATTGTAAATTTCAACTCAGTTTTATACCATAACTGTTTAATTAAGAAATAGATGGATAGATAATGTTGTGATATCAAAAATTATATTGGTTAAAGATGGACATGAAATTATAAACTGCTGTCTTAACTTGTCATCCTTCTATAATGATTATGTCAAAGTTTTCCAATTTACATCCCCTCACACTGACATCATTTGCAATAATATGCACTAGTTTTTAATTCTAGAGATAAAATAATAGTAAACTAAAAAGGATACTAACATTTTTATTAACACAAAGGCGAATTTAACAAAACTTAAAATTGTACCCTGCCATGTTCAATGCTCAAGCATGAGGAGGCAGGCGCCTCATGCTATGAAAAGCATTCTGAAGCATTAATAACATGGTTGCACATTCTTCAACAGTGTTTTGTTCCAGTTCTTGCAAATTGGGTACTTACAGTTCTGAAAATCATTTTTGAGGTAGGTAGAACAAAATAGTGCTTCACATCCTCATATTTTGAGAATTGACATGAAGATGAAACCATGCTTCGTCAGAAAATAATGTCAAGTTTAGTAGGTCATACAATTATTGGACAAGCCACTGGCAGTATGCGAGACATCAGGACAGCTATTCTGTATCAATGTGATGTGATGTGAACATATGTTTTTAATGAGAAAGTGGGCGGAGTTCTCTTGAAAACCAAAATTGTATATTCAGTAACTGTGGGAGCGGTCATATCACGCCAAAAATCGGAGAACTTGCTTCTCTTAGTAATTGTGAGGAAATGGGACCATCCACGTGTGAGAGAATAAAAGTATAACCTCACCTTTGGGCAAACTATCATTTTATTTGGATGCTGGTGGCCTGATATTTGTTACCTTGCATGATTAAACGAGCAATTTTGTGTTATTTAAAGTGTGGGATTTAAAAGGTGATAGGTAGATATTGGCATTGTACTAATTGCCAATAAGGTACTAAGAGTTCTTAAGATTGCTGAAGATGCTCAAAAAAAGCATCAACTTCATTACACGATCAATCTCTTCGGAATATCAGATAGGGCTATTGTAATTGAGTTAATAAAAAACTTTTGGGATATTATAAAAGTTAGGTTAAGGTAAAGTCACCAATAATGGACATAGCTCCTATAGTGGACACTCATTTTTAAATTTCTTGAAACTAGTCAACTACAGCTTTCTGTGACAAATGAAATAGTTTGGCACCACTGTATAACTTCGTTGTTAACACGGTACATCTACCGCGCCTTTAGACATCACCTCTTTTGAACAGTGATAAATTAAGTTGATGTTGCACTATTTTGATTGTTTTTACAAGTGGTTGTTACAAAGAAATGAACAAGTAAGTATTGAGTTTTTTCCTTTTTGACGTTTTAGTTTTAATAATAATCAAAATATGATATATTACTCTCACAAAGTTTAGTTCATTTTACTTAGTTTTCACTAGAATTCTTGTTGAATAATGATTTTAAAGTTTGATAATGGGATGTCATCTTTAGGAACATGAAATGATGAATGTACCTATTATGGACATGGCATGTTCACTTTACGGATAACTGACTTTTAACTTATATTGTCAGTGTTACCTACAATGTTATTTTAATGGTATTTAAGTGTGGCTATAAGTTTCATTAGTATACAAAAGTAGGAACCTATGGTGGACATACCATGTCCACAATGCGGACATACCATGTTCACTATGGGTTCGTTCGTTAAATGTTAAGGAGAAAATATGTTTTTGCCTATTCTAATGTTCTTTAAATACACTTTTTATTGATTGTTGTTGTTTGCATCAATTTTCTTTTTATCTCTCCAGCCTTCACCTTGTTTTATGCTGGTATTAATGGTGTTCACTATTGGTGGGTCCACTATTGGACCAACATAAAAATGCTATGTTCACTATTGGGTGATCCGCACAGGTTCGGTATTTTAATTTTTTTTTTTTATAAATAATTAATAATATTCAAAACTGAACATTTTTCCCTAAAAATAGACCTTGAGATTATCCACTACCATGCTCAAAATATTTTTAGTGGCGTTTACTAAACTGTCACAATAAAATGTATCCTAAACATGTCCACCTTTGGTGCCTTTACCTTATATACAATTAAACTATTTATCACAAATTAAATTTACTTTCGTATTGCTCCGAACCATTATTACAATCTCCAGGGACAACAGTGAAAATTTTCATGTTTTCTTGGCATGTTTTTGTGAACTGATTTGTAAATGTTCGACATACGTTGTAGTTGTGATGTTTTATGGCACCATTCATCAGGTTGGGACGGATTTTTGATGTCATTATCCATTACCCATCAGCATTTACACATTTTGATGACTTTGCATGTCATAGAAACTCGCATTTTGACAAGATGCATTTTCCATCATAACGACCTTCGATCATGGCATTGCGGCTCTTCTATTGGTTGAAATGTGAGAGCAACTGTTGGCAACGCTTGAAAGATCACATCAGATCCCCGCGTAGTCACTGTAGTTACAGAATAGTGTTTCTCTAACACCATTTCAGAAATTACAAATTCCACAACTAAAAACTGTGTTGGAACAAGTATCATTCCAACACACTGTTATGGAATAATACCGCATGGCTTTCGACAAATCAGAAGCTGTTGGTGGTTCGGTTGCTATGGTTACGTCGAACAAAAGGTAGCTTCGCATTTGACGTTTTGAACAGTTTTAAAGTTTTTTTGTATAATTTCTAAAATCTTGTTAAGAAAGTATAGTCTACAACACGTTTGGAATGGCATATTCCACACTCGCAAACCGTAGTCCTCGCCTTCGGCTCGGCCTACAAACTTTTCGCTCGTGTGGAATATGGGCCATTCCATAACTTGTTATAGAATATACTATTCTGTTCCCCTGTGAAGGGATCATGATATGAGCTTTCTCCTCTCAGGAGAAATGCTCGTGTTCACTGAAATTACAGAGTAGCTACCCTGAGGTGGTCTGTCGGCAAAAGAGTCCATTCTTACAATCATTTGGCATGTTCTATAATAAAGTCCAATTTCCTGAGAGAGATGTTTCAAAGGTTTTACGGCTCTTGTTCCATATGTTGACGAGCATCATTAACAACTTCTGTACGAATGGTTTGCCTACCGGCACCTTTTTTATGAGCCAGTTCTGCAAAGCCACCAGCACAATTAGGAACACATGCATAACATTTTTTTGGTACTATTGCTAAGTCTGGAAAGTTCTCCTGAAAATCGTTCAAACATAAACACTGGGTGTATTTCTCAAATTCTATTAGTGAGTTAACCAATAGGCGGGTGGTCATAGAAGAAAAAAACATTTTTCTTAGTAGATGTGAAGTTAAATAGTCAACAAAACACGTAGGTGCAAAAAAAAATGAGAAAAAAAAATTACAGCGCCTGCAATTGACAAATTAAAGTTCCGTGATAATGGTGGAGCCCATAACGGGATTGACGTCAGTGGCCTGATATAAGCTCCGGCTCCACCCTACGCGCACGTATCCCGCATAGCGCAAGCAGCGAATCACTATAATATTTAAGTTTTGTCACATTTATCGGTGGTGTTTCTTAAAGTTCTAGTCGTATAATGCAACCGGGCGGGGTACCAGAAAGCCGATTCCCGAAACTTACCACATTTAGATGTGCAGATGATGTTTGATTTTTTGACAAGTAATGTGAACCTAAATCAAGCTCAAAGCAGTGGCGCTAAATACCGTAAGTACCATACTTGCGGCATATTTTTTATTTGTATTCTATTTGTATTTATTATTTAGTGAAGTTTCGGTAGAGTTTAAACAAACTAACATTTGAATACGTATATAAAACAAGCAATCAGGTAACTTTCACCGTTTGTTTGTAAAGTATTTTGTTTCCTGGCAATAAATTATTATTATTTATTTATTTATTTATTTATATTTGTTAGAATGAAAATAGGCAGAGGTACAAGCAACTGACAAATATACGTCGACGCTTTCATGCTCCCGCGTTTAAGAATTATAATTAATATATATTTATATAAGTTTACCTTGTATTTATTAGACATAAGAATAAAAAATGCCGCATGTACAAAGCAGATTTAATGAACCACCGGCGTCGCGGGTTCCATTGATGGGAAATTTTTTATGTGACAAGTAAATATGAGGTACACTATACCGATTTGGGCGATTTGTGTATATTAAAAACTACTTAATAAAATTGAAGATAAGCTTATATGAAAAGCATTAATTGCTAACAGTAGGTATATTACATATAATATAGTGTGAGCTGCGAAAGCTCTTTGAATAATTGCAAATGAATTTACACTACGTACCCACTTTTTACAGATCAGGAAGAGAAGATTATGGAGAGCGCTTAGCGCTGTCGGGCCACGGGGCCACTGACGTCACCGCCGTAGCCTCACGCACAGGTACGTTTCTAGCCTCGCGGCGACGAGAAGATTTTCAAGTATCAACAAAACCTTTATTTTTGGACACTTAATTTTTAAATTTTATATGGTTGTTTTTTTCCATGGTTTCTATCGATTTAAGCAAAAATTGAAAATTACCGAACCCGCCTATTCGAAAATACTCTTCAATTATGTGGTAAAAACCATAATAAAATTATTCAAAAGCTGATATTAAGATTAGAAAAGAAATAAACTTCAGCAGAACTGCTTATCATATTTTGACTATAGGTGCATGAGCATTTATTATTTTCATTACCCCAGTGATGTATTGCTTCACTCAGGTTACCTGCTCTATCTTCTCTGGCTCTACCAACTCTGGGTATGTTTGGGTTAGCTAGATATGACATATGAAATCCAATTAGATAAAGGTTAAGATTTATCATTACACAATTATAAGGCATATTAACATGGAGATTAATGGTATGTCCCTAACAATCATATCAGGCTAAAGTCACGGAAAATATAAGGAATGATGTGTACATAATTGAGAAATTTTAATGTTTACTACATATATTATATGTTAATTTTATTAATTGTGCAGTCTTGATATTGTTTAACAACGGTTTCCAGTGTTATTGCTGTCTCAATGATCACAATTAAAAATAAATCTATTTGTAGATAATATTTATTTATATATAACCATTTAGGCTGTTATAATACAGATGTGAACGTCAATAAGAAGAACAAAAAATACATAATTTAGTGTACAAGGTGGGAAAATACGTAATAAATATAAAACACAATAAACAACAAATTATGACACAAATACAGATTAAAATTCATTATACGAATATAAACGTTTCTCAAGTAAAAGTTGTTTGAGACTAGATTTGTATTTGTTAAAATTTTGACCTCCTTAATTACACTAGGTAATTTGTTGTAAAAACTGATACCGGAGAAATAAGGTGATTTTTCAAAATGATGAGGCAGAGCTAATGTCATCATGACGAGTATTATAATTATGGTAACTTGCAACAGTTCTGAATTGGTCAATGTTACGTTTAATGTACTTTAACAAAGAAGAAAAATATATGGATGGTACCATTAATATTCTGTGACTTTTAAAAGTGTTTTATATGATGTGGTGAAATCAAGATTAAAAATTAATCTAATTATGCGCTTTTGGCAGACAAAAATTCGCTGCAAATTTTTTGCACATCCCCATATCATAATATTGTAGGATATATGGCAATAAGCCATTGAATAATACAGTTGTAATAAAGCCTCAGTATTTAGGGAGTTCTTAAGCTTGCGTATGCAGTAATATGCTTTGTTAAGTATATGCCAAATGAGTTATCATCGGCAAACATTTTTTTTGTCACATTCATCTTTTCTATATGTACAGGGAGCTCTCTATAAGCAGCTAATAGAGTACTTAAATACGCATGAAATACTACCTCCTCTTCAGTCAGGTTTTCGCAAAAACTTTAGCACTACTACTTCATTATTAGCAGTCACAGATGAATTTCTTCGAGCTCGAGATTCCAATGAAGTTACAGTCTTGACACTGTTAGATATGTCAAAAGCATTTGACAGTGTCAATTTTGAGCTTCTCCTTAAAAAATTAAAGATATACGGAGTCAATGATGTCCTACTTCAGTGGTTCAGAAATTATCTCTATCAAAGGTACCAAATTACAAAATTAAGTGATGTTAATCTATCGCAAAGTCTGGAATTGCATGCTGGTGTACCACAAGGCTCGGTCTTGGGTCCCCTTCTTTTTAATATATTTACTGCTGACTTACAATTTACCACACTACATGCAAAATTACATTTATATGCTGATGATATGCAATTATTCACTACACTTTCCACTAACAACATCTGGCAACAAGTTGAAAACTTGAACTTAGATCTCAATAGCATTCTCAAATGGTCTCAAAATAATGGTCTCCTTATGAACCCCAAGAAAAGTAAAGTGATATTATTAGGTTCTCATATCAGAATAAACACAATAAGACAGCTTAATCCAAGGTTCTATCTTGGTGAATCGCAGCTGGAAATGCAAGAGACAGTAAAAAATTTGGGTATCCTATTTGATTCACAATTATCTTTTAGTAGTCAGGTGTCAAAAATATGTAGGTCATCCTACTTGAGGCTGAGACACATGTATCAGTTTAAGGACTTATTGCCTATATCAACTAAAATAATGCTTATTGAATCATTAATATTGTCAATATTTAATTATGGGGACTGTATATACGGACCCTGTCTCAATGCAACTGATAGAAGAAGACTCCAAATCATGCAAAACTGTTGTGTAAGGTTTATATGTAACGTCCCTCTCAGAAATCATATATCTCCACATTACAAAGAGATTAAAATGTTACGATTAGATGAACGTCGGTTTCTCCACTATGCCTGTTTGGTTAAGAAAATAATTGAAACTCAAATGCCCAGCTACTTGCATGATAAGATAGAATTCAGACAAAGCGCTCATGATAGAACAATACGAAACAATAATATCACTATACCTAAGCACAGTACTGCTGCATTTCAATCGTCATTCTCCTACTTAGTGTCATACGTGTACAATCAATTAACACCAGCCATGTTTCAGACAAGTACTACATCATTTAAAACTAATCTCAAAAATAAATTACTATGTAATGACGTGACCTCCATTAGTTTAAACAAATTCTAGCTTTGTATATGCACATTTTTATGTCTTGTTTGTACTTATGTAACTATTTTAAATTAGTGACGTTATATGATTTCATATTTTATATAGGTAATAGATTATTTACAAAACTATTTTATCTTTTAGGATAAGGTTAATATATCAGTTCTCTGTATCTTATCCATTTGTATGTTTGTAGCTTGTTTGTTATTCCATACAATCAATTATTTTATTATTATTATTATTATTATTATTATTACATAAACAAAAATAGACTAAGAGCTTCAGGATAGCTGGCGCTCGTCACACACGAGTTTCATCTGGCGAAATTAATGATTAGAGGCATTGGAGTCGAAATGACCTCAACCTATTCTCAAACTTTAAATGGCTTGCTCGAACTCATGAAGCCACGAGACACAAATCAGAGTGCCAATTGGGCCATTTTTGGTAACCATAATAAACACATTTATACCTAACTGCAATTATTTATATATTTTCAATAATTTCTAATTGTATAGTTATTTAAGTTCTTATTTACTAGGGTTCTAACAATAAAAATATACATTTGGGTCGAATTGCGAACCTTATTAAAAATGTTTTTTAACATCAGGTAAAAATAAATATACCTAGGGTCCGTTCATAAAATACGTTTGCAAATAAGAAGGAGGGAGGGGTATTGCGTAACGTGACGAGATGTGATAAGGAGGAGGGGAGTCTAAGGAAATGTGACGTTCGCAGTTAATCAATTTTATTTTAATTTTCCTCTTAACTTGGCAGGTTTAACATTTTTTCAAGTGCTAAAAGCGTGTAAAAAGGCCCGCCGAGAGGGGGGGGGCTGGGTGTGCCCCCCCGGACTTGGAGGTTTGTGAGTGGTCCGGGTATCATTTGAAGTTAGAGAAGGATTTGCATTAGGCGACATGAGGGAGGTATACTTTCAAATGATTAGTTTAATGCAAATAACAGAGTTTTGATTGACTAAATGTGAAATTGCCGCCCCCTGTTTGTCAGAACTGCGACCGAGATAAATATTTTATTTCAAGGAAAATTTTAGTGAATATCATCCCCGCCCCGCTGTCCGAAATTGTTATTGATACAAATAAGGAATGCCACCCTTCGCTCTTCGAAATTTATATTGAGAATTGCTGGGAGTTGTATGTTACTACCCCCTGGGCCCTGATTTTGTCTCGACGGCCCTGCCTGTAAATAAACATATGGATAGTCAAAAATTAATGTTTCAGATTATATACACTTATTTGTTTACTTATGTGGTCATAAGAAATATTTTAAATTATTCGTCTGTATGCTATTTTTAATCACAAGAAATCGTTTATGGGGGGGGGGGGGCTAGCTTCACTGAAAGTGTGACTTAGCGTGATGAACGGGGAGGGAGGGGTTCAAATAGGTGAAATTCTGAGTGACATATTTTATGGACGGCCCCCTTACGTGTATTATCAGTCTCAGTTTATACATGGGAATTCCCAAGTAGTGGAATTCCCATCAAAGCCATCTCAAGGCCATTGGTACATAAAATAAAAATGAATGGTTTAAATTCACTTTCATCTCGCGTTTGCCTATCTTATAAATACATTGAATTTATTTAATTTAAATTACAGCATAAATGTTCTTATTTTATTGCAATAAGAATAAAAATACACTATTTATTACACTATTTATTTTGCACACTTAACATGGTTCGATAATAATTAATACGTTCACTTTTTAAAAATTGTTAAAAAAATTGTATTTCATTTCGAATTCAAGAACTGCAATAAATGTTTGTGATACTGCAGATTTATTATAATTAAATAAAAAGTTGTCAATATAAAATTGTGTATTGAAATAAGGAATGTAACAAAAATTATTAACTTAAACAACAACGAGTTTTACATAATATGGGAGAATATCAAATTCATCTAAATCGAAAAATTCAGTGCCTTCATCATGAACCTATATTTACTACAAATTCCATTTCTATCTGTTCCATTATGTTATTCAATTTGTACATATTTTCTTCTTCCTTTACTACATGTTCCAAGCATTTCGCTTAATTTTTGTATTAAAACTTGGTTTGATTTTATATACTAAATACAAAAATATTTTTGAAGAAATGTCACTTTTTTATTACGTAAATAAAGTATTTCCTGGACCTGGTAAGAAATCTGTTTTGGTTTGATAATTATCCCTGCATAAACTTGGCTTGCAAATTTATCAATCGGGGACAAGGACACATGTTTCCTATATTTACAAGCACTGCATTTTAATCTGGTATAAACTATAAGTAGAGAATAAATAACCAGAACGACTGTCTAAGGTGAAATCAATAAAAATTACATAAACTTAAACAGTTCTGATTCAGTTACATATGAAGCTGCTATCTTAAAGATAAAGCACAACGAATTTTTAAAATTTAAAATTTGCTTCTTGCTGCATGGTTTATTTTGTTTTATTCCACTATCCAGCAATTAGCACCATTAAAGCTTTGGATTATACTGATATAGGAAGGTATGGTGCACTCAAATTTTTAACAAATAACTTCTGATATGACATCGAAAGAATGATTTATTAAAGTAAACGGTCATATTTTATGTCAGTGATGGCATTTTAAATGTGAATTTTGTTAGTAAAAGTATGTTTTATTTGATCTTATTGGATCTTGTAATGGTATGATAATGTGGGAGGTTTTTAATAATGCCGTTTTATTTTCAGGAGATTTTAATGTCATAAATGGCGTCCTACGAACAGGCCATTCCCTTTTTAAGAAATATAGGTATGAGTTTAAATCTAATGAACTATGGACCGAAATAAAATACGTCTTAGAAAAGTTGGCCAAACCTCTTACAGATCTCTTAGTTGTAAGTAATTATTTTTCCTTTTTTGCGACTTTCTAAGTGTGCATTTATTTTCAGGCAACAATGAATCTAGCTGAGACCCATGCTAATGATGTAAATGCCTTAAAAGTGATTTATAACTCTTTAGTTCTTATTTGCAAAGTGTTTTATTCTCTAAATTTTCAAGATCTGCCTGAATTCTTTGAAGATAATATGCAGATATGGATGTCTAATTTTCATACACTACTTACCGCAGATGTGAAATGTTTACAAAGTAATGTAAGTATTTGTTTATAACTAATGTTCATGTTTATAGGAGGAACAAAGTATTATTACATTATATTATTAGACCAACAAACATTTAGATATATTAAGTATAGTAGAAGTGCAAAAATTAAACCAACAGTACAGTAAATAGTTTACGCCTGTACTTTCAGTACTCTGATGTTAGTGGTACTAGGTTTCAATTTTTTGGTTTCTGTGCACCCATAATAGGACACCACAGGCATGAAAGAGATAAAATATGAAGACGCTTGATCGGGGCCGTCGAGAGAAAATCGGGGCCCGGGGCTGGCATTCATAATAATGAACTATTTTTCTCGATCAAAATTTTGATGTTTGCTTTTGAATTTTTTTTTTTTCTGAAATAAGTTACGAAGGTTATTTTAAATTTAAACAAAGAAAAAAAGGTTTTCATCTATTTTAGTGGTAAAAAATTTTTCAGGAAAGTTGGTGAAAAAAATTTTCAGTTTTTTTTTTTCTGAAATAGGTTTAGCGTGTCATGGAAAAAAAAATTTCAAATATGTTGGCGAAAAAAATTTAATTTTTTTTTTTTTTTAATAGGTTTAGAATGCAATGAAACGTGGAAATTTTAAATTTAAACAAAGAAAAAAAGGTTTTCATCTATTTTAGTGGTAAAAAATTTTTCAGGAAAGTTGGTGAAAAAAATTTTCAGTTTTTTTTTTCTGAAATAGCATGTCATGAAACGTGGAAATTTTAAAATTGAGCAAAAAAAATAAAAAAAATTTTTTTCATTATTTATTTCCTTTAGACGGTTCACCCTGTATATTTTCCAGTGAAAGTTTAACCATTTCTTCGCTGACAGTAGGGTCACCTACCTACCAAATTTGACTGCTCTCCGTCAAGTAGTTTTTTAGTAAATGCACCGACAGACAGACATACTGACGGAATTGAAAAACCTATATTTTCGTAATCTACGTGATCTGAAACGTCAAAATCCGAAAAAATCTTGGAGGGTGATTTTTTCTCAAATACAATACTTCCCTTCGGTATGCGAGGAAAGTAAAAATGTACGATATTATGCAAAAAAAAAATTCTGAACTATGGCCAAACTGATGGGCTGACATATGCCAGAATTCTAATTTGTCATGATTTAATGTTCAATAGAATTAATTGATTCACACAAAGTTCATGCAACAATGAATTTACAAGAAACCACATACCTAGCTCCTGAACTAAAAGCCTTATGATAGTTTATGAAGCAAAGGTGCATGGGCAGGTAATATCCTGTTACCTTTTCGATAAGTTGTTGTAAATTCAGTACTTGTTCTCTAGTACTGTATTCTTTAACAATGTCTGCTTGCTCATTTGTTAAAATAGATAAGGCAGAAGTCTGGGTTGAAAAGTATACAGCATTATTTAACTGCCTTGTGATATTAATGCCGTATTGTTCCCTTTTTATTTAGTAATATGAGTTTGAGATTCTCCAGTCATTGGACTAGATTCCTATCTCCCATATTTTTTTGAAGAATCTGCGAAGGATTTTCGCTCCTTGCCAGTTTTTAGTTTTTGTATGTCTGCTTCCATTATTGAATTAAAACTTAAATATCTATTCATTATTCTTTCTTATCGATTTTGTGTGTACGAGTAATGACTATCGTGAATGCAAGATTTGTTAATTAGAATATTTATTAAATAAACTTTATATATTGTGTCAAATTGCAATAGCTTAATTTTAATTTGAACTTTCTGATGATTCATGGCGATGTTTTAAATTTTAGGACAGCGAAGAAGCTGGTGTAATGGAACAGTTGAAATCACAAGTCTGTGATAATATTGCTCTTTATGCCCAGAAATATGATGAAGAGTTCCAGCCTTATCTGCCACAGTTTGTAACGGATGTTTGGAGTCTTTTGGTTGCTATGGGGCTTGAACCGAAGTATGATTTGGTAAGAGATAAATGAAAGATTATGTAAATCTAAGAGGGTATTTGCTAATCAGATAAATATATCAGGTGACTTACCCAATAGGGGCTATATTTCTGCATATTTGAATTTTACTGGCCAAAATACATATAATCCAATCCTAGATTATTTTGATTTTCAAAAATATATCGGCAATTTCAAATAACAGTAGTATCACTAATAAATAAAAAACACTAAACTGTTCTTTACGTTTTTACATGTATTAAGTCAACGTTTCGTTTAATATTCGCTTTATCAGATGGGCGTATTACTACACTACTTATAAATTGAACTTATTGGACCCTAAATACATACAATATTAATACCTGAGAACTAATTTGCATACAAATGTAATTATTTACTGATAATATGAAATTCTACTGAGAAATTGAATTAAAATAAATTAACAAGTGGAGAATTATTTATATTGAAACATTCTTTATAGGATTTTGCAAACAGCAGAAAAATTAACTATCTATAAAAGAAAAACTTTGTGTAGAAATATTAATGAAATCATTGCTTTCTTTCGATAACCTGAATTCTGGTTATGCTAGCAAGTTAAAATCCTAAAATGAATTTGTCTAATTTCTTATTTGACAATTCTCATTCTAACACTAGCATCCACACAGTCCCCTACGGCCATGCAGATTAAACTAGTATCCACATAACCCCCTATGATTATGAAGATTCAGTTAAAAATGAGAACAGAGACCTAAAATGAATTTATTTATCTACCTTGTCTTAAAAAAATTTTTTTCATTCCAATGGATTACATTTTCATGAAATCTATCATTCTGTTTCCTGGAAATGCTTAGCCTTTGAAACGTTTTTCGCCCTTATTCTGGAGCTCATTATTTATGTCTAATTGATAGTTAAGTAAAGAATTTTTATACCTATTATTTTCTAAGCTCTCAAGTAACATCAACTTTGATCCTTTATTAGCTGTATGAAGTATATCAAAATTGTCGTTAAATAAGTGCTTTTCTTCCAACAGGTGATTTGTAAAGGTAGAATTATTTCTATTATTCAAAAAGGATTTTTTTATGTTCAATTATATGTTTTTAAAAATTTCTACCTGTTTATCCAACATATATCTTAGGGCAAGTTCCGCAAGTTATCTTATACACACCCAACAATTCCTTTTTATTATTATTATCTTTATTGTTTTTAATAATAAACCTAAAATATTATTAGTTTAACTATTTAAAAGTAGTATTTTTGTATTTTGTCGTTTTATTTGACCTTCACTACTTAGTACCTTTCTGAGATATTAATTTTTTCCGAAAATTTTGACAAAAAAGCATAAAAAATTATATCTCAGTTACAATAATTGATAAAACGTTGATTTTTTTATGAGTGTAAGGCAAAGTATTCAAGTTATCCAGTAAGTTATCATGTAAAAAAAATTATCAAAATATCCGCTAAAATTGTAAAATTATGTCATTACCTGATAGTTTCCCTCTTTGTTTGAAGAATGGCGATACAATGCAACAATCTATCATGTGTCCCATGTTGGATGGCATTCGACGCATCGTGTGACACCGGCTTTAGTCTTTACCAACAGAATTAATTCTTATGTCGGTGATCACTTGTTTAGATGAAGTGTTTGTCTGTGTATACTTTTTTGTTGAAGTTTTTCTCCAGGTTTATTTGTTCTTTGTGCTTTACTTATATTTTCAAGTGTATAACTTTCAACTTAATTTGATATTACCCTTGTACAGAAAGTATGATTTATTCACGATGTGCTGTGAAAGATTTGATTTTTTCTTCTACACTTAAAGGTTCGGTAATGTGAACCTGTGGATTATGTGTTGGGTTTTTATAACTTATTTCTTTTTATTAGTCATTAGTTATTAATAAGTTTAATGTTAATTATGTTTACTAATTTAATATAAAACATGAATCCTGCAAATTCTTTTTAAATACAAAATTTAGCGAAAAATGGATAACGAAATTTAGAACTGGAATTAAATAAAAACTAGAAAAATATTCATGCAATATTTAATAAGTATAAAATATTTGTTACCGTCGTGTTGTACTTCTTATATTCACTAAGTAAACCCATAGAACTAGATAAACAACCAGCACTTGTGTAAAAAAGGGGTATAATAATAAAAATAAACGTGATTTATTGATTAACAAATGGCCATTGACCCCAGTCCTTCAGCCCATAGTATTTTAACAAAATTAGTGTTTTTAATACATAGATACAAAATAAAGATATATATAACTATATCTAAAAAAAAAAAACTCTTCAAGGATGTCTTCTGTCCATCCTAGAATTGTTTCATATAGGGTCTGTTCTGGAAATCTATATCTGGAATTGATTTGTTGATCACATGCCTACAGTGTGGCTGCAACAGTAGCATGTTGTGTTGCTTGTTAGCGAACTTCTTCGATAGGTCTTTGATTCTTATATTAATGAGTTGTATATGTGTTCGCGCATACAATGACTCATTAGGTGAATTATGGAGTGGATTAAGTGGGTGTCTCATCTTTGTAATGGTTGTCAATGAAGTAGTCTCTGTTACTTTGATACTATCCAACACAGGCTTTCTACAATTTGAAAACACAACATTTGCTTATTCTATTAATGGCCTGCAAATTGATTTGTAGATTGTTGCGGCTGTCTTTAGTGAGATTCCTTCATTTTTGTAAGTGAGCGACCGAAAATGTTTTGCTCTGCTTTTTACTTTTTACTTTGGTAAGTTAGTGTGTTCATTGAAGTTGAGTTTGTGGTCTAAAGTTACTTCAAGATACTTTGCCGATGATGAAGGTTTTATATTCTGGTTGCTCATTATTATTTCTGGAAATGTGTTAGATATAGTGTGGTTGAATATTATAAATTGTGTTTTGGAGGGGTTAGGTGTAAGTCTCCACTTATTAAACCAGGTTTCTATTTCCATTAATTTCTGCTGTACATTATCTGCGAAAAGGGTATACATTTTCAATTGGTAATGGGTGTGGTTTATCGATAAGAAAAACTTTATTTAATGTGGAAGTTTAATATTTTTTACAGTGAATAGATAATTTCTCTAAAGTTTATTTTACTTTATTTTCAGCTGGTTTCAAATGCATTACAGTTTTTGTCCTCCGTAGCAGAAAGAAATCATTATAGAAATCTGTTTGAGGATAACACAGTTTTAAGCAGTATTTGTGAAAAAGTAGTAATTCCTAATATGGAATTTAGGGGTAAGTTAATTTATGTACAACTGAAAATTATATAATCAATTTAATTATCGAAAAAGCAATTCTTTTAATTCCTATATTGATGCTAAAACATAAGAACCCATTATAATTTAAAATTTGTGTGCATTATGTTTTTGCCATTGATGTATATTGTTTAGAAAATTAAAAGTGGTAAAATGTTCCAGATGATTATGGAAAACATTTAAAATAATATTTTAAGGTCCTACTTTTTTGGTAACTGGTATGTTGTACGAATATTTTTTATTATAGTGTCAGACGAGGAATTATTTGAGGACAACCCAGAAGAATACACCAGAAGGGATATAGAAGGATCAGATGTAGACACTCGGAGAAGAGCTGCTTGTGATTTGGTAAATACTCTCAGTCAAAACTTCGAACAAAGAATCATGCAGATATTCGGCCAATACCTTCAGGTATAAATTTGTTACTAAAATAACTTACAACGTTACAAATATGATTTTCCAGATCATGTTAGGAAAGTACACAGAAAATCCTAAACAGCACTGGCGCAGTAAAGATGCTGCCTTATATTTAGTGACATCTTTGGTTAGTAGAGGAGCAACACAAAAACACGGTGTTACACAAACTAGTCAGTTAGTTAATATAACTCAGTTTTGTCAGCAACAAATCTTACCTGAACTGGAAAGACCAGATGGTAAGTTTCTGGAGATTTCGACCAACTTGTTTGTGTATTTATACATTTATTAATAAATTTTATTCATCTTAATTTGTTAAAAGAAATTAACATACTGCATATTATTAGGCTTTGCTTTGTTAATAATCTTATTGATATTTTTTAGTTAATGAGCTACCTGTGCTTAAAGCTGATGCTATCAAATACATCATGACATTTAGAACTGTTCTGCCACGTGAGATAGTAATAGCCACTTTGCCACAATTGATTAAGCATATGTCTAGTGAAAGTGCTGTTGTGCACACCTATGCAGCCTGTACCATAGAAAAAATATTGATAATGAAAGACAGTAACAATCAGCTTATGTAAGTAATACCTTATTTTCGTATTTGAATATCTGAGAAAGGGAGAATGGGAGAGGAGAAAGAGATAATGACGAGACAGAGATAGCAGGGAAGATAGAGAGGATGGGAGGGGGGAGAGGGCATCTAATTATCTATCTATTTCTGGATAATCTATCCAATTAACATGAGCTTTGGCAAATTCTTGTCACCAAGTCTTGATTTTGAATAGATGTCTGCACTGATACACTGTCTTCGTTACAATTTTAAAAACGCCATTGTTATATCCATGTCAAACGGGGATTTAATTCTGAAATTACATACACTCTGATGATATCAGTAAGCATCTGCCCATGATTGCATCGAATATTTTGTGTTATTTTGTGGGAGAAAGCCGCACCCCCTTCTTTGTCTGCGACGCTAATAATGCCTGTGGCACAGATAATTATTAAAAATTAGATAGCAAAATAAAAATCAACTTAACTAACCTAATATAAAGAAATCACATGAAAGAATGAAATCATTATAGGAGAAAGAAGGAAAACCTGAATATGTGAAAAAATACATCGTTACTAAATTAAAAAAAAAAAAGTTTAGTGTGTCCAGAAGTTGAACCCGGGACCTCTCGCACCCTAAGCGAGAACGTTACCCATATGTCAACTATCAGCCTGTCAATCAGCGCTATAGCACAAAATAAATAGTTATCACGGCGGTTTGTTTACTGATGTCATTAACGTGTATTTAATTTCAGAATTGAATCTGCGTTTGACGTGGATCAAGCAACTGTGTTTTAAAAATGCATGTTTCCCGAAAAAAATTAAATTTTAGCTGTGCACACCGCTTTTCATGGTGTGTACGCATTGCACCACGTGATCGCTTGTCGCAGTTGTTACTCGCTAATTCAGCTCTGATTGAATTAGTAGTTAGTTACTGACTTACTGACTGTTTAAGGTTATGTTAAGTAATAGGTACTTAAATAATTTTTGTATACAATAAATGCACTTAGTTCAACTGCTAAATATTGTCATATTTTTGTTTACATAAAAGGAAAGGAAGCAATTAGAGCAATGTGTGTGAAATTTTGGGAATAAAGGGCGTATTCTTTGTTTCAACGTTGAGTCCATCATGTGGCACCAGTTCCACCAATGTTGTTTTATTGTCTGGTTGATCAACCAGATGTATCAAAATTTGTTCTCTTGTTTATGATGGATTGCATCTGGTGGCATCACTGTGCAACTAGGAACTTTCCGATACCACAAAAGTATTCATACTTGTATCGATACTTGCATCAAATGGAATATGTCAATACCGGTATCATATCGGAAGCAGTGATGCAAAATTTCATGAAACTTAAAATTTGCGAAAAATTCAGTGACATTTTTGTGAAAGTTTCGAAATTCATCTGAATTTTATGAAATTTCTGAAATATAAAATTAAACGTTAAGTATCATGAAACTTTCGTGAAATTTCAGAGAAACTTTCATTTTATGAAATTTAATTGAATAATTCCCTAATATTATGAAAGTTAAGCGAAATTTCATTGAAATATTTTAAATGATGAAACTTAAGTTCTGTATAATATTCGCAATTTTTTAAACTTCCGAGAGATAATGACTAATAAATCCCACTTTTGAGACTAGTCTCATACACTTTTATTTTTCAATGTTTTTATTTAATATAAAGAATATTTTTTTCTCCTTAATAAGGTTAGAACTTACAAACATGTTCGTGAAAAGTAAAAAATAAATAAATAAAAAAAAAAAATTATGCAATGGTTTTCTTTTAAAACTGAATTGCACCAAAAAGTAGAAAATAATTTTTACACAGTGATTAAATTACAAAATGAACATGAAAAAGAAAACCACTGGATGCTCATAAAATATAATATATTACCTTTATCAACAATCATCATTGTGATAAAACATGAATAGTATGTTGTAATGTAGCAGCAACAGCAATACTTTATGAGCGCCCAATGGATTTCTTTTTCATCATTATGTAGTTTAATCACTGAATTAAAATTATTTTCTACTTTTTAGTGCAATTCAGTTTTAAAAGAAAACCATTGTTTTAAGAATTTTTTTTAAATTTATTTATTTTTCACTTTTTTTTTTCCTGTCTGCTTCATTTTCTTTAATTCAAACGCCATCAATTCAGCTACCCTTGTCAAACTTTTTCATTTGATACTCATATCAAGGGGGTTGTAAAGAAATAGGTAATCCGCCATTTTGTGTCGGCCGCCATATTGGATTTAAAATAACATCACACAGATTATCGTATTCTACTTGTCATACCCTTTCATTTGATACCCACGCCGAGGAGGTTGTAAAAAAATAGGTGATCCGCCATTTTGTACCGGCCGCCATATTGGATTTAGAATGGCGTCACACAGTTTATTGTATTCTACTTTATATACCCTTTCATTTGATACCCATGTCGTGGAGGTTGTCAAGAAATAGGTAATTCGCCATTTTATGTCGGCCGCCATATTGGATCTAGTATAACGTCACTCAGCTTATTGTATTTTACTTGTCATTTGTCATACCCTTTCATTTGATACCTATGTCGAGGGGGGTTGGAAAAAAATAGGTGATCCGCCTTATTGTGCCGGCCACCATATTTAATTTATAATGTCACACAGCTTATTGTACCACTTTATATGCCCTTTCATTCGATACCTATGTCAAGGGGGTTATCAAGAAAAATGTACTCCGCCATTTTGTGGTGGCCGCCATATTGGATCTACCGTAATATTGATATACTGTATTGTATTGTCTTCAGAATCAAAGTTATGTGCAAAATTTCAGCATGATTGGATATAGGGAACATACATACATACATACGTACGTACAACATTTCGAGTTAAAGAAGACCATTGAAAAAAATAATAACACATTTTTCAGAATACACGAGTAGGTAATTTGTCAATGTATTTACAAAATTTCCTGGACCCCTATTCTCCACTCGAGAGAATGCTCATATCGGGAGAAAGAAAAAGAAGGAAACGTAGCAACATAAAAAGAGATAAAACATTTAGATCTTCCACTCCCTGATTCAAGAATAGGGTCCCTGTCCCTTGTAGATTCAGATTGAAATCCAAACTCTAATACAATACATTACCATTAGGTACGTAATTAATCAATGACCTTAGTTAGAAATTATATCATTGATATATTTTTTCATTCAAAATAAGTTTTTCTTATTAAATGCAAAAATAATAGAACCTGGGAACCTAGAAATGAATGAAAGAAATGAAAAGCAGTAGATTCTTATACTTGAATAGCTAACCTAACCTCTAAAATAAATGTTTTAAACCAGACTTTAATCCTCATTGGTTGAAAACAAGTTAAAAAGGCGCGCGAAATTCAAATTTCGTTTGATGTAACAGAAATACAGATTTTGCAGCTGAAACTTTCATGAAAGTTTCAAAAATATGGTAATTTTCAGATTAATCTGAAACTTTCATAAAATTCAGATATTTCAGAAATTTATGAGGGTACGTTGAAACTTTCAGAAATTTCAAATTGAAATTGAAACTTTCAAAATGAAATTTTAAATTTTGCATCACTGATCGGAAGAAAAGTATCGATACAAGTAAGTATTGATACTTTTAAGATAAAATCGATCATATTAGAAAAAAAAATGTTTCTGCAGATATTCATTTCATAATACAGTATATTATATTATTTAATTGAAATAAGAAAAATATGTGGGTGTATATGCCCAGACTATTTTGTGAAAAAATCGATTGTTACTTTGTGATAGTTACTCATTACGATATGAGAAAGGACATCACTCTGTTTTCTATCACTGAATTTATTGTAACATACACGTTACTTTGGTACCTTAACGTACCATTTTCAAACCATTTTCTTATTCTTAAACTAGTGCGTTCATCGCTCTGTGATGTCATTTCACCATATTTCATCAGAGATTATCTCAACCAGAACAAAATGTTGAAATAAAGAAAACACCCAGAGATGTTTTCTTAACCGTGCCTCAAGTCACCGAAAATCCAGGATTATTTTGTGTTAGATAAAGAGAAACGAGACCCTACAGTTTGTAGTGACATCTGAACTACTTTTTCGGGATAATTATATAATCAAAAGTATTCCATAGTAAGCAGGGTTTGCAAGCTAAATGGGCTAACCCACCGAACTACCAGATAAAGCTGCTACTTAGTTTTTGAACACATCAACAGTATTATGTACCATTAGTTCTGGTTTGCCATTGAGCGATTTAATACTTCCACTTCTCCACACATCGCAAGATTCATTTGTGTTATAAATAGGACAAATATTTAATATGTTGGATGATCTGGTACTTATTTAAAATGTACGTCTCAAATTTTAGAGTTTCTGGTGTTCAGTTGGAATCAATTGCTGGTGATTTACTGTCAAATCTGTTTTCCGTGTTAGAAAGGCCAGTATCCGAAGAAAATGAATATGTCATGAAAGGTAATGTGCCATACCAATAACCCCTTAATAATAATTCTCGTAATAATTTATTTTTTGCAGCTATGATGAGAACCTTTTCAACATTACAAGAAAAAGTTATACCATTTTTAAATGTTGCCTTACCGAAACTCACTGAAAAGTTGCAGATGGTAACCAAAAACCCCTCGAGACCACATTTCAATCATTATCTGTTCGAGACTTTTTCATTGGCTATAAGGTAATTCAATATAAACATAAATAAACACTTAACAAACTTTGATTCTCTTACAGGATTGTTTGTAAAGCAAATCCAGCTGCAGTTACATCATTTGAAGACATTTTATTCCCAATTTTCCAAGGAATTTTGCAACAAGATATCCAAGGTATTTAAATTATATGTATATCTGCTTATCAAAGAGGTTGTCTATATCAAAACTACTTACTCCCAAACAAAATTGTATTGTTTGACAGTTATTACTATTTGATAGAAGCTGTCATAAACTAGATATGCTGCCGCTGAACATTGTCATTGAGCGAATGTCCATAGATATATTCATTAAGGACCATCCATTAATTATTTCATACTTTGAGAGGAGAGGAAGGGGTTCACAAAGTGTGACAGCTAAGGGGATCGTCAGACTTTTGCGATACATTTAAAAAAAAATGAAAACAATTATGTCTGCATTACCTACCACATGCAGTGCCGGATTTCGCAATATGGCCGCCCTGGGCAAGATTTGTACGACACCCCATCTCTGCTATCCAATTCACATAAATGAGAAAAAAAGAAAAGAAAAATAAAAAAATTAAATAATTATTTATTTCTTGAAATTACAATTTCTTAATAAAATTTTACTTTCCTGGTCTTCCTATCAGCAAATTTTCTTATTAAGTCAGAGCGAAGTTCATGTTTTCTGCAATTTCATTTTCGATTGACGTAGTTGCTGAGTTAATTAATCTGGATTAAGATATTGTCAATACCAGAAAGGTTTTTATCAGCTTAAGCTTAGAAGAACTCTTCTCCCTACCAGCTACTGTTACAGGTATTGTTATTAATATTCTCAATATAATCCATAAATTTGGATACAGTTCCTGAATATTACGAGCTTTAATGAAATTCAAAACGTAGCTCCCTATGTTGCTTCTGTGAGTAACATCATCTTGGTCAGATAAAAAGAATTTCACGGTTATTTCATTACACAACAAACAATCATCTATATCTGATTTTTTACCCAACAGTTAGTTTTAATTTGAAGGTCATCACAGTAGCAGAGTTTGCGAAGTTCTGGTTTTTTGTTTCTTTTTCTCTATCTTGTTTCCAAAGATACTTAAATTTATTATAGTTTTAATTACTGACAAAACGTAAAGAAATAGATAATTCACAAAATTAATTCATCACTGGAGTAGCCAACATTGGGAAAGGAAACAAAGCAATCGGATTTTTAAAAAATTGTGCATGCATATGCTATTAATTTTTTTGATGTTTTGCGAAACTGCTTTATTATCACAAAATTAAATTCACCTGTTTTTGTAGCAGAAAGGGTCTCAAATATTTTTGAAATTGATTTATTATGAAACTCAGTTGTTAATTCTGGAAGCATTAAAATCTGAGTGTTCCAAAGAACTAATTACCCATATGGTTTAAATAGATTATTAGAGTATTTTTAAATTCGGTGTTGAACATTATCAAAATCCATATACAGGGTGATAGTATTAGGCATATGCCAAAAGACAAAAATTGAACTCGTTCCTGACTTTTCTTTCTTTTCTGGTACTGAATTGTGAAAACCTCTATTAGTGAAACATGTCTACTAAATTTTGTTCGATTTGGTAAAGCCAATCAAAAGACATGATCGACCGAGATTTTGGCAAAAAATAAAAAAACACGCTGTATAATCAGAAACAAAGGGCACTTGGGATATAATAAAGGATATTTTTTTAAATCGTCTTGGGGTACTGTAATCAGTCAATCGCGAAACACCCTGTATAGCAGTTCTTGATGTTTAAAATAAAATATACAGGGTGTTCCAGAATTGAGTTCCCGGACGGGAACTTGTGATTCCTGAGTTCATATAACCCTACTTACCTTCGTCCAAAAATCCATCCCTGAGGAAGTGCATCCTCTTAAAGTGAGAGAGAAAAAAACATGTATTTCCAATAATTTCCGTTAATATTGAAGATAAAATTTTCAAATTTTGGTGGGAGCTATATCTCTGTAAGTACTCTATGTAAACTTGCCAACAACCAAATATCTTTTGTTTCTCATTTTTTTTTCATAATAATTATCATTTGTTTGGCTATATTTTCTTAATTGCCCTGTAAAATTACTGAATACTTGAATATTTTTGCAAAGCATTGAAAGGGCTGCCCTTAAAATTGTTTGTAATATTAATCAAAATACAAGGAATTATCGTTTTTTCCTTCATTTGTATTTAACATTTATTTACAATTCTAGAATAAAATGTTGTAATAACAGAAAATTACAGTTTATTTAAAAAAATACATTAATAACAAATGCTCCACATGACATCCACCTATTTTAGTACACAAATTAATGCTGTTAAAATTTTGTGTAATATCAACGAAAAATCAAGAATTATTAGTTTCTCTCTGCAGGTCATAGGTGCTTATGAAACAGGAAACCTGTTGCATTTGAGAAACAAAAGATATTTAGTTGTTATCAAGTTTACATAGAGTACTTATAGAGATGTCCCACATAACAAAATGAAATGCAATGTACATACATTGTATCCTCAATCTATGGATATGTATATCCACAAGATGGAGAAAGTATATCTAATGTACATCTAATGGAGAGTGGAATTAACATTTCCAGCATATACATTTGTCGCCGACTTCCATATCTATTTTATATCCAGTGAATCTACATAAACATATGCAATGTACATTCAGTGGATATGAAACACGCATCATGTACAGAATCGCATATTTTATGAATATACATTACATATCTCTGAAGTAGTTTCCACGGACATCAAAACAGTTATTGAACACTGCACTCGATGCGCGTTGCCCCAGTCATGTTGGCATCATCGGGAGATGATTAAAACGAACAGTTTTAATCATCTCGATGAGACCAACATGATTGGAGCAGCACGGATCGAATGAAAATGTTCAAGTGTTTTGATGTTCGTGGGAACTACTTCAGAGGTATCCAATAATATCCATATAGGAGGTAATAAAACACAGATAGCTTAATAAGAAATATATTTTATATAACTATTTTAAACATACACAAACTTTGCAAAATAACTTAAATTATTACACAATATTTAAATTTTTCAATATTTACGTATACTTTTTTACCTTCCAGTAGTTTAACAAATTGTAAACATGTATAATACCTACTATAGTTACTCATGCCCTACATATGTGTTTAAAACATTCTCAACCATCAGTAAGTTATATAATATGAACGTATGTAATTTTTATTCACTATATTTATAAAATGCATACCCAATATGACATGACAGCAAATGTTTAGGCCTCTGTCACTTTCTGCCATCTTAACTAAACACACACCTGCCACAATCAGTTAAATATGAAACTTGCAAATTTTCTAACCCTAAAAGAGTATGTATTTACAAATCTAAAGAATTGCATTATAATAAATTTACTCTTACATGATGGGACCTTCATGCAAATGTAACAGCATAATATAGCAATAAGCAAATATAAAATCCAGAGTATGAGAAAGAGTTAACTTCCATCACACATAAACACTATGAACACAACAGTACAGGGCTTAATGACTGCCGGCGCCGGCTGTTGCGAATTACAATCTGTAAACAAATTATGTCTGGTGCGCCGACGTACTATGCCATAAATTAGTAGCACATGCGCATCAGATAATGAGATAAAATTTGTATACGCATATAATTTAATTATACCTTAATGGACATGTTATATATAAACCATTATGCAGCAATATACAGTGTATATGACGCTGATGGATATCAGTAGCTGAATATACATTTCATATCGTATGTATATTTAACAATGCATATTCAAATTCCAACACCTAATGTATATGCTATGGATGTACATGTCCATGAAATGTTATGTGGGGTAGGTCCCATTAAAACTTGAAAATTTTTTGTTTAATATAACGGAAATTATTGGAAAACATTTTTTCGCTCTCACTTTAAGAGGATGGGTAATTTGGGTTATACGGGCCCAATACGAACTCAGGAAGCACAGGTTCTCGTCCGGGAACTCAATTTTAGGACACCCGGTATGTACATTTTAATGTAATGTTAATTTAAATGTTACAGAATTTATTCCATATGTCTTCCAAATATTATCATTACTCATGGAAAATACACCTCCCGGGGCAATTCCTGAGCCATACATGCAGCTATTACCTTGCCTATTGGCTCCAGTTTTGTGGGATCGTCCAGCAAATATCGCTCCACTTGTAAGGCTGTTAAGTGCTTTTGCTACCCAGGCAGCTCCTCAAATTGTGGCCGAGGATAAATTGGTATGTAGCATATCTGCTTTTATTAAAAAAAAAGGGCAGTACTTTACCAAGTACTTATTATTTCTAGGGTGGATTTTTAGGTGTGTTTCAAAAACTAATAGCATCAAAATCAAATGATCATGAAGGATTTCATCTTATGCAGAGTATAATTCAACATTTCCCAACGTAAGTACTAAATGTAAGATTTGCCAACAGACTCATTTTATTTTGTATTTACAGGGAGGCACTGGCACCTTATCACAAACAAATCTTCTTTCTACTCTTCCAGAGGTTGTCTTCTAGCAAAACTACAAAATATGTAATTAACTTAATAGTGTTCTTCTGTTTGTATATCGTTAAATATTCAGCTAGTGATCTTATAACAACAATTGATGGAATACAGGCACAGTAAGTTTTATTTTATACGATAAGCCATATCATAAAAGCTTTCAAGTATATGTAAATTATTCTATATACAGGGTGTTTGGTAAAGCGATGCCACCCTTAACAGGGATGCATAAGAACTCATTTGGCAGCTATATGACCAAACGTACCTATATGAAAAATGTTATGGTTTTTTTTATAATGGTGATTTTGTATTTATTTAAATCTCCATTTGCATCATTTATGTAAATATTATGCACTTATATTTTGATATTCTGAAATATTTTTTTCGTTATCCGATATATACTTTGAATAGAACAAAAATGAGAAGTTTTTGTTGGCTCAAAAAAATCTGTATTTATAGAGAAAAAGTTGTAATGGTAATTTAAGACATCGAATTTCAGTCTTATAAAAAAATTTTAAAAAGTCTCTCGGAGTTGAAATTATTTTGAAAAGTTTTCTATCTTATTCTCATTATATAGTACAGGGGAATCAAATTAGGCAAAAAAGGATCCGAACTTAGGAAAAATTCCTCGATCAATGATTTTAGTTGGAACGTGTTTAGAAAGGTGTGAAGAACAAAATATCATAATGCCACTGCGAGAAATTGTGTGGAAAATTTTTTATTAAACAATTTAGGTGCAAAAATACGACATTTCATGAATAACTTTTTAAATTCAATTTGTATGAAAAAACCATTGGAAAGAACAGAAAGTTTTACGAAAGTAACATTTTTTTTTTTTTTTTTATTTAACAAATAATCGCATTAACCTCATGGAGCGAGGTACAGTGAAAAATAAATTATATAATTGTATAATAACTTACAATGAAGATATTAAATTCTTGACATGACATTAATATCAGACAAAAATAATAATAAGTTCTTTATGTCACTATCAGCTAAAATTTTGTTTAGTTCTTCCGGTATTTGTCTGTTTGATCTATGGAACTGGTATTTAGGGCACTCCACTAAAATATATTTAACAGTCACTTTTGTTTGGCACACTTCACACTGAGGTTCTTCACTACGATTGATGAGGTACTCATGTGTAAGTCTAGTGTGGCCTATTCGTAGCCGCGTCAGGATTATTTGGTTTCGTCTACCTTTAGGGGCTAGAGACCATGGTTTGACTGAAGCTTTGACTTCGTTTAGCTTAGTTCTTTTCTGTTCCCATTCATATTGCCACTGTTTTTGTATTAATTTCTTTACGTATTGCTTCAAGTCCGTATGTAGAGATGTGGTCACAACCGTAGAGTTTACACTTGAAGTAGCGTCTCGTGCAGATCTATCGGCCTGCTCATTACCTTGTATCCCAATGTGAGAAGGTATACCCACATAACTGTGACAGATTTATTGTTCTCCTGCAAGAGGAATAGTTCCTCTTTAATTAATCTCAGTAAAGGGTTATTGGGATACAGTTGTTTAATTCCATAGATGGCACTCAAGGAATCTGTTATTACTAAAGTTTTCGGACTGTCATGGATGCTAATGTACTTTAGTGCTTCTAAAATGGCATATATTTCACCTGTAAATGTGCTGCTGTTTGCTGGTAACTTAAATTGATGTTGTGTTGGTGGTTATAAATGCTGCGCCGACAGATTCTTCCGTTTTGGATGCATCAGTGAAAACTTGGCTGTATTCTTGGTACTGGTTAATTATGTCATAGAATTGTCTTTTTAGGATCTCGTGATTGGTGTCCTGTTTATTGTATTGTGTTAGTTTGGTGTCATATACTGGTAAGGGTATTGTCCATGGAGGGTGTGTTTTGATATTCAAGGGATAGGTGTTGGGAATAGTTACGTTCAGGTTAGCCAGGTATTTGTTTATTCATTGGTAGAATGGGGGTTTTATTTTTCTTCTGCTCTCATATATGGAAAAGTAACATTATTATGTGATATGTTTTTCGAATTAAAATTGAGCGAGCAGTAATTTGTTAAGTAAGACAAATGTAGGAAAATTTATGCGCTACAACTTTGCTCTCCTGACATTTTTTACCAAAATACATAATTTTTCCTCGATATAGAGAAATATGCGAAAAAGCGCTAAAATTCATATGTATGTATATATTTTTCAAAAACCGCCCGTTCTTCATCTAGCTAACACTAACTTACTGTCCAAATTTCAATACAATCAGACTTTTCGTTCTTAAGTTATTGTGCTTATAAGAAACATGATTGACGAACGGACAGACAGACAGACGGATGGATATTTTGAAAGTTGTCCATAATTTGATCACCAACATAGTGATATGAAAATGTTTTTTCTACGAGCGATATTACCGGTTTTAGAAATGTGCCGATCGAATGCAATATACTTTTCGTTTCATATTTGTGAAAAGTATAATAAGTGAACACTCCTGGTCGATTCACTGAACATCTGTGGAAAAAAATGATGAAAGTTGAATTTGCCTTTGAGATAATCCACAAGTATATTTTCAGCCTCAAATCGAGGGTCCCTATCCTCATTATACTCTTCACAAATATAAAATGAAGAATATATTGCACTCAATCGGCACATTTCTAAAACCGGTAATATTGCTCGTAGAGAAAAACTCCGTCCGTCCGTTGGTCCATCGGTCCGTCCGTCTGTCGGTCTGTCTGTATGTCTGTCTGGCGGTCGATCGGTCGGTCCATCGGTCGCTCCATCCGCCCGCCCGCCACTATCACTTAAGAACGAAAAGACCGATTGTATTGAAATTTGAACAGTAAGTTAGTGTTACCTAGAGGAAGAACCTTATTAGTTTTTTACAAAATCGATCAATAAATAAAAAAGTTATTAATTTTTGAAATGAAAAAAAAAATTGTTTTGTAATTAAACAAAAAATTTTTGAAACTAATATCATTTACAAAAAAAAAACTGTGAAGAGTATCCTATAGAATGTGCAACAATTATATAACAAGTGCAGTAAATCGGCAAAGAGTATAATGGTTAGCTTGTTTTTAAAATACAGCTGACTGTGAATGATATTTATATATTGTAGATTGTTTAAGGGGTCATTCGGCAACCCTTGTTCACATCGGCCCAAAAGATCCTTACAATTAGTTGTTGCTCAGGGCGCCCAATCTTCTTACAAAGTTTGTGATTTTCCAGGTGGCTAATTTTCTTGTCTTCAGGCGTTAATTCCACTTTTCTATATATTTTAGCCTCTTGCATTCGCAAAGAATATGTTCCGCAGTTCATATTGCAGTGTTACACTGTCTGCACGTATTATCGACTGATATTTATATATTAAAAGGCAACGAGAGTTAAATAATAAAATAAAATAAAAATCATAGGGTGCAAAAGTTTTGGCACCCTAATGAAATGAATACTTTGAATACATTCCACACCATTTCGTAACATATCTTTTATCTAATCCCCAGTAGCACAAACATATTGGAAAAATATTGTTTCCACATATCGGCCCGACATGTAAACGACAGATTTTTTTATATTGGTGAAATATAGTTTTATAATATCGGCACAATAAATAACTATGATATTTCCCCAATATTGTGTTGAGATATAGGTCCAACGTTGAAACACATCAATGGGCCAGTGCTGGTAAATTGATATTGGTACAATATAGTTTTATAATATCGGCATAATAAATAACTATGATATTTCCCCAATATTGTGTTGAGATATAGGTCCAACGTTGAAACACATCAATGGGCCAGTGTTGGTAAATTGATATTGGTACAATATAGTTTTATAATATCGGTACAATAAATAACTATGATATTTCCCCAATATTGTGTTGAGATATAGGTCCAACGTTGAAACACATCAATGGGCCAGTGTTAGTAAATTGATATTGGTACAATATAATTTTATAATATTGGCAGTATGTAATGAAAACGATGCTGGTTACATGTGCTATCAACATATTGTGCCAATACTCTATAAGTATATTCTACCAATATCAATTGCACAATACTGACACACACTAGTGTTTTTAGGGGTAAAACTATATTTCAATATATTGTATATTCCAAATATTTACTACAATACGGTCATATATAATTATACCTTAAACAATCATACACTTCAAACATAAAAAATAGTTGAACCTAAAAAGATATTCTTCTAAACAAAGAGGACGATATGTTTCGTAAAAAATGACCCTAAGAGTTTGCTTTTGAGGGACAGATATTGATTGTAATAAGTGTATGGACTATGTCTTAGACACATTCAGATAATATATGAAATGTCAACAGATAGAACAGTCAAATATATAGAATAAATTAAACCAGTCAACACTGCTTATGCCAGCATTGCCAGACCGAACTTAAAAATTCCTACTTTTATATTTTGTCCGCCATTTTCAAAGTGTTCTTTAAGAGTTACGACGTGCAACCAAAGGTTCCCTATCTTACTTTTTGATGCTCTATCCAAATCCGAAGTCGAAATTTTAAAATTCCTAAACACAAAACATTAACACACACATACAGACTTATAGAATTCATATACCTAAGTTTTAAATTTCGGTGATAAAATATTAAACAATACAAAAGCTTCGACCCTTGGGGCGATAAAATGTCCTTGGCATAGACAAAAATAAAATACAATATTTGATAAAAAAATATTTTATTATTATTAATGAGGGTGTACATCAGCGACCTTCTTTTTAAATTCTGATTTTCAAACTACTGGTGGGATTATAGGTCGATGGAAAAAACAACAACGCACTTATTGAATTTTATGTCGACGTTTCGAAAAATTTATTTCTTCACCCTCAAGGCTCACTGTAATTTATAAAACACAATTATTTTATTGTATATTAAACAAGGTTGTACTTAAATTACTTTTACATTCATAATGCTGTTTATGTCTACAATACAAGAGTTAGTTACGAAACACGATATAATAATTATTTTTTCTTCAAACGTCAAAAAAACATGACATTTCTTACTGACTTCATGACATAAAAGTTTGACATTTCAGTCGGCTGTGCTTTGCCATTAGCAACAGAGTAAAAGTACTTTTTCTTCCGCTCACAGCTACTTTTACTTACAGTTTCCATAGCAACGCATATATTGTTAAATACGCCGGCCATGCCATATTAATACAATACGTTTTTGGTAGTAAAATTCGAAGATATTTATCTTTATTTTTTTAATAGTTAATCGAAGTTTGAAGAAAAAATAGCATGTCTTATTCGGTGTAACTTGTTGTGATTCGTCTGTAATTGCAGGCTCATCACAAAAGTATCAATTTTTCACCTAATAAAACAATATACTATTAAGTAAACTTAAAATGGCAGCATATTGGCTCAATAAGGACAACCATCATACAAAACTGACTACACCTTGATTGAACGAAAACTAAACATTTATTAGGTAAATAATAAATTGCTTACCAGAATTGTAGGTAATTCTGTAGATTACTGGAAAACTGGAATTTTCACGAACTGATTTTTGGAAAACCCTATTTTGGGATCATAAAACACGAATCTACATTATAATTTTGCTTGCACACAAATAAAACTAATTGCAGAATCGTGTTCTACGCCCCCAATAAACTTTCCTAATAAAAAGTTTCGCGAAAATTCTAATTTTCCAGTAATTTAATTTTACAGCCTCCTCAAATATACTTTCTCAATTAATAATTAAGGTGCATTTGTACCATTAACCTTACCACATTTTGTCAATACTTACAGTTTATCAAACGAGTCCTTCACTCTTTCACCACAAGTCACAATAATCGAATAAAAACGTAAGCGTCAGCGGTAATGCATTAATGGCCGCCAAACCAACATCAAGCGTGTATAATGGAAACGGAAACCAAAATGAAACGGCAGAAGTCAGATAAAGGCGCAAGCGCGATGTATCAAATCGAGCATGCCGCGACATGCAGTAAGTATATAAAGGTCTTCTCAAAACAAAGTTAATAATTCAATTACTGCAATAACCTTTTATTTACATCAGCACATCTTTATGCATACACTTTTACAGATGCAGTCTACAGATTTCTTAAGATATGCTATTATTTAATAGAGAATATAAAATCATAAATATGAGCCAACATTTTAGTACACACCTTGACAGTAAATTCCAGCTACCTTCTAGTAGTAGCTGCAAATACTAGTGTCGCTACTGTCGCTAATTTTTGGTACAATTAGACGCCCAATTTAAATTTAGAGGGAGTCTAAAGTTATATAGATAGGTCTTATTAGTGACATAAATTTGTACATATTGGGATAAAATTTCAGAACAATATGTGCCCAATATTGGCTATAAATATTCTCAAGATATATGAATTGCAGTGATAGGTCCTATACTGGCGAAATATAGATTTTTATATATTGGAATAAAATTCCAGAACAATATGTGTCCAATATTGGTTATAAATATTCTGAAGGTATATAGATTGCAGTGGTAGGTCCTATATTGGTGAAATATCGATTTTTATATATTGGGATAAAATTTCAGAACAATATGTGTCCAATATTGGCTATACATATTCTCAAGATATATGGATTTCAGTGATAGGTCCTATATTGGCGAAATATAGATTTTTACATATTGGGATAAAATTTCAGAACAATATGTGCCCAATATTGGTTATAAATATTCTGAAGTTATATGGATTGCAGTGATAGGTCCTATATTGGTGAAATAAATATTTTTACATATTGGGATAAAATTTCAGAACAACATGTGCCCAATATAGGTTATAAATATTCTGAATATATGTGGATTATATTGATAGGTCCTATATTGGTAAAATATAGATCTGTACATATTGGGCTAAAATTGCAGAACAATATATGGCCAATATTGGTTAAAGATATATTAACATATATGGGTTACGCTGATAGGTCCTATATTGGTAAAATATAGATCTGTACATATTGGGCTAAAATTGCAGAACAATATATGGCCAATATTGGTTAAAGATATATTAACATATATAGGTTACACTGATAGGTCCTATATTGGAGAAATATAGATTGTGCACGTTGGGACAAAATGCCAGAACAATATGCTCCCAATATTGGCTATAGATGTCCAATATTGGGCCACTATTACATATTGGGCCAAGATGGGTTGCACATTGGTCCAATATTGTGTGCTACTGGGGATGTTATTAAAAAAATACGGTAAAGAAAAATTATTAATATATGAAAACATAAATTCCAAACCTTGATGCAAAATATCCATATTATATAAAATATTAGAAACTCTTACTTATATTCACAATAACAAACTATACAATGAAGCACTCGGACACAACTGAGGGTATTTCTTATAAAAATTAGATAGAAACCTTTTCTTGTTAGGCGATGTACAAAGGAACGCAGTCGTCTCTAGTTATTGTATTTTGGGAATTGTTTGTCTAGGGTATTTATTTACTTTCACATATACTCAAGCGCAGAGGAGTAGATTGTCTATCCTTTATACAATACTATGCTTTTGTCTTGTTTATTGTTGACGATTGCATTACTTATTTAATTTTTTGCATTATAATTAGCTTTGTAATTGTGGTCTGGCCAATACTGTATGAATGTGAATGGACGTTATACTGTATTCTATATTGCAGAATGTTTGGTATGGTATTGGAAAAACTCTTCATAGCAGAGTTACAGAAAGTTGCGGGAGTCATAGAGCGCAAAATTGTGGCTTGTGGAATAACGAAACTCCTGTGTGAAAGCCCAGAGATGTACACGGGAAATTATCAGAAGTATTGGCCTCAACTGTTACAGGTATGTACATTTTAAATATGTTTTCCTCTTTATTTCTAACCTAGCCAAATGTACTTTTGACACAATCTGATGTATCCACTTGATGGCCCTAACTGAAACATGGTTAAACCCAGATTATCCAACACCACTACTTGATATTCCAGGATACAGTTTTCTAAGGTACGACAGATTATCAAGAGGAGGTGGCATCGGCGTTTATGTGAGTTCTATATTTGAATTTGCGACGCTAGACATATCACATTTAGAGAACGGAGATGTCACTCAAATTGAACATCTATGGTTAAGTTTACATTATAAGACAAACAAAATACTAATAGGGGTAATCTATAGACCACCTGCTATTCCTTATTCAAAACTTAAAGTGATTGAAAACATTTTAGCTGCTTTCTCAGCTGAGCATGATTTTACTGTTATATTTGGTGACATAAATGTTGACTTGCTTGTAAATAACAATGAGAAAACGTTTTTCTTAGACATACTTAGGACATTCAATTTAAAACAAGTAATAAATGACCCAACCAGAATAACGTTAACTAGTAGCACACTAATAGATATAATTGCAGTAGATTCCAACATGTATATATCAGAATCTAGCACTATGGATATGTATGATCTCACTGACCATAGACTAGTTTATTGTAATATTTCTCTGGATATTGAAAAACAGGAAAATAAGTTAATTCAATATAGAGATTTCTCAGATTTTAATATTCGCGATTTTGAATATGATGTGCAGCAAATTCAGTGGAATGCTCTAAATAATATCGGTGATATTAGCGAGCGCATTGACATCTTCAACGAATTAGTTATTAATGTGTACGATAAGCACGCGCCGTTAAAAACAGTAAGACTTAAACATCCTTATCGGCCATACATCACAAATACGATAAAAGAAATTATAAAACTGAAACGCAAGGCGTTTGATAAATTTAAGCGCACAAAAAGTGAAGTAGATAGAAACTACTACATGGTTTTAAAAAACTATCTATCCACAGCAATTAAAAATGAAAAAAAGGCATACATGCAATTTGAAATAAATAAAATAAACAAAAATTCTAAACAAATGTGGCTTAGATTCAGACAGTGGGGCATACACAATAAGGGAAATATGGACTTACCGCATCATTTGAAAGACCCAAACGAATTAATCAGAGTAATCAATGATATGAACCAATATATACAGCCAGTTAATAATGATCAGTTATTATTTTATAGAAACAACACAATTTCTGATAATCACCCATATACTTTTACTACAGTACAAGAAGAAGACGTTCGTAAAGCAGTAAGCGAAATTAAATCCAGAGCAATGGGAGCCGATAATATCAGCTTAACAATGATTGAATTTATTTTGCCATTCGTTATTGGCGTAGTAGCGAAAATTATAAATGATTCCCTAAAATTAGGTATATTTCCATCGTTATGGAAAACATCAGTAATAAAGCCACTGCCGAAAAAAACAAATCCAATGGAGTACAACGATTTAAGATTAATACACTTAGTACCTGTTCTATCAAAAATAGCAGAAAAAATAGTATGCAAAATGCTGTTATGTCATATAGAGAATAATACCATTCTACCAAAAACACAATCAGGTTTCAGATCACATTATAGCACATGCTCTGCACTCACTAAAATAGTGAATGATTTAACAGCAGCCATAGACCAGTCAAAGGCCGCATGCTTAGTCCTACTGGACTATAGTAAAGCATTTGATTTAATAAATCACGAAATGCTATTGGCTAAATTACACTATATTGGATTAGATGCCTCATTTTGCAACTGGTTTAAAGATTACCTAGAAAATAGATCTATAGTTGTAGATATAGAAGGTAGTAGGTCATCGATTAATAGAGCAACCGCTATAGGAGTCCCACAAGGAAGCATTTTAGGCCCTATATTGTTCTCTATATATACCTCAGATCTGCCAAGCGTACTCCAGCACTGTAACATTCACCTTTATGCAGACGATGTACAATTGATCATGTCATTTGCTCCACCGGATACTAATATTGCTCTGCGACATCTAAATGAAGATTTGGATAGAATATCAAATTGGTCACGTAACCAAGCCATGATCCTCAACGCCAATAAAAGTTGTGTTATGTTTGCGGGTAATCAACGAACTCTAGCTAAAGTCACTCAATATAACTTCTCTACTATTCACATAGACAACATAGAAGTACCTACCAAAGAAAATGTTAGGAATTTAGGAGTAACATTTGATAATCATCTGAATTTTGAGCACCACATCATAAATAAATTAAAGACATGCTATATAAAGTTAAAAACTTTATATTCATTCAAATTTTTACTCCCTGAAAAAGTTAAATATAGATTAGTTGAGTCTCTAATTTTCCCCCAGTTCGATTATTGTTTGCCAATGTATTATAGCTTTTTACACACCAACTGTAAAAACAAATTGCAAGTGGCTCAAAATGCATGTATGCGTTTTGTATACCTAACAAATAAATACGATCACATAACACCTTTATATAATGACCATAAACATATGAAAATTGCATATAGATATCAATATTTATTTGGAGTATTCCTCATGAAAATATTTACATATAGAAAACCTGAGTATTTATATGAGCTATTAATTCTTAGGAGAAATGTACATCAACTTAACCTAAGAAACAATGACTTATTTAACATATACCAACATAACACCACTAAATTTGAATGCTCGTTTAGTTATATCTCAGTCAATTACTTAAATAACCCCACATTTCTAAATTTGTTAAATTCTTACAGACCAAATTCTTTCAAAGTTAAATACAAGCAAGCAATAATTTCTCACCAAATTAGTGATACTTCTTAAATTACAAATTATTACGTACTTTTGTGTATTTTTTAAATTATTTTGTAAGTTTTATTTAGCTTTACTAATATCCACACTCAATTTTTACACTGTGACAGTTATTGTTGATAATGTTATGTTTTTACTACTATGTATGTATTTTTGTAGGGATTGTGGAAGAACGTTTCTAACGAACAACTCCCCTTTGTGTTATGTATACTTTTATTTTTATGTGTACTTAATGCAATAAAGATTATTATTATTATTATTATTATTATTATGTATCACAAAGATTAGTATGTTATTGATTTGAAGATAATATCGAAATATATTTGTCAATTTTCCAGTGTTATTTAAAATTTAAAAAATAAGCTATTAAATGTGAAACAACTACACTCCCTATTAATTCAAATGTCACAGCATTCTCTACTGGAATCCATGCTTAGATAGATTCAAAGCACTGCATTAAGTTTATAAAAACAATACCAATCGCAAGGAGCAAGTTTGATTTTTCATTATTTGTCATACTTACTGGAAAATGTGCATTAAATATATAGAAAGTGATTCAATAGATTTGTTATAGATACACTGGGAATTAATAATAAACCTTTATTTTGATATATGACGCATTTGAATTTTATAACAAAATAAGATATAATTTTATTACAAAAAAATTCCTTCTTTTCACTTTTATTTTTGATAATAAATGTGCCTAAACAAACTGTATGTTTCTAAAGTTGTAGGTGTTATATATTATGCCAAATTGTGCTTTATTATAACCTATCACATCACTGTCTAGGGATCATTTGTTACAAAGGATATTTAAAACACAAAAAGCTATCCTTAGATTAATTCTTAATTTATTTATTTATTTTAAGATAGTTTATCTTACATCTTGTAGAGATATTTTTTGAGAACACAAAATTAGCATTGACTAGTACTTTATCTATTAACATTTTTTGGCAAAAAACAAATACAAATATGTAATATGTAATAAGTGATAACTACCTTTAAGAAATCCCAAATATAACTAACAATGCAATCTGTTAGGCTATTGTCTGTAATTGTTTATTTGTGGCATATTCAGATTTTCTTACTTTTTATTGGGTATTTTGTCACTGAAAAGGCTAAGCGCGCACAGGTGACTTTTGTCACGCAACTGTTTTGTCACCTACCTCGAAGTCCATCATGTCTTATGGAGATTCGGTCACGAAGCGACGTGACTGAAGGGTGACTTTTTTGTTCCGCCGGCTGGCAACAATTGAGTGACGAAACTGTCACCGCGTCTTAACTTTTTTATGAAGCAGCACGCACGAGTGACAGAAAGTCACCGTGAGACCACGAATATTGCGCGAAACACGGTACTAAGAAACATTTTTTAGAATATACCAACCAAAATGGAGACGTCATCTCAATGAAATTTCCCTTTGAGTTGTCTGTTGCTGCAAAGCGGATGGACCCAATAACATCTTTTATATTTCTTTTTTCTATAGCTGCTTTCGATTACAGTGAAGATAATAAACACGATTTCAATGAACAGAATCATAAGATACAAAATTGCATGATAGGGACAGAGACAACACATGAAACAGGTTCGTTTAATTACGAGTCACTCTGCAGAACAAAAGCAGCTTATTTCTTAAAATAAGACCACACACCGCTGCAGTCTCCACGAAATCTATATCGACAATATAGTTTTTGTGGTGACTATCACCCGTGCACGCTCAGCCTTAGCCTAACACACTATCTCCAGAGTTTTACACTACAATTTCAGTAAAGAAGATTGTGACTGATTCTTGGCAGATCTATCTGTCTGTTTTTTTAATGACATCACATTTTTATGTAATCTCATTGCAGGCTCTGCTTTCCTTCTTTGAAATGCCAAGGGATGAGAGTACATTACCTGATGATCACTTTATAGAAGTTGACGATACCCCAACATATCAGACTGCGAGTGCAAAATTAAATTTCGCAAATAATACTAAGAGTGACCCCCTCCAAGGTAAGTGAAATTGGTCAAATTTATTTTATGCAATTTACTATATACTTTGGGCAAGGATTGTATAAACATGTATGATTTTATGCACATTCACAATTTTATTATCAAATAGCAAGCAAATCTTATGCTTTTGATTCTTCAAAACAAATATGCAAAAATCATGGTACCTACTATAGAAAACTAATAAGTTGTTATTTTTAACTTTCCTTGTTCTTGCTAAAAATTTGGTTTTTTATTTCTTTGGCCATTTGGATAAAAACATGTTTTATTTTTTTTTACGTCACAGAATGATTCGTAATTGCACGTTACTATTTCAAGAGTTTTATATTAACTACAATCTGATCGTCTAATAAGAGTAATATAAGTCCAGATAAGAGGCTCACTAAAGCCACTGTTTTGTCGATTCTAAATGACCTGATATGTCAAATGTATTATTCTGCTTTATTTTTTATGAGAAAAGACTGCATTACAGTGATAGGAAATGCATACAACAATAATATTAATAAATTTAACGAGAAACATATTACCAGACCCGGGGTCTTAGAGAGTCATCTGACTCTGACCCAGAGTTGGAAGGGGGCCTCGTAATTGCAGGGCTGAAATGATTTAAATCAACTGATTTAAAAAAATGATTTAGGCATTAAACAGCGTCGGACTGGGACCAAGAGGGCCTACCGGGCAAATGGCTCTGAGGGCCACATATCAAATGTTTAATATATTTTTATATGTATCCATCCCCTAAGTACTTTTTTTAAGTTGGGTATCCCCTTAGAAAAGAAATTGATAGTATTTCTATTTATTTAAAAATAAATACATACATTTCTGCTAGTTACATAACATGATCAAAATAAAGTATATCCATTAATAAATAACAATATAAAAAATATGAATTATTAATTTAAGTAGGTAACAAAAACGTAAATTTAGATTCTAATTTGCAAGAACGCAGCTTAAAAAATAAAAACGTTATGCCTTTTGTTTATTAGAGAAATTATTGGAGAAAATCAAGCTTTTTTAACGGTAATAATTCACAGCCATGCTTTGCAAAAATTGGTTGCTGTTTTTTGCAAAAAGTTTAGTTAGATCTTGAATATTACAAAAATGTTTTGCGAATCAATTTTAGTTGAAAATTGGGAACTCCCCAGGAGGTCAAAGTTATCTATTTTTTCCCTCGATGGGATAAACAAATAAGATCGTGCAAATACTATTGCACCGACAGCACCCATCTTTTGCACACTTATAAAGCACTATAGAACAAACTTGTTTAATTCTTATAAAATTTTAACAACAAACGACTATATTACAGATTTTATTGCAATACCGCTGGAGCGATCTTAATTTGGAAAGTCTGATAATGTAGGGATTATAATTAGGTGTTTTCGCAAATTTTAAATTCACTTTCACTGGAAGATAGTGCTTTATTATAGTTAAAAACACTTGAATTTTGAGAAACAGTCGAATATTACCTTAAAATAAGCCATTTTAATTTTGTATTGAAATTTTCTCGCCAAAAACACTGCATCAATTCACTACGAACTCATGGCATCATCAGTTATATTGTCAGTGTCATTTTGTGTTATAAACACGTTATTTTGCAGATAAATTTCCTAAAGTAGCTTTTACAAATCCCGTATTAGGTAGGCGTTACTTATTTAATCACATGTAAGACGTAAATAAAGTGAATACAATGTTGTGTTTAACAATTTTTAAACGCGATTTAAGATTTATTTATTTGTTGAAATTTTAATTTGATGGACGATATTATGCTGTTTAAATATCAATAAGTGCTTTAGTGTAACAAGTACTTCATTTTAATAATATCAAAAAAGCAAATTTGCACATAGTGAAAACACCTAATTGCGCACAAATCACCCATTCTTCACTTTTCTCTATGACCGATAGTTTTCCAGTATTTTAAGAAAACCGATTCTCCGCTCTAATTACACTGGACTCTACCTAGGTAGCTAGGGATTTTTGGGGTCGCTGATTCCGATGCCGAGGTCGGTTAAGCTCTATCACGTCAGGTTTAAGGTCACTTGAAGGTCAAACTAAGAAAAAGTGGTTGGAAAAAATCTAAAAAAAATTGACATATAGGTTTTTGGGGTCGCTGAGTCTGAAGCCGAGGTTGGTTAAGCTCTATCACGTTAGGTTCAAGGTCATTTGAAGGTTAAACTAAGAAAAGCTGGTTGAAAAAATCTGAAAAAATTCACACATAGGTTTTTGGGGTCGCTGAGACCCGAATCCGGTGTTTGCTTACCCTTAAAGGGCTTCAAGAAGTCATTTCAAGGTTATCATAAGGTCATTTCAAGGTTTTTGGGGTGCTCAGTCCGGATTCGGTGTTCGCTTACCCTTAAATTTCAATTTCAAGCCAGCATTCGTCCGCCAGCTTTACCTACACATGAAGATTCTTCAACTATCTCAGTGCAAATGTATTTAACTCAATGAATCACCTACTTATTTTTTTCTGTGAAAGTTGACGAGCTTGTGTTCACCACATGAATCCTGCGGAACGCAAAGACTGGCCTTTAGGTATAGTTGCAGATGCAGAGCGAACAGAAGTAGAGAGTATCCTGAGTATTTGATAGATGGCGCATGCCCACCACAAGTGAGTTGGGGCAAAAGAGGGATATAAGTTCGGCGTGAATTACGGGAGCTCAATCATATCAGGATCAAAGTAATTTAATGGCGTTTTGAGTCAGGGTTTTTAAATGTAAGTACTTTTAGCATAAAGTTTTGGAAATTTCAACACATGCCAACAGGAAATTACCGTGCGGTTGCATCCAGGGCACCTCCACGTGGTGACTGTGGGCAACGGAGTTGTCCCACTATCTAGCTAAGTCCCTAGGCTATGGCATTCAAGCCGTCATGGCAACCACACATAAAAGTGTTACAAGGCAGGGCTTAGGAAACGAAGAATCGGCGGTTGGTCAGGGTGGGAAAGTAGGCCCGCAGGCGTCATCATCAAGCGACCGTAGCTCTACATTGGTGGGAAACTTGGCCTTTGCAGAGTCGAATGTTACAAGCGAATCTTCATGTTGTAAAAAGGTGAACAGATTCTGTGTCGTTTGTGGGGAGTCTATTCCACAAGCAAAGAAATTAACATTTTCAGATTCATTAAAAAAAAAGTATAATAAATATTTCGGTATTGATACAAGCACATTAAACAACTTTTGGACTCCTAGAACTATATATTCTAGATTCCATAGTGTCCTCAATAAAATAAATAAGCAGATATTTTCCCATTCAATGATATGGAGAGCTCCAACAGATCATGCCACAGACTGTTATTTCTGCTTAACTAACGTGAAGGACTACAACCGAAATAACAAAAACTTTATTTCATGCCTGCGTGTTACATCTGTGAACGGAAGCGTTCTCGCCCTAATTTCGATTAATACACTTATGCTGAGAGAAGCGAATTGATTTGTTAAAGGCTTTCAAATTATTATTTTTTTTATTTAGTTTTCGTACAATCACGCAAAACCGAGAGAGAATGGTAGGCAGAAAGGTAATAAGACAAACTGACAAGGCGGCAGACAGACTGTCATTGGACATTTAGAGGGAGGGTGGCAGAGAAACAGACAGAAACATTTAGTCAGACAGGAAGACAGCCAAATTACCGACAGAAAGGCAGGTAGAAAGGCAGGATGTCAGATAGATGGACAGAGAGAAAATGCAGGTGGACGGTAAACATAGACCAACAAGCAAACAAATTTTTTTCCATTTTTTTTCACCTCCTGTTCTTATATGTGCGAATTTTTTCAGATTTTTTCAACCGCCTTTTCTTAGTTTGACCTTCAAATGACCTTGAACCTGACGTGATAGAGCTTAACCGACCTCGGCATCGGAAACAGCGACCCCAAAAAACCCTGGGTACCTAGGTAGAGTTCGGTGTTTTTTCAAACTAAATGTTGATCTGTGTTGTTGATAAAAAACGATGATGCAAATTAAATTTTTTGACTCACGAAATGAGAAGCCTCTCTTATCACCTCTTCCAGAGTCATTCTGCAAAACATTCTGTCTGTCTTCCCTTTATTTGCCTGACTTATTAAGCATTACAGCATGAGCACAGGTGTTTATTTTGCCAAACGGGGCTCGGGGTAAAGATAAAAAATATCAATGAAAAGCTGCACCACCGTCGCAGCTGCTTCGCTTGTTCAAGCAGGTCGAAATATAAAAAAAATACTACTGAGCGTAAACAATCTATTTTCCAATGTTGTCATGTCTTTCAGGTTTCGAAATTAAAGTGAGTTACTGGACATTTGAGATTGGGATTTGCGAATGCCCAAATGTCATATGGGGCAAGTGGGTCACATTTTGGGTCTATAGGGGGGGGGGCACATTTTGGGTCTTTAGAGGCGCCTACCAGACATTTGCCCGGTTGCCTGGCGCCTCAGTCTGACACTGGCATTAAAAGATTGTCTTTACCAATGCTCTAGTTTTCTCTTTCTCCAAGCCTTTGAGATGTGGACCATTAGGGAGACAGACAAATGCTTTCTAAATGCGAGTCTTGAGCCATTTGCTACGAATTCCCTGGACAACCCATGACATCAACAGCTCAGATCTCCAAGAAGTACAACTTCCAAAGCTCCTGCATTGTATTCTCCTGATTTCATGTTAGATTTAGGTGAAAACATTACTTCCACTATGCAGAAAACAATTTATCAGGCATCAGAGCTGGGTATGATCATTCAAATTTTGAATATATTTTTAGGGATTTGAAAGCTGTTTGAAATACTTTAATATAACAGGATTGACCATCTGGATGGTGATTTGAATTCTTTTCTCACAACATAAATCCTTTTTTATGATTCAGATATTTTGTATGAAAGCATTTTGTGTTATGTTGAGAATAGGGAGGGAGCATGTGGCATTTGGATGCATTAACGAAGCATTTCAATGCCCTACATGTTTTATACATGTTTTAAATATTGGGTGCCCCAGTTAATCTTTGAATTTATGACTCGAAACCTGTGATTCCAATTATTTTTTATGCAAAAAGGATTAGAGCCTAGGATCTGTGATTTGAATCATTTTTGATGATTTGAATCCTTGAGCCGAATCCATTTTCACAGCTCTGCCAGGCACCAATAGAAAATTTGATGACTTTCTATTTCTTCTCAGTTCTTGTTTAGTACTTTTCTCTAATGTATAACCTAATCAAACCTGTGTGTCAAACAGTTGAAAATTATTCCAGTTTAATATTAACTTAAAGTTAACATAACACATGGTTTAGATAAAGGAGAAGCAGTTTGATTTTTTTGAATGAACAAACTATCCATTAATATAGAAAAATATGCCATATTTATACTTGACAAATTTAGAAAATATAATAAATAGCTCATTCTAAAACCATTTTGCATCTCTGTGACTACATATATAATTGATATTAGTACAATAAAGTATATTCACTTCTAATCATATATTTTTATTTGCAGCTGTAAGTGAACCAAGGCAATTTTTAGTGCAGAGTTTGTCAAGTTTGGGTAATTCCCAGCCTGGTCGCCTCCCCACATTTATTAGTAATACGGATACACAGACCCAAACAATACTACAGGGTTATTTAGCTAAATTTGGTGTACAGCTTGTTTAGTTTTCTTGTTGTTTTCGTTGAGGACTGATATGTTGTTAATCATTTTTAAAACGTAATCTAAGTAGTGTTTTATGTATCTTGATAGCTGTATTACTCTTTTATCTCATTTCTCAGTTATGTACTAAATTATTTTTATAAATAAATATTAATTAAACTGGTACTATAACAATGCAATTGTTGTTTTCTTTTACTGAAGGAGATGGATCAAAACCTAAATTTACTGTGAATTGATAGTTAATTGTAAGTTTTTTTGGAAAGTATTTTTACAGGATTCGGTCTTATGTGGAAAACCTGAAAAACTCAGAAAATTTAAAAATCTTTAAAAAAAAACCTGGAAATATTAAAGAATTTTATAATTGTATAAAAATAAGGGAATTCTGTGTCTCGATATTGAAAATCAATAATTCAAGGAATTATTTTGTCATAACGAAATCGAGTAAAACACTACTATGTTTTTAACCACTATAGTGGTAAAAAACATAGTAGTGTTTTACTCGATTTCGTTACAATTATGAATTACCACAGAGTAACGGCTTCCTCAATCAATTTCTTATTTTGTCAAATAAAAAACTGTTTCACTAAAAATATATATGGAAATTAAAATCTTTGGTTTTCGAGAACCTGGAAAATTCAGGGAATTTTTTCAGTTTTGCAAAGTCTCAACCCTGTTTATAGTCCTCAGTAACTGTCAATTTCAAGCATGTAACTTCTCATAAGTAGGGGCCCATAATGCATGAGGTCCCACGATAAATAATTTAATTATCCAGTCTATTACTGAAAAATATTCTCTATGCCCGTGATTCTTACATCAAAGGGACAGTTAGAGGGTGTTTTGGAAAAGTGACATGAATATTTATAAATCAAAATTTAAAATAAGGTATTTTGCTGATGTTTCGGAAACGATCTGTTTCCGTTTTCAAAGTTTCTTTAGAAAGTATTTTACGTGCTGTGGATACCACTGTGTGGGTGAGTCAGTTAAGACTTGGTGAAGATAAGAATTATACTGGGAAGAACGAAATTCAGTGATCAAAGATATGTGCTTGGAAAAACGGACATAGAATAAATTGTAACTTCGCAAAAATTTTAGCATAAGGGGCAGATAGTAAAAAGAGGAAAATTATAGAATCAATGAAAATATTGTTAAGTGAATTTATCCTCATTCAACAATATTTTCGTTAATTCTATCATTTTCTTTTTTTTACTATCCACCCCTTATGCTAAAACTTTTACTAAGTTACAGTTTATTTTATGTCCGTATTCCCAAGCACACATATTTGACCTTACCTATAATAATTGGAAACTGTCTTCAACATTTTCAGTACATATGCAGGGTAAGGGTAAGCCACTAGTGCGTGGATGGTCAATAATAATAATAATTATTATTAATTCTGTAGATTGTGGTTACACAGTATAGAATAAGTCGGTCAATACATAAATAAAGAGCGTAGCCAGATAAGCATGGGTTAGTCGCCACGGCTTGTATTTGGTTCATATTTGGAAGGTAAGTTCCTATCCATATGAGAATAATTTTCCCCACATGTCAGCTTGAAATCATTTTTTTTTACAAAAGTGAAAGAATTATGAAAATGAAAAACATTGATTTTCTCAAACGTGAATGAGCCGAATCCGGGAGCTAAAATATATGTGATCCAGGGCGTTATGTCAATTATAAAAATTCACAGATTTCGCAATTCTTGAAACCATCGGGACATTGGAAATGATAACACCATACATAAAACATAAACTTTTTCCGTTATGCGTTATGTCAATTATAAAAATTCACAGATTTCGCAATTCTTGCAACCATCGGGGCATTGGAAATGATAACACGATACATAAAACATAAACTTTTGTCGCTACGATCCACTCTCGATTGATACACCGCTGTATTTCGATCTTAAATGAAAACTGGTGACTTGCCCCCCTGTAGTATATGCAACCCATATTACATTTGCATATATCAGCCGTTGCATATACGACAGTCTCACTCGACCGCGACATCGCTGTCTTTTGACCTTGAACGAAAACTGGTAACTCGACCCCCATATACGAACATAAACATTTCCAATGTTAAAAAAATTGATACTCAATAAATGAAATGAATAGGGAGTAAAAGAAATTATTTTACAACAATTTTTGCTTTATGAGCTGTTTGATGGAACACCACTGTTTTCTTTCTGTGATCTGCTCATATCCTAAGTACAACATATATTTTTTGGAATAAGATCGGAGGATTACTTCATAGTGTAAAAATATAAAAAAATAATTTTGGCCTCCTGATATTTATGTAATTAGGTACATAGGAATCAGGAATCAACATTAATTTTCAGCTTGTGATTCAATAGAAGGAGTATCATTTAAACAATAGATTAAATGAATAATTATTGGATAAAAAATAAATTCATTTTGCAGCAATTTCTTCTTTATCAGGGTTCGGACTCGTATGGAAAACCTGGAGAACCTGGAAAACTCAGGGAATTCAAAAATCTTAAAAAGGAACCTGGAAATATCAGGGAATTTTATAAATTGTAAAAAAAGACAGGCAATTCTGCGACTCGATATGGAAAACCATAGAGTTCTTAAGAATTTTCACTGATTCAATTCAAGGAATTATTTTATGTCAAATAAAAAATTACTTCACCAAAAAATGTATGCAAATTAATAATTTTTGGTTATGGAAAACTTGGAAAATTCAGGAAATTTTTTCAGTTTCGCAAAGTCTGAACCCTGTTTATGAACTATTGATGGAACACCACTATTTATTTTCTGTGATATGCCCATATCCTAAGTAACAACATGTATTTTATGGAATAAGATTGGAGGATTACTTCACAGTGTAAGAAAATAATAAAAAAATTTGACCCCCTAATATTTATAATTCTATGGGAATAAAGAACCAACATTAATTTTCAGCTTGTGACTCAATAAAATGAGTATTTGAATTATTTACAGGTTACAACATGAATCCCATGATTGAGGAAGACAGTGATAAAGATCAAGTGTCTTTCACATTAGAATAGGGTGTATTATTCTAATAATACTCATGTTATTGAGTCACAAGCTGAAAATTAATGTTGGTTCCTCATTCTCATGGAATTACATGAATCTTAGGAGGCCACAATTTATTTTTTACTTTCTTACACTATGAAGTATTGCTCCAATCTTATTCTAAAAAATATATGCTGTACTTGGGATATGAGCATATCACAGAAAAAATAGTGGTGTTCCATCAAATAGAAAAAATGGTTGAAAATTTATTTTTCTTGTCCCCTATTCATTTAATGTATTGTTCAAATGATACTCATTTTATTGAGTCACAAGCTGAAAATTAATATTGGTTCCTGATTCCAATGGAATTACATAAATATTAGGGAGCCAAAATTTATTTTTTATTTTTTTACACTATGAAGTTATCCTCCATTCTTATTTCCAAAAATATATGTTGTTACTTAGGATTTATATCCTAAGTATGCTTATGTATATCACATAAAAAATAGTGGTGTTCCATCATATAGTTCATCAAGAAAACATTGTTGCAAAATTAAAATAATTTTTTTGACCCCCTAATAATTCAATTCATTGAGTATTATTTTCCTATAACCGACATAACGCTCTGGACCACATATATTTTAGCTCCCGGATTTTTCAAAATTAATTATTTATTTATTTTCTTACACTATGAAGTATTCCTCCAATCTTATTCCAAAAAATATATGTTGTCATTAAGGATATAATCGACATAATGTTCTGGACCACATACATTTTAGCTCCTGGACTCGGCTCATTCATTCACATTTGAGAAAATAACTTTTTTTCATTTTTCAAAATTTATTATTATTTTTTACATTATGAAGTAATCCTCCAATCTTATTCCAGAAAATATATGTTGTTACTTAGGATATGAGCATATCACAGAAAAAAAAATCGGTAAAGGTATTTACACAGGACTTCCCTCGTTATTTGTGCATGCATGGCGGTCACTCCAAAAAATTATTATTTATATACGAAATGACATTAAGAATAATAATCGGGATATAGTTATTGCCATTATTACAAAGAAAACCTGATAACTTTTGGTCAAAAAAATATACAGAATTCTCATCCAACAGTAAAAGTTCAATACTAAATAGCAGGTGCCAAATATGGAAGGCTTGCGCATATACCTTTACAAATGTCCACCATGACTGAATTATTTCTTGGGATGACCACCCTGTACATTTTTCAATAAAAGTGTAATAGGTACATATGCTAAATATTATTGCCATCTGTCACATTTTCAATCCCACATTCAGGTAATGGAGTGGAAGTATAGTGGTGGTTAAAAAATTTCATTATTTTTGAAATTCTTCAAAAATGTAGAATACATTTTTACTTCCCTCGCATACCGAAGGGAAGTATTGTATTCGAGAAAAAATCACCCTCCGACATTTTTACGGATTCTGACGTTTCAGAACACGTAGATTACGAAAATATAGGTTTTTCAATTCCGTCAGTCTGTTTGTCTGTCCGTCCGTCCGTCCGTCCGTCCGCTCGTCCGTCCGTCCGTCCGTCCTTTTTTTATCACTATTATAGAATAGACGGAAACTTTCCCTTTTGCTTGAATTAAAATTTTCTACGTTTGACATTTTAAACCCATTTCAGAAGAAAAAATTTAAAATATTTTTTTTAACATTTTTGAAAAATTAAAATAAAAACGAAATTTTTTAACCACCACTATACTTCCACTCCAATGCGCGAATGTTGGATTGATGTGACGGATGGCAATAATATCTGACATATACACCTATTATACTTTTATTGAAAAATGTACAGGGTGGTCATCCCAAGAAATAATTCAGTCATGGTGGACATTTGTAAAGGTATTTGCGCAAGCCTGCCATATGTGGCACCTGTTATTTAGTATTGAGCTTTTGCTGTTGGATGAGCAATCTGTATATTTTTTTGACCAAAACTTATCAAGTTTTCTTTGTAATAATAGCAATAACTATATTCCGATTATTATTCTCAATGTCATTTCGTAATTATTAATTTTTTAGAGTGACCGCCATGCACAAATAACGAGGGAAGTTCTGTGTAAAGACCTTTACCGATTTTTTTATTCTGAAATAGCTTTAGAATGTCATGAAACGTAGAAATTTTAAATTTGGGCGATAAGGAAAGCTTCCTTCTATTCTATAGTAGTGGTAAAAAAGTTTACAAATTTAAAAATTACAGTTTTTTTTTAAATAGGTTTAGAATGCCATGAAACGTTTTTTGAGCAAATGAAAAAAAAATTCTATCTATTTTATTGGTAAAAAAATTGTAAAAAAATGTTGGAAAAAACATTTTTCAAATTTTTTTTTTTCGGAAATAGGTTTGGAATGTCATGAAACGTGGAAATTTTAAATTTGAACAAAAAAATGTTTTCGTCTATTCTATAGTAGTGATAAATAGATTAAAAATGTTTTCAAATTTTTTTTTTAATTCTTCAAAAACATTTAAAAATTTGTTTGAATAGTTTTAGAATGCCATGGAAACGTGGAAATTTTAAATCTGAACAAAGAAAAAAAAATTTCCATCTATTTTAGTGGTACCATTTTTTCAAAAATGGTAAAAAAAATTCTAATTCTATTTTTAAATAGATTTAGAAAGCTGTGAAACGTGGAAATTTCAAATTTGAAGAAAGAAAAAAAAAATCCGTTTATTTTAGTGGTAGAGAATTTTTCAAAAATGTTGGTTAAAGAAATTTTCAAAAAATTGTTTTTACTTCCCTCGCATACCGAAGGGAAGTATTGTATTCGAGAAAAAATCACCCTCCGAGTTTTTTACGGATTCTGACGTTTCAGATCACGGAGATTACACGAAAATATAGGTTTTTCAATTCCGTCAGTCTGTCTGTCGGTCTGTCTGTCTGTCTGTCTGTCTGTCTGTCTGTTGGTGTATTTACTAAAAAACTACTTGACGGAGAGCAGTCAAATTTGGCAGGTAGTTGACGCTACTGTCAGCGCCGAAATGGTAGAAATTTCACTGGAAAATATACAGGGTGGACCGTCTAAACGGAATAAATAGTGAAAAAGATTTTTTTTCGCCCAAATTTAAAATTTCCACGTTTCATGACGCGCTAATCCTATTTCGGGAAAAAAAATTTTGAAAATTTTTTTCACCATTTTTGAAAAATTTTTTACCAAGATAAAAAAAATTTTTTTGTTCAAATTTAAAATTTCCACGTTCCATGACACGCTAAACCTATTTCTGAAAAAAAAAAAAATTTGGAAAATTTTTTTCACCATTTTTGAAAATTTTTTTACCAAGATGAACAATTTTTTTTTGCTCAAATTTAAAATTTCTACATTTCATGGCATTCTAAAACCATTAAAAAAAAATAAAAAATTGAAAATTTTTTGAAACTTTTTTACCTACATTTTTGAAATTTTTTTTACCACTAAAATAGATGGATTTTTTTTTTATTTCTTCAAATTTAAAATTTCCACGTTTCATAGCGTTCTAAATCTATTTAAAAGAAAAATTAGAAATTTTGTTTACTATTTTTAAAAAATTTTACCACTAAGATAGATTTTTTTTCTTTGTTCAGATTTAAACTATCCACGTTTCCATGGCATTCTAAAACTATTCAAATAAGTTTAAAAATGTTTTTGAAAAATTTAAAAAAAAATCGGTAAAGGTATTTACACAGAACTTCCCTCGTTATTTGTGCATGGCGGTCACTCAAAAAAAAAATAATTACGAAATGACACTGAGAATAATAATGGGAATATAGTTATTGCTATTATTACAAAGAAAACTTGATAAGTTTTGGTCAAAAAAATATACAGATTGCTCATCCAATAGCAAAAGTTTAATACTAAATAGCAGGTGCCACATATGGCAGGCTTGCGCAAATACCTTTACAAATGTCCACCATGACTGAATTATTTCTTGGGATGACCACCCTGTACATTTTTCAATAAAAGTATAATAGTGCATATGCCAGATATTATTGCCATCTGTCACATTTTCAATCCAACATTCACGTAATATAGTGGAAGTATAGTGGTGGTTAAAATTTTTTTTTTTTTTAAATTTTCAAAAATGTTAAATTTTCAAATTTTTTTCTTCTAAAATAGGTTTAAAATGTCAAACGTAGAAATTTTAAATTTGAGCAAAAGGGAAAGTTTCCTCCTATTCTACAGTAGTGATAAAAAAAGTTTAAAATTTAAAAATAATATGTACTTTTTAAATAGGTTTAGAATGCTATGAAACGTGAACATTTTAAATTTGAGCAAATAAAAAAAAGTCGATCAATTTTAGTGGTAAAAACTTTTTGAAAATGTTGGTGAAAAAAATTTACAAAAATTTATTTCTGAAATAGTGTTAGAAAGTCATGAAACGTGACACTTAAATTTGAGCAAAAAAAAGTTTCCGTCTATTCTAGTGTTAAATTTTTTTCCAAACTGGTAACAAAATGTTGCAAACATTTTTTTCCCGCAATTGGCTTGGAATGTCATGAAACGTGGAAATTTTAAATTTGAGCAAAACAAATTTTTTCGTCTATTCAATAGTAGTGATAAATAGATTAAAAATGTTTTCAATTTTTTTTTAAATTTTTCAAAAACATTTTTAAATGAATAGTTTTAGAATGTCATGGAAACGTGGATAGTTTAAATCTGAACAAAGAAAAAAAAATCTTGGTAAAATTTTTTAAAAATAGTTAAAAAAATTACTAATTTTTCTTCTAAATAGATTTAGAACGCTATGAAACGTGGAAATTTTAAATTTGAAGAAATGAAAAAATTTCCATCTATTTTGGTGGTAAAAAAATTTTCAAAAATGTTGGAAAAAAAATGTCAATTTTTCAGGCTTAGAATGCCATGAAACGTGGAAATTTTAAATTTGAAGAAAGAAAAAAATTTTTTCATCTATTTTATTAGTAAAAAATTTTTCAAAAATGTTGGTAAAAAAAATTTCAATTTTTTTTTTTTTAATTAGGCTTAGAATGCCATGAAACGTGGAAATTTTAAATTTGAAGACAGAAACATTTTTTTCATCTTAGTAAAAATTTTTTCAAAAATATTGGTGAAAAAAAGTTTCAAATTTTTTTTTCCTGAAATAGGTTAAGCATGTCATGAAACGTAGAAATTTTAAATTTAGTCAAAAAAATTTTTTTTTCATCTTGGTAAAAAAATTTTCAAAAATGGTGAAAGAAATTTTCAAAAATTTTTTTTTTCTGAAATAGGTTAAGCGTGTCATGAAACGTAGAAATTTTAAATTTGAGCAAAAAAAAATTTTTTTCATCATTTATTCCCTTTATTCGGTCCACCCTGTATATTTTCCAGTGAAATTTCTACCATTTCTTCGCTGACAGTAGCGTCAACTACCTACCAAATTTGACTGCTCTCCGTCAAGTAGTTTTTTAGTAAATGCACCAACAGACAGACAGACAGACTGACGGAATTGAAAAACCTATATTTTCGTAATCTACGTGTTCTGAAACGTCAAAATCCGAAAAAATCTCGGAGGGTGATTTTTTCTCGAATACAATACTTCCCTTCGGTATGCGAGGGAAGTAAAAATTGAAAGCATTTTTAATCTATTTATCACTACTACAGAATAGACGAAAAATTTGGTTTGCTCAAATTTAAAATTTTCACGTTTCATGACATTCCAAACCAATTTCGGAAAAAAAAATTTTGCAACATTTTGTTACCAGTTTGGAAAAAAAAATAACACTAGAATAAATGGAAACTTTTTTTACTAAAATTTAAAAGTTTCACGTTTCATGACATTCTAACCTATTTAAAAAAAAATCGGTAAAGGTATTTACACAGAACTTCCCTCGTTCATGGCAGTCTCTAAAAAAATAATAATTACGAAATGACATTGAGAATAATAATCGGAGTAGAGTTATTGCTATTATTACAAAGAAAACTTGATAAGTTTTGGTCAAAAAAATATACAGATTGCTCATCCAACAGCAAAAGTTCAATACTAAATAGCAGGTGCCACATATGGCAGGCTTGCGCAAATACCTTTACAAATGTCCACCATGACTGAATTATTTCTTGGGATGACCACCCTGTACATTTTTCAATAAAAGTATAATAGGTGCATATGCCAGATGTTATTGCCATCTGTCACATTTTCAATCCAACATTCACGTAATGGAGTGGAAGTATAGTGGTGGTTAAAAAATTTCATTTTTTTTTTAATTTTTCAAAAGATGGTAAAATAATTTTCAAATTTTTTTCTTCTGAAATAGGTTTAAAATGTCAGAGGTAGAAATTTTAAATTAGAGCGAAAAGGAAAGTTTCCTTCTGTTCTATAGTAGTGCTAAAAAAAGTTTAAAAATTAAAAATTATGTATTTTTAAAATAGGTTTAGAATGCTATGAAACGTGAAAATTTTAAATTTGAGCAAATAAAAAAAAATTCGATCTATTTTAGTGGTAAAAACTTTTTGAAAAATGTTGGTGAAAAATATTTTCAAATTTTTTTTTCTGAAATACCTAGGTTTAGAATGTCATTTAAATTTGAGCATTCTGGTGTTAAATTTTTTTCCAAACTGGTAACAAAATGCTGCAAATTTTTTTTCCGAAATTGGTTTGGAATATCATGAAACGTGGAAATTTTAAATTTGAGCAAAAAAAATTTTTTCGTCTGTTCTATAGTAGTGATACATAAATGGATTAAAAATGTTTTCAAATTTTTTAAAAAATTCTTCAAAAACGTTTTTAAATTTGTTTGAATAGTTTTAGAATGTCATGGAAACGTGGATAGTTAAAATCTGAACAAAGATAGAAAAATTCTATCTTGTAATAAAATTTCAAAAAACTTTTTTTTTATTCAGGCTTAGAATGCCATGAAACGTGAAAATTTTAAATTTGAAGAAAGAAAAAAAAAATTCATTTTAGTAGTAAAAATTTTTTCAAAAATATTGGTGAAGAAAATTTTCAATTTTTTTTTCCTGAAATGGGTTAAGCCTGTCATGAAACATAGAAATTTTAAATTTGAGCAAAAACAAATTTTTTTCATCTTGGTAAAAATGTTTGAAAAAAATTTTCAAAATTTTTTTTTTCTGAAATAGGTTTAGCGCGTCATGAAACGTGGAAATTTTAAATTTGAGCAAAAAAAAATTTTTTTCAACTTGGTAAAAATTTTTTCAAAAATGTTTGAAAAAAATTTTCAAAAAATTTTTTTTCCTGAAACAGGTTTAGCGCGTCATGAAACGTGGAAATTTTAAATTTGAGCAAAAAAAATTTTTTTTCACCATTTATTCCGTTTAGACGGTCCACCCTGTATATTTTTCAGTGAAAATTCTACCAGTTCTTCGCTGACAGTAGAGTTAACTACCTACCAAATTTGACTGCTCTCCGTCAAGTAGTTTTTTAGTAAATACACCAACAGACAGACAGACAGACAGACAGACAGACAGACAGACAGACCGACAGACAGACAGACAGACTGACGGAATTGAAAAACCTATATTTTCGGAATCTACGTGTTCTGAAACGTCAGAATCCGAAAAAATCTCGGAGGGTGATTTTTTCTCGAATACAATACTTCCCTTCGGTATGCGAGGGAAGTAAAACACATAATTTTTAAATCTTAAACTTCTTTTACCACTAGTATAGAATAGACGGAAACTTTCCTTTTTGCTCAAATTTAAAATTTCTACGTTTGACATTTTAAACCTATTTCAGAAGAAAACATTTTAAAATTTTCTTTTAACATTTTTGAAAAATGAAAATAAAAATGAAATTTTTTAACCACCACTATACTTCCACTCCATTACGCGAATGTTGGATTGATGTGACGGATGGCAATAATATCTGACATATACACCTATTATACTTTTATTGAAAAATGTTCAGGGTGGTCATCCCAAAGGAATAATTCAGTCATGGTGGACATTTGTAAAGGTATTTGCGCAAGCCTGCCATATGTGGCACCTGTTATTTAGTATTGAGCTTTTGCTGTTGGATGAGCAATCTGTATATTTTTTTGACCAAACTTATCAAGTTTTCTTTGTAATAATAGCAATAACTATATTCCGATTATTATTCTCAATGTCATTTCGTAATTATTAATTTTGTAGAGTGACTGCCATGCACAAATAACGAGGGAAGTTCTGTGTAAATACCTTTACCGATTTTTTGAGATAGGTTTAAATGCCATGAAACGTAGAAATTTTAAATTTGAACAAAAAAAAAATTTTTGCTTCCCTCGCATACCGAAGGGAAGTATTGTATTCGAGAAAAAATCACCCTCCGAGATTTTTTCGGATTCTGGCCTTTCAGATCACGTTGATTACGAAAATATAGGTTTTTACTTCCCTCGCATACCGAAGGGAAGTATTGTATTCGAGAAAAAATCACCCTCCGAGATTTTTACGGATTCTGACGTTTCAGATCACGGAGATTACGAAAATATAGGTTTTTCAATTCCGTCACTCTGTCTGTCTGTCTGTCTGTTGGTGCATTTACTAAAAAACTACTTGACGGAGAGCAGTCAAATTTGGTAGGTAGTTGACGCTACTGTCAGTGCAGAAATGGTAGAAATTTCACTGGAAAATATACGGGGTGGACCGTCTAAACGGAATAAATAGTGAAAACAATTTTTTTTCGCTCAAATTTAAAATTTCCACGTTTCATGACGCGCTAATCCTATTTCTGGAAAAAAACAACATTTTTGAAAAAATTTTTACCAAGATGAAAAAAAATTTTTTTGTTCAAATTTAAAATTTCCACGTTTCATGACACGCTAAACCTATTTCTGATAAAAAAAAAAAAAATGAAAATTTTTTTCACCAACATTTTTGAAAAATTTTTTACCATGAAAAAATTTTTTTTGCTCAAATTTAAAATTTCTACGTTTCATGGCATTCTAAAACTGTTTAAAAAAAAATAATAATTTTTTTTTTACCATTTTTGACAAATTTTTTTCTAAAATAATAATTTTTTTTCTTAAAATTTAAAATTTCCACGTTTCATGGCATTCTAAGCCTGATTAAAAAAAAAATTTAGAAAGTTTTTTGAATTTTTTGTTACCAACATTTTTGAAATTTTTTTTACCACTAAAATAGATGAATTTTTTTTATTTCTTCAAATTTAAAATTTCCACGTTTCATAGCGTTCTAAATCTATTTAAAAGAAAAATTAGAAATTTTGTTTACTATTTTTAAAAAAAATTACCACTAAGATAGAATTATTTTTCTTTGTTCAGATTTAAACTATCTACGTTTTCGTGGCATTCTAAAACTATTCAAACAAATTTAAAAATGTTTTTGAAAAATGTTTTAAAAAATTTGAAAACATTTTTAATCTATTTATCACTACTATAGAATAGACGAAAAATTTGGTTTGCTCAAATTTAAAATTTCCACGTTTCATGACATTCCAAACCAATTTCGGAAAAAAAAATTTTGCAGCATTTTGTTACCAGTTTGGAAAAAAAATTAACACTAGAATAGATGGAAACTTTTTTTACTCAAATTTAAAAGTTTCACGTTTCATGACATTCTAAACCATTTAAAAAAAATATGTAATTTTTTTATCTTAAACTTCTTTTACCACTAGTATAGAATAGACGGAAACTTTCCTTTTTGCTCAAATTTAAAATTTCTACGTTTGACATTTTAAACCTATTTCAGAAGAAAAAAATTAAAATTTTTTTTTTAACATTTTTGATAAATTAAAATAAAAATGAAATTTTTTAACCACCACTATACTTCCACTCCATTACGCGAATGTTGGATTGATGTGACGGATGGCAATAATATCTGATATATACACCTATTATACTTTTATTAAAAAATGTACAGGGTGGTCATTCCAAGAAATAATTCGGTCCTGGTGGACATTTGTAAAGGTATTTGCGCAAGCCTGCCATATGTGGCACCTGTTATTTAGTATTGAGCTTTTGCTGTTGGATGAGCAATCTGTATATTTTTTGACCAAAACTTATCAAGTTTTCTTTGTAATAATAGCAATAACTATATTCCGATTATTATTCTCAATGTCATTTCGTAATTATTAATTTTTTAGAGTGACCGCCATGCACAAATAACGAGGGAAGTTCTGTGTAAAGACCTTTACCGATTTTTACTTCCCTCGCATACCGAAGGGAAGTATTGTATTCCAGAAAAAATCACCCTCCGAGATTTTTTCGGATTCTGACGTTTCAGAACACGTAGATTCCGAAAATATAGGTTTTTCAATTCCGTCAGTCTGTCTGTCTGTCTGTCTGTCTGTCTGTCTGTCTGTCTGTCTGTCTGTCTGTCTGTCTGTCTGTCTGTCTGTCTGTCTGTCTGTCTGTCTGTCTGTCTGTCTGTCTGTCTGTCTGTCTGTCTGTCTGTCTGTCTGTCTGTCTGTCTGTCTGTCTGTCTGTCTGTCTGTCTGTCTGTCTGTCTGTCTGTCTGTCTGTCTGTCTGTCTGTCTGTCTGTCTGTCTGTCTGTCTGTCTGTCTGTCTGTCTGTCTGTCTGTCTGTCTGTCTGTCTGTCTGTCTGTCTGTCTGTCTGTCTGTCTGTCTGTCTGTCTGTCTGTCTGTCTGTCTGTCTGTCTGTCTGTCTGTCTGTCTGTCTGTCTGTCTGTCTGTCTGTCTGTCTGTCTGTCTGTCTGTCTGTCTGTCTGTCTGTCTGTCTGTCTGTCTGTCTGTCTGTCTGTCTGTCTGTCTGTCTGTCTGTCTGTCTGTCTGTCTGTCTGTCTGTCTGTCTGTCTGTCTGTCTGTCTGTCTGTCTGTCTGTCTGTCTGTCTGTCTGTCTGTCTGTCTGTCTGTCTGTCTGTCTGTCTGTCTGTCTGTCTGTCTGTCTGTCTGTCTGTCTGTCTGTCTGTCTGTCTGTCTGTCTGTCTGTCTGTCTGTCTGTCTGTCTGTCTGTCTGTCTGTCTGTCTGTCTGTCTGTTGGTGCATTTACTAAAAAACTACTTGACGGAGAGCAGTCAAATTTGGCAGGTAGTTGACGCTACTGTCAGCGCAGAGATGGTAGAAATTTCACTGGAAAATATACAGGGTGGACCGTCTAAACGGAATAAATAGTAAAAAAAAATTTTTTTCGCTCAAAATTAAAATTTCCACGTTTCATGACGCGCTAATCCTATTTCTGGAAAAAAAATTTTTGAAAATTTTTTTCACCAACATTTTTGAAAAAATTTTTACCAAGATAAAAAAAAAATTTTTTGTTCAAATTTAAAAATTTCCACGTTTCATGACACGCTAAACCTATTTCTGAAAAAAAATATTTTTTTTTCAACATTTTTGAAAAATTTTTTACCAAGATGAAAAAATTTTTTTTTGCTCAAATTTAAAATTTCTACGTTTCATGGCATTCTAAAACTATTTAAAAAAAAATATTTTTTTTTTACCAACATTTTTGAAAAAAATTTTTCTAGTAAAATGATAATTTTTACTTCCCTCGCATACCGAAGGGAAGTATTGTATTCGAGAAAAAATCACCCTCCGAGATTTTTTCGGATTCTGACGTTTCAGAACACGTAGATTACGAAAATATAGGTTTTTCAATGCCGTCACTCTGTCTGTCTGTCTGTCTGTCTGTCTGTCTGTCTGTCTGTTGGTGCATTTACTAAAAAACTACTTGACGGAGAGCAGTCAAATTTGGTAGGTAGTTGACGCTACTGTCAGCGAAGAAATGGTAGAAATTTCACTGGAAAATATACAGGGTGGACCGTCTAAACGGAATAAATAGTGAAACAAATTTTTTTTTGCTCAAATTTAAAATTTTCACGTTTCATGACGCGCTAAACCTATTTCAGAAAAAAAAAATTAAAATTTTTTTCAGCAATATTTTTGAAAAATTTTTTACTACTAAAATGAATTTTTTTTTTCTTTCTTCAAATTTAAAATTTCCACGTTTCAAGGCATTCTAAGCCTGATTAAAAAAAAATTTTTTTTGAAAATTTGCAACATTTTGTTACCAGTTTGGAAAAAAATTAACACTAGAATGCTCAAATTTAAATGACATTCTAAACCTAAGTATTTAAAAAAAAAATTTTTGAAAATTATTTTCACCAATATTTTTCAAAAAGTTTTTACCACTAAAATAGATCGAATTTTTTTTATTTGCTCAAATTTAAAATTTTCACGCTTACCTAATAGCATTCTAAACCTATTTTAAAAAATACATAATTTTTAATTTTTAAACTTTTTTTAGCACTACTATAGAATAGAAGGAAACTTTCTTTTTACTCAAATTTGAAATTTCTATGTTTGACATTTTAAACCTATTTCAGAAGAAAAAATTTTGAAAATTATTTTACCAACATCTTTTGAAAATTAAAAAAAAAATGAAATTTTTTAACCACCACTATACTTCCACTCCATTACGTGAATGTTGGATTGAAAATGTGACAGATGGCAATAATATCTGGCATATGCACCTATTATACTTTTATTGAAAAATGTACAGGGTGGTCATCCCAAGAAATAATTCAGTCATGGTGGACATTTGTAAAGGTATTTGCGCAAGCCTACCATATGTGGCACCTGCTATTTAGTATTGAACTTTTGCTGTTGGAGGAGCAATCTGTATATTTTTTTGACCAAAACTTATCAAGTTTTCTTTGTAATAATAGCAATAACTCTATTCCGATTATTATTCTCAATGTCATTTCGTAATTATTAATTTTTTAGAGTGACCGCCATGCACAAATAACGAGGGAAGTTCTGTGTAAATACCTTTACCGATTTTTTAATTCTGTCAGTCTGTCTGTCTGTTGGTGCATTAACTAAAAAACTACTTGACGGAGAGCAGTCAAATTTGGTAGGTAGTTGACTCTACTGTCAGCGAAGAAATGGTAGAACTTTCACTGGAAAATATACAGGGTGGATCGTCTAAAGGGAATAAATAATGAAAAAAATTTTTTTTGTTCCACGTTTCATGACACGTTAAACCTATTTCAGAAAAAAAAAATTGGAAATTTTTTTCATCAACATTGAAAAATTTTTTACCACTAAAAAATTTTTTTGTCTGTTCAAATTTAAAATTTCCACGTTTCATGGCATTCTAACCTATTAAAAAAAAAAAATTGAAATTTTTTTACCATTTTTGAAAATTTTTTTACCACTAAAATAGATGTAAAATATTTTTTCTTTGTTCAAATTTAAAATTTCCACGTTTCATAGCGTTCTAACCTATTTAAAAAAAAATCGGTAAAGGTATTTACACAGAACTTCCCTCGTTCATGGCAGTCTCTGTAAAAAAATAATAATTACGAAATGACATTGGGAATAATAATCGGAGTAGAGTTATTGCTATTATTACAAAGAAAACTTGATAAGTTTTGGTCAAAAAAATATACAGATTGCTCATCCAACAGCAAAAGTTCAATACTAAATAGCAGGTGCCACATATGGCAGGCTTGCGCAAATACCTTTACAAATGTCCACCATGACCGAATTATTTCTTGGGATGACCACCCTGTACATTTTTCAATAAAAGTATAATAGGTGCATATGCCAGATGTTATTGCCATCTGTCACATTTTCAATCCAACATTCACGTAATGGAGTGGAAGTATAGTGGTGGTTAAAAAATTTCATTTTTTTAAAAATTTTCAAAAGATGGTAAAATAATTTTCAAATTTTTTTCTTCTGAAATAGGTTTAAAATGTCAAAGGTAGAAATTTTAAATTAGAGCAAAAATGAAAGTTTCCTTCTGTTCTATAGTAGTGCTAAAAAAAGTTTAAAAATTAAAAATGATGTATTTTTAAAATAGGTTTAGAATGCTATGAAACGTAAAAATTTTAAATTTGAGCAAATAAAAAAAAATTCGATCTATTTTACTGGTAAAAACTTTTTGAAAAATGTTGGTGAAAAAAATTTTCTAAATTTTTTTTCTGAAATACCTAGGTTTAGAATGTCATTTAAATTTGAGCATTCTGGTGTTAAATTTTTTTCCAAACTGGTAACAAAATGTTACAAATTTTTTTTTCCGAAATTGGTTTGGAATATAATGAAACGTGGAAATTTTAAATTTGAGCAAAAAAAAATGTTTTCGTCTGTTCTATAGTAGTGATACATAAATGGATTAAAAATGTTTTCAAATTTTTTTAAAAATTCTTCAAAAACATTTTTAAATTTGTTTGAATAGTTTTAGAATGTCATGGAAACGTGGATAGTTAAAATCTGAACAAAGAAAGAAAAATTCTATCTTAATGATAAAATTTCAAAAAACTTTTTTTTTTAATCAGGCTTAGAATGCCATGAAACGTGAAAATTTTAAATTTGAAGAAAGAAAAAAAAATCATTTTAGTAGTAAAAATTTTTTCAAAAATATTGGTGAAAAAAATTGAATTTTCCTGAAATAGGTTAAGCGTGTCATGAAACGTAGAAATTTTAAATTTGAGCAAAAACAAATTTTTTTCATCTTGGTAAAAATTTTTTCAAAAAATCGGTAAAGGTATTTACACAGAACTTCCCTCGTTCATGGCAGTCTCTCTAAAAAAATAATAATTACGAAATGACATTGAGAATAATAATCGGAGTAGTGTTATTGCTATTATTACAAAGAAAACTTGATAAGTTTTGGTCAAAAAAATATACAGATTGCTCATCCAACAGCAAAAGTTCAATACTAAATAGCAGGTGCCACATATGGCAGGCTTGCGCAAATACCTTTACAAATGTCCACCATGACTGAATTATTTCTTGGGATGACCACCCTGTACATTTTTCAATAAAAGTATAATAGGTGCATATGCAAGATGTTACTGCCATCTGTCACATTTTCAATCCAACATTCACGTAATGGAGTGGAAGTATAGTGGTGGTTAAAAAATTTCATTTTTTAAAAAATTTTCAAAAGATGGTAAAATAATTTTCAAATTTTTTGCTTCTGAAATAGGTTTAAAATGTCAAAGGTAGAAATTTTAAATTAGAGCAAAAAGGAAAGTTTCCTTCTGTTCTATACTAGTGCTAAAAAAAGTTTAAAAATTAAAAATGATGTATTTTTAAAATAGGTTTAGAATGCTATGAAACGTGAAAATTTTAAATTTGAGCAAATAAAAAAAAATTCGATCTATTTTAGTGGTAAAAACTTTTTGAAAAATGTTGGTGAAAAAAATTTTCAAAATTTTTTTTCTGAAATACCTAGGTTTAGAATGTCATTTAAATTTGAGCATTCTGGTGTTAAATTTTTTTCCAAACTGGTAACAAAATGTTGCAAATTTTTTTTTCCGAAATTGGTTTGGAATATCATGAAACGTGGAAATTTTAAATTTGAGCAAAAAAAATTGTTTCGTCTGTTCTATAGTAGTGATACATAAATGGATTAAAAATGTTTTAAAATTTTTAAAAAAATTCTTCAAAAACATTTTAAAATTTGTTTGAATAGTTTTAGAATGCCATGGAAACGTGGATAGTTAAAATCTGAACAAAGAAAGAAAAATTCTATCTTAGTGATAAAATTTCAAAAAACTTTTTTTTTTAATCAGGCTTAGAATGCCATAAAACGTGAAAATTTTAAATTTGAAGAAAGAAAAAAAAAATTAATTTTAGTAGTAAAAATTTTTTCAAAAATATCGGTGAAAAAAATTTTCAAAATTTTTTTTCCTGAAATAGGTTAAGCGTGTCATGAAACGTAGACATTTTAAATTTGAGCAAAAACAAATTTTTTTCATCTTGGTAAAAATTTTTTCAAAAATGTTTGAAAAAAATTTTCAAAAATTTTTTTTTTTCTGAAATAGGTTTAGCGCGTCATGAAACGTGGAAATTTTAAATTTGAGCAAAAAAATTTTTTTTCAACTTGGTAAAAATTTTTTCAAAAATGTTTGAAAAAAATTTTCAAAAAATTTGTTTCCCTGAAATAGGTTTAGCGCGTCATGAAACGTGGAAATTTTAAATTTGAGCAAAAAAAAATTTTTTTCATCTTGGTAAAAATTTTTTCAAAAATGTTTGAAAAAAATTTTCAAAAATTTTTTTTTCCTGAAACAGGTTTAGCGCGTCATGAAACGTGGAAATTTTAAATTTGAGCAAAAAAAAATTTTTTTCACTATTTATTCCGTTTAGACGGTCCACCCTGTATATTTTTCAGTGAAAATTCTACCAGTTCTTCGCTGACAGTAGGGTTAACTACCTACCAAATTTGACTGCTCTCCGTCAAGTAGTTTTTTAGTAAATACACCAACAGACAGACAGACAGACAGACAGACAGACAGACAGACCGACAGACAGACAGACAGACAGACTGACGGAATTGAAAAACCTATATTTTCGGAATCTACGTGTTCTGAAACGTCAGAATCCGAAAAAATCTCGGAGGGTGATTTTTTCTCGAATACAATACTTCCCTTCGGTATGCGAGGGAAGTAAAATGTTTGAAATAGGTTTAGCGCGTCATGAAACGTGGAAATTTTAAATTTGAGCAAAAAAAAATTTTTTTCATCTTGTTAAAATTTTTTTCAAAAATGTTTGAAAAAAATTTTCAAAAATTTTTTTTTCCTGAAACAGGTTTAGCGCGTCATGAAACGTGGAAATTTTAAATTTGAGCAAAAAAAAATTTTTTTCACTATTTATTCCGTTTAGACGGTCCACCCTGTATATTTTTCAGTGAAAATTCTACCAGTTCTTCGCTGACAGTAGGGTTAACTACCTACCAAATTTGACTGCTCTCCGTCAAGTAGTTTTTTAGTAAATACACCAACAGACAGACAGACAGACAGACAGACAGACAGACAGACAGACAGACAGACAGACAGACAGACAGACCGACAGACAGACAGACAGACAGACAGACTGACGGAATTGAAAAACCTATATTTTCGGAATCTACGTGTTCTGAAACGTCAGAATCCGAAAAAATCTCGGAGGGTGATTTTTTCTCGAATACAATACTTCCCTTCGGTATGCGAGGGAAGTAAAAATTTAGAAAGTTTTTTTACAATTGAAAAAATTTTACCACTAATACAGACTGAATTTTTTTTCTTTGTTCGAATTTAAAATTGTCTCGTTTTCATGGCATTCTAAACCTATTCAAACAAATTTAAACATTATTTTGATTCAAAATGTTTTTGAAAAAAATTTTTTTTTGAAAAAATTTTTAATCACTAGGTATAGAATAGATGAAAAAAATTTTGTTTTGCTCGGATTTAAAATTCCCACGTTTCATGACATTCCAAACTCATTTCGGAAAGGAAAATTTGCAACATTTTTTTTACCATTTTGGAAAAAAATTTACCACTAGAATAGATGGATTTTTTTTCCTCACATTTAAAATTTTCACGTTTGACATGACTGACGTTCTAAACCTATTTGAGAAAAGAAAATTTTGAAAATTTTTTTCATCAACATTTTTGAAAAAATTTTTACCACTAAAATAGATGGAAATTTTTTTTTTCTTTGCTCAAATTTAAAATTTTCACGTTTCATGGTATTCTAAACCAATTTAAAAAAATACCACTGTAGAGTAGAAGGAAACTTTCCTTTTTGCTCAAATTTAAAATTTCCACGTGGCATGGCATTCTAAACCCATTTCAGAAGAAAGAAAATTTGAAAATGTTTTTACCATTTTTGAAAAATTGAAAAAAAAATGAAATTTTTTAACCACCACTATACTTCCACTCCACTACGTGTATGTGGAATTGAAAATGTGACAGATGGCAATAATATTAGGCATATGCACCTATTATACTATTATTGAAAAATGTACAGGGGACCACACCCTGTACATTTTTCAATAACAGTATAATAGGTGCATATGCCTAATATTATTGCCATCTGTCATCCCAAGAAATAATTCAGTCGTGGTGGATATTTATAAAGGTATTTGCCCAAGACTTCCATATTTGGCACCTGTTATTTAGTATTGAACTTTTGCTGTTGGATGAGCACTCTGTATATTTTTTTGACCAAAACTTATCAGGTGTTCTTTTTGTAATAATAGTGATAGTAGAGTGCTCGCGTTAACAAAAGTCGCTTAGTTTTCGATCCCGTTGGCACTTTTAGAGTAAAATGTATGACCTTGTCAGATATGTTACTTATGCCCTGTGGATTACGAATCCACTTGTCGTCAAAGAATCGTCATGAATATAAGGGCGCAAATCAAAATTTTCTAATTAACTACACCACGCGATAGAGTCAATCATGAAGCGTATTTTATCCAAAAATCATTAAATTCTCTGTAGAATTTCTATTTTTAAAATAAATAAGGAAACGAACTTTTGCATAGGCTTATATGGCAGTAAAAATCAAAAATCCTCATTTTCTCTGTTCGACTACGGCTGAAAATTAATTATTTTTCGTCTACTTTTCCATTCCCACGACGATATCTCCCAAACTATTATATTTATCAAAAAAATATATTCTTTATAAAATATTTGCCATATATTCCAGATTAAAATGGTTTTTAAATCAGATTTTTTGAGAATTTAATAACCAAAATATTTAATAATGTGTAGCGTGATATCAATTTTCGAAGCTTATCAGCGGCATGCGTTCGTTGCAAATTCTCTCTCTCCCACTCTTTAAAACTGTTTCAACACACCCCACTTCGCACCCGCTCTGGCCTACCGTTAGATAGATTGGCGCATACAGATTCAGAAAGTGTTCGTTTTGGCATGGTAATATTTGGCAATAAGAGCAAGCGAGAGCGAAGCAACTAGGTTATTCTTTTCTATCGTATAGGGCAAAACGAGAACTGACGTGACGGAAACAAATTTAAACTCTAGGGATGTCCACACACATGTGGTGGAGATAGCAGGTGGCGCTTTGTACGATGTGTTATACATACGATAGAAAAGAATAGCCTAGTTGCTTCGCTCTCGCTTCCACTTATTGCCAATTATTGCCATACCAAAACGAATACTTTCTGAATCTGTATAAGCTCTCGTGGTTCATAATATTTTGAAATTTATATCTTGAAAATGATTATTACTACGAAATAAATGTATATTTGTAGAATATTAATTCAGTGTTACATGGACTTGCATAAAAATTATGGCCTGCCTAAAATTATTGTGTAATAGATTAACACATTATAAAAACTCCCTATAGTTCACTCTTTACAAGATACTTTCAACTGGTATGTATTTTAAATTTTCTACCATGTAGGTAACTGATGTATATGCTTTTTAGAAGAAATTAAAATGAAAAGTACTACTGATAGCACAAGTTCTGAAAGTGAGATTGAGAAAAATATAATTTAATGTAAAACATATTCGTAATATATTAGCTAAATTTGTATGAAACCGGGCCCTGTAATCAAAGGTTTTGAGAAATCGTTTGCAACATTTACTGATTGTTTAAAAATCTATGAAAAAATAATTTACCAAGGAGAAGATGATCTATATCCTAGCATTATGTCATTCAAAAAAACAAACAATTTTGACTGGTTTGGCACCGAAATTTCTATTCTAGTTTTACTAGCCAAAGAAATATAGAACATTTAAGAAGATAAATAGAGAAAGAAATTGAAAAGAGTTCAGATGGATCCAATGCCTGTCCATCAACTTTTTCCTATGTGTATTTTCGTAAAACAATTTTTTTAAATAGAGAAATGTACTTTTGTCAGAAGTACAACAATAAAGCTTTCTCAAGTAATGACCACGGAACCAGAAAGAAAAGTAAGACTACTAGCCCACCAGAATCCCATAATTTTCGAAAACATTTGTGCTAACGATTTAATACCTATGGAAATTGAATATCATATTTCATGTTTCTAAAGTCGCTGTATAAAATGCAGAGGTCTATCTAACAATAAAAATAAAAGTGGAAAACGGACAGACAACGAACGGAGTTCTACTAAAATATGTAAAATTCTTGAGAAACGGTTTTTAAAGCAAAAAGGGTATGGTACGTCGTCAATTTATGATGAGAAGTATCTAGAATGGATAGATACAGGTCTAAAAGAGAGATCAGTAGACTACTTATAAATACATTTACAGGCAAAGGAGTCAAAATTGTTAAATCTACAAAGAGAAACGAAAAATATAATTCAGAAAACGAGGCATGAAACTTTGCATTTTCTATTGTGACTTTAGAAATATAGTAAACATGATATTTAGCTTCTATAGCATTTAAATCGTTAGCACAAATTCTTTAGAAAATTATGGGATTTTGGTGGGCTAATAGTCTTGTTTTTCTTTCTGTGTTCCTAGTCATTACTTGAGAAAGCTATTTTATTGAAAAAAAAATCATTTTACGCAAGGACACGCCTGGAGAAGTTATTGGACATGCACTCCATCCATCTGAACTGTTTTTAATTTGTTTCTCTTTCTCCATTTTTCTCCTTCAATGTTCCATATTTCTTTTGCCAGTAAAACTAGAACAGCAATTTCGGTGCCAAACCAAACAGCCAAAATGATTTGTTTTTCGAAATCGCATAGTTCTAGAATATACATCATCTTCTCTTTGGTTACTTATTTTTTCGCGGAGTTTTAAACAATCAATAAATATTGCAAACGATTTATCAAAACCTTTGTTTACAGGGCCCGGTTTCATACAATTTAAGCATAATATTTTACGAATCTGTTTTTCTTTAAATTTTATTTTTGTCTCAATCTCACTTTCCGAACTTGCGCTATCAGTAGTACTTTCCATTTTCATTTCTTCTTCAGTTACCTATATGGTAGAAAATTCTGTTAAAAAAATATATACCAGCTGAAAGTATCTTGCTAACATCGAACTGCCGAGTTTCTTATAACGTGTTAATACATTACACAAAAATTTTATGTAAGGCGAAATAACACTGAATTAATTATTAATTAAACAAATATACCTACTTATATTATTCATTCCATAGTAATCATTTTCAAGATATAAATTTCATTAATATGAAACAGAGTTACCATGCGCTAATCTATCTTACGATAGGCCATTGCGGGTGCGAAGTGGGGTGTGTTGAAACAGTTTTAAAGAGTGGGAGAGCGAGAATTTGCAACGAACGCATGCCGCTGATAAGCTTCGAAAATTGATATCCCGCTACACATTATTAAATATTTTGGTTATTAAATTCTCAAAAAATCTGATTTAAAAACCATTGTAATCTGAAATATATGGCAAATATTTTATAAAGAATATATTTTTTTGATAAATATAATAGTTTGGGAGATATCGTCGTGGGAATGGAAAAGTAGACGAAAAATAATTAATTTTCAGCCGTAGTCGAACAGAGAAAATGAGGATTTTTGATTTTTACTGCCATATAAGCCTATGCAAAAGTTCGTTTCCTTATTTATTTTAAAAATAGAAATTCTACAGAGAATTTAATGATTTTTGGATAAAATACGCTTCATGATTGACTCTATCGCGTGGTGTGGTTAGTTAGAAAATTTTGATTTGTGCCCTTATATTCGTGACGATTTTTTGACGACAAGTGGATTCATAATCTACAGGGCATAAGTAACATATCTGGTAAGGTCACATATTTTACTCTAAAAGTGCCAACGGGGGGAAAGATAGAAATTAATTTGCACTCTACTATGACAACTACATTCCGATTATTATTTTCAATGTCACTTCGTAATTATTAATTTTTTAGAGTGACCGCCATGCACAAATAAAGAAGGAAGTTCTGTGTAAATACCTTTACCGATTTTTTTTCATCTATTTTAGTGGTAAACTTTTTTTCAAAAATGGTGAAAACAATTTTCAATTTTGTTTTTCTGAAATAGGTTTAGCATGTCATGAAACGTAGAAATTTTAAATCTATTAAGAACAATTTTTTTTCACTATTTATTCCGTTTAGACGGTCCACCCTGTATATCTTCCAGTGAAAGTTTTACCATTTCTTCGCTGACAGTAGGGTCAACTACCTACCAAATTTGACTGCTCTCCATCAAGTAGTTTTTTAGTTAATGCACCAACAGACAGACAGGGCAGACAGACAGACAGACAGACTGACGGAATTGAAAAACCTATATTTTCGTAATCCACGTGATCTGAAACGTCAGAATCCGAAAAAATCTCGGAGGGTGATTTTTTCTCGAATACAATACTTCCCTTCAATGTGCGAGGGAAGTAATAGTGGTGTTCCATCAAATAGTTCATAAAGAAAAAATTGTTGCAAAATTAGATTTTTTTTTACCCCCTATTCATTTAATTTGGGCATCATTTTTTTTATAATCGACATAATGCCCTGAACCACATATATTTTAGTTCACGGATTCGGCTCATTTACATTTGAGAAAATCAATTTTTTTCATTTTTCAAAATTCTTTCATTTTCAAGCTGGCATTTGGAGCAAATCATTCTCGTATGGGTAGGAACTTACCTCCCAAATCCAAACCGGGGCAGCCAATCCGTGCTTATCCGGCTACGCTTTTTATAAAGCAATACGTAAAAAAGAAAAACAATAAAAACCAGTGCATAGAAAAGATTTAAAATATGATCTCAACCACGTGGAATTTGAAAAAATATCGCAGATAGTAACTGTAGAAGCTCAAGAGTGGTGTACTTTGAAATTATTTCTAAATCTATAGTGTGCTTCACAAACTGGTGACAAGCTAATTCTTGGATTTTTTAAATGGAACACTTAATATTTTTTTATATATTTATAATCACTCTTAATTCTCTATCCAGGCATGTATCAATCTTGTAGTTGCACTGAGGAGTTGCTACACTATTCCACTTTTTCTGATAAATAATGCATTTGCAGCAGTCAAGATTAAAATCTACAAAAAACGTATTTTCATAAATTTCACTGTCAAGTCATTTTATTTTGAAAACAGGTCAAGGCCATGTACTAATTTCCAGGTCTTGCTAAGTCAAACCTAATTCTACAGGGTGTTCCTCAAGATGATTCCAACTTTTACATTTTTAAAATGTCAAATCAATTTTACCGAACATGTTTCCGTAATCAATCAAAGTAGTCATTGGATGCCAGTGTGTAGGTAGGTAATTGATTCTTGAAAACATTTTAAGTAAAAACATATACAGGGTGTTGCATCATGAGAGGGACATAGCTTAATAGGAGGTAGAGAACATCAGTGGTAACCGGAACCTCCCATAGAAATGTCTCATTGGGCCTTCACTACGAAATTACAGGGTGTTAAATAATTTGTGGCCAAACCTGTTTTTTGTCATAACTTTGACAGGAAATGAAATAACGGATTCATATTTGGTACGGCTAATGTACAAACGAGCCCCAAGAGGTATATGTATAAAAAAAAATATATCTAGTTCCGGTCTCACTATAATTTATGTTTCTTCTTTGCATCAATAAAACATCACCCTGTATATATTTTTTTGAAATTTCGATACGATATTCGAAAAGAGCAAGAAAAAACAAACAAAATGGCCTATTTCATTTTTTTGTTACACCTTCGTGGTTATTTAAATACGTTGTTAAATGTGCAAGAAAATGGATTACAGAACCCTATTAAATGAGAGGCACGTGAAATAAATAGTTTTATAACTAAAATTTGCAAAAATTCTATTGACCCTAGGTGGTCTGGGTGAATCCTAATTCCGGCACGTTTTAAAGGTCCATTTTGGTAAAAAACTGTGGTCCTAATAAGTAATCGGGTATGAAATAACAAAATTTTTAATCAATCACAGTAGGCTTGTTCAAAGAATAAAAGTGACAGATAATTTAAACCATTTAGGCCTAAGCAACCAGTTACTTTGATCAAGGAAATCATCAACATGTTATACTTAATAAAAATTGGAAGAGAACAAACTAAAATCTAAATAAATAAAATATTTTCCATTCAATTAACAATAAATAACAAAACAATAACTAAATGTGTTTAAAAATAAAACGTAATTGACACTAAAGTAAATTTTCAAAATGTCCTCCCCCAAATTCTGTGCATTTTCTTGCGCGTTTAGAAAGATCACCAATTGCTCGACGTATCATTTCTGGATTATTCCGTATTTCGTCGCAGGTTGTAACGATGCGCTGGATTAAATGTTGTCTACTTTCAATTTCAATGCTATAAACCTCGTTTTTTAAGTGGTCCCATAAAAAGTAATCACAAGGGTTACAATCAGGAGATCTTGGTGGCCATTCATGTGGACCCCCGCGTCCAATCCATCTATTAGGATACACATTGTTTAAGTGTTCTCTTACTTGAAGGTTAAAATGTGGTGGGGCCCCATCATGCTGAAACAACATGCCTCTTATACCGATATTTTCTAACATATTCGGTAAAATGTTTTGAAGAAAATCAAAGTAAATTTCACCATTCAATCTTTCTTCAAAAAAATGTGGCTCTATCAAATGTCTATTCACAAGTCCGACCCAAACATTTACAGAAAACCTGTGTTGCGAACGGCGTTGGCGTACCGCATATGGGTTTTCCTGTGCCCATTTATGATTATTTCGTAAATTGTTTACTCCATCCCTTGTAAATTGTGTCTCATCCGTAAATAAGGTTCTGTAAATGACTGGGCGATGATTAGACAACCAACGACAAAATGCCAGGCGGGGGATATCGTCGCCTTGTTGAAGACGCTGTACCTGCTGGATATGATATGGATGGTAACGTTCTCTTTTTAGGGTTCTCCATACTCGCCAATGAGGAATACCAGTTGCCAAACTGATTCGTCTAGTGCTCATATTTGGGTTTTCTTGAACTACGTTTATAATATTGTTTTGTTCCTGCACACCTTGTTGTAAAACACGCTCCACAACTGCAGAAGTAGGAAACTTTCCGTGTTGTCTTGCATACTGGAACACCGTACTAAAGGTTTTATGATTACCCAGTAAACACACATACGTTAAAAAAACGTTTTGAAATTACGATAACCGACCGTTACATCAACGTGAACAATAACCGTGGAATAAACGCAAAAATGTCGCCGAGATCCACGGTTTTTTCAACTACTGAAAAGATGTCCAATCAACGTTAATTAATAACGTTTTTTTAACGATTGTCTTTTCGGTGAATAATACATAATATTACCTATACGTTTCGTAGTTAACCTACAAATGTTAATAAACATTTTAAAATAACGATAACCGACCGTTACATCAACGTGAATAATAACCGTGGAATAAACGCAAAAATGTCGCCGAGATCCACGTTATTCTCCACTACTGAAAAGATGGCCAATCAACGTTAATTAATATTGTTATTTTAACGTTTGTCTTTTCGGTGAAAACACGTAATATTACTTGTACGTTTCGTAGTTAACTTACAAATGTTAATAAACGTTTTAAAATAACGATAACCGACCGTTACATCAACGTGAATAATAACCGTGGAATAAACGCAAAAATGTCGCCGAGATACACGTTATTCTCCACTACTGAAAAGATGGCCAATCAACGTTAATTAATATTGTTATTTTAACGTTTGTCTTTTCGGTGAATAACACGTAATATTACTTGTACGTTTCGTAGTTAACTTACAAATGTTAATAAACGTTTTAAAATAACGATAACCGACCGTTACATCAACGTGAATAATAACCGTGGAATAAACGCAAAAATGTCGCCGAGATACACGTTATTCTCCACTACTGAAAAGATGGCCAATCAACGTTAATTAATATTGTTATTTTAACGTTTGTCTTTTCGGTGAATAACACGTAATATTACTTGTACGTTTCGTAGTTAACTTACAAATGTTAATAAACGTTTTAAAATAACGATAACCGACCGTTACATCAACGTGAATAATAACCGTGGAATAAACGCAAAAATGTCGCCGAGATACACGTTATTCTCCACTACTGAAAAGAAGGCCAATTAACGTTAATTAATAACGTTATTTTAACGTTTGTCTTTTTGGTGATTAACACGTAAAATTACCTGTACGTTTCGTAGTTAACTTACAAATTTTAATAAACGTTTTAAAATAACGATAACCGACTGTTACATCAACGTGAATAATAACCGTGGAATAAACGCAAAAATGTCGCCGAGATGCACGTTATTCTCCACTACCGAAAAGAATGCCAATCGACGTTAATTAATAACGTTATTTTGACGTTTGTCTCTTCGGTGAATAACACGTACTATTACCTGTACGTTTCGTAGTTAACTTGCAAATGTTAATAAACGTTTGAAATAACTGCAACCGACCGTTACATCAACGTGAATAATAACCGTGGAATAAACGCAAAAATGTCGCCGAGATCCACGTTTTTTTCCACTACTGAAAAGATTGCCAATCAACGTTAATTAATAACGTTATTTAACGTTTGTCTTTTCGATAACTAACACGTAATATTACCTGTACATTTCATAGTTAACTTACAAATGCTAATAAACGTTTTAAAATAACGATAACCGACCGTTACATCAACGTGAATAATAATCGTGGAATAAACGCAAAAATGTCGCCGAGATCCACGTTTTTTTCCACTACTGAAAAGATTGCCAATCAACGTTAATTATAAACGTTATTTTTACGTTTGTCTTTTCAATGAATAACACGTAATATGTCATTTATTTGAAAAAATCCGTGTATTCTTCCACTGCTATTTTTACGTTTCTACAACAGTTCTTATTGATGTTTACGTACAGATCGGTTATCTTAATTTTAAAAGGTTTAATGTACATGGATTTACTATAAAGCAGATATATAATATAGGTTGTGTTCACCCACAAGAAGGCCATTGAAATAACTTAAGCAGCTTTGATTGGTAATCTACTTCACAGTAGAAAAATCCGCGAATGTTGATAACTTTTTGCATTTATATAACTATTATTATTCACGTTTATATAAAGTTGCGTTTTTATAATTTCAAAACATTTTTTAACGCATGCGAATTAACTACGAAACAGATACCACGATAAGACGTGTATATCACAAAAAAAAAACCATTAAAATAACGTAGGTAATTAAGTGCCATTGATTGACAGTCTATTTAGTAATTGAAAAATTCGTGTATCGGAGACGTTTTTGCGTTTACTCAACGGTTGCTATCCACGTTTATGTAACGGTCGGTTATCGTAATTTTGAGACGATTTTTAAATGTACATTAGAATTATAAAATAGGTAAGCAATATGTGAATTTTCACCAAAAAGGTAAACGTTAAAATAACGCCATTAATGGATTTCGGCGACGTTTTTGCGTTTATTCCACGATTATCCACGTTTATGTAACGGTCGGTTATCGTCATTTTAACATATACTTATGTTTCTTAGTTAACTTACGTATGTTAAGAAACATTTTAAAATGACGATAACCGACCGTTACATCAACGCGAATAATCGTGGAATAAAGGCAAAAATGTCGTCGAGATCCACGTTTTTTCCACTACTGAAAAGATTGCCAATCAACGTTAATTAATAACGTTATTTTGACGTTTCTCTTTTCAATGAATCACACGTAATATTACTTATATGTTTCTTAGTTAACTTACTACACTTAAAACGTTTTAAAATGACGATAATCGACCGTTACATAAACGTGGATAATCGTGGAATAAACGCAAAAACGTCGCCGAAATTCATTAATGGCGTTATTTTAATGTTTATCTTTTTGGTGAAAATCACATATTGCTTACCTATTTTATAGTTCTAATGTACATTTAAAAACCACCTCAAAATTACGATAACCGACCGTTACATAAACGTTGATAGAAACCGTTGAGTAAACACAAAAACGTCTCCAATACACGAATTTTTCAATTACCAATAGACTGTCAACCAATGGCACTTGATTACCTACGTTATTTTAACGGTTTTTTTTTGTGATATACACGTCATTTCGTGGTATCTGTTTCGTAGTTAATTCACATGCGTTAAAAAACGTTTTGAAATTACAAAAACGAAACGTTATATAAACGTGAATAATAATAGTTATATAAATGCAGAGTCATCAACATTCACGGATTTTTCTACTGTGAAGTAGATTACCAATCAAAGCGGCTTAAGTTATTTCAATACTTTTCTTGTGGGTGAACACAACCTATATTATATATCTGCTTTATAGTAAATCCATGTACATTAAACCTTTTAAAATTAAGATAACCGATCTGTACGTAAACATCAATAAGAACTGTTGTAGAAACGTAAAAATAGCAGTGGAAGAATACACGGATTTTTTCAAATAAATGACATTATGACTTTGTGTATGAAACACCGTTTCATACACAAATTGATCCATTTCAAAACTAAATTAATTAAATAGTATATAATTAACGGTAAATTTTACAAATATCCTATACTTAATATATTTTCCAATATTACGCTTTGTTGCATTTTTATTTACGAAAGTTTAGTAAATTTTTTTTGCATAAATTTTATGTAGTTACGTACTTACCTACATAAAACGTTATTTAAATTTTTTATAAAATGCACTTCGTCAGTAAAAGATATTCATATAGTTTTGAAATCTCTTTCCTGTAGTTCTTGGTTTTGAAATCGTTAGTTTTGGAAAGCGTTGAAGTCTTTGGTGACACTGCTTCTGGTGTAGTTTCCATAAATACTTGAACTTTACACCCAAATACTCCACTCGACGTACCTTTCGCTAACCATGATTAAAACTATTCAATTATCCTCAAAAGAGGTTGGTAAAACTAATTTAAAGATTATGTAGCTTTAGAAAGTGAAATTACAAGTAAAATGTATCTTGTAAAATCTCATTAAATAAAAATCTCTAATTTCCTTTTATCTATTAACAAAAAAAATTAAGCACGATTGGAAAATAATTTTAATAAATCTGCATTTTGTTTAGAGATACCTTATCGCTTTGTTTTCGCTTTCAGTTATTACGAACAAAGTAGAAAAAAATTAGAACTGTGGTTTTTATAGTTTTGTTAGGTAGCTGGTGGAAACAAAACGAATAGTTATTAAAGTTAGAAATCAATACAAATATTGTTACATATGTCATATATTTTCCTTATATAAAAAAATAAACAAAATAACTTTTACTTAGGAAGTTTACAGTACTCTAAACTAGCATATAATAAAATAAATATTTGACACCCATGTGAATAGGTACATTACCTATAATAAGTAAAACTACTTCTTAAATATATTTCTAACTAAAACCTAATTACTTTTTTCTTTGATGTCAGTTTTGCTTTGCTGGCAAATTCCACAAAAGCGGGACACTCGATTTCAGGGGAGTCCTGTTCCTATATTTTTTGACTTGTTTATCTATCAAAAATATGGCTTCATGAATTTTTTCATGTTTTTTTAAGCTTTCCAACATATACCAGCGGTTGACATTTTTTATTGTTTTTATCATAAAATTAGAATTTTTACTTTTTAATTGTTAATAAGCTGTGAATTATGAAACTTTTACTTGAGAAAAAATTTACGAAACACATTAAATGTAAAATTTCCCGCAGAATTCGAATTTACCATTATTTTTAATCCACGACCTATAAAAGAGTCGCTAATTGCATAAAATTGATATAAGCCTAAAAAAATCCTGAAAATTACGTTGTCTCTAAAGGCTCCAAGAGCTTTCTATCCACGAAAATTCAAGTTCGTCTAACGTGCTTGAAAAGTGATAAACACTTTCCAAACACGTAAAACCTATTTAAATGGTTAAAAAGTAAAATTATCGCCAAAGATCGCTTTTTTTGATGAACTTTTTTTTTAGCAATTTTGTCATATTCAATTATTCAAAGTCAGAAACATTCCAGCTGGCGCACTCAAATATTTATATTGTTTAAACAATAAGAATATACGAACATTTTTATTAACTTACAAAAGACGAGCAAAATTTAATTTTTGGGTTTTTTGCTAAAACGTTTTTTTTTTGTGATAATTTGACTTTTTAACCATTTAAATAGGTTTTGCATGCTCGGAAAATATTCGTCACTTTGATAGATAGTAAAAATCTTTTAAATATAATTAACATGATACGTTAGACAAACTTGCATTTTCGTGGATAGAAAGTTCTAAATTCCGTGCCTTTTGAGACAATGTAATTTTTAGGCTAATTTCAGTTTTATGCAAATATCAAATAGATTTTTTATAGGTTGTGAAGTAAAAATAATGGTAAATTCGGATTCTACAGGAAATTTCACATCAATTGTGTCTTCCGCGTATTATTTCTTGAATAAAAGTTTGATAATCCACAGCTTATTAACAATTAAGAAGTAAAAACTTAAATTTTAACATAAAAACACTAAAAAAATGTCAACTGCTGGTAGATGTTGGAAAGTTTAAAAAAATGTGAAAAAACTCAAGGTGTCATATTTTTTTATATACAGTGTGTCCCAGGATAGATGTAACAAGAGGTGTAATGGACCAAAAATTTTGGAATTTTGGAATGGTATTTGGGGATTGAGTTCTGCTTGTTGTAAAACTAAAGTGTATCAAAAATGACTTGATTTGGTGTTCTACAGGGTGTTTTATAAGCAAAGTTGTAAAAATCACCACTAATAAAGTACCTTTATTTTTCAAAATATGATAAAATTCCACTAAGAAAAGTTATTTAGAATGCAATTTTATACATTTGTACCAAATTTCAGGAACATGAAATTATTTTTTTGAAACTTACCATTTTTTTTCAATAAATTAGTATTTTATTTTGAACCCTTCAATTAAAACTACATAGAAACTATTTTTTGTGCATTAATATTTAAAGTCATGTATGCAGAAGCTAAATTTTTTTATTTACCAATAGCCTACTTTTCAAGATGATTAACATTTGCTCCTACATAACTTTAAATATGAATTTCACTCTTAATTCGCAAAAATGGGAAGTTCCAAAAAAATAATTTTATATTCCTGAAATTTGGTACAGAGGTATAAAATTGCATTTTAAATAACTTTTCTTAGTGGGATTTTTTCATATATTGAAAAATAAAGGTACTTTATTAGTGGTGATTTTTACAACTTTGCTTATAAAACACCCTGTAGAACACCAAATTAAGTCATTTTTGGTATACTTTAGTTCTACAATAAGCAGGAGTCAGTCCCCAAATACCATTCCAAAATTCCAAAATTTTTGGTTCAATACACCTCTTGTTACATCTATCCTGGGACACACTGTATAAATTATGTTAAAAAATATATAAGAGTACATTTTGCGAACTCCCCTAAAATCGAGTGCACCACTTATATGGAATTTGCTGGTGCTATATTTCAGCCAATCTTTAATTTTAATTTCGTTAGATGTCATATATTTTCCATATACGAAAAATAAACAACACTGCCATATATTAAAAATAAATATTTGAGATTCATATGAATAGATACAATATCCAATAATAAATAAAAATATTTCCTAAATACAAATACCGAAGTTTCTAAATAAAGTCTAATTACTTTTCTTTTTCCCTGCTGTCAGTCTTGCTTTGCTATATTTCAGCCAATCTTTCACCGCATTTGCCACTACCAAATCGTTTCGTTCGTTTTTCGGATAATTTATTTTAGTAGCATCTGTAAAATGTAAAACTGCAATAACTCTTAAGGACTTACATTTTTTGTAGAAATATTACCGTATATAACGCCCATAATTTTAGTTTTTTCAAAAGAAATTTTGTCTCTGCCTTTCCAGTTGAAGAGGCATGCGAGGTCATTTGTTATTAGAAACCTTAGAATTCTTCTGGTATGAGAGTCTATTCCGCTACCCCCAACTGCAGCTAGTCTCGTAACCTTAAAAAAAAAATAGGGACTATTAGTTATTTATCAACAATGAATATTTTAAATTTTAACTACCATGTATTTGTATTGAATTGAGTTCTTGTCTATAAGCTTCCCGTCTAGCCGTTCGAATTCTTCTAATGAATTTATTGGGAATATCGGTAGGTCAGCAGGAGGGTGTACACAATTTTCTTGATTATTATTCCTCACTGTCCTCACTAATTCCTTCAGCATTATTGAATGTTGATCGATATGTTCATTTATTTTACTTAAACTACTCAGTACCGTTATTTGAAAATCTAAAAAAAAAAATATACCGACTCAAAATACATTACGGAACGTTATATTATTATTCATATAATACATGAAAAAAACAAAAGAATTTTTTACTTTCGATTTTCGAAAATAAATAATTTTTTATAAGAAATTTAGGTACTCAATCCCAGACTACGGTCAAAAACATGAACTAGAAGGCCAATAATCTTAAAAACGTAAAGGTCAAGATACCATTATCCTTGTTCTATACTTTTAGAGCAAAACGTAATTAAAGAAATGTGTGAAAATGACGATAGTTCTCTTAAGCTATTTTATGTTCTCCAGGGTTTTGGCCATCTGTATATATATTATATATTTTTGAAGCAATTTAAAACCATGTATTACATGTATTTATAATATAGATTCATTTATTCATAACATAAATGCATTGTCGTCACTCCGATCACATACATATGTCTAATACAAAATTACCTGAGGTATTACTGCTAGCTTCAGATGAGGCGGATATGTGAGAAGACGCTCCTGAGTTTATTGTTGCTGATAACGGTGAAGAAGGCAAATTTTCGTATACAGGACTCAAAACTCTACCGAACGCACTTGAAGCAGTGAAATTTTCACTATTGGTTGTGTTTGGTGAACCACTAACCATTACATCTTTGATAACTATCGGATGTGTTTGAGATATGTCTTCTACATTTGCATTAGAAGTCACATTTTTTTTCTTTCTAACATGTAATTCTATTTCCGAATCTGAACTGTCCGAGTTATTTTGAAATTCTTTATCGGGATGCGGCTTCCTGCTTATACTCTTATTACTAGTTCCAGTAGCTTCACTTTCCAAATTATTATATTTTAAAATATCATCAATTTTTTCTTCTGCCAATTCATAGCTCTCTAAAAATTGAACTTTATTAGAATAAATAAATTTTTATTCATGTACACTCAAAATTATATGTACATATAAACATTATTAAATTTAAATTACAGAAAAAAATAATTATTTTTATTAATGCAAAATACCAAGTTGAAGCTTTTATATTAGGTTTAATCGACTACGAAAAAAAATATTCTACGACACTAGTTTCTGTGCTAAAGAATTTCATTGATAAAATATTGATTTAGCGAACAATGTCCATCTTCCACACTCATCGGGAACTATCCTTTTGCTTACGAAAATCTCCAAAATTAAAAGTTAGAAGCAGTTTCCGATGGCGGTAGAATATTGGAGTTTTTTTTGCTAAATGAAATGTTAATTAATGTAATTTTTAAGACAAACCAGACTGCATATATTATTATTGATTATAATAAGATATTTTTTTATTTTTGGTTATTATAATTAGAAAAAGTGTTTGTAATTTTATATTGGTGATAATAGAGTAATTTCAATGAGAATAATAAATAATTTGATATACTTATATAGCTACTGTGGTCGAGAAGGTATGTTATTTTTACAGATACTTATGCAATATCTTAGAACTAACCTGTTTTGAAATGCACTTTAAAAACTTTATAGACAGGCCATGTCTTTTTGTAATTTGTTTGGTTTTTCACAAAATCTTCAAATTTCAGACCTCCTGTTCTAATAGGCCAATAACATTTTCTATCATTTTTGTATAGCCATATTAAGGGAACTATAGCAATTTCATTGCTTGTTTCAGTTTCATCGGATCCAACAAATTCGACGACAGCATACATTTTGCACACTATACGCATTTGGTTATATCAAATATATACATATATATATATATATATATATATTGCAATAAAATATGTTTGCTATCAAAGTGACAGTAATACCACAATAATTACAACAAAAATATAAATGTTGTGATATAGTTCGATTTCAAAATTCAATTACTAAAGAAAACAGTTTATTACTTTTTTTAATTTATATTACTTTTTTTAATTTAGAGATTAACAAAAAATAGTTTATTGCATTCAACGTTCACACAATCATCTTCTGTATTTGGACAATATTTTGATAGTCAATATCAACCTTCAGGCAATTATTCCACTGACAAAGTATTCTTAGGAATACGGGACACGTGCTACAATAGACTGATTAAGATCAAATAAATACGTAATTTTTCGAAAAACTTATTAGCGAATCTAATTCCATGATCTTGTCTAGCGTTCTTATAAACCCTCCGACACAAAATTTGAGAAAAAATACGCTTATATTATATAATTTTTGACATCGTATTACTTTACACTTAGCATGGAATTTTTTTTTAGGACCTCCAATTTCTTTTTGATGCAATAACTACCTCCTATATAATTTTCAATGTTTGGTTTTGATACTCTTAACAATCACTACATTAATTATACATTAACATTGTCAAACATAAAATATATGTCATTACATCAAAAGGTAGGTATAAGTACATCATTTCCGAAAAATCGGAAATTCTCTTTAAATTTGTTTGTAGCTTAGGATAATTAATAAAATGCCTAGTAGAAAAGGTCCATATTAGTCATTCACTTAAGGAAAAGGCTAAACACAATTATGGAATCGAATGATCAATATGTTTATCTAACAATCAACAAAAAATGCTTATTTAAAATAGACCATAGTAGGCCTGTCTCGTATCTCGAAGATATTGAGTCAGTAAAATAATGGTTTTAGAAATTATCTTTCTAGTTGATCGATATTGAACAAGCTAAAGTGGTAAAAATCTAATTTTTAATATAAATTAATATTTTATACTTATTTAATTTTGAATGTTATGTATCAAAGGAAAAACAGCAAACCCCTTTTTATAAGGAATTCTAAAGCATTTGAACAAAATATCTGTTAATTTAAAATTTATGGCACTATTGTCATCAATCTTTATTACGTAGTAAATATTAAGATGCGATGATTCAATAGGTTTATTATACAAATTATAACGGTACCGAAATATAACACCTTGTAAAACATATTCATTATTAAGAAATCGAATGTTCTTTACTAAACAAACGTTCTTATTTTTTAAAATAACTGTATTATTAGATTTCTTTGTTGACAAAAAATACTTAGAACAATACAAGTGAGAACAAGTAAATGACAATAATTTATCATGTTCGTCATAATTTTCTAAAGAAATATTCTTTGGAACTGGTTCGTCGATACGTTTGTTGCCATAACATAACTCTGAATTAAATCTAGAACAATTATTGTCATATTCTTCTAATCTCCTATGAATTTGCTGCAAACAAAATTTTTTAGAACGAATTTGTTTTTTCAAATATCCTAAGTAAGTTTCAAAAGGAAAGCAACTGAATTCATTTATGGAACCATGCAACTGCACTTCATCACATAAGTGAAGTAGATTATGCACATTGTAAACAACAAAATCATTTCCATAAAGTTTAGAAGAATTAATAACAAATTGTTCCAGACTTTCTTTAGCAATATCTATATATTTTTCAATCAAATAGGTGTTTGATAATATGTATAACGAGCAATGCAGCAACATAAAATGATTGTAATTAATGTTGCTTAATGCGTTCTTCAGTAATACAGGACCTGTATATAAAATAAACATCCTAAACTCAGTAGCTTTCCACCTCTTAATTTCTTTAAATATTCGTGGTTTTCGTACAAAGTCAAACGGAACATACGGCTGAATTTCTAAGGTTTTCAAATTAATTTCCCTTAATAGTTTTTGAGATAATTTATAGCAAGGACTCTCAACAAAATAATTCACTAACAGTCGTTTTACAACCCCTAGAAAAATTAAATGCATTGGATCAAGAGGTATTTCTGAAACCATTTTAACACCAATCTCTAATAAAGGAGATTTATTTTTAATGTGATCAGTTTTAGATCCCAAAAGAAAGTCTGAATCTTTTCTTTTCGGAAAATATTTTAGAGTAGTTTGAGCAAAATTAGTTCTTTTATTTTCACGTTTACCGACAATGGTACACTTTTCGCATGCAAATTTACTCGCATGACCCATTGTTTGTTTGATAAAGGATCGAGCAGGAGCATCGCATAAAAAACATGCAATTTTGAAGTGATAATGTGTGTTGTTAAAATTAATTCCTTCACGATTTAACGTATTTACTTCATTAATAAAATCTCTTAAATATATTTCAATAGGGTCAGGTTTTCCTGAACCACAGAAGACTGCAATGGCAAATGGACCATTATCAGTAAAATCCTTACACAATCCCAAAATAGGATAAAATTCTGTAGAACTGCTTTTGAAAAGGGGTATACCATCAATATTAATTTGCAAGGCAATTTTACGTACGCCTGATTTTATTCCACTTTGCATTCGAAGTATAATTTTATTAAGTAAACCGAAATAAACCATTTGACCATTAGTTAATTTCGTTGTTAACGTTATACGAGGTGTTTTCAACAGACTTCTATAATCAAGTGGCAGGAAGTTTAAAACTGGATGCAATATTTTTAATAAATGAGACAAAGAATTTGAGGTTATATTTTCAGATACGGCCCATTGCCGAAGATTATTTTTTAACGTATATTCGGCTCCATCAGAAGCGTGATTACTTTCAGTGCTTACGAGTATTTTAGCACATTTTAGATTCATTTCATAATTATCATTAGTATCGGATGTAGTAGCGTTTTTTTCAATATTTGTGGGAAACTTATTCACGTCTGTTTCGATTATTTTTTCATTATCTCTATGATCCTCGACACGATCTAATATTTTCACATTTTGAGCTATATTTACTTCATTTATTAACATTTCTCCGCTTTCCGTGGTTCGTATTATTTCTAAATTATGATTATGTGAAGGTAACAATTGTGAACATAAACCAGAATTTGTAACTGATTTTGTAATATATTGTAGTTTTTTTAAATTTAATTTTGTACGACGCTGAATTTGTCGCCTACTCAGTACTTTTGCTTTATTATTATTCATTTTGAACAGAATTACTGATTATATGTAAGTTTAATTATGTATAAAGAATTAATGCAGGTCACTGTACAGACATGTATATATATATATACATACATAACCAAATGAATTTAGCGACAATTAGTAGGTACGTTCATCAGCTGAATCTGTAATAAACAAAAACTCGGTTACATGTTAAATATTTCACTTACCTGCAAAAAAAAATGTATACCTATTTAAGGTGGCCATTCCCAAGAAAGGGACATCTGATAGGAAAATATTTATTATTTTTGGTCATCACTTTTTTTTCTTACTACTTATATTTTAAAAAACTATAAGACTACCTAAGTAGATTCATAACGAGACTATTATTTTACTATGAAGTTTCATTCAATAATATCATTAAATAAATGAAGAGAATGCTAATCCTCCTCTTTCGTTATTTCTTAGTTTTAAATCTAGCTATTTTGAAATAAACTGAAATTATTGAGTGAACATTCGTAGTAATAGTCTTGTTATGGTTCTACTTAGGTAGTCTTATATATAGGTATATATTTTTTTTTAATATAAGTAGTAAGGGAAAAGTCATGGCCAAAAATAATAAATATTTCCCTATCGGATATCTCTTTCATGGAAATGGCCACCTTAATCAATTTAAATAAAATACGCATACAATATACCTACAATAAATGTTTTAAAAACTTAACTTTACGTTAAAAACCTAACTTCATTTCGGAAACACAAGGTATAACTTTCCATGCCTTTACATTTACAGTTGTGTTCTATTCGTAAAACATATTGAAAAGTTTCAAACAAATGCTGCATCCATAACACAGACACAAATCAAAAAAAGTTGTCTATGCCATGGAGCAAACCAATCATTTCCGGTGTATTTTGGCTTGCTGAATCCGAATCCGGTGTTGATTTTGTCCCACCACATTTTTTTTCTATCCTCAAAAATACAGACAGAAATATAATTTTTGCAATTTGCAACTGTTCTTTAAGGATAGAAAAAAATTGTAACGTGATGGGGCAAGACTGACACCGGATTCGGATTCAGCAAGCCTAAATATACCGGAAATTATTGGTTTGGCCCGTGGAATTGACGACGTTCTTTTTATTGAGTGTCTGTGTAATTATTAGTGAGACATCCTATGCTGGAAATAAAGCATATAATCATTTGTCCGAAAACATAAGGTTAATAATCTCCTTGCATCAGTTTAAGAAAAATTAAATTACTTTTGATTAATAAATCTTATTTACTCAATATTACCTGAATGGCGAGTGACGCAATTTTGCGATAATTAGTTATATTTAAAGTAAGTATTTCTATATATCCTTATACTTAAGTATCTTTTTCTACCTGTCGGCCTGCCTGATATCATGTATATTGATTATTATTATTTCTGAGTGAAACGAATTTTTGTTTTAAAAATGAAAAACGATTCATAACTTTTTACATTTTCTCATTCGAAAATTAATTTATTTGCGATGAAACTCGTTTTTAATCTCATCTATCATAGTAAGTAGGTACACGACAAAGTACAAACATTTTTATTTGCAAAAAAGTGTTTCTACCTATACAATTTATACTATACTCATACATTTTTCAGTACTTACCTATATGCCAGTGGTCATGCGACAAAAATGTTTATTTTTCTATTACCTATAACTCGTAAATTTATTTATTTTTTTTTATCAACTTTTGATCGACACACAAGACACAACCACATATTTCAATCACTTATTTAAAACTAAGACAAACGAAGGAAGCATAAATTAGAGTCGGCGGATGAGAGATGCTGATTGCCGATTGGTGAATTGTATAACTGACGAGTTGCGCATACATGTGTTCTCTTTCTGTAAAAATTAGTCAGGTGACACCGTAATAACAACGTTAAAAAATTGTTATGAAACAACTAATATTTTACCACTCATAATTTACCTATCTTTAGCCATTTATTATGATTATTTTATAATAACTAACAGGTAATAATGATTAGTTAATTGCTTATATTTTTTTGTCATCCTGCTTGAGGACACGTAGATACCTTAGCACATACAAACCTTATATAGCTTAGATTGGCTTCAAATGTAAGTTTACAATCTTGTACAATGATTCAGGAAATATATACGATTTCTCTAAAAATGAAAAAGTCAGTTCATCAGTCATATTTTATAGGTATAGGTATATATTAGCATATTAATTACAATCTAAAACAGAGACCTGAATAATATTAAAGAAGATAATGTTGACATGGACTATACTTACCTATAAGTTTTCCCTGAAATATTTTCAGAAAGTAATATAAAAAAAAATCGAAACTCTCGATTTTTTCGAATGTGACCCTACTGATTTTACTCAAATTATATATGATGATAAATCAGTACATTATTTACCCAACAAGATGTCATATAAAATATTTTAATTGAAATAAACTGACAAATTTTTTTCTACAAAGTGTTATACCAGTATGATCACATCATTTATTATATTATATAACATGAGTAATTTTAGCGAGAGAAGGTTTACGCCACCATAATCAACAATAATACTAAAGTTGAGTTTGTATTTAAACTCAACGTGCCTTTTAGTTTTATGAACCCCAAACTTCTATAATTCGGGAATTTCTCTATGCAGTTGCCTTGAGGCCAAGGCATTTTACATGTATTTTTAGACGTGGTCGATCTTATTTGTATGCGAGATTAATGTTGCTATAAAATTAAAGGTTAGAATATTCCTTTATATTAATCTCGAAAAGTATTTTTCTACGTCATAATAGTACGTTTAATCAATGTTTATTAAATGATATACACTAACGGCTAGTTGTAAAAAAGATTTAGGATATAAGAGGATCAACGCCGTTATTAAAGTGAGTTTAGCATGTCACAACTACGTTGTATTAATGTTGCTATAAACCTAAAGGTTAAAATATTTTATTATATTAACGTCATATTAACGTCGAAACGTAAACTTTTGTTACGTCGCAACAGTACGTTTAATAAATGTTTTCTTGAATAATATATACTAAAGGCTAGTTGTAAAACGAATTTAGGATATTATACGAAGATCAACGTCGTTTTTTAAAAGTGAGTTTATTGTGTCACAACTACGTTGAATTAATCTTGCTGTAAACTTAAAGGTTATAGCATATTCTTTTGTATTAACGTAATATTAACGTCGAAGGATACACTTTTTTACGTCGTAATAATACGTTTAATAAATGTTTAATAAATAATATGTACTCAAGCTAGTTGTAAAATGATTTAGGATATACGAGGATCAACGTCGTGTTTTTAAGTAAGTTTAATGTGTCACAACTACGTTAAGTTAATGTTGCCATAACCCTAAGAGTTCGAATATCATTTTATATTAACGTAATATTAACGTTGATAATTAAACTTCTTTTACCTCGTAAGAGTACGTTTAATAAAAGTTTATTAAATAATATATACTATAGGCTAGTTGTAAAACGGATTTAGGATATGCGAGGATCGACGTTGTTTTTTAAGTCAGATTAACGCGTCACAACTACGTTGAATTAATGTAGCTATAATCCTAAGGGTTAGAATAGTATTTTATATTAACGTAATGTTAACGTTGAAAATTAAATTTCTTTTACGTCATAACAGTACGTTTAATAAAGATTTATTAAATAATATATACTCAGGGCTAGTTGTAAAATGGATTTGGGATATAGGAGAATCAACGTTGTTTTTTAAGTGAGTTTAACGTGTCACAACTACGTTGAATTAATGTTACTATAAACCTAAAGGTTAGAACATACTTTTGTACCGACGTAATATTAACGTCAAAAAACAAACTTTTACGTCGTCATAGTACATTTAATAAAAGTTTATTATAATATAGACTAAAGGCTAGTTGTAAAACGGTTTTAGGATATACTAGGATCAACCTGGTTTTTTAAGTGAGTTTAACGTGTCACAGCTACGTTAAAATAATGTTGCTATAACCCTAAGGGTTAGTATATTATTTTATATTAACGTAATATTAACGTTGAAAATTAAACTTCTTTTACATAGTAAGAGTACGTTTAATAAACAATATAAACTAAAGGCTAGTTGTAAAACGGATTTGGGATATACGAGGAACAACGTTGATTTTTAGGTGAGTTTAACGTGTCACAACTACGTTGAATTAATGTTGCTATGAAGCTAAAGGTTAGAATATTCTTTTGTACTGACGTTACACTAACGTCAAAAAATAAGCTTTTTTTACGTCGTCATAGTACATTTAATAAAAGTTTATTAAATAATATATACTAAAGGCTAGTTGTAAAACGGACTTAGGATATACAAGGATCAACGTTGTTTTAAAATGAGTTTAACGTATCACAACTACGTTAAATCAATGTTGCTATAAACCTAGAGGTTAAAATATTCTTTTATATTAACGTAATATAAACGCCAAAAAATACACTTTTTTTACGTCGTCATAGTACGTTTAATAAATGTTTATTAAATGAAATATACTAAAGGCTAGTTGTGAAACGGATTTAGGATGTACGAGGATCAACGTTGTTTTCTAAGTGAGTTTAACGAGTCGAAATTACGTTGAACTAATGTTGCTATAAACCTAAAGGTTAAAATATTCTTTTATATTAACGTAATATAAACGTGAAAAAATAAACTTTTTCTACGTCATCATAGTACGTTTAATAAATGTTTATTAAATAATATATATTAAAGGCTAGTTGTAAACAGGATTTAGGATATACGATAATCAACGTTGTTTTTTAAGTGAGTTTAACGTGTCACAATTACGTTGAATTAATGTTGCTATAAACCTAAAGGTTGAAATATTCTTTTATATTAACATAATATTAACGTCGAAAAATTAACTTTTTTTACGTCGTAATAATACGTTTAATAAATGTTTATTAAATGAAATATACTAAAGGCTAGTTGTAAAACGGATTTAGGACGTACGAGGATCAACGTTGTTTTCTAAGTGAGTTTAACGTGTCACAACTACGTTGAACTAATGTTACTATAAACCTAAATGTTAAAATATTCTTTTACATTAACGTAATATAAACGTGAAAAAACAATTTTTTTCTACGTCATCATAGTACGTTTAATAAATGTTTATTAAATAATATATACTAAAGGCTAGTTGTAAACAGGATTTAGGATATACGATGATCAACGTTGTTTTTTAAGTGAGTTTAACGTGTCACAATTACGTTGAATTAATGTTGCTATAAACCTAAAGGTTGAAATATTCTTTTATATTAACATAATATTAACGTCGAAAAATTAACTATTTTTACGTCGTCATAATACGTTTAATAAATGTTTATTAAATAATACATACTAAAGTCTAGTTGTAAAACGGATTTAGGATATACCAGAATCAACATTGTTTTTTAAGTGAGTTTAACGTGTCACAACTACGTTGAATTAATATCGCTATAAACCTAAAGGTTGAAATATTCTTTTATATTAATGCAATATAAACGTCAAAAAATAAACTTTTTTTACATCGTCATAGTACGTTTAATAAATGTTTATTAAATAATATACACTAACGGCTAGTTGTAAAACGGATTTAGGGTATACGATGATCAACGTCGTTTTTTAAAGTGTATTTAATGTGTCACAACTACGTTGAATTAATGTTGTTATGAAGCTAAAGGTTAGAATATTCTTTCATATTAACGTGATATTAACGTTGAAGAATAAACGTTAATTTACAACCAATAAAAGACGTTGAAATGTTCAACCACTAACGTTATTTCCACGAATGTAACGTTATTTCTACGTTTAATAAACGTAGCTGTGTTTACTGGGTAGGGCATCGACGACCAGGAAAACGCAGCCGATATTCTCTTTCCGCCGACCTACCATTTCCATTACAGAAACCATAGATGAATATTATGTCAGCATATTCCCCGTTTGTAAATTTTACTGGCATAGTTAAAATATTTTCACAAGTTTTCACTAACTAAATGCGGATTATTGACACATTAAATTACTAACAAACAATTATTCAACTGTTTAGGAGATTTCTTTTTATTATCTGTCACTTTGAACAAGCCTACTATGATTGATTAAACATTTTGTTATTTCATATCCGATTACTTATTAGGACCACAGTTTTTTACCAAAATGGACCTTTAAAACGTGCCGGAATTAGGATTCACCCAGACCACCTAGGCTCAATAGAATTTTTGCAAATTTTAGTTATAAAACTATTTACATTTTCTTGCACATTTAACAACGTATTTAAATAACCACGAAGGTGTAACAAAAAAATGAAATAGGCCATTTTGTTTGTTTTTTCTTGCTCTTTTCGAATATCGTATCGAAATTTCAAAAAAAATATATACAGGGTGATGTTTTATTGATGCAAAGAAGAAACATAAATTATAGTGAGTCCGGAACTGGATATATATTTTTTTATACATGTACCTCTTGGGGCTCGTTTGTACATTAGCCGTACCAAATATGAATCCGTTATTTCATTTCCTGTCAAAGTTATGACAAAAAACAGGTTTGGCCAAAAATTATTTAACACCCTGTAATTTCGTAGTGAAAGCCCAATGAGACATTTCTATGGGAGGTTCCGGTTACCACTGATGTTCTCTACCTCCTATTAAGCTATGTACCTCTCATGATGCAACACCCTGTATGGTGGTCGGTTAGAAAAAATTGAGTTGACAGTTTAAACATGTAAAAATTTGAATTATCTCGGACACCCTATAGAATTAGTTTCAACTTTGATAGGCGTGGAAACTAGTAATATTCTAAGCGATAATTCGGAAATACAGGCTTTTTACAAATCTTACTGCTGCAAATGCATTTCTTATCGCAAAGAGTGGAATAACATGGCAACGTCGCAGTATAAGTACAAATATGATATATGTTTGGAAAGGGAATTAAAAGAATCAAATATAAAATATATGAAGAAAATGTTGGGTGTTTTTTTTAAATCCACGTGCCGATTGCCATCGCACTACGTGAAATATCTTGTAGATTTTAAAATAATGTTCAAATATGCCACTTCTGACCTCTTACAACTTTTACCTGAGACCCTTCAAATTTCAAGTAGTTGAGGAGATATTGACCATCGACGTACTAGTGACTTACCCTGTATATGGAGCATATAAACTTTTGCTAATAAAAACAGAAAGTTCGCTATAGTTTTCATTCATATTTGAGATTTTTTCAGATTTTAGGCCTAATACTTTTGAAAAAAAAAAAGGAGAAGGCATAGTAAAAGTTAATGTTTTTAATGAATATGTTAAGAAAAAATTTTATAACCATGTTTTTACAATTCTTATATTTTGACCTTTCAAAATATACCCCAACTGTCCAAAATTTTTTGAGACATCACCTCTTGATATTTCTTGCAATGGATTCTAAGATAATTCGCCGAGACAGACGGATGGACGAACGGACGTTTACAGAAATGGATTACTTTTAATCCCCCCCACTGCAACACTGTAACATTTATATGGAACCCCTTACACGAACGTTCGTTTTCAAAAACTTCCCCCCACCCTCCCTCTATAATCAAGGATAACAAAATTACACTTTCTTTGAAAAAATATTTTGTTGATTTTTAAGAACTTATTTGTTGACTGGCCCGTAAGGGCTCCATTTTCACTTTTTTATGTAGTCTTAAAAATATATTTATATTTCACATTGGATTCCTGTAAAATAAAATGTGTACTGAAGAAAATAAGCATTTTAATAAAAATATTTACCAACTATACGGGAAACAATAGTGATGTTTATACCCATACAGGAAGTGTGAAACCATTTGATTTCCTTTATGTCTGATAAATGTTTGTATATTTAACAAACCCATATAATGTAAAAAAATAAGTAAATATGTGGAACCTAAGCATACGTGATTATGTAGGAAGATCATATCTAGACGATAATCAATAAAATTAATTATAAAGAGTGTCTTAAAAGTATGTATTGGCTATGGTTGCTTGATTAACTGGATCAACTATGTATACAGGGTGTTCCAAAACTCAACGTCATCCCATGTAGGGCTGATATGCCAGCCCATGACTGACAGAATATTAAAATATGACCTTAGTAACAAAATTTTTAGCTTTTGAGATATTGGCACTTTATAAATTTCGTGAAAATCAACACCTAGATCAGTTTTTCGCCTGCCACAGCTATACAATTCCATACTTTAAGATTCTAGTTTTGTTACGCAACCCTGAATAGCCCTGCTGATTATCACAGTCCTAAATAAAATTAATAGTGGAAAACTTGGAAAAAATATTTTGCCTGATTCATGAGTTAATTTTTTTATTAGCTAACTTAGACTCATCATATTGTAAAAAAAATACCACTCTAACCTGGCAAGTTATTTTAAAAAATTGCTCATTTAGCGTACTTTTTAAAATGTTATAATATTTTCTGTTTTACTTAAGAAAAAAGGATATTGTTATTTTACTGCAAAAGTGGCTCATTGTGAAATTATTTCAATAATTTGAAATTCAAATGAAGACACTTGTATTTATTAAAAACTAAATTAAACACAAATGAGAATGAACAAATGTGTTCAAATTTCCTGCGACCAATTCGAATACGACGTCCTGCTAGGTTAAGAGGGCTAATTTTTTTACAGTATAAAGAGTCTAAGTTAGCTAATAAAAAAAAATTACTCACGAATCGGGCAAAAATGTTCCCTTTTTCTCCAAAGGTATAGATTAATTTTATTTAGGACTGTGATCAATAGCAGGACCACTCAGGGTTGCGAAGCAAAGATTAGAATCTTAAAATATAGAATTTTGTAGCTATGGCACGCGAAAAACTGATAAATTAATATGTCAAAAACTAACAATTTTCTGCTTAGGTCATATATTGATATTCTGGTCAGTCACGAGCTGGCTTGTCCCTCCACAGGATGTCGTTGAGTTTTGGAACACCCTGTACGTCTTCAAATTAGGGAGTGTCTCATTTAATAACAGGAAACACTTTTATCTGCATATTTTTAACAAAAATATTTTCAAGACATGTTCATGTAAACTAAAATATAGCATAGTTCCACCAATCCAGAAAGAGGCTATAATAATATTTTCTAAAAAGAACTCACCTGAGAATTATAGTGAATTTAGATATACAGGGTGTTTCAGTCAGAAGTCCCCAGGCCATTATCTCTAAAATTAATAAAGATATTTTATTTTTGTAAATGGCAGATGATTGATACCAAAGAAAGGTTTAAATAATAACGGTGATTAGAATTTTTCCTCAACAGCACACAGAGCTGGCGCTGCGATGCAAAACTATTTTTTGATGGCTGGAACCTTGAAACATAAGTCATGTGATTAAACAATAATTTGTGAATAATTTTGACGGTATAGAGAATTTACAAAAAACAAGCCGTTTTGGAGTTACATGAGTTTCTTTCATTAATGCCAGTACACGTGAATTTTGATAAATCCCTATAATTTATTTATTATTTATTATAGAATATTGGTTACCAAACACTTTTTTTCAAGATAAGGAAAGTGATATAATACACTATCATAAAATTATGTTTACCACTTCCGGCCAAACCGGAACTAACATGATGAACCAATATCCATATGTTCCTACATATTACATTTTTTTTTTCTAATAACGCTTCTAATAAAACGGCTCCCAAAACTTAAAGTAAGTAAGACAACAAAGAAAATACACACTAATTTAGAATGGTAATGAAAAATCTACTTAAGAGATATTAGTAGGCTTTGATTTAATTTTAAGTTTGACAGTTATTAAACAAAGTTTGTAGTTGGTGCATTTCAATCATAGTTTCAAACAGAAATAGTGTACTTAGAAACAATTCAAAGCAAATTAATCCAAATAAGGCAATAAAAAAAAAAAATTAAAAAATGGTTAGATACACCAATGAAGGTAAGTTAAATATGATTTTAATATACGGTGAATGCAAAAGAAATTCCCGACAAGCAAAACGATTGTTTTGTTTACGATTTCCAAATAGACCTACACCCGATAAAAAAACATTTATCATGCTGTTTAAAAATTTAAGAAACTGGGGTAGTTTTAAGAAAACTTTTCGTAACAGAAATAGGCCAGTTAGAAACGATGAAAATACAGCCTTGGTGTTAAATAGTGTTGTCAACAATCCTCAATGTTCTCTCCGGAAATTGGCATCGGAAACTAATCTGTCGATATCTTCGTGCCATAGAATATTAAAATCAAATAAATACCATCCATACAAATTAAAATTGATCCATCATTTAAGGCCTGGTGATTATGAACGAAGATTACATTTTCTAGCTGAATTTTCAGTTCTTTCTGAAGAATGCCCAAATTTAAAAAAAAATGTGCTCTGGAGCGATGAAAGCCGTTTTCACAACAACGGAGTTGTGAGTAAGCATAACTGCCGATACTGGTCACAAAATAATCCTAGATGGATGAGAATGACCCCAAATCAGGTAACTTTTGGAGTTAACGTGTGGTGTGGAATATTAAATTCATATATTATTGGACCATATCTATTCCATGGGACTTTAAATGGAAGAAAATATGAGATATTTTTGAGAAATGTATTGCCAGGACTATTAGAGACTATTAGAGACTAACCAGGAGAATATTTGGTTTCACCAAGATGGTGCACCACCCCATAACTCAGTACTAGTCAAAGATTGTCTTAATGAAATGTACCCTCAGAGATGGATTGGTACTAATGGAGTAGTCAGATGGCCAGCACGATCAACTGACTTGACTCCATTAGATTTTTACCTTTGGGGGTATTTAAAAAGTGTAGTGTACATTGAACCCATTGAGGATATGGCCGATTTGTATAATAAAATATATGCAAGTGTTGCTGCTATAAATAGACATACGTTACAAAAAGTTTGCAATGAAGAGTTACTGAAACGGTACAATATGTGTATTCATGAAGAAGGGAGAAATTTTGAACATTTAATATAATAAGTACCTACTAATAAGAAAGAAATTAGTTTAATTTCATTTTTAATAATATTTCGATAGTTTTTAAATGTTTGTTTATAAAACTTTTGTTTACGTTCTTTACTGAATTGTTAATATAAATTTAGCCCATTCTAAATTAGTGTGTATTTTCTTTGTTGTCTTACTTACTTTAAGTTTTGGGAGCCGTTTTATTAGAAAGCGTTATTAGAAAAAAAAAAATGTAATATGGATATTGGTTCATCATGTTAGTTCCGGTTTGGCCGGCAGTGGTAAACATAATTATATGATAGTGTATTATATCACTTTCCTTATCTTGAAAAAAAGTGTTTGGTAACCAATATTCTATAATAAATAATAAATAAATTATAGGGATTTATCAAAATTCACGTGTACTGGCATTAATGAAAGAAACTCATGTAACTCCAAAACGGCTTGTTTTTTATAAATTCTCTATACCATCAAAATTATTCACAAATTATTGTTTAATCACATGACTTATGTTTCAAGGTTCCAGCCATCAAAAAATAGTTTTGCATCGCAGCGCCATCTCTGTGTGCTGTTGAGGAAAAATTCTAATCACCGTTATTTAAACCTTTCTTTGGTATCAATCATCTGCCATTTACAAAAATAAAATATCTTTATTAGTTTTAGAGATAATGGCCTGGGGACTTTTAAGTGAAACACCATGTATATTGGTTTAGCTCATTAGCCTTTTTAATATTTGTCAACATTTTTCGGAAGATTCATCCCGAAGCAGTTGCTTAAAGACATTTTGCTTCATAATGCATTAATTACCTTGAAATCTTCAGACAAAATCTCAGAGCAGCTTTATTAGTACACTATTTGACAAGACAGATGATTTTAAGAAACACATTAATCACAGAAAACAGTTATATAAGCAGTTAAAGAAAAATTAGAATGTTTTATAGTATGAAAAATGTATTTCATTCACATGGTGATTTATCATAGGCTTTTCATACTAGGGGCCATACAGGTCTATTATAGTTGCATTGCAGGGCCGTGCCGTGCTATGATGCGATCAGGCGGCATTTCAAACAGTGAATTGCAATTTTTACAATACTGAAAAATTTTTGTGCAACATTTTTTAAAATTTGCCCATTAGACCAGCCTATATGAGCGCAAGAGTATCGAATACATTTCAGATGCAGTTTTTTTGCTGGAATCAGTTCAGGACACACTATCAACTATGAAAATCCATGTTACCAGACGGTAGCCTGGCTTGATATTGTTTAAAACAATTTTGTTTATTACAAAAGGAAATATTAAATGTTTTCAATTAAACAAATTTTTTAAATATATTTTCTGACGATTTCCTACAAGAAATGTTCGATAACTTTTCTTCGTAAAACTGATATATTCAATGTTATTATATTTTATTAGAAATAAATGCAGTCTGGAAGCTATTGCAAATTGCAACGGATTGTGTGCGGATATTATCAGACACCATACAAAAACTGAAAATTTACAGACAATCTGGATATGAACAGATGAAAATTGCTGCTAATGAGACTGTAGATGGTCTTGAATTTCCGACCGAAACTGAAGTTAGAGCTAGAAGAAAAGCGTCAATTTGATTACGAAGCTGTCGATGAATCTTTAATAGAGGAGAATACATTTAAAATAAACTTTTTTAATTATGTACTTGGCATTACCCTTTATTCTCTGAATTGAATGCACGATTCTCACTTCTGGAAACCCATAGCAACAAATTTCAATTTTTGTACATTTCAAAATTAAAAAATATAGATGACAATATGTTAGAAAATTATTGTGCGAATCTGCAGTCAATCTTGATGCAGATGATTTATATTTAAATGCAACTGATCTTCAAGAAAAATTACATGATGTGTCTCGAATGGTACTCATGAAATCTGTTGATGTTTTAAATTATTTGTGCGAAAATGACTTAAATACATTGTGAAACATTTTCTTTATAGGATTTTGCAAACAGTGGAAAGAAAAGCTATCTATGAGAACTGAAGGAAAAACTTAGCCGTAGGGGACTAGGTTGGATGCTAGTGTTAAAATGAGAATGGCAAATCAGAATTTTACTTGTTAGCATAACCAGAAGTCAGGTTATCGAAAGAATGCAAAGATTTCATTAATATTTTTATAATATATGGTTTTTCCTTTAGTTCTCATAGATAGCTTTTCTTTCCACTGTTTGCAAAATCCTATAAAGAAAATGTTTCATTACTATAAGCAAACAAATAATAAATAATTCACTTTTAAATACATTGTATCCGAATACAATTATAGCGCCGAGGATTTTATTACCACTCCATGTCTCTGGAGCCAGCAGAAAAAGAAGCCCTTCTAAATTGAAGTTGATTGATTGATTGATTTGCCAGCGTAAGGTAGGCATTGCTGCCGATTCCGGGCATTCATGGGGGTTCGTTCCAACACGCAGCTTGGTCGTTCGTCGAACACGCCCAACGGACGGCCAAACCACGTGCCGGAACCAAATTTCGGATGTTTTATATACCGTCGGACCGACTGCATACGCCGGGTTTGACATTGGACTTGCTTGTTCTCAGCAGCGAGAGCCGCAAGACGCATGGGGTGGAAATACAGGATGGGAAGTGTAGGTGTTTGTGAGATGCTTCTTTTAAGTTTTCATGCTTTTATTAAGTTTGGATCTGTCATCATCGGCTGAGGTGTGCAGGTGTTTGCGAGATGCTTTTTTTCAATTTCCATGCTTCTTTTAAGTTTCCATCTATCGCCATCTCCTTATTTTTCTTCTTCTAAGTTTTCTGTTTCTTCTGTTTCTGAATCTGGCAGTTTTTATTTTTTTTGTATTTATTTATTAACCGTTCCACAGGTAAATATCCATTTACGGTGGAGTTGCTGGTAGGGCCCTATCTCGCGGTAACAATATTTTTTGCGCGTTATGAGAAAAAAGGTCCGAAGGGATAGTTTGTTCACCCTGTAGGTATGTCGTTTCTTTGAAACAATCGGTTTCAATTTTCGCCTTCAAATTCCGAGCAGTTTTTCCATTTCATCACCTATGTATTATGTTTAATACATTTTCAATTTTAATCTCCATTTCTTATTTAAATTTTAATAAAGAGATAAATAAATAAACCAATGCTAACGCTGCAACAAACAAACCAAAACACGTATCTCTCTTCATTCACATCTGGCTGACTGGCTGTTTATATTGCCATGGTGCTCTCCTTACACCATACACTTGAAGAAGGGACGGGTCGCAGATAGTATAAATTCTACGACCTTCCAGCTATAGTGCACTAATACAGACACTGTTTCTGTTTATTTTTATTTTTAGGGATCATTAGCAAAGGCGTTTTATTAATTTTCAATTATTATTATTATTAATTCGATGAGTGCTTTGTTCCTTCACCACTACACCTCAATTAAAGTAATTTTTGTGAAAATTGCATTAATTTTTGTGCTTAGAGACCGGAAAAATCAATTTTCAAAAAATTAGTAACTAGTATTTTATCTCTTATATACTAAATCAAAATTAAGGTTTTTAGCCAATTTGCTTCAATTTGGGCAGTTAGGCGTTGTAAAGTATAGTTTTGAGAATACTTAAAAAAAAAAATAGTCATTTCAAGCAAAACTCAGATGTAGATCGAATTTTGTCCACAAAAATTCATTTGGAAATCTCTCGGAAGAAGTGAAGGGGGAACGCCGCGTTTTCGAAAATGTTCGCAAGGGAAAAAAGTTGTAGTATAGGTGCAATTAATCCATACAAGAAGTTACAAGAGGATATGTATAAATTCATTTTTAGTACGCGGGCACCTGGACCATAATTTTTACGTAGTTATACATTGTGTTTATCATATATACAACATACTGCTTGTTTTACAACGATAACCCGTTTTTTCTGACTATGCATCCGGTGGCAATAATAAGAGTGCAATGTTGCATAACAAAATATAAAATTCGTTTTAATTTTAGTATGTCTAATTTTGTATAGCAGAGCATATCACGATTCCACAAAAAGTCAAATCTACTAAAACGTTATTATCAAGTTAAAAAAATAAATTGTATATCACCGATTCGTCGACATGGAGACATTTAGATAAGAGTTGCAAAGTAACTTAAATCATTTCCCTTTAATGCTGATTCTGATATAAAGCCACAATAAGATTATTTTTCTAGTTGGTTTGAAATCACGACCATGATGAGGTTAATTGTGAATATTTTATTTGTAATTATTGCGACTGGATGTTTCCAAATTACAGGTAAGTGAATTTGGATTTTGTATTTATATTTTTGTTAATAGATGACACGATCAAATACACATACATAAAAAAAATTAAAAACGATTTATTTTCATTCAATCAGAGCTTGTAGTACTTATAGTCCAGCGGCATTCGACTCATAATTGACACTATTGCAAAGCCTACACATGGTCCGAAAGTGTGATTTTTATTTTAAGTAATAAACTAGCAACGAATCAGCAACAAAAATGAATAAATAAGACAGCATTTTGAATTCCATTTAGAAATGGCTTTTAGGGGGTTTTCGAAGTCAGAGGTTTCATATATAAAGTAGAAAATTTATAAAAAATTGTTATAAGCAATATAGCATCATTCCTTTCTCAAAAAAGTACTTATCATACCTAAAAATCAATAAAAAATTTATTTAAAAAACAGTTAAAAATAGATTGCACTAATTGTTCAAAAAAAAATACGCAGAAACAAATTTAGAAATATTTATAAATGCTCCAAAATTGTCGAGAATCAAACAATCCACATTCTCCGAAAATTTCATCAAAAAACGCGATTGGTTTTTTTACGAGAACGCCCTTAATTCTTAAGATAGCTAATCGCTCCGAAAACCATTTTGCGGAGAACTTCAAGGGTTACAAAGCCTGTAAAGTTGAACTTGCTCCAACCCGTTGCTTTGAGAGGGCTTGGGGAAGGTGGTCCTCGCACTCATATGCGAACCTAAAACGGTGATATGTCAATTAATTTTTATCCTAGAGAAATAGAAAAAATCAGCATTTTCTACAAGAAGAACCTACATTTTTGCGCCCTCGCATTTTTTACGTATCTTCTTTACTTTTTGAGTTATTCTGAAAAAAAAAAAATTCAAAAATCGTTTCAAAATTGAATCAAACTGTCTTTCAAATCTAGGCATTCAAACTTCTAGAACATATTGTTAGTACCTAAATAAAGTAAATCACAAAATTACAAATGGATTATGTTTAATTTCAACTCTTGCGATTAAGCTATTGGTTTCATTGCTGATTTTTTCTCCAAAAAAAAAAAACGAGACAACCATTTTCTTTTCATCAGAACTCCGTAAGTTCTTGTGCTAACGACTTTTATTAAAGCTCATTTGAAAGGTCTTTTCGAGTACTTCAAAAAAGGTCTGACAAGTTTTCCTCCAAAAATTCGTCGTTTTTCCGTTATTTGAAGTTGAACGGTTCGAATTCAGTTTTTGGCGACAGTCAGTTTCAACGAACCATGACTCAGTTTGCATTGCATCTACAAAAATTTTAAAAAAATCGGTAAAGGTGTTTACACAGAACTTCCCTCGTTATTTGTGCATGGCGGAATCTAGTTATCACTATTACAAAGAAAACCTGATAACTTTTGGTCAAACAAATATACAGAGTGCTCATCCAACAGCAAAAGTTCAATACTAAATAACAGGTGCCAAATATGGAAGGCTTGCGCAAATATCTTTACAAATGTCCACCATGACTGAATTATTTCTTGGGATGACCACCCTGTACATTTTCAATAAAAGTATAATAGGTGCATATGCCAAATTATTGCCATCTGTCACATTTTCAATCCCACATTCACGTAATGGAGTGGAAGTATAGTTGTGGTTAAAAAATTTAATTTTTTTTGAAATTTTCAAAAATGTTGGTAAAAAAATTTTCAAATTAGTACCTATTAATTTCCTATGTAATTTCCCGCAAAAATCATGATAAAGAAGTGCCTTGGTCCAAAGTTATAAGCAACTCAATTTTTTTTGCAAAACGTCATACTTTGCAAAATTTTGCACTTATAATAAAGCGGACAAGGGAGTCTATTAGGTAACCATTAAAGTGTATGCAAACAAATTCTGATCTATCTAACTGAAGAATTTGTATAGTTATGCAACTTTGAATACGGAATTCAAAATTTGCAAAAATTCTCCAGTTTTTGCTTGTAAAAATAGTATTATTATTGAAGCATAATGGAACCAATTTCCTTGGATGTGGAAGTAATATATCAATGGTATACTAATTTAGCTATCATAACTCAAACAAAACCATTCATATTGAGACGTTTGGCAATCCCTTTGGTGCCACACGTCCGTGATCGCCATCAATGTAACATTATTTTTGTATATGGACTACATTGACAGAATTGACCGTTTTCTAATTGACATTTATTAAAAATTTTAATTGTAATGCCGAAAATATTTTCCTACCGTGTTTCCTGAGGTGTTTAGGGTCGCGTTAATAAACATTTATAAAACCAAAAGTATGAACAGCCGACAACTGTTATGTATTTTATTGATTTTATATCGAAAGTGGAGTAATATTGAACAAAGTGGGTTTTTTACACATATCTTTAAAAACATTTTTTTCAGTAATTACAGACGTCCGCAAATTCCTGAACTTAATAGAAAACATTGTTGGCACTCATCCTTTAAATTATAAATACAGCAAATTAAGCGGTTTGGCATCCGCTCTCCGCTCCGATCAGTAATCAGCATTTCCTGTATTGGTTTAGTTCTCTTTTCCTATCAGCATACCAAAACTTGAATATATTCTATAAATTCTATTCCCATAAATATTAAGTTTCTTTGAAATTTCTTCTATCATCCTTACTTTGTTGTCTTCTGGCGAAAGGGATTTTGATTAAATATTTAGTTTTTTAAGCAGAACATACTACGCTCTCTTCTGTTCCTCTACTGCAACGGTGCTTCGCTCCCTCGGTATTCGAAAGAATCCGAACGGAAATAACTGGAACACATTGTATTTGTATACTAAGAATAGTTTTAGATTGGATTGTTTCTCACCTTGAGGTAACGAACTCAAATCCCGGTAGAAGCACAGAAATTGCTTTCTGGAAAATAAATAATAAAATTACCCAGTATCAGACGTGTCAGTATTCTCAGTATATTCGGTTATGAGTGTGTGTCCATTGTCTTGGACAATGGACAATTCAAAATAAACGGAGTTATGACAGTTTTTCAGGTTATCTAGTTTACCAATTTTACCGTAGTGCAAAATTTAATTAAAATTGGTTAGCTAGATTCGAAGTCATCGTGTCCGTATAACATACACATACTTCTTCTTCTTTTGGCTCATAATCCTTGGTGGGTTTTGGCTTGCTCAACTATGTTCCTCCATCTGTCTCTATCTACCGCTATTCTTCTCCAGTTTCTTGCTCTTAGATTTTTTAGGTCCTCTTCAATATCGTCTATCCATCTTATCTTGGGGCGTCCTTTTGGTCTTGTATTTTGGGGCCTCCATTTAAGGATTCTCTTCACTATTATTTCATCCTCTATCATGTGCACATGCCCTAGCCACCATATTCTTTGACTTTTTACATATCTTACTATGTCCTCTTCTATTATAAGTGCATTAATTTCGTGATTCATTCTTATTCTCCACACGCCGTTTTCTTGTACGGGACCGTATATTCTTCTAAGGACCTTTCTTTCAAATACTCTTAATTGCTTTTCATCATCATTTGTTAATGTCCATGTTTCACATCCATAGGTCACCACAGGTCTTATAAGGGTTTTATATATTGTGATCTTGGATTTTCTGTTTAGTGTGTTGCTTCTTATTAATTTTAAGTAGGCGTAATAGCATTTATTTCCTTTCAGAATTCTTGTACTTATTTCATCTTGAACGTTACCATTATTGGTAATTTTGGCCCCTAAGAAATTAAACGTCTTAACGCTTTCAATTTGGCTGCCGTTTATATTAATATTTGGTGGTTGTACTGGCGGTTACCTGCAACAATACATATATTTGGTTTTGGCTTGGTTCACTTGTAGGCCTCCTTTATTTACCTGTGGTTCAAGATCAGCCTCTCTACATTCCTCATCATACCAATTATTTCTCTTTTTACTTACTTCTCCTACTACTTTACCAGCGACTTTTATTATAGTCTCTTTAATTTTGTTCCATTCCTCGTCTGTACTTAGTTCTTGCTGGTGCTCGTTTTCTAGTAGCTTTCTTTCAATTTCTCCTTGGTATATCCGTTTCACATGGTCATCTTCTAATTTATCCACATCCCAGTTTTTTGTTCTTATCATCCGTTCCGCATTTACAATTGATATTCGATGCTTGTATTTGGCTACTAATAGGTAGTGATCTGAGTCGCTGTTTGCTCCACAATAGACTCGAGCGTCTTCTATTGAGGAGGTCCGTCTTTTTTATATCAGTATATGGTCTATTTCGTTTACATTATTAGTGCCTGTTATTCTCCATGTTCCTAGATGTATTTCTTTCAGTGGCGGCTCGTGATATTGTCTGCAGAGGAGGCTTGATATTCTGAAAGACAACTGATGTGCAATATGACTACAATTTGTACATTTCCCCACCACCCCTGAGGTATTACAACGGCGCGTTACATTTTTTTGCCGTGGGTTGTTCGCCAGGATACCGATTCACGACTTGAGAGAATAGAACTAATAAAAGAATAGAATGAAAAGGAAATAGAAAATATGATGAGATGAAAAAATCATTCTCATGAAATTCTCGTTCCTACGACTCGAGTATCGGTATCCAAAGGAGTCCTACTATCCCACTTGTAATTAAATTATATAACTTTTAATAAAAATAAAAATAGTTTTGGTAAAAAAATTAAAGTGTTTTTCTACAAACAAAAAATTGTATTCATTATCACCGCCAGGCGTGTAAAATTATAAGTTTTAATAGAAATTAAAATAGTTTTGCGAAAGAAGTTATATAAAAAAAATATAACCGCGGAACTCTATATTATGGAGAATTATAAAAAATATTTCCTAAAAAATAAATAACACAAATAAATATTTTTTTCTAAAATAACAACTACCTATATTAATCTCTGCTTTAAAGCCTGAATATTTTTATAAATGAGTGGTAACCTGCGATTTTTGGAACTAGCAAAATGGTTGATTGTTTCATCATAAAATGAATCGTGTTTACTCAATTCTGACAAAAAACGTTTTTCTATTGAAATAAGCGATACATTTGAAAGGCGGTCTTGACTCATTTTGTTTCTAGTAAAAATGTTTTTATGCGTTTAAGTGTTGAAAATGATCATTCTACAGAAGCTTACCGGAATTGTCTCAAAAAATAGTGGCGTTGTTCAAAAAGTACTCTAATTTTGGGTCATAAGTTTTTAAAAAATCTACCAGCTCTTTGAAATTTCCTTTATTGCACGATTCTCGTTTTTCGTCATGTCCTTGGAAAGAATTTTCTTGTGAAGATAACTATATAACGGCATCTATTAACCGCTTTAATATTTCCCTATTCTCACGGACCTTTTCGTTAACATTTTCTATTTCTCTCTTATGTGCAGAATCCAAGAAATTTACAATATTTTGTTTACCAAACATTTCGAATTTAATGCAAGATGAAATGTGCTCCTGGGATTTTTCGTGCCTTTCTAAACCTCGCGACAAATTTTGCAAATTATTAAACCCGGCCCTGCCCCAAATTGAGGATTGAGTAAATAATAAACATCTCCAACAATATAATTTGTTTCTAACTGTTGATGCCGTTAACCACTCGACTTTTTTATAATTGTTATCACAAAACCCTCTGTTTTGTTTACCACTTTTAAAAACTAACGAAAGCATTGCTGGTGTAGGCCTGGCATTTCTTTTAATTCTTACCTTTTCGTCATAAATAAGAGTAGTAAATCCATTTAATAACAAATAATTCACCACGTCTGGACAACAAGACATGTTGTTGGGAATATTTTCACCTAGAGCACTTATTTCTAGCCCGCCTATCAAATGTTTTATGTATTTATACGTCAAGTTGTCTTAACCGGTTAAACGCAACTGTCAGACTGTCAGACGTCAGTTCGTTGAATGACCTGTGCACATGCGCTATAAAAACTGAGATCTGAGGCTAGCCTCATACTTGGCTAAGTAGTATACATGACACCGGCCTTGAAAAAGTGAAAGTTAATTAGGTCATTAACATTAATGAGGCAATTAAGATAATGACGTAATTAGGGAAATCCGCGGATTTTAATCACCGCGAGATAATTATCTTATCTGGTGGGTGGCCCCGGTGATTAACGTTAATTAGATATACGTGCCTTTCAACATGTGCTGGAATTTTTGAGCGATTAAAAAAATTTAAAGACGTAACAAGCTGACTGGGATTTTGGAATTTGATTAAGACTTGTTTTCATAATATAAAAACACACTGTTGTGAGCAGATAGTATTCAGTGTTCAATTCTGACGTTTCCACGTCGATAAGAATAATATTTTAAATAAGTTTGCATATATTTAACAGATTTTACAAGTTTCGGTGTTTAGAATTATTTAAAAAAAAGTGACACATTTTCGAAAACTTAAGATGACTATAATCGTCAAGTTTTGTGTTTAAAAGTGGTATGGATATCAGCTTTAATATTCGACGTTCACCAAGGCATCTTAATCATATTCCAAGAGAAGAGATACCCATTAAACCGCAGTGCAAGTAAAGTTGGTGGTGGCTGCCCCGGCCCCCGACTCATTTTTTTTAAATATTACAATATTTTTTCAACACAATTTCTCAACTGGATAATGAAATGCAGCAGGTATTAAAGGCTCAGAGTTAGACATTTTTCATTGAATGAATTAACTTTTCAAGAAACGTAGTATTCGGTTCTCAATAAGTTTTTTAAGAAGTGTAGTAAAATATGTGTTCAAACGATGCATGTTGTGAGTTATGGGATAAGGATGACTTTCCAAGCTACAATCCTTTACAGAATATAGAAACAAAGAATGTTTTGAGGAGTGCGTTTTCGGTAATAGGGAAATCTAAAAAAGCCAAGAAAGCTTTCCGACTTGCAGAACGACAACGACTAAGTAAGCTTGAGGAAAAAGAACAACTTTCAAAAAAAGAAAATTTGAAAATAGATAGTGTCGCGAAGAACTTAAAGTGATATTAGTGGAGACTGTACAAGTGTTCCGTGTTTAAAAAAACTGTTAAAAAAGTGGTGTGGCTATAGACAGCGGCTTTAAGGTTCACATACCGGAGCGCCACAAATAACTTAAGGTGACTCCATCTAGATTGCACAAGTTTTTCGTGTTAAAAATGACATGGGCATGTGCTTTAACATTCGCACACATACACACAAACATTTTCGGTTTTTACAAAAATTCTACCAGAGGCATCTTAAATCATATTCCAGGAGAAGAGTTGCCAACTAAAACTGGAGTGCAAGTAAAGTACTTTCTGGCGACGGCCCCCGCAACTTTTAAATTTCTGTACATGTATTAATTTGTGATTCTTTTCACAATCGATTAAACTGGCAGTTATTTCTGCTTTAAAATTATTTAAAGTGGTATGAATATAGACATCAACTTTATTATTCAGACATTTTCGGTATTCACAAAAATTTTACCAATCATCTTAAAACATATTCATGTACCCGGCTAATTGGTTAATCAAGTTTGGTTTATTAGACAAATAACTTAAGGTGACTCCATAGAGATTGTATAAGTTTTCGTGTTAAAAAATGTTAAAAATGATATGGGTATGGGCTTTAACATTTACACTCACACATTTTTCGGTTTTCACAAAAATTCTACTAGAGGCATCTTAAAGGAGAAGATGTACCAACTAAAACCGGAGTGTAAGTAAAGTAGTTTCTGGTGATCCCGAAACTCAAAATAATAGAAAAATGTAAACTAGAAATTTTCACTGAATAAATTAGCACTAAATAACAGTTATCAAAAAATTCTTATTCGCTGTATTGTTTGAACATTGGTAATCTTATTTTAAAACTAAATATGCAACAAGTTTTTCGTTTTTCTTACTTAAAGGCTAACTAACCTGATATAGCCATGTCCATGGGAGAGTAATGATTTAATATGTGAAAAAAAGCAAATTACTTAGGTATTCTGCTTCTATATTTTAAGAGAAAATAAATATTTTTCTTGAGTGCTTTTCTAACTAATAGTCTACAACAGCTAGAGACTTCATCGCCGTTTCAGAGGCATACATAGTTTTAAAACATTCCTAAATGATATAGGGAGTGATATTGTTTAAAAAGGGTACCTGTGAAACTCTCGACGATGAGTTTATTTTTAGAAACAAAAAAATAACCAATATAAAAATGTTAGCTATATCTATACAGACTTGTTATTTAACTTTAATAATTTTATTTGTAAATCTATACGTAAGGCTTATATCGCATATGTTGGAAACAAACCAGTTCTATATATATAACAATGTATGTATGTTTGCAATTATGTATTCTCAAGAAATAAAAATGATCTATAAATTTACCTGTGTGTTTATTATATTATAGCAAATAAGAGAAAAATGGACACTTTGATGTTAAACACTAAGGTGTGCATATTACAGCTAAAAATAATGTGGATCATTTAAGTTCCAACATAGAAAATGAACTTAATTTGAACTCTATTTGCTTCAACCAAGAAGTGCGAATTCTACAAGAACTCATATTATCATATGATGAAAGAATAATCATTTGCCATAAATATTTGTATAATTTTTTAAAAATGTGGTAAAATATGTATTCAAACGTCTACAATAAAAAGTGTCGTGTTGTACAGTGTGCGAGAAAAAGTAAAACATATTTAAGAGCGACCGATAGAAGTAGAACTATACCGGAGTTTAAAATGAGGCTAGAGAAATACTGCAAAAACTTGGAAGAGTTGAAAAAACTCATACACCTTTATGAGAATATACAGAGCATGTTCTTCAGCTTCTCAAATAAAATGTACATTGGGGATTAGTGGGTGTATGGAAAAAAGTTTCAAATATATTTCAACACCATGGCTTGATAAAAACATGATTTTTCAAAGGTTAGCTGTATGTCACACATTGAAATAATGTATATGTGCAAATATGTATTCGCTAAAAAATAAAAAATATTTAAAAAACATGTGTTTATTATATATATGATAGCAAATGAGAAAAATAGGACCTGCACTGTAAGGTTAAACGCCAAACTCTATTTAGAATATATTAATATTTTATTACATTTAAATGCATAAGACGCGACACAATTTTAAACAAGCTATCTTGTAAAATAAATAAAAACACATGAGGCCTGCAATGTTCCTCCCAGCTAATAACTTAGTAAGTAAAATAATGAAACCACAAAATATCAAAAACACAGCAGGTGAAAAAAATTAAAATTGAAAAAGTGACTTCCACTATTTTTAAACACTAGCGTATTATTATCAACCTGCATCTCAGATATAGTTTCTTAAAATTACAAGTCACATATAGCAAGAATTCTTTATAATTGTTATTTAGTGCCTTTAAGTAATAAATTAACAGATAATAATAAAAATGCGGTTCACTGTATTTTTACCAGGTTGGTGTTGTATGAAACGCCTGCAAACTTCGAAATATAAAAAATACACTCAACGTTATGCGTACCATTTGCGTACGAAAATAGATATTTGTTAAAATAGGGTCATCACTATTGCAACAATAACAAAAAACAACATTATTTAAAAAGAAATATTGCGTATAACTATCAAAGACAGCCCCAGTAAAAACTAGCTTGAATCTAGAACGACAAAGTATTCCGTGAAATAAGTAATATCCCGTACCTCATTTTCAGTTTTTCAAAAAAGAAAGAAAGAACGATAAAAACTTATAGTGTGTACTTGATTTAATTTTAAAAATTAAAAAAGTTATTAAGCTTTAGTTCTTTCTTTTTTTAATTTTCGTTTGTTTGATTTGATAGAGTGTAGATAGAATTTTTTGCAATTCTAATTTATAAAAATCTCGAAATTAAAATGAAATGCGGAACATCAATCATTTCACTGAGTACTTTTCCACTAGAAACAAATTAATAACGAAACTTTGCCTTAATAAACCGAAAATTTAAAAATCATATATTTCATTTACATTTGAATATAATAATAATGAAAACGTATTTGTACATAGTCTAAAAACAAATTATAAAAATATATGTAAGCTTGACGAAAGAGAACTTTAAAAAGAAAATTTGAATTACTTGCTTGGTTATGTTGATACCAACAATAGGATTACTTTATCATAACACGATACAGAGAAAATTATTTTAAAAATTAGAAATGCAACAAGTTTTTTCGTTTTCTTACAAATAACAATGATCAAAATTAAATCCACGCCGCCATTCCCTGATGGAGAAAGTCTGGCTTAATGTATTTTGAAACATCATCGCAACCCAACTGTAATAAAATATTAATATATTTTAGATAAAGCTTGGTGCAGATAATTACTGGGGTAACAATGTGAAAGATTTCTATTCATTAAATTCTTATTATTTAAAATACCACTAATATACGAAAACTTTTAAATAACCATATTATGTTAATGTAAAATGTCGAGACGGTCTGTAAGATAGACATCTCTTAGTCTATATATCAATATGAAAGACTTTTTGAAAGTCCCAATTTGTGATTTGATTAAAAAAATCTCGGAATTTAAACGAGATACGAAACAACAATTATTTCAGGGAATACTTTTTCACTGGAAATTTTCGTGTTTAAAAAAAATCGAATGGCTTCAACATTTATTACACCCGTTTTTTAATGATAACAGAAAATATGCTAAAATTTATTCCTAAAAAGCACACATAGTTTTAAAACATTCCTAAATGATATAAGGGAGTGATCTCATTGAAAAGGGTGACTGTGAAACTTTCGACGGTGGGTATATTTTAAACTTTTTTAGAAACAAAATAACCAACATAAAAATGTTAGTTAGCTACATCTATACAGACTTTGGCATGTCTTTAATTTATTGCTTCGAAAACTAAATAACAGCAAACTGCAAGATTTCTAATTCACTCAGCCAATGAAAAAAAAAATATTTCCATAATTTTTGAACGCCTCTATTAGTAATAATTATTTTTTTTTAAAAAGAAACTGTCAACTCAACCGAAATTTTATGTCGATGATAAAAAGTAACAAATTAATATATGTACAGAAATTTAAAAGTTGCGAGATATTGCTCATTTCATAGTTAAAACTAAACCAGCAATGTTAGCCAAGTTCGTGTTGTACAATAATTATTTTAAGTGTAAAGCCGTTGAAATAAAAATTATCAAAGAAATATTCTTATTCGTAGCTTACAAGACAAAAAAACACAAATTGAATATGTACAAAATTAAAAGTTAAAATGACGAGTTATTACTTAGTTATGGCGATACCAACAATAGGATTACTTTATCATAACACGATACAGAGAAAATTATTTTAAAATTAAAAATTCAAGTTTTTTCGTTTTCTTACAAATAACAATGATCAAAAATTAAAACCACGTGGACCAGGCAGGGACAGGCCTCGGTACGATTTATTGACTTCTCAATATTTCTTTGTTAATAAAAATATTAATGTTTGCAATAGAATTTTTTCACTAAGAAAACATTTTACAATCGAAAGATAAGAACTCTTGGATTAAACATTGCTACATCACTGAATGTAAAAATAAAATATTATTAAGCTCTAGTCCTTTCTTTTTTATTTTTAAAAAACCATCAGCTATATTTACGGGCTGTGAAAATTAATGGTTTTCTATAAAATAACAGTAAGATGCAGGTTTTCTAATTCGTTTATTCACTCAATGAAAAAGTTCTCTGAGTTTAAATTTTCCATCATTTTTGAAACGTTAATATCAGAAATAATTGTTTGTTAGCCAAATCTTTGAACAAGTACTTCTACTTTAAAACAAAAACCTTGATCTTAATCATAAGCGAAACTTTAAGAGGTTTTATATATATAAAAATGTAAAGGTGCAATTGTGTATTCACTAGAAATAAATAAAATATTTAAAAAATACTTGTGTTTATTTTATTATAATAATACAACATTCAGAATGTTTGTGAAGAAATGATTACCTACTGTTGATATGGGAACTCAAAAATACTTCATTTTGTCTGATTGATGGAACGTAAATAGAAATTTTTCCTATCAAATTAAAAGGATAGGTTAGGTTAGGCGCGCGCCTAACCTAACCTATCCTAATATTTGGCGTTAAAATGTCCGAAATCCTAACGGAGTCATAGAGATGATCTTCTCATATCTCATTTTATTTTAAAGATTTTTTTAATTTGATAGGAAAAATTTCTATTTACGTTCCATCAATCAGACAAAATGAAGTATTTTTGAGTTCCCATATCAACAGTAGGTAATCATTTCTTCACAAACATTCTGAATGTTGTATTATTATAATAAAATAAACACAAGTATTTTTTAAATATTTTATTTATTTCTAGTGAATACACAATTGCACCTTTACATTTTTATATATATAAAACCTCTTAAAGTTTCGCTTATGATTAAGATCAAGGTTTTTGTTTTAAAGTAGAAGTACTTGTTCAAAGATTTGGCTAACAAATAATTATTTCTGATATTAACGTTTCAAAAATGATGGAAAATTTAAACTCAGAGAACTTTTTCATTGAGTGAATAAACGAATTAGAAAACCTGCATCTTACTGTTGTTTTATAGAAAACCATTAATTTTCACTGCCCGTAAATATAGCTGATGGTTTTTTAAAAATAAAAAAGAAAGGACTAGAGCTTAATAATATTTTATTTTTACATTCAGTGATGTAGCAATGTTTAATCCAAGAGTTCTTATCTTTCGATTGTAAAATGTTTTCTTAGTGAAAAAATTCTATTGCAAATATTAATATTTTTATTAACAAAGAAATATTGAGAAGTCAATAAATCGTACCGAGGCCTGTCCCTGCCTGGTCCACGTGGTTTTAATTTTTGATCATTGTTATTTGTAAGAAAACGAAAAAACTTGAATTTTTAATTTTAAAATAATTTTCTCTGTATCGTGTTATGATAAAGTAATCCTATTGTTGGTATCGCCATAACTAAGTAATAACTCGTCATTTTAACTTTTAATTTTGTACATATTCAATTTGTGTTTTTTTGTCTTGTAAGCTACGAATAAGAATATTTCTTTGATAATTTTTATTTCAACGGCTTTACACTTAAAATAATTATTGTACAACACGAACTTGGCTAACATGGCTGGTTTAGTTTTAACTATGAAATGAGCAATATCTCGCAACTTTTAAATTTCTGTACATATATTAATTTGTTACTTTTTATCATCGACATAAAATTTCGGTTGAGTTGACAGTTTCTTTTTAAAAAAAAATAATTATTACTAATAGAGGCGTTCAAAAATTATGGAAATATTTTTTTTTTCATTGGCTGAGTGAATTAGAAATCTTGCAGTTTGCTGTTATTTAGTTTTCGAAGCAATAAATTAAAGACATGCCAAAGTCTGCATAGATGTAGCTAACTAACATTTTTATGTTGGTTATTTTGTTTCTAAAAAAGTTTAAAATATACCCACCGTCGAAAGTTTCACAGGCACCCTTTTCAATGAGATCACTCCCTTATATCATTTAGGAATGTTTTAAAACTATGTGTGCTTTTTTAGGAATAAATTTTAGCATATTTTCTGTTATCATTAAAAAACGGGTGTAATAAATGTTGAAGCCATTCGATTTTTTTAAACACGAAAATTTCTAGTGAAAAAGTATTCCCTGAAATAATTGTTGTTTCGTATCTCGTTTAAATTCCGAGATTTTTTTAATCAAATCACAAATTGGGACTTTCAAAGAGTCTTTCATATTGATATATAGACTAAGAGATGTCTATCTTACAGCCCGTCTCGACATTTTACATTAACATAATATGGTTATTTAAAAGTTTTCGTATATTAGTGGTATTTTAAATAATAAGAATTTAATGAATAGAAATCTTTCACATTGTTACCCCAGTAATTATCTGCACCAAGCTTTATCTAAAATATATTAATATTTTATTACAGTTGGGTTGCGATGGTGTTTCAAAATACATTAAGCTAGACCTTCTCCATCAGGGAATGGCGGCGTGGATTTAATTTTGATCATTGTTATTTGTAAGAAAACGAAAAACTTGTTGCATTTCTAATTTTTAAAATAATTTTCTCTGTATCGTGTTATGATAAAGTAATCCTATTGTTGGTATCAACATAACCAAGCAAGTAATTCAAATTTTCTTTTTAAAGTTCTCTTTCGTCAAGCTTACATATATTTTTATAATTTGTTTCTAGACTATGTACAAATACGTTTTCATTATTATTATATTCAAATGTAAATGAAATATATGATTTTTAAATTTTCGGTATTATTAAGGCAAGGTTTCGTTATTAATTTGTTTCTAGTGGAAAAGTACTCAGTGAAATGATTGATGTTCCGCATCTCATTTTAATTTCGAGATTTTTATAAATTATAATTGCAAAAAATTCTATCTACACTCTATCAAATCAAACAAACGAAAATAAAAAAAAAGAAAGAACTAAAGCTTAATAACTTTTTTAATTTTTAAAATTAAATCAAGTACACACTATAAGTCTTTATCGTTCTTTCTTTCTTTTTTGAAAAACTGAAAATGAGGTACGGGATATTACTTATTTCACGGAATACTTTGTCGTTCTAGATTCAAGCTAGTTTTTACTGGGGCTGTCTTTGATAGTTACACACAATATTTCTTTTTAAATAATGTTGTTTTTTGTTATTGTTGCAATAGTGATGACCCTATTTTAACAAATATCTATTTTCGTACGCAAATGGTACGCATAACGTTGAGCGTATTTTTTATATTTCGAAGTTTGCAGGCGTGTCATACAACACCAACCTGGTAAAAATACAGTGAACCGCATTTTTATTATTATCTGTTAATTTATTACTTAAAGGCACTAAATAACAATTATAAAGAATTCTTGCTTTATGTGACTTGTAATTTTAAGAAACTATATCTGAGATGCAGGTTGAAAATAATACGCTAGTGTTTAAAAATAGTGGAAGTCACTTTTTCAATTTTAATTTTTTTCACCTGCTGTGTTTTTGATATTTTGTGGTTTCATTATTTTACTTACTAAGTTATTAGCCGGGAGGAACATTGCAGGCCTCATGTGTTTTTATTTATTTTACAAGATAGCTTGTTTAAAATTGTGTCGCGTCTTATGCATTTAAATGTAATAAAATATTAATATATTCTAAATAGAGTTTGGCGTTTAACCTTACAGTGCAGGTCCTATTTTTCTCATTTGCTATAATATATATAATAAACACATGTTTTTTTAAATATTTTTTATTTTTTAGCGAATACATATTTGCACATATACATTATTTCAATGTGTGACATACAGCTAACCTTTGAAAAATCTACTTCTTAAAAGCTTATAGTCGGGACACCTGAGATCCTCAATGTTTTTATCAAGCCATGGTATTGAAATATATTTGAAACTTTTTTCCATACACCCACTAATCCCCAATGTACATTTTATTTGAGAAGCTGAAGAACATGCTCTGTATATTCTCATAAAGGTGTATGAGTTTTTTCAACTCTTCCAAGTTTTTGCAGTATTTCTCTAGCCTCATTTTAAACTCCGGTATAGTTCTACTTCTATCGGTCGCTCTTAAATATGTTTTACTTTTTCTCGCACACTGTACAACACGACACTTTTTATTGTAGACGTTTGAATACATATTTTACCACATTTTTAAAAAATTATACAAATATTTATGGCAAATGATTATTCTTTCATCATATGATAATATGAGTTCTTGTAGAATTCGCACTTCTTGGTTGAAGCAAATAGAGTTCAAATTAAGTACAATTTCTATGTTGGAACTTAAATGATCCACATTATTTTTAGCTGTAATATGCACACCTTAGTGTTTAACATCAAAGTGTCCATTTTTCTCTTATTTGCTATAATATAATAAACACACAGGTAAATTTATAGATCATTTTTATTTCTTGAGAATACATAATTGCAAACATACATACATTGTTATATATATAGAACTGGTTTGTTTCCAACATATGCGATATAAGCCTTACGTATAGATTTACAAATAAAATTATTAAAGTTAAATAACAAGTCTGTATAGATATAGCTAACATTTTTCTATTGGTTATTTTTTTGTTTCTAAAAATAAACTCATCGTCGAGAGTTTCACAGGTACCCTTTTTAAACAATATCACTCCCTATATCATTTAGGAATGTTTTAAAACTATGTATGCCTCTGAAACGGCGATGAAGTCTCTAGCTGTTGTAGACTATTATTTAGAAAAGCACTCAAGAAAAATATTTATTTTCTCTTAAAATATAGAAGCAGAATACCTAAGTAATTTGCTTTTTTTTCACATATTAAATCATTACTCTCCCATGGACATGGCTATATCAGGTTAGTTAGCCTTTAAGTAAGAAAAACGGAAAACTTGTTGCATATTTAGTTTTAAAATAAGATTACCAATGTTCAAACAATACAGCGAATAAGAATTTTTTTGATAACTGTTATTTAGTGCTAATTTATTCAGTGAAAATTTCTAGTTTACATTTTTCTATTATTTTGAGTTTCGGGATCACCAGAAACTACTTTACTTACACTCCTGTTTTAGTTGGTACATCTTCTCCTTTAAGATGCCTCTAGTAGAATTTTTGTGAAAACCGAAAATGTGTGAGTGTAAATGTTAAAGCCCATACCCATATCATTTTTAACATTTTTTAACACGAAAACTTATACAATCTCTATGGAGTCACCTTAAGTTATTTGTCTAATAAACCAAACTTGATTAACCAATTAGCCGGGTACATGAATATGTTTTAAGATGATTGGTAAAATTTTTGTGAATACCGAAAATGTCTGAATAATAAAGTTGATGTCTATATTCATACCACTTTAAATAATTTTAAAAGCAGAAATAACTGCCAGTTTAATCGATGGTGAAAAGAATCACAAATTAATACATGTACAGAAATTTAAAAGTTGCGGGGGCCGTCGCCAGAAACTACTTTACTTGCACTCCAGTTTTAGTTGGCAACTCTTCTCCTGGAATATGATTTAAGATGCCTCTGGTAGAATTTTTGTAAAAACCGAAGATGTTTGTGTGTATGTGTGCGAATGTTAAAGCCCATGCCCATGTCATTTTTAACACGAAAAACTTGTGCAATCTAGATGGAGTCACCTTAAGTTATTTGTGGCGCTCCGGTATGTGAACCTTAAAGCCGCTGTCTATATCCACACCATTTTTTAACAGTTTTTTAAACACGGAACACTTGTACAGTCTCCACTAATATCACTTTAAGTTCTTCGCGACACTATCTATTTTCAAATTTTCTTTTTTTAAAAGTTGTTCTTTTTCCTCAAGCTTACTTAGTCGTTGTCGTTCTGCAAGTCGGAAGGCTTTCTTGGCTTTTTTAGATTTCCCTATTACAGAAAACGCACTCCTCAAAACATTCCTTGTTTCTATATCCTGTAAAGGATTGTAGCTTGGAAAGTCATCCTTATCCCATAACTCACAACATGCATCGTTTGAACACATATTTTACTACACTTCTTAAAAAACCTATTGAGAACCGAATACTACGTTTCTTGAAAAGTTAATTAATTCAATGAAAAAATGTCTAACTCTGAGCTTTTAATACCTGCTGCATTTCATTATCCAGTTGAGAAATTGTGTTCGTTGTGTGTTGAAAAAATATTGTAATATTTAAAAAAATGAGTCGGGGGCCGGGGCAGCCACCACCAACTTTACTTGCACTGCGGTTTAATGGGTATCTCCTCTATTGGAATATGATTAAGATGCCTTAAAGCTGATATCCATACCACTTTTAAACACAAAACTTGACGATTATAGTCATCTTAAGTTTTCGAAAATGTGTCACTTTTTTTTAAATAATTCTAAACACCGAAACTTGTAAAATCTGTTAAATATATGCAAACTTATTTAAAATATTATTCTTATCGACGTGGAAACGTCAGAATTGAACACTGAATACTATCTGCTCACAACAGTGTGTTTTTATATTATGAAAACAAGTCTTAATCAAATTCCAAAATCCCAGTCAGCTTGTTACGTCTTTAAATTTTTTTAATCGCTCAAAAATTCCAGCACATGTTGAAAGGCACGTATATCTAATTAACGTTAATCACCGGGGCCACCCACCAGATAAGATAATTATCTCGCGGTGATTAAAATCCGCGGATTTCCCTAATTACGTCATTATCTTAATTGCCTCATTAATGTTAATGACCTAATTAACTTTCACTTTTTCAAGGCCGGTGTCATGTATACTACTTGGCTATTCCAAGTGTTGCTATTTTACACAGCGCAAAGAAATTCAAGGTCATTCATGTTATAAGTAAATGCGGTAAAGTTGGAAGCTATTTCATATTAGCCTCCAGCGAACCGCAGTGTTCATTCAGTAAAAGACCGGCCGACCGGGAAATATGCATACAAAGACTATCCGGACTGTAACGTTATAGGTATGTTTGTGGAAAGGAAATGCAAAAATGTTATATATAAACTGAAAATTAATTAATGAATAATAAACAATAAAAAATATTGAAAATTGAGATATACCTAATAGAAATTTCTTAAGATATTACTTTTGAAGATATGGTGGTTCTTCCAAGGGGAGGCTCAGCCTCCCCTGCCTCCCCTGCCTCCCCTGACGAGCCGCCACTGATTTCTTTGTGGGGGAAGCATGTACTTATTACTCTCAAATTGTTGGCAGCAGCAAATTGTGTCACTCTTATCCCGTTTCCATTTGTAACTTCGGGTATCGTGTTTCTACCAACAACCTCTTGGTATATTCCTTCCTTTCCAAGTTGGGCATTGAGGTCGCCTAATACTATTAAAGCGTCATGTGCGCTTGTTTCTCTGCGTATTTCTTGTAGTTGCTCATAGAATCTTATTGCTTCTGTTCCGTCTGCTTTTTCTGTTGGCGCATATACATTAATAAATGTAATGTTGTTAAATTTACCTTTTATGCGCATTTTACATATTCTTGGGCTTATTGGGATGAAATCAATTACTGCCCTGAAGCCTACTCCATGTTGTCGTTTATTTTCGTTTCCACTATAGTACAGAAAGTATGTTTGTTTATTTATTACCCCACTTGCCCTCTCCCTTATCTCTTGTAACGCTGTTATTCCTATCTTATATTTTATTACTTCTTCTGCTATCATATTCATTTTGCCACTCTGCAGCATTGTCTGTATGTTCCATGTTCCAATATTAATTCCTAAACTCTTATCCCTTTTCCATAGCTTGGTCCGTTTCCTAGAGATCCGTCCGGTTTCATCATTTTGAGCCTTCGTAACAATACATATTTTTTCCGGGGAAGGGTTATTAGCCCTGCGCCCAACCCCCTTTTCGGAGGACCATTTCTCCCTTCTTCGATTGCCCTGAGCCTACTTCCCACTGGGGTTGGTTACCCAGTCTACCATAGGGTTGCTCAGGTTTCCAGGGGTCACCTGGAGGAGGTGAGGATAGGGAAATTCGATAGGAGAGGCTATGCGACGTTAGCTGGATACTATGTCGCGTCGTATGAGACGCAAGCACTATCCCATTAGACTCCCAACATACACATACATAGAGACATTTTTTAAAAACCACTTTTTCGTGTTCTTAGGACTTCAAAATCTAAATATCTCCGAGGTTAATGAACAAAACACAAAATCACACACACTTTTAACCGATTTCATTATCGATGTTAGCTAATAAGGTCCAATTAGGCGGGCGATGCGACAGTTAAATTTTAGTTCACAATTGTTAGTGACCGTTTATTTGAAGGTGGTATAATTTTTTCCCATTTTTTTCTCCCTACTTAGCACCGGTGTAAAAACAGCACAAAAGGTTTTCTTATGAAACAGAATATAAATTAGATCTCATATTCTGCAAAACATACAATTTCGATTGTGGAAGCCGTTACTTTGTGATAGTTAATCATGACGATATGAGAAGGAAAAATACTTTGTTTTCTACCACTAAAATTTATTGTAACATACACGTTACTGCAGTTTCGGTACTTTAACGTACCATTTTCAAACGTTGATTCAAATGAATGAATTTACAAAGGGTTGTGTTAATTTATACTAAGTACCTAATTACATTATTCTGGGTATTAATTTATCAGATATTAGAAAGCAATAAATATTAAGAATTTTGAATAAGTAATAAATTATGTAAATAAGTTTATAAGGGATTATTTTAATGCATTAAACAGATATTAGAAAGCAATAAATATTTAGAATTTTGAATAAGTAATCAATTATGTAAATAAGTTTATAAGGGATTATTTTAATGCATTAAACAGGGTGGATTGATATAGGTCCAACTGGTCATTTAGAAGTTTATTTTCGGGATTTTTGTTATATTTGATAATTTCTATTGATTCTAGTAAATTTAATTTAAAACCTGTATCTTTCACATGTAATATCTTTAGGTCGTTTACATCCGGAAATTTGTGATTTGTTTCTAAAATATGATTTGCAAAGTTTGAATCTGTTTTTTGAAAATTAAAACACCGTAAATGTTCTTTATATCTAATTTCGAATGAACGACCAGTTTGACCTATATACAAGGCATTACAATCTGGACATGTAATTTTATAAACTCCTGATTTTTTTTAGAGGATCGGTTTTATCCTTAGCATTGTACAAAATATTGGATAATTTGAAAGCTGGTCTAAAACTAACTTTCAGGTTATGAGTTGACAAAATGTTACCAATTCTCTCAGATATGTCACCGTAGTATGTTAGGGATACGTATTTTTTACTGTTACTACTTTTAATATGTGGGTATATACTGGAACAAGCTAATTTAAATTGTTTTTTGTTAATTAAATTTACTATTGTTCTTTATTGAAAACCGTTATTAAAAATCACAAAGAAAATGCACCCATAAGACCAGTAGTTTCGTATATTAATAGCCCTACAGAAAAACTAGGTAAAAAAGTCAATTCAATTTTTAAAAATCTCACTAAATTCAAAGCACAACACGCGGTTATCACGGAATTATTACACGATAAAGTGATTCCAGAAAAAAGCAAGTTAGTATCTTTTGATGTTTCAAATATGTTTTCCAATATTCCCACTGCCGAATGTAAATCTTTAATAATCGACATTCTGGATAAATCACAGATAAATCCAATAGCAAAAAACGAATTAATATTAGCTTTAGATTTATGCATTGACCAAAACTATTGCCAATATAACAATAAATATTACATTCAGAATATGGGGTTAGCTATGGGATCTCCATTGAGCCCCCTTTTGGCAGATATCTTTATGTCTCACTTAGAGGAAAAAATTACCAATTCTCAGCTAGGAAAAACACATATAAAATTTTGGTTTAGATATGTAGATGATATATTAGCCTGCTTCACAGGTACACAGAGACAACTAAGTACATTTCTAAATTACATAAATAACATTCACCCTACTATTAAATTTACAGTGGAGACAGAGAAAGATAATAAAATCAATTTTCTGGATCTAACCCTAACGCACAAAAATAAAATTCACTTTAATATTTATAGGAAGCCAACTTTTACAGATACTACAATCTCAAATTATTCACGTAGCCCCAAATCTCATAAACTAGCAGCATATAATTCCATGATTCATAGAGCTCTATCATTACCTCTTTCAGAAGAAAATTTAAGAACAGAATTAGATACCATAAAGTCAATAGCCCTAAATAACGGTTTTCAGGAAAGAACAATAGTAAATTTAATTAACAAAAAACAATTTAAATTAGCTTGTTCCAGTATATACCCACATATTAAAAGTAGTAACAGTAAAAAATACGTATCCCTAACATACTACGGTGACATATCTGAGAGAATTGGTAACATTTTGTCAACTCATAACCTGAAAGTTAGTTTTAGACCAGCTTTCAAATTATCCAATATTTTGTACAATGCTAAGGATAAAACCGATCCTCTAAAAAAAATCAGGAGTTTATAAAATTACATGTCCAGATTGTAATGCCTTGTATATAGGTCAAACTGGTCGTTCATTCGAAATTAGATATAAAGAACATTTACGGTGTTTTAATTTCCAAAAAACAGATTCAAACTTTGCAAATCATATTTTAGAAACAAATCACAAATTTCCGGATGTAAACGACCTAAAGATATTACATGTGAAAGATACAGGTTTTAAATTAAATTTACTAGAATCAATAGAAATTATCAAATATAACAAAAATCCCGAAAATAAACTTCTAAATGACCAGTTGGACCTATATCAATCCACCCTGTTTAATGCATTAAAATAATCCCTTATAAACTTATTTACATAATTGATTACTTATTCAAAATTCTTAATATTTATTGCTTTCTAATATCTGTTTAATGCATTAAAATAATCCCTTATAAACTTATTTACATAATTTATTACTTATTCAAAATTCTTAATATTTATTGCTTTCTAATATCTGATAAATTAATACCCAGAATAATGTAATTAGGTACTTAGTATAAATTAACACAACCCTTTGTAAATTCATTCATTTGAATCAACGCGCAACGTTTGAAAATGGTACGTTAAAGTACCGAAACTGCAGTAACGTGTATGTTACAATAAATTTTAGTGGTAGAAAACAAAGTATTTTTCCTTCTCATATCGTCAATTACAATTTCTTTGTTTCAGTTTTAATGACAGATATAAAAGTTTTGATATGAATATTAGAGTCATAAAAAATTCCAACCGGTTTTCTTAGTGGAATTGCCTTATTCTGTCGTTTTAAACAATATATTAAAAATCGAGAGTGAGATCGCGCCGGCACGGTGTGCGGCGATAAAAGATTCGTGAAAAATCAATATATTCGGGTTTTCGCGAACATCTCACTTCCCATGTAGTGGAGCGAAATTGAGCATAAAAGTCTCTCCGTTCTCGAGAAAAAAAAAATCAGCGTAGAACCAGTTCAGACCTTATAGGTTTTATAAAGTGAACAATTTTACATAAGAAATTGCTATTTACGATATTTTTTTGTGGTACTGACATTTTTTATTTCGAAAAAACTTCAAAAATTGGTTGTTTAGAAGATTCGTGTTTTTTAAAATTAACATCCTCATATCTTCAAATCTAATTGGGCTATCGATCTGATTTTTTTTTTTAATTCAAATACACACCCAAGCGCTTCCAACGGTGTTTTTGTTTATATCAATTATTGTTTATTATTTTCTTTAAATAACAATGAACTTATTACTTCGCAAAGAATGCACTCATATTTTCACTAAGCGACAAACTTTTTTATTTTTGCAAATTATCATATACATGCAGCGGTGCAATTGAAGCCAAGATATGGGACAAGTTTTTGAACAAAATTTTTTTTATCTAGGTCTTATAGTTTTTTATTTATGAATATTTTTGTAACGCAGTAGCTATGTACACCGGCAGGCGTATGACTACCGGTATCCAGTACTGCGTCCGCAGGAGCGAAGCGCTAAATATGATTGTGCTGTAATAAAATAATGTGAATTCGTATACATCGTGGATGTTGTTGGGTGTAATACAATTTTCTGAAGTTAGTTTTAAAAGAGTTATTATTTATTCATAATGGATTGTATTATATTATCATTAATATCTAGTGCCGAGAAAAGACAAGTAGATTGTCGCCAAAGTTATAAAAGTCAACAAAATATGACTGCCCAGTCGACTAGTGGTCGAACCTTTCAAAGTGTAATAGTATATTCTATAACAAGTTATGGAATGGCCCATATTCCACACGAGCGAAAAGTTTGTAGGCCGAGCCGAAGGCGAGGACTACGGTTCGCGAGTGTGGAATATGCCATTCCAAACGTGTTGTAGACTATACTTTCTCTAACAAGATTTTAGAAATTATACAAAAAAACTTTAAAACTTTAAAACTGTTCAAAACGTCAAAACGTCGAAGCTACCTTTTGTTCGACGTAACCATAGCAACCGAACCACTAACAGCTTCTGATTCGTCGAAAGCCGTGCGGTATTATACCATAACAGTGTGTTGGAATGATACTTGTTCCGACACAATTTTTAGTTGTGGAATTTGTAATTTCTAAAATGGTGTTAGAGAAAACCTATTTCTGTAACACGTCACTCTAATTCGCCTTACAACATCCGATATATGTGCTTGATTTGCAATAAAAGTGAACAAAGAACAAACGATAATTAGTATCAGTACAAGCAGGTAAGCAAATCCATTAAATCTTATGTAAAAATCTGTTATAAGTACTTTTATGATCCGGAGGGCCTACTTATGCAAAAATTATGTACACTGCAAAACAACGAGGCGATATAGATATGATTGCCGAATTAAGTGGCTATGAAGATTTATTTGCATATGATGCAAAATATCATAAAGAGCTAAGAGCTAAAAATAATCCGGAAACTACACACTTATCCGATGACTTTGTCAAATTTAACTCGTCAAGTAGTAGCGATTTTAAAGAAAATTTCAAACTCAACGACTCTTCGGAAATATTGATTCTCCTCAGAGTAGCATCTATCTTACGCAATTCAATGCATACATTTGATTTAAAAAGGCAGGGATTTCCCGCACCGGGTGATATTAATAAAGCAGAGTTTGAAAATCAGGTTCCAAATATTCTTTTCACATCTTGGTTAATATATGGTAAATTATTTGCGGAGGTAAGCAGTATTCTATTCAAAATTAGATTGAGTTTTACTTTTTTTTGTGTATTGTGATTTAAATTCTTTAAAAAAACTTTAACAATATGTACTGAAATTGCAGATGTATGCATCAGTTAAAAATATGGTACTCCAGTAATGATCCAAATCCGCTGCCTGAAGCTACCGAAGGTTGGGGGTGGACTTTAATAAATGATTGTTGGGATCCTGTTTTTTCAAATCAAAAACCCATTCCAGATATTGTACTACAATGTTTAAGCCTTTATTGTTCCGATAAAAATTGCAATAATAAAAAATATTTAACTGTGTGAAGGAAGGTCTAAAATGTTGTGAGCAGTGTAAATGTGTAGTATATGCAATAATTGTGCAGAATGTATCATTGAATTTGAGGATGATGAGGATTTTTTTTAACTATCGCTAAAATTATAAAACAATAAATATGTATGTTAAAATGACCTTTGATTAAAATTTATACTTTCTACTTAGACAATATTATTTAGGTATTAAGCTAGAAGGGTAGTTCTTTTGATTGGTTCTTCAATAATGAGTATTTTAAACTGCTTGCCTGAGTAATATATTTGCGTGACTATATTTAGGCTCCAATATACACAAAATAGATCATTTCATATTAAATAAAAGTGTGAATTTAAACAAATCATTTTCGATATACTTTTTTTCTTTAAAATACTAGAAATTCTGTCATGTATTCTATACTTTGTCAGTAATAACTAGAAGAGTAGTTGTTTTGACTGGTTCTCCAATAATGATAAAATATTTATACCTAACTAATTAGTATATTACCGTGACCAGTTTAGGCACCAATATTATACAGAAAATAGGTAATTTCATATTAAACAGAAAAGTGTATAAGTTGTAATTTGCTTAATACCTAAATAATATTTTCTAATGATTAAAGTAAATAAATAAAAAATAATTACTTTCTACTTGTTTCCATTTTTTTTTCTATATTAGTCGTAATATTTCATCTTGCAGTGACAATCACGCGCCTTCCGAGTGTATACCATATGTTACTGCGTCACAAAAATATTCATAAATAAAAAACTATCAGTTCTAGATGAAAATTTTTTTTTTCAAAAACTTCTCCCATATCTTGGCTTCAATTGCTCCGCTGCATGTATATGAAAATTTGCAAAAATAAAAAAGTTTGTCGCTTAGTGAAAATATGAGTGCATTCTTTGCAAAGTAATAAGTTCATTGTTATTTAAAGAAAATAATAAACAATAATCAATATAAACAAAAACCCCGTTGGAAGCGCTTGGGTGTGTACTTGAATTTAAAAAAAAAATCAGATCGATAGCTCAATTAGATTTGAAGATATGAGGATGTTAATTTTAAAAAACACGGATCTTCCAAACAATCAATTTCTGAAGTTTTTTCGAAATAAAAAATATCTGTACCACAGAAAAATATCGTAATTGCCCATTACAGGTCCCCAATAACCTACTCTACAAAATCTACAGACTTTCATCTGGTTCTACGCCAAAAAAAATAAACGACACATTTCTACGTCGATTTCGCTCCTCTAATGGCTCTGAAGTCAATTAAGGTTGTAATAAACATGAAAGATAATAAAATTTCTGACAAAAAATATATTCATCTTTTTACTCAAATTTAAAATTTCTACGTTTCATGACACGCTAAACCTATTTCAGAAAAAAAAAAAAAATTTGAAAATAATTTTCAGCATTTGAAAAATTTTTTACCACTAAAATAGATGAATTTTTTTTTCTTTGTTCAAATTTAAAATTTCCACGTTTCATGGCATACTAAACCTATTAAAAAAAAAAAAAAAATTGAAATTTTTTTTCAAAAATGTCGGTAAAAAAATTTACAAAATATTTTTCTTCTGAAATGGGTTTAGAATGTCATGAAACGTGGAAATTTTAAATTTGAACAAAAAGGAAAGTTTCCTTCTATTTTATAGTAGTGGTAAAATTTTTTTTTCTTTGAAATAGGTTTAGAATGCGATGAAACGTGAAAATTTTAAATTTGAGCAAAGAAAAAATATTTTCCATCTATTTTAGTGGTAAAATATTTTTCAAAAATGTTGGTGAAAAAAATTATCAAAATTTCTTTTTCTGAAATAGGTTTAGAATGTCATGAAACGTAAAAATTTTAAATTTGAGCTAAGAAAAAATTTTTCTGTCTATTCTAGTCTTAAATTTTTTTTCCAAATTGGTAAAAAGATGTTGCAATTTTTCTTTTCTGAAATAGGTTTGGAATGTCATGAAATGTGGAAATTTTAAATTTGAGCAAAAAATAATTTCATCTATTTTATAGTAAGTAGTGATATACTTATAGATCAAAAATTTTTTGAAAATTTTTTTTAAACATGTAAATTTTTTTAAAATTTTGTTTGAATAGGTTTAGAATGCCATGGAAACGTGGGAATTTCAAATTAGGAAGAAAAAAAAATTCCATCCAATTTAGTGGTAAAGAATTTTTCAAGAATGGCAAAAATGTTCTAATTACTTCCACACCCACGTAGTGGATTGGAAGTATAGTAATCGCAAAAAAATTTTCAAAAATTTTTATTCGTGAAATAGGTTTAGAATGTCATGAAACGTCGAGATTTTAAATTTGAGCGAAAAAAAAATTTCTGTCTGTCTGTCGGTCTGTCTGTAACTTTTTTTTTGTCCGCACGTTTTCTCCGGAACGGTTTAAGATATTGACTTGAAATTTTGTACACGTATACATTATAACGAGATCTGGAACTGGATTGTTTTTTGAGGATGTCCGGTGAAGGGTTGGGGGGTTAAATAGGGGTAAAAAGGGGAAAATAAGTAAAGCAAGCTTGTAAGAGTACAGAAACTTAAAATTCGGTGTATGTACTGGAAGTTAAGGCCTCATATTTTTTTATAATATTTTTCAACCCCCCACCACCCCATTAATGGGGTTGATAAAATAAAGTTGAGATATTCATTTGAAATTTTGTACACGTATGTATTATAACGACGTCTGGAATTAGATTATATTTTGAGATGATTCCGTTGAAGGGTTGGGGGTTAATTTGGGGTAAATAGGGGAACATAAGTAAAACAAATTGGTAAGAGTACAGAAACTTGAAATTCAGTGTATGTACTAGAAGCCAAAGCGTCAGATTTTTTTTATAATATTTTTCAACCCCCACCACCCCTACTCCAATACGAAAAGGGTTGATAAAATAAAATTGAGATATTCATTTGAAATTTGGTACACGTATGTATTATAACGACATCTGGAACTAGATTATAATTTGAGATGATTCCGTTGAAGGGTTGGAGTTAAATAGGGGTAAATAGGGGAAAATAAGTAAAGCAGGCTGGTAATACTACAGAAACCTGAAATTCGGTGTATGTACTAGAAGCCAAAGCGTCAGATTTTTTATAATATTTTTCAACCCCCACCACCCCTACTCCAATATGAAAAAGGTTGATAAAATAAAATTGAGATATTCATTTGAAATTTGGTACACGTATGTATTATAACGACATCTGGAACTAGATTATATTTTGAGATGATTCCGTTGAAGGGTTGGGGATTAAATATGGGTAAATAGGGGAAAAGCAAGCTGGTAAGACTACAGAAACATGAAATTCGGTGTATGTACTAGAAGCCAAGGTCTCAGATTATTTATAATATTTTTCAACCCCCACCACCCTACTTCATTATTAAAAGGGTTGATAAAATAAAATTGAGATATTCATTTGAAATTTGGTACACGTATGAATTATAACGACATCTGGAATTAGATTATACTTTGAGATGATTCGGTTGAAGGGTTGGGGGTTATTTAGGGGTAAATAGGGGGAAATAAGTAAAGCAAGCTGGTATGAGTACAGAATCTTGAAATTAGGTGTATGTACTAGAAACCAAGACCTCAGATTTTTACTTCCCTCGCATACCGAAGGGAAGTATCGTATTCGAGAAAAAATCACCCTCCGAGATTTTTTCGGATTCTGACGTTTCAGAACACGTAGATTCCGAAAATATAGGTTTTTCAATTCCGTCAGTCTGTCTGTCTGTCTGTTGGTGCATTAACTAAAAAACTGCTTGACGGAGAGCAGTCAAATTTGGTAGGTAGTTAACCCTACTGTCAGCGAAGAACTGGTAGAATTTTCACTGAAAAATATACAGGGTGGACCGTCTAAACGGAATAAATAGTGAAAAAAATTTTTTTTTGCTCAAATTTAAAATTTCCACGTTTCATGACGCGCTAAACCTATTTCAGAAAAAAAAAATTTTTGAAAATTTTTTTCAATCATTTTTGAAAAAATTTTTAACACTAAAAAAAATTTTTTTCTTTGTTCAAATTTAAAATTTCCACGTTTCATGGCATTCTAAACCTATTTAAAAGAAAAACAAAATTTTGAAAATTTTTTACCAACATTTTTTAAAAAATTTTTACCACCAAAATATATGAATTTTTTTTTCTCAAAATTTAAAATTTCCACGTTTCATAGCGTTCTAAATCTATTTAGAGAAAAATAAAAAAAAATTTAAAAATAGATGGAATTTTTTTTTCCGATTTAAAATTTCCACGTTTCCATGGCATTCCAAATTTATTAAAACAAATTTAAAAATGTTTTAGAAAAATTTAAAAAAAATGAAAACATGTTTTAGTAATCTATTTATCACCATTATAGAATAGACGAAATATTTTTTTGCTCAAATTTAAAATTTCCACGTTTCATAACATTCTAAACCTATTTCGGAAAAAAAAATTTGCAACATATTTTCACCAATTTGGAAAAAAATTTAACACTAGAATAGACAGAAAACATTTTTGAAAATTTGTTCTATTATTTAATCACCACTATACTTCCACTCCATTACGTGAATGTGGGATTGAAAATGTGAGAGATGGCAATAATATTTGGCATATCCTATTATATACTTTTATTGAATAATGGCATCCCAAGAAATAATTGGGTCATGGTGGACATTTATAAAGGTATTTGCGCAAGCCTTCCATATTTGGTACCTGTTATTTAGTATATTGAACTTTTGCTGTTGGATGAACACTCTGTATATTTTTTTGACCAAAAGTTATCAGGTTTTCTTTGTAATAATACCAATAATTTTATTCCGATTATTATTCCCAATGTCATTTCGTAATTAATAATTTTTTTGAGTGACTGTCATGCACAAATAACGAGGGAAGTTCTGTGTAAATAACTTTACCGATTTTTTAATAATATATTTCAGCCCCCCACCACCCCTACTCCATTATTCAAGGGATTAATAAAATAAAATTGAGATATTCACATGAAATTTAGTACGCATATGTATTATAACGACATCTGGAACTAGATTATATTTTGAGATGATTCCGTTGAAGGGTTGGGGGTTAAATAGGGGTATATATGGGAAAATAAGTAAAGCAAGCTGGTAAAAGTACAGAAATTTGGGATTTGGTGTATATACTAGAAGCGAAAGTCTCAGGTTTTTTTATTAGTATTTTCCAATAATAATTTATTAGTATTTTTTAAATTTGAAGAAAGGAAAAAAAATTCTCCATCTATTTTAGTGGGAAAAATTGTTTCAAAAATGTTGGTAAAAAAAAATTTCAATTTTTTTTTTTTTTGAAATAGGTTTAGAATGCCATGAAACGTGGAAATTTTAAATTTGAACTAAGAAAAACATTTTTTTCATCTATTTTAGTGGTAAAAAATTTTTCAAAAATGTTTTTCTTTTTCTGAAATAGGTTTAGCGTGTCATGAAACGTGGAAATTATAAATTTGAGCGAACATTTTTTTTTTACTATTTATTCCGTTTAGACGGTCCACCCTGTATATTTTCCAGTGAAAATTTAACCATAAGTTTAACCCCTTTAATAATGCAGTTGGAGTGGTGGAGGGATTGAAATATGTTATAAAAAATCCATGGCCCTTCTAGTATATACATATAACAAATCTCAAGTTTATGTAGTCTTACCAGCTTGCTTGACTTATTTTCCCATATTTACCCCTCAGCCCTTCACTTGATATATTCCAAAAACAATCCAGTTCCAGATCTTATTATAATACATACGTGTACAAAATTTCAAGTTAGTATCTTAAACCTTATCAGAGAAAACGTGCGGACAAAAAAAGTTACAGACAGACGGGCGCACGTACGTACGTACTTACGAACGGACGGACAGACAGACATACAGACAAACAGACAGAAACACAGACAGACATACATGCAGACGGGCAGACAGACAAACAGACAGACAGATCGACCGACCGACAGACAGACAGAGTTCTTTTTACGCTCAAATTTAAAATCTCGACATTTCATGACATTCTAAACCTATTTTAACAAAACAAATTTTTGAATTTTTTTATGCGCTCACTATACTTCCACTACGTGGATGTGTAAGAAATAGTCAGGTGGACATATATGACTATACTATTGAACTATTAAATAAAGATATTCATAACACTCACTCCTGACATATTTACGCGTATAAGAAAGTAAATACCGAGAACAGAGAAAAAAACCGCTGCCTAAGGAATCACTACTTCCACATCCAGATTATTCGTCCAAGTCACTTTAAAGGAAATATCTTGACTATATTTGCACTCTAGTATGTGGAAATTATTGGTCATAGAATTTTAATAATATTTGTCATAGAAAAGTTTGATGCCTTGGTTTCTACCATATAGGTACCTACGTTAAAAATGAAGTTTCTAGTTTACCCTACTTATTTTCTCCTATTCACAACCTACCACCTCCCACCCCTTCAATGGAATCATCTCAATCACATATGATTACAATACATACGTGTACTAACTTTTAAGTGAATATCTCAATTTTATGTTTTCAATCCCATTAATAATCGAGGGAAGGTGGGGGATTTGAAAAATATTAGAAAGAAATTTGAGGCCTTGGTTTCTAGTGTATACACCGAATCCCAAATTTCTGTACTCTCACCAGCTCGATTTACTTATTTTCCCATATTTACTACTATTTAAACCCCAACTCATCAACGGAATCATCTCAAAATAGAATCTAGATCCAGATGTAGCTATAGTACATATGTCTACCAAACTTCAAGTGAAAACCTCAATTTTATTTTATCAACCCCTTTAATAATAGACTAAGGGTGGTGGGAGGTTGAAAAATATTATTAAAAAATCTGAGGCCTTAGCTCGTAGGACATACACCGAATTTCAAGTTTCTGTACTCTTACCAGCTTGCTATACTTATTTTTCCCTATTTACCTCTACTTACCCCCCCACTCCTTCAACGCAATTATGTCAAAATATAAACTAGTTTCAGATATCGTTATAATACATACGTGTACCAAAGTGAAAATATAAATTTAATTTTATCAACTGGTTTAATAAGGGTGTGGGGATGGGAGGTTGGATGGAAAATATTAATTTTCCTGCGCTTCTAGTATATATGCCATCTCCCAAATTTCTGTACTATTAGCAGCTTGCTTTACTTATTTTCCCCTATCTACCTACCCCTATTTTACCCCCAACCCTTCAACGGAATCATCTCAAAATGTAACCCAGTTCCAGATGTCGTTATAATACACACGTGTACCAAATTTCAAGTGAATATCTCAATTTTATTTTATCGACCCCTTTAATAATGGAGTAGGGATATTGGGGCCTTGAAATATCATAAAGAAAGTCTGAGACCTCGGCTCCTAGTACATACACCGAATTTCAAGTTTCTGTACTCTTAGCAACTTGCTTTACTTATTTTCCCATATTTACCCCTATTTAACCCCTAACCCTTCAACGGAATCATCTCAAAATATAAACTAGTTCTAGATGTCGTTGTGATACATACGTGTACCAAATTTCAAGTGAATATCTCAGTTTTATTTTATCAACCCCTTTAATAATGGAGTAGGGGTGGTGGGGGGGTTAAGAAATATTATAAAAAATCTGAGGTTTTTACTTTTAGTACATACCCCGAATTTCAAGTTACTGTTAGTTACTTACTAACTTGATTTACTTATTTTTCCCTATTTACCCCTATTTAACCCCAGCCCCTCAATGGGATCATCTCAAAATATAATCTAGTTCCAGATGTCGTTATAATACATACGTGTACCAAATTTCAAGTGAATATCTCAATTTTATTTTACCAACCCCTTTAATAATGGAGTAGGGTTGGTGGTGGGTTGAAAAATATTACAATAAAATCTGAGGCCGTTGCTTCTAGTACATACACCGAATTTTCAAGTTTCTGTAATCTTACCAGCTTGCTTTACTTATTTTCCCTTATTTACCTCTATTTAACCCCCAACTGTTCATCAGAATAATCCCAAAATATAATCTAGTTCCTGATGTCATTATAATATATACTTGTACCAAATTTCAAGTAAATATCTCAATTTTATTTTATCAACCCCGTTAATAATGGAATAGGGGCGGTGGGAGGATGAAAAATGTTATAAACATTTTGATGGCTATTGATATCTATTAGTATATAAAAATAACAATATAATATAGTTCCCCTTGATTTTTTGCATTTTTAACTATTCACAGGCCCATAAAAAATAACTGACTTTAATATAAGTACTTACTTCATTGCAGAAAAAGTTGGGAAAAAAATATTCACATTTACAAATTTACTGGCATGTTGTAGTTAGCCAAATTTTGGCCAATTTTTTATTTTTTCCTAAAAATAAAAAAAGAAACCCAAACATCTTGAAAATTTTGCACAAAATTTTTTTTTGGGTTTATATATCATATAACTTATATTATGGTCAGTTATTTTTTATGGGCCTGTGAATAGTTAGATGCATAAAAATCAAGAGATAACTATATTATATTGTTATTTTTATATACTAATAAATATCAATAGCCATCAAAAATGGCCACACAAGAGAGTATTTTATATCCCCTTTAAAACCCATTTTGATTTTTCTTCCTAGTTTGTTTGGTTTTCGAGCAATCCAATTTTTTCTATAGGCCGCGGGCAAAAAATTTTAAATAAACAAAAATTCGCGCGCATTAAAAACACAAATTTTGCAATTTTTGTCAATATCGATTTTCTCATATACAAGAAAATTACGAGGACTTTTTTAGGTAATTAGTAAAGCTTTATTTTTTATGATGAGCAATTTTTTTATAACTTCAACGGTCAACGAGTTATCAGTAACGAGTTCGGTGAAAAGAGCCTTACTCTTTTCACCGAAGGGTGGTTTATGCGGGGTTGCGTGGTTAATCCTCGCACTAACAGTTACGGAAGGAAAATCTCAGATAACATTTTTTGCGAGCTTCTGGTGTATTTTTTACTTTATCGACTGTACTAATGTGGAAGTTGGCTGATTCAAATCGTAAAAGTTAGCATATGGGATAAGAACTAATTATATTGGACTGAAACCAAATTCGTGTTCAAATTCAGAATATTCCATATTATTTTATATTTTCTAAAATATTGTTTATTTATTTTTTATTTCCTTAGTCACTGCTTTCTTGTCGGGGTTTTTAAAATTTGTAATTTAATTTATTACAAAATGCTACTTTATATTCCAAAATCCGACACTATAGATCAAATCCTTCAAAAGGTAAAAACTCAAAATTTCTAAACTCATTTTCATGGTTATAATTTTTCCAGGAAGTATTATAGGGACCATGTTTATTAGAAGCATTAGTCTTAACATAAGAAATTCACTTTTGCAGGTTATTCATAGACATGTTGGAGACAAAACTAATAAACTGAATTTTTATTTTACAGTTGCATCAGTCTGCAAGCCAAAATCTACATTCAAAGTGGATTGCAATATTTGTACATGCAGCAGTACTGGAGTAGAATATTCTTGTACGAATAAAACTTGTCCAGTTATTGTAAGTATCATTTTTAAGACATTTCCCTCGTTTACTGGACTATTTGTTCAGAGGTAGCTTTCAAAAACAGAATAGAATTAAGACAATAAAAATGACTATATAACAGTACTTACCGAGTCAAAATTTAGTATATTCATAAAGGACATCCCACACAACAAGGTTGTCCAAGAGATGTACCATGGCAAAGGCCGTTTGGTATTTGGGCTTGCCTGTAGACATGCCAATATCCTGATAAGTATGTTTTTCGGTGAGTCTTTTGGTCATCCCAATGACTAGTTGAAAGAGAGCCATCTGTAGTTATCACAGCCATTTGTCATCTCTTTTTTGTGTAGTTGTATAAAATTAAGGTTCTCCAGCCACTGGACCAAACTTTGGTCTCCTACATTTTCTTTGCATATTCTATAAAGAATTCCCACTCACTAAGTTTAACACCTCTGCTCTAATATTTCCGATCTCATCGCGCTTTGCCAGTTTTTAAGTTTTTTTATAGTTGCCTCCATTTGTGTAAGGCACATACAAAATTTCCGCCAAAGGAGCCCGCGCGGCGGTATCATTGAATCGTAAAGATGCCGCCTGCCCGCTTTGTAGGTGCTGCGTTTTTTATGTGTCTTAGAAATATGAAGTCAATTATAGTGTGTACTTAGTTTTTTAAGTTGCCTCTATAGTCATTCTGACAGGGAAAAGATACAGAGAAAAAAATGTTTTCTCTAAATTCTACGCAAGATATGTTATATAGATTATTGACCCACTGTTTTCCTTCTATTGGCAATCAAAGCAGGGGGTAGTTTGGAGCGTTCGGCGAGAATCGGTCCTACGTCATTTTTCACAGCGAATATCTCGAAAATGGCTACTGTGACGTACAACATTAAAATGAAACTTGCAGTGTGGAATCTTGTCTACCAGATTCCCTGTATTATTTTTTTGTTATGATTAATTTTTGTCGATTATTTTCACATTTTCTGCAAACACGCATTTTGTAATTAGAGCTCTCATTCACACCACTCGTGAGGTAGAGCTCTCGGCACGGGTTATTTAAGTGATTTCCCCTGTAGGTCTGCTCCATTACCATATTCGACGGTTTCATTTGTCAGTAGGGTCTTTTCCATGGCCTCATCTTCAGTTGGTGAATACAGACAACTTTTTCTATTACAGATGGAGCATGTAATTAAACAAAAAAATTGGTAAAGTTATTTACACAGAACTTCCCTCGTTATTTGTGCATGACAGTCACTCAAAAAATTATTAATTACGAAATGACATTGGGAATAATAATCGGAATATAATTATTGGTATTATTAGAAAGAAAACCTGATAACTTTTGGTCAAAAAAATATACAGAGTGTTCATCCAACAGCAAAAGTTCAATATACTAAATAACAGGTGCCAAATATGGAAGGCTTGCGCAAATACCTTTATAAATGTCCACCATGACTCAATTATTTCTTGGGATGCCATTATTCAATAAAAGTATATAATAGGATATGCCAAATATTATTGCCATCATCTCTCACATTCTCAATTCCACATTCACGTAATGGAGTGGAAGTATAGTGGTGATTAAAATACAGAACAAATTTTCAAAAATGTTTTCTGTCTATTCTAGTGTTACATTTTTTTCCAAATTGGTGAAAATATGTTGCAAATTTTTTTTTCCGAAATAGGTTTAGAATGTTATGAAACGTGGACATTTTAAATTTGAGCAAAAAAAATATTTCGTCTATTCTATAATGGTGATAAAGAGATTACATAAACATGTTTTCATTTTTTTAAAATTTTTCTAAAACATTTTTAAATTTGTTTTAATAAATTTAGAATGCCATGGAAACATGGAAATTTTAAATCTGAAAAAAAAATTCCATCTATTTGTGGTAAAATTTTTTCAAAAATTTTTAAATTTTTTTTTATTTTTCTTTAAATAGATTTAGAACGCTATGAAACGTGGAAATTCTAAATTTTGAGAAAAAAAAATTCGTCTATTTTGGTGGTAAATTTTTTTTCAAAAATGGTAAAAAATTTTCAATTTTTTTTTTCTTTTAAATAGGTTTAGAATGCCATGAAACGTGGAAATTTTAAATTCGAACAAAGAAAGAATTTTTTTTTAGTGGTAAAAATTTTTTCAAAAATGATAATTATTAATAATTTTCCTGAAATAGGTTTAGCGCGTCATGAAACGTGGAAATTTTAAATTTGAGCAAAAAAAAATTTTTTTCACTATTTATTCCGTTTAGACGGTCCACCCTGTATATTTTTCAGTGAAAATTCTACCAGTTCTTCGCTGACAGTAGGGTTAACTATCTACCAAATTTGACTGCTTTCCGTCAAGTAGTTTTTTAGTAAATGCACCAACAGACAGACAGACAGACAGACAGACAGACAGACAGACAGACAGACAGACTGACGGAATTGAAAAACCTATATTTTCGTAATCTCCGTGATCTGAAACGTCAGAATCCGAAAAAATCTCGGAGGGGAGGGGAGAAATAAAAAAAAATCCATCTATTTTAGTGGTAAAAAAAAATTCAATGTTGGTAAGAAAAAAATTCAAAAAATTTTCAAAATTTTTTTTTCTGAATCAGGCTTAGAATGCCATGAAACGTGGAAATTTTAAATTTGAAGAAAAAAAATTTATCATTTTAGTAGAAAAAAATTTTTCAAAAATGGTAAAAATAATTTCTTTTTTTTTTATAGTTTTAGAATGCCATGAAACGTAGAAATCTTAAATTTGAGCAAAAAAAATTTTTTCATCTTGGTAAAAAAATTTTCAAAAATGGAAAAAAAATTTCAACATTTTTTTTTTTCAGAAATAGGTTTAGCGTGTCATGAAACGTGGAAATTTTAAATTTGAACAAAAAAAAATTTTTTTGATCTTGGTAAAAACTTTTTCAAAAATGGTGAAAAAAAATTTCAAAAATTTTTTTTTCAGAAATAGGATTAGCGCGTCATGAAACGTGGAAATTTTAAATTTGAGCGAAACAAATTTTTTTTCACTATTTATTCCGTTTAGACGGTCCACCCTGTATATTTTCCAGTGAAAATTCTACCATTTCTGCGCTGACAGTAGCGTCAACTACCTGCCAAATTTGACTGCTCTCCGTCAAGTAGTTTTTTAGTAAATGCACCAACAGACAGACAGACAGACAGACAGACAGACAGACCGACAGACAGACTGACGGAATTGAAAAACCTATATTTTCGTAATCTCCGTGATCTGAAACGTCAGAATCCGTAAAAATCTCGGAGGGTGATTTTTTCTCGAATACAATACTTCCCTTCGGTATGCGAGGGAAGTAAAACAATAAAAAAGAATTAACAAAAATAATTTACTGTAAAAATAGTTATAATGTGAAACAATAAAAAAATGATGAAACAAAAATAACTCTACTAAATAAATAAAATGCAATATATAAAAGACAAAAAATAATAACTATCCAAAAAATAAATTTATTTAATGATCATTTCTAACATTGTTATATTTATTTAAACAAGTGCAAACAGTAGTGGAATATCTACGAACCAATTACTCTTGCCAGGACGATCCTCAGATAGCAGAGTTATCTTTTCTGAATGTTGCTACAATACATATACTGAAAAAACAATTACACAAACAAAAACAATAAAGAAATAATTAACAACTGAAAAGTAATTGTAATACCAAACAATAAAAAAATAATGAAACAAAAATAACAAATTAAATACACCATACAAAGGACTGAAAATAATAACTATCCAAAAAAATAGATGAAAAGATATGCGTATAATATAAATTTACAAAATGCGTGTTTGCGCAAAATGTGAAAAAAATAGACAAAAATGAATCAAAGCAAAAAATAATACATGAATCTGGTAGAGGAGATTCCGCTCTGCAAGTTTCATTCTAATCATTTTGTACGCCACAGTAGTCGTTTTAGAGATATTCGCTGAGAAATAAGGCGTAGGACCGATTTATCACCGAGCGCTCCAAACTACCCCCTGCTTTGAACGCCGATAGAAGGAAAATAGTGGAGAATAGGTCACAATCTATATAAATAACATTTTTTACGTAGAATTTAATGGAGAATATTTTTTTCTAAATCTTTTCTCTGTCACAGTGATGGTTTCGAAGAAAAACGTAAAATACTCTAGTTAAGTCCCGCCCGGGGATAGTTCTTCTCGAAAAAAGGGTGGTTCCATCAACGGATAGGGTGGGAACCTTTAGGTTCTTATTTCTACTCCTATACACTATTCCTGGACGAAATATCATTTGCATATAAATTTTTTCTTTTATTTGCTGTTTTCTCGACTAATTATCGTGGACTACTAGTAGATAGTTATTCTCAGATATAGACTGATCACTTTCTTCAGTATCGAAAAAACAATATTTAACGCCTTATCTAAATATAGACATACTCTTAGTTGTACGTTAGCTTCAATCATCTCCCGATAATTCCAAAGTGGCTGGCGAAACGCGCATCGAGTGATAGTATTCAAGGGAAGAGTTCAATTCTTTTAGCGTTTGTGGAAATGTCATAGCAAAGTTTCCAACCCCTCTATGACTTAAGTAAAGCTCCTTTCAAATTTGTGGTGGTTATATTAATACACTAATGCATTATGTTTATTTAATTTGCAGGACTATAACGATAAATATTCGGTAGTAAGAAACAAGCAAGGTTACATCATCCTGAAACCCAAATCTAATAACGAGCAATTTGTTTTTGACGATGACAATGAATTTGTATTAAATAATAGAAATACCAGAAAAACTCACGATCGTCTACCTCGTCCTTATCCATACATAAAAGACGAAATCTCGTACAGTCAAAATAATAATGACTATGATGTGATTCCTAATAATATTGATGACGAAGAAAATAACATCGATGACGAAGAAAATAATGTTGATGACGAAGAAGACAATAGTGATGAACAAAGTTACGTCGACGCAGATTTGGAAGAAACTAGGAGGGATGATACATTTGACAATAATATTAATAAGTGGGACGATATAGTGCCTAGACGAAGAGACTATTAATAAATAACATGTGTTTATAAATTCCTGATCAGTACAGTTTGTCAGGAAAAATACTATATTCGCTATTTAACTAACAATTGAATTAATGAGTATCAAGCCTGTAGCCAGAAATAAATTTTATATATAATTTTACTTTTTACTTTTTAGTTTTTACTTATTTTACAGATAGACAGACAAATACCCTTTCATTTGATACCCACGTCAAGGGGGTTGTAACGGAAAAGATAATCCTGGGGCATCCGTCATATTGGATTTAGAATGACATTGCATAGTTAATTGTATTTTACTCGTCAAATCCTTTCATTTGATACCTATATCAAGGGAATTGTAAAGAGAAGGATAATTGACTATCCTGGTGAGTCCGCCATATTGGATTTAGAATGACGTCACATAGTTTATCGTGTTTTACTTGTCAAATATTTTCAGTTGATACCCATATTAAGGGAGTTGTGAAGAAAAAGGTAATCCGCCATCTTGGAATGTCCACCATATTGATTTAGAACGATATTAGATATGCTATATTGCATTGTACCGAACTTATACGCGTGTGCAAAATTCCAAAGCTCTAACTTAATTAGAATTAGCAGAAATTTGTATTGCAAGATTTGTAGTAGACAGACAGACAGACAGACAACAGAGCAAGTTAAATAAAAGCTTTTAATAAAAATTTTAATCTTAGCAGAAGTTACCGCCGTTAATATACAGGACGAGTAACTAGTGCGTGGACGGTCAATGTCTTTATTTAATTTTTAATTTCAAACGGTCAATACTGTAGTCTGTTTTTAAACCAGGAGGAGCGTTTTAAATTTAACGCGCTAAATCATACATCTGTGATTGGATACGCCCTCGCCAGTTTTACACAATGCAATAATCGCCAATTTTGACATATTGTAAAAAAAAAAAATTTCATGTCATGAATTATTTGGTTATAATTTCTATTTTATCATTTGCACAGTATATATTAGTTTTTTAATCCCTTTTGTGTAAACCTGAAGGTAAAAGTGGCTAATTATTTGGTGCCTTTATATTACGAAATGGTATGGATGCTATATAAAACACCTAGAGGTCAAATGCATTATATAATGTAATAAAATTCACACAAAAACATTGTAGTCGTATATTGTTGGTTGCCCAAAACGCCAAAAAGGTTTTAGCGTATTTTCTAGTTACTTTTATGGTGTGAATGGAACTTTCGTGTTTACTCCTCCTGGTTTAAAAACAGACTATAGACTTCAGTTCTTCCGCATTAGGAATGGGATGTGCTCATGTGTTTCGTTTGTCCAAATTAGGACTTACAGTTGTGAATTCTGACTTATAATTGTTAATTCCGACTTATAATTGTGAATTTCGATTTAACAATTGATGTGAATTACAGCTTCACAATTGTGTTAGAAAAAAAACAGCTTGACCTTTATACGCTTTTGTAAGATAGAGAATACATTTTTTTAAATTTTCAGCTGTATTGACTTCTGTCTAAAACATTTTTCAATAATGATTATCGTAAAGCTAAAACAGGTATAATTCCTAAAAGTTGATTTAGATTAAACGTGGGAAGAACTGAAAAGAAAATACGAGTCGTGGTTAACTGATGTTGCTTTCATAAGAGAAAACAAATAAAAGGTGAGAAATGTGAATTGTATCATTGTACCTTTTAGTCATAAGGACCAAAATAATAATAATAATAATATTAATACTAATAATAAGAAAAAAAAATTAAACGAAATATAACAAAAAGACCTGCCGATACCGTTTTCTACAATATGTATAACTGCTCTACTGGCTGACCCTCGGATTTCCCTAAGACATAAGAAAATTTTCAGTGTTTTGTTTCTGAATATAAGTACCCGGTGTAAAGACTATAAAATTCTGCTCAGTAATTTCAACGTGGCTATTTCCGGCCGTGTTTTCATAATTGCTTAAAGTTTACTCTTAGTCTCATATATTGATCAAAGCTTTTAATAATGCTTGGGTTAAAAATTGTACGAGGTTTTCTCAACCGTTTGAAATGAAAAATAATGCCTGGAATAAAAATTGTAGGAGATTAAGAAAGGAATATTTTAAAATTATTAAAATCTACAACGTGTTTCATATAGTGGTATAGCAAGTGAATACTTGGAACACCCAATATTTTTCCGTATATCTATATTTGTTTCTTAATTTTCTATTCAGGCATATGTTATTTTTGGTCTTACAGTCTAGTGTAAGTCCAAAAACGCTGTAGCGTTGCAACATTATTAATTTTTTCCAACAATAATACATTTGCAGGGGTCAAGAGTAAAACCTGCAAAAAACTCATTTTTAACCACCATATCACTGTAAATGTTAGTCAAGACTACTAGCTTTCAGGCCTTTTAAAGTAGAACTTAATCCTACAGAATGTTCTCCATAATGGTTAAAATTTCTACATTTTTAAACGGTCATGACTCAATTTTTTTCAAATGGAACGCCATATATGTTTTTTCTTCAACTATTTCAACAGTTAATTACCTACCTACACGCTGATATTGTTATTTAATCCAATAAAACGATCCCTTTGAAAAAATATCCAATTAACTACGAAATTAAATTCAGACAAAAATCCCACGAAAAAACCATCTTTGAAACATTAAAAAGAATTATAACCACCTTTGGCATCATCTTTCATCGAAATCTGTGTAAAAACTTATTTCATTAAAAATAACCAAAAAATTGACTTCGAAAAATTTTTTTCATCTCGAGAACGACGGTCAATCACCTTTGGTCGTTCGGATTTTCAAAAGTACTAAAAAATTGAATTTCAAATTGCACGGGGCGGAAAACCGTTGAGCACCCGACAAACTTTTCGAAAGTACCCAGAATTTGGTTTTCGAAAGTACCACGAATAAAGTAGCACAGGGCGGTAACTGCTCCGTCCAACAAGTTTTTCGAAAGTACAACGAATTAAATTTTTCGAAAGTACCACGAATTTGGTTTTTCGAAAGTACCACGAATAAAGTCGCACAGGGCCGAAAACTGCTCCGTCCAAAAATTTTTTCGAAAGTACAAGGAATTAAAGTATCAAAAATTTAGTTTTTCAAAAGTACAATAAAGAGACTGCACAGGGCGGAAAACCGCTCCTCGAGACAAATTTTTCTAAACTACCACGAATTTGGTTTTTCGAAAGTACCATGAATTTAGTGGTTCACAGGGCGAAATCCTCAGTCAGGATGTAGCGAGTAGCTATGAAAAAATCAATGGGACGGTTTTTCCAATAAAAACCAAAATCCTCATTTAACTATCCTCAAAGTGGGAGAGCATAATCCTTGTCCAAACCACTAGAACGTACATAAAATTAGTAAACAAATTCAAAGTCGGAGAGTCGATTCCGACGAACCCAAAATACTTTTAATCCGGGCTCAGGCGGACATCGCCATAGTAGTCGCTCGAATGCGAGTCGTTGGAAAAAAGTATATTTGGGTTCGATGCCGTTAGTACGTTTATAAAAGCAGGAAAACCATCGAACTCATATAGATAGCTACTTTAAGCATCCTGACAAGGATTCCAAGCATTTCGATAATTTCAGTGCAAAATTAAAAGTGAATAATTTTCAAAAAAGTTCCGCATACATTTTACAATCATTACTAACTGGGAATCTGAATCCTTTTGTACAGTCGATAGTCATAGTTCTCTCGATGCTGGATAAGTTACACTCCTACGGGAGGTAACGGCTTGCCGAGTATTTTATGAATTATTTCAATAAATGAAAATATATTTTGAATTCGATTTCTCATTGATCCACTAATATAAGATTTGTGACCGACGTGCAATTCTGCGGCGTGAGTCGGACAACTACTTACTGCGGGTCACCTCTGATTCCGTCACGTTTGTGTACTTGTCCGAATACTCATAGAATCCATCGACCCGCGACGGTCTTAATTATTAAGAAGTGTTTCTAAGAAGTGCTAATTATAAGAAATATTCATTAAAAGTGCACTGCCCGACATAAGATTTCGACGGAGAGAGCAGACTGTAGCAATCATAGTAAGTATAAGTTTGTCTATTTTCGTTCTGGGGAGTCTTACGGGTAACTTGAATCTCCTTGTGAGTAGAGTTGATAGGTATCGTAGCGGCGACACGGCTCCGGCCCGGCCTAAATTATATAAAATTCTTGTCGTGTCCATCATACCCTACGATACTAGGAATATCAACAATATCAATAGTGACTACTTTTTTTTATTAGAATTTTTCAAATACCGTAAAAAAAATGGTCAGTACGAGTTATTAGTGTGCCGGTAATTGATTGCTTAAACAGTTCAAGTAAAAACATAAGTATAAGGGGCTCCATTTGAAAAAATTGAATTATGAGAGTAAAAAGTTGTAGAAATTTGAATCATCGTAGAGAGCAGCCTGTAGAATTAGGTTCGACTTTGACGGGGTTAGAAATTAGTACATGGTCTTGACTAACTTTCAAAGTTAGACGACAGTCAAGTTTATGCAAATACGTTATTTACAGATTTTGCTCTTGGCATCTGCGTTTGCATTTTTGATCAGAAAAGGTGAAATAACGTGGCAACGCAGCACAGTGGTGCTTTTTTTTCAAAACTGGCGTAAAAAATCGGTAACCAAGCCAATTTTCGATATAAACTTACGAAATTTGGTAGGGTTAAGAATTTGAATACGCTAAATTCAATTTTGCTGCAGATCTCTTTTTTCGATATGGCGGCTTCAAAGTTGGGGTCAGAGGAAGCAAAAAAAAATCAATAAAATAACCCAGCCACAAAAAAGTTCTGATCCTGGAACTAGACCCGAGTAGTCTAATATATTTTTCTAGGCAGAATTCGAATTTGACCTCAGAAAAGCCCAAACACGTTCAAGATTTTGAGCTAGAGCGAAAAAATCACCCTAAAATAGAATATTTTTTGCCATATACCAAAAATCTATATTTAAATACAATACATTTGCGTTTGTTAACTACTTCTTGCATGGATTTATAGTTCTTACAAATCAGGGATGATTTACCCTATTTTAGGGTTGTTTATTCGCTAAAGGCTCAAAACTTTAGAGCATATGGGCTTTTCTGAGATCGGATTAGAACTTGAACTCAACAGTGAAACATATTCTTTATAGGATTTTGCAAACAGTGGAAAGAAAAGTTATCTATGAGTACTAAAGGAAAAACTATATATGAAAATATTAATGAAATCTTTGCATTCTTTCGATAACCTGACTTCTGGTTATGCTAACAAGTAAAAATTCTTATTTGCCATTCTCATTTTAACACTAGCATCCAACATAGTCCCCTACGGCTAGGCAGGCTAAACTAGTATCTACATGATCCCCTACGATATGGAAATTCAGTTAAAAATGAGAAGGACGAAAAACGTTTCAAAGGCTAAGCATTTCCAAGAAACTGAATGAGATTTTATGAAAATGTAATTCATTATAATGAAAAAAAATTTAAAGACAAGGTACGTAAATAAATTAATTTCAGGCCTTTGTTCTCATTTTTAACTGAATTTACATATCGTAGGGGATCATGTAGATACTAGTTTAGCCTGCCTAGCCGTAGGGGACTATGTTGGATGCTAGTGTTAAAATGGGAATGGCAAATGAGAATTTTTACTTGTTAGCATAACCAGAAGTCAGGTTATCGAAAGAATGCAAAGATTTCATTAATATTTTTATATATAGTTTTTCCTTTAGTTCTCATAGATAGATTCTCTTTCCACTGTTTGCAAAATCCTATAAAGAATATGTTTCATTACTATAAGCAAACAAATAATAAATAATTCACTTTTAAACATTGAACTCAACAAGTCCAAAACCCCTAAAAATATTATTTTAGAATCTAAATTACGTATTAATTTACCTTTTTATTTCTACACCCCTTTCAACCACTAATTTACTTTATTTTAAACCTAATAATAAATTCTAGGCTTCTGGCATGCTGAAGTTTGAAATCTGGAACCTCAAAGACCCCTAGAAATATACTTTTGCGGAATGAAAATTACGTATTTCCTCAAATTCTCATTTTCACCCCTTCCAACCCCTATTTTACTTGATTTTCACTCTAAAAATAAATTTTTGCCTTCTGACATGTTGAAATTTGAAATGATCAACCTCAAAAATATATGTATAGAATGAAAATTACGTATGTTGTAAAATTTTCATTTTTACGTCCCTTTCAACCTCTATCTTTCTCCTTTTTCATCCTTGGTTTTTGGCAGTTTAAAATTTGAAATCAGCAAACTCAAAACCCTAGGATTCTCATTAGGAGTAGGCCTATTCTAAGGGTGTTTTTTTCGCGCTAGCTTAAAATTTTGAGGATGTTTGGGCTTCTCTGAGGTCGAATTCGCATTCAGCGTCGAAAATACATTGACCTACTCGGGTCAAGTTCCAGGATCAGGACTTTTTGGGTTATTTTATTGAATTTTTCATCTTCTACTATTCTTCTGAACCAATTTTGAAGCCGCCATATTGAAAAATAAATTCTGCAGCAAAACTGAATTTAGCATATCTAAATACTTAACTCTATGAAGTCTCGTAAATTTTTATTGAAAATTGGCTTGATTGCCGATTTTTGACGCTTGTTTTAAAAAAACACTACTGTGCGCCTCTGCATAAATTCAAAAATGACATCTGCCTGGATAGAGAATTAAGCACAAAATATAAATATATGAAAAAATGTGGAGTATTCCTTTAAAAAAAGTGTATATTTAGTGTATATTTAGAAGCAATTTTAAAATCTGTTGCCCTTGATTTTCTACAATTTTTGTTTGAGACATGTTCTTAAATTTAATTAAACCACACAAATAAGTTGGTAACATATTATTGACAATTTTATAGATAAATACCATAGTTTGTATATAAATAATATCATTAACTGAAAAAATACCTAACACATTTAACATTAAGTGAATAGCGATCACATTTTAATATTGTTCGCATGCATTTATTTTAAGCAATTTGAAGATCGTTTTTCAAATTTTCATTTACAGAATACAACACAGTAGTGCAATACATAAAATGTGGCAATATTGTGGTTTTATATGTTGTAAGTTTAGTGTAAGTTGAAAGATCTTTACCTACTCCTTTCAGAAAATATTGTTTTTTCTCAATTTTCTTTATTAAATAGTCAACATGCTGCTTAAATGATTCGCTATCTAATATCACTCCTAGGTATTTATGGTGGCTTACAAGTTCAATTGTTTCGTTGTCTATTGTCACTATATGATTACCAGTATTACATATATCAACTTGGTTTTTTGTTGATATTACCATACATTTACATTTTGATGCATTAATTTTTAATTTTTGGTGTTCAAAATACCTAGATAAATTGTATAAATCTTCAGTCAGTTCATTTGTTAATGTATTGTGGTTTTTACCAGTAATTTATAAAAGTGCATCGTAGGCAAATAAATGTAGTTTACAATTTTTTACTATTTTATGCATATCATTTATATAAATCAAAAACAGTAAAGGACCCAACACACTACCCTGCGAAACACCATTAATTATTAACCATTTCTTCAGAAATTGTATCCCCTATTTTAACAACTTGTTTTCTATTTGACAAATATGTTTCAAACCACTTTAATACAATTCTACTTACACCATATGAATTCAAATTAATTAGCAGTATATCCCTACTTACAGTTTCAAAAGTACGTTTCAAATCCAAGAAAGCCACAAGTATCGTCTCACCCATATCAATAATTTCCCTCCATTCGGTTAATACAGCTTGACTAGCTGTTTCACATGAATGCTTTGACCGAAATCCTGATTGGTTTTCATAAAATATTTTATTTAATTCGAAATGGTTAAGTATTTGTTCATACACAACACATTCTAATATTTTATCCATCACAAGAGGCACATTTAATGGTCTGAACTCACAGGCTATTTAAGCATTTTTTATTTTAGGGACTGGATTTACTGTTGTCACTTTTAACTGTTCAGGAACGACACCTTTATTTAAAGATGTGTTAATAATATTTAGCATTACATGCCCCGAAACCATAAAAATATTTTTAAGCAGCTTTACATCTAATATTGCATCAGAAGACATTTTGTTTTTTAAATTTAAATTATTTTTCTCAATTCTGCCAATGATATCATTTTGAAATATTTTAGTTTATTTCATTATTCTCTATATTAAGATCTGAATCAGGAATACTTTGGGCGATCCTTTTATACTATCAATAAAATATACAGGTTGTAATTAGTTTCATGTCATTAAAAAAACTGGTGGTAGGGAACGACAAGACAAACAAAAAAACCTTATATAACATGGGGTCTAAAGCTCATAGTTTTGGAGAGAAAAAAAAATAAACAAAGATTTCTCAAATTTTCAATAAAATTTTTAGAGAACTGCTGGAATATTGAGGTAGGTTTAGATCTAGATCTGATCTGAAGAAAACTATACTCTAACTCTCCCTTGTGCAATATTTTAGTTACTGTGGGTGTTTCGTTATGTACACACGTCCAACCCGCCCGCAGTTCGTTGTTTTTGTCATTTTTGAATTTCGCGTCATTGTGTGTTTATAGTTAAGATTTATTTTATTGACTTACCGTTCAAGTTGTCAAATTATTGATTACGTACAGACACAACTTACTTGTTCGTTCTTTTTGTATTCCTTTTTGACTTTTGTACCAAGTTTTTATTTTATTTTTCTTTATTGACAACGTTAGTTGATAGTTTAGTGTTTAGTGTTGAACGAAGTGCGTATGTCCTTAATTCGACGTACCGAACTGTGTATTGATGCAGATGCAGAAATTTTGAATCATTTAGGTAGGTAGTAAGCTTTTAACCCAGGACACTCATTTATGTTACAAATGTTAATAAACCACATTTAAATTTTCTAAATTATAAACAGTCCAATATTTTGTTCCAAATTAAAAAACACACATGTAGAGAAATGCTCTGTTTAAACCTCTATGGCTATTATTTGCTTGCAATTGTGCACGAAGAGAGAACGAATTATTTACACCTTTATAATTGCCTCAGTTTAGTTGAAGCGGTCCATCAAAGGCGGTCGATGATCCAAGGCCTTTGCCGGAGAGCACTTTTTTATGACGATTTAAAAGTTGTATAATTGGGAACTACAAGTCCATTGACCAAGAAAAGCAGTGGTTCTCAATTATTGTCTACAATAATATTAAAAATGTTGACCCCTAGAGGGAAAAGTCATAAAAGTTTTTCTAGTCGGTCCCCAGTACCAGTTTTTTTAATGACATGAAACTGATTACACCATGTATATTAAAGTGTTCAGCAATATCTCTTTCTCCATTTTCGGTTCCATGTGGAGAAATTATTTCATCGGAACTTCTGACTGCATTTTAGTGTTTACCAATGATTTTAAAGTACGCCACATTTTCTTATTATTGGTTATTAATTTTATTTGCATAATATATTTTTTCTTTTTCCTTATTAATGTTGCTGCTTCATTTCTTTTTTGTTTATATGCTATATGCTATTCATTCTTCTGCCGTTTTCCCTTGTTCATATTTTTTATATAATTGATCCCTTATTTTAATTTTTTCTTTTATTTCATTATCCCACCACTTTTTATCATCTCGATATTTTGTATATCTCGTTGGAGCAACTTCCTCTATAATTTTTGTTGTTTTGTCAATAAATTCATTATACAGTATATCTACATTGGTATTGTTTAAATCCCATCTACAGTCTAGAAGTTTTACCTGAAGTTCTTTAATATTTGTCTGGTTCAGTTCCCGATATTTTTTTATCGTCTTCATATGATGCACATTATTTTTAGTATTGATTCTTACATTAATTTTAATAATGTTATGATCTGTTATTTTAGGAGAGCTTACGACTTCCGCAGAAAATATTTCATCATCCTTATTCGTTATTACTATTATTGATGCACAATTTTTTTCAATCCTTGTAGGTTGTTTAATCAATTGAACTTTTTGAGAATTATTTTTGACATTATTAATTTTATTACTATAAAAGGAACTTTTGTTGAATGTTGAAATCACCTATTATCAAAAAAAAAATATCATCAAAGGCGCTTAATAAATTGCCTAGATACCCTAGAAATTCACCCATACTTGAACTCGGTGATCTATATATTACTCCAACATATATTATTTTATTGCACATTTTTATTTTGAGTATTAATGTTAACCATTTTTTATTTATACAGTCTTTCATATATACACTACAATTTACATCCTCACGCACATATGCCATTACACCACCTGTATGTCTATTTTGTGAGTTCACCACATATGCTTTATAATTTTTTATTCTGTATTCATTTTCATAAATGTCACTAGTAATTCACGTTTCAGATAACAACAATTGGCATGGTTTTACTGTTTGTACAAAGTCTGTTATTTCTTCCATATGAGTTAGATAACTTCTGCAATTGAAATAATTTATTATAAATAAATTACTACTCTCTATTGATATATTTCTTCTTCTTTAGTTAATATAATTTTCTGGATTCTCTTTAACGATTCGCAACTATTATCCAAACATGAATGTTTTATATCTGAACTTAGATTATTATTATTATTTGCATTTATGCAATGTATGCATTCATATTCTTCTTCTTGTTTCAATATAAAAATATAGAAACAAAATAAATTATAAAGATTATTCACTATTAACAATTTAGCCATGTGAATATGTATAACTTACCCTCTTATTAAATGCAAACGTTCAGAAAGAATGGAGAAATATAATTTTTATGATTTAAGGGACATTTTATAGATTTGTGACAAAAGATATATTTAAATGTTTAGGCTAATTAAATTTGAAATATATCAAGCATTATCTTACCTTAATTTTACATGCCTATACATCACATTGTTGTATAAAGAGAAGGTAATGCAGGAATTACAATAATTTATTTTGATGAAAATATTTATCCCTCTACTCATACCCGCCACTGTTGCCTCGGGATTGTTATGACTGCTCTCCTTTTTTAGGCTATATGATGTGATTATGTTGGGAGCAAACAAGGTATGTATTGAAGGGATAGCTGTTATATCTAGATTTGTTCTTTGATCGGAGGCAACTACAGTGTGTTTCACTTCTCGTGAAGACACCCCTGTATCTTCTTTATTTGTGGCCGAATTAATTTCAAAATTTTATGAGGTATACAACTCTGTAAGGCGACTTTAATCAACACATAAATGTCGTTTAGATATAAAACCTCGGCTTACTGCGATAAAAAGAAAATCGCAATTTTCGAGAAATCATAGTAGGCTTAGATATAGACGAAAATTTTGTTAATAAAAGTTGTCCAGAATCACTAGATATGCCACCCTATAAAATTTGGTGAAAATTGGAATACGTTGAAAAAAAATTTTTTTGTTTCACTTCTCGTGAAGACACCCCTGTATCTTCTTTATTTATAGCCGAATTAATTTCAAATTTTTATGAGGTATACAACTCTATAATGCCACTTTAATCAACACATAAATGTCGTTTAGATATAAAACCTCGGCTTACTGCGATAAAAAGAAAATCGCAATTTTCCAGAAATCATAGTAGGCTTAGATATAGACGAAAATTTTGTTAATAATAGTTGTTCAGAATCACTAGATATGCCACCCTATAAAATTTGGTGAAAATTGGAATATGTTGAACAAAAAATTTTTGTTTCACTTCTCGTGAAAACACGTATCTTTTTTATTTGTTACAGAATTTCAAGACTAATTTATTTTAAAAAAATTATCAGTTACACAGCGATATTGTCCAAACATACGGAGAGAACTTTTTCCAACAAATGAGTCGTGCACAATTATTATTAAAATTATTTATTAAATAAAAGGTAATGAAACAGTATTTACAGTGAATGACTAAAATGCCACTTATTATACTATTATATTCGGCCCCTTTCTACTAACCCACCCTCAAGTGTAATACACTTCTCAATCCGCTTTCTGTTATTTATTACAACTCTTCGCAGTTCTTGAGCCGTAACTTCTAAACACGCGTGCCTTATCCTCACACAAAGCTGCTCCACATTTTGAGGTCTGGTCTTATAAACTTTATTTTTAATATGACCCCAAAAATAAAAATCCATGGGAGTGAGATCAGGAGATCTGGGTGGCCAATGTATTAGAGGGCTATTTCGTCCTATCCATCTTTGGGGAAAATGTTCGTTCATCCATGCTCTTACTACTACGGAATTATGGATAGATGCTCCGTCGAGTTGGAAATACAATTGTTCCAAAGGAAAATCGACTATTGCATTCCACAGATCATTATTTAAAAATTGTAGCATATGTAACGCATTTATATTTTGAAAAAAGAAGAACGGCCCTATTATTGTTTCATTAAAAATTCCACACCACACATTTACCTTCTGGGAATATTGCCTTTTACAATTTATTATCCAATCAGGATTTTCTACTGCCCAGTATCTAGAATTTTGTGATGATACTACCCCGTTGGTGGAGAAAGTTGCTTCGTCCGTGAAAATTACTTTCTTCAAGAAGTCTCTATTATTTAAATAATTACCTTGGATCCATAAACAATATTCTAGTCTTCTCTCTTCATCACCTTCCTCCAAGGTATGTACAAATTTTGGTTTAAACGGTTGTAACTTATGGCGTTTTAAACATCTCCAAATTTTTGACGCCGACAAATTGAGGTCACGAGCCATATTTCTAAGGCTGGTAGTGGGATTGGCGTTAAACGCCGCTAATATAACGTCATCCTCTCCATGTCTTCGACTGAGATGTACTCTCGGTTTAAGCACATTACCAGTTGTATTGAACAAGTGACATATTCTTGCAACGGTACCATGGTGTATTGGTCGTCTTAGAGGATGTCTTAAATTAAATTCTTCTGCAGCTTCTCTTGAAGACCGTACATTTTCACCGACTATCTTTATTATTTCTACTTTTTCATCAGTGGTTAAAAGAATTCTAACCATTATGATTAAAAAAATTAAATAATTAAACTTACGAACTGAACAATAAATAACAATAATCACTTCTGTCATAAAAGTAAGAATGGAGAAATAAACAAAATAGTTATTGACAGTTAATTTCACGGCACTCTTAACATTTAAAACAAAAAATCAAAAAACCCCTAATGTTCCTAAAATTCTGAGTCGATAAGAAGGATATGATGGAAAGTTACTCCTCAAGAACATTGACAACGAAAAAAACAAAAAAAAAGGAACAGTGTTACAACTTGATATGTAATAAAAAGTGGCCCTTTTAGCGTTTTATTGAATCATGATTTTTGTTCACGACTTTCGTTTGTTGGAAAAAGTTCTCTCTGTGGGTTGGATAAAGTCATTTTATAGAGTTGTATAATTGATACATTTTTTAAAATAAATTAGTCTTAAAATTCGATCACAAATAAAAAAAAGATGGGGTGTCTTCACGAGATGAAAAAAATATTTTTTTTCAAAGTTTTCCGATTTTCACCAAATTTTATAGGGGGGCATATCTAGTGATTCTGAACAACTATTATTAACAAAATTTTCGTCTATATCTAAGCCTACTATGATTTCTCGAAAATTGCGATTTTCTTTTTATCGCAGTAAGTCGAGGTTTTATATCTAAACGACATTCATGTGTTGATTAAAGTCGCCTTACAGAGTTGTATACCTCATAAAAATTTGAAATTAATTCGGCCACAAATAAAGAAGATACAGGGGTGTCTTCACGAGAAGTGAAACAAAAATTTTTTTTTTCAAAGTATTCCGATTTTCACCAAATTTTATAGGGGGGCATATCTAGTGATTCTGAACAACTTTTATTAATAAAATTTTCATCTATATCTAAGCCTACTATGATTTCTCGAAAATCTCGATTTTCTTTTTATCGCAGTAAGCCGAGGTTTTATATCTAAACGACATTTATGTGTTGATTAAAGTCGCCTTACAGAGTTGTAAACCTCATAAAAATTTGAAATTAATTAGGCCACAAATAAAGAAGATACAGGGGTGTCTTCACGAGAAGTGAAACACACTGTATATTCAAATTTCTATGGGATTATAATGAAAATTGTGTCTTTGGTGCCCCTTGAAGAGAGACGCCTCGCAGAATTTATCGGTTGCTGGCTGACACAATTCCTATTTTCCAGATCATCTGAAAGAAAAAAATCAAATATATTTTTACTTCTTGTGAATAAAGGTATTACATGAACTACGGAAAATTCTATTTTTCAAAAAATGAGGATACTGAGACGTATGAAAAAAATTACTTCTATCTCTTCACATTTTTTATGATAAAAGAAGTTCTGAAGGTATTTTAATTTCCGTAGTTTATGAGAAAGACAGTTGTGTTCTCGATGTATGTGCCAAATTTCAGGGCAATCGCCTTAACAGCGCTTGAGATATCACGTCGACGTGAAGAAGAAACGGTCTCTCGCAAATACTTCCTAGATACAACCGTTATCGAGGAAATTGATGCCAAGCGTAATTACATTTAATATTACCTGAAGATCAAAAACAAACTAGGTAAAATTCTACTATTTGTGTGAATTTTGTTTTTAAAAATTTTTCGCATAAAATTTTATAATAATGTTATGCATTACACCCCTATGATACGCCTATTCCTAATAGTGACTGGAAACTTGTAGAAAGAGGTAGAGTTTTCTAGAGTCTGGTAGGGGAAGATTTTCGATTGTGTTCTGGATGAGTCTGGAGGCAATTTCAGAGTATATAAGGCGCGATTACAGGAGGAAGAGGAGAAGTTTTACTAAAGGGAAGTTAATAGCGAAAATGAGGTTATAAATTCGAACATTGTAAAAATTAGTTTGTGTAATCAGTAAATTATTAAATAAAGTGTTAGTGGTTTACCCCTTGTTAAAATTATTTAGAACCCACGGATTCATACAGGGTGTTTCCTAAAAGGGTGAAAATTCGTAATAACTGATGTCAGAAGCGGAAATTTAACAAGATGATTTTTTCGGTGTTCGAGAAGCTTTGGACAGTGTATTCTCGGAAAGTAGTGCTAGCACAGTGGACTGATTTATTGGACGTTGTTCGAGGGTTATTTTCGAACAGGAAAATACTGTTAAGTGCATTTTTTGAGACATTTTTGGAACATGTTATTTGGACATTAGTGGTTAAGTGACAAAGACTCTAGATAAGACTTTTTCGTGTTTTGAGGTTTTTCCGGACAGTCCCATTACCGATAGTGACGTAATTGTTAAATTTATTTGATTTCAACGTAGTCGTATGCCCATAACAACCAGAAGCATGGCAACCTAAAAGCAAATACAGGACTTATTTGCACAATTCCAGAAAGTGTTGGAAGAGGCATCGAAGAAGGCATCGAGAAGAAGTAAGTGAAGTCAAAGAGAAAGTAAACAAGTTTGAAGAAGAAATCAAAGGGCAAATAGAACTGCTTGAGCGACAGTTGATGGATAGAGGAAACCAGCAAGTGGTATTATGAGGTCAGCTGTTCGAACCTCTCTTCTTTGACGACCAAAGTTCTTGGACCATTTACAAGAGGCAGTTTGAGGCAGCAGCGAGTGCAAACAACTGGAATGACGAAGAGAGGGCTATGGCATTAATCGTGGCATTAAGGGGCCATTGGAAATACTCCAGACAATCCCAGTAGAGCAACAACAGGATTTTAAAGTTTTAGAAGCTGCCCTAGTCTTACGGGATGGTGAACAACACCTCGCCCAAGTGTACCAGACCCAGCTGAAATCACGTGTTCAAGAGGCTGGGGAAAGCTTGCAAGAGTTTGAAACTGCCGTGTGGAGACTAGTTCATCTGGCTTACCACGATGTACCGAAAGAATTCCAAGACCAACTGGCAGTAGAGGCATTTCTGGATGGTATATAGGATAATGAGATCAGGTGAATCCTCAGGTTATCTTGATACCAGAACAGTAGCGAAGCGTTGGTGCATGCACTCGATGTGGAAGCTGTCTTTCAGGATACCCTGAGTCCAAGAGTGCGAGCTGTGACTACTGACGAATCGCAACCAGAAAAGTACCAGGACCCTATGTTGGTGGAGATGTATAAAATGTGCAAGCAAATACTGGCTCAATCGGATACTGCAGGAAGAGAAGGAAAGCCAACCGGGGGTATTAAATGTTACAACTGCGGCGGAGCAGGGCATATCAAACGAGACCGTCGACAGCGGAACTCGAGGAAAGTGAATGCTGGAAACATGGAAGAGACACAGAATAAACAAAGTAGTGGAAGGCCAAGTGGACGGCGTATGAAATGTTACAGGTGCGGAGAACGAGGACATATCCAGTTAGAATGTCCACGGGGGAGCTTGGGGAGAGTAGAGTCCGAGGCTGTGAAGCCCAGGGAAAAATCAAAGGAAGCCGGTACCAGAGAGGCTGTGCCAGATAATGAACGTGGTGCCGATAGAGAAGTGAAAATTTCCCAGCTTCGGAGCATTACGTGAAGACGACCACTACAAGAACATACCGACAAAACGAAACCTCGGAGTGACGCAAACATTTCACCTGGAAGAAGGTGCAAGGGCGATTTCAAGTAAGTACTACCACCAGGAGAAACTGCAGGTCATGGAAGCAGTTAACACTGTCCAGTTGGAGATGCCGGATGACAGGGAAAATGAAGCACTAAGACAAGATCAATTGAACGATGAGGAAATTGGGACTATATTGAGAGCCAAAGAAAGGGGAACTCGTCCAAAATGGAAGGATGTTTCAGACAAAAGAGTGAGACTGAAGGCACTATGAGCACAGTGGGACTCACTGAAAATCATGAACGGGCTGTTGAGGAGAGCATGGGAAAGCCCGGACGGAAAACAGGTGGTTATGCGACTAGTGATTCCCAGGTGTCGAGTAGCGAAGTTGCTTCAGGAAGTGCACAATGGAACATCCGATGAACACTTCGGTGTTAACAAGACCCTGAAGGAAATACGAGAACGATTTTATTGGATAAAAAGTCGTCAGGATGTGGAGGCTTGGTGTCGCAAATGCAAGATTTGTGCAGCCAGTTAGGGACCACAGATTGGAAGTAAGGGTGAAAGGTTCAACGCCGGAGCTCTTTTCAAGAGGTTGGCTAACGATATAGTGGAGCCATCACCAGCCAGTGACCGAATGAAGGCTTGATACGACCGGAAGGGTAGTCCAAAAGGGTTCATCAAGGTGGGAGATCTGGTTTGGCTGTACAATTCACAGCGGACGAAAGGAATGTCACCGAAATCACCTTGGGATGGACCCTACACTGTTATTATGATGATTCTGAATTGCCTGATCGGGACGATCAATCATAATATTATAATGGGAAAACACTGTCATACATACATAATCTAGACAATCATAAGACTCGGCTTCTTACATAAATATTTTGGATGTACTTCTTGATTTTAGTGAGATTAAATTTTGGAGGCAATCAAGAGAAATCGCAGGAAATCTAAGAGGGGTATCTGGTGTACAAGTTTCGGATTACAGCTTGCTCCTTGGGCTTTGTGTGTTGTATTATAATGAAACTTGTGTCTTGACGTTAGACGTCCCTCAAAATTTCTCGGTTGCTGGCTGACACAATTCCTTCTCTCCGGATCATCTAAAACAAAAAAATCAAATTTCTTTTTACTTCTTGTGAATATAGGTATGCGACGTATGAAAAAAAAAACTTTATTCTCTTCACATTTTTTACGATAAAAAAAAGTTTTGCGTGTATTTTATTTTCCGTAGTTTATAAGACACAGTCGTGTTCTCGATGTACGTGCCAAATTTCAGGGCAATCGCCTTAATAGCTCTTGAGATATCACGTCGACGTGAAGAAGAAACGGCCTCTCGCAAATTTTTCCTAGATTCAACCGTTATCGAGAAAATTGTTGTCAAGCGTAATCACATTTAATATTACCCGAAGATCAAAAACAAACTAGGTAAAATTCTCTCATTTGTGTGAATTTTGTTTATACAAATTTTTCGCATCAAATTTTATAATATTTTAATGGGAAAACACTGTCATACATATAGGTAATCTAGTCAATCATAAGATGCCGAGTCTTCTTACATAAATATTTTGGATGTACTTATTGATTTTAGTGAGATCAAATTTTGGTTCCAATCAAGTAGAAATCACAGGTAATCTAAGAGGATATCTGGTGTACAAGTTTCGGACTACAGTTTGCTCTTTGGGCTTTTTGTGTAGTATTTTGTACTCTTTTAATTACATTTTTGTATTTTCACATGAGGATTTCTTCATTTTACCTCAAAACCCCTGGGGGCTGGATAACATTAAATTTGTTAATGGGTTTCGTTAACTTCCTATATAATAACTGGGTCATAATACCCACTGTATACTATGAGCTTAGATTAATTAATGCCAGTCTGTCCTTATTAGGGCATTACAAGCATACTAATCAAAGGCAGATGAATTGATGAAAATAACATAATAGGGGCAGTAGTGGAACATTTGGATTTCCAGCTCTGTTTGGAGAAACATATTGTTTTAATAGTTTGGATCGCTGTAATTGTCTCTATACAGAATATTAATGAACAAACTAATTTGATATAAAAACTAGCGATTTCAAATATCAAATTAAAGTAAATCGAATTTTACAAAGAAAGGTTATAGTGCAATACGATGTTGTACCGCAGTTTGGTTTTCATTGTTCTATTTAATTACTTTTTTGAAGTTATAAATTGTGATGAAAATGGCCACTTCTTTTTAAAAGTTGCTAAAAGTGTTCCAAGAATCGGCAAAAGAGGCAGCAAGAGTAATGCAGATTTTGAAAAATTCTTCCTTAAAGCTTCGAAGTCTGTACCCAGAATAGGAAGACGTAATGAGGTAAATTTATTTTTCTAATTTGATTTTCAAAATTGAAAAGTTTCGAAACGTCACGCTTTTGTAGATGATTAGAAATAATGGAATATTGTTTTATTAGGAGTAAAAGTGATACTTTTGTGACGAGTTTGTAGGATTACCGGACGATTGAAGTGAGTCCGGCAATAACTGACGAGTCACAACAAGTGGCTTTTACTCCGAATAAAACATGCCATTTTTACTTCACACGTCGATTAGCTATAAAAAATCTCGAATTTTAGCACCAAAATCTCATTGTGTTCATATTAGGTAGAGAGCCCGCTGTATAGATTTCCTATGAATAAGATACATGATAAACTTTGTATGAGTGGGAGGATGCGGGTAAACAAGAAGAGGCAGCCTATTTTTTTAATAACTAGAAGGCTTGTACTTTAACTTAAAAAAAAATCATGTTTCGATGACTTAAGAAAACAGAAAAAAAACTGTAATCAAGAGTGTCTCAGGGTTGCGGGTAAATTAAGCCTGGCAGCCCATGTCATTGTATACCCATGTCATTGTATACCCCAAAACCTACATTTTGAAGTAAGTTTTATTCATGTATTCGATGACACACAATATGGTGACCGGAAGCGATATCAGAATTCCATGACGCGGGCAAAATTTGCAAAAATTAAAAGTGGCTGTGGTAGTACTTACTCACTCACATAATGATTTTTGTGTATCTTATTCATAGGAGATCTATACAGCCGGCTCTTCACCTATATCGCATGGCCGGCGTATTAAAGATAATACGCATTACTATGGATATATTCTACTGTCGTACAATATATCCATAGTATAATATATATCTGTACCTTTAGCTCCACTATCAAAGGCAACGCACAGCCGTCTAAAATGTTAAACGTTAATAACATGAAATGGGTTAAGAAATGTAATGTATTTTTGGCGTTTGAAAAAAAACAATTTTTCACAACTGGCAGTGAAACAACTATTTATAAAGCAAGTTAGGAAAAGTGACTTTTTATTACTACTTTTTATCGGTGTCTAAAATATTATTTACATAGTGGGCATATTTTCCAAGATATAAAGGATTTAAAACTGGTATAGTCAAAATTTCCTTAAAAAGTGGGACATTTTTCAATATAACTTAGCAGAACTTCAAAAATGTCCAATGTACATTATTCAAATTTCAGTGATTGATTTAGAATATAGACACCTAATGAACACATAATTTTTTCAATTTTTTATGCTCCTCCGTTTCTGAGATATTCGCGGTTAAAGTGAGGGGTCAATACATTTCAATCGTATATTAGTATATATATCAAATGGCAAGTTTCTGTACTCTTACCAGCTCGCTTTACTTATTTTCCCCTATTCACTCCTATTCAATCTCCAACCCTTCAATGGAACCATCTCAAAATATAATGTAACTACAGATGTCGTTTTAATACATACATGTACAAAATTTCAAGTGAAAATCTCAATTTTACTTTATCAACACTTTCAATAAACGAGTGGAGGGATTAAAAATGTCATAAAAAAATCTGAGATCTTGGCTTCGAGGATGAACACCGCATTCCAAGTTACTGTACTCTTACCAACTTGCTTTTTGTATTTTCCCCTATTCATTCCTATTTAACCCCTTCAACGAAATAATCTCAAAATATAATCTAGTTCCAGATGTGTGCCAAATTTCAAGTGAATATCTCAATTTTAATTTATCAACCCATTTAATATTGGAGTGGGTGCAGTGCGAGGATGGAAAATATTATAAAAAAAAATAATTGGCCTTGGCTTCTAGTATATACACCAATTCCCAAGTTTTTGCACTCTTACCAGCTTGCTCTACTTATTTTCCCCTATTTAGCCCCCAAACCTTCACCAGCTAATTTAAAAAAATAATGCAGTTTCAGATCTCGTCATAATACACAAGTGTATATTTCAAATGGTTCCAGAGAAAATGTGCGCACAAAAAAGTTACAAACGGACCGACAGATAGAAAATTTTTATTCGCTCAAATTTAAAATCTCGACATTTCATGACATTGTAAATCCATTTCAACAAAAAAAAAATATTGAAATTTTTTTTACGATTACTATACTACGTAGATGTGTAGATGTGGAAGTAATTTGAGGCGCTGGTTCCTACCATATACGTTAAAAATGAAGTTTCTCTAATACTAAAAATTATGTCGGAACAAGTATCATTCCAACACACTTATGGTCTAATACCATACGGCTTTCGACAAATCAGAAGCCGTTAAGCCACACTTAGTGGTTCGGTTGCCATGGTTACGTCTAGCTTCGCATTTTACGTTTTACACCGTTTTGAAGTTTTCTTGCATAATTTCTAAGATCTTGTTAGAGAAAGTATAGTCTACAACAGGGAAGGGAGGAAGGGAAGGGCTGTCGTCCGTGTTTCGTGTATTCCCAATAACTTGCAGATTTGCTGAAATACCCCTGACTCAAAATTTCTCCCTTGATCTGAATGCAGCTCCAGGGGTACACCAAACCGACATATCAAGTTATCTACCAAGACTTTGGCGACGGTAACCGCTTCCTGGTTCGGAATTGCGTAGGCTTCAGGCCATTTACTAAAATAGTCCATGGCAACCAGTATGTACTTGTTACCGTCCTTGGTTACTGGGAATGGTCCGGCTATATCGATCGCAATCCTCTCAAAAGGAGCCCCGACGTTATATTGCTTCATTGAACTCCTACTTCTAGTCTGTGGTCCTTTACTGGCTGCACAAATTTTACAATTACGACACCAAGCTTCAACATCTTGACGACTATTTACCCAGTAAAATCGTTCACGTACTTTATTCAGGGTCTTGTTAACGCCGAAGTGTCCACCGGATGCTCCATTATGCACTTCCTGAAGTACTTTCGGTACTCGACACCTGGGAATCACTAGACGCATAACAACTTGCTTTCCATCCGGGCTCTCCCATGCGCTTTTTAACAGCCCGTTCATAACTCTAAGTGAGTCCCACAAAGCCTTCAATCCAACTGCTTTGTCTGAAACATCCTTCCACTCTGGTCGAATTCCTTTTTCCTTTGCTCTCAATATAGCCCCAATCTCTGCATCGTTCAGTTGTTCTTGTCTCAGGGCTTCAGTTGTCCAATCATCTGGAACGTCTATTTTAATAGTGTTGACTACTCCCGTGCCCTGCTGTTTCTCCACATGGCGGCAGTGCTTGCAGTCGTCCTTGCATGGTCTTCTAGATAAAGTGTCTGCGTTCTTATGAGATCTTCCTGGTCGATGCTCGATTTTAAAGTCGTACTGTTGCAGCCGTTCTATCCAACGAGCCAGTTGACCTTCCGGGGTTTTCAACTGCAACAGCCATTTCAACGCAGCATGGTCGGTCCTGATTTTAAAATGTCGTCCGTAGAGATACTTATGAAAATGGTCCACTGATTTGACGATGGCCAATAACTCTTTCCTGGTTACACAATAGTTTCGTTCTGGTTTGAAGAGCACCTTGATGAAGTACTCGATCACTCTTTCCTCTCCGTTCTGAATTTGAGACAGCACACAACCAATCGAAGAATTGCTGGCATCTGTATCTAAAATAAAAAGTCCATTCTGTTGTGGGTATGCTAGCACAGGACCAGTGCATAGAGCTGCCTTCAATTTTCTCCATGCCGTTTCATACTCCGGTGTCCACTGGTACTGAACTTTCTCCTCTGTTAGCCGATGTAATGGCTTCGCAATGTCTGCAAACCCTTCCACAAAGCGTCTATAATAAGTGCAAAGGCCAAGGAAGCTTCGTACTTCATGAACGTTAGATGGCCTTGGCCAATCTCGTACGGCAGAAATTTTGTCGGGATCCGTTTGTATTCCCTCCGAAGACACTACGTGACCAAGGATTTTAACTTCGTTCTGAAATAGTAAACACTTCTTCGGGTTCAATTTCAGGTGTGCATTTCTTACTCGTCCAAATACTTCTTGAAGATTTTTCAAATGCTCTGTAAAGTCTCGTCCCATAACCAGCACGTCGTCAAGGTAAACCAGGCACGTCTTCCAGGTTAGTCCTCGTAGTACAAATTCCTTCAATCGTTCAAAAGTGGCTGGAGCATTGCAAAGTCCAAAAGGCATCACCGTAAATTGGTAAAGACCACTGCCTGCTGAAAACGCTGTCTTTTCCTTATCATCAGGATGAAGCCCAACTTGCCAATAACCGCTCCTAAGGTCTAACGTCGAAAACCATCGTGAGCCTGCCAATGTACTTAACGTGTCATCAATCCGGGGTAATGGGTAACTGTCTTTCTTCGTCACATCGTTCAATTTCCGATAATCGACACAAAATCTTAACGTTCCGTCCTTTTTGGCCACCAAAACTACTGGCGATGACCAGGGACTCGTTGACTCCTCAATGACTCCATCTTGTAGCATCTTATTTATCATTGCCGAGGCTTCTTCTTGTTTTGCTAGCGGAAGCCTCCTAGGTTGTTGTCGAATAGCGGGTGAGTCACCAGTATTTATCCGATGCTGGACTATATCTGTTTTTGTAAGGGCCTCCGTACTTTTGGCAAATACTGAACTTTCCTTTTTCAGAAACTTGATTGCTTCCCCTCGTTCATCCTTAGATAAATGCTCCAATTGGGAACTCAGCAAGGTCAAGACTTCCCGGTCTATATTCGTAGATGAATTTCCCTCCGTTTGTTCTTCGCACCTTGCTACCCATGTGACCGGTTCATAGGAGCCAATCGGTTTGCCTTCTTTAATTGTTACTGCATGAGAATTTAAATTCACGACTCTAATTGGGATTTTGTCTTTAGTCTGGGTTAAGGTTCTTGCCACAACAATATTGGTTAGGGACTTAATCGATTCGTCACCTTCCGCCAGGACAACACGGTAACCTCCAGGATTTCCTTCCAAGGCAGCATCGATGATCTGTTCCGAGTGAGCAGGAATCTTAATCGTCTGTGTTGTCAATAACCTTGCTTTATGGAATTGGTCATCTGCGGTTGCCAGGATAAATTCCTCATTTCCAATTTTCAAGACTCGCTCCCCTACGTCAACAATAAACCTCTTCTCTTCCATGATGTCCAGTCCCAAAATGAAATCATCTGTAATGTCAGCCACAATGACCTTGTAATTGAATCTCAACCGTCCAACCTGCAGTTCCAAATTGACCTCTCCATGGACCGCAGCCCTGTCTCCCGTGGCTGTCCGAATAATTACTTCATTTTGCTTCTTCTTAATCTGCAAGCCTGATATAAACCCTGGCCGCACTTTTGATGATGTAGCACCCGTGTCAACAGTAACCACGCACTTTCTTCCATTCACATATCCTTGCAACAGCAGACTACTTGGAATTCTTCGCAGCTGGGAAATCTTTATTTCTCTGGGGGCACCGTGTTCCCTAGCCAGCACAGCCCCCTCGGTGCTGGCTATCTTTAGTTTTCCTGCTGCTCTTCTACATTTACAGCATTTACTCGTCTGTCTGAGTTCTGCTGTCGACAGTCTCGTTTCATATGTCCCATCCTGCCGCAGTTGTAGCATTTAATACCTCCACTTGGCCTTTCTCTGTTTTGTTGGTTTTCTTGTCTTCTTGGAGGATTCGATTGAGCCAGTAATTGACCGATCATTTTATTCGTTTTGAGAATCGCGTTCAAGATAGGGTTTTGGTCTCTCTCTTCTGGCTGCGATTCTTCAAGCGTCATAGCCCGCACTCTTGACTTTGGAGTATCCCTATAGACGGCTTCTACCTCTAGTGCATGCACCAAGGCTTCACTACTACTTTTATGTCGGGATAGCCTAAGGACTCGCCTGATCTCCTCGTCCCTTATCCCGTCTAGGAATGCCCCCACTGCCAATTGCTCTTGGCGCATTAGGATATGCTAAATGTGCCAGTCTTTTCACCGCAGCTTCAAATTCTTGCAGACTCTCTCCAGCTTTCTGAACGCGCAATTTCAGCTGGGTCTGGTAAACTTGAGCAAGGTGTTGATCGCCATATCGTAGATCTAAGGCAGCTTCTAGAACTCTAAAGTTCCGTTGTTGGTCTACCGGAATTGTCTGGAGCAATTCCAATGCTTGGCCTCTTAGAACTACGATTAGTGCCTTAGCCTTCTCTTCGTCATTCCAGTTGTTAGCACTCGCTGCTGCCTCAAACTATGTCTTGTAAGTCATCCAGGAACTTTGACCATCAAAGGAGGGAATTTTTAATCGCTGGCCTGATGACACCACTTGCTGGTTTCCTCTTTCCCTCAACTGTCTTTTAAGCTGGTCAATCTCTCCTTTGACTTCTTCTTCGAACTTGTTTACTTTTTCCTCGACCTTATCTGTTTTTCCTTCAACCCGATCTACTTTTTCTTTGACTTCATTGACTTCTTCCGCTACCTTATTTTTGAGTTCTTCAGTGACGGCAAATATGGCACTCTGTTGGCCTTTTATAATTTTCTTTAGTTCATCTCTTTCTTCCTGTTGTTTAATGTCCAAGTCTTGCATGATTTTTCTCAATTCATCGTTTTCCTTTTGCCGCTGTTGTTTTTCCTCTTGACGCCGTTTCTCTTCTTCTTGTTTCTCCTCTTGACGTCTTCGTTCTTGATCCTCAAAAATTTTTCTTAATTCTTCTTGACGTTTTTGTTCTTGGTCTTCTTTTTCCTGTAGGCGTTTTTGTTCTTTTTCTTGTCGTTTTCTTTCACGTTCTTCTTTCTCTTCCCGGCGCTTTCTTTCCTGATCCATCATCATCTTTTGCATTTGGGCCATAAAGTCCTGCTTTTGTTGTTCGGATGCCATGCTTCTGGTTGTTACCGGCATATGATAAAATCAACAAAATTTATTAATCACGTCAATATCGGTAATGGAATTGTCCAGAGAAATCGCAAAACAGCACGAGAAAGTCTTTTATTTAAACTACTGTCCAAATAGAAAAGTTCTAGAAAGTTCACGAAAATGCACTTAATAACTACACGAAAGTCTTGTTCAGAGTCTTTATCTCTTCTTAGTTCAAAGGATTTAATCACTATCACTAATGTCCTAACAAACATGTTCTGCAATGTCTAAAAACGCACTTAACACTATTTTCCTGTTCAAAAATAATCCTCGAACAATGTCCAGTAAATTAGTCCTTCCTGTGTTAGCACTAACTCCGAGAATACTGTCCCAGTCTTCTCAACACTTCCGAAAAATCCTCTTGTTAAAATACCACGTCTGACACCAATGTAGCGACTTTTCCACCTTTTAGGAAACACCCTGTTTGAATCCGTGGGTTCTAAATCATTTTAACAAGAGATTAAACACTACTAACACTTTATTTAACAATTTACTGACTGTACAATACTTGTTTACTTAATAATATTATTTAACCTCACTTTTCACTTTTCAACTTGTTCACTTTTATAAACTGTCTTCTTAATAAAACTTCCCCTTCCGCGCTGGTAATCGCGCCTTATACACTCCGAATTTGACTCTCTAGATCCATCTAGGAACATTCAAGAATCTTCAACAATATTCCAGAAAAGTCCATTTTATTCTGATAGCTCCCAGTCACAATTAGTAGGCATATGCGTATCATCTCCAATTCCAAGGGGGTGTAATTCATAACAATACTATTCTAGCTTGCTCTACTTATTTACCCGTATTCACAATTTACCACCTCCCACCCTTAGACGGAATCATCTTAATCAAATGTCATTGCAATAAACACGTATACTAATTCAAGTGGATATCTCAATTTCATGTTATCAATTCATTTAATAACGGAGGGGAGGTGAGGTTGAAAAATATTAGAAAAAAATCTGAGGCCTTCGTTTCTAGTATATATACCAAATTCCAAGTTTCTGTATTGTTACAGCTTGCTTAACTTATTTTTCCTTATTTACCTCTACTTACCCCCCACTTCTTCATCGGAATACATACGTGAACCAAGTTTCAAGGGAAAATCTCAATTTAATTTTATCCACACTTTTAATAAGGGATTGCGGGGATGCAAAATACTATAAAAGAAACCTGAGGCCTTCGCTTCTGGTATATATACCAAATCCAAAATGTTTGTACTCTTACCAGCTTGCTTTACTTATTGTCCCTTATTTATCCCTATTTAACTCCCAACCCTTCAATGGAATCATCTCAAGAAATGGGCACCCCATTTGCACCCCCGATATCTGAAAAACTGTCCATTTTACTACCTTGTGTCCATAAGAACTTTTAATCAAGAAGATATTATCTACAATATACTGCGATTTCAGCCGATTTAGCTGGGAGCCATTTTCTATAAGAATTGTGCGGGGTTCCTTCAAGTGAATATCTTAGTTTTATTTTATCGGCCCCTTTAATAATAGAGTAGGGATGGTGGGGGGCTGAAAAATATTATAAAAATATCTGGGGCGGCCTTGGCTTCTAGTACATACATCGAATTTCAAGTTTCTGTACTCTTACCAGCTTGCTTTACTTATTCTTCCCTATTTGCCCCTAGTTAACCCCCAACCCTTCAACGGGTAATCAAAAAATATAATCTAGTTCCAGATGACATTATAATATATACGCATACCAAATTTCAAGTGAATATCTCAATTTTGTTTTATAAACCCCTTTAATAGTGGAGTGGGATAGTGGTGGGGGGGATGAAAAACATAAAAAATTCTGACGTCTTGGCTTCTAGTACATACACTAAATTTAAAGTTTCTGTATACTTACCAGCTTGCTTTACTTATTTCTTCCTATTTACCCCCAAATCCTTCATCGGATATGTACGTGTACAAAATTTCAAGTCAATGTCTTAAACCGTTCAGGAGACGTCGTACGGACAAAAAAGTTACAGACAAACAGTTATACAGACCGTCAGACAAACAGAATTTTTTTTTCGCTCAAATTTAAAATCTCGAAGTTTCATGACATTCTAAACCTATTTCAAGAAAAACAAATATTTGAAATTTTCTTTACGATTACTATACTTCCAGTCCACGTCTAAGCTTCGGTATTAGAGATATTTATTCTCATCTGTTATTTGACGATGACAAAGATTCTATGTTAGATAATATATATATTGATAAACATCAAATGGGTTGCCTAGCTAAATTGCGTACCGATGCTGTTAAATAATATAAATTCTAATTAACTTTTTTTGATCAACTTCCCCGATTTGTTATTCATAAAAATCGAGCATTAGCTGAGAGAATATGACATAAGGAATTGGAATAATATAGGTTGTCTACTTTCCCCTCAGTACAACTATGAAGTTGCCAGGTATAAACAGGTGAGCAAGCGTTATTAATATACCCTCATCAGTTATTTAATGGAATTTTTTAGGAAATGAAAGGTTATTTTATTCCCTAACAGTATTAGGTTGTCTTAACAAAAGTTTGTCACATCCATGGTTGCCTAGATTTTTGATGTTAAGAAAGATCTTCTGAAAGAAATTTTTTCCGATCGTGTAAGCGCGTCATTGATCAAATACTGAATTCAAGTCAGGTTAAATCTTAACAATGATATCAAATATTTTTCACTCATACATTTGTTTATCAGCGACAATACATAATTATAAAATAACAGGTTTTTTTGTTTCAAAATATACATCATTAAATACTGGTAAAAGTCAGAACATAATAATACCAACATTTTTGATTCACACGTTTATTTATCAATAGCAAAACATCTTATTAAAAAAAAATTATTTAAGAAACTTCTGATTCTGACTCGTCAGAAGTGCCCATATCAAAATCTAATTCTAATTCTTCATCGTTTTTTTTGTTTCGATTCGCTGAATATATCCTCAACTTGTAAGGGTGTTGGGTCCCCTACGAACCACTTTGGCTTGGTTTTATCCGTACTTGATATGATGAGAAACAGGTTCGGTGATACGCAACAATTTGATTCTCAAAGTTTTCAAGTACCTTAGAATATTGCAATGTTAACGTAATTTTTTTAAGCTGGGTAACCGTTTCTTTTGCCTTCGGGAATATTACGTTAATCCTTCGCTGACCAATTTCATTTCGTGAATAATTGCTAAACAAGCAAACTACTTCTCTACTTGTAGATGACGTTCGCGATGGTGGTGGTTCATCAGATGCAGCATCAACAGCAGGCTCCGATAGCGATGAGTTCTCACCGAATAGTGTTGAATCACTCTGTGCTGTTTGGTCAGGTGTCATCGATGATCTGCCTCACTTGACATTTGTGATGTCGATGCAACACACGGTACCTGGAACCAATATTTTGTTGCATAAATTCAAGAAATGAGTTTGATTTTCAAATAGAATTTACAACCTAGAGATATATTCAATTCCTATCATAATTACTTAATCTGTGACATAGGGACAGACGGGTATGAAGAATTTACATGGGTTAAGATTTTTGCCAAAATGGCTACGGAACCATAAAAAATGGACAACATTTCATTAAAATGGTTTTAGTACCTTTTTAAGTCAACAGTAGGATCTGGAATGTTCATTCCGGTGAGATGACCGTTAGTTGTAGGGATACTTAGTAACATTACTAAATAGGTACAGAATCTTGAGACGAGTTAGGTGCCATTTGTTGCTCCGGATTTATTGATAGTGCCGGGACCTGGAAATATTACATCACAGTAAGTCACGAACGTTCGACAAGTGGTTTCGCCACGTGGTCAGCGACAGTACGAGCAATTGCTTATTTAAATAGGAAACTAAATATTATATGCTCACATTATGCTGCTTGCAAAATGTGTGTACTCTTCATTATATTTCTTGATTAGAAGTGTTGCTTTTTTATAGGAAGAAGAATGATAACCAAAATTATCAATCGAATCCAAGCATAACCTAACCTCACCGTACGCAAAGTTTTTTTTTCGCCGAAATAACAACTTCAAAAAACATTTCTTAAAGGATTCATCATCAAAATCTATAACGGAATCCTCCGAACCACACAAAAAACACTTCTTCATTTTTAACTATGTAATTTTTTGAGAAGACTGATATTTTCACTAACGGTGTACGCAACAGCATGCTTGTTTACAACGGAATGCGAAATTTACTTCAAACCAGTGTTTGAAACATTATTCGGCCGGTCAAGTCATCTTTGTCTATCACACGGAATGAGGAGCGTGTCCCTTTCTCTTTCATTAAGCAGCTGCTAGGCGCACACCTGCCTCTCTGCATCCCTGTCTGTAGCACGGAGTGGTGTGCGAAACTCTTCACTGTCACTCTCCACGTTTAACATCTAAAATCTAGACAACCATGGATCTGACAAACTTTTGTCAAGGCAACCTAATACTATTGGGTAGGGAATAAAATAACCTTTCATTTCATAAAAAAATCCATTAAATAACGCATCAATAACGCTTGCTCACCTGTTTATACCTGGCAACTTCATAGTTGTACTAAGGGGAAGAAGACTACCTATATTTTTCCAATTCCTTATGTCATATTCTCTCAGCTAATGCTATATTTTTATGAGTAACAAATCGGGGAAGTTGATCAAAAAAAGTTAATTAGAATTTATATTACTTAACAGCATCGGAGCATAATATTTGTCATAATAATAAATAACAGATGAGAGTATATATTTCTAATACCGGATCTCGCACTATACGTGAATGTGGATAATACGCACAACCGCACTTAAAATGCACTACAACTCCAATTCACTCAGAAAAATGTAGAATACTGTCAAAGTTTGACACCCACATAAAAACCTATAAAAAATGAGAGCATGTCGGGTTCTTAAGCCACTGTCTTAAAGAAAACCAATATTTTGATTTGCCTATTTATTCTACAAAAACTAAACTAAATACTTTACAACTATTACAAGGAACAGCGAGATTAAAACACACACGCGTGATTCTAAATATTCTAATACGGTCTCGTTCGTCTTCCTTCTTCACGTTCACACTCATTTTTTCTGTGTTTTGCGGCACGCGCGCATCGGACCCTTTCCCTTCCGGCTGCCGAGAGCCTCCACAGGCATAGGACCAGGTCCGGCACGCATCGGGAAATTCGGGGGTCTTACATCCTCCCCCTTTGAATCATGCGTACGTCCCGTGCAGGATTCAAGATTGGACAATTTGGGCTTAGGAGGTCGCCCTCTGCGTCTAAGTGGCTGTAATGGGACATGTTGAACTTCTGTGCCACGATAAGAGCTTAAAGCGGAAATATGATATTTTCCCAGGGGGACCTTTGGATTGTCAACGTTGGCGACCTCGAAACTGGTTGGAGTAATTACTCGGCATATTACATGCGGTCCATCCCTCTTTGGAGCAAATTTCGAGGTAACAGATTGTTTTGCTTTGCTCAGGACATGAGTGTCTACCATAACTTTGTCTCCAATTTTGAATGGAGAAATGCTTCTTCTTTTTGCATCTGCATATTTTTTTGAGTCGTCTTGACTCTTTTCATGAGTCTCACGAGCTGTCTTGAGTGTTTCACCAAGACGGTCAAGGAATCCAGTTATCTGTGGAACAAAGTTCTGGCCTTGTACAATAGCGCGTAGGTCTCTGTTAACGTCGTCAGGGGTTCTCAGCTCTCTTCCAAATGTGAGATATGCGGGAGTAAAGCCTGTACTCTTGCATCGGGCTGAGTTTAAGGCGAACCTTATCGCTGAGATCTGATCAGACCACAAAGTATGGTTAGCGTTGGTAAGTATAGCCAATTGAGTCTTGAGGTCCCTATTTTTCCTTTCGACTGGATTACTGGCAGGATGATAAGCAGGAGTCAACGACTGTTTAAAGCCTAAACAGAAAGCAACCTTCTGCATGACTTTGCTTACGAATTGCGGGCCGTTATCGCTTATAACTTTTCTTGGGACACCATATCTAAGGATTACTTCGTTGACAAGGCATTTTGCGCATTCTTCCGCAGTAGCGGTTCTTAATGAAAACAGTTCGATCCATCGACTTGCGGTGTCCTCGACAATAAAAATCCATTTGAATCCCTCGCAAGTCTCTGGTAAAGGACCAAACAGGTCTATAGAAAGCATTTCAAAGCGTTGAGCCTGGACAGGGGCCTGTAATAATCCGGATGGTTTAAAGTTAGAGATTTTGAATCTCTGACAATTAATGCATTTTGACAAGTAGGCTGATACATCACGTCGCATGTGAGGCCAGTAATATCGACTTGAAATTTTGTGGAGAGTTCGATCAACACCAAAGTGGCCAGCCATGGCAGGATTATGATATTCTGCCAATATTCTCGGAACAGCAGAACGGGGTACGACCATCTGAGGCTCGTCTTCATCTTCTTCGGGAACATAACGATATAAGATTCCATTTGACATTAGGTAACCTCTTTCAGACCAACATTTGGCATCGTTGGTGAACGATGATTTGGTCTCTTCCAGAGCACTGACAATTTTCTTAATATCTGCGTCATCAAGTTGCTCTTCTCTTAGTTTGGAGGCAGAGCGAACGGGTAACTCAATAGCTACAAAATTTGTATCGCATTCGGTAATTGGAGGTCTGGAGAGTGTATCGGCGACCACATTTAGCTTTCCTGGAGTATATTCTATTTTTAAGTCCAATTCTTGGAGTGACAGTGCCCACCGAGCTAATCTGCCATTGGGCGATTTTAACGAAAGCAACCACTTAAGCGGTTGATGATCACTTTGTAGGATTATAGATGCTCCATCTAAATAGCCACGAAACTTTTCAATGGCCCATATTGCTGCTAGAGCTTCTCGCTGGGTCGTGCAGTAGTTTCTCTCAGAGTCCGTCAGTAATCGGCTAGCAAATTCCACAGGCCTTTCATCGGGGCCCTCCCCCTGGAGCAGACATGCTCCAAGCGCATATGCACTAGCATCAGTTCGAAGAATGAATGGCAGGCTAGGATCTGCCTGCCTTAAAATTGGACTAGAAGTGAGACAAGTCTTTAAGTGTTCGAAGGCTTCCTGTTGCCTATTACTCCATTCCCATTTTGGCGTTCTTTTTCGTAAGAGAAGTTAGAGGTCGGGATATTTCAGAGAATTTCTCAATAGATCGTCGAAACCAGGAAGCAGTCTGAAGGAAAGTGAGCAGTTGTTTGACATTCCTTGGTTCCGGCATGTTCTTAATGGCGTCTATCTTGGATGGATCCGGTTTAAGGCCCTCAGGCGTGATCAGGTGGCCAAGATACTTAACAGAAGAACAGCCGAAAGTACATTTGCGACGATTAAGACCTAATTTAAATAGCCGAAGCCTGTCAAAAACTTTGCGAAGATCATTAATGTGTTCTTCAAAGGTAGGGGATAAAATAATTAAGTCATCCAGGTAAACGAGTAAAGTTACATCTTGGAGACCTGCCTTGAAACGATCCATAGGTCTCATAAAAGTTGCAGGGCTACCTTTTAGACCAAAAGGCATTCGGTTGTAACGAAACATTCCAAATGGCGTTACGAATGCAGTCTTATCCCTGTCACATGTCCTAACGGAAATTTGATGATATCCGGACTTTAAGTCTAGGGTGGATATATAAGCAGATTTCTTGGTCATGTGTAGAAGATCATCGATTCGTGGGAGAGGATATTTGTCATCTCTGGTTATGGCATTCAGCCGGCGATAGTCCACACATAACCGGGTACCTCCGTCTTTTTTCGGTACCAAAACGACTGGAGCAGCATAAGATGAGTCACACTCCTCAATTGTACCATCATGCAGCAGTTGATCTAGTTCTTTTCGTAAAATATCCTTCTTTCGTTCAGACATCCTATAAGAAGGCATAGCTACCGGGACATCATCCGTTAAGACAATGCAATGTTCTGCGAACGGGGTAGCTTCATTACTAGGCCTAAAAACATCTTGATAAGTTGGCAAGGTTGAGTTAAGTTCAAGTATGTTAGTACTTGTCAGAGACGAACCTTCATTATGTCGTAAAGATATCACGTCGACAGTATTGCATGACAGGATAGCGTTAGCCTCTTTAACGAAGGAGTGAGGGGCGGTTAGGTCTTCCCCGAAATACCAACAATTTTCTGGCATGTTCACAATAATATTTGCATTCTGCAGAAAATCGACACCGAGCAAGGTTCGGCTATCCGTATGATCAGGTACGGCGATCAGGTTCGTACGAATCGTCTTATGCCCAATATTAATTTTGACGTTAAATACTTGAGTGGAAACGCATCTTTCCATTCCATCTGCTAGGGTCATTAATAAAGGTTTCGACTCATAAGGCATATTCTTTTCTAGAAGCAGTTGGGCAAGTTGTGCTCCTGCCATACTTGTTTTGGCCCCCGTGTCAAGGATAGCAGTCCCATGCAAATCTTCTATCTCGATAGACACCAATGGTCGGACTACCTCTTCTCCTGAAGTGCTGTAGTATCGAAAATCTGCCGGAGTATCCTGAATTTCACTTTTCACCAGCTTACTCTTACACGTAGGACAGCTACTTCTAATGAAACCTATAGCACCACATCCAAAACACGTAACTTGTGGTTTAGTGTCATCCGAATTGGATGTACTGGGCGGCATTTCTGATTTCTTTTGACTGAGTTTACGGCATTCTTCCTTGACGTGACCATAGGCTTTACAGTAGGAACACTGTTTCTTAGATTTTGACTTCGAAGTATCTCCAGAAGCTTTGGCCAACAGTTTTGTCTGAGAAGATGCGACAGTCATCTTAAATTCTTGCAAAGTAACCTCAACTTTTCGAGCTTTTTCAATTAGTTCATCAAAATTTGTCAAAGTGTCACGCGGAACTTTTTCTCGAATTTTAAAATGTAATAAACCATAAATCATGTCCAACTGGATTGATTCCGGGAGAGCAGGTGTACTTGGAAGGTGAGAAAGCAAGGCTCTGCAGCGGCTAACATAAATGTCAGTTTTTTCGTCATCTTGTTGCTCTCTGGCAAATAGTTCACGATAAACCTGATGAGGGGGTTTTGTATACCCAAATGCATGCTTTAGTGCTTTGATGGCGTCATCGAAGGTGGTAATTGAGTTCTTGACACCTTGCCACCAGGTAGCAGCTTGACCTTCCAGAAGCATGGGGAATCCCTTTAAAGCATTTGCATCAGAAATTTGTACGCAGTCTTTGTATATGGTAATGGAATCTATAAATGCATGAACATTTTGATTTTTCGAACCGTCGAAACGGTGTGTGCATTTGGAAAAATTCCCTTGATTAGTTGGAGCTACAGGAGCTTGACTTAAACCTGCAATGAGGCTTTGCAACATTTCCGGCGTCATAACAACTTGTCTGATCTCGTCACCCATTTTGGTTGCTTGTATGTTAACTTGAGATTCGTCTAAAACACGTCCAGAACGTAAATTCATCGACTATTGACCGAATTAGGCTCGTACAGTTTGACAACAGAACATATTATCCGAATATGCACCGCGAAGCACGGGTGTCCAAACTTTATGAATACACCTTGTATATGAGCTGTGGAATGTCAATGAATACAATGTTCGTAATAGAGCAACACCGAAAAATTTTCGAACTTTTTGAGAGTCCCTCGTATATGTTCATACACATAAATGTCTCCGTTTAAACGTAAAGCAAGCGAACGCCACTATTTCCGCACAAAAGTCAAAAGTTTTTCACTTAGGAGAGAATATTTCGTATATCCCCTGTATACAAATCCCAAAAATGTCTCTCACAGCTTACTCTAACACGTACAATTAATTATAGTCCCAAATAAGGCTTAATATCAAAGTTCTCCTTCTTGTCCTCATATACAACACTTGGTACACCCTGTATACTGACCGAACTATGAGGTATGAGTGTACTTTTAGTGTATATTTAAAAAAAAATGGACTGAAAGTCCCACAGTGTCTATTAAAATACACAAAAAATGTCTGTATATGCTTGATGGACAGGACGTTACAACTTTGGATTAAATTGCATGCATAGAATAAATTTCGTTACCTCGGTTCCTTCAGTGTAAGGTGAATCGTTTACTTACTGCACAAAACACTGGATTTACTTTTCACCTACACATTCACAGTTCTCACAGTTTAGTTCTGTTCATAGAAAAATAAGGCAACACGTTGGAGCGCCAGTTGTCGGGTTCTTAAGCCACTGTCTTAAAGAAAACCAATATTTTGATTTGCCTATTTATTCTACAAAAAACTAAACTAAATACTTTACAACTATTACAAGGAACAGCGAGATTAAAACACACACGCGTGATTCTAAATATTCTAATACGGTCTCGTTCGTCTTCCTTCTTCACGTTCAAGTTGTCGGGTTCTTAAGCCACTGTCTTAAAGAAAACCAATATTTTGATTTGCCTATTTATTCTACAAAAACTAAACTAAATACTTTACAACTATTACAAGGAACAGCGAGATTAAAACACACACGCGTGATTCTAAATATTTTAATACGGTCTCGTTCGTCTTCCTTCTTCACGTTCACACTCGTTTTTTCTGTGTTTTGCGGCACGCGCGCATCGGACCCTTTCCCTTCCGGTTGCCGAGAGCCTCCACAGGCATAGGACCAGGTCCGGCACGCATCGGGAAATTCGGGGGTCTTACAAGCAAACATTTCATGCAATATTGTAGTCAACACTAAAGTTGCCTTCCAGTAAGGCAGTAAAGTATTTTTAAAGCAGTCCAGTCAGGGAGATCAAAACATCAGAGTGCCGTGCAACCGCTTAGTCTGTTCTCTGTAGGTGTGAGCTTTGAATTGAAAATGGTGGAAGTCATGTCAAGCAGTTTTTGTGAATATTCAGAACTTCACTATTTTGTAATAAATGCTATGAAATGAGACACACTATTCTCTCTTTTTCCCTTTTGCTCTATCTCGGAAGGGGCGCATTTTTGGAAAAAACTTTATAGATGAGAAAGACTTAGCTTAACCTGAAAATTCGATCGTGCACCTTTGGCGGTTTAACTCTAGGTTAACTTGTATATATGTGTTTTCCAGATTCGTCGAATTGTACGAAGATTAGTTCACATATCAATTTTACTTTAAAACGTTGTTAAACTGCATTTTTAATAAAATTATTACGAAATAAGTGAAAATCGCAATAGGGCGTTGCTGACTACAAATACCTATTAGGACTATAAAAATAAAAAATATTGGTTGTGTGCCTTGTATCAGTAGCACCACGCAAAAGTAAACAGTCGTAAATGAGTAAAATGTTAACTGTATTTGCAGTCAGCCACGCCCGACGCAGCTGATTAAGTAAAATAAGGATGTACTGAAACTTAATAAGATGACTTCATTTTCAGAACCCTTATGAAAATTCATACGAAGTTGGTGAAAATGATAACAAAATTAAATGTAAGTATGTATTTGCTTATTACTTAAAAATCCTAAGTTTAATTAAATTATGTATCAAATGTCGCCCTTAATCTAATATATAGAGGTTAGTTACAAAATCTGGACTAATTTAGGAAGCCTAGTAATTAATATCTTAGTCCACGGATTTAGTTCGGAAGAGGAAAACATTTTTTATTTTTAAGTTTACGAGGAAAACCTTTTGTTTATAAAAACGCCTCTGAAAACAAAACTATTTTTCAAAATTTACATACAGAATGGTAAACATTTGCAAAAATTGTGAAAATTACAAAGAGTAAACTGACTTCATTTGTGATATTATGAAAAATGTCAAAGCAGAGTCAGTTATGAAATCTTGACTTCCTAATGTTTCTGTCTTTTCCAACGTTTTTCGTAGATCTTTCTTTTAAAGTGTCTAAATTGTTATTAAATACTATTGCGTAGATATTTTCACGTTCCATAAGTAAAAATACGTAACAGTCAGATCGGGAGTACCAGGTGGCCAAGGAATTGGGCCATGAAATTACATAGATTTAACACATGTTTTGTTTCTCTCTTATCATTTATAGGAAAATATTTTTTTACGTCAAATATAATGAGATGACGCCACAATAAATATTGTAGATGTGTAATAGATTAAATTTTAGTAAGACGGTTAAAGCTCTGCACAAAGAGGTAATGATTGAAAAAGAACAGAACAATAAATGTGCAGTAGGAGATCAAGAATCTATAATCGACTATAACTTTTAATCCATAACATATTTTTAAAATACTTTTTCTTAATATTTTTCGAAATGAAAGTACTTCTTTGTAGTTTTTAACATTTTTGCAAATGTTTAGCACCCTGTATATAAATATTAGAACATGGTATAACTTTTGGGTTTTTCGTATAAATATGGAGTGTTTATAAAGAATGATTCTTCTTCGTAAACTTACCAATATAAAACCTTCCCTCTTCCCAACTCCATCTAGGGACACACTGTTCATCTCCGCACTACAGGCAAGGGAAGCAAAATGCAATTTTGGTTCGTTATTCTAAAAATTATTTTTATCTACTGAAATTGTTAAGAACGAGTGCAGAGAGTAGCAATTATTTTAGGAAGCAAGACTGCGACAATGGTACCACAAATTGATCCATTGTACCTCATCTAATGCTTCTTTAACAGAAGCTCTCCATCAGAAAAGATTTAATGTATAATAACTAAGCCGATTCCGGTTCCAATAGATATCCCGAGTTTGTTTGTAACTGTGCAGTGCTTGGTCACAAAGTAGAGAATTAACAAGAAAAGTCAGCCGGCAAATCTTTTAGTAATGATGTCAAGGAAAGAAATCAGTTGATTATCAAACCATTAATGAGTACCCGACAAATCTCGAAACCGTTTCCGCTGGATATCGTACCCATTTAATCCTGCCCCTTTAAATTGGAGTTGACGTGGTCGAAATTCGTAGTTAGATTTACTTTAAAAGACCGTCATGAAATTTTGGGACCTAGGAGAAATTACTGAAACACCTCGTTTTTCGCAATTTTTCGTAAAAACTTACTAGCGTTTCAACAATTTCTCCTACGTCCTTAAACTGATCGAAACAATTATTTTACGGGCTTTAAGAAAAAATTCTTTTCTACCACACTGTGGAAAAACTGTTTGCATTGGTATAGGGACGTAGGAGAAATCGACGAAATACGAGGATATCTTTCAAAACAAGTCTAATCATAAAGTCAGGCTCCCTTAACAACTATATTCGTCTAATTTCATTTTCTCTATTAGATGATTGTTTTCTCTTGTTAATTCTCTAGTCAATGATTTGGTACTAATTTGATGAAAATGTCTCCCGTAATATTTCAAACATATGAATAATGTTGACCAGTTTGCCTCAAATTGTTAACATATCCATGAACTATAAATACCTCCTCAATAAACGCAAGGGTAACCAATCACACATATATTATGTTCCTCAAAATAATAACATTTGCAACATTTACTGTATGCAGATCTTAGGCAAATTGAAAATTACGTCTGTTCTGGTGGTACCACCTATCATTTATAACACCAACGGAATCTGGGGATGCCACAGCAATATCATCACTAAGACACGTACACATAGACCGTTTCAGAAACACATTAAAAACGTCACTAAACATCCATATTCCATACCCTAGCTAGGATTCAAATCCGGGATCACGGCCGTAAGCCTAACACGTAAGCACTGTGCCACCGATTATGTTCTAGTAAGGAATGGCTCTGTTCTTATGGGCTTAACACCACGGTGTTTAGGGTTTGAATCCGGGATAAGGTATGGGTATTAAGTGGCGTTTTTAATGTGTTATGGAGACGGTGGCACTAAGCTCGACGGCATTTGAATTTTTTCCTTTTTGAATCTTTCGATTCGTATCCACTATGTTATCGTTGCGCAGTTATATAGTATGTCGTGTGAATGGATCCGACAATGCCAAGTCATCAGTTTCGACAACTAACAGCTTCTGCATCTGTCATTTATAGTATATGATCTCAATAGGGACTGCATAAAAACGAAAACTTGGAGTAAAGTCGGCATCTCCTTTATGGGACATGGCAGGCGGTGGTAGAAATGTAAAAATGCTTTAAATACTAAATAATTATTTTTCAATTGTTAAAGGGATTTCTATAATACCTTTATTCAATAGGAGTGGTTAATGAAAAAATATGGTTATCACATTTGATAAGTCACATAATTGATATATTAAGGCTACGTCTATTGTCTAGTGACCTACCTCTCGTTCTAACTTCTAGCGGCAAAGCTATGTAATCTTAGGTGGGAGTTGCGTAGATGGTATATAATCCTTCCGAAGGGGTGTAGAGCAGCGACTGTCTCGTTTATTAAATGTTAGGCCATGATAATATGAACTTTGCAGTATCATGATGTTAGGCAAGATAATTTCTACTATTCTGTAAAAGAAAGACTCGGCAAAATTTTAAAGGGGGAAATCGTTTCCTGGCATCGGTAATTGGTCTCAGTAGCGGAAATAGGTCGACGTTAAATAAACAAATTTCAAAAAATCTTTGTCTATGAACTTTAAATAAACAATATTTCATTCGTCACTATCCGAGCTTTAGAACTTGAATCGGTATTTACATTAATAATAGTTGGATTGATAGGTGGCTGTATAGAATATTCATCTTCCTTTTTGATCACATGAGATAAACACTTCCTCCATATATCGCTATTGCCTATTTCGTCTACTATTATCTTTATATTCTTTAAGACAGACTCACTTAATTCTGGGGATTGATTATATTGACGTAGTCTTGTTTTTACATCAACCTACACCATTTCAATGGGGTTGAAAACGCAATGATATGGTGGCAGACGTAAAATAGTATAATTGTGTGCTTCAAAAAGTTTTTCAACGGCATATTCCTTTTTAAAATCTTGGTTTCCAATAATTTCTAATAATGCATTTTTTGTATTCTTTTCTGGTATTTCTAAGCCCTTACCTTTCATACATTCAATAATATTACCTTTTCTTTTGTTGGTGTTCGGAATTTTTGTGTGTTACCGCGAATGGTGTGACGCATTGTCCATAACAATTATAGAATTTGGTGGGATATTTGGTAACAGATATTCCTTTGCCCACTTCTCAAATAATTCTGCTGTCATATCCTCGTGGTAGTCGGCAGATGATGTTTTTAGCAGACAACAACAATGCATTTGGAATAAAACCGGTATTACTTCCAGCATGTAGAATTATAATTCTTTTCCCCCTAGAACATGGAGCACTTAAATTGTACTTTTTGGTGTTAACTACACAACCGTATTGAACTACATCATGGGTGTCAAACGATGTTACGTCAAGATAAATTATGTCTCTATTTGCATCTCGGTATTTTTTACTTTACGTAGGTACTCGTGTCGATGATCAACGATGCGTGCTGATTCCATAACTACCATTTGTTTGTCCAATTTTTTGTACCTAAAACTGCAATCGAGCAAAACGTTTCGCAAAGTATCTAACAATTCATAGTTATAATCTGGATAGTCTCGTAACTTATCCCTAATCATATCTGTTCATTGTAAAAGTCATACACAAATCGACGAATGACACCTTTGGACGCGTTACCAAGTTCTTTAAACGTTTGTCCAACTCTTTTCCGTTTAACAGATGATTAACTACATCCCCGGCTCTAATAACCCTATAAATTCTAGTACGGTTAAACTCGGTTAATTTACAAATCCTCTTCACAATTTGATTTTATGAAGAATAAATATCTTCGCCATTTAAACAATAGTAAATATTCAAAATATCCCTTTAAGTTTGAACGTCTTTATTTTCAAATTCCGCTTGTATAGGCTCTGTATCAAAATCATCCGTTTCGTTGTCGCTATTATCAAAAGACCTCCAAAATGCAATTTTAAACAATTAATTGCAACAAATCACTCAAATATAGTAATAAAACTAATAATTTGTTCAAATATTTACTAGAATTAAGTAATTTATAACGCTGCCTGGCTGTACTGCAATGCCTTGTACAGATCAAACGATACAAATAATAGTTCATACGTATTTTTTGTTTTATATATTATGGCATGAAAAAACCCTGAACAAGATTGGTGTTGCCAAATAAAATTAGCTAAGCATCTAATCCCACCTATATTTCTGTGACAGGTGGATCAAGTCCACGTGGATTGTAGACGAGGAGTGGTGAATATAAATCTGTAAATTTCTGTGCTCTCTCATTCAATGTGAAGCGATATATTGACAATAACCCGTAAGATCCTCTAGTTTCATGCTGTTCCAATTGAGTTCATAAATTCGTTATACTCAACGCTAGATAGCATACAGTATACTATCTACTATACTACTACTACTATACTATCTACTACTACTACTATACTATACTATCTACTATCTACTATCTACTATCTAACGATGAGTAAAATGTCGCATGTAAAAGTCAGACTTCATATGGACGAATTTTTTTAACAATACAAGACATCGCAGGTACACTAAACAGTCTCACAATTTATGATATTTCTAAACCCGTTTATTAACACCAGTGTTTTGATATAAGCTCCTTCTCGTTTCTAAATCACACTGGAGTAACTACCATTCACCTGTCTTGGGTAAGATTACACTACAGACCTATTGAATTCTATAAGGTATCTCAAGAAAAATAAAAAGTGCAAATGTTTATCCTTCCTTCCGATAACAGCCCCACAAAAAAAGTTCAGACCCAGAAACCAGACCTACCAATCTTTACGTATTTTAACCTCCTGAATTTGATTACGCCATCAGAATTTCATTTTCTCGTTGGTATTTTTTTATCTTAGATTTTATCTTTGAAATAGCACTTTTACATATTAGATAAAACCTGAGATAAGAAAAACTCAATGAAAAAATGAAATTCTAATGGCGGTAGAGGAACAGAAAGATTGGTAGGTCTAGTTTCTCTGTTTGAACTTTTTTGTGTGGCACAGCCCCACAAAAAAAATGAAATAAAGAATTCGAGGTTTAACCAAGTTAATTGTTTCACACTATAAAAAATAATAACACAGACCTGGAAAAAAACACTTTTTTGTTTTTTTTATAACCGAAATAGGTGATTCCGAAGGTTATTGATGTGCCGAACACAATGCCGTTGGCCGATTTGCGCCATCGCATCACAGTTTTGAGAAAACCTCACCTAAAACTGCTTAACAAGGCCATTTCGTGCCCTAATAACTAGACAACGATACGAGATTGTGTGAAACGGATCAGACCATCTTATTCAGCTGTCCAGAATCTTCAATAAATAATAGTAACAATAAAAAGACATAACTGTAGATAGCGCGCTGATTATTTTATTTATGCAAGTAAATCGGACCTAAATAGCTAATTCCTTGGGATTTTGACAACCTGAATATAATGGCCGTTGTCCGTTTTGCTCTAAGAGGCCAGGTTAAGTAGCTTCATTTTTTGGTCCTTTTTTATTTTTTTATTTCTTTTTGTCTTTTTTTATCCCGCTATGTCCACGCCGTTAGTTCTAGGTGATGCTAAAGGGGATTATATTTAACATTCTTTTCTACTCATTTAGGGTTATGATAGGTAAAGGGCTTGAACTGTATTCCCTTTTGTTCGTTTATGGCCATCTACAGTTATGTTTGTTTTATTATTACTATTGGTATTTGAAGATTTTGGACAGCTGAGTAAAATGGTCTGGTCCGCTTTACTCAATCTCGTATCGTTATCCAGTTATTAGGGCACGAATACAGGCAGAAATGACCTTTTAGCACTTTTAGGTTAGATTTTCTCAAAATTGTGACGTGATGACGCAAAACGGTCAACGGCATCATGTTCGTAGTCTCAAGATGGCATTGATGATGTTAACCATTGCTGCTACCCCTCACAGCGTGTCCGAAACCTTCGTAATCACTTATTCGGGTTAAGAAAAAAAACCTTACAGGTTAGTGATAATCAATGTTATTAAAATTATTTTGGGTTCAATTTTTTTTACAGATCCTACATGGGCCGAACTTGCCAATAGATATGAATATGATCCCGAATTATTTTCTTCTCCGCATTATCTTGCAAACTTAGAAGAGGAATTGGGTGATGATCCTTCCATGTATGACTGGGAAAAAGTACGCATTAAGCGAAATATCCCTGCCAGATTTCAGGCTGCAGCTATGTAAACTAGTTCAAAGTTATATACTAGAAAATTATAATATCCAATTGTCACGTTATTTATGATACTTAATTCAAAATATAGACTAGTTAGCATTAATATTTTTAATATTAACCTGTATACTGTATTGACATTGTATTTTTATGTATTATAAAAAATAAATTGTTTCACTTTGCTGATATATGTGTACTACTTAAACTAATGTCATAGCTGAGCGAATTGAATCAATCCTGTTATCCCTACTTAAACTTACGTACCTATCGACTGACCTACCTACTAGACTCGATAAACCGAGATGTAGTAACAATACGGCGATTATTTGGTATAGGGTCCTTGTTACTATCCATACTATTTTTATATTTTGCAATTTCCAAGCATTCAAAAGTAGTCTTTTATTTGTTAATTTCTAATTAACCTTAAGCTATTGATATCTATTACATATTTATTATCAATGGTATGCTAGGCAATATTAGACTTTTTAAGTTTTCTGTTTCGCTTGTCCAACATACTTCAAATAAAATTATTACAATTAATTTCGTAAATCCTGGACCTTTCATTAGATTCAAATTTATTCTTTGGGTAGCCTAAAAGACATTTCCTGGAAAATGCACAGCTAACATATTTAAGTTTTTGAAAATTCTACTTTTTTCACGGGTAAGCCGGATTTCATATGAAATTAGCACAAAGAGTACAGCCGGATAAGTTAGGGAAATGTGCCTCCGCACTTATTTACTTAAAAGGGCTTCCAGATGATGCAGTTTATAGAGTATATTATACAATCTGGCAACACCGTATTTTGGAGGACCCAGGGTTAACCCCCCAGGGGCGAAGTATTAACTGTCTATAACATCAAATAACCGAGATACCCCTTTTTCCTCATCAATCATCGGACTTCACTATCACCGTTCATCGCCGAGCGATAATAAGCCGGAAGAACCCCATGGAATAGACTGGAAAATCTAGAATAGAAAACCTAGGAGTTTCCGAAAGCTTCGATATAGGTATTTAAGAGACGAACAGCCGCCGCAGAGGTCAGTTTCTTATAGAGCGTTAGCAAGATAAGAAGCAAGAGTCCCAGGCGAACTGAGGCGATTAGAATTCGAGTGCGATTGTCAAGTATCTATTACTATGTGTAATTAATAGTAGTTGTCTTAAGTAGTTGTAGTTGTATCTAAGTGTTATTTTGTAATTACCAGCATGACAGAAAAATGTATTGGATGTGAAAAGTGGTTACGCAAACTAAAAGGACCACACAAAATTATTCAAAGTGCCGACGACAAAAGGCACTTCTCAATTTTGGGGAAAAGTTTAGCAACGAATGATGTTATTTGTAATTACTATCGCATTATGGCATCTAAAAAACGACGTACTAAACCAGATTAAGAAAATGTGGGGACAATCGAAGAAGTCCAGCCTTTTGTGCCTTCGACATCTTCTAGCACTACGACTAGTAGTGACTCTGAAGAAATAATAGAACTACCATCGCAAAGACTTGTTGCTACATATAAATACTGCTTCATATGTGGTGATAGTAAAGAGCTCACTGTAATACCCACTAATGCGAGACTACAGTGTTATCGGAACAAACAAATATACATCCCCGAGGCAATCGTTATTGTAAGATACATTTGATTAAACATCGCTTTTATGAAAACGATATTGCACATCTGGAACCATATGCCAATTGTAGCTCGATTCCTAGATCGGATTTATGCATTCTATTAAATTCCTTAACATCAATAACAACTGTAAAAGGCTCTACAGACCACTGCGGTTTATCAGAAAACCAGTTATTAACATTTACAGGCCTAACGGTAGATGCCATTGACGAATTACAGTCACAGTTGGAAAATTCCGGTAGAAGAACTTCTGTGTAGGCCACAATTGTTTTTCTATTAAAACTGAAAACAGGTAGTAGTAATGAAATGATTGCCATGGATGATTTAAACCACGCCCAGTTAGTTTCTGAATATTTCTCTTCCATTCTAAATAGGTTTGAAACAGATATTCTTCCTGAACATTTTGGTCTACAGACAGTAACTAGAGAATTAATTCACGCGAACACAAGTCAAATAGCTAAAAGAATTTTTTCTGTTCACGACGAATAGCCAAGCCGTTCTAATTTATTTTCATATTGTTCCACCACAGCAAAAAATCTGACAATTTAGTATGATAATCACGAAGCGTCAAAACATAATATATCATAGAATGGTGATTGTACCACAAAGGGTGGCCACCCTTCTGTCTGTAAAAAAAGTTTATATTTTTTTTCCGATGGTTAAAATGGACGCAAAATGACCTTATTTTTTGGAGTAAGTTATCTTCATGCAAGCAATACTCGTGCCAAATTTCAAATTGATCGGTTGCGTAGAAGCCGAAGAAAAGAATATAATAATTAAGGGCATATTATTTTTTTCTTCGTAGGGGTAGTAGGGGGTTAAAATTTTTACGGTGTAATATACTCTATAAACTGCATCATCTGGAAGCCATTTTAACTAAATAAGTGCGGGGGCACATTTCCCTAGCTTATCCGGCTATACCCTTTTGAATGATTTCCTTAAATCTGCGTTTCCTTAACTAACTCATTTAACTTACTTTATTAACTTAGCTAATAACCTTACTCACCTTGAGCCTTTTTGCGAATTTCTGTTCATTCAGAGGGAAACTCAGCAGGATATGAATCAATGAATACAGATCAGTCATTTTGTACTAAGTACAATGTTGTGAGTCTTTAGGGATAAATCTTAGAATTCCGGTATTTTTGGGTAATTTTTCATAATCCTTCAACGAACGTCTTAGCACTTTATTTGTGCTCCTAAGCATGTAACAGTTATTTGTTTTTGCATTGTCCCTAATGATCTGCCCACTCCATTGTGATTGCTGAAATCTCTCCTATGCTTAAAAATACTCTAAGCTGACTTTCCTTACTTCATGTATACACTTGTCATTTTGCAACCGATGATATATTGAAAACGAAGAGTAGGTTTAATAATAACAAAAACACAGTTCAGTTTAGTAATTGGCGAACACTAACCGATTGAGTTTTCACCATTTTAAGACTCTAAATCTGAAATTGATAGGTACTAGGTCTTTATAATCATTATTTTCCAAACTGGGACTACAAACGTAATTTATTAGAAAGAAGCTGTCCCTACACTTCTACTTTCCGGTTGATGAAGGAAAATATCTTAAATAACGATAAGACTAGGTTACGCTCCTTGAAACTGGCGCATTCGCCATAACTTCAAATATGTTTGTGAATTATAATGTATACCACTATACCAGAAACCAAGGCCTCCATTTTTTAATAGCATTTGCCACCTCCACTCAATTATTAAAGGGGCTAATAAAATAAAATTGAGACATTCACTTGAAATTTGGTACACTTTTGTATTACAACGACATCTAGAACTAGATTATATTTTTAGACGATTGTGTTGAAGGATTGGAGGTGAAATAGTGGAAAATAGGGTGTAAATAAGTAATGCAGGTTCAGAAACTTGGGATTTGGTGTATATACTACATGAAAAGGTCTCAAAATTGTACTGTATATAACACTGTGAGTAGTTAGGAACAAATCTTAGAATTTTGGCATCTTCTTTGTAGACATTAAATTATAATTTATTCTGACTTTGCCTGCTTATTAAATAGTTGAGTAGTGGCATAAAGAAAATGTGATCCCTTTCTTTACATTTTTCAATAAAGCGAATTGAAACCCATAAAAAAATCGCTGTCTTAGAAATCACTACTTCCACATCCAGATTTCCCATCCATTTTCTTAAAACGAAAATATCTTCATGGCGCTGTAAATATTTAACCCCCCGAACCCCTCAACGGAATAACCTCAAAATAGAATCAAATTCTTAATGTCGTTAAAATACGTACGTGTAACAAATTTCAAGTCAATATCTTTATTTTATTTTATTAACCCCTTTAATAATGGCGTGGGGGTGGTGGTGAGGGTGCAAAATGTTATAAAAGCTTTTGAGACCTTTTCTTCTAGTACATACACCAAATTCCAAGTTTCTGGACTGTCACTAGCTTGCATTATCTATTTACCGCAATCGTTAACTCCCGGCGCCATTTTCTTGACGAAGAGGAATTCGAATTCTGTAAAAGGAATTCGCTAGAATGTATAAATGACTTTAGTCTTGAGTGAAAACTCAAAACTAAATTCATTTATACATTCTAGTGAATTCCTCCTACAGAATTCGAATTTCTCTGTTAGTCGTCGGGAAAATGACGCCGGGAGTTTTAAGTGCGACACTCTGTATACACCAAATCTCAAGTTTCTGGACTCTTACCAGCTTGCTTTACTTATGTTCCCTTATTTACTCCTATTTACCCCTCTATCCCTCAACCCTTCACCGGAGTAAGCTCAAAATATAATCCAGCTCCAGATCTAGTTTTAATACATATTTGTAGCAAGTTTTAAGGTCCGAGACCCATTGACAAAGACAAGTCCAACAAGTGGGGAAGAATACAAAATAGGAGACTACACCCTGAGAACCACGAATAGAATGAAATACCTAGGAACTTACCTAATAGTACGGGAGGCCGTAACCAAGATCTTCGCCTGATCGCCTTATGAATCACGACCATATAGATTGATAGATTATGACATAACCAACAAAAAAGTCCCCGGTGACGGAAATTTTTAGTGGGGCGAAAACTATTTAATTATTTATTGAAAATGTAAAAAATACAAGCTCAAAAATGTAATTCCCTAATGTCCGTTTGCGTATTGTGTGTCTTTATTTACATGAAAAATATACACAGAACATGGTAACGGAAATTTGTAGTGAGGCAGAACAATACTGGAGGTCGGAACAAAAAATTTATAACAATTTTTTTTGGGGTCTAATCGCCTAATGTCCGTTAAGAAAATTATTATTTAATTGATAATATTTTAAGTAAAAAAAAAATACAAACGGACGTTTGAAGTGGGGCGTTTGTCTGTAATTAAATTTTGAATATGAAGAATTTCTCGATGTAATTTTGTTACCCCCTAATGTCCGTTCTCTATCGGAAGCGGTTTTTTTTTTGTTTAAAAAAGGCCAGAAAATTTACAACGGACATTTTCAACGAGGCTGGGCTAAAAAAAATCGATTTCCGTCGGACTAGAAAAAAAAATCTCAATTTTCACCCAGTCCCAAATAGGAATCGAAGGGTAGGTTTAAAAGAAGTACACAGGAGGATTTTTTTCATGTGCAAAAAATACAAAATATTTTTTATTTTCATATAAAAATAAACGTTGAAGCTGCGTAGGGTCTTTCCAAGTGTAAACGTCCAGGTGGAGTGGAATGTAATGGCGCGCACGCGCAGAGCGCTAGATAAATCTGGCAACGAACACGCGGAGTGCAAGATATTGGCTGTGTAGCGTCTTTCCAAGCATCAACCGCTGGGTGGAGTGGCATGTGCCAGTGCGCACGCGCAGAGCACTAAATACAGATGCCGCCGCGCTGTATTACAGATTCCTGTACATTTCATTTCATGTGAATACGCCCCATGAGAAATGTCCGTTTAGCATTTTTTTCTCGTGTATTCGGTGTATACTTCAATTTAAAACAAAAAGTAGCCATCAGGGAGTAACTTTTTTACACGCATTTTCTTTACATTCTCCTTTCTCGCTTTACCGATTTCGCCCCATGCAAAATGTCCGTTCTGTGCGAATTCTTATTATTTTATATATTTTTTACAAGATTCCACTGAAAACGGACATTAGGCGATGAAAAAAAAATGACATGATTTGTCACGGACGGAAAATTGTTTCCCAATTAATCGCCCCATTTTTGTGCTTTTTGTAAGAGAGATTTTCTGTTTGTTTTGTAAAAAACTACCCATTAAACCTCGTCATATCCATTAGGGAATAACAGGCTTTTTTGGTTACGGCCTCCCGCACTATAACGAATCAATTAAAAAGGAGGGAAACAGTAAGGGAAAGAATCAAAACAGCCTACAGAGTCACAAGAGCTCTACTACCCTTCATTGAGGACAATAAACCACCATGGTGGCTAACCAAAAAGATATACACGACCATCATAATGCCTACGATGATATATGTAGTCAAAAACGCAGCAACGACAAAGGCCAACAGAAGAAGCCTGAGAAGAGCTACTAAAGAAAGCGCTGCGACTGAACAGCAACAAACTGAAAATAGGGAGGCTATGCTACACATGGATAACAACAATCGAGAGTATTATGAATAAGCTAGGAAAGGATTATACACACTGGGAAAAATCGGCACAACAAAAAACGGAATACAATAAAGAAATATCAACGATATACACACTGCCAGACTCAGAAACAGAAGAAACAGAAAACTCAGAAGTAGAATAGGAAAGAAGATGATCACAGACAGAAACTAAGAAGAAGCATATCACAAAAACCTGAAAGTGAAAAGAAGCACGAATGTGGAAGCAAAGTAAATAACCCGTGTTTTACAATATTATGTAAAATTGTGCTGTTGGTAGATGAACGAGTATACTGTTATAATTCACAAACATATTTGAAGTTATGGCGAATGCGCCAGTTTAAAGCAGAGTAATTTGGTTTATCGTTATTTAATTTTATTTTCTTTCATCGACCGGAAAGTAGGAGTGTCTAGACAGTTTTTCTCTAATATAAATTACTTTTGTAGTACCGGTTTGGAAAATAATGATTATGGAGAGCCTAGTACCTATCAAAAATAACTGTTTTCAGGTTTAGTCTCTTAAAAAAGGTGAGAACTTAATCGGTTGGTTTTCGCCAATTTCTAAACTGAACTGTGGTATTGTTATTACTATACTCTTTGTTTTCAATACATTATCGGTTGCAAAAGGAATAGTGTATACATCAAGTAAGGAAAGTCATTTTAGAGCATTCTAAAGCTTAGGAGGGATTTCAGCAATAACATTGGAGTGGGGGGATTATTAGGGTCAATGCAAAAACAATAACTGTAATATGCTTATAGGGGACTCATGTTATATTTTTACTTCGGAAAAATTCCTCGATCGATGATTCCTCTTGGAACGTATTGGTGAAAATGTGTAGAATATCACATCAAAATGTTTCCGCGAGAAAGTAGGTGCTAAATTTTGTATTTAATAATTTGTATGCAAAAATGTAGTTTTTTGCTAATAACTTTTTAAATTTAATTTTTATCAAAAATGAATAGGGCCATTCGAAAGAACGGAAAATTTTACAAAAGAAACATATACAATACTTGTTTTTTCAATATAAATTGAGCGACCAGTAATTTGTTAAGTAACGTTCCGATTCGCGCTGCGTCAGCCGCCTGCTACGCTGGAAGTGGACCGGCGCGAGGGCGCGCGCGACGCTAAAGTAGCTGTAACTTTTAATTGACTAAAGAAAACGACATAAAACCAAATGTATATTGAAACGGATCAATTTTTTGAAGTATTGAGTACGTGTATTTAAATATTTTTTTTTCATATTTCACCCATTTCCTACATAGGCTTGAAGTTAAGTATTGCACGAATTCTCGATTATTTCATAATATTTAATATTACTGGAATAAAATAGGCAAGAAAAATAAACAAACAGCGGGATATTGCATTTAAAGGGATTACCCAAAATACGCACTTCGTCAAAAAAATTATAAAAATATATTTTACGAAAATCGGACCCTCAAAATTGGTCGATTTACGAAAAATGCATTTTTCCACTTTGACTTTCTAACTTTGATTGTAAATAATAAAGTATTGGAAAATGATATCGGCACTCTGTAGGGGGTTAAATTAAAGTTTATGATGTATACTTTAAGATAAAAAAAATTGTTTTATGATAATTATAATTTTTCGTACGTTTTTTTAATGAAAAAGAAGAAAAAAATTATACTCTAAAAGTCTGAAAATTGCATTGTAAATAAATTGCTGTTACAAAAAAAATAAAAAAATTAACACTCTGACCATATGGAGGTGGCAGCTGACGTATAAACCTTGAAGGATACGCTTTATAATTATTTTTTTTATGTAAAAACAATTGGGAAACAAAATGAGCGGTAAATAGTTAAAATATACATGTTTTCACTACGGCTACAACTAGCGCAGGGCAATTCAATGGAAGCTGACCTGACCCGTGTGTATAGGATGTATACTTTTGATGTATATTCTGGGAAGGGAGAAAGCCATCTATTCTGTTCTCTTGTATCTAGAGTAGGCAAGCCTTATAATTCAGTTCAAAACAGTATACATTTTCTTTCGGCAAGTAGCTGCGCAATAACACGTTGCGCTTAACATATCCAGTTTTTTGAACAATAGTCGGTTAAATAATTTAGTACATTATTATATGAGCGATTATGATAGCCACTATTCACGAAGATGATGTGTGAGCCCACGAGCCGTTAGGCGAGTGGCGAAATTTCTTGAATGTGTGTACAGTTTTATTCGCGGTTTAATTTTTTCGTTTTTATTTCATATAAATATACTGTAAATCTATTAAAATCAATGTTTACCCAATAATTTTATACTTCTTAAATAGATACATCAACGATATTACAAGGTAAATTTTTTTCCCTAAAAATACTAGAAATATAATTATAAAACAATAGTAGTATATGATATTTTATGTTAGACAAGCCATCGCAAATTTCTGTTATCTAACATTAAATTTGTAACTTCCATGCTTGGGAACTGTGAATAAGTAGGTATTTGAAATTTTTTAAATCAATTTTATATATACAGAGTAACCCATTTAAAAGCGGGGCACCTTTATAACTTTTTTCTATTTTGTCCGACTTGAACCAAATTTTACCAAAAGATATAACAAATTAGGACCTACTTATGACCAAAAAAGCATTCGCGTCTTACAAATGCAAAGCCACCAAAATAAATGGAAAAAATAACGAAATCATATCAGGCATTTTTTTATTGAAAAACTTTATTAATGAAAGTTGTTCAGAATTGTCCAAAAACCTAGAGTCCAAAATTTCAGCAATATTAAAGACTATTGACATTTTGTTTAAAGCAATGTCTTAGTCCTAAAATATCATTTTAATTGTTTCTTTTTCTTTAGAAAATTGTGCTATGACAATTTTGTTTGAAATTAAACGTAAGCTGCCAGGTAGTTGTCAAGTGATTCGTATTTTTTTTTTAATTTTGTCGAAATTTTGGACTTCAAAAACAAAATTCAGTATTTTTTAATATTGCTGAAATTTTGGACTCTAGGTTTTTGGACAATTCTGAACAACTTTCATTAACAAAGTTTTTCGATAAAAACATGCCTAATATGATTTCTTTATTTTTTCCATTTATTTTGGTACCGCAGGTGGCTTTGCATTTGTAAGACGCGAATGTTATTTTGGTCATAAGTAGATCCTAATTTGTTCTATCTTTTGGTAAAATTTGGTTCAAGTCGGACAAAAAAGAAAAAAGTTATAAAGGTGCCCCGGTTTTAAATGAGTCACTCTGTATATAATAGGGGGCTTCATAATTTATAAAAA